>CM028129.1:1721750000-1723138750 GCA_016271365.2 Neoceratodus forsteri | reverse complement strand
ATTTCCACCTTAACCAGTCTATGTCTCTTCCTGTTTTCTTCACTGACCATTCCTCCTCTGGGGAGAGGAGGCTGCACAGTTTGGATGTGAAAAAGGCCCTTAGCTACTACATAGAGCGCACCAAGGGTCACAGGTTTGACTCCCTCCAACTGTTCCTCACTTATGGTGAGGTCGGTAAGGGAAAACCTGCCACTAAGAGATCTATTGCCAGGTGGATTGTCTCTTGCATTCAATTTTGCTATGAAAAGCTAGGTAGGATCCCACCCCAGGCCTGAGGGCTCACTCAACCAGAGGTACAGCTGCTTCCCTGGCTGCTACCAGGGATATTCCTATCTTAGAGATTTTTCAAACAGCCACCTGGAAAAAAGTACACACTTTTACCAAGCATTACTCTCTGGATATCCAGGCTAGGAGTGATGCTCGGTTTGGCACAGCAGTGCTTCAGAGCCTATTTCCTAAGTAGGTTCTGTTCCTCCTCCATGGAGGTACTGCTTGGTAGTCTGCAATATGTCAGAATACAGCAAGACTTCATGTTGTTTGAATAAAAAATTACTCGCCTTAGTAATGTTGTTTCTTCTAATGGAGTCTTGCTGTATTCTGACTCCCCAGAACCTTGGTTTTTGGGATGTGGGTGGCGGTAGCAGTGTTGGCACTCTGGAGGTGCCCCACCCTTCTTCTCTCACACCTTTAGTTTGGGTGTGTGGGTGTTGTGTTTTGTTTATTTTTGGGTTTCCTGACTTGAGTCTTTGTTTTGGGACCAAAAATATTTTTATTATATTTAGTAGCCAGCTGGCTAGTGTAAGTTAACAGTTTCCACACAGGACACCCAGTGAGTATAGCTCATAAAGATCTGACGGTTTGAGTTCAAACAGCAACAGACAGAGTCTCAACTGAGCTTGAGCTCAGCGTTCCATGCCTGGCATGGAAAGTTAACTCTTTCATCTCCAGGGCAGTTCAAAGGTTGGACATCACTGCAATATGTCAGAATACAGCAAGACTCCATTAGAAGAAACAACATTACTAAGGTGAGTGATTTTTTTTCTTTTAGCACTATATTGTCACTTATGTTCAAATCTTTTCAAACAACATGAAGTCTTGCTATATTATGACTACTGCAGTTTGCCCCAGCCTTAGAACTGCTCCGGAGGTGAAAGAGTTAACTTCCATGCAGAGCATGGAACTTAGAGCGCGATCTCGGTTCAGAAGCTCTGTTTGGCTGGTTTCAAACCGAAACCGTCAGATTCTTTACTCCGCCTCACTGAACAGTTGCTCCGGAGATTCCTCCTGTTGCTCGGTTCATTTCTTTGGTTTAAAGCGCTATTCTCGGTTTAATTTAACACGATTTCATTATTTAACACCGAAAACCGATCGGTTCAGGCTCTGTCTATGGTAATCGTAAGTAATAGATAGGGTTTTCTGTGTGGAACTTGTAAGTATTATCGGTTCGGTTGAACCGATCGAGTTGTATTTAAATATAAGTTTGAAGCCTTTTAAGGCTTTTTAGAGTGCGGTTCCTGGTTCTTATCGGTTCTAAAAAAACCGGATTTCATTACGTTTTTTTCCACGACCCGTGACACGGTTTGGAACCGATAAGGGTGTCTTGCCTGGCACTGCCATCAAAAGGGCAAGTTGATTGGTTAGGCTGGCATCATGTCTGAGAAACCCAAAAGAAAAACCGGGCCCACTGGGTTTCAACACTGTAGTGTCTGTGGGGAAGCCTTTGCCAAGGCTGACCCACACACTACATGTGTCTATTGTCTGGGGTTTGACCACCTCAATTCAGACTGCCAGATTTGTAAAAATTTCCCTGCAGCCACCCTGGACAAGAGAGTGGGCAGGCTCAGGAACGAGAGGCCAAAAGTCCGCTGACCTGGATGACAGCCCGGCCGGTGCCAACCGAACCGAGGAGTGCCCTCTGACCAGGGCGAGACTTCTCGGGCAAACGAAAAGCTGGCTCTGAGGAGCCAGTTCCAGCAAAGAAATCTAAAAAATCAGCAGGTTTGGAGTCCAAAATTCCTTCTCCAACTGCTGCTGAGATGGCCAGGGCAATACAGATTGTCCAGTCCCTGTCCCCTCTGAACCGCCACTGTCTGGCAAAAGGTCGGTTCCAGTGGTTCAGGATTATGATATAGAAGAGTTCTATGAACAAGAGGATGGGGATGAGGATTATGTATGATCAGTGTGAATGTGACTTTGAAAGTCTGGATGTGCCCATTGAACCGGACATCTCCCCAGACAGACCTTCAGGTGAGTCTCCCCCTAGGCTTTCTGAGTCCCCTTCTCATTTTTTGTTTTATAAAAAAGTTGCTGAGACCCTCCAGCTTCCCTTAGAGGAGGCTTTGGATGAGCAAGAGGAGCCTGACTATGTGGAGATGATGGATATCCCAGAGTCCAGGAGGTTGTCCATCCTTTACATAAATCTTTAGAAAACAAACAATAAAAATTTTAAAAGCTCCTAATTCTGTGCCTCCTGTGGATAAAAAGATGGACAGGAGGTACACTTTGTTAGGTCCTGATACAGATTTTCTTTCACAGCAATGCAGTCATGTTAGGGTAGTTCAGGCTGCAGCCTGTGATAAAGCTAATATTCCACTGGCTTCACATCCTCCCTGACAAGGATTCCAGGAAGATTGATGCCATGGCCAAACAATACATGGCAGCATCCTTGGGACTCAGACAAGCTAACTATATGGCTTATGTTGCAAGATACCAGAAATCTAATGGGATACTGTCATGGCCTTAGCCAAACAGGTCCCTGGCCAGCTCGCAGAGGAGCTGGAGCAGGTGGCTCTTGATGGTATTGAGGCATCTAAGGTGCAATTCCATGCTGCAGTAGATTCTAACGATGTATCCTCTAGAGTCATGGCTACCTCTGTGGCTTTTCGGAGATTGGCCTGGCTCAGGTGTACTACTTTGTCACAGGATACCCAGTCTAAGGCTATGGATTTTCCTGTGGTGGGAAATTCTCTGTTTGGGGAGCAGACAGAGAATTATATGAAGAAATGGATGAATATAGAACCACTTACAGGAGTGCACAAGCCAAGGAACGGCAAGCCACTCCTCAGAGGCAGCCCCCCAGGTGGGGTAGGCCTTTTCACAGGCCTTTTTACCAGACTCAGGCCCCCTCCTCTTCAGCCTATGTACAGAGGGGGTTCTTCAGAGGGAGAGGCAGACGGGGTTCGAGCAGGCCTGCTCCCACCCCTCAGCCTAAAGCCCCTGCCAAACAGGCACCCTGATGGGATGCCCAGGGTCGGCTTCTCCACTACCTGTAGGGGGCAGGTTGGCTCACTTCGTCCAGGACTGGGAGTCTTTAACTTCAGACAGGTGGGTCCTGGAAGTAGTGAGCCAGGGTCTGGTTCTCAGCTTCAAAAAATTTCCAAAGATGAGAGCCAGATCTTTTCCACCTACAAACCCTTTAGAGACTCTTGCTTTGGAAACAGAAGTCTCAACCCTCCTGGCTCTCAGAGCTGTAGAAAAGGTTTCTCCCCTTCACCAGGGCAAGGGTCTGTACTCCAGGTACTTCCTTACCCCAAAAAAGACAGGAGAGTGGCGGCCTATCCTGGATCTATGATATCTAAACAAGCACCTTTTAAAGCCAAAGTTCAAAATGGTGACACTGGGAATGATCTTACCCTCCCTAAGGCCAGGGGGACTGGCTAGCCTCCCTGGACCTCAAAGATGCCTACTTCCATGTTCTTATGAGAAGCTCCCATCGAAAGTACCTCAGATTCGAACTGCCCTCAGGCCATTATCAGTTCAGAGCAGTGCCCTTCGGCCTCACTTCTGCCCCAAGGGTGTTCACAAAGTGTCTGGCAGTAGCAGTTGCTCACCTAAGAAGGCAAAAGATTGCCATTTTTCCCTACCTGGACGACTGGCTCATTGTGGGTCAGTCTCCAGACCAGGTCAGATCACACCTGCTAGTTACCCAGCAGCTGCTTACCTCTCTGGGATTTCTTCTCAATCTTCCAAAGTCAGTTTTGGAACCTGTCCAGGTACTCACCTTTATAGGCGCAGAACTGGATACAAAGCAGGCCAGAGCCTTCCTTTGGAAAGGGTAAGGACCTTAGTGGCCCTGGCGCCTCCTTCACTCTGCAGGTCTCTCGACCAGCAAGGCATTTCTTGCAGCTCCTAGGGCACATGGCTGCCTCCACAGCTGTGGTGCAAGGAGCAAGATTTCAGATGAGGGACATTCAGTTCCATTTGAGAGCTTTCTGGTCTCAAAGAAGAGATCCTCTATCCAAGTTAATCCCAGTGACTAACCCTGATCCAGGCCCTTCAGTGGTGGCAGGATCAGAGCAATCTGAGACAGGGGTGCCTTTCATCCCTCTGTCCCATTCCTTGACCCTTACTACAGATGCATCCCTCTTGGGATGGGGAGCTCACATGGCGACCTCTCCACCCAGGGATTATGATCCCTCAGGAATCTCTGCTCCACATCAATCTGTTGGAACTCAGAGCTGTTTTTCTAGCACTTCAGGTTTTCTCTGCATCTGTTCAGAACAAGGTGGTACAGGTCAGAACAGACAACACCACTACAATGTGGTACATCAACAAACAAGGAGGCACTCGGTCTTCGGCCTTGTGCACCAAGGCGATGAAGTTGTGGTCTCTGGCTTACTCCCTGAACACTTCCCTCATAGCAGTTCACTTCCCAGGCAAGGACAATGTCCTGGCAGATGCCCTCAGCAGGATTTCCCAGGGCCATCACGAATGGTCACTGGATCCCCTAGTACTGGGGATAGTGTTTGCCAGATGGGGCACTCCTCAGATAGATCATTTCGCAGCCCCAGACAATTATCAACTTCCATTGTTTTGTTGCAGGCCCCCAGTGTTGGGCTCAGTTCCCCTGGATGCCTTTCTCCTCGATTGGGAGGGGAAGTTTCTTTATGCCTTTCCCCCCTTCCCTCTCCTGTTCAAAGTACTAGTCAAAATCAGGTCTCAGCCCTGCAAAATGATCCTGATTGCTCCAGACTGGGCCAGGCATCCCTGGTACCACTCCTTCTGTCCTTAGCAGTCCATCTTCCCTGTGTCTCCCCAGGAACCACAATCTGTTAACCTGTGCTCAGGGGAGAGTTTGGTATCCGAATCTCAAATCCCTCAACCTCAAGGCTTGGCTCTTGAGCAGTTAGAGTTTGCTGATTTACAACTTTCTCAAAGTGTTCTCGAAATCCTGAAGGCTGCTAGGAAGCCTTCCACCAGGGCTACCTATAACTCCAAGTGGAAAAGGTTTTCCATATGGTGTTCTGGGAAGCATGTTTCCCCAGAATCTGCTGATCTACCCACTGTATTGAACTACATGGTCCATCTTAATTCTTTGGGACTGAGACCAGCCACCCTGAAAGTGCACTTGGCTTCTGTCTCTGCCTTCATTTCAGCAGGGGAAGCCCTCTTCTCTTTCTGCTCATCCTGTATTTTCCAAGTTTTTTAAAGGATTGCTTCACACCAATCCTCCATTCAGGGACCCTGCCCCGGCTTGGGATCTTAATGTATGCATTGCTCAGCTAATGCAACCCCCCTTTGAGCCTCGTCTTCGGCAGAGCTTAAGTATTTGACTTGGAAAACTGTATTTCTGGTAGCCATCATTTCTGCCAGGCGTATAAGTGAGTTACAGGCTTTATCAGTAGAAACTGACTTTATTTCCTTTCACAGAGATAAAGTGGTCCTCAGGACTAACAGGAAGTTTTTGCCTAAGGTGGTTTCAGATTTCCACCTTAACCAATCTATTTCACTTCCAGTGTTCTTCACTGACCATTCCTCCTCTGGTGAGAGGAGGCTGCACAGCTTAGATGTTAAGGGCCCTAAGTTACTACATAGAGCGTACCAAGAGTCACAGGTTTGACTCCCTCCAACTGTTTCTCACTTATGGTGAGGTTGGGAAAGGGAGACCTGCCACTAAGAGATCCATTGCCAGGTGGATCGTTTCTTGTATCCAATTTTGCTGTCAAAAGCTGGGTAAGGTTCCCCCCTCAGGCCTGAGGGCTCATTCTACCAGAGGTACAGCTGCATCTCTTGCTGCTGCTAGAGACATCCCTATCTTGGAGATATGTCAGGCAGCTACTTGGAAGACAGTACACACTTTCACCAAGCATTACTCCCTGGATATTCAGGCCAGGGATGCTTGGTTGCTTTTTAACCGTGCTTCAGAGCCTATTCCTAAGTGAGTTCTGTCCTCCTCCATGGAGGTACTGCTGTGTAGTCTGCAATAGTCATAATATAGCAAGACTTCAGTTGTTTGAAGAAAAATTACTCACCTTAGTAATGTTGTTTCTTCTAATGGAGTCTGTTATATTATGACCTCCCCAGTCTGCCCTCTCAGAACTCCTACTTTGGGGTATGGGGTGGGTAGTCTCTCTGGCATCTGTTGATGCCTCTTTCATGTTTGGGTGTTGTGTTTATTTAGTTATTTTATCTTACTTTTCTGGTCCACTGACTTGAGTCTTTGTGTTGGGACCAGCAAAAATGTGTTAATATATTAGTGGCCAGTTGGCTAGTGTAGGTTACAGCTTCCACACAGAACCTTAGTGAGTTTTTGCTCGTAAAGATCTGACGGTTTCGGTTTGAAACCAGCCAAACAGAGCTTCTGAACCGAGCTCGTGCTCTAAGCTCCATGCTCTGCATGGAAGTTAACTCTTTCACCTCCGGAGCAGTTCTAAGGCTGGGGCAAACTGCAATAGTCATACTATAGCAAGACTCCATTAGAAGAAACAAGATTACTAAGGTGAGTAATTTTTTCTTCTATGCCAGGGTAATCAACATGAAATGATCAGAGTTCAGTGTGCAGAAAGGTATTTACCTTTATTCAGTTGTAGATGGATACCACGATCGTCTGTTAGCATATTAATAGATGTAGGTCTACAGAAATAACTGTTACATCATGAGTGAATAAGTAACACGACAAGTTAATGTAAAAAAAAAAAAATCATAAAGGTGTTTGAATTTCGGCTTTGCTATTAACCTGACAAGATAGAAACTGTAAGCATATACTTAATTTAGCATATGAAGCTTGAGTTAACACAAACCATCTACATATGTGTATAGCAACTACTAAAAACAACAGATTTAGCTCCAGCTACGGGATACTTGGTTGTGCTCTTTCATCCATATAGCAGTGGCAAACTGAATCTCGCTCTATCTTTATGAGAGAAAAAAATCAAAACACCTGGTGTTTTTTATGTTAAAGTATAACATAACTCAATTCCAGAGATTATTAAATGAATGGACAGAAGTTTATTTTACCAAAAACAAACTGCAGGTTAAGACAAGTCTCTCTGTAGCATTCATGTTTGCTGCATCTGGGAGCAGTACTGATCTTTGGAGTTGTCACTTTTGGTTAAAATGGCTGGCAGGCACTGGAACATAGTAAGTACAGGTACAGAGAAATAACCGTGGACACGTGACAGGATTAAAATTTTTTATCAACCAAAGTGTCAACATACTTGTGGACATTATTAATAATATCACTGTGTGCAACAGGCATATAAACAATCTGTTTTAAGGAGGCTGACATTGAGCCTCTGCAGTATTACGAGGACGGGGATTAATAACCATATCTAGAATAATTGGCGCATGGTGACACAAATTTTTATGCAACTTTAAAAATTAATTGTGCAGTTCTGACAGTCTAAGAATGTAATTGAACTGTTTTTATGTCTATATACTCCCTGTCCACCTCTTCCTTTCGGGCTAAATGGCACCATCACCATGAATTTAAGGTGTTATCGTAATATAATGCACTTGACCTGTCCATTGTGATCTCTGTAAACAATTTTACTCATATGCTGCACTTAATATGTTCTTTTGGTTATTTGCTAGTCGCCACTGCCAATATTGTTGTAATAACGTTTGCTGTTGTATGCATTTATGTATTTCCACTGCCATTTTCCCCAGGACGCACCGTGAGATGAGCAACTTGTTGTTCAGTGTGCCTTTCCTGGTGAAACGTTTAAATAAATAAATATGTGTATTGACAAGTTTGTTTGTTGTCAAATCAGAAAAGCTTTTAATAAACAGAAGTTTAAACAAAGATAAATAAATGAGCTTATCTGACCCCAGCAGGAAGAAATTTGCCAGTGTGATTGGGGACCCCTCCACTTCACCTACCACCACAACATAGCAACCCTCCCTGTCCTGGACCATTTTTATTTCTTTAAATAGAAGATGCCATGCTATTAGAATAGCCATTGCCTGTCTTTTGCTGTCTCTGTGCAGAGGAAGAAACTGCCTGATATCCATATTTAATCAGTTTCACATGTTCATCCCAAGACAGATGTATCTCTTGCATAAAGACTACACTTGACGTTTCTTGCCTTATGTCTGAGATAATTTTTGATCTCTTAATGTGGTTGTTAAGCCTATTAATGTGAATAGGATATATCTTCAACTGCGGTGTCCCCATTAGAACTGTTTACATTATAGTACTGATACTGCCTCTCTTCCCATGACCTCATCCCACATCTAGTAGATATATAATGTAAATCTCCTTATTGTCAGAGATGCACTATCCTAAATTCTCCTGAGAACTGTGGTGTAACGTTAGATTTGGATATTTACCAATAATCGGTAATAACTGTCTGGCTTGTCTTGCGCTTGTGTCCAGAGCCACCTGTGGCTGTTTCTTCTAACCTCCCAGGTAGTCACTTCTGTTCTTCTCACCTCTCTACTATCACCACCTCTGCCTGCCACCTCCCTCCCCATATCTACCCCAGCCTCTCTCCCTAGCACAGGTTCACCTCCTTCCTCTCTTACCCTCCTTCAACTCCCTTCCTCTCTCCCTTTTCTAATCTTCTCACCCCACCCAATGTTGCACTTGTTCCCCGATCCTTGCCTCCCACCCACCTCTCCTACCTCCCTCCCAGTTACCCCTCTGCACCCACTCTCTCTTCCACTTTCCTATGCTACCTGGCACAATTGGCAGCAACTCAGTTTTTTCCACTCTGCCTTCCCCTTTAACAATACCCTTATGGCAGCTTTAATTCATGTAAATATTATTTGTTGTGACTCATCATTCTTAAATGTATACCTGATTGTGTTGTTCTGTTATTTATATCACCTGTAGCTGTTAGACCATGTATACCCTGTACTGAATTTTGTATTCAAACTGCTTGCCTGCTAATCTCACACAAACTGTACCTCTATTCTTTGTATACTGATGTGGAACCTTTGTAAAAAAAGCCATTGGCTCAAAGGTATTTATCTGAAATTCTAATTAATAAATAAATAAAAATCAAAAAAGACAAATATTGTTTGTGTATATGACAAACGACAACACTAACAAATAAATACATCAGGAGAAGAAACACCAAAAATACCGTGGGCTGGATATTCAAACTGTGCCATTCAAAGGCGCAAGTCCTTGCGCTGCGCAAAATAGATGCGCAGGGGTGTGTCCCGTGCGATATTCAAAGGAGTTGCACTATTGATCAACTCCTTTGAATATCGCTCCCCAGCCATAGCCACTGTGCATGGCGCAGTGGAACTTGCGCGCGCAAGTTGACAGAGTGGAGCAGTCAACTTGCGGTGGCGCAAGTACCGATGCGCCATGCGCCAAAATCACGATATTCAAAGGTGACATGCAAATGGGGCCATAATACATGCAAAACGCGGGGGGCCATTTGCATGTCATTACTACTTCCATTGCATGCCATTAGCATGTAGGTGCGCCCGATCCCAGGACTTGCACCTGGCGCCCTGCCAGGCAGCAGCCGTCGAGGACCGCGCACCCTGCAGCCCGATCTCGAGCAGCAATATCAGCTCCCACCTCCTCCCGTACATCTCCCTGATGGTCCAGTGGACCGAAATGCCTGATCGCGGGCAGAAGTATACAGACCCCCATATCCCATGTGCCCGATCGCGGGCAGTAAGTAAATGCCCCCAAACATCTCCTGGTGTCTAGTGTGGCCATCTGGACTGTCATGTACGGTATGGGCTGCACGCCCATTGGCTCTAACTCTGCACCAATGGGCGGCAGCCCTCCGCCAGTCATGGCGGGCGGCAGGGCGGGTGGGATGCTGCCGGCTCCGGGGAGCGGTGGTGGGGCTTCGGGGTGGGGGCCACACTAGACACCAGGGAGATGTTTTTGGGGCACTTACTTTATGCCCGCGATCGGGCACATGGGATGTTGGGGGGTTCTGTATTTTTCTGCCTGCGATCGGGCACATGGGATGTGGGGATTCTGTATACTTTCTGCCCGGATCGGGTATTTCAGTCCACTGGACCACCAGGGATGTGAATGGGAGGAGGGGAGCCACATTGATGCCCGCGATCTGGCTGGGGGCACAGGGACTGGGTTGAGTGCCACAGGTGGCAGCTGCTGTGTTCGCCTGCAGTGCAGCAGCTCACCTGTGGGTGGCCCTCAACTTAAGCCTTTTTTTTTTTTTGGCTCAAAGTTGTGCAGGCGCAGGTTGGGGGTTGCGCCTGCACAACTCTGCACAGCCCGACTGAATATCGTGCTGCACAGTTTATGCATGGTTCCTCCCCCTCCAGTTGCGCATGCATTCATTTGCATTGCGCTGTTGCTCAGCCTGTTTTCAGTGGCGCAACTGCCTACTGCTGAATATCGCAGAATGGCGCAGTTTAGGACTTGCGCATGCGCAACCCTGTTGCTCATGGCGCAACCCTTTTGAATATCTGGCCCCTCAACTATAAAACACGGGACACTAGTCCCTGGGCTTCTAAGGTGGGGGTTACACTATAAGGGTGACCCTGTGCCTCGATAGTGCCAGATGGAACACTATTCCTCTCGAGTCCGGAGGAAGGCTAAAGTCCTAGGAGAACTCTCCTATGGAGAAAGGTAGGTGTGTGTGTGTGTGTGGGGGGGGGGTAATGGAAAGGACCAACGTCATCTGGTCTGGGGGGGAGGCAGGACATTAAACCATCTCCCATCCAGCCCCAAAGCACTTCTAGTACAGTCATTTTATCAAGGCAACCGATATCAGTTGAAACTCTCTCCACGAGATCGGACTATTGTTTTTATTTTTATAGGCTTGTAAATCAGAGCTGCCAATCAGTTATTTTGTTAAGGGACCACTTTTGTTATTCAGTGTAATTGTTCAAAGAGAAATGTTCATCCGCAGTTGAACTTAAGGCTTTAACAAAGGCAGGGGGAAGAGACCCAGTGTACAGGGTGAATGCAGTGTCTGCAGCACACAAGCCAAGCCAGCATATCAACAACAGAGAAAAGCTGTGACACGTGCCAGTAAATCGAGAAGAAACAAGTTATGTTCTGAAACAAACTCATTTATCACTTGGTGTCTCACCAGCTGCTCAGAAATGTGGCAATACCAAAAAGACTCTGGCTTTAAACTGAAATATCCTTTTTTTGTTCATTCATTTCTAGGAAACACGGCTAAAGGAAGGAATTGTGAAGCTAAAACCCCATGAAGAGCCTCTTCGGTCAGAGCTGCTTAGTGGAAAATTCACTATACTTGTGAGTTATTTTGTTTTCCTTTTCATGTAGCTGTTTGGCCCCTGAGCTGCCACCTTACACCAGTCCTTGAGGTCATGTGCTGCCGGGGACCCCTTCAACTCCATCTGCTGCTTCCTGGTGGGGATCCATACGGAGCAGGGCCTGAGGATACCGCTGACTGTCATTTGAATGGTTCTGTGCACAGACCTTTTTTCCTTTTTTTTTGTTGTTGTTGCGTGTGGTTAGCCCATACTTACTCCCTCCACCCCTTGGCCTCATGCACACAGCATCCCTACAGCAACAGCAAGCTCTCTGGCTCAGATTCAGGGGGGTGCTTTGGCACCAGGACCCACTGCCGACACTCCCCGGCTGAGGCACAGTGCTGTGCGGCAGCTACCTTAGCCTTGCCTGCCTCTCGTCGCTGTGACCACTGTCTGCTCCTGAACCCAGGAAGTCTGCATTGCACCACCACAGGACTCTCAGATGGTCCCTGGTGAGTTATTCTTTGATCAAATGACTAATAGAAACAGACCCCTTCATAAAGCCACGTGCCAGATTCCGTGCATATGGTGAAGTTTGCAGAGATACTTTAAGAAGCACAAAGGACCAGATAATGTTTGTGTTACTTTGAAGCCACTATTAGAATTGGCAATCTGTATCATGGAACAAAAAGTTGGATATGCAATTTGTTTACTCCAGGAAATTTTAAAAACATTTTATTTTAGCTAGAAAACTGGCAGTCATGACCATCTGGGAACATAAGTGGAATTTATCTTCTGTATTCCAGTGGTGTCCCTAGAAAGTGTGGTCAGGTATTTTTCTGCCAAAAGAAGTGTTTTAAAATGTGCAGAGCCAACCAGATTTAGTATTCAGCAGTTTGGCAAATCTAGCTGTTGAACGTTTACTGCAGGGTACACATGAAATGGACACTGGAAACTGGTCAACACAACATATATTCAGAATCTGTAAAGTTATTCAGATACTACTCCTGGGCAAAGCTTAAAAACAAAAGATTCCTGTTGCATGTTGACCTCACATTATTGTGCTTCCTTGTGTTTCTGATAGGTAGCCATTGGCCTCCAGGACTGCCAGAGAGTCTCGACTGTCTTGTTTATGGTTTGTGCTCTGAACATTTTGTGGAAGAGAAAATGATAGAGACCTTTAAATACCTCACTGGGGTAAATAAGGTACAGGAGGGAATTCTTTTTCAGGAAAAACGGTGCCCGAGAATAAGGGGACATGCTGTGAAGCTGGAAGAGAGTAGATTCAGGAGAGGTATGAGGAAGTACTTCTTCACAGGAAGAGTGATGGATTCTTGCAACAGCCTTGCAGCGAAGGTGGTGGGGGTGAATACAGTGGTGGGGTTCAAGAATGCATGGGATAGACACAAGGGAATCATAGTGGAAAGGGGGGGGGAGGAGTTACAGATCAAGTATGGTGTGCGATAATAATGTAGATAGGGAAAAATTGGCAGACTGGGTGGGCCAAACAGTCCTTATCTGCTTTCACATCTTTTTTTTTTTTTTGTTATCAAGTCGGGTACACAACAGAATGCAGTACAGTCAGCACTTCAGCAAAACGCATAGTACATAATCTTCTGGATTGCCAAAGATGGAATATAACATGGTCTAAATATTTATATATAAACCTTTAATATCTGAGAAAATCCTCAACATTGAAACCTAGAAGAAGGAATATAATCCATTACAGCTATCCTCAGGATCACAAAAACCCTATGGAACAATGTGAGGATTCTGTGACATAATATCCCTGGGTTGGCATCTATCCCTGAACTGTTGTATGTGCCCCTCTGCCATCGCATTTTGTGTTTTTGTGTATCATTTCAATATAGCAATACTGCAAGCCATAATTCCTCTTAAAACCACTGAAGGGATTTCAGAACCTTTTATATGGTAAAACCAGTACTGCATAGGTCTGGCCCAGTGGTGCAGTATCAGTGCATTGCACTGCTTTCTTGAACACTGGGGTTGTGCACAAGCCCTGGAATCCCTCTTTGAGACTTGGCATGTCACAGGGTGAGGTGCTGCACTCCTGCAGAGGGAGGGCACAGGCCACTCAGCAGTCATGCAGGCCTGCCTGCTGACTGCGGAGTACCATTAGCTCCCCCCCCCACCGTCTTGCATTCTCTCCAATTGGTTGTCATCCTACCTCTGTTAGATGCTAACTTTGCCACCACCCCATTCCTTCAGCAGCTCCCACTACTGTCTGGGTCAGTGGAGATTCACATAGGGGAGCCTGGGTGTGCCACTGAATGTTATTCTGATGGCAACAAAGCTTTCACTTTCTCCCATTTCTCTCTCTCTCTCTCCCCACCCCACGGTGGTTTGCAAAACCCTCTTGGGTGTCAGTTTGTGCACATTCATCCCTCCCCTCACAAGAGAGGAGCAAGCTCCGTGGACCACTGTTGGCCTCACTGCTGCAGAGGAACGTGCCACCAGACCCTCTTCTTCTGTGATGCCTGCCAGTTGACCCCTTGAGTACCAGTCTCCAGAATTCATCCCAAACACAGGTCGTAGGTGCTACAGCACAGTATGCTGCCACTTGGCCATCGCGCAGCCCTTGTGGCATTTGTTTTGAAGGCATCTGCTCACCTCTTCCGCTGCCCATGGGATGGGAGTAGCCATGGTGACCCCGTATTGTCAGTGTGAGGAAACTGAGGGAGAGCAGTGGATACTAAAAAGAATAATGCTAAGACCACACCTAATGTGGCAAAACAATGTTCATCTGCATTTGGAGTATGCAGAACTTTTTACCATAGATTGTTATTCCCCTACCGCTCACCGTTGCCATCATTCAGATGGCAGGGATATTTCCCCTGAGTTTTATCTGCCCTTGTACAGTGTGCCCTTGGGGAAGGAGCAAGTTCCCGTGCTCATCCGCAGGGATTGCTGCATGCTGGAACCCAGTGCCAGCCCTCCTGGCTGAGGCATGCTGTCCTTCGGCAGCTGCCTGCAGCCTGGCTTGTGTCCTGATGTGGCGACTAAAGTTCCCTTCCAAGCTTTAGTTGCCTGCACAGCAGCAGGACCTGCTGACACTGGGGCAGCCAGAATTATGCAGAATTGTTTTAAACATATGACCCTAAGTGTATAGGGTCACATGACCTAAAGAGAGCCCTAAGTTAACACTACAGCAGATCTGTTTTGTTATGCGGTTTGGATGAACTGTGAGAGGAGATTTCTTCGGGAACCCGTAGCATCACTCAGTTTTGAGAGATGAACTGACAGTGATGAGGACCGTTTACTCCTGGCTCTTTTAGAAATTACGGGAAATAGAACAGACCAAGGAAAAATTTCCACAGTCCTGGCAGCTTTTTCTTTTGTGATGTTTGCAAAAAGAAATTGTCATGCAAAATGGAATAAACAAGTTATATGCAGCTTAGCAGGACAAGGACTCCTTAAATTGTTCCCTAGCAAAAGGCCCGACTTAACGGTTCAAGTGTAGGGCCTTGCATCTCCTGTGAAACTGTGGGAAATAAGTCTGTGTTTGGATGATGGAGCAAACTAAATTGAAGTGGGAATTTCCAGGAAGTGCCAGCTGCAGCTGTTTTCCTGCAAATTAACCAGCTATTACTCTGTAAGAATGACATCCCTCCTTGCCTCCCCCCTCCCCCAATTACGTCTCGGTTTGAACTTCCATTGTAGCTTTACTAGTATGATGATGTTATGGACCCATGTGTAAAATAAATTTAAAATAGGTTTAATTATGTTTTTTATAAATGCCATTCCTCAGCCGTGGGCTATGCAGGATTTACCTGTGGTCATGTGACATGTTGAGGTTACAGGATTTTCACACACCATTGTATAATAATGGTTAGACCATTGAGCTGTGAATGTGGAGACCAAGCAGATTTGGGTTTGAATCTTACAGCTGCTACAAGAGTACTGTATCACACCTCTCAACTGTCGCACATTATGAGGTATGTCACACATTTTCCCTTCAGAAATTCTTTGTCCCACATGGGGAAGGTGAAATTCCACATTTCCCACTGAGACTTTAAAGCAGAAATTCATAATACTCTATTATGTTCAGTTATCAGTAAACATTAAGAACATTAGTGCACTGATAGCCATAGTGTTCTGAGCTTGCAGTGCCATGTTTGATGATATGTCACACATTTTGGTCATTTGTCACACATCTTGTCATACAGTTTAGTGAAGAAAGGTTGAGAGGTATGTACTGTATGACCCTGTTCAGATTACTTAACCTTTCTGAGCTCCCGGGTCATACCTCATAACGAGCTTAGTTTGCCTGTAGTGCTCCGCATTGTCACCGGGAAGTCATAACAAATGGATCATATACACACCTAATAGAGACTCGGACACAACCCAAAGCTTTGATGTCAGCACAGAGTGTTGGTGGCATGAGAGTGCCATTGTCTGTAATTTAGCTGTTTGTGTGCCACTGTTTTTGGGGATGGCACCACCTTGCCACAGCTCTTGAGCATAAATCTTCACAATTCTGTTTTTCGTTTGTTGTTTTTTTGCTCAATAGAAGTAACTTTAGTAGGAAGCTACTGCTTGTCTCTACAGTTGTGCCTGTTTTAAATTTAGATTGGCAGTCCTGCCTTTTTTTTTTTTTCTTTTCTTCCTCACAAATGGCTTCATTGATGAAGGTCTGTGCAGGGGCCGCTCTGTCTACTAAACTATCTGAAGAGTGTAAGAGAAGTACTGAGCCTTTATTTGCTAAATTTGGTCTGGGTTTCTTATGTACTGTACAAGATCAGTAGTGTCCTGTAACCGAAGTAAAGGTAGTGGCTAAATCGGAAAGCATTATTTGCACGCCCCTATAGTATTTACATTGAGATAACACTGCTGGTTCTCTTCATCGACATCATCACATCGCGCGTCCACGGCCATCTTATGGACCCAGCGGAGCACGAGTTTTGAAACGTTTCAGTGTGCTGCTGACAACTTTCAAATAATACTAAACCAGGGAAAATACCAGCAATTTCAATCAGAAGATTAGCATGTGCACTGCGAACCCACGAGAGGGTTTGCAAAAGGGTGCACATACTGAAAAGACAGTTTAGGTATGTTTTAAATGTAACACCTAGGTGGTGCTATCCCAAGGGCTACTACCCCTGCCTGCTTGGCTAGTAGCAGGTTAAGGGGCCTGAGTTCTGAAACGGGTGCCTCCACCTGGAGGTCAGGGTTAGTAATGGTCAAGCTAACCTGGGCACAGCCTTCTGGGACACTGTAACCCCACTCTTTCCCATCTAGTGGCCTGAACACTGTACAGTAATCACTTTCACAATACCCTTGGTACACCACACTGTTTGCACTTACCACCAGGGCTGGTTCCTCTGGATTGACCCTGGGGACCCCCTGTAAAAGGTTATACACAGCAAATTGCAGCAGTACAGTAGTTTGAGCACAAACTGGAACCACAGTCAGATTACATGCAGAAAAAGTTAGATCTGATTTATTCAGGGGACTTGAACAAGGGAGGGGCAAAATCAGGTTAATTAGCTTAAAGGTTATATCAGTCAAGCAGTTATGCATGCACTTTGAGTCCCCCCACACAGTCCACCTCTGGATACCCAGATGGAGAAGAGGTGGGCTAGCCAGGACCATTGCCCGGGGCTGCAGCTGGTTGAGGTCATGTGATGGAAAACACAACATGCACAGTACACAGTATTTGTAATCCGGAGCCAGAGGGCTGAGTTCGTAAAGGAAATGAAACAAAAAGACAATCAGATGACACACTCGGATTAAGCTGTTGTTGCAGGGAGCTACCCTGGTGTTTACTCACGATACCCAAGACTGGACACAGGCTGGACGAAAATCGAGACTGCAGGTGGTTGATCTGGAATGCCAGGAGAAGCAGGGCCCACATGAGTCGCAGAGGCGTCGTTCCTGTTCAGGCGTGGAGCAGGGGGCTGATCCCCAGGCAGGTCTCCCGTCGATGGCTTCTCTCTGCAGTGGGTAGTCTGGCAAGGCCCAGACTGCATGGAGACAAATTTGGGTGCAGTCCGTTTTGGGCTAGATACAGCTTCCAGCAAGCAGAACACAGTGGGGAACTAACTCACACCCCACTAGCAGCTCATAGCACATTTACATGTACGGGAATTCTACTGTACCAGGCAAAACGCTCCCTGGTCACAATCGCAAAGTCTCTGCACACACCGGGAGCTTAGGGGTAGCTGTAACTCCTGACAGGCCGATCGCATTCAGCAAAATCTTCGGTCTTCTTCAGGTTGAGCCTGGCCCACTTCAGTAGCTTACTTTAGTCACACACACTTGGATTTAGTCCAAATTAATTCTCTTCTCTCCCTCTCAGGAGCAGCAGGCAGACATACAGGCCAAACACTCAGCCTTTTCCCAGTTCTCCCATGCGAATCCACTCAGGCTTGCAGCTCAGAATCACTTCAGCTCCTTCTTCTTGCGCTTCCAGCTTAGAACTAACTGAAAACTGCAAGCAGCCCGGGACTTCTCCAAGATCCAAAAGGTTTGGTTGGCTGATTTGGCTGTCAGTCAAAGCAAGCGTTCCCCCCTTCAGTTGCAAAAAAGTCGCAAAAAGTTCGAACTACAGTTCCTACAGATTTTGAATTTAGACAGCTCCTGTAGTCCGGCTACATTTTAGGTCCCATCAGTACTGATTGGTCCAGTTTGCAGTCCAGGACCAACATGGTGGAGACAAACAAAACAGTCCTTGCTACACAGAAAGCAGGTTAGACAAACTACATTATCATTATCACGCTAAATGATTTTCAGTAAATAGTTACATCTTTCTACAGAGTCCCCTCTCAGATTACTTAAACTGAAGTTAGGCAGCTCTTAAAGAGACAGTACACAGAGGCTATATAGGCTCTGGTAATCACATTTAAACTGCTAAAATGCAGGACACCAGTCTGGCAGTGAGCATTTAGGCAAGCTCAAGGAAGACTTTTTTGGGAACCCCCATGTGTAGGGGGGTTACATAAAAAACAGGATACAGTCACACACCCAAAGGTACTAGTTTTGAGAATGCCCATGCATATAACCGACTTAATGTTTCAGCATAATGACACCTTTTTCAGCATCAGTTGCACCAGATCTGCAAGTGACATTGCTCAAACAGTTGTTCTTCTTTAGGGATTGTAACGTCCAAACTTTGGTTTCCCAGGGCCTTCGTGGAGCACAAGGCACCTGCCTGCTCAAAGGTGAGACCTGGCTTGATGTTGAAGCTGACCCCAGCTATAGTATTTGACCCACAGCCTCTTAAAGGTATAATGATTAATTCCAGAACTACATTACATCTATATTATCTTCTTTTTTTTTTTTAACCAGTAAGTTGACCGGGGTAAGACCTTTTTCAGTCACAACTGACATAAAAAATTAAGACCAGCACAAATAACATTACATGATGCAACATACATTAGGATCTCACTTAAAGGCTACATCAAAACAGAAACTAGAAAATAATGTGTTTATTCTTCTCTGGAACAACCACTAGTATCTTCCGACCATTTCCAAAAATAATCTTTTATGATTTTTCATAATGCTCAAAATTATATTTTAACAGCTGCAGTATTTAAACTGTTAATCATAGAAGCAAGTTTCTTTTTTTATATTAAGTGAAAGTTTGGAGTCTCTTCATCTATTGATACTAACGGTACACTTCTACTGTGTCGTTTCATGTCTTTCTATACATATTGATGTTAAGACTTTAAAAATGTAATGAACTTTTTTTTATATCGCTATGTAACTTTTTATGTGTATCGCTATATGGTCACTATGGTACTGTTTTATCAGTAAAAAAATGTCTAGCACTAATGGTTCCAAAGTTATCATATTTAAAATAAATTATCTTTTGAAAGGTCTATCTTTGGAACTGTTTGGGCTAGAAACTTAATTTTTTTTTTTTTTTGCTCCCCCCAGCTCCAGGCCGGCCTCTCCTTCAGGCCTTCCTATGCCCTCCGTGCTGCACTGCCTCAGTACAGCCACCTCTTCACCCTATATTGCATCCCCCCGGGTAACCCCCAGATGTAACCCTTTGCCGGGTGGGTCCCCCTCCTCCGAGAGAGAAGGCACCAGGAGGCCGGCCAGCGCCATACTTGCCCTGGGTGCTGCTAGGGTGGTTCGTGCCCTGCCCGAGGTCTCGCAGAAGTTGTCGACAGTCATCCCATTTGCTCCCCAGGGACGTGGCGTACCACTGATGTCAGGCGTACGCCAGTGTTCGCCATGCCCCGTTGATTCGTGGGACCCCACGCATTGCCGAGCCCCCAGCCTCCGCCAGGGATCAGCAATTGCTGGGTTGCTGTCCCCACCCTTTCCCCCAGGAAAGCGAGCAGTCATCTGGCAACTAGCCTTCTCTCTTCTTAGCCCTCCAGCACCCAAGTCCGTTCTTGAACCCGGTCACTGGCATCGGACGGAAATCTAATCACAGCCGACGGGTTAGCTACTTCATTTTTAAATAAAAAATGGGAGGCAATCCATTAGGAACTAGTATAATTATTATATAATTATTTTATAACAGTAGTAATTATATTATCGATATAGAACCAGTCAGTCTTCTCTAGCTGTATTGATACATATATTTACATCACAACAGTTTTTTTTTAATCAAATGTTATCGATATGCTTTTTCCAGAACAACAAAGTATGTCAATACACTTTTTAATATGGGCGTGTAAAATTTCATGACAATTTTAGAAAACAAAATTAAAAATAATTTTTTGCACTTTTATTGAATTTTGGTATTATTCCCCATAATTTAATTAGTATCAATATAAGTGTAATACCCATAAATATTCATCATATATAGTCCTTAAATCACATGGCGAACATTCCGGTCTAACCCACTCCCTCACCCTCCAAGACAGGAAGTTATTGTAGAATTGTTATAGGATTGCTGGTTTAAAAGTGCTTTGAGCTAGACCGGTCCGGTGGCGCTGAGGGTTGAGGTGCTGGGCGCCACACCGCACCACACCGGCGACCGGGTTCAGGAACGAGCCTGGGTCGGCAGGGAGAAGAGGATCGAGCGTCCTGGGACTGCTCTCTCCGGGGCGGGGCGCCTCGGTGACCTAGTGGCCTCTAGCGGTGGCTGGGGTGATGGCAGGCCATGGGCGGATTTGGAGACATGCTGTGGCGAGCGCCCGGGGAAGGGGCCCGCGTCGCGATGGCGTGCATCCTGTCCTTAGGCGTCATTACCGCCACAGATGTCAAAGGGAGAAAATGGAAAATATAGGCACCAGTGGTGGCGGCTTGATGGCCATTTCGTGGGGACTAAGCTCTATGCCAAGAGTGCTGTGACTCTACTGGTTCCGGTCCTGGTATGAGGAGTGCGAGGAACTCTCCTCCTCTCCGCCGCGGGGGTAATCCGCGGGCCCAAATATGGAGCTGGGGGTCCTTGGGACGGCAGACGGAAACCTCAGGAGGATGCCTGGAAGTGTGAGGTAAGCAGACTGGTGCCCAGGGGAAAAAAGTACCAACAAACAAAAAAAAAAAAGTGCTTAGAGCTGGCATGGCTAGCATCCGACCATAGCTGAAGTCTTCCAAAGGGTCTCAGATATACAGCAGCTAATTTCTCATTTTGGCATGGTTTAATTTCATCATTTTTGGTTAAAAAACTCTGCGGTATCATTTTCTACACTGTAATTTACCCCAGAAAGCTAAATATCTAATTATTTCTGTTGTATCTGAGCTGGAGCCATGGGAATACCTATGAACTCGCAGAAACAAAGACAGCAGCATGACGCTAACAGAGAACCTTTGACTGGCGCAGTACTGAAGTCGGTAAAAGATCTCACGTAGTTATGTGAGGGTGGATGTGCACCAAAGGTGCTTCTGCCCCCCCACCCCCACACACACACACACAGACAGTGGTCAAACACTTAAGTCCCATGTGACCATTTCAGGCTCCAGTTGTCTTTTAAAAATTTCTCGTGTAAGAGAATCCGTACACTTTGTGTATAAAAGGATACCCTTTTATTTGTTCTGTATAGTCCATAGTTTATTGTGGAACCTAATGTTGTGTTCCATTGCCCTTAATGTAAATCCAAGATTAGACAAACAGTTTATGTCATTAAGTTGGTTATAAAGGAGAATTAGATCCCCTCTCAGTCGTCTTCTCTGTAAACTATGCAGTCCTAACTTAGTAAGCCTAGCTTCATAGCTTAGGGATTCATAACCACTGATTATTTTCGTATAGTGTCATTGTACTCGTTCCACCAGTGTTATGTCTTTTTGAACACTAGGTGACCATATCTTTGAACAGTAGTCCAGGTGAGGACATGCCAATGCTCTGTATAATGGAAGCAGAACCGTACTTTGCTAACAAAGTTATGCCTTGTACAACCCAGTATTCTGTGTGCCTTTGCAGAAGCTGACAAATAGAGCAGCCTAAATGTTATTTATTTATTGAAATCTCGGATAACACCTTTGAGCTAGGAGCTCTTTTACATAGGTTCCACATCATGGTACTTATACAAGGTACAATACAGATTATGATAGGAGGACAATTAACAAAAAATAATGGGATTGAGAAAATTAAGCACAGTCGAGCTGAAAACAGGCATTTTTGCAATGAATGCCGGACTAAGGACTAAATAAACAAGAGCTAATATAGAAGCTAAAATAGTAGCGGAGCATATTTTCTTACTATACGTTCGCTACGTTCGTAGAAATGCAGCCCAAAGGCGTTGCAAAGAGCAAAAGAAGGAGGAAACCACTTTGGTTCTCAAAAACAGTAGCAGAGAAGATCAGAGCCAAAAGGTTGGCCTTCAGGAAATACAGGGGAAGGCAGTGGGATGAAGATAGGGAGGCATACCAAACTTCCCTAAGGGAAGCAGGGAAGGCAGGCTAAGGCCCAAACTGAGGAAACAGTAGCACAACCAGTAAAAAAAGGGGACAAGACTTTTTATAGATACATTAGTGAAAGGAGAAAGTCCAGAGGGGGTATTGCTAAGATCAAAGGGGATAAGGGGGAGTGTGTGGAGGAGGACCAAGCAAAAGCATCTATCCTAATTAGATACTTCTGCTCAGTATTTATTGAGGAGAAGGTAGGGCAGGGCCCACAGCTCAGCACCATGAACGGGGGGGGGAGGTGTGCACAAGTCCCTTCACAAAAGAAAGGGTCCTACAAGAGCTTGCTAAGCTCCGTGGATAAGGCAATAGGACCTGTTGGCATCTATCCCAGGGTACTATAGGAGCTAAGGGTGGAACTAGCAGAGCCATTATCAGAACTGTTTAGTGAGTCTCTGAGCACAGGAGAGGTCGCAGAAGACTGGAGAAGAGCTCATTTAATCTCGCTCCACAAGAGTGGTAGCAGGGAGGAGGCAGGGAACTACAGACCAGTCATTCTTATCTCAGTAGTGGGCAAGATTATGGAGGCACTCCTTAAGGAAAGGATAGTGCAACACCTGGAATCCATAGGAGCACAGGATCCAAGATAGCATGGGTTTACAAAAGGAAGGTCCTGTCAAACTAATCTCATAGATTTCTTTGACTGGGTCAACAGAGTGGTGGGCCAAGGGGAACAGTTGATGTCGCCTACCTTGACTTCAGCAAAAGCTTCGATACTGTTCCACATAGAAGATTGATTAATAAGCTGGGTAGGCTCGGGTGGGTCAGAAGTTGGTCACCAGGGGAAAACTGGTTGACGGGCAGAAAACAGAGAGTGGTGGTGAATGGTATACAGTCAGAAGAAATGCAAGTCACAAGTGGGTACCTCAGGGATCAGTCCTATGGCCAGTCTTCTTCAATATCTTCATCAGTGACATTGCAGATGGACTAGAGGGTAAGGTTTTCTTTTGCAGATGACACCAAGATCTGCAACAGAGTAGATGATCCAGATGGGGTGGGCAGAATGAGAAGAGATCTGGATAAACCAGCAAAATGGTCGGAAGAGTGGCAACTGGAGTTTAACGCAAAGAAGTGCAAGATCATGCACATAGGGAAGAGAAACCCTGAAGCCACCTATAGGCTGGAAGGGGAGTTGCTGGCAGTCACAAGGGAAGAAAGAGACTTGGGCGTCATCATCACCGATGACCTGAAATCATCCAAGCAGACCGCTAAAGCAGTAAGTGAGGCCAGGGGGATGTTGGGGTGTATTAGTAGGGGTATCACAAGTCGGAAGAGGGAGGTAACATTCCCTCTTGACAAGACACTGGTTAGGCCCCATCTGGAGTACTGCCTGCAGTACTGAAGGCCACACCTTCACAAGGACATTAACCAAATTGAGGCAGTCCAGAGAAGGGCAACCAAAATGGTGCAGGGACTGCAGCAGAAAACATATGCGAACTGATTAACAGAGCTCAATATGTATACACTAGAGCAAAGGAGGGAGAGAGGTGATATGATCGAAACATTCAAACACCTTAAGGGCATTAACAAGGTGAAAGAGTCTAACATGTTTCAATATAAGAAAAATAGCAGGACAAGAGGACACAGCATGAGATTAGAGGGAGGCCGATTAAGGGGTAATGTGAGGAAGTTCTTTTTCACAGAAAGGGTGGTGGATGCATGGAACGGCCTACCTCAGGAAGTGGTGGATATGAATACAGTGCAGGGCTTCAAACAGGCATGGGATAGGCATTAGGGAGCAATACAGATGAGTATGAATAGATAGGCCATTGACAGACCAAAGGCCGATGGCACATTCATAAGGCAGAAAAAGAAATGAGCAGACTGAATGGGCCTTGCGGTCCTTATCTGCCGTCAACTTCTATGTTTCCATTTATGAGCTCACTGGTCCCAGTGAAGAGATTCCCTGGCCATATTGGTGTCAGTCTCAAACACCCTCCTGCAGACCCTGCAGTGGTGGTTGGACCAAGAAAATCTCAGGGAAGGAGTTCCATTCCAAAAGCAACATGGCTTCCACAAGCGATGGCGTGTGGGCATCACTGCCCTGTAACCCGCCCCGTGGAGGAGGAGAGCACCATTGGGACGCCTATCCTACTCGAACTCCGTGACCCGAGCTCGCTCGAACCCGGGTCGTGGGCGTAGTGCGAGGTGTGGCATCCAGCGCCTCAACCCTCAGCGCCATCAGGCCGGCTGCTGATAGACTATTTAACAGAAAAGGACCCACACGAGACGGCAAAAGCTTGCCTACCTGACGTTCCCTAAACTTTAGTTTCTTACCTCATGAGTCCTTTAGCATCAGTAACTAGCAGTTAGCTGGATAGGTGCAACTGCCCCGGGGGTGTGCCTTTAAGAGATATTTAAATGAGCTTAGGGCCATAGCCAGTCAGAAAACAGGAAGGGTAGTGAGTTGAGTGAGAGCTGCTGAAGGCTTCAGAATTTTTTGTCCGCTGGACTGAGCAACATTGCCCCTGAGGTGTCTCTCAACTTTCCTTGTTGACAGCCTCCTAGCGCTTATTTGGGTAAAGTTTTCCTTATATGTTTGTTTTAATAATGTGCTGAGTGAAATCCGTTAGCGCCACGCTAATTTTTTATTTTTAGCGTAACCGCACTATTTTGACTTTATTTTTACCGCGACTGTTCATTTTGAATGTTAAATTTATCACGGGTGTTTAATTTCGACAGTTCCTCTCTTTTCTTACCAAATTCTTGTGGGAACTGTCGAATTAGGGACAGTCACCTTTTTTTAACCTCAGACCTCGTGGGTTTTACCACAAGGCACCCCATTGGAACTCAAATATTAACAGTGCCTGGGGTTTCTCTCAGGATTGGCAAATTAAGAGAAACCCTTCTAAACATTATGTTTATACATAAAGGAACTGGACCTAGGTATCATCTGTCGCAGGACTGTCCGTAAGGGTCCAGCAGCCACCTGTGGCAGTTGACAAGTATTGCTGGGTTTTCTATTAAGATTGGCACTGGTATAGATCCCAGTTCTACAACCACAAAAAAAAAGGCACTGGCAACAGACGGAGCTAATTAACTGGGGCAGGACTGGCTGATGGTGTTTCACAGAAACCTGCACTCAGTTCGTAAGGTTCAGGACTGGTTTGCTTTCCTTAAATTGGGCAAAACATAGCAGGCAAACCTTTGATCATTATGGATGAGGACATATCAAAGGCTTCTGACTAGGGGCCATTCAGAAGTACTAAAATGTAAGGAAGTGCTGAGGAACCCTCCAGATCCCAGCCAAAAATTAAAGCTTCTAAATTACGAAGTTCCTCACAATTTAAAAAGTAATAGAAGTGACGAAGGAAGGAAGCTTGATCAAGCCGCTGATGAAGTGGCTAAAAAGAAACTCTGTCTAGACATAAATGCTCCCGTTGCTCCTGGGAAAGTCAATAGCGAGACAACAGGCAGCTTAAAGCATACAGAAAAACTGCGTAGTACTCCATCTGTGCAAAATATGGAAAAAGCATGGCAACTGTTTCAGACCCTACAAAAAAAAATGGGTCCTTTCTTTACTGGGGCTGGCAATGCCCCTGCTTCTGCTAACACTCTTCCACAGTTCTTGCCCCAGAGACTGTGAGGGTGATACAGTGGATGGTAAATAATTTATTCTGCCCCTGCTTACAGGACTGCTGTCACTCTTGTACAGTTCTTGCCCCTGCGACTGTGAGGGTGATACAGATGATATGAGAATTTTTATGATGTGGAGGGTCTAGCACACTGTGTATCCAAGGAGGTTCTCCCTCCATGCCTCTGTCTATCCAAAACATATTGACACCCTAGACCTCCCTTCTCAGGAGTCCTTCCAAGGTGAGGATAAGGATAAGAAAAAAAAAAGATTATAGGGAGATGAAACGTTCCACCTCCTAAAAAGCTCTGTCTATGATGAAAATTAAAAATATAAATACAATACCACGAAACTGCTTCAAACCCCCACTTCTGTGGCAGAGGATTTACAAGCGGTCTGGAAGTGTTAATAAATAAATGCATAAATATATCAATTGTTTAACAAAACTGAGTGCCTTTCTGTACATCCCAGCCATGTGAGTATAGTGCATCAGGCAGCTTGCAAGAAAGCTGGGGTCCCCTTTTCCTCCTTACACCCCCGGATAAGGACTCCAGAAAATAGATTTCTTGGTTACCCGCAAATGCTTGTCAAAATTTTTACCTACTTGGCCAAACATAAAGGAAAAAAAAGAACAGGAACTCTGTCCTGGTTCTTGGTGCAGGAGCTGGTGGATACGGTTAGCTGCTCTGGAAGCTATGTAATACCCATTCCACAGGACTACAACAAGGATGCCACCTCCAGAGTCACGGCCTATGCCATCTCTCTGAGACGCTTTGTCTGGCCTAGAACTACTGGTCTACCCTTAGACTCCCAGTTTAAAGCCATGGACTTTCCTGGTGCTCAAAATACACTGTTCGATTCCTGAACATCTCAAACAAGGCCCCCTGCCCCATGGAACTTCCTCCCGAGGGCATTGGGGCAGAGTTTTTTTTTCCCAGCCTTCTCTCACTGCAAGGGTGTTTTTTGCAATCTAAAGCCTGATGTTCGTGTCGGCAGACCTCATGTCTCTGTCTAAGGTGTCTAAGCCTCTTCCCCAACACAGTCGCTTCTGTTGGAGCAGGAGTCAAAAAATCATTCTCGCTTTGTGAATGGTGGAGAGGGTCCCTGGCCATGAAAAGAAGAAAGGGCCTCTACGCCACGTAATTCCTGACACAAAAGACAACTGGGGAGTGGCTTCCCATCTTGCTGTTAAAACCCAAATTCAAGATGATCACTTTGTTACTGTTCCTACAGCTCTTACTGTAGGGAGACGTGCTAGCCTCCCTGGTATAAAAAAGGGCCCCCCCATTATTTCCATATACCTTTAATGAGGTCACACACAAGGACGGGCTCACTGTGGCCCTTTGGCTTTCCTCAGCCCCAAGAGTCTTACAACGTGCTGGGCAGTGGTAGCAGTACACCTCAGGAATCTGGGCATCTCTAGCTACACCTAAGTTGCCGATTAGCCTGCCAAAGTCTCCTTGTCAGGTCAAGGAGTCCCCTTTATTCCCCTTACAGGACTCTATCTGTAGTCCCGGGGTTCCCCGGTAATTCTAAACAAAGTCTCACCTGGAACCCTCGCAGCATCCAGGAAGGATATGACTTACTTCTGCAGGCAAGAATTTAAGATGTCCCTCATTGGCAATTTTCTTCATCCAGGGACAGCAAGACCAGCCAGCAAGCGCTTGACTGGGTTTGAATCATTAACCCTCACTGGTTCAGTATATGATGCGGTCCTGAGCAAATCACAAAACTTTGTCATTTCCACTGGCTGTTGGGACACATGGCTTCAGTGCTTTCAGTGGTCCCAAGGTTCAGATACAGGAGGCATCACCTGCAGGTCTTCTTGTAGCTTGCTGGTCTCAGAAAGCAACAATTTTCAAAGCTGAAAACTCTGACAGAGCAGTTCCAAAGACTCCTTCCCCCTGTGGTGGGAAACGCATCTGGACAGCGCCTCAGTAAGTGGCACCTAGACTCTCCAGGAGTCACAGTTAATGGTATTTACTCACCTGGTAAAGGTGGTTCTTTGAGTACGCTTTATAGTACTCCGCAGTCAAAACTTGTGGGTATTCTCCATTAATCCTATAGGTCGATGCACGATCCAATCAGTTTTGAGCTGGCCAAAACCAGCCCCTCTGTCCCATCTCAGGATCTCCAGTAGAAATTTCCTTAGCTGTGAGTATTCCTGTCTCAGGAAAAAACGATTGGAAACAACAAATGTCTGGGCGAGGGGGACTACATGTGGGAAAGAAGCGCCATGGAATAGTGCTCCTCTGTGTGCCCCCCGGCCTGGTAGCTTAATGTATTTATGTGCCCTGAGTATGAATGACTGAAATAAACAATTCTAGGCATGTTGTGATAAGGATGTACATATTTAATCAGTGCAAAGATAGTACGTATACTTCTTATACTTAATTTCTTTGAATGGTACAATCAACCTCGTGTATTTGGAGGGTAAAATATGTTCTTGAATCCTCTGCCGGTCCGGGTGGGGCTGTGGAGTACTATAAAAGGGTACTCAAATGATCACCTTTACCAGGTGAGTAAATACCATTCAAACAACAAGTCCTAATGTATTCTGACATACACAGTAAGTTGTTGTTCTGCTGCCCTGGAGAGGAAAGAGTTAAAGCCTACATTCTAAGTAGGCACGCATTTGGTTTCAAATCACTGTCCCCTGGTACATTCTATTCAACCGTCAGATTCTTTACTCCTCCTTACTGTGAGGATGCCTCGGAGATTTCTCCTCAGCATCTCGTCGGTTTAGTGGAGTTTTGCTGCGGTTACCTTACCGATTATTATTTTTTATTAGTGTTTAGTTTCTCATTACTGTCCTGCGGTACAGTATACATTTTGTTAGTTTATTTCAATGGGGTAAGTCTCGGTACTTTTGCGGTCCCATCCAACCGTTGGGGTATTGAGTCCTTTTCTCTCTTAACTTTTTTCTCTGTGAAAGTTGTTTCGTTTTGGTTAATAAAAAAAGTGTTTGTTGTTTTTTTCTGGACCACTAATACCGGTCTATTAACCAGAGCTACTTTTGGATTCTTATCTGGCCTAACTGCCACTTGGATAAGCTAGAGATGGAGTCACAGAAATCCAAAAAGAAAACCGGACCAACTGGGTTTCAGCAGTGTGTGGAGTGTGGGGAAACATTTGCCCAGGCTGATCCCCACACAGCTTGTGTTGTATGCCTAGGGTTGGAACACTTAGAGGCAGACTGTGACATTTGTAAGAATTTCCCTCAGTCGATGCTTGACAGGTGCCTTAACCAACTGAACGAGAAATTGGCCGAGAAATCTGCTAACACGGATGGCCGAACCGGTTCAGGTTCAAAAGTACCAGAAGTTGAAGGTGACACTTCTTCTTCTTCAAAACGAACTGCGGATACAGGCCTTGAACCAGCTACCGCAAAAAGGAAAAAGAAGGAAAAGCACACCGAACTGGCTCCTAAGCCGCGAGCGGTTGCGGTTCCAACCATGGAGGAGATTGCTAATGCGATACCCATTATTCAATTCCTTCAGTCTGGTCCAGCTGAACCGGTGGTACGTACGGTTGCTACTCAACCGGTTCAAATCCCCTTGGATCCCTCTGAATGTGCTTACCCATGGGATCAGGAGGCTGAACAGGATGTTGATGAGGAAGAGGACTTTTACGGTCCTATTAAACCAGAGGTTTCTCCAGAACATTGGGGGGGGGGGGCATTTCTGCACCCAAACAGTTGGAGGATGCCCTCACTCATTTCTCTTTTATGAAAAAGGTGGCTGAAACCCTCCAGTTATCAGTTCAAGAATCCTCAGAGGAGGAGGAAGAACTGGATTATGTCGAGATGATGTGTGGTCCTGCCACTAAATGGCTGGTGATACTCATCCACAAGTCTCATAAGAGACAGACACTAAAAATCTTGGGTACCCCTACTTCTGCTCCTCCTGTAGATAAGAGGACAGATAGAAAGTATCCATTGGCCAAAAATTGCACAGAATTTCTGTCTGGTCACCCCAGCTATGAAGGGGTAGTTCAGGCTGCTGCCTGTGAAAAGGCAAACATCCCATTATCTTCTCACCTTCCTGAGAAGGACTCCAGGAGGATTGACTCTATGGCAAAGAAGTCGTACCTGGGTTCCTCCCTTATTGCCAGGCAGGCCTCTTACATGGCTTATGTGGCAAGGTATCAAAAGAAGTTGTGGGAAGCTCTGTCCTCTCTGGCAGCTAAAATTCCTGCTGATTTGGCTGCAGATTTGGGAGAAATGGCTAGAAATGGAATTGAGGCTTCTAAGCAGCAATTCCATATGGCAGTGGATGCCAGTGATTCGGCACCCAGGGTATTGGCCACATCTATATCCTGAGAAGGTTTTCATGGCTGAGAACCACAAACCTGTCACAGGACACCCAAACAAAGGCCTTGGATTTTCCTCTGGCCCAGAATTCCCTCTTTGGGGAACAGACTGAGGCCTTCATGAAGAAAATGTATGAATATTGGACTTCCAATAAGAGTGCTGCAGCCAAAGAAAAGGCTGCCACACGTCAAAAACAGCAAGGTAGGGGAGGCAGGGGCAGGCCTTACCAGAGGCCTTTCTACCAGGTCCAGGCCTTCCCTGTCTATCAGCAACAGCGTGGCTACTTTAGGGTAAGGGGCAGGAAAGGTGCCACTCGTTCCAGTCTAGCTTCCCAACCCAGGACACCAGCTAAACAGACTCCCTGAAGTTCCAGTAGGAGGCAGGCTTTCCCACTACCTCCAGAATTGGCAGTCTATAACATCAGACAAATGGGTTCTGGAGGTGGTGGGCAAAGGCCTTGCTTTAAATTTGAAACAATTTCCCAGATTGAGAGCGAGGCTGTTCAAGCCTGCCTGTCCAGTAGAAATCTCTCTACTGGAAACAGAAGTTACAACCCTTCTCCAGGACAGGTCAGTGGAAAATGTCCCTCTGTCCCAAAGGGGGGAAAGGATTGTATTCAAGGTACTTCCTGACCTTGAAGAAAAATGGGGATTGGTGACCCATTCTGGATTTAAGGTTCCTGAACAAACACCTTACAAAGCCAAAATTCAAGATGGTCACCCTGGCTATGATAGTGCCCACTCTCGGGCAAGGAGACTGGCTAGCATCCATAGACCTCAAGGATGCTTATTTCCACATCCTTATCAGCAGTCACACAGAAAATACCTAATGTTCAAACTGCCATCGGGTCACTACCAACTTAGGTCCCTCCCCTTTGGCCTGACTTCAGCTCCCAGAGTGTTTACAAAATGCCTAGCAGTGGTGGTGGCACACCTAAGGCGTTTAGGAATTTCAGTTTTCCCCGTACCTGGATGACTGGCTGTTGGTAGGCTAGTCTTAGCAGTAGGTGCTAGAGGCCCTGGCAGTCACTCAGGCTACGCTTCACTCGCTGGACTTCTTAATAAATACAAAAAAGTCAGTTCTGAAGCCAGTCCAGCTCCTGCAGTTCACAGGAGTGGAACTGGACACAGTTTTGGGAAAAGCAAGACTTCCACCAGACAGGGTGGATGACATTGTGCAGTTACTGGACTCTTTCAAGCTCCACTCCCCAAAGCCAGCCAGGTACTTTCTGCGGTTGCTGGGACACATGGCAGCTGCAACAGCAGTGGTTCCAGGGACAAGGTTTCAGATGAGAGACATTCAGTTCCATCTGAAGTCCTTTTGGTCCCAGAGCAGAGATTCATTGTCCAAACTGATTCCAATGACTTCCACATTTCTTCAAGCTCTGCAGTGGTGGCAGAAAAGGGGACAACCTCAGGGTGGGTGGCCCATTTCCTTCAGGAAAATCCCGCAGTGGTACTCACCACAGATGTCATCCCTCTTGGGGTGGGGTGCACATCTGGGGAAACATACAGCTCAGGGCACATGGTCTCCTCGAGTCTCTTCTGCACATAAATTTGTTGGAACTCAGAGCAGTCTTGCTGGCTCTCCGGTCCTTTTCTTCCATGACGCAGAGGAAGGTGTTGCAGGTCAGGACAGACAACACCACAACCATGTTTTACATCAACAAACAGGGTGGCACAAGGTTCACTCTGTTGTGTACAGAAGCTGTGAAGATCTGGAATCTAGCCTACTCCCTGGAGGTAACTCTGTCAGCAGTTCACCTTCCGGGGAAGGACAGTGTTCTGGCAGACTCTCTCAGCAGGATCAACCAGAACCACCACGAGTGGTCACTGAATCACCTAGTTCTCGAAGACATTTTCAAGCTGTGGGGCACTCCAGAGATGGATCTCTTTGCAGCCCCAGACAATCACCGGTTACCTCAGTATTGCTGCAGACCTCCAGTCCTGGGCACAGTCCCAGTGGATGCACTTCTTCTGGACTGGTCAGGGAAATTTCTGTATGCCTTCCCTCCATTTCCCTTGTTGCTCAGAATGCTGACCAAACTCAGGGACCAGTCAGCACTGATGATCCTGATAGCCCAGACTGGGCCAGGCAGTCTTGGTACTTGATACTGGTGGCTCTAGCATCGACCAGCCCGATTTGCCTCCCCAGGAGGTACGACCTACTGAGCTCCTCAGCGGAGAGTACATCCAGTCAGTAGTACTTTGTAAAGGTGTGTATAGAAGATCATGTGGCTGCGGAACAAATGTCAGCAATGGTAGTTTGGCCCCTCTCCGCCCAGGAGGTTGCAACCGCCCTGATCGAGTAGGCTTTGATGTTTGGGGGGGGGGGGCAGATCCTGGCCCACTACTGTGTATGACTTCTGTATGGTGTGTTTCAGCCACCTGGCTATAGTGTCCTTGGACGCTGCTTGACCCACCCTTTTTCCCGTGGTTAGGACGAAGAGTCTATCCGTCATCCTGGTGTGTCTGGACATGGCGATTTATGCCCTCAGCTGCTATCCGACATCTAGGGCTTGCGGCACGCCTGCTGCTGCGTACTGACTTGCTGGAATGGATGGCAGCTTGACTTCTTGTTCCATGTGGAAGCATAAAACTACTTTGCTGATGGACAGCACTGTCCTCAGAGTGAACCTGTCATTGTGAAAGGTTAGAAAAGGTTCCTGACAGGAGAGGGCTTGTAGTTCCCTTATCCTTCTGGTGGAGCAGATTGCTACCAGGAAAGCTGTCTTTAGGGCTTTTTATTTTTATTTATTAAATTCTCGGATTACAAATACCTTTGAGCAGAAACTACTCATTTACAAAGGTTCCACGTCAAAGGATGAGGGTCAACATACATACAGAGGTAGTAAAAGAATGCACAATAAACAACCAAAACAACTAAAAAAAAAATAAAGATACTCAATTATAACATACTTTGAGATAATATTCATATAACGAGCAGCTTGAGTAGGCAGCTGGCTGCGTAACAATAAGAGATAGAGGGCACCATAGGCAGTTAGTATTGCAGGCGATGCGACCGGAGAGGAAGTTGGCAGGCTAATGGGCCACTGTCCGATGGTGGTGGAAAATGTCTTGTACCAGTGGAGATGCGAAGCAGGAAAGGAGTCACAAGGAAGGCCCGGTGCCAGAGGAGATGAGACTGGGAAAGGGGCGGGCTGTGAGACATGAGTGAGCTGGGAGGTGTTTAGAGATCTCTGTTCAGAGAAGTAGTCACATTGAGTGGTAGAGGTGAGGTAAAGTTTGAGATTCCTTTTGAAGGGTCCAAGTGTAGTAGGGGAAAGTGCTTCTTTATTGAGGGAATTGAACCATTGAGTGGCTCTATAGATAAAGGACCGCTGACCTATGGAGGTACGACATCTAGGAACCTGAAAGGTTAGAGATTAGGCACCACATGTTTGTTGAGTGCCATTGTAGGTAGTAAGGAGTGAGCTAACACCAGGTGGCATGAGACAGAGGAGAATCTTTTTATTAAGTAAGCAGGTCTGGTATTGTATTCTGCTGAGTAGGGGTAGCCAGCTGGCCTGTGCATAGAGGTGACAGGTGTGAGTTTGTTGGGCTGCACCCGTTAGTAGTCTATAGGCTTTGTTAAGAGAAACTGAGATCCTGCGGAGGGCACTTGTTGAGGCAGAGCCATAGATGGCAAGGCCGTAGTCAATGATAGAGGTGACAGAGCTGTAGATGGCTAGTTTAAGAGCATCCGCAGGCATACAGTGCTTGTGTTTATGTAGTAGTCCAATCCGTATATTGGCAGTCTTGGCAACCTTGTCAATATGCCGAGTGTAGGAGAGGGTACTATCCAGGGTAATACCAAGGTACTTTAACTCTTTGACATGTTCGAGTGGGTTCCCAGCGTGGTTCTTGATGGTGAGGGACAGAGAGTTGTGCCTGCTCCGTCGGTTACAGAAGGACATGGCTTTAGTCTTACTGTGGTTCAGGACAAGTTTATGAGAATTGAACCAGTCTTCGATGTGCTTGAAGTCGAGCTGCAGCTGGGATTCAAGGACTGTAATGTCATGATGGCTGGAAAACAGGACTGCACTGCCTGCGATAGTAATATTTTTGGTGGCAGGCACTGGGGAGATTGTTGATGAAGAGGGAGAAGAGTAGAGGGCCCAGAATAGACCCTGGGGACTCGAGCGGACCGGTTTCTCATCCGAAGAGATCCCTGCAATCCTTACACGTTGGATCCGATTATCAAGGTAGCTGGTGAACCATGGAAGGGCATCGCTGGAGATCCCAATGGAGGACAGTTGCTTGAGCAGAGGGGTGGTTAACTGTGTCGAATGCCTTGGTAAGGTCTATAAATACTGCCCCTCCACAATTCCCTTTGTCAAGCGTGGCATGGATGAAGGTTGTAAATTTCAGTAGTGCAGTGGTGCAGTGCCCTTTTCTGAAGCCATGCTGCTCTGGGCACTGTACATTGTACTCATCCAGGAATTCAACTAGTTGGTCCGACACTATTCGCTCCAGCGCTTTAGATAGTGGGGGGAGGAGTGAGATAGGTCTGTAATTGGTGTGGAGCGTCCTATCTCCGCTTTTGTGAACTGGTGTGACAGTGGCTTTCTTCCAGAGAGAGGGGAAATGGCCCAGTCTAAGCGAGAGATTGAAGAACTTTGTAAGTGGTCCTAAGATTTCATCGAGGACTTGTGCCAGCAGTTTCAGGTCAAGGGAGTCACCACTGTACCCTTGTTTGCCGATGGCCTTTTGAATGTATTTTCTAGCTACTTGTGGTGGGACCTCCTAAAAAAAAACACTTTGGGGTTGTACGTTCTAGTTGGGGGGTAACTTGGGAGGAGCTGGAGGGGAGGTCGTCGAAAAAATTTGGTGGAAGGACACTGTCCCAGTTTGTAAATGCATTATTAAAAGTGATGGTGATAGTACCTAGGTCGAGTGTAGGAGTGCCATGAAGGTTGAGCATAGTGGGTGGTGCTTTAAGATCCTTGCCTGTGAGTTCTTTTATGTTGTTCCAGAATTTTTTTCCCTGGCCCCAAGAGTTGATCAGAGCCTCTTTGTAATAGCTGCGTTTAGCATTCTGTATTTTTCGAGTGCAATCATTTCTGGCTGCTTTGTGTAATTGTATGTTTACTTGCGTCGGAGTTGCACGAGCACAGTGCCAGAGGTGGTCTCTGTGCTTGAGTAGAGTTAAAAGGTCAGTAGTAACCCAGGGGTTGGTCTGTCCTTTGACCTTCATCTTTTCACTGGTGCATAGATGTCACTGGCTTCGTTGAAACGTTTGATAAATAGGTCCAGAGCTTTGTTGGTGTCACTGAGGGAGTCGAGCACTGCCCAGTTCAGCCTGGTTAGATGGGATTTTACCAGCTGGAGGTGCCCTTGTTTGATAATCCTGGCATAGATAAGCTTGGGAGGGGGGTTGTGGTATTTGTTTGACCAGGAGCAGATGACAGGCGAGTGGTCACTTATTGTATCCGGGAGTACAGAAACATTGGAGATGCGTTCAGGGCGGTTAGATACAATCCAGTCTAGAAGCGTAAGGGAGCCTGTCCTATAGTTACACCTAGTGGGGGCATTGTCCAGTTGAGTGAGGTGATTTGCTGCAGCTGCATCCTTATAGGTAGTGGCCTCAGTGGAGAGCCAGTTAATGTTAAAATCACCCATGATTATGGTCTCAGAATTATGTTGCTGGACCCTTAGATATTCCATGATGCTATGGAAGCCAGCGGCCTGGTCTCTTGGGGGTAGGTAAACTGAGATGACAGTGAGTTCCTTGTTATGTGCACCAAGGAGGATTTTGATTGTGAGGACCTGAGAGGAGTTGCTCAGGCTAGGGGATGGGATGATGTGACCCATAAGGGTATCCTTAAGATAGATGGCACAGCCCCCGCCTCGTTTAGCAATCCTGTCTTGCCTGAAAATGCAGTAGCCAGGGATAGAGACTGAGGTATCAGGGATTTTAGGGTTTAGCCATGTTTCCACAACTGAGAGGACATCAGGGTTGTGCTGTAGGATCCATGTTTGGAGGGAATCAAGTTTGTTGAGGATGCTGCAGGCGTTGATGGATGCCATGGTGAGTGTCCCTGTCCTTCTGCTTGGTGCCACTGCTGGCTGCCCAGGTGGTCCTGGGTTGGGGTGAACCAATAAGGTGAATCTTTTAAGAATGGTGGTCCCTGTAGGGCTTCTAGGACTACGTTCAATTACCATGGAGGGGGGGAACCTTTCTTACCTAGGGTTTTGAGAGTTCCAACGGCTGGAAGGAGCCTGACTACGTTGGGATATGAGTCGATGGCTTCTATCCCTGGTAGTGGTCCTCTGATGGAGAACAGGGCGGATGTTTGCACTCTCAAGGAAGATGGGCTGAGGCCCTTGCTTGCTCCATCATTTAGAAAGTCCAAAATATGTGGTAGTTCTGCCATGGATGGGGATGTTCCCCTTTCTGTGCACCATCTTGCAAAAATGTTCCAGTGTCCTTGGGTAGGACAAGTTGGTGAAATGCTTCCTAGATTGCAGCAATCTGTCTACAACTCTGGAGTGGTATCCCAGGTTCAGCAGTCTGTGTCTTTCAGTAGCCATGCTGTCAGCTTGAGAGTCGAGGGGTTCTCGGGTGTTATATTGTGCCCTGACTCCGGAGGTCAGGCCAGTTGAGGAGCGGCACTGGGGAGTCTGTTGACATTGCTCGAAGTAGTGAATACCATGGTCTCCTCAGCCAGTCTGGTGTTGTCATCACCACCGTTGTTCTCGTGGCCCTGACCTTGTGGAGCAATTTGTTTATCATAGCCGTGGGTGGGAAGGCATATGCCCTGTTGAAAGACCATGGGACAGAAAAGGTGTCCACCTCCTGTGCCATGGGGTCCGTATATCTGGAGTGGAATGAGGCGAGTTGTGTGAAGCCATCAGGTCTACTTGTAGTGGGCCCCATCTGTGCTGTATCTTCCTGAACACTGTCTTGTGCAGCATCCACTGTGAGTGGTCGATGGTGGATCTGCTCAGCCAGTCTGCCCTTGTGTTGTCCTTGCCTGCCAGTAGATTGTCGATGTCGGGTCCTTCTCTGCCCATAGTAGGACTTTCAGTGACTCCGCAATCATGGCTGTGCTGCGCGTTCCCCTTTGTTCAAGTAGGTGACTGTCACCTGGTTGTTGCATCGCACAAGAATGTCTTGATGGGCGATTAGAGGTTTGAAGAATGCTATCGCCAGGTAACCTGCCCTCATTTCCAGGAGGTTTATTGAGAGCGTCGATTCCTCCTTGGACCAGAGTCCCTGAGTCATGTGGTTCTTGTATGTGGCTCTCCACCCAGTCAGACTGGTGTCTGTCATGAGTGTTGATCTGTTTGGATGCGATAATGGGTATCCTTGGGATAGGTTCTTGTAGTTTTTCCACCACTGAATTTCCTTCCAGACTTTCTGAGGTGGGGAGACTTGAAATTAGAAATTTTGTGTGGTCTGGTCCTGTGCCTCTATAAGGAAACATTGTACTTGTCTCATGTGGAGCCTGGCCCAGGGAATTATGTCTGTAGTAGAGGCCATGAATCCCAATACCTGCAGGTAGTCCCAGACTGGTCTTACTGGGTGTCTCAGCAGGCCGTTGGTTTGTGCTGTCAGGTTGAGGATCTTGTCTTCTGTGGGCGTGACCTTGTCGTGTCTGGTATCAATTCTTGCTCCCAGGTGAGACAGTGATTGTGTTGGGATAAGAATACTTTTTGTCTTGTTGATCACCCAGCCGTGATCCTGAAGATGTTTAGCTGCTAGGAATGTGCTGTGCTGAGCAGCTTCCGGAGTCCTTGCCCTGATCAGCCAGTTGTCTAGGTAGGGGACTACATGGACTCCTAGCTTTCTCAGATGGGCTGTGAGTACTACCAAGGTCTTGGTGAACACCCTTGGTGCTGAGGATAGGCCGAATAGTAGGCACGTGTATTGGTAGTGTTCTCCCTTGAATGTGAATCAGAGATATTTGTGGTGTGCCTGGTAAATGGGGATGTGAAGGTACAGATCTTTGAGGTCTGTGGACGTGAGGTAGTCCTCTGGTTGGATTGCCAGGAGGGTGGAGTGGAGTGTGTCCATTTTGAACAGTCTGTAGACTACGAACTGGTTCAGGTATTTTAAGACCAGTACTGGGCGCATCCCATCCGATTTCTTTGGGACCACAAAGAATAGAGAGTAGATGCCTGTGTTCCTTTCTTGTGGTGGCACTATGGAAATAGTGCCATCCTGTAATAAGTTTTGTATGGCCTAGTGTATTGCCTGACATTTGGCTGGGCACGAAGGTGTCAGGCATACCATGTATCTTTTTGGAATGTGAGTCGTTGGTAGCTGTGTTGTGTAGCCTGACGTAATCACCTCTGTTACCCATCTGTCAGATGTTGTGTGGGCCCACTGAGATGCAAATCCCCTCAGTCTCTCTGCTATCCAAGGGGTTCTTGCTTGGGCCTGTGCGCCTTCATTGTTTTTTGTCTTGGTATTTAAACTGTGGCTTCTAGCCTCCTCTACCATTGGCCTTGTTGGTGGTGGGCCTATGGCTGTTGTTGTAGCCTTTGTTTTGGAACTTAGGTTTTGGGGCATAGTTGTTGCTGTTGCTCTGACCCCTATGCTTAAATGGTCTGGCTTTGGGCCGAAAGGACCGATCAAAGGGGAGGTAGACGTCCTTTTCTCCCTGTGATTGTTTGCCTTCCGCTCCATTCTTGAGGTAGGGGGCGAGTCCTTCTCCGAATAGGTTGCCTTCCTTGAATGGCAGTCTCATTAGTGCGGACTTTGACTTGTTGTTCGCCTGCCATAATTTTAGCCAAAGAGCTCTTCTGACCCTGTTGGCGAGGACGTGGTCCTGGATTAAAATCTCAGGATGTCTGAGGAAGCATCCATTAAGTATTTGACTGCTTGCATCATGCTTTCGAGGACATGGGCTTGTGGTGAGTCCTTGGGTATAGCCTCTGTGATGGTTTCTATCCAGTGCATGAGTGCCCTGCTTGCGAATCAAATAGCTGTGTCGGCGGCTTTTGTCATGCCAGTCGATTCATGGATTCTTTTCAGGTGTTCTTCAATCTTTTTGTCCATGGGGTCTTGGAGGGCCGCAGTGCTCTCAGTAGGTATTGTGGTTTGCTTGGAGAGCTCGGAGACTGGTTGGTCTATCTTTGGGGCTTTACTCCATGCTTCTTTCCTAGCATCGGAGAACAGGCATCAGTTTGCTACCATGTTCTTTTCTGGCAGCCTAGTAGGCTCCATGGCTTCGTATTTCTTGGATATGATGGTCTCTGTTGTTTTACAAGTTGGAAAATGGATTTTCCCTTCCGGTTGGCCCATGGAGAGCAGGGGGTCCTCGGAAGTGGAGGGCTGCTCTGGGTCTTCAGCGATATGCAGAGCCACCTTGATCATTGTGATTGGCGCCTCAATATTCTCCCCGTGGCACATTCTCTGATTTGTCTTGTGTCTCCGCATCTGGTTCTGTGGGCGCTTCCGTGGTGACACTGTCTGCCTCGTCCCTTGGTCTTTTGGATGGGGGTTCTCTGCTGTCTGCAGTCCTAGCTGGAGCCCTTGGTGGTGGAGACAGGTTTGTTTTCAACGCTTCCAGCAGTTGGAAGAGGAGCTGAGTCTGCCCTGCATCCAGGGTTGTTGGGGCTGTGGGTGGCCGGGAGTCACCTCTGTGGGAATCGGTTTCCTCATGGCTCTCTGGGGGTCTGTGTTCTGCCAGAATGCATACATTGCAGGTGTAGTTGGCCTCGTCGATTTCCCTGAGTGGTGTTCCACATTCTTTACAGTTCCTCATCTTGGTATTTTTCTGTGACGTTCTGTGGGGAGAGGACCGAAAGAGCTGTATAAGGTATGGCCCCATTGTTGTTTCCCAATCAGACAAAATAAGTGCTTGCCAGTGTGTTGTGCTCAAAAAGAGCATACTGTGTGTTGCTCCTTTAAATAAGCCCTTTGTGAGATGTAGGCTGTATGGCTGTAGTCCCATGCAAGATGGCCACCAGTGATCTCACGAGATTCAGTGAGATTGGGATCACCCTATACTTTGCTGGTAATAGAGGTTCCACAGTCCCTGCCAAGATGGCTTCCATGATCTCGCATGAATTCTCCGCGAAACTGCAAGTGCTGTATGCACTGCTGGGGAGGCGAAGTCTCGCGGGAACCACACTGTCTTATATGAGTCCCCGATGAAGAAGGGGACAGTATGGCTGCTGTAGGTCTCGGTGGGCGGAGAACTTGTTATTTTATGGCCCACTGAGACCAAGGAACATGGAACTTACTGAGGGAGGGTTGATTCTTGTGAGTGACTCGCGGATCACTCGTTGGCAACCGTGGAGCGCGTTTTGGCTGTCTGGTGAAATGGGAGGCTGAGAAGGAGTCAGGAGACTGAGGTATCCACTTTTTTATCACTTCTCTGTGCTGGAAATGCTGGTGGAGGGGAGTGTGGGTGGGGGCTCCTCGGCCTGAGCATTTATCGGAGGCATATTATGTGGAGTTGCCTTAAGTTTTCAGGGCACAGAAAACAGTGATAGGTGGCTAAATCTGGAAGGGGGGGGAACGCTGCAGGAGGGACCTCTCTCCCTATGCTGTCAGGGCTGGGCAGTTTAGTGGCTGCAGTTTGAAGGCGCTCCTGGAGGGACCACAAGATAGCATTTGGAGGCCGTGTTTGTTTGGGCCACTAGAGATGTGCTGTGTGGGGACAGGTTGTGCTACAGGGGGGAGATCTGTACCCAGTCAATCCTTCATTAGTGGCTAGAAGTAGCTGCTATGATTTAGGCACCCAAAATATTCCCTACCTAATGCTTCTCAACGGAAAGCTTGTAGACGCAACAATCTAAGAATAACTGTGTAACAAAGAATCATGCATAGGAGAGGGGGTTTTGAGGACCCCTGGCTACCAGACTGTTATAATTATATAATTGAAGAGGTATTGTACCTTATTTGAGTAAGTTGATAAATGTTGGGAGTTGATCTAGATCGTGACCAACCTCTCTGGATGCACAAATTAAACTGGAGATCCTGAGATGGGACAGAGGGGCTGGCCTTGGCCAGCTCAAAATTGATTGGATCGTGCATCGACCTATAGGATGAATGGAGAATACCCACAAGTTTTGACTGTGGAGTACTATAAAGGGTACGAGACATAATCATATTTTTTTTTGGAACTTAGAGAAATCTTTCTAGCTCAAAGCATTTACTCCTATCTTAAAAGGGCAGACTTACAGAGTCGAACAGACACTACTGCAATGTCCAGATCAGGAGTACTCTGTAGGTGCTATAAAAATTGTTCTCTCACCTTCTACCGAGGAGTCATCGTTCAGCGATTCACCCCCCAGGCAAACACAATACTCTGGCAGAGGCTCTAGTCGCATCAGTCCGGGCCAGAGTAATGGACTGTAAACAAACAGGTATTAGCCATGGTGTTCAGGTGGTTGGGCACCCTGTAGTGAATCTGTTTGCCTCTCCCCTCAGCTTCCAGTTTCCTCAGTTCTGTTGCAGGCTCCAGTCCCAGGATTGCCTCCTCTGGATGCCTTGATCCTAGTTTGGTCAGGGAGGTCCCTGTATGCATTCCCTCCTTTTCCCCTGATTCTCAGGGTATTTCTGAAACTCTTACAACAGCCTGCATCTAGGATTCTGGTGGCTCCAGACTGGCCCAAGCAAGCCTGGTACCCTCTCCTTCTCAATACCCTGCAGCAGTCCATTTGCCTGCCTCCAGCTCACTCCCTGCTGACCCTTTCTCAGACAGGAGTGCAGTATCCAAGCATACACTCCTTCCACCTCAAGGCCCGGTTCTGGAACAGTTAGAGTCTGCATCCTCACAGTACTCTTAGCAGGTCCTTAGGATACTGAGGGTGGTTAAAAAATCAAACACTAAGAAGACTTGTGCAGCCAAATGTAAAGGTTTTCCCTCTGGTGCAAGAGCAAAAAGTTTGAATCCTATTCAGTTTCAGGCCATCAGCTGCTAGATTGCCTGGTACTCTTACAGGTGTCAGGCTTGAAACCATCTTCCCTCAGGCTACACCTGGCAGCAGTTTCGGCCTACTTTTTGGTGGGAAAGAAAAAGTCAGTTCCTTCCCACATCATACTTGAACAGTTTTTAAAAGGCCTCTTGCACCCCCAGCCTCCAATCCGGGAGCCTGTTCCTCCTCGGAGCTCTAACCTTTGCACAGACAGGCTCATGAAACCACCCTTCGAGCCTATGTCCACGGCCCACATCAAGTTTATAATTTGGAAGACAGGCTTCCTGGTAACCATTTCCTCTGCCAGGAGGGTTTTCAGGGCTACAGGCCTGGTGCACTGAGCCACTTTACATCTTCCCTCACAATGATAAAGTTGAGCTCAGGACAAATAGGAATTTCTGTAAAGGAGGTTTCAGGGTTCCTCTTGGACCAGTCCATTACTCTGCCTGTCTTCTTTACTGAGAAGTCCACTCCTGGCAAGCAACAGCTTCACAGCTTGGATGTCAAGAGCCATCTTCTACTACGTAGAGCATACTAGACAGTCCAGAGACTCTCCCTCTCAGTTGTTCCCCACCTACGGGTATGTAGGCAGTGGAAGACCAGCTACCAAGCAAACTTTTCCTGTGGTAGGTCTCTTGCATTGGATTCCACTACAAAAAAGCTGGTCACCAACCTCCAGTGGGGCTCAGGGCCCACTTTTCCAGGGGCACAGCAGCCTCGCTTGCAGCACCAGTGGACATTCCTCTACTGAATGTCTGAAAAGCAGCTACCTGGAAATCTTATCTGTGTCAGTCTTCACCATTCATCACAGATGGGTACTGGCCAGAGGTCAGGACCCCGCGGGAGCCTTTTTTTTTAAAAAGGATAGGCGGAGCCGACGCAGCATCGGCGCCGCCCTCGAGGCCGATGTACTACGTGGCGCTCAAGGATTAGCCGTTAAGCTGTGTCGACTCCGCCTGACTACCAGTTCTTCATCTCCCGCCATCGAGGTCGCCTCGTGGGAAGCCTGAAGAAGTTTTCTCAGTTTTTAGGCCTTAAGCCTGCGATATTTTCGTCGCCAGTCCGCGGTCTACTAGTTCTGGGTACTGCCTCCGCTCGACGTCGCCAGTAAGATCTTTCCTTTTTATTAACATTTAAGCAACGTTGAGTCTTTTTTTGCTGTTGTTTTTTCCGTAGGTCATGCCGTGGTTGGAGGGCAAGAAATTTTCTAAGGCGGGGCGGCCCCCTATGCGTCGGTGCCCGTGCGGCCGCAATTTCTCCCGTGACCGACCAGCATGACCCGGTGTCTCATGCGTGTCTTGGCCCGCTTCACGACATGGATTAGATCGCGCCTGCTTCTCCATGGACACTTGGCGTCCTCGAACAGCAGCGTGGAAAGTTGGGCGAGCTCCGCCGACTTTCGGGGGCGGATTCGCTTTTCGTCAGGCAAGCGCGCTCTCTCGGCCTTTTCTCGGTCCCTCCAGTTCTATCTCGGACCGTGGAGGAGGGAGCCTCGACCTCCGTAGCCTAGCCTTGGTCGAGGCTCCTCCCGCGGCGCAGGAGGCCCGTCCCTGCTTCCCTGGGAGCGGGCTGGGGCGCCGCCTATGGCAATCACCCCTTCGGGTGAAGGCCACCCGGTGTCGCTCCCGCAGTCCGGAAGGCTCGGTCGGCGCCTGGCCTCAACGCCCGCCGGTTAGGTCACCGAGGCCTTCGCGCCATTCAGGTGCCGAGGGCCTTGGCGGCGCCGACTCGTCTCTTGGCGCTGTGGGCCCTGTCGGCTCTGCTTGCGGGCGCGCGACCCTGGATCCGCGCCGCCTTTTGTTGTCTCGCCGGCGCCAGGGTTGAGCACGGCGCGCTGGTCCTCGGAGTCGCTGGTTAGTAGCGCCGCCGCGCTTCTGCTCGTGCCGCTGTCGGGCGCCGGGTCGTTCCGGGCCGTCGCGCCGCCTTGGTTCTCGGTGCCACTCACGGCGCCGTGCGGCTAAGCGGCGTCATCGGCGCCGAGCCTATATCGGGCGGCGCCGCTTCGACTCGGTGCCGCTTCGCGGCGCGAGCCTCTGCGGTGTTTGCGTCTCCGGGGCCGCTGTTGGGGTTGCCGCCCGCGCCGTCTCTGTTCCCGGCGCCGGTGGGCTTGATGGCGCCGAGGCTGGCCCTATCTCCGGACCTTTGGTCTCGGCTGCCCTGCCGCCTTCTGCCAGCCGTCCGCGGGGCTGTGGAGGGTGCGTGGGCGGCTTTGACCACTGCCACAATTTCTGGGCCCTCCGCTAAGGTTGTGTTTCCTCGCCCTCCTACTGTCTGGCTTAGGGCCTCGGATTCCACCTCTTCGGAGTCGGAGTCCAGCTCAGAGTCGGACGGGCAGTCACACCCTTCGGGGTTGCCTGCACAGGAGAGTGAGCCAGTGGTCTCTTCGACGAGTCGGAGTCAGCCCCCTGCTGAGGAGCTTCGGGTTCCCCTCCAGATCGGGGTCAGTGGCACTGACCAGCAGGCTGTGGTGCGTGCCACCATAGCCATGCAACCTGGTCTGGGGGGGTTCCTTGACCCTTCAGCGGAGGTACCCCCTCCCGTGGTGTGTCTCGATCGCCCAACTTTGGGGCCCATCGGAAGCCTATGGCTGGGAGGTTGCTGCACCCTGATTGGGGCATCCCAGAGCTGCCAGCTACCTAGGCTGACCCTTCCGAGGACCAGGACCTTCTCGGACTCTGAGGGGTGTGGGGTGGTGAGTCGGCCTTTCTCTGGGGTCCACCAGGCCCTGGACGGAGCCAAAGTGCGGACTTCCGCCCTTCCCCTTCTGGTTCCTTGAGAGGGTCCTATTCTTTGGAGGCAGGGGACCGTCCTTCTGGACCTATACGGCCCCGGTCGCCTCACTGGGGGGATTCTTCTGGGCGCAGCCTAGGCAGTATCAACGTGGTTGTACAGCTGTTGGCTGCGGAGTCTTCCGGGACACCTTCCCCGGGTGTCCATGGTCCGCTCCCAGCCCTGGCAGAGGCCAGCCGATTCCTTCCCTCGGCTCTGCCCTACCCTCTGTCAAGATCTCCAGCCCCGGCATTCTTGGTCCCACCGGCCTCTCACCTGGGAGCAGTTCAGAGCGGTGGCTTCTCGGTTCCCTGCTTACGTTAGGGCCTTGGACAGTCAGGTTTTCAACCTCCCCGAGCAGCCACCCTCGGAGCATATGGTGACTTCCAGCTCCTCATCCCCCTCTTCTGGGGGTGAGGAACCATCTGTCCACATCTCTCCTGCCGCTGATCTCGCGGAGTATCAGCTTTTCCTCGCGAGGATGTTGGAGGACCTTCACCTTCCCCCCTATCCGCGAGCAGTCCAGAGCATGTGGCGCACGCCTTTCTAGGCGATTTCGGGGCGGTCACCCTTGTGGTGCCCCCCTGGCCTGCTCCCTTTTGGGAGGCATCCATGCGTTTCTGGCAGAGGCCCTTCTCCGGAGTTCCTGCACCTAGGGACCTCAGCCAGAGGTATTGCGCACCCCCGGAGTCTCCAGGCTCCATGCCTCATCCGCAGTGTGGATTGACGCACCTGGACACTCCAGAAGGGCTTCGCGCCCTCCACTGTGACCGGCCCCCAGATCAGGACTCTTCGGATTTTGATTTCTGGGGGAGGAGGACTTTCTACTTGGCACGGTTGCTTCTCTCCATCTCCGCTCATCAGGCCCACTATGCAGCCTACAACAGGTTCTTGTGGTCAGCGCTGGGTCAGTTCCTAGCTGCTTTGCCTGACTCGGAGCAGCCCAGGCAAGCCATCACTCTCTCTGCACGTGGCCTGGAGCTAGCAAGGCACCAAGCAAGGGCGTCTTGTGATGCCAACGAGGTAGCTACCAGAGTGGTAGGGACAGCGATCTGCACCAGAAGATCGGCGTGGCTTCGCCTCTCCCGGTTGTCACCCTTGGCCCGGCGTAGGGTGATTTGCTCTGCTCACCAGGGAACCTATCTGTTTTCCCGTAGGGCGAGACGCCGTTTGTCGGGGCAGCTTCCTTCCCCCTCCGGGGGGACCCTGTTTCGCTCTCCCCACTCTCGGGCCTCCCCAGGCCCAGAAGGTCCCCCTTAGTGTGTCACCCACTGAGGGCTAAGGGACACTGTCCCTTAGGGTGCAATTAGTCAGCCCCCTTCGGGGGGCTTGGTACTCACCCATCTGTGATGAATGGTGAAGATTGACACAGATAAGATATAGAAATTATGTACTTACCGTAATTATGATCTTTCTGTATATCTTCACCATTCATCACAATCCCGCCCACCGTCCCCCTGGGGCCTCAGTCTCTGGGTCCCTCTCCCTCTGTGCCTCTCCTCTTGGAGCAGGGTAAAGTAGGGACACACAGGGGTGTAATTTCTTCCCTTTAAAGGGTACAGATCGAGTGGCATTCCTTCTCTACTGCATATCTCCACCCTATCGGGTGGAAGTTGTTGGTGGCCCTCCTCCTGTCATCCAACTGTTTCAAAAAAAAAGGGAACCCCCTTTTTTTCACCAAATCTCGTTACAGAGAGAGTACTAATCCCTGTACCCTGTCCTTCTCCAGTATAGCCGACTCTGCTTTTGGGGTATTGCCACATATTCTGTGCCTTGAATTCTGGCAAGAAAGCTTTGCTACTCCTTGCAGTTCCTATACAGTGTGGTGACGGACAAGGGTCCTGGATACTTGTTACCTCTCACTCTCTCCTAAATTTTCTCCCTCCCTTCCCTCCCTTCTTCCGCTTCCAGAGATTGGGGCCCCTACCCAATCCCCTTAGTCTCATCTCTCCTCTGCTGTCCTCTCAGTCGTTATTTCTCCTTTTGGTTCAGTTCTTCCCTCCTTTTTCTGTCCCTTGGACTCTCTTGTCCCACCCTCCATCCCTTCCTCTTACCTCTCCAGTGACTCAGAACTGGTAGTCAGGTGGAGTCGACACAGCTTAACGGCAGCTAATCCTCGGCGCCCACGTGAGTACGTCGGCCTCGGCGGCGCCGATGCTGCGTCGGCTCCACCTATCCTTTAAAAGAAAAAAAAAAAAAGGCTCCCTCGGGGTCCTGACCTCCGGCCAGTACCCATCTGTGATGACTGGTGAAGATACACAGAAAGATCATAATTACGGTAAGTACGTAATTTCTCTATCTGTACACACCTTGTGAATCGCTACAGTTTGGATGTGCAGACCAGATCTGATAACAAATTTGGCAGGGCGGTTCTGCAGAGCCTCTTTCCTAGTAGGTTCTCTGCCCACCTCCCACTTGGTACTGCACGGTAGTCTGCTAAAGTTACTGATGCTAAAGGACTCCTGGGGTAAGAAGGAAAAAATTACTCATCACGGTAATCTTCTTTTTTCCAAGGGGGTCCTTTAGCATCAGTAAGCTCCCATCCTTCCTCCCCTGGTTCACATGTTGGAGAAGGGTTCTTTATCACATCTCTTAGCAAATTTGGGGCTTCTTATTGATGAGTTTTTAACATGTGTTGTTGTTTCTGTTTCCACTGTTGTGGACATTCGCATGTTTTTTGAATCCTGTCAATTCTTTTTCAGGGCATGTGCCATCGTTTTTCCTTTGAAAAAATCCTGAAGCCTTCAGCAGCTCTCGCTCAGCTCACTACCCTTCCTGTTTTCTGATTGGCTATGGCCCTAAGCTCATCTAAATTTCTCTTAAAGGCATACCTCCAGGGCAGTTGCACCTATCCAGCTAACTGCTAGTTACTGATGCTAAAGGACCCCTTGGAAGAAAGAAAATTACTGCGGTGAGTGATTTTGTCTTTTCAGCCAATAGTTTTTTCTTTCTGTCCACCTTGGTAAAAAAAGGCACCGAGGTGGTTGGGACCGGCATGGCTGTTTATACTACCATTGCGCATAGCACCATACTGTGGTGCTGTGTGCATGTGCACTGTGAGTGCCGACCCCAAAAGTTTTGGTATTTGTGTCTCCAGCCATAAGACTGTAACCCTCGAACCCCTGCCTTTTTGCAAATGATAGGTGGCATGCTGTTGAAGCTGACAGCAGTACCTGGTGGGGACTGGGTTCGGGGAGGACTAAGTTACTCGGCACAGGGGGCCTAGGTTTGGCTACTCTGCACAGGGGCACCCAAGTAAATCCGAACACAGGAAGCAATAACTGTAATGTCCAAAACCAGGAATGGGATTCTACAGTGTGGCTTTTATTCACATCCAAACTGAACAAACAAAACATAGACGGACCCCCATGGGGCTGCATTCCTGGTAATGCAGATTAGAGACAACAGAACACTTCTTCACATTTCCAGCCCTCAGGCTCTGAACCCACCAGGCACACAGCTCGGACTTGCACGCAGCATTGGGTACACAGCCCGACTTGTACACTACTTGGGTTTTCCCCACTGGCCCAGCTCCCCTGCAGGCCACTTGATCCGCGGTCCATTATGGGAATGAACCAGATTTTCGGTTGGTGGCTCCTCAAACCACCTTAGAGCCTTCGACTCCTAGAGGGAATTTTCCTTCCATCCCACGTCTGGGTACTTCCCTCATCACTGGCCAAGTGCATGAGGCAAAATAGAAATCCACAGAGCAAATCCGTAGAGGTGGACCTGGTCACTAAAGATGGGGGGTCTCCCACCTCCAGCTCCCACAATCCATACCCGGCCATTTCTCTGGATACTAAACGACTCTTTTCTGAGAGCTTGGCAATGTAGATTACTGGGTAGACATATGTCACATCTCCTCTACATATCTTGACTTCCCCTATGTGCTGGACTTGAACATACTTTTACTTTTGGCTAAGCCTGTTACTCTAGGCCTCCCACTACTTCAGTAGTCCAATCCCCACTTTAACACAGTTCAGGATGAAACATGGGCCCTTTAGAAAGAGCAGAACTCACCCTTCGGTTGCAGGTGCCCCACAGGTGAATCACAAAATCTTCTTGTTTCTCATACTCTTGGACAAAATAAGGCAGCTTCTTCACTAGCAGTAGCCAGGGGGTTGCCCCTGGAAATGCAGGCACAACCTTCCTGCCCCATGCCCTGAGGAATGGGGCACAGAGACCCGAATCAGCGGTCTCCACCACTTTAAAAATAGCTCACTGTCTCTCTTTAAGTGGAAACACACACCTTTCTCTAATGGTAGCCATATTTCAGGGCTGGGGCTCCAAGAGCCTAGCACAGAGCTGTTGTGCTCCTCTCACAACACGCTCCAAACTCCAACTGACTACAGACTACTGTTCAAACCTCCCAACATTCTACTCCAACTCCCTGCTGCAGATTCCATTGTGGCTCATGCAGCTGCGATACTTCTATGGTGATGTCATCCCTCAGTCTTAGCTGAGACTGAGAACAGAGTGAGACAGTGTGAAATCCGTTTAACTGGAATTTCACAAGCTGCCTTCCCTGCCTACCACTAGGTCTTACTGGGATTCTAGTAACCCTGGGTAACAAGGGGGTTACAAGACCAAATAGTGAGACTTTCTGAAAAAGATACTAGAGAGATCAAGAATTATGTTGAGTAATAGGGCAGGATTCACAAAGAGGATGCGCTTTGCACAACTCAAATGTGCTGGCGCAAATCAGATGCGCCGAGCACAAGCAGAGCTATTCACAGAGGCATGCGCAGTGGGAAGCGCCTAGCGCAGCACCACTGTGAATTGCTGCAGAACACGACGGTGCAACCGTAGACGTGCCGGCGCAACCTGCGATGCGCCAAGTCAAGTCGGAAGCCTCATAGCCAGACAGGCGAGCAGTGCAGAGCAAGTGGAGCAGTACAGCAGGGCATGAGGAGTTACCACAGAGCTGGAACAAACACACCCCCGGACACAAGTGTAGAGTAAAACATGTTTATTAAAGAGTAGGTGCATAAAAACGTGTACAACACAAATGTGAAGCAAGGCACAACAACAGCAACACCAGATGGGGAAAGGGAGGGTGCAGGTATGGGAAGGCGGGCAGGAAAGGGACAGAAACGGGGGACAGTGAACTACAACTATATACAAGGGAAGTCCCCAGGAAGAGTCAGGGGGACACTAGCAGCGCCGTGCCTTGCCATGCACCACCCTGGCATGGCCCGGGAGATGCAGCAGGACGCCCTCCAGGGCAGCTGACAGGCGCCGAACAGTCCTTGAAAGAGGGTGCCTGGATGGCCTCACGGATCCTCCGACCCACATCAGCAGGGGCACCACCACCACCTGCTACAGCATGGCGAGCCAGGAGACCCACAGCAACGACAGAAAGAACACACAGTGAGGGTCTGAACGTGGACAACACCCCCAATCACCAGTAACCGTATAGATCCTGAAAGATAGTAATAGCAGAAAGCAGCATTCACCTGCCCCTTGAAGGGCACCAGGCCTGGCACCCATGATCCTCCGACGCCGCTTCTCAGCTGCACCTGCGGCCCGCCGCCTGGCCTCTGGTCCTTCAAAACACAACAGACATCACCATGAGCGACCACTGCCACCATGCAGGATGCAGTGCCACAGTGCCCTCCCCCCGCCGGCCTGTGGCCATGCAGCAGACAGTGATGTCTGGTCGGGAAGCACCTAATGGCTTGCAAGGAGACACAGCCATGCCGAGCCCCCCAGTGGCACCATGGTAATGCAGCACGGGACAGGTGCAGCCACCGCCTTGTGTGCAGGATGCTGTGAGACCTGTCTTCTAAACACCCCCTCGGTTGAGGATATCCCTATTGCTCAATCTGAATACAAAGTAGGGTTGTTTGCTGACGATATTATGTTAACCCTGCTATCCACTTCGCAATAGATCCGGTCAGCCTGGGAAATATTCACTCAATTTGAGAGATTGACAGAATTCAAACTAAACATAAATAAAACCAAAATACTAACCTTCAACTACTCTCCTCCTTCCCAGCTTAAAAAAGCCTTTCCCTTTAAATGGAGAACAACTAAAATAAAATACTTAGGTGTTCACCTCCCCTTAGACCTTGGAGTCATTGAATTATCTAATTATGAACCTCTCACAGTTCAGATTCAAGCAGACCTGAATAGATGGTCTACGATTTGTACTTCCCTATACTAAAATATCCTAGCAATTCGTACCAATGTCCTCCCACGAATTCTTTATCTACTCCAAACTGTCCCTTACTTTTCCTTCAAATTTTACTTTACATCCTGGAACAAAATGATTCAAAATTTCATTTGGGGGAAACACCGTCCCAGGACTAGACTAACTATACTAAAATTATCCCCCCAAACAAGGCGGACTCAATCTCCCAGACTTCTTTTTATATGCCCAAGCGGCATTCTTAAGAACCCTAATATTATGGCTCACGTCCTCATATACTTCCCCATGGAAGACCATAGAATTCCAACTCAGTGACTTACACGACATAAAGAAAATATTGTTCTCCACAGATGGCAACTCCCTAAGCCCTTCCTCCTTAACGCCCATAACAGCACAAACCTATAGGCGGTGGAGGCTTCTGAGAAGGGCAGGCCCCACCCAGCAAGTCTTTGAATTCTGCAAGTTAATCTCTCAAGACGAAAAGTTCACTCCCAATTACATGGACCTGACCTTCCTTAGATGGCGTGCACAAGGCCTTTCACATATTTATCAGTCTCTCTCCCCTGAAGGCATTATTACTTTTGAAAAGCTCCAAACCCAATTCTCTCTAAGGACCTTGTTAGTTAAGTAGTAGCCATGATTTATTCCAACTTGCCATCTAAAGTACATTAATATAAGCTTTTAAACGCAGCCCCATACACTGCAATGGATACTCGCCCCCACGCTCCTCATACACTAACGTCACAAAACGTAGTAGCGTGGGGGCGGATCGGGGGTGGAGTACACTGTGCAGAGGTACAAGGAAGTGAAAGGGATCAGCGTAGTGGAGCTCCATGGAGCAAAATTACGATCCCTTCCCTTCCTAAATCAGGGCACTTCATAAAGCAAATGAAAATAAGATTCAGTTTAGGGGCAGGTAAGGGTTCTTTGAGCTTCTCAGGGGGGTAATTCAGGAAAAAGCGTGATAGTTGCTCTTTAAAAGTACCTGACTTATCTCAGCACATTTACAGAGGTACTTCATGTTGGGTCGTCCTCTTCAGAAACCGACTCATCCTCCTGATGCCTACGAATACGGTCTTGGGTGTTCCCCTGGGCCCATTTCATGGCATCTGCGACATCTGTGAAAACAAAGACCTTCCCCTGATGGACAATATGCAGCCGCGCTGGGAAGATTAATCTGTGTGAGACCCCGCCCTCTCGCAGTAGTGCTCGAACCCCGTCAAAGTCCTTACATTTCTGCCTCGTGGCATAACTCAAATCGGGGAACATCTTTATCTGCAGGCTGTCCTGCAGCAAGGATCTCTTTACTCTAGCCAGGGCTAACAAACAATCTCTCGAACCCACTCCATCCGTAACCACCACCACTGTCCTAGGGGCTTCAGGGTTTTCAGAACGACCTCTAGGAGTGATGCGATAAGCTTTTTGTAAGCGCTGTACTTCTGGGAGCACTTCCACTCCTAATTGCTGAGGAAACCAGTCTGTAAGAAACATCAAAAGATGATCTCCCTCACAGCCTTCTGGAAATCCGATGAAGCGCAAATTGTGGGATCTCGCTTGGTTTTCCAAGGTCTCTAATCGAGACCGCAAATGAGAATTTTCTTTTATAGTCTTGACTGCTTTCCCATTGTGGCTTCCACTGTCTTTTTAGCCTCTAAGGATGTGGTGGCAGCTGTATCTATCTGGGTCTCCACAGCTATAACCTGATGATTAAGGGCATCAAATTTGTTTGACAGACCGGTGACAGATTTAATTAGTACATTTAATTTAGCCCCTAAGGTTTGGAGCTTCTCCGTTGAGGTCTCCTCAGATTGCTCTTGGTCTCGGGCCTGTGCCGCCTGTGTGGTGGGAGCTCCCGTAACATTTTTAGTAATTGCTTCTTCCCCTTGTCCTTTCTCTCTCTGAGGGTGCGGCATTTTAACTATTCGAAACTTCCGGATTAATATTTTTCCATTTAAACCTAAATTTCACCGTCGATAATGTTCAAGAAACTGAATTTTTTTTATAGCTGGATTTCGGAGCTCTAACGACCCGCGTCCATATTGCTCGGCCCACAGCCTCTGCTTTAACTTTTAAACAAAGGTTAAAAAGTTATTTATTACATAAATCTGTTTGTAACTGCAGTTTGTAATTTGTATTTTTTGGTTTTGTATTACTGTTGATTGTATTTGTGTATGTTTTTTGTCCGGGTTGGGCCTGAAAAGGGACCTTTCGTCCAGTGCCTTTACCCGGTTACCAAAGAATAAATGGGGGGCTGGGGGAGCCTCTGTGTGTCTCTCCTTTGCAGGACAGATTGAGAAGGCTTACTGGAGCTCCCTTTGCAGGGAGACCTCTTCTGGAGTGGAGATAGAATATGGCTCCAAACAAAAGGGAAAAGCAGCAGTGTTCTTTTAAGTGTGCTGTGCCCGAAGTGGCTCTTACCATAATTTGCACTGTTCAGAACCATCCAGCATCTAATAGCAGAATCCAGTTTTTTTTTTCTATTTATTATGCTTTTTGTCCCAGCCTAGCGCCGGAACTCAGCCCTGGTCACAGCCCCCGCCGCCCCCTACTCCCATATGAGCCACGATCCCCCATGCCCCCGGCTTACCCCCCCCATTGCAGGGTTGCGCCACTTACCGGTGTCGCGAACGTCGGTTTGGGTCTTGGAGAGCCAGCCTGAGAACACATTGGAGGCGGCGAGGAGGGCATCGTGGAGGCGCTGGCTGGGGATTTTTCTATCCCAGAAAGGACGATTTTTTTCCTCGGGGGCGGGGACGTGCAGTGACATCCCACATCTGCCCCGCCCCTTGGAAATCCAGATGCCAGCTGCGGCAGAACCCCCGGCCTCCGCCAGGGGTCTGTAGTGCACCAGACGTTCGTACCCCCCTCCCCTGGAGAAGGAGAGCAGTTCAGAGGACGCTCCATCCATCTCCCCCTGGCCGGCCCTCCAGCGACCCAGCTCCATTCCTGAACCCAGGTCGCTAGCGTCATAAGCGGAAATCCAACCGCTGCGCAGACAGGCCGACAGAATCCAGTTTTCTTTAATCACTGGTAGCAGAAATGGAAAATCAAAAGGTATGGTCGACCCTACTCAGACCATTAAACAGAGACTACATATTTACATGCCAGTACTTTTAAAACACTTTCCCCCTCTAGTTACTGGTTTACAATAATTGGGGGGGGGGTTATCAGCAGAAAGAAAAGCAGGCTACAACCAGAGAGCTACATAATACTGTCCTTAGTGTTCTTATCCATTCAAATGAAAAACACAGTTGTTGGTTTTTTTTCCCCAGTCCTTTGAATAATGGGGTGGAAGTGTAGAGTAAAAAGATACTCCCACAAACCTTTGGCAAGTTAGACAGTCTGCAGGGGTCACACTCACCCTCCGTTGAACAGAATGCTCGAATATTTTGCTTAGAGACCTACATACAGTTCAGCGTTTAACTTTTTGGGGCGAGGGACCCATTTTGTTGATCTTCTGGAGAAGGTTCTGTGCAAACAGGAAGGCGTCGACTGGTGCTAGTTGATTATTGCCCTGTCGTTTCCTGAACAACACTTGCTGCTACTGTGGTTCCTTGGTCTTTGATTTTTGGTTCCCAGGTATCCCGATTGCTGAGACGTCATAGCCCTTCTCCTTTAGAGCTTCGTGGCCCATCGTGAAGGATGAGTAAACTTTGACTCCATCATCCCAAAACACATGAAGTCTGGCTGGATAAAGGGTATGAAATCGGATGTTTTTTTCTTTCAATAGTTTCTGCAGTGGGGAATGCTCCAGACGTTGCTGTTGTATTACAGTTGGAAAATCGTGGTCAGAATGTAGCCTTGCCCCTAGGTAGCTTATATCTTTTTTAGCCCAGGCACGACGCAACAGATGATCTTTAATTTTATAGGAATTAAGCTTGAACATAATAGATCTTGGGCGGGCCTTCGGGTTGGTTGGTTTTGGCACCAGAGAGCGGTGGGCCCGCTTGACCGAGAATTGATAAGTGGCCAGTAGTGCAAGGACATTTTTAAGCAGGCATTTGATGAAAGCATGCATCGGGTTAGTTTCTGTACCCTCTGGTAACCCATACAGGCGCAGATTATCTCTTCGGATCTACTGTCAAGATCGGTACACTTTTCTTTAATCTCAGCCATTTGAAGCATTAGGAACTCACCTCTCGAGATAACTGTGTTGCACCCTCTTCTACTTCAGAAACCCTTTCCTCCATTGAATCGATTCTCGTCTGGAGTTTTGTGAGTTTTTGTTATATTGTCTTAAATTCTATCTTATTCTCTGATCGAGAAGCCTGGATCTCTCTCATTATTGCCTCAAATTGTGATCGAGTTAATTGTTCGGCATCTCCCTCCGTTTCATATTCAGTAGCGGAGAAGGGCTCCTACTTTGGTCTGAGGAATCTTGTCTCAGTCTAATGGCATCTCGCAATTGTTGGTGACCTCTGTTGCTCAATTTGATGCCTCCAGTATCTCCTTTACTCCCCCGAAACATTTTGTTGAATTTTGGTTGAAAAAAGGGAGTTTTAAGACTAGATGGTTTCAGGAGACAGCAAATTTAGTGTCTAGCCAGTTCGGTGACGTCCTTGGCTCACATTAATAGTGAATATTTACTTCCTTCTAACTAATTATCTTCCGGGTATTTCCATTGTGTTTTCAGATTCCTTAGACTGCTACTGTGCATATAGCAGTTTGATTATATACCGTCACATTTTTTATCTCTCTACATATTGGGATGCATGATTCCGTTTACTTGTGTTTTTTTACAGGTTGAATTCCATTAGGTTATAGTGTAGTGATTGGTACATATTGAGCCCTTAACATATTAGGATGCATGGTCTCATTTCTTGAGGGGGTCTTTGATAGTTTTTTTTTTTTTTATTTGGCTCTCATACTGACAGTTGATATTATCTTGTATAATATGTTACAGCACAGAAGATCTTAAAGGAAAGCTCTGTTTTGCAGGGATTCCTGCCGCATGCAAACCTTACCCTCCGATTTAGCTTTACTGAAAAAAAGCGGCTTTTTCCTCGCGTTGCAAAGTTGTTTATTTTAATTCTGAAAAGTCCGCTACCAGGAAGTATGGTGGATGGTTGGGCGGCCCCATTAACTGTAAAGGTGCGGCGCCACACCATGCGCTTCAATACAAATGCATGGAAGCACATGATGCGGTGCCGCACCTTTACAGTTAATGGAGCCATCCAAGCATCCGCCATACTTCCTGGTAGCAGACATTTCAGAATTAAAATAAACAACTTTGTGACACAAGGAAAAAGACGCTTTTTTCAGTAAAGCTAAACCGGAGGGTAAGGTTTGCAGGGGCTGGAGTCCCTGCAAAACAGAGCTTTCCTTTAAGGTTTACGGAATATAGTAACTAGTTGAGTGTATAATTGGGAAAATGTCTCCAGATAGGTTGTATAATGTATAAATATGTGATACAGTTGCTCACACTAGGGAAACTCTACTTCAAACCTTCTTTATACCCTATATAGAAAATTTCTGTTATATATATTTTTTGCTTGTTTAACATACTGTACATTAATATCACATTTTAACGTATACTTAAGTTAGTATTAATCCAAAGTTTCTGCTTTTCATTAGACTGTATTCACAAAGCACACTGAGACGTTCATAATGTACGTTAGTGGAGCTTTCTTTTTCTTGTATTATCTTTTTATTAACAATATGTAGTCCCAGCCGTACAGCAACAGTGGATTACAGCAGTGCACGTTATAGCAGTACTTCTTACTTAATACATTTAAATCTTATTCTGCTGTACTATACCCATCCTAGAAATATATTTGGTAACTATAGTAGTAATTAAAAACAAATAATATATACACATTACAGATTTGCATATTTCATCTTAGTATGCCTTAATCTTAAAGTGTATCCACCTCTCATAACACAAGGGTTTTATTTAGCTGCTAAAAAGAAAAAGAATAACGTTTCAACTATTTCATTTCAATTACAATTACTTCCATTTCTACACTAATACACTGTGTCCCGTTAACTGGGCTTTGTGTAATTAGATTCCCCACTTACTGTAGCATCTGAGTCTCTACCGCAGGCAAGGCATCCAGTATAAATACACAGATACATAGACAGTGTTGGCAGATAAGGGCCTATGGCCCACCCAGTCTGCCCATTTGAGCTTGTAAATTCAGTTTGTTTTCCTAGAAGTCTGTTGCCCTTTACCCCTGACCTCCAGAATTCCTTTATGTCTATCCCATGCATTCTTAAATCCCGTGATTGTTTCAGCCCCCACCACTTCCTCTGGCAGGGTGTTCCACTTGTCCACCACCCGTTCTGTGAAGAAATTCTTCCTCACGTTTCCTCTGAATCGTCCTCCCTCCAACTTCATCCCATGCCCTCTAGTCCTGGAACATCTTTTTCGCTTAAAAATAGTGTATTCCTGCACCCTGTTCCTCCCTGTAAGATACTTGTATGTCTCTATCATATCCCCTCTCTCTCCCTCCTCTCCTCCAGGGAGTACATGTTCAGTTCCTTCAACCTGTCCTCATAGGACTTGTGATGCAATCCATGCACCATCTTTGTTGCCCTCCTCTGAACCTTCTCTACCCTGTCTATGTCCTTACGTAGGTATGGTCTCCAGAACTGTACACTGTACTCCAGGTGGGGCCTCACTAGTGTCTTGTATAGCGGAATTATGACCTCCCTTTTCTTGCTGGTGATGCCCCTGCCTATACATCCCAGCATCCTATTTGCTTTACCTGCTGTCTTGTCACACTGTTTCCCTACCTGGAGGTCATCAGAGATGATAACCCCAAGATCCCTTTCCTGCTTGGTGCATGCTATATCCTCACCCCCCAACTGATATATTGTGCCAGGGTTTTTGTGTCCCATATGCATTATCTTGCTCTTCTTTGCATTCAGTTTCAACTGCCAAACCCCTGACCATTCTTCAAGTTTCTGCAGGTCCCCTTCTCATTCTGTCTACGCCCTCTGGTGTGTCTACTGTGTTACAGAGCTTTGTGTCATCAGCGAACAGTGAAATTCTGCCTTCTAGGTCCTGTGCAATGTCACTGATGAAGATGTTGAATAGGACCGGTCCCAGCACTGATCCCTATGGTACCCCACTGGTCACTCTTCCCTCTGTGGAGTGACAGGCATTTACCACCACCCTCTGTGTCCTGCCACCCAGCCAGTTACCTACCCACCACACTACTATCCTGCCCACACCCATATTCCCCAGTTTGTGTAATAGTCTTCTATGTGGCACAGTGTCAAAGGCCTTGCTGAAGTCCAGATAGGCCATGTCCACTGCCCTCCCCGATCCACCTCTCTAGTCACCCAGTCAAAAAATTCAACGAGGTTGGTCTGACATGACCTCCCCCTGGTGAAACCATGCTGCCTTGGGTCCTGTAGTCCATTGACAACCAGATGTTCCACCAATCTCTCCTTCAGTAGTGCTTCCATGATCTTCCCCACTACCGAGGTGAGGCTGACTGGTCTGTAGTTCCCTGCTTCCTCTTTGTTCCCGCTTTTGTATAAGGGGACTACATCTGCAGTCCTCCAGTCTTTGGGTACCTCCCCTGTTTCCAGTGATCGGCTAAACAGGATAGCCAGAGGTTCAGCCACCACCTCTCTTAGTTCTTTAAGGACCCTGGGGTGCACCCCATCTGGCCCCATTGCTTTATCAACTCTTATTACTTCCAGTTCCTTCAGGACTCTTTCTTGTGTAAAGGGACTTGTGTCCATTTCTGCACCATTCTCACCCTTGTACTCCCTTCAGACCCATTACCCTCCTCTTCCTCAGTAAAGACTGAGCAGAAATACCTGTTCAGTATGTCAGCTTTACTGTTGTCATCCTCCACGCGGCCCCCATCCTCCCCCTTCAGTCTCACTATCCCTCCCTTTGTCTTTCTTTTTTCACTTATGTACCTGTAAAAGGTTTTGTCCCCTCTACCCACTGATTTTGCAATGTGTTCTGTCTGAGCTTTGGCTTCCCTTACTGACCGCCCTGCCTCCCTTTGCTTCTCCTGGTACTTCTCCCTATCCCCTTCTGCCTGTGTCTTTTTGTATTGCCTGAATGCAGTCTTTTTGGCTTTCATTTTCTTTGCTAGATCTTTCTGTATTCTTTTTTAAGATATAAGTCTGTCTTTCCAATGCCAAAATTTGAATCGCTAAATTTCTCCACTGATCTGTGCGTGTTACATGACATCCATGTATTCTGGATGCCCTGCTTGGCCACCACCAATGGAATTCTTATCCAACGAGGATACAGACCCTCTCGTCATCATTCTCCTCTTCCACCTGAAGAGCAGCGATAATGGTGTAAATTTGATTTGGGTTCCCCATATCCGGGAGATTTCTTGTGCAACCTTTCCCCAAAAGTTTTGTAGTACCTGACAGTCCCAGAAATAACGAAAATAAGTCGCCTTCTCTCTATGGCATCTTCCACACATCGGATATATTGTTGGATAGAATTTGTGAACTATACTGGGCGGGCAGTATATTCTGTGCACAAACCTGAATTGTGTTTCCTTCTATTTATTACAAATTAGTAAACCCATATGAGAGCTTAACAGAAGGTGCAAATTCTCCTTCCCAAATCAGCTTCCCATTGCTGCTTAGTCTTACCTGTTAGATATGGGAAAAGAGCACTATCCATTCTTGCCATCCGGTCTGTCAGTCCTTTAGCATGCCTCCCAGCCGTGTACACCTCATTCTCGACCTCTTCCACTTTAGAAGTGTGGAGAGGTTGTGGGATGACAGATGGACCAGATTACCAAACTTCAGGTTCAACACACAGTCTCCATGTGATGTTTATTCAAAATACATGAAATAAGCTTCTGCAATGCCATATTCCGTCTTCAGTACATCAGTTTGCAGCAACAGACTGTATGTCCTTTCTCTGCACTTAGCTAGCACCTACTGATACTGATCTCTGATCTAACCACTTTTCATTGAAAACCCTTCATCCCTATGTGGGCCCCATTTGCTTCTGCACTGGGGGCTCAAAAGGAAAAAAAACAAAAGCTAAAAACAAAGAACCTCAATGCAGAATCACTGAAAAAGGGATACCCCAAAGGGCATTGGCAACAAATCAAGTTTCAAAGAAATACATCATCATACATACTTCCATAATGCAAAGCATCATGGGATATATGCAAATCACCATGCAATTTCATACTTGTTCAGTTTACAGCAATCTACATGCATTTTAAATAGCACAACTAACTTAATTTCTTTTACCATTATCAGAAACACCAAGTGCCATGGTATTTTCAACATTTACAGGTTTCATAAACATAAGGTATATAGATCAAGGTATTTTATGATATAGTGCTGTTACATACTAAATCCAGCAACGATAAACACAACCTGTAGGTCACCACAATAACCTCCCTGCATGAGGAGCTGAGAGGGAAAAGGAAAATTAAAGAGGACACTATTGCGTAGTCAAGAAAAGGAAGGGGGTGCCCATAGGTGGCCAACCTTATGGACTAGGAATTGGAAAGGATAGATTAACATAAGAAAACAGAAGAACTGTGGCAACAGATTTAAGAAAAGGTCAGTCCTCAAGAGTGGCAGGAGCTCCCTCTCATAAGAAGTATTTGAGGTGTCCCTCAGAAGTGTTCTCACAAAGGCTCTCACTTGTAAATACCTGAAAAAATTATCTCTTGGGATCCACAAGGCTGCTTGAATTTCAGTAAAAGATGTCAGCCCTTCCCTACTGATCAGATCTCCTACACATCGGATTCCTTTCTCCTGCCACATTCTAATCCCAGGGTCTTCCAGGCCTGGCAAAAAAAATGAGTTCTGTGCTACAGGGGCTAACAGTGTCTGTTCAATGGATGCCCCCACTGTGTTTTAATGTTCTCCCACGCTTCCAACACGCTGAGGGCCAAAGTGTTAGGATCCCTAATCTATGTATAAGCCCTCTTTCCCCCATTTCGCCAAACAGGCAGAGAGCCACCCTGGGCATCCCTCCTCCTCTAGCGTTACCCAGCTCGCCTCCTGGCCTCGTTTCACCCAATCCTGGAGATATTTGACCTGTATAGCCAGGAAGTAACCCTGTATATCTGGGAACACTAGACCCCCTTTCCCTTTATCCCTTTTCAACCTATTTAAACAGATACGGAGTCTCTTCCCACTCCATATAAACTCAGTGAATCCCCTTTTCCAGCCTTTTAATATCTAGTTTAGTAGGGCCCATAGGAAGCATCTGTAGCATGTATATGATACGAGGCAGGACATTCATGTTAATTAATTTAATACGCCTCATCCAAAAGATGGAGAGAGCTGTCCACCTCTGCAAGCCCCTCAGGATAGCCTGAAAGAGCGGCGTGTTTTTCAGAGCATACAGGGTATCTAACTGCTGTTCAATTTGGAGCCCCAGGTAAGTTACATGTCCCTTCACCCCCTGCAGCCCCCATGTATCTTGGGTAATGGGTTGATTCCCTCCACTCACATCCATTAAGTGTGATTTGTTAATATTTAACTTGTACCACGAAAAACTGGAGAAGGATGCCAGCACCTCCAATAATGCTGGAATTGCTGTGTCTGGGTCTATACTGAACATCACCAAATTGTCTGCATAAAGCGTAAGCTTATGCTATCAACCCCCCTCCTCTTCAATGCCCTTAATATCTACCTCTGACCTTATTTTAATGGCCAGCGGCTCCATCACGAGGGGAGAGGGGTTTGACATTGCTATTGTCTTGCTGCATGCTGCGACCAAGAGCTCTGTTATCAAGACAGAATTGCTGTGACCAAGAACTAATTTTAATTGCAGAGCACAGATCTCCCTGTGGTGACATTGCAAAGGTAATGAGTGTCAAATGTCATTCAATACACAAAATGACACTTTCTGGTTTGTGAGGGTGAAAACCTGATTTAATTTGCTAAAATAGGCTATGCATCTATTAAAATACATTGCAAATCAGTTCTATATGCAGTCAACTTGCAGTATATGCGTTCATATCTGATGATCACGTATCTGGAATGTGTAGTATGGTATGGGCTACACACCCATTGGCTCACGCTGTGGACCAGTGGGCGACAGCCTATCGACGCTGTCGCTGATGGGGTGGCAGGCAGGTGGGTGCTACCGGCTGACTGGGGGCGGGTGGTGGGGCTCAGTGGGAGGGGGTACCGCTAGACCACCAGGGATATTGGACATATTTTTTTTTTTTATTACCAATGCCCGCGATCGGGCAGACAGCAGTCCACTGGACCACCAGGGACATTGGACATAATTATTTTTTTATTACAAATGCCCGCGATTGGGCAGACAGCGGTCCACTGGACCACCAGGGATATTGGGCATATTTATTTTTTTATTACAAATGCCCGCGATCGGGTAGACAGCGGTCCACTGGACCACCAGGGATATTGGACATATTTATTTTTTTATTACAAATGCCCACGATTGGGCAGACAGCGGTCTGCTGGACCACTAGGGATATTGGGCATATTTTTTTTTTTTTTATTATTACAGATGCCCACGATCGGGCAGACAGCGGTCCACTGGACCACTAGGGATGATAGGGATTTTCTTAATTTACTCAGCCTGTGATCGGGTGGGCAGATCCACTGGACCACCAGGGATTTATGCTTTTCCTTTTTTTACTGCAGCCCGCGATCGGGCTGTAGAGCATATTGCCGCTGCAGGGGCACTGGTCCCCTCAACTAACCGTTGCCTGGGTGGGCGCCAGGCGCAGTCGTCAAGGATTGCGCACCTGCATGCAATGGTTATAATGACATGCAAATGGCCCATGTGCACTTTGCATACATTATGGCCCCATTTGCATGTCAACTTTTGAATATCGCGGTTGCTGTGCATAGCACAGTGGAACTTGTGCTAGCGCATCCCCATGCTCCACTCTGGCCACTTCCGCTGGCGCAGTGCCACTGTGCCATGCACACTGCGGATGGCCATGGTGCGATGTTCAACGATGCTGTGCCATGGCGCAGCTCAGTTGAATATCGCCCAGTCCACACCCCTGCGCAGTCAAGTTGCGCTGCGCCCAAGCTTGCGCCACAGCCTGGTGCAGTTTGAATATCTGGGCCAGTAAATTTAAATATTGAGCTGAACTGTCTTTTTTTTTCCACGGGGACAAATGCCTTGGACTTACTAGCCAAATCTTTTGAATAGTCCCCGGAAAATATAAATGCAGTGCCCATTTCGGCTCAATGAGACTCTCTCGCTTGCCAGTCTAAGTATCTGCTCTTTCACGCTGACATGCTAAAAAAAAAAAAAAAAATATGCAGTGTTAGGAGAGGGTGAGCAACCAGTGAGCCTGCTCAATTTCGAGTGTGTAGTCCCGGAAGTAGTTCAGAATTTGCGGGATGGCAGACTACAGGAAATCACTTTCACATCTTCGGTGAACCCCATCCAGCAGAGGTTGTTTTGACAACCTCAGAAATCTAGGTAGTCCAGCTTGCCCCACTGCTGCCTGCTTTACTTGTTGTTCCAGGACCTCAGTTTTGACACTAAATGAGAGTCTGTATGTCCATTCGTGTGGTGAAGAGCTTGTGGTCAGCCGCTGGAGTTTTCACAGACTAACCCTCTGCTCGGTTTCCGGCACAGATTTCTTGACAATGGGGATGTCTTCTGTTAGTGTCTGGAATGTGATCTGGATTTCAGAAGATCCATCAGGCTGGCTGTTGCTTGTATGGCAATCGCCATTCCTGCCTTATTCCCCTCTGACTGACAGAAATCGTACACTCTGTGCCCTTTCAGTATGGACTGGGCTTATTTTGAAAATAACAACACTAAAGGAATAATGCCCTCCAGGGTGAGTGTTATGCTGGGATAACATCCCACCTCAGGTGGTTGGGCCCGAGGCCACCGGCCGAGAGAGTTCAACACCCAAGAAGGGATGTTATCCCAGCATAACAACCCACCCTGGAGGGCATTATTCCTATTATACAATGGCTTGCTGTTTTATAACAAGAAAAATAATTTTAAAGATTGTTTTCATTAGTGTGTAAAAATATTTTTGTTTCTTAAGAGAAGATGCTAATAAATGATGAGTATGAGCAGTGAAGTTATGCCAGGATAACATCCCTTCTGTGATGGCCAATTGACCAATCAGAAGCCAGGATTCTTTCTTGCCATTGTATAATGCTCACTAATTCACAGCATGCATTATATGGCTATATGATATTTCTACCTTGATGTTACTTTTCGGGGCTGGCCTTAAGGAAGGCAAACTAGGCGGTTACCTAGGGTGCCCTCCCTTAAGGGGCTCAGAAATTCCAAAAATGCAGTGCAGGTTTTTTTTTTTTTACTTTGTGAGTGTATGCAGACTTATATTGACTCGATTAATTTGTATCTGTGTGTATTGGGGGAGGTTCCATCCTAATTGCTGATTTCTGGCAGACTAGCAGCATAGCAGCATCTCACACTGTCTCCCCAGAACGCAGCATGTCTCATGAATGGTTTTGGCCAATTCGGCGCCAGGTGTGGGATTGCGTGAGCATGTGTTAACTTGTGTGCAGCAGAAGCAGCAGCCATCAGCACAACTCGCCCTGAATATTTGTGGTCATTATTGGTTGGTCAGTTACAGAGTCAAGGACAGTCACAGGAGTTGAGCTGCCGGGGCGTTATGCAGAGAGAACTTTGAGTGGCACAAAAATCCAAACCTCTCTGGGGGGGTTCAGGGGCACCCTCCCCCCCCCAAAAAAAAACAAAGTTTGAAAACTAGAAGCCAAGTGGTACATTTTGGTGGCTTTTGGAAGACTGTGAAGCATCCTGACAGCCTGCTACAACCCAGCATAATGCTACTGTTTATATTAATGATAAAAGTCTTACCCACACATTTTTCTGTAAAGGAAAAAAAAACCCACAAAATGGTGCCTTTTGCTGGCATTTTAGCAGGATGTGGAGCTGCTATATTCTTCTAAATGGCAGCAGAATGCTAAAGCCCACAAGTATAAAACAAACGTGTACAGTACATTGCATTTTTGCCATGCAAAAAAAAAAAAGTGGGGGGAGGGCTGCCGCCCCTCTTGACACACCCCCCCGGTTCCTACGCCTGTGCCTCTAAACATCTCTGAGGTGAGGGAGTAGCTTAATTACACTGCTGCCTCTTCATAGAATTTTCAGAACCAAATGATTCTTTTTGCCCCCCAAACCCAACCAGTCAAGCACAATTAAATGAACTCTCTCAAACCATGAGATCCCCGCTCCCGGGCCCCAGCGACGGGTACGGGTATGCGTAGAGGTGCACGCCCACCCTATGATGCCGGCTCAGTCCTTTCCGCCCCTCTCTGTGGCTGTCACTGGAGCTCGTCAGGTCAGCGCCACCATCCATCCTCCACTGGGTGGCAGCCAGTGGCCGGGGAGCCTCCAGTCACTCCCAGGAGGAGAGAGCTGCCTTGCAGCGTCTCGATCTCACTCGTCGCCCCCCCTCCCCCTCCCAGCCGACCCCTGACAACCTGTTCCCCAACCCGGGTCAACAGCACAGCACACGGTATGGCATCCAGCTTCTCAACCCTCAGCACTACCGGGCCGGCTACTAAAAACCATGAGATTTTAAGTGTGTGTACGTGCGCGAGCGTGCGAAAAGCTTGTAGCACTATAATGGGACAGCTTCCCCCTCCAGCTACTCATAACAATTTTTCTTCTACTTCCTTTTTACTTTCACCCCTAATTATAATGCTGCCTGGGCTTAGGGAAGAAAGTGAAAAGAAAACTCGTCATTATAAGTCTGTAAACAAGAAACAAACACCCAGGCCAACCAAATACAGAAAGACCATTCCAGGACATATTTGGAAACGAGCTGTTACCAGCTCAGCATGTCTTTCCTGGTAATACTTTTGAAAAAAAAAAAAAAACATTTTCACCAACCTACCTGGTGACTGGGATTTTTTTAACTGGGCTGAGTGCTCTATCATTTTGGTTGGCACAGATGGGTGGTAAGTGACTCTCGATCGTTACCTCTGACCTCATCTGTATTCCAACGGTCATCCAGCTCTAATTTGCAATTGACTACCTGGCGGCCTCAGCGTCAGTGAGACAGCCAGTTTGTGAGACCACATCTGCCCTTCTCCAGTCCCTCGGAAACACCCATTTCCACCAATAAATTGAACCCCATACAGTCCCATTGCCTTGTCAACTTTTGATCTTGCTAGTGCCATGAGGGACTTCCTCCTCTGTAAAAGGACTAGTGTCCATCTCCCTACCAGTTCAGCCCCTGTTCGTTATCTTTGGCCCTTCACCTGCCCCTTCTGTTGTAAATAGTGAACAGAAGTATCTGTTCAGTGTGTTCACCTTCCCATAATCCCCTTCCTCACAGACCCTTCCTTCACCTTTCATCCTTGTTATCCCCCCATTGGTCTTCCTCTCCTCACTAATATAGCTGAAGGTTTTATCCCCATTTTTGTTATTGACTGGGCAATATTCTCCTCTGTTTGTACCTTTGCTCTTCTCACTGCCTTCACTGTTCCCCTTTGTTTCTCCTGTCAAAAAAATTGTTACTTGCAGTATTGGTCCTTGCACAACAAGGTGTACAAACTAGGTAATTTGATACCTTTTATTGGACCAACAGAGACTGAACTCCAAGAGAGGGCTTCTTCAGAAGAAATGGCATATATTTTTAAGTGAGCTCACTGTTTTAAAAACCCAGGAGGAAAACAAAAAAAATATTTAAAACATGAGTGTGACAGATTAGTCATTAGTCAGGAAATACAGCCAGAGATAAGCAAACATCCCTGAGACTAGTAAGTCGAAGGTCACAGAATGGAATGCTATGTAGCAATTCAACAGATTTTCTAAATCTCACTGAAGCCAAGTTGAAGAAAATGTGTGTGTGTGTGTATGCACGCGTGTGAAATCGTATTAATTGAAAATATGTAAAACACATAACTCTTTTCCTCCTTCTTCTGTGTTTTCCTTCACATAAACTCCTGCATCCTTCCAGAATGAGCAGAACATTTTCTTTTTAAAAGGGGAGATGGTGGAGAGGAGTGAGTAAAAAATATTTTCTGGGGGTGAGGGGATGGCGGAGAGGGAAGAGTCAGGACCACCACTTCAAAGTTTGCCGAGAGGCACCACATACCCTAAGGCCTGCCCTGTTACTCTTTCTTGGCGGATTTTGACAGATTCAAGTCAATTTAACCAGGCAGCGTAACTGAGGCAAGCTCATTTGCAGTGGTGTCCTTTCAACTACAGAAGTTACATATAAAAGTTTAAGTTACAAAAGTGGAAATACAAAATATTTACACACTGTCAATAAATACATTTTATGCAATACACTTAGTGTACACGTATAACATGTTATAACTTAGTCTCTGTCACATTCAAATATTTATGTAATCCCTGTTACTCCAGGGCAACTGGTACAGTGTTTTGAGTTGTCTGCTTAAACCATGCCTTGAAGGTCCAGATAGGGAGACCCTTACCCTTACCCAGTAGCAGGGAACTCCGTAGCTAGGGAATGACATAACTGTACAAAAAGGTGGATCTTTGGGTTCTGACTCCTTGAGTCTCCATCTCTAAAAGTCCCACATTTCTCAGGGTTACTTTTTTTTGGTGTCTGGCATGTAAGCATTCTCTTAAAGGGAGGTCCCCATAGCATTTTTTTCTGTTTACCTGTGTAGTTTGTAGGCATGAACTATGATAGCCTCTATTGCACACTCCTAATTTTATCAGGATTTCAATGTAAATTAAAGTACTTAAGTATGGTGTGAAAACCGGGTTGACTCCATTACAAAGATCATGACCTGACTCATAAGGCATCCTGGGATTTTATTATTTTTTACGCTAGAGCCTACAGCAGTTTGTATCAGTTCTCTTCCATGTCTTCTGCAGTCTCTATATTCTTGTCTTGTGCTGGTCATCAAACTTTCAAGCTACAGTAACTGCCCTTCTGTTTTCTTTTTTTTTTTTTTAATTTTCTGTACTTTGTCCTTGGTGCCAGCTCCCATTGGCCCTACCGTGCATCCAGCACCGTCATCCACGCTTCTTCGACTTACTCTCTCCAGAGTTACTCTTTGGATTGCCCCCCAGAGTGGGGCCTTCGGGAGCGGGTCCTCCTGTGGGACAACAGGATACAGCTCCAGGATGTCCCCGACCTGGAGTCACACCCTGGATTAGCTCCGGGAGCGGGCCCTTCCTCTTGTTGGACAATGGGCTATGACTCCAGGGTGGGGAGAGGCACATATCGATGGTGCAGGACTGCCGGCGCAAGGCAAGTGACATCCTACATGGCCCAAGTTATTTCCTGGTTGTCCCCATGAGGCGGAATGAACAGTTACATCAAGGACACTTACACTGACATCTGCCTCACCTCCATCAACCGTCTGCACCGGCTGTTGGATCCTGGCTTTCACCAGGGTTGGACAAGTGCTGGGAGCATCCCCACCCTCCTCCTCCTGGAGGAGGAGAGCAGTCCATAGGATGCTCAATCCTCCTCCTCCCAGCTGGCCCTCCAACGCCCAGACTTGCTTCTGAGCCAGAGTTGTCGGCATTGCAAGTGGTAGCACTACTGCAGTGCTGGCGGGCCAGCCTCTCCCCTGTTTTTTCCTGTGCTGACTAACAAACAAGGTTGATGGCCAGCAAAAGATAAAAACAGATGAACTGCAGAGGACATCAGAAGCACTGACAGATACAACAGAACTGCAGACTTTAGCTCTGAAACATTATCAAATCCCATGATGCCTGGCATGAATCGGGTCATAACCTTTGTAATGGAGTCAAGCAGGTTATCATACCAGACTTGAGTAACTTTACATTTAAATCCAGATGAAATTAGAAGGGTGCAATAGAGACAGTCATTGTTCATGCTTGTTAACTACACAGATAAACAGAAAAAAAGCATGAGGAGGCCTTTCCTTTACGTAATCTGGGACTAGCCCATAGACACTTTTAACAGCGATGATAGTTTTATGTAGTTTTTTGCAATTTTGGAGTGACATCCACACCAACATTTTATATAGCTCACAGTGTTGCGTTGTTTTGGGACAATCCAATATGAACCTTGCTAAATGGTTATAAAGGGGCTGGGGATCTCCTTAGTTAGACTGCCATCTTGTTGGTGTGCACTCCAGAAACATTTTGTAATGCCTTGCTGGGGAGTCAATCTATATTGTACTGTTTTTAAAATAATAAAATGTATGTTGAAAAAAAGTATTTCACTTGCTGCTGCCCTGGAAATGGGCATGTTCAGAAAAGATATGTAAATATTTAATATATTATTGATCAACAATATATTCAGACTGCTGGGACCACTCTTACGGTTAAGAGTTGTCTCGCATTCTGTGGGTATCAGAACCACTCGTCCTTCGTTCATGGTTCTCATACTCTAAGAATGCGTATGTGACCACTAACGAGAGCGGTCTCAGTTGTGCTATTAACACACATCATACACTGTATAGATGTGGGATATGTATAGATACATATCTCTTACCAGAGTACAGCTATGATTTTCTGATGCGTTGTTTGACTGCCAGAAGGAAGATTAATGAAACAATTTAGTTAGATACAATGTGAACCGCCTCTATCATATTCCGTACACTGCTAACCACATTTGTCGAGCTGCTTGTATAACCTCCTGTCTTTCTCTGCAGTGTGAGGGTTAATATCCACTGTGACAGTCATTCCACATATATACATAACCAGGACCTGGAATAATATTTCTGACTTGAGCTTCCTCAATTTCCACTTTTGAGGACAGCTAGATTATGTTTTGAATGATGGCTTTACGTTGCTAATAGTGACATCTTGTGGCAGGTTAAGAGCTGTTTTTTAACCCTGGTGTGGATGGAGTAAAAATGGCAGGTCTGGGACGGTTTAGTAGGTATTAAACACTTCCCAGTCTTGTGGTAGGATGCAGCAGTGGAAATGTTTTTCATTTTTTTTTTTTATTATTTGTATAATTTACACTTTCCAACTAGATAAATTAGAAACAGTCAAATTTATATGTTCTCTCTGTGAGGCGCATGGTGCTCTGGAACTTAGAATGTTTTTTCGATCCTCTCTTACTGTGCTGGTCTCAATCCTCCCAGCATTTCAATGATCGATTTTCTTCAGTTTCTGCTGACTAGAGTGGTTGCCCTGAATGGTGCTCTCAGCTGTTTCGATGACTAAATCCTACAGATCTGTTGTTTTATAAAACGTGTTGTTATGTTAGTTAAACTGCAGTTACTCTTGTTTCTTAACTGTGTTTTAGTGCAAAAAAAGAGTAAGTGTTCATCTTTTCAAGGTTCCCAAGTGATTCTGGGAACCGTGGCCTAAACTGCAAAACACATTCTGCTCACAGTGACGGTGGAGTTCTGTAGTCTAGATTCATAGCCTAGCAGTTTAACCATTTCCACTTTCACAAAAAAGTGCCTGTGTTTTTTGTAACACTTCAGACTGTTCTGCTGCTAAGGCCAACTGTGGTTGAATGAAGTAAAAATGAGGTGGCTCAGAGCAACTGTTTTTGACATACACTGCCATCCCTCAACGATTGAGAGGTCCAGGTCACACCAGGGGACGAGCAACTTGTTGTTCAGTGTGCCTTCCTGGTGAAACATTTGAAAAATAAATAAAATTGAGATTGATGATTCTAGTGTGGTGCTTATTTCTGTATTGAAAGAAGCCTAAAAAGCTGATTGGGTTCACAGGTTTTAAAAGTATGGCCACTGTTTGCCTAAGACACATATGTGTACAGAGTGCTACAAGTGTTTGGGCCCATATCACAGTTGGATAAAGTGTGATCTGTGCAAAATGGTTTGTCCTAAGACACAGAAAAAGAGACAAGCAAAAAGTCAGTCTTTATCAGCCTCGGCCTTGCTAACTCCGTAGAGTGTTCCCCAAGTAAACTGGTTGATAATTACTCCGCAATAATGTCTGCAGAAGTAGCCCCTTCTAAAGGCCAGTCTAAAACAATCTGTTAGGGAGCACAGTAAATACATAAATCGTCATTGAGGGATGCTCAGATAAAAAGAATTATTTGAAATGATAGACAGAGGAGTCATGCTCTCACATCAACCTTAAACAGACCAAAACAGAGCCGGCCCACCAGCACAGCGGTAGCGAAACCGCGCGCAATGCCAGTGACCCGGGTTCAGGAACGAGCCCAGGGAGCCGGAGAGCTGGCCGTGGAGGCGAGGCTGAGCGCCTGAGGACTGCTTGTTTCTCCTGGGGATGACAGCCCGGTGCTTGCTTGGCCTTTGGTGGAGACTAGACGTACAGCAGGTTGGTGCCTGTATTGGGAGGCATGGCAGACATCAGCGTATGCCTTGACGCCTCAGGCGCAGCCACATTCCAGGGATATCGGGGCGAATGGAGCCCTGCATCACTGCCATCAGTGGAGAAAGGTGCCCCTCACTGACTGACCCGTGAGGCCACAACGGCGACACAAAGAAGCTTGAGGGTTCTGCCCACCACATCCCTGCCCTGGGGGTACAGCCACGGCTACATGGGGGTCTGACTGGTGGATCGCGGGGTCAGATCGGGTTGGCAGAAGGTGGCCAAGGCTCCTGAGGGATAAAACAGAAAGTACAAATAAAAAAAGACCAAAACAGAAAAGTACTTAGAGCCAGAAAAAGCATAGCTTGCTTGAGCTAATTGCCCAGCCTGCTGGTGATGCGTAGATGCCCTCTATGGAGGAATTCAAACAAATGTGGCAATTTCGTACAAGCTATGAAAGAGCAGGCATCAGAAATGCCCCCCTCACTTGCCCTAGTCACAATGGAGGATTATACTCTCTTAAGGATAAGGAACTTATTACTCCTGAGGCCATAAGTGATGAAGAAAATAGGCTTACCCCATGCCCTTTAGAGGCCTGTTCCTCACAGTCTGCCATCTTTAAAGGCATGACTGCCGTGATTAGTGTTCTCCACTGTGGAACCCGATTTTGACAGTGGGGAGTCAGATTACTAAGCATGTCGAGACTGCCATCAACAGAAAGAGCCAATATCCCCATTTATGACACTTTTAAAAAGATTCTGCATTTGCCTGTATTAGCAACAACAGTTGATAAAAAAATCAGAGAAACGATGTATAGTAACCAGAAGTGGTTGAGACTATTGGTACCAATACCCTAACCTTGAAGGTCTAATGTAGGCTGCTACATGTGAAAAAGCAAAAACAACTATTCTGCAGCACCACCTGGCACACTTGCCAAACAAATCGCACTCTTCTGCCACACTCACTGTGAGGAAAGCAGCATTTCTGAGTTAACCCATCACACTACCAAGAAGCACTCTGGAAAGCTGTGCTACCCTTTTGTGAAAGGCTGCCCTCTGAGGTGTCATAAATGTTGTAGCATGCAAAAGCTGGTCTGGATACAGCCAAAAACTAGTTGTAAATGGATGTAGACATTAAAGGGAACTAGTCCGCACTAACCACCCTACACCCAAGTCTGGATCTAGTCGCAATTTGCGCTTTGTGTGCAATAAAATTGTTTGTACTTGCCTTTAATTGTAGTATAGCAGATTATATCAGACTTAGTCTGAGGACATCTAAGCTGCCATTTTCTGTAACTACAAATCCCAAAATCCCCTGTGGGCCATGTGCAGTCTTGGGCTTTGTCAGCCCAGCCCTTATCCACTTAGCGCTGTGCCAGCATGGCCTGATATTCAGTAGTGTGTGCTAACTGGCTGAATATAGCTCAGAACAGGCCATGTACTATTTGGGCGCAGAGCTACAGGTTGCACAGTACTACCGGCTGGCTCTGAATATCAGGACTAATTTGTATTTATGATTTTCCTATCTAAAATGTGATTACACTGCTTGTAAGGACCATTTTAAAAATATGTGATATATTTCATGTCTCTGCTCAGCGTTCACATGGTTGGAACCACTGTATCTGTTGTTCCACCATAGCACTCGCTCTCACTAGAAGGACTTGCTCTTGCAGTTTATACAACATATGATGCGTGCAGTGTGCTTTTACTGCAGCCCTACTGTTTCTAAAGTTGGTGCCCATCTTGTGTATGCTTCTCATGTGTCTCAGTATGTGAACAGTGGTTATTAACTTGTCTCTGTATGAAAACTGTCATGTCCTAGCTGTCTCAAAATGTAATCTATGATTGTTAACTTGTCTGTTTATGTAAACTGTTTTTATTGAATGTAATTACCTCCAGGTTGCCCCCCAAAAAAGGGCACTACATCTCAGTGGGCTTACCCATTTAACAAATGTCAATAAATAAATGAATTAACTACATCATACAGTTCTAAAATGGATCTGACCACCAGTGTCCTGTATTTACTTAAGAACACGCAAAGATGACAAAATAACAGAATGGGAACCAGTATTTAAAAGCAGATTCGATGGGAAAAATCACTTCCAGGTTCTGCACAGTTCTTTAATATTGGCTGTTCTAGTATTTTGGCATTTGTTTTGGGTTTTAAAAACTGCCAGGGGTATGATGAGTGAAACTCCTCTTTATTATGTGTAGCTGTTCATATTTCTGAAATAAATCTAACGTGACAGCACGCTAAGTGCAGTCAGTGGCTTTATTAAAAAAAGTGAATATACATAAATGAAATCGACACCAGATGCTGTTTTTTTTTTTTTTACAAGAATCCACAAATAATGAGGTTTTGATTTAAAAAAGCACATTTCATAACAGAAGCCAGTTTCAGAACCATATTTCTCAACTGCTGTGAATTTCACATGACGCTATGATTTTTACACTCAAATTTAGCCTTGCTTGCCAAGGTTTACTGATGTTCCTCATAATGTTGGAGTTGTTCCTGGACACGCTAAGTATTAGAACATTGAATTAACTTGATAGAAGCATTCATTAACACTTAACTTATGCAGCCCACTATTTTTAAGCATAATATTTCTTTAAAATAAAAAGTGCTACACATTCTGGCCATTTGCTCTGACATTTTTTTTTTTTAACTTTGTATTTCATCCCTCCTACTGCCCCCTCTCGCCACTCATTCGGACTTTCTCTGTTGCGATGCCCTTCTTCATATCTGGAGTCTGCCCCTAGAGCACCAGGTCCACATGTACCCTTGATTTACTGGATTGCTCCCCGGTGGGGCGGAGGGAGCCCCCTACTCCCCCGACCATTTTTTGGTGGACTGTGCAGCAGAGTCTGCCCCGATGATCCGACGGCTCGCGGTGAGGAGTCGTCACCTAGGCGAGGAGAAGGTGTTTTTCCTCTGTTGTTTCCTTCCTCCAGCGCCGGTGTGCAGTGTGGGCCAATGAGCAAGGAGGCACGATGAGACGCACCTCCTGCTCCGCCCCTCTGCTGACGTCTGTCCCGGAACCCACGCTGCTACCTCCCTCTAGTGCACCTACCTCCCGAGTTCCCTCAGGAGGTGGTATTGCGACGGGGCCTGCAGGCTGCCCCGAAGGAGAGCAACCGTCAGGCGCTCGATCCTTCTCTTCCCCGGCTGACCCCCGGCGGTCCGTGCTCGTTCCTGAACATGGGTTGCCGGCGTGGCGCGAGGTCAGGCATCCAGCACCTCAGCCCTCAACGCCACCGGGCCGGCTGTGCTCTGAATTTTGAAGGCTAGTGCTGTATGCATTTTAATGCTGAGAGATTGAAAGTTATGTTCAGAACTAAGATGGCATTATAGTTCTGATTTGTTGACTTTTTTCATACCAGCAAAGAAAAAATTGTTGTTCTGTTGACATGCGGGTTGCAGGCGGAACATAATGGCTATGGTACTGTAAATGTAGATTTGAAAATAGATACTATTGTTTTGTTTTGGTTTTTTTTAAAGGCCAGAGCCTAAAGTAGAAGGGAACAAACAGAGATCAGGCCTGAAGTAAAAAGGGGAGAACAGAAGCCAGGCATCCAAATAAAAAGTGTTGGGGGGGCACAGAGGCCATACCCCAAAATAAAATGGGGGGGCAGAGGCCAGGACCTAAAATAAAAAGAGGAGAACAGAGCCCAGACCATGAAATAAAAAGGCAAAAAACAAGAGTCTGAGCACCAAGATAAAAAGGGTAGAACAGAGCACAGGCCTCAAAATAAATACAGGGAAAACAAAGAGCTGGCACAAAAATATAAAAGGAGTAAACAGAGCCCATGCCCCAGACTAAACGGGCAAAGAACCGAGATCAGGGCTCAAAATAAAAAAGGGGAAGAAGAGCGCCCATGCCGCAAAATAGAAATGCAAAGAACAGAGGCCAGACCCAAAGTAAAAATAGGTGAACCAAACCCAGGCCCAAAAATAAAAAGGCAAAGCACAAAAACGAGGAGGTCCCGGAATAAAAATAGGGAGAACAGAGCCCTGATCCCAAAATAACCAGGCAAAAAACAGAGGCCATTCCTTAAATAAAAAGGTGGAGAACAGTGTTCAGGTCCCAAAATAAATGAGAACAGAAGAGAAGCCAGGCCCAAAAATAGAAAGGGAGAACAGAAACCTGGCTCAAAATATACAAGACAAAGAACAGAGCCCAGGTCTCAAAATTATATGGAAGAACAGAACAGCAGCCTCCAAAAAAAAAAAAACTGAGAAAAGAGCCTAGGCTACACATTAGTAAGGAGGAGAACAGAGCCCAGGCCTCAGAATAGAAATGCAAACAAATCTGGTGCCCAGGTTGCTGAATAAAAAGGTAAAAAAACAGAACCCAAGCCCCAGAACAAAAAGCAGGGAGCAGAGACCAGGCCCCAAAATAAAAAGGGCAGAGCAGAAACTAGGCCCCAAAATAAAAAGCAAAGATCAAAGCCTAGGTCCTAAAATAAAAAAAGGTAAAAAAACAGAACCCAGACCATAGAATAAAAAGCAAAGAATGGAGATCGGGCCTAAAATAAAAAAGGGGAGAACACAGCCCAGGTCCCAAAATAAAAAGACAAACAACAGGCCGGGTCCCAAAATAAAAAGACAAACAGGCCGGGTCCCAAAATAAAAAGACAAACAACAGGCTGGGTCCTATATTAAAAAAGATCAGAGAACAGAGGCCAGGTCCCAGAATAAAACCACAAATAACAGGTCTGGTCCCAGAATAAACAAGTATTTGTTAATGCCAAATGTTTGCTCGCTTGTATTGCATTGCAGTTGTTGTGCGTAGGTAGTACAGAAGATAAAATGAACACATTAATAATATGAGTTAAATTAGTGAAATTGTGATGAGTGGGATCTCATTTGTGACAGTAAGACTGAAAATACATGAATGGCACATCCGTGATGTGTTTTTTAAGGCTTTACATGGCCCCGATTGCAACCTGAAACCATGCCGCAGCACTGCAGTCAGGAAAGCACTATCAAGTGCTAGCTATGATGGCTGCTAAGGGACATGCTCGCTCCCCACTCACTACTACTAAAAGTGGTTCCTCTCTTGCTCGTTAACAACAGTCAGGCGGCCCAGTGGTGTGACGGTAGTGGTACCACCCATCACGCTGGCGACCCGGGATCAGGAGCAATCTCGGGTTGCTGGGGGCCAGCTTGGGGGGGGGGTAAGGGGTGGAACTGAGTGCCTGAAGGACTACTGTCCTCTCCCAGGGAGGGTAGATTGCCAGCTTCGCCGAATGATTGCCACCTGGTGGTAGTGTGGGCCAGCAGCAGCAAAGAAGAGAGGGAGCTGCGGGACTCTGCAACGCAGACACTGACATTTGTGCACCAGCACTAGGTGGGAGAAAAATAGAAGAAAATGGCATTGAGGTGGGCACTTATGAAGACCTGTGCGCCATTCCTTGCCCACCCCATCGCTGGGACCCTGCTGGGACAGGGCATGTCTTTTGGGGGGAGGGGGCCCTCCCCAACCCCACTATAAGGGGAAATCTGTGGGGGTACACCAGACTGCAGGTAAGCCCAGATTGATGGTAGATGGTGGGGGACAGGGTGGAAAGGAGACAAGCCCACCTCAGCTGAGGAGGATAAAACCCTATATGGAAAAAATACAAAGAAAGCCAGACAAAATAATGAAATAAAATATTCTCCAAGGTGTTTTTTTTGGGGGAGATATGACAGAGGGACACCACTGCCCTCTAGTGACTTTTTCGTTACACACCATCTCTATTGAAATACATGGGCGAGGCCTGGGTGCTCAGGGTGCCGATTACGCATGTTCTTGTTTCTTCTTAGTTGGACTGGCATTGGGGTTTGCAGGACCGAACAAAAGCTGCAGTGGTATGGAATCGGGGTAATGGGCGACGGCAGACAGGCAGAGGGACAGGAGGGCGGGCTGACTGGGGGCCTGTGGGGAGGGGGGGTGCTTTACAGCAGATATTTCTGCTTCTCCAATAGCTTGGGAGGCTATAGGGACTCAATCTCTAGATACTTGTTGGGGATTCTGCTAACAACAGCTAAAAGACTAGTTACCCACCTTTGGCTCACCAAATACGACTCCCAAATATACCCTCCTGGCACCAACTTGTTGGACAAATAAATACCATGGAAAACATAACTTTCCCTCTGAATGACCGTTTGAACTGCTTTTCCTCCAGATGGAATTCGGGCTCCAGCACACTATATGGACCCAACCTTGGTGCCTTTAACCCCTTTATACTGCCCTGGGACTGGTGACCCTTTCACTTTGCAGCATTGCAGCGGATGTGACTTCCCCGCTATATATCACGACCCAGTATGCAGGGATGAGAATTATTCCCTCCTCCATCAGAATTGCACTAAGGGGACCCTGCCTAAATCCTGCCTGCCGGCAACTCAATCCACTACTCCTCTGGAGTACCCTGCCTCCCAGAGCCACAGCACAGCTCCAGACAGCGATGAGTTGACATAGCCCCTTTAAACAGTAGAGCAGAAATGTTCCTCAACAAGGGGCCTCACTTGATCTGTGCCACAGAGCGCTGCCCCCTCATTTTACAAATAGGGGAAGGATATGGTCACCTGTCATTCAGAACTGGAGGTTTAACTTTGCCTTGTATAAACATGTTGCTTGTAAGAAATGCTGTAAATATTGTAGACCATTCAGAAATTGTTTTCAACAAAAACTATATGAACAATACCCCAGAAAAAACACAACAGAAGCAAGTTTCAGAAACTTGGATTTCCTAACAGCAGCATCGGACTGGTGCCATCAACATCAGTCACTAGGCCACCTGGTATGCGAATGAACACAAGTATCGCATTGCTGTTCCGCCGACAGAGCCATTTTTAGACCTCAGTTTCTACGGTTTGTTTGTAAACATACGAACATATGAAATTTGCCAGCAGATAAAGGCCTAGAGGTCTATCAAGTCTGCTCGAATGTGCAGCTAGCACTCCTTATTCTGCAGCTGCCCCTCCCTTCCACCCTTACCCTTCACTAACCCTCCCCCTTGTCCTGTCCCATCCTCGTTTGAAGCAGTCCACTGTTCTACTGCATACCACTTCAGCAGGTAACACATTCCACCCAGCCACCACCCTCTCTGTAAAAAAGTGTCTCCTCATCTCCCTCCTGAACCTTCCATGCTCCAGTCTCATATCATGGCCCCTGGTGGCCCTCCCCTCCCTTACCTTGAGCAGCCCCTCTGTGCCCGTCTTGTTTATTCCTTTCATGTATTTAAAGGTTTCAATCATGTCACCCCTGTCTCTCCTCTCCTCCAGTGAGTACATGTTCAACTCCTTCAACCTCCTCTCGTATGATAAGTCCCCCAGCCCCTTGATCATCTTTGTCGCTCTGCGCTGCACCCCGTCCAGTAACTTAATGTCCCTCTTCAGATACGGACACCAGTACTGCACGCAGTGCTCCAGGTGTGGTCTAACTAATGACCTATATAGTGGCAGAATCACCTCCTCCCTCCTCGAGGATATACCCCTTGCAATACAACCCAGCATTTTGTTGGCCTTTGCAGCTGCCTTCCTACATTGTGCCGAGTTGTTCATTGACCCTGTAATGAGCACACCCAGATCCTTCTCCTCCTCTGTCTGGGCTAACTGCACTCCCCCTAGCTGGTAACTCCTCCTTGGGTTCTTCATCCAAAAATGCAACACCTTGCACTTTTTGACATTAAAGCCCAGTTGCCAGGTGTCTGACTAGGTTTCAAGCTTTGCCAGATCATCCTGCAACTCCTGCCATCCCCCTAGGTCATCCACCACCGCACCTACCTTAGTATCATCAGCAAACAGACTGATCTTGCTCTTGATGTCCCATGATATGTCTGCAATGAATATCCCAAACAACACTGGTCCCAACACTGAGCCCTGTGGAACACCGCTCGTCACTGCCCTTGGGTGTGAGAGCTCCCCACCCACCACCACCCTCTGTTGCCTTCCCTGCAGCCAGTTTCCTACCCATCTCACCAGCTTTGCACCCGCCCCTGTGCCAACTAACTTCCTTCCCAGCCTTCCATGTGGCACTGAGTCGAATGCCTTACTGAAGTCCAGATACAGGACATCCACTGCATGGCCCCTGTCCAGTTGCCTAGTTACCCAGTCATAGAACTCGACCAGGTTGGTTTGGCAGGATCTGCCACGTATGAAGCCATGCTGTCTGCTGTCCTGTAGTCCTTTGGCCTCTATGAGGGCCACCAGCCTCTCCTTCAGGATAGTCTCTATTAGCTTACCCACGATGGATGTGAGGCTCACTGGTCTGTAGTTTCCCGGGTCATCCTTGGGGCCACTGTTGTGGAGGGGCACCACATGAGTCATCCTCCAGTCCTGAGGTACACACCCCGAATGTAGTGAGGCATTAAATAGGTCACTAAAGGTCCTGCAAGGACCTCTGCCAGCTCTTTCAGTACCCGGGTGGATGCCATCTGGGCCTGGCGCCTGTCCACCTTCAGTGCCTTCAAACCCTCTCGAACTCTGCTCTCCATGATTTCCCCATCTGTCACCACTTCCCCCCCTGCTTCTGCCATTTCTCCCACCTTGGGTGTCACTCCCCTCTTCTCTTTAGCAAATACTGAGCAGACGTACTCATTTAGTGCTTCCGCCTTATCGCACCCTGCTTCCACCCAACCCCCCTCCTTCCTAGTCCTTACTGTGTGGTCCTTACAGCTCCTTTTCTCCCTGATGTACTCAAAGAAGTCCTTCTCCACCTTCTTAATGCCTTGTGCCAGCCTGAGTTCCGTAGATGCTTTGGCTCCCCTTACTGCCCTTGTCACCTCCTTCGATTCTGTCAAGTACTCCTCCCTGTCCTCCACCTTCCCTGTTTTCTTGTACTTACTAAAGGTAGCTCTTTTCCTCCTTACCTTTTCCATGACCTCCTTGCTCAACCAGATCGGTTTCTTAGCCCTAGCCTTCTTGCTCTGCGCTTTGCAGCAGGTTTTGGTTGCCGCCACTATCCCCAGCTTTATGAGCTCCCACCTTTGGTTAGTGTCCATACTAGATTGCATTCTGGCCAGGTACCCTTTTACCACTTCCCCCATCCTCCCAAAGTCGGCCCTCCTGAAGTCCAGCACTGTTGTGCCAGATTCCACTCCTTCCTTGCCCATATCCAATGTGAGCCATACTGAGCGGTGGTCACTCCCTGACAGCGGTTCCTCCACTGTAAGTTCTCTCAAAAGTCCCCATTTGCCAGCACAAGGTCAAGGGTATTTTCTAACCTGGTTGGTTCACTGACCATTTTCAGCAGGAAGCTGTCCTGGAAGGCATCCAGCAGTATCTGCTCCCTTCTGTTCCTGGTTGTTGGGGTGCTCCAGTCCACTCCTGGCATGTTGAAGTCCCCCACAATCACCACACTACCCTTCTCGCAGGGCCTCCTGATCTGTCCCGCTAGTTCCCTGTCTAACTTCTCCGTCTGAAATGGTGGCCTATACACCACTCCCATTCTAAGAATCCTATTCTTGGAATCCTGGATTTGCATCCAAAGTGACTCCGTACTACCCTCCTCCCCTTCCTCCCTTACACACTTCAGTCCTTCCTTCACATATAGTGCCACCCCCCCTCCTTTCCCAATCACTCTGTCCCTACGAAATAATCTGTACCCTGGTACAGACAGGTCCCAGTCATTGTATTGGGTGGCCCATGTTTCCGTGATGACTGCAATGTCCACCTCTCCCTCTGTCATGAGAACCTGTAACTCTGCAGTTTTCCTTCCAAGGCTCCTAGCATTAAGGGTAACCACCTTCCACCCTTTCCCCCCTCCCATCCTGCCCTCCTTTCCTAGCATCACCAACAGTACTTGCCATTTTTCCTTTGTCATTGTTATGGGGGGTAAGCTCATATGGTTTCCCAACCTGTGGTCTCTGCATATCTCTTCCCCAACTACCACCCCCCACTCCTAGTTTAAATTCCCATCTTCCTCTATGTACTCCTCCATCCTCTGTTTCAACACTTTCTTTCCCTCTTCACTCAAGTGTAGTCTGTCCTTGGCATAGAGACTACTGTCCTCCCAGGTCCCTCCCCCCCCCAACAGCCCATACCCTTTAGCACAACACCAGGTTCTTAGCCATCCATTAAATTCCTCTATTCTCAGCTTTCTTGTTGTGCTTGCCTTTGGCACAGGAAGTATCTCTGAAAAAGTTACTGATCTTCCTGCCCCCTCACATAATTGTGCTAGTTCCTCAAACCTCCTCTGGACTGTATCTACTGTCTTGTCAGCCAGGTCGTTTGTCCCAAGATGCATAATTAAATGAGGCTTGTCCCTACCCGTTCTAGCATATTTCAGAATAGACTGTCCCACCCTTTCCGCTGTCATTCCTGGCATGGCCTCCACCCAAATGCGACTATGCCTCTCTCCCTTGCTACCCTACCTAACTCCTCTTAGTATTGAGTCCACCAGCACTAAGATTTCACCCTTTTTACTCCCTGCTTGCTTCCATTCATCTCCCTCTCTCATTTCCAGCTCCTCTTCTTCCTCCTGCACATTATTTCCCCCTTTTACCCCTGTTGCAATTCTCCCAGCAGAACTTCCCCGCTCCAGTTTAGTCCAGGCATTTATCAATTACTCCTCTAATTTCATCATTTCCTCCTCCACCTTCTTCCTCTCTAGCAGTGCACAACTATTTTCTGAAGGCCCTTCACAAATGCCGCTCCCTCTCTCTACAGTAACCTTTCTCTCCTTTCCACTCCATGACTTTTGCCACTTCTTCGCCTCCCTCACAAGTCCCTATCTCCTCCTTCCATTTGTCTTTTTGTCTCTGACCTGGTTTCCCGGCAATTGTTCTTCCTGGCCTGGGCCCTTTGTCTCTGCTTCCTTCTTCTGACCCTCTCTCACCACTGTTGGCTTAAATCGCCCTCCTCATCTCCCTTCTTCCTCCCTCCAGTATTGGGCTAAACCCACCCCAATCTGCCTTGCCTGTCTTAGTTCCTCCTGCAGACCCTCAATCTCCTTTCTAAGTTTTCTTGTGGTTGCACACTAAACATCCTCCACACTCCAGGCAATTTTAGAAAGATGGGTGCACCACAGTTGTTGAGCCTACCACCCTACCCATTGCTGTCGTTGCCCTGGCGACCCCACCCTTCAGATGCAGGATACAGGCACTCCCCCAAGTCTCCCCTCTCCCTCCTCTATCAGTGCAAAACATTTTCTTTATTTCCCTTACCTCCTTTGTTGTACACGTTTAGATATATTGAGCAACTGCTTTTTATATTCCTATCCTTCCTATCCACACTCAAAAACAGACTTTAAGTAGCCATTGCACAACCTTCCTCAAACTCCTACTCCTCCTTTCCCCAATGCAATATCAATGCGAAGAAGTAATAGTGAAAGCTCCTAGATTTGCATTTACTTCCCTTCCACTGAGAGAGCAGTCAGCTCTTCACTTGCTGCTGTTCCTTTCCTGGATGTCTGCTTTTGCTGTGACAGGTGCATATGCTTTGCCTGTTTGAGGAAGTGATGTCAGAACCCCTGGTACAAAGGAAATAATGGACCAAGGATGGGACCAGCCCAAGTCTTCCAGAAACAGTCGGGTAGCTGAGGCCTCTGGTCAGACCATTAGCACCCTTCCCCCACTCTGCACTCAAACTTTGCAGCTGGTGAAGCCAGCAACAATGAATCACAATTCTACTCAAAGCCCCCAAAATAAGTTTGCTACCCAAAGAAACAGGACTCCAATTCAAACAGCTTCACCAACAACACATCAAAATAGGCTTGGAATTAGAAGATATGTCTCAATTCAAAGAAACAGACCCAGTTAAATCACACCAATTATGTTTTAAAACAGAAGAAATAGGTCTCTACAAATGCAGCCTGCCACACAGTGAATCAAACACATGAGCCCACTTATAGCTACCAAAAGAGGTTTCAAAATTCCAACAGCCCCAAACAATACCCTGATAGCCCCTTAGTAGTAAGAAAGAAAAGAAATAACCTTCTACCAAGTAGAATCCACAAGAAACAATGTAAAACAACAAGAAGCTACTGTACTGTAGATCTGATCTTGTCCGCCTTCTAGTTCTTCTGAGAAGCCAAAGCACTGAGTTCCAAACTCTTTGATTTCCCTTGTGCTGCTTTCAAAATCAGACAGTTCCAAACTCTGTGATTTCCCTTGTGCTGCTTTCAAAATCAGAGTTCCAAACTCTTTGACTTCCCATGTGCTGCTTTCAAAATCAGACAGTTCCAAACTCTGATTTCTCTTGTGCTGCTTTCAAAATCAGACAGTTCCAAACTCTGTGACTTCCCTTGTGCTGCTTTCAAAATCAGACAGTTCCAAACTCTGTGACTTCCCCTGTGCTGCTTTCAAAATCAGACAGTTCCAAACTATGTGACTTCCCTTAAAGTAAATCACAAAACCGTAGCTTAACATGTGTATTTTTATCAAACAGTTTGTTTGTAAAGGAAATGACAGAACCATAGTTTAACATGTGTATTTATCAAAAATAATACACATGGGCTGGCCTGCTGGCATAGCAGTAGCACTACTTCTCGCAGCACTGACAACCTGGATTCGGGAACGAGACCGTGTCATCAGAGGGCCGGCTGGGGGGAGGTGAGCTGAGCATCCCAGAGGACACGCTACACCTCAGGGAGGGAAGGTTGCTGGCCCCCGTTCTGCTGCCTCTACCATGTGGGTGACCACAGGCAGCAGTGCAAGCAGGGCCGCAAAACAAGAGGGGACTCTGATGTGCAACGCAAGCGCATGAATGCACACATGTTATGAAGTACTCTGTGCCCCATTGGGGGTCAGGCAATGAAAACAGGGAAAAGGCATGTCAGGCACAGCAGAAGGACATCTGCCCTGCACCGCAGGCTCCTCACTGCTAAGGCACTCTGTGACCACACTGACCAAGTCTCCAACGGGGGAACTGGGCCCCCTCCTGATGGCCCCACCCTGGGGGGTAAGCTAGGGTGTCTGTAAGAGAGGCAGGTAAGCTCTGGAGAAGGTGGGTGAGGGTCTGGGTGTGGGGGCAGGACCGAGACAGGGGCGGCCTGACCTGGGGAGAAAAGTACAGTAAGTTCAAAAAAATAGTACATGTGTGAAGTCATGATTTTTATCATTTCTGTGAAGGAACAGTAACAAAGGGTAGGCAAACATGAAGGAGTTAGCACTATAGAAGAGAGCCTTGTAGAGTGCCTCTCACGCCTATGAGCTCAAATCATTGTGACAGGCAGCTCCTGCCACTCTTGAGGACCAACCTTTTCTTAAATCTGTTGCAACAGTTCTTCTGTTTCTTGGCCTACTCTATCCTTACAATTTCTAGTCCATGAGGTTGGCCACCTATGGGCACCCCCTTCCCTTTCTTGACTATGCTATAGTGTCCTCTTGAATTTTCCTTTTCCTTCTCAGATCCTCATACAGGGAGGTTATTGTGGTGACCTCCAAGCATATGTAGAACAGGTTGTGTTTATAGTTGTTGGATTTAGTATGTAATAGCACTATGTCATAAAATACATTGATGGATATTTCTAATGTTTATGAAACCTGTAAATGTTAAAAATACCATGGCACTAGGTGTTTTTGATAATGGTAGAAGAAATTAAGTTAGTTGTGCTATTTAAAGTGCATGTAAATTGCTGTAAGTTGAACAAGTCTGAAATGTCATGGTGAGTTGCATATATCCCATGATGCTTTGCATTAAGGAACTATGTATGGTGATGTATTTCTTTGAAACTTGATTTGTTGCCAGTGCCTTTTGCGGTAACCTTTTTTCAGTGATTCTGCATTGAGATTCTTTCTCTATAGCTCATTTTGTTTTTTTCTATTTGAGCCCCCACTACCCAATCAAACGGGGCCCACATAGGGATGAAGGGTTTTTACTGAAAAGTGGTTAGATCGGAGATCAGTGTCAGTAGGTGCTGGCTAAATGCAGAGAAAGGACATAGTCTGTTGCTGCAAACTGATGTACTGAAGACGGAATATGGCATTGCAGAAGCTTATTTCCTGTATTTTGAATAAACATCACACAGAGATAGTGTGTTGAACCTGAAGTTCGGTGTCTGGTCCATCTGTTATCCCACCACCCCTCCACAATCATATAGCACGTTCGGCAGGCATTTTAAAGAACAAGCAGGGTGAGAAGTTGAAATGGTGGGTATTCATTGACATAGCAAGTCACTGTTCTGGAATTCTAGCCGCCCAGCAGCCCATTTTGGGGTGAGTGCTCAGACTGCACTACAGGCACTGGTTGACGAGCTAATTGCTACTGAAAGCAGTTGGTCATGATTGCAACGTGGTAGAAACGTGATAGAGTGGCGCGCTGTTGTATATTCCGAGTTCTCAGGCTCTTCAGACTCTCTTGGAAGTACATTCAGCACCTAGCTATGTAAAATTTAACGGCCAACCATGGAGCAGCTGCAGATTTATTGTTTTCCTCTAGAAGGGACGCAAGTACACACTCTTCAGCTGTTATACATCCCGTGCAGCGCCAAGTTCATCTGCATGGAGAAATTGGCAAGGGGCAGCGGAGTGATACTTTCTCCTATTGTTGGTATACTAAATATTTCCGATAGTGCAGTACATATTTTACTGCGTCTTTTAAAAAGCATCTGACTTTCTCTGACCTCACGACTTATGATTGATATCACAGTCTGTTGTTACGGTGAGTAAGCATTATAGTATGTCATAAGCAAAGATGCTGAGAGAGTAGTTGGGGACAGTCTAATTATTTTTATGCACACTTCTTAAATAGTATAGCAAAATGTGGTGTAAACCCTGGAAGAGCAAACTGAAAATGAATACAAGTGTATTCTCTAATAAATTGTAATAGCTGAACATGCTGAAATGTAGAATTACTCTTTCAGAAAAAAGAAAAAAAGTACCTTACTTGTTGCCTCCTGTCGGGAGCGCCTCTCGGCATCATTTCTTCGCAATCAGGACAGCATTAAAGGCAGCAGAAACAAAAAAAATAGACTGTCCTGTCTCTTTTTTTCTGTAAAGGAAACATCACACTGTGTAGTGTCTCAGACTGTGGAGTAGGTAGTACACATTGTCAACGAATGATGCTGCCTCCTCCCTCCTCATGTCACTCCGGGGTCCCCCTCTCAGCAAACCCAGCAGCCTCTTTTAATTTTAGTGGCTTCTCTCATCAGTCCAGGCAGCCAGTCAGAGGTACCCAGTAGGGACGCGCGACAGTCCTGTGTGTGGAATAGCCTTCAGATGTTCTGTAATACTGTCAGCTAGTGGGATTCCACTGAGCACAATTTCCATTATGCTCCTACTGTACAGTAATCCAAGGGCACCGATGTGTGCAACCTGTATCCTTTCTCCACGATTTAGATGGAACCGAGGCACGAGACAGGGCTGCCCTCTGTCCCTTACATGCTTCAGCTTGGCATAGAGCCACTGTTTTTGTAAAATTCAGTCAGATCCAAGGTATTGACGTCAGAGAAACAAATCACAAATTACTCATGGAGGTAATGTTCTCTTGGCCTTTTGCAGTCTGGTCATATCAGTTCCTCCAGTAATGCAAAACATCCAACCAATTTGGCATGCTCTCTGGCTACATATTGCATATCAGGAAATTGGAAATCCTCCCACTAAACTATAAGTATGTCAGAAGCATTATACAAGACTCTGGGAATGAAATGGAAACCAAATTCAATACAGTACATGGATACATAGATACATAGAATTTGTCGGCAGATAGGGACTGCTTGACCCATCTAGTCTGCCCATTTCAAACTCCAGGAAATCTTTCTGTATTAAGACAACTGCAGTATGGTCTCACCATAGGACTGCTCCGGAGCCGAAATGGTTGATGGAACCTATGCTAATAGTGGAATGTTAGGCTCAAGCTTTGTATTCAAACTAGTCCCTGGTTGCACTTCCTGCAACCATCAGATTCTTTACTCCGCTTGCCTCAGTAAGACGTCACTGGAGAGCTCTCCTTCACTTTACTTGAAGAAATGTATTTTTTCTTAGTTATTGAAGTCCGTTCAGTTATTTCGATTTTTGAAGGACTGTCCTTGGTTCACAGATAGACTTAGTCTAGATTAGAGTGAATTTTGGTAAGTTTTCTTGGTTCCTTGGTTCTGTTAACCGGTAAGGAACCGATAGTATTTACTTTGTTTAATTTCTGAATTTATTCAGGTCTTCTACCGTCCGATTAAGGCTGTGTGTGTGTGTATATATATGTGTATATATATATATATATATATATATATGTATGTGTGTGTATATAGTATTTATATACATATATATATATATATATATTACTAAATTTCTTAAGAAATTTACAGGGTTATTCTTGGTTCATCGGTTCTAACTGAATGATAAATGTCACAGACTAAGAAACAAACGGGCCTCACAGGTTTCCAGCATTGTACAGAGTGTGGGGAACGGTTCGCTAAAGCAAATCCTAATTTAATTTGTGTTTTTTGTTTGGGGTTTGACCACCTCAAGGAGGACTGTGAAATCTGTAAAAACTTCCCTCAGTCAACGCTTGAGAGGCAACTTAAATGACTGCAGGAGAAGATGTCTGAGAAAGCTGCTGACCCAGTTACAGACAAACCAGCTACCAGTCAAAAAGAACCGGAGAAACAGCCTTCTGACAAGGGCGACGGTTCCTCTTCTAAAAAACGTCCTGCTGATATTGCCGCTAACCTGGCAACCACAGGGAAAAGAAAAGAAGAAGGAAAAATATACAGTGGTCGAACTGCAACCGAAGAAATCATCTGTTCTGACCGCTGAAGAGATAGTGCTTGCTATTAGAATCATTCAGGCGCTCCAACTGAGTACCCCCATCCCAGTTAAGAAGCGGATGCGGTTGCGGTTAAGTACCTCTGGCTGTACCCTGGTTTCCGGTTCCTTGGAACACGAAGGAAAGCTTTTTGCTGCTGATGATGAGGACGCTGATGGTGATGAAGAGAAGGACTATGGGGAACCGATTGAAACGGATATTTCCCCAGATCCTCACTGTCCTGACTCCCCTGACAAAGGGACAGGGAACTATACCTCACGTCTTGCTTTTATTAAGCAAGTAGCTCAGTCCCTGGACCTCCCTACCCAATAATCTACTGATGAGGATGAGGAACAGGATTACATGGATATGATGGATGTGCCAGTCTCCAAAGGACTGCCACTGCCCATCCATAAATCCTTGAAAAAGCAGGTTAACAAGGTCCTACAGAGCCCCACTTCTGTGCCACCGGTTGACAGAAAGGTGGACAAGAAGTACTAGGTGGCTAGGGGTGGAGCAGAGTTCCTTTTTGGACACCCAAGCCACGAGGGAGTGGTACAGGCTGCAGCTTGTGATAGAGCAGTAATACCCTTGGAATCTCACCTCCAGACAAAGATTCCAGGAAGATGGATTCCATTGCCAAGAAGGTGTACTTGGAATCCTCTCTGATCATCAGGCAGGCATCATACATGGCCTGTGTTGCCAGATATCAGAACCCTGTGGAACACTGTGAAGGAAAGCACAAAATCTGTCCCAGTCCCTATGGCAGCTGATTTTGGAGGAGGATGCAAAAAGGGGTATAGAGGCTTCTAAATCCCAATTTAGGATGGCTGTGGACAACAGTGACACTGCAGCCAGACAAAAAGCTTCTTCTGTGTCGCTCAGGAGGTTTGCTTGGCTCAGGACCACTAACCTGACCCAGGACACTCAGTCTAAGGCTTTGGACTTTCCATGTGAGCCTATATCTCTGTTTGGGGAGCTGACAGAGGCTTATATGAAGAAAATGGATGAGTACAAGGTAGTTTATAAGAGTGTTGCTGCTGCTTAAGAAAAGGCACCTACTCCCCAAAGACAACAAGCCAGGGGAAGTAGGGGCAGGGGCTATAGGCCATTCTTCCAGCCTCAGGCTTATCCCCAATATCAACAGCAGAGAGGCTACTTCAGAGGCAGCGGCAGGAGAGGTGGCAACCGAACTAGCCCCAGCATTCAGCATCCCAACCCAAGCAGACGCTCTGAGGTGTCTGTTTGGGTCACTTCCACAACCTCGATAGGGGGCAGGCTGGCCCACTACCTCCAGGAATGGCAATCCATTACCACAGACAAGTGGGTCCTGGAGGTAGTGGGCCAAGGTCTGGCACTCAGCTTCAAGCGCAGACCAAAGCTGAGAGCAAAGATCTTCAGACCCTCCTCCCCAACAGTGTTACTGGAAGGGGAAGTATTACATATTCTCCTCTTAGGAATAGTAGAACCAGTTCCTCTGGCACAGCGAGGAAAAGGACTGTATTCAAGGTACTTCCTCACAATGAAGAAAATGGGAGTGGCAACCCATATTGGATCTCAGTCACCTGAACAAGCATCTGGTAAAGCCAAAGTTCAAGGTGGTGACCCTGACAGCAATCCTTCCAACCTTAAGGCAAGGGGATTGGTTGGCATCTCTGGATTTAAAGGATGCATATTTCCACATCCCTATAAGGCAGTCTCACAGGAAATTCCTCAGGTTCAGACTGCCATCAGGCCATTACCAGATCAAGGCAATGCCTTTCAGACTTACTTCTGCTCCAAGGGTGTTCACAGAATGCTTGGCTGTGGTTGTGGCACACCTCAGGAGACGAGGAGTGGTAATCTTTCCTTACTTGGATGACTGGCTAGTCATAGGGCAGTCCCCTCAACAAGTAAGGGAGTCTCTAGCACTTACACAGGAACTACTGCAGTCACTGGGGTTCCTAGTCAACCTGAAAAAGTCAGTGCTACAGCCAGTGCAGCTCCTGGAGTTCATGGGAGCTGAGCTAGATTCGGTGAGAGGAAAGACTTTTCTGCTCGACAAGGGCAAACAGTCTGGTACAGCTAGCAAAGTACTTTCAAGTTCAAAGCCTGAGGCTAGCAAGACCCTTCCTACAGCTGCTGGGCCATATGGCAGCCTCAGCAGCAACGGTGTCAGGAGCAAGGTTCCAAATGAGAGCTATCCTGTACCATCTCAAACTACACTGGCGTCAGAAAAGAGATTCTCAATCAAAGCTGGTGCCAGTCACACAGACACTCCTACAAGCCCTTCAGTTGTGGCTGGACATGGACAACCTCAGGCAAGGGGTTTATTTCGTACAGGAAAACCCTTCCTTGGTACTGACCACAGATGCTTCCCTAGTGGGTTGGGGCACACATCTGGAGGAGCACACTGCTCACGATGCATGACTCAAACAGGAGTCATTGCTTCACATCAACCTGCTAGAGCTCAGAGCAGTCTTCCTGGCACTTCAGGCATTCGCCAGCATGCTGCAGGGAAAAGTAGTGCAGGTCAGGACAGACAACACAACTATAGTGTACTACATCATCAAGCAGGAAGGCACAAGGTCAACCCCCCCATGCACAGAAGCCATGAAAATCTGGACTCTGGCTTACCCTCTGGGAATTACTTTATCAGCAGTCCATCTGCCAGGGAAAGACAATGAACTGGCAGATTCCCTGAGCAGGATCAATCAGACCCACCACGAGTGATCCCTGAACAGGCAGGTGTTAGAAATTGTGTTCAGAAGGTAGGGCGCTCCAGAGATTGACCTCTTTGCAGCCCTAGACAAGTGCCAGCTTCCCCAATCTTGCTGCAGGCCTCCAGTGAGGGTCTCAGTCCCACTGGATGCACCGATCCTGGAGTGGACAGGGAAGTTTCTGTATGCCTTACCGCCATTCCCGTTGTTACTGAGGGTCCTGAACAAGCTCAGATCCCAGCCGGCTACAGTGATCCTCATTGCTCCAGACTGGGCCAGGCAGCCATGGTACCACTTGGTTCTGGCACTATCAGTCGCCAAACCAATCAGCCTTCCCAGGAAGCACAACTTGCTGACTTCTGCCCAAGAGAGAATCCTATACCCCAACCTTCGGTCTCTCGGGCTCAAAGCCTGGCTCTTGAGGACTTAGAGTATGCCAGCCTGCATCTCTCGGAAAGGGTCATGGAGGTCCTTAGGGTTTCTAGAAAGCACTCCACCAGGAAGACCGACACGTCCAAGTGGAAAGGATTATCTGTCTGGTGCTGGAACAAGAATCTGGACCACACTCAGGTGGGGTTGCCAGTTGTCCTAGACTACTCAACCCACCTTCATTCCCTTGGTCTAAGACCATCCACTCTTAAAGTGTATTTGGCAGCTGTCTCAGCTTACCTATCAAATCCAGTGTTCAGAAAATTCTTTAAGGGGGTTGCTACACTTGCACCCTCCACATAGAGCTCCCACTGCAGTGTGGGACCTGGACATATGTACTGCACAGCTCACGCAGCCACCATTTGAGCCTATGTCATCAGCTGATCTCAAGTATGTAACTTGGAAAACTGTGTTTCTAGTTGCAATTACTCCGGCCAGGAGGGTTAGTGAGATCCAGGCTTTGTCTATGGAGACTGACTATATAGCATTCCACAGGGACAGGGTAGTCCTTAGGACCAATAAGTTTCTCCCTAAAGTGTTGTCAGACTTCCATGTCAATCAGTCCATTTCACTGCAAGTCTTTTTTACTGACCATTCTTCTTCAGGAGAACTAAGGCTGCATAGCCAGGATGTAAAAAGAGCTATCAGCTACTACCTGGAGCATACAAAAGGCCACAGAGGGGACAGGACCCAACTCTTCTTGATCTATGGGGAAGTAGGAAAAGGTAAACCAACCCTGAAAAGGTCCATAGCAGGATGGATCATGGCATGTATCCAATTCTGTTATGCCAAAGTGGGCAAGCAAGCCCTACAGGGGCTCAGGGCCCACTCCACCAGAGGAACAGCTATATCAATAGCAGCTTCAAGAGATATCCCTTTGCTGGAAATCCACAAAGCAGCTACCTGGAAAACATTCCACGCATTTACCAAACACTACTGCCTGGATACCAAGCTAGGAGTGATGCCAGGTTTGGCAAAGCGGTTCTACAGAGCCGGTTTCCTAAATAGGTCCTTTGCCCGCTCCCAAAGGCACTGCTTAGGTAGTCTGCAGTTGTCAGAATACAGTAAGATTTCCTGGGGTTTGAAGAAAACATTACTTACCATAGTTATCTTGTTTCTTCCAAGGGAATCTTATTGTATTATTGTATTCTGAGCTCCCACCCTTCCTCCCCTGCTAGGATCTACAGGGCACTGCATATTGTCTGTATAACTGATGTTGGAAACCTGTGGGTACCTACTAGTTTCTTGAGCATCTGTTGACTTAAGTCTTAGGAGATACCCTCTGTTATTTACAAGATGTTTTCCCCTTAAAAAGGGGATTGATTTGGTTTTGTTAGTATAGATTAGTCAGCTAGTTTGTTTAGCTTCTGCATGCTTTGTAAGAATCTGATGGTTGCAGGAAGTGCAGTCAGGGCCAGTGGTTTGAAAACAGAGCTTGAGCTTAACATTCTTCTATTAGCATAGGTTTTATTAACCATTTCGGCTCAGGGGCAGTCCTATGGTGAGACCATACTGCAGTTGTCAGAATACAGTAAAATTCCATTGGAAGAAACAAGATTACTATGTTAAGTAATGTTTGCTTCCTGCCTATCTCATTCACGGCTGATTGTAGATGATCTGCGGCTTATCCTCTTTTCCCTGTGTCTAGGATTCCCTTATGTCTGTACCATACGTGTTTGAATTCCTTCACTGTTTTTGCTCCCACCACCTCTGTGGAGAGGCTGTTCCAAGCATCCACCATCCTCTCTGTAAAGAAGTACTTCCTTACATATTACCCTTGATTCTCTCTCCCTCCAACTTCATGTCCTGACCCCTAATGACCCTTGGTTATTGAACATACCCTTTTCTGAAAGATGCTACCCCCCTGCACCTTATTTCTAGCCTTGATGTATTTGAACGTGTCTATCATATCCCCTCTCTTTCCTCATCTCCAGTGAATACATATTTAGGTTTATTGGCCTCTCCTCATACAACTTTTGGTGCAATCCCTGCACCATTTTTGTTGCCCTTCTCTGGACTGCTTCTGCTCTATGTTCTTTCTTTTTTTTAACTTTCTGTTTATGCCCCCTTTTGTCGCCTTGTCTGATCTTCCTTCAGGGACTCCTAGTGCTACTCTGCAGTGCACCGGTGGACCCACCCCAGCCACGGATAACCCTCCTCCCCCGGTGGGGTAGGAGGGGGATCCTGGGTCATCCCCCCTCGCCAGCCAACATACAGTGTGTTGGGCGTTCCTACCATGACTGCAAGGTGCTGAGGCCCATTTTGTGGAGCAGGCGCGGAGTATTTTCCATATTCTGGTTCTGCCCCCCTAGATGACGGCATGCAGAGAGGTCCAAGGAGGCGAGGGCATGCAGAGATGTGCGTCCGCTGTGAACCTTAACCACAGTCTAGCCCTCTCTGCTCAGTTCTGCTTCCCTGACTTGCACCGCCACCTGTACTCATCCAGGTGGTGGTATAGCAAAGGGACATGCAGCCCACCCTCCCTGGAAAAGGAGAGCAGCCCATTGGGCACTCAGTCCTTCTCTCTCCGGCCAGCCCTCCAGCCACCCAGGCTCGCTACCGAACCCGGGTCACTGGCGTCACAAGCGGTAGCACTACTGCGCTGGCAGGCTGGCTTCTCTGTCTGTGTCCTTTCCGAGATGCGGCCTCCATAACTGGACACAGTATTCCAGATGATGTCTCACCAATGACCTGTATAGTGGCATCACCAGCTTCTTTTTTCTACTGGTGATGCCTCTCCCTATGCACCCCAGCATCCTTCTGGCCCTCGTAACCACCTTCTCGCACTGTCCAGACATTTTTAGGTCATCTGTTATGATCACCCCTAGATCCTTTTCCTGTTTTGAGGCCGACAGTATCTCTCCCCCATTGAGTACTCCTCCGTTGGGTCCCTGCGCCCTAAGTGCATAATTTTGCACTTCTTTGCATTGAATCTCAGATGCCATACCCTCGATCATTCTTCAAGCTTGCTTAGGTCCTTCCTCATTTTTTCCACCCCCGGGGTGTGGACCCAATTGCAGATCTTCATGTCGTCTGCAGAGAGGAACACCTTCCCCTCCAGACCCTCCACAGCGTCACTTATGAAGACATCAAAGAGGTCTGGGCCTAACACTGATGCCTGAGGTACTCCGCTAGCCACCTCCCTCTTTACGGACTTAACTCTGTTCACTACCACTCTTTGTGTCCCACCATTCAACCAATTTCTAACCCAATTTACCACTCTGGGTCCGACTCCCAGGCTGTTCAATTTATTTATCAGCCTCTTATATGGGATGGTGTCAAAAGACCTTGCTAAAATCCAGGTAGGCCACATCTACTGCCCCTCCCTGATCTATCTCCCTCGTCACCCAGTCAAAGAATTCTATCAGGTTTATTTGACAGGACCTGACTCTGGTGAAACAATGCTGCCTCTGATCCAGCTGTCTGCTGGATTCAAGGTATGTCACAATCCAAACAACATGAAGTCTTGCTGTATTCTGACAAATTGCAGTGAGGTCCAACCTTCAAACTGCCCCGGAGATGAAAGAGTTAACTTTCCATGCCAGGCATGGAACGTTGAGCTCGAGCTCGGTTGAGACTCTGTCTGTTGCTGTTTGAACTCAAACCGTCAGATTCTTTACTCCGCCTCACTGAACAGTCGCTCCGGAGATTTCTCCTTTGCTCGGTTCAGTTTGTCGGTTAAAGTACTGTTTTTCTCGGTTTTCGACCGAATTTAAACCGCAACCTATCGGTTCAGTCTCTGTCTGTGGTATTCGTGAGTACTAGATAGGTTTATTTTTGTTTTTATTCTGTGCGGAACGTGTAAACGTGGGATCGGTTTGGTTTGAACCAATCAGGTTGTTTAAAAGTCTTTATTTCTACTTTTAGAGTGGTGTTACCAGTTCTTATTGGCTCTAAAAAAAAAAAAAACGGATTTTATTATGTTTTCTTCCACGACCCGTAACACGGTAAGGAACCGATAAGAGTGTCATGCCTGGCGGATTGCCGAAAAAAGGGTACGTTTTTGGTTAGGACTGGCCATGTCTGAGAAACCCAAAAGAAAAACCTAGCCCACTGGGTTTCAGCACTGTAGTGTGTGTGGGGAAGTCTTTGCTAAGGCTGATCCCCACACCACCTGTGTTTATTGTCTGGGGTTTGACCACCTCAATTCAGACTGCCAGATTTGTAAAAATTTTCCTGCAGCTACCCTGGAAAAAAGAGTTGGTAGGCTCAGGGAAAGGGAGGCCAAAAGTCCGCTGACCCGGATGGCCAGCCCGGTTCGGTTCCAACCGAACCAGAAGGAGTGCCCTCTGACCAGGGCGAAACTTTTGGGCAAAAGGAGAACCGATTCCGAGGAGTCTGTTCCGGTTAAGAGATCAAGAAGGGATAAATCAGCTGGTGCAGATCCAAAAGTTCTTTCTCCGACCGCTGATGAAATAGCCAAAGCGATAAAAATTGTTCAGTCGCTATCCCCTGTTCTAACCAAACCGGCACCATTAGGAAGGCGCTCAGTTCGGTCAGTTCCACCGGTTCCGGATTATGATTTAGAGGAATTTTATGAACCGGAGGAGGAGGAGGAAAGAGAGTATGAGGAACGTGAATGTGATTATGAAAGTCTGGATGTGCCCATTGACCCAGACATCTCCCCAGACAGACCTTCAGGAGTGTCTCCTCCTAGGCTTTCTGAGTCCCCCTCCCATTTCATGTTTTACAAGAAAGTGGCTGAAACTCTTCAGCTTCCTATGGAAGAAGCTGTGGATGACCAGGAGGAGCCTGACTTTGTTGAAATGATGGATATCCCAGAGTCCAGGAGGCTGTCTGTTCCCCTTCATAAGTCTTTTGGGAAACAGACAATAAAAATTTTAAAGGCTCCTAATTCTATACCTCCTGTGGATAAGAGAATGGACAAGAGGTATACTCTTTCAGGCTCAGATACGGAGTTCCTTACCCAGCAATGCAGCCATGTTGGGATAGTGCAGGCTGCTGCCTGTGAAAAGGCAAATATACCCTTGGCTTTACCCCTCCCCCCCAGATAAGGACTCCAGGAGGATTGATGCCATGGCAAAGAAACAGTACCACTGTATCGGTCATTAGTTAGACCACACCTGGAGTACTGCATGCAGTACTGGCGTCCGTATCTGAAGAGGGACAGTAAGTTACTGGAGGGGGTGCAGCGCAGAGCGACAAAGATGATCAAGGGGCTGGGGGACTTATCATACGAGAGGAGGTTGAAGGAGTTGAATATGTACTCACTGGAGGAGAGGAGAGCCGGGGTGACATGATTGAAACCTTTAAATGCATGAAAGGAATAAACAAGATGGGTACAGAGAGGCTGTTCAAAGTAAGGGAGGGGAGGGCCACCAGGGGCCATGATATGAGACTGGAGCGAGGAAGGTTCAGGAGGGAGATGAGGAGACACTTTTTTACAGAGAGGGTGGTGGCTAGGTGGAATGCGTTACCTGCTGAAGTGGTATGCAGTAGAACAGTGGACTGCTTCAAATGAGGATGGGACAGGACAAGGGGGAGGGTTAATGAAGGGGAAGGGTGGAAGGGAGGGGCAGCTGCAGAATAAGGGGTGCTAGCTGCACATTCGAGCAGACTTGATAGACCTCTAGGCCTTTATCTGCTGGCAAATTTCGTATGTTCATATCCTTGGGACTCAGGCAGGCCAATTATATGGCCTATACAGCTAGATATCAGAAATCTAGATGGGACACTGTAATGGCTTTAGCTAAACAGGTCTCTGGCCAGCTTGCCAAGGAGCTGGAGCAGGTGGCTGCGGATGGTATTGAGGCATCCAAGGTGCAATTCCATGCTACAGTGGACTCCAGTGATGTTTCATCTAGAGTCATGGCTACATCTATGGCCCTTCGTAGGATGGCTTGGCTCAGATGTACTAGCCTGTCTCAGGATACCCAGACTAAGGCCATGGATTTTCCTGTTGTAGGTAATTCTCTGTTTGGGAGCAAACAGAGAACTACATGAAGAAATGGATGAGTATAGGACCACCTATAGGAGTGCTCAGGCCAAGGAAAGGCAAGCCATTCCTCAGAGGCAGCATCCCAGTGGCAGGGGCAGGCCTTTTCATAGGCCTTTCTACCATGCCCAGGCCTCCCCTTCTGCTTATGCTCATAGGGGGTTCTTTAGAGGGAGAGGCAGACGGGGTACAAGCAGGCCTTCTTCCACCCCTCAGCCTAAAGCCCCTGCCAAACAGGCACCCTGATGGGGTTGCCAGGGCCGATTCTCCACTACCTGTAGGGGGCAGGCTGGCTTACTTTGTCCAGGACTGGATGTCTTTAACATCAGACAAGTGGGTCAAGGAAGTAGTAAGCCAGGGACTGGTTTTCAGCGTCAAAAAATTTCTAAAGATGAGGACCAGATCCTTTCCACCTGCAAATCCTTCAGAGGCAGAGGTCTCTTCCCTCTTGGCTCTCAGAGCTATAGAAAGGGTCCCACCCCTACACAAAGGGAAAGGTTTGTACTCCAGGTACTTCCTCACCCCTAAAAAGACAGGAGAATGGCGGCCCATCCTGGATCTCAGATATTTAAACAAGCACCTTTTAAAGCCAAAGTTCAAAATGGTGACTCTGGGAATAATTCTACCCTCTCTAAGGCCAGGGGACTGGCTAGTCTCCCTGGACCTCAAGGATGCCTATTTCCATATTCTTATCAGAAGCTCCCGTCGAAAATACCTCAGGTTCGAGCTGCCCTCATGCCACTACCAATTCAGAGCAATGCCCTTCGGCCTAACCTCTGCTCCAAGAGTGTTCACAAAATGACTAGCAGTAGTAGTTGCCTTCCTAAGAAGGAAAAGGATTTCCATCTTTCCATACCTGGACGACTGGCTCATAGTAGGCCAGTCCCCACACCAAGTCAAGCTACACCTACAGATACCTCAGCAACTGCTTACTTCTCTAGGTTTCCTTCTGAATCTTTCAGAGTCAGTTCTAGAGCCTGTATAGCTCCTCACCTTCATAGGTGCAGAGCTAGATACAGTAAAGCCAAAAGCCTTCCTTCCCCTGGACAGGGCAAGGACCCTTATTTCACCAGCCTCTTCATTCACCCTCCAGGTGTCTCGACCAGCAAGGCATTTTCTACAGCTCCTGGGGCACATGGCTGCCTCCATAGCAGTGGTGCAGGGAGCAAGATTTCAGATGAAGGACATTCAGTTCCACTTGAGAGCCTTTTGGTCTCAGAAAAAGGATCCTCTGATCAAACTGATTCCAGTGACTCGTATCCTGATCCAGGCATTGCAATGGTGGCAGGATCAGGACAGTCTAAGACAGGGAGTTCCTTTTGTCACTCAGTCTCACTCTCTAATCCTTACTACAGATGCCTCCCTCTTGGGGTGGGGAGCTCACTTGGGAGACCTGACCACCCAAGGGTTGTGGTCTCCTCAGTAATCTCTGCTTCATATCAATCTGTTAGAACTCAGAGCAGTGTTTGTAGCACTTCAGGCTTTTTCCAAGTCTGTTCAGAACAAAGTAGTTCAGATCAGGACAGACAATACCACCACAATGTGGTATATCAACAAGCAAGGGGGCACTCTGTCTACGGCCTTGTGCACAGAAGCAATGAAGTTATGGTCTCTGGCCTGTTCCCTGAACACCTCTCTTACAGCAGTACACCTCCCAGGCAAGGACAATGTCCTGGCAGATGCTCTCAGCAGGATATCTCAGGGCCATCACGAATGGTCACTGGATCCCCTGGTTTTGAAGGTGATCTTCTCCAGATGGGGCACCCCACAGATAAATCTTTTTGCAGCCCCAGACAATCACCAACTTCCTTCTTTGCTGCAGGCCCCAATGTTGGGCTCAGTCCCCTGGATGCCCTAGTTCTCAATTGGGAAGGAAGTTCCTGTATGCTTTTCCCTACTTCCCTCTCCTGTTCAAGGTGTTAGTCAAAATCAGGTCTTAACCCTGCAAGGTGATTCTGATTGTTCCAGACTGGGCCAGACAGCCCTGGTACCCTCTCCTGTTGTCCTTAGCAGTCCACCTTCCCCTGTTTCTTCCCAGGAATTACAACCTGTTAACCTGTGCTCAGGGGAGGGTTTGGTATCCGAATATCAAATCTCTCAATCTCAAGGCCTGGCTCTTGAAGAGTTAGAGTTTGCTGATTTACACCTCTCTCAAGCTGTTATGGATATCCTAAAGGCTTCTCGGAAGCATTCCACCAGAAGCACTTACAACTCCAAATGGAAAAGATTCTCCATTTGGTGCTCTGGGAAGCATATTTCTCCAGAGTCTGCTGGTCTGCCCACAGTCCTTGACTATATGGTTCATCTTAATAGCTTGGGACTCAGACCAGCTACACTAAGAGTGCATCTGGCAGCTGTCTCTGCTTTTCTTTCAGCAGGTAAGCCTCCTTCCCTTTCAGCTCATCCTGTATTCTCTAAGTTTTTCAAGGGATTGCTTCATACCAATCCGCCATTCAGGGACCCTGCCCCTGTTTGGGACCTTAATGTTTGCATAGCTCAGCTTATGCAACCCCCTTTTGAGCCTTTGTCCTCAGCAGAGCTTAAGTACTTGACTTAGAAAACTGTTTTCTTGGTGGCCATCACTTCTGCCAGGCGCATAAGCAAGTTACAAGCCCTGTCAGTGGAGCCTGATTTTATCTCTTTCCATAGAGATAAGGTGGTCCTCAGGACTAACAGGAAGTTTCTACTTAAGGTGGTTTCAGACTTCCACCTTAACCAGTCTATGTCTCTTCCTGTTTTCTTCACTGACCATTGCTCCTCTGGTGAGAGGAGGCTGCACAGTTTGGATGTGAAAAGGGCCCTTAGCTACTACATAGAACGTACCAAGGGTCACAGGTTTGACTCCCTCCAACTGTTCCTCACTTATGGTGAGGTTGGTAAGGGAAAACCTGCCACTAAGAGATCCATTGCCAGGTGGATTGTCTCTTGCATTCAATTTTGCTATGAAAAACTAGGCAGAATTCCACCCTCAGGCCTGAGGGCTCACTCTACCAGAGGTACAGCTGCTTCCCTGGCTGCTGCCAGGGATATTCCTATCTTAGAGATATGTCAAGCAGCTACCTGGAAAACAGTTCACACTTTTACCAAGCATTACTCTCTGGATATCCAGGCTAGGAGTGATGCTCGGTTTGGCACAGCAGTGCTTCAGAGCCTATTTCCTAGGTAGGTTCTGTCCCTCCTCCATGGAGGTACTGCTTGGTAGTCTGCAATTTGTCAGAATACAGCAAGACTTCATGTTGTTTGTAGAAAAAAATTACTCACCTTAGTAATGTTGTTTCTTCTAATGGAGTCTTGCTGTATTCTGACCTCCCCCCCGCCTTCCTCTCTCAGAACCTTTGTTTTGGGATGTGGGTGGGTACTGGCAGTGTTGGCACTCAAGAGGTGCCCCACCTTATCACCCCTTTACTTTGGGTGAGTGGGTGTTGTGTTTGTTTCATTTTTTGGGTTTCCTGACTTGAGTCTTTGTTTTGGAACCAAAAAATCTGTTTTATTATATTTAGTAGCCAGTTGGCTAGTGTAGGTTTACAGCTTCCACACAGGACACTCTGAGAGTTTAGCTCATAAAGATCTGACGGTTTGAGTTCAAACAGCAACAGACAGAGTCTCAACCGAGCTCGAGCTCAGCGTTCCATGCCTGGCATGGAAAGTTAACTCTTTCATTACCAGGGCAGTTCGAAGGTTGGACCTCACTGCAATTTGTCAGAATACAGCAAGACTCCATTAGAAGAAACAACATTACTAAGGTGAGTAATTTTTTCTTCTTTCCTTAAGTAGTGATTCCATCAGTTTTCCCACCACTGAGGTTAGGCTGACTGGCCTGTAGTTTCCTTTCTCTTCCCTGCTCCCACTCTTCTGGAGAGGGACAAAATTTGCCCTCCTCCAGTCTGCTGGAATCACTGCTGTTCCTCCACCAGATCACACTAGATCTTGAAAGATGGAAGGCCTTTCTACTTTCATTGATTCAGAGGGTAGATGCAGTCCAAATGAATCTCCTACCTCACTTTTTGTATCTAGCCCAGATGCTCCCCATTGCCGTTCTGAATAATATGATTAGAGATTTAAACAGAAAGATATCCAGATATGTCTGGGACTCACAGAGGCCTAGAATTAAATATTCCGTATTACAACTACCAAAAAGAATGGTGGGTCTGGCATTACCAGATATTAAAACCTACTGTCAAGCTTCCCAACTTAGAGTGGTGATTTACTGGCTTCATCCCCAGTACCAAGCAAAATGGAGGGACTTAGAGAAGAGGATCTGGTCAACCTGAATAAAATATTACTACAAAGTCTGGCTCCCCCCCTTTATCATAGATAACCTATAATCCCTATACAACAAACACATTACAAACATGGAGAGCTGTACTGGGTTCCGGTCAGCTTGATAGCTTTAGATATTTACTCTACTCGCTCCCACATCACCAGCCCTTTCTGCCTGCCCATCTGGACCATGTATTCCAGTGGTGGGAATGACAGGGCCTTCATTTGTTGAGTCATTTTATTGGGGGGGGGGGGTTCTTCCATTCATAGAACTGACTGAAACATATGGAATTAGACGGCAAGACCAAGTTAGGGTGTTACAAACACAAAATTTTGTAAGATCCTTAAAAAGAGGAATTGAAGGGGAGAGTCAGGCAGCACCCAAGATTCTGGAAATACTTCAGTTGGCACTTGCGAGTAGAGCTCCTTTTTGCACACAATATCATACTTATATCAAGCATTGGTTTCTTCGAGAGAGAGAGAGAGAGAGAACTGCGGAAGCTTAGGGTGACCTGGGAGAGAGACTTGGGGTGATCATAGAGGAGAAGATCTGGGAGGGAGGAGAGCATTTGAGGTTACTCCACTCTGGAACAGGATCCCCGACATGGAGGGAATTCTCCTGAAAGGTCACACAAAGATACTTTAGGACACCTGCCATCCAGGTGAAGTACTCCAGTACAGGGGTCACCACATGCTGGAGGGGATGTGGCGACCCCTTGACCACACATGGTCATATTTTTTGGCATTGTAAACACCTGCAACCCTACCTGGAAGAATTTTCCATAGCTTTAGAGGAAATTAGCCCATCATTTCCATGGGTGATACCATACATCTTCCTCTTTAACTCATTTCTTTTTTTTTTTTTTAACCCTGTGTTTATGCGCCTAATCTTCCTCCTCCCTCCACTCTCTCGGACATCCTTTGTCTGTGGACCCTCCAGTCCCCGCCGTAGTCTGCCCCTAGAGTGCCCTGTCTCACACACACACACACACACCTGGGACCCTAGTATACCCCCGGGCAGAGATGGAGAGAACTCCCGTGCCCACCTCTCAAACCAGCATACTGTGTGCGCGACAGAGCCGGCACAGCGGAGTCTGCCCTGACGAACCCGGAGATGTCCCTAGGGAGGTATCGCGTTGCAGAGGGATCGAGGTGTTTTTCCGGTTTCTTCCTTCCCCTGATGTCGGCGTGCAATGAGGGGCTATGAGCTAGGAGGCACACTGAGACGTATCTCCTGCTCTGCCCTTCTGCCGACATCCACCCAATCCCCTTACTGCTCTCCACTTTACCGCGCCATCCACCCGGGCTCCCCTAGGTGGCGAAATTGCAGTGGGAGCCTGCAGTTAACCCCCAACCCGGAGAAGGAGAGCTGCCGTCAGGTGCTCTATCCTTCTCCACCCCGGCCGACCCCCGGTGACCCGTGTTCGTTCCTGAACCCGGGTCGCCTGCGAGGTGTGGCGTCCAGCGCTTCAACCCTCAGCGCCACTGGGCCAGCTTTAACTCATTTCTTAGAGGATAGAGATCCTAACACAAGGAGATTATTATTCATATGCATGTTAACTGCCATAAACTGGTTATCTCAGGCCCTTATAACCTTGAGCCAATGGCATGACTTAATGATCCAAGTATACAAAATGGAACATCTGACAGCCTTGGTCAATAAAAGATGGGAACAATTTGAGGAGACATGGAGAAAGATTTTGTACCATAACAAAGTTGAGCCATAACAGGTCTGTCAGGTAAAAAAAGCAAAGGAGATAGTCTCATGGGATAGATGCGATAGGTAACATAAAACAGAAAATGAAATGAGTGTTGTGATGTACTGTACTGCAAATTAATTGTTAGTTGTCTTTAAAGTATACGTTATGTATGTTACTACTGTTACAAAAAAATACTTGAAAATAAAGAGTTTAAAAAAAGACAGAGTTTTCTTACGTACTAAACCTAAGTTTATTCCCAAGGTAGAGGCAGCCCGGTGGTGCTGAGGGTTGGGGCACTGGACACCACACCTCGCTCCACACCAGCGACCCGGGTTCAGGAATGCACCCGGGCCATCAGGGGTTAGCTGGGGAGGGAAAAGATTGAGTGTCCAAAGGACTACTCTCCTTTCCCTGGGGAGGGACTGGGGTCTCTCATCGCACTGCAGCACCCCCAGTGGAGATGGGGGGCACTACAGGAGCAGTACACTTGTTGGGTGAAGTGCGGTGGACGTCGGCACGTAGTGCCTTGACATCTTTGCACATCTGCACTTCAAGGGGTAAAAGCAGGAGGAAAAATAGCAGGTGACCGGGCAGTTTGACAGCCGCACTTCATCACCCATGGGGCCTGTATCGTGGAATGCACTGCGGTAGTGGTTCTCGGCCCGGCACGGGGGGACTAGGGGGATCCCCTCCATGGGTACAGCATGCTCTAGCTGGCATGTGAGTGAGCCTGCGGGCTGAATGGGGGTTGAAGGTGGTGGCTGGATGTGGGCAGGTTGGGCTGTGGGGAGTAGAAATAAGAGATATAAAAAAAAATATTTATTCCCAAGTTGGTGTCTGAATTTACTTTGAATCAGTCCATACACGTGCTTGTCTTTTTTCCAGAGTATACCAATCCAGGGTAAGCGTTACTTCATACTTTGGATGTGTATAGAATACTCGGGTACCATACTACTTGTACCAAGGACTCCAGGAAATCTTCCCAGTTGTTTGTTTCATTTGCCCCTGGAAAAGAGGGCATGCCAACTTGGAAGCAGTACTTGTTCAAATGGTTGGCCAACTGCGTTATTTCTTGTTATAAGAAGTACGCACAGGATCTTCCTGGAATTGTTAAGGACCCTTCTAATAGAGGTATGGCCACTTCGATTGCCTCCTTCAGGGGTGTGTTTGCTGTGGAAATTTGCACAGCAGCTACTTGGGAGCACTGTCCACAGTTTCACCAAGCACTGCAGTCTGGACATAGCCTCTAGGGGTAGTGCCAATTTTAGCCTTGCAGATCTTCAGGGCCTTCTTTCTTAGGCTCTTTCTGTCTAGCCTCCCAGTCTACTGTTAGTTGTTGTCTGAACTGCTTGGGACTTGTTCCATAGGTGTGGCCTGCTGCAAGAGATGCCCTCGAAGTAAGTAGTACAGTTAACATAAGAACTTACTGTAACAGTAGATTTTTGAGAGGCTGTCTTGCCGCAGGCCATGCCGTCCCTCCCTTCCATCCCCCTGTGTCTGTCTCCCCTTTTGTTTTCCTCACCTTCCATCGGGGGGAGCCTTCTACTGCTGCTTTCGTTATTGGCGGGTTCCACAGATCTCTCCTTGGTTGCCCTGCCAGGCTTTTTGTTTGTGGTCTCCAGCAGGAGAACTGAGGAGGGAGCAGGGGCCGCCCACTCTTATAGGGTTGACCAGAGTCAGAAGGTGAAGTTGGCGTGGGCGGCCCCCTGACAGACTGGTAGCAAAAACATTTTCTGTGTGGATCCTGACACCTGGTGGCTATAGTTCCATAGCTGTGTCCTGCTGCAAGAGCTCCTCTCGAAGATCTACTGTTACAGTAAGATGTTATGTAACTGTACTTTTCTTCCTAAGGTGGCATCTGAGTTTACCTTTAACCAATCTATTCACCTGCCCGTTTATTGTCCAGAGCATGCCAATCCATGGGAAGCATTGCTCCATACTCTACTTTAGATGTGCACAGACTTTTGCAATACTATACATACCATATCAAGGACTGCAGGAAGTTTAAACAGTTGTCTGTTTCTTTTGCCCCTGGCAGAGAGGGTCTCCAGTTTTCAAAAGGGTGCTTGTCCAATGGTTGGCCAACTGTATTATTTTTTGTTATAGGAAGTACGGCAAGGAACTTCTTGGAGTTGTTAAGGGCTATTCCACCAGGGGCATGGCCACATCATTTGCCTGTTTACAGGGTGTGTCTGCAGCCGAGGTGTGCACTGCTGCCACCTGGAGTACTGTCCACAGTTTCACCAAGCACTACAATCTGGACATTGTATACAGAAAAAGGGCAGGCTTTGGCCTTGCTGTGTTTCAGGGCCTTTTTTCTTAGGCCTCTGCCCTTCTGCCACCCAGACTGTCCTTGCTTTCAGCACTGCTTGGGATTCGTTCCTTAGGTGTTACCTGATGACAGAGATATGCCCAAAGAAGATGAAAATAGTTACGTAAGAACTTACCGTAACAGTAGATCTTCAAGGGGAATCTCTGTCGCCGGCTCATGCCGTCCCTTCCTCCATCTCTGTCTTTCGCTCTCTCTCTCCAGTTCAGCTGTCCTGTGGCTCCAGCCTTTCTGCTAGCTGGTCACCTTCTGTCTCTCCTCGGTTCCCTAGTGGGACTCCTGTCTCTAGCTGAGGAAAGAACTGAGGAGGGAGTGGAGCTGTCTGCATTTTCATAGGGTGAGTGACGTCGGAGGCTGACATCAGCATGGGCGGCTCCTAATAGACTGCTGCAGAAAAGCTTCCATGGCATCCCAGTGCCTGGCGGCTAAGTTCCTTAGGTATGACCCAATGACAGAGAGTCCCTCGAAGATCTTCTCTTACTGTAAGTTTTTATGTAACTGTTCTGTCCTGACCCCCTTATAACCCCCAGCTTAAGACTGCGCCCCCTCATTTATGGTTGCCACTTAGCTTAAAGAGACCTTCCTTATCCACCTTATTTATCCCTTTCTAATACTTAAAGGTCTCAATCATGTCCCCCCCACTCTCTTTCCTGTCCTCCAGGGAGTACATGTTCAGCGCCCTTAACCTCTCCTTGTATGCCGTACTGTGCTGACCCACTATCATCTTTGTAGCCCTCTTCTGAACCTTCTCCCGAGATATGGGCACCAATACTGAACTCCATACTCTAGATGTGGCCTCACCAGTGACCTGTACAAGGGCAGTATAACCTCCTCTCTCCTACTACTGATCTTCTTAGCTATGTATCCCAGGATCTTGTTTGCCCTTGCTGCTGCTTTCTTGCATTGTGTGGAGTGCTTCAAGTCACTAGTGATCATCACTCCCAGGTCCTTCTCCTCCTCCTCTGATGCAGATACCTGGACTCCATCCAGGTAGTACTCCGTCCTGGCATTCTTGGCTCTAGTGTGCATAATTTTGAATTTCTTGTCATTGAAGCAGATGCCTCATACTGGATGAGTGCAGAGATGGACCGGTAAATGCAAGGTCATACTTCAGAATGGATGGAGATTGGGTGCAACCTATGCAACCTGGTGGATATAGACTTACCTGCCCTTATATTTGGCCCAACACCTCAGTCCTTGGCAGACTCTCTCTTAGGATGCACCCAGCATATCCCAACCAAAACACTTAAACGCATTCAGAGCTTACCCAAAAGGTGTATGGAATAACCAGTCTGGGGTAATGGATTGTTGGAGCTAGACTCCAGTGGAGAGATTCATGGGGAGGCTTCTGAGATGAAAGAATGATGGAAAAAAGAATTTGGAACAGATATCACAGGGGGTAGTACCAGCAAAAAATCTGAACCTCCAGACAGGCTACTTCCCTAATAGATTTGAAAACACAACAATATGTATTATACACCTAAGAAACTACATAAGATCAAAAACATGCTGACCTCTAAGTGCTAGAAGCATAGTGATCCAAATGGAACCCATATACACCTACTGTAGCAATGCCCCCTGATCAGAATCTTCTGGCAGGAAATGAAATCTAAGCTCGGAACTCTTCTGGGATATGAAGGCATGCTGGAACTAGACATATGCACCTGGAAGCGAGTCTTAGCTCAGTGTGCCTTTCCCGGTTACCAATTTTCAAATAAATAAATATGAATCATAGGCAATATGGGATATTCTGCAGTAGCTGTGAGCAAGCAACATTGCATTTCTCTAGTAGCCAACATAGCAAAGAGACAGATTACTTTGTTTATGGCTAGACACTCGCCAGCCTACATATAAAGAGTAGCTGTCAGACACACTGCAGTGCCTTAGGCGTGAAAGGATGACTCATAGCCTGAGAAACACCTACCAAGCATATCTAAAGAAGTTCGGACCACAGGATGCTCTTATAACAATCCCAGAAGACTAACACATCCGTATCATCTCAGCTGTACTTCACTGCTTTGTGTACTCAAACTCCATACAGTATTGTTATCTGTTACATAGAAACATAGAATTTGATGGCAGATAAAGACCGCTTGGCCCACCTAGTCTGCCCATTTCCCTACCTGATGGATAAGCTGCAGATTCTAGTTAATCAACAGCTTACTTCCTCCTACCCCCCACTAGAATTGCCTTATGCCTGTCCCATGCATTTCTCCCACTGTTCCTGACTCCACAACCTCCTCAGGAAGGCTGTTCCATGCATCCACAACCCTCTCTGTGAAAACATACTTTCTAACATTACCTCTGAGCCGTCCCCCCTCTATCTTCAAATTGTGCCCCCTGTTCTTGCACATCTCTTCTTCTGAAAGATGCTACCCTCTTGTACTTTGTTAATTCCTTGAGATACTTTAAAGTTTCTATCATGTCCCCCCTCTCCCTCCTTTCCTCAAGGGTATACATATTAAGCTGCTTTAGTCTCTCCTCGTATGTCTTCTGGTGCAGACTCTGCACCATTTTGGTTACCCTCCTCTGAACAGCCTCCACTCTGTCTATGTCTTTGCGTAGATGAGGTCTCCAGAATTGCACGCAGTACTTCAGATGGGGTCTCACTAACTCTCTGTACAGAGGGATAGCAACTTCCTGTTTTCTACTGTTGATGCCTCTCCCTGTGCATCCCAGTATCCCCCAGCCCCCCTTACTGCCTTCTCACATTGCTTGCCCACCTTTAGGTCATCTGATACAATCACTTCTAGGTCTCTTTTGATTCTTGCTGCTGTTGTTAACTCATTCCCATTATGTACTCTTCCCCTGGGTTTTTGTTTCCCAGATGCACTTTTTTGCATTGAATCTGAGCTGCCATGTTTGACCATTCCTCCAACCTTGCCAAGTCCCTTTTCATCCTTTCCACCACACCTTGTGTATCAGCCCTGTTGCAGATCATTGTCATCTGCAAAGAGACATACCTTTCCTTTCAGGTGCTGTCCAATGTCACATATAAAGACATTAAAGAGGATTGGTCCCAGTACTGAACCTTGTGGTACCCCGCTAGTTACCGTCCTTTCTTCACTGTGTACTCCGTTTACTATTACCCTTTGCGTCCTGTTGTCCAGCCAGTTTTTTATCCAGGCTACCACCTTGGGACTCACTCCAAGGCTGGCTAACTTGTGTATTAATCTTTTGTGTGAGATTGTGTTGGATGAGTTGCTAAAATCTAGGTAGGCCATATTCACAGCCCCTCCCTGGTCTACTACTTTGGTCACCCAGTCAAAGAAATCTATTAGGTTCGTCTCACATGACCTTCCTGCTGTGAAACCATGCTGCCTTAGCTCCTGTGCCCCACTGGCCTCTAGGTACTTAACAGTTCTTTCCTTTAGAAGTGATTCCATCATTTTCCCTACCACTGAAGTCAAATTAACTGGTCTGTAGTTTCCTGCCTCTGTCCTGCTCCCACTTTTGTGAAGTGGAATCACATTTGCCCTCCTCCAGTCCTCAGGTACCACCCCATCCTCCCATGATTTGTTAAAGAGAGTAGTCAGTGATGTTACTAGTTCTACCCTTAGTTCTTTTAGAATTCTTGGGTGAATCCCATCAGTCCCCATTGCTTTGCCCACCCTCAGTTTCAAGAGTTCCTTCAAAACCCTTTCTTCTGTGAATGGACTGGTATCGACCCCCTTATTCAGAGTTTCTCTCTTGTTTGGTTTAGGTACCTCCCCCTTCTCTTCCGCTGTGAATACTGAACATAAATATTCGCTCAGTATCCCTGCTTTTTCACTGTTACCCTCTGCCCACACTCCCTCCCCTTTATTAAGTCTCTGTATCCCTCCCTTGGTCTTTCTTCGCTCCCTAATATACCTATAAAAGGTTTTATCCCCCATCTTAACAGAGTTGGCTATCTTTTCCTCAGTTTGTGCCTTTGCTATTCTGACTGCCTTCCCTGCCTCCTTCTGCTTTAACTGATAAATTTCTCTGTCCTGCTCCTTCTGTGTTTCCTTGTATTTTCTGAATGCAATCTTTTTCTCCTTAACCGTCCCTGCTACCTCTTTTGAGAACCTTATTTTTTTTCCCCTTCATTTTGTTTTGTTGATTTGCTTCACATAAAGGCTTGTTGCCTCTGCTATGGCTGTTTTGATTATTCCCCATTGTTCCTCCACCCCTCCTCCTTGCCCATTTGCTAGTGCTTTTCTGAGGCACTTTCTCATTTTCCCAAAGTCGGCCTTCCTAAAATACAATACTCTTGTTTTTGTATGGCTTGACTCTGTGGTTGTGTTTATTGTGAATCACACTATTTGGTGGTCACTTGTTCCCAGATGTCTACCCACTTCTACATCTGAGATCCTTTCTCCTTCCCCATTTGAGAGTACCAGGTCTAAGATTGCTCTCTCCCGAGTAGTTTCTAACAGTAGCTGTCTGAGGCATGCCTCCTGTGGGGCATCAAGAATAATTCTGCTCTTGGATGTGCCTGTAGCAAAGGTACTGCAGTTAACATCTGGCATATTCGTGTCCCCCATCAACAATATTTCCCCTTTTTCTGCCATTTTAAGGATGCCCCCTATCATTTCCATGTCCATTTCCTCCCCCTGAGATGGGGGTCTGTACACAACCTCCATGAGGGTTGTGGTGCCATTTCCTGTCTCCAGGGTGACCCATAGTGACTCATCAATTTCCTGTTTACTCTTTAGTTCTGTTGTTTTAATCCCTTCCCTTATATAGAGAGCTACTCCTCTTCCTCTTTTACCCACTCTGTTCCTCCAGTAAACTGTGTATCCTGGTATGTTGACATCCCAGTCATGGTTCTCTGTGTACCATGTTTCAGTGACTGTCACAATATCCAGGCATCCCTCTTCCATCAAGGCCACTAGTTCAGGGAGCTTGTTGCACAGACTGCGGGCATTGGTACTCATCACCTTCCATTTATTTTTTATGGCCTTACCCCTTTTAGTCCCATCACTGTCCTTACTACCTTTTTCTGCATTTACCCCGTCCTGCTCCCTACTGACTTCTCTACCTTGATGTTTACCTCTCTAACTACTGTGTTTTGTGGTGGGAGGCTGGGATTTCCATACTAATTTTCAGTGCGTCCCCCTTGGCTAGTTTAAATGCTTGCCAATGAAGCATTTAAACCTGTCACCTAGGATCCTGGTTCCCCTCCTGGACAGATGCAGACCATCGCGCCAGTATAAGCCTGCATCCCTCCAGGTGGCTCCCCAGTCCCCAGTGAAGCCAAAACCCTGAGCGCCACACTATATCCAGCATTAGGGCGGAAGGGGAGGTCTCAGAGGTGCAGTGTATATTGGGAACCAGGCATGGGTGTGGGCACCACTAGAGGATAGGGGAGTTGAGTAATAAGGAGGTTGGGGGGCCGGCCCGGTGGCGCTGAGGCTGGTGTGGAAACTCACCTCGGCCTTCGCCGACGACCGGGTTCAGGAGCGGACTCGGGTTGCGGAAAGGTCGGCAGGGAGGAGAAGGATCAGCGTCCCAGCTGATGCTCTCCCTCCCTCAGGGTGGGAACCATGAGCCGCCACGCTCTGCATCACTCCTCGCAGCGGTGGAAGCACCGACAGTTGAGGATGGAAGCTCCGTCACATGGTCGGCGAGGAGGGGACGCCCTGAGCGCGCCGGGGTGTTGGGCGGCTATACGTCACCTCGGGGCGTATGTCTGGCGACCCGGCGTCCCAGGGGGCGGGAGCGTCGGGAGAAAACGGAAAACCCCCTGGCAGCCCTAGATGAAGGCCGCCCTAAGTCCTCAGACCACCTGCAGGACAGACCCCGATGTGCGAGGAGGAGGAGGACAAGCACTCTAGGGGCAGATCCCCAAGGTAGGTTGAGGAGGACATGAGCGGACGGAAGGAGGGGGCTCCAGGGGTAGTAAGGAGGAGATAAAGAAAGAAAGAAAAAAAAAAAAAATAAGGAGGTTGGGGGGAGAGAAGAGGTAGTGGAGGAACTGCCTTGGAGGTAGAGGGATTTAGGAACATTCACAAGTAGGGGAAAATAAGTTTTGTAGTAGGGAGGAGAGGGCAAATGAGGAACTGGCATTGCATGTGGGAGGAGGAAGAGAATTCCACAGTTTAGGATAGTGGTGGGAGAAGGCAGTCTGGCCTACAGAGGAGAACCTAGGGGAGACAGCCAGGAGCAGAGTGTCATGATTTCTGCAGGACTGGGAGGGTGAGGGCAGGAGAGATCAGTAAGAGGAGAGAGAGCCGAACCAGAATTTAGACAGGAAATTCACACAGTGGGAATGTCACCTGTCAGCAAGAGATGGGAAAGAGAGAGATTGGTAGAGAGCACAGTGGTGAGTACAGGAAGGGCAGTCAAGGGCATAGCAGCAAAAGGAATGGAAGAGAGTGTCCAGTCTGGCCAGGGAAGACTTGGGAGCAGCACTGTAGATGACATCTCCATAGTCGAAGACTGGGAGGATCATTTTATGGACCAGTGTATGTCTGGCTTGCAGTGGAATATATCCCCTGTTCCTATACAGGGCACCTAGCTTAGAGTGCAGTTTTTTGAGGATGGCATTCGCGTGTCCAGAAAAGTCAGGGTGCTGGTCAAGCCACACACCGAGGTAGCTAAACGAGGTGGTATCCTCCAGAGTGATCCTGTCTAGGGTGTGGATGGAGGGAAGGGACTGTTGCCGCGACAGTCTCTGCCCTTTGCCAGAGGTCATGAGATGGTCTTCTTGGCATTTAGGAATAGTTGATTTGAATGTAGCCAGAGCTTTTGAACTTTGTCAAAGTCATGCTGAAGTCTGGACATTACTTCTGCTGGGAAAGGGCCAGAGGTATACAGGACGGTGTCGTCTGCATACATGTGAATAAAGGAGATTGAGCAGACTGTGGGAAGGTCATTTAGAAAGATGGAGAATAAAAGGGGGCTGAGTACAGAGCCCTGTGGGACTCCTGTATTTATGGGAGGGGGAGATAGTGAGTCACCAATCCGCATGGACTGTGACCTACCTACCTACGAGATAGGCCTGGAACCAATTTATGGCAGAGTCAGAGGGTTCTGCTGAGGAGAGTTTGTTTAGAAGGAGGGGATGGGAGACTGTGTTGAAAGCCTTTGCGACGTCCACAAAGATGGCAGAGATGATGGTCATGGTCCATCCCTGTGAGGATGGAGTCAGTGAGCCTGAGGAGGGAGTTGGAAGTGGAGTGATTCTTCCAAAAACCAGACTAGTATGGGGTGAAGAAACACGAGTCATTCAAGTAGGCAGAGTTGGGATAGCACCATGTGCTCCTGAAATTTGGCTAGGATGGGGAGAAGAGAGAGGGACCAATAATTCCCCAGCATAGAGGGATCGTGACCTTTAGGGAGGGGTAGGACAGTGGTATATTTCCAGATAACCGGGACAGAGGCAGATGAGAAGGAGGGGTTTAGGAGAGAGGCTAGGGATAGGGAGATAGTGGGGGCAGCTAGATACAGGAGTTTGGAGTCCATTCCATCAGGGGAACTGCCTTTGTTTTAGGGCGAGGGGAGCTTTGAAGGTATCAGAGGAGGATACTGGGGAGAAGCAAAAGCCAGGTGAATTGGGGATGCATCTGATGAGGTAGGAGTGGATGGGAAGGGAGAGGGGGAGGTGTGGAGGGAAGAGAGAAGGGCGGAGGAGCAAGAGGTGAAATAGGAATTGAACTCTGTGACTCCCGCTAGGGGGTCCAAAAGAGAGAAGTCACCAGTTCAGAGGACTGGAGCTGGGGGATAAGGTATGTACAATTTTCCAGAATTTGGAAGGGTGGTTGATGTTTTCCTGGAAGGTAGATTAGAAATGTTCCGCCCTAGCAAGCCTGACTGCTCTTGTACATGAATTACAGGGAGTGCGGTACCGTTGGTAGTCTGTAGGGGACCTTGAAGGTTTTATGTGCCTTCTAGGCCAGGTCACGAGCTCTTAAGCAAGCTAGCAGTTCGGAAGTTACCCAGGAGAGGTGGTTACCATGCAACGTGGTACGTCTAAGTGGGGCATAGTGATTCCATATTGTGGGGAAATTTTCTTTGAAGTAGTCCATGGTTTGGACAGTAGATGCTGTGGAGGGGATAGCAATCAGTATTAGCCAAGACATCTAGGAGAGGGGCTAGGTCCAGGGATTTGTAGGATCTAGTCAATAAGACCCTGGGTGGAGATTTGGGCCGGTGGATTTTATGCACTGTGTAAATCATGTGGTGGTTACTTAAGGAATCTGGGACGATGCCAGCTGCAACTACTCGGTGTGGGTGGGAGGCGAGAGCCCAATCGATGAGTGTGTGATTTCGTGTTTTAGTATTTTCATGAGTAGGATCTTTTATCATCTGAGTCAAGTTAAGGGAGAAGATGTCAGAGTGGGTTTTCTCGTATCCAGTAGACACCCAGTTTATGTTAAAGTCATCCATAACATAAAAGTTTACCTGAGGAGGTATGGGTTGCAATGGTGGCCATGAGATCAGTGGTGGTCGAGGTGGGGAAACCTGGGCGGCAGTAGACCCCTGTGTGACAGGGAGCTCCTGCCACTCTTGAGGACCGACCTTTTCTTGGATCTGCTGCAATAGTTCTTCTATTTCTAAGCCTAATCTATCCTTTACTATTTCTAGTCCATAAAGTTGGCACCCCTTCCCTTTCTTGACTATGCTATAGTGTCCTCTTTCATTTTCCTTTTCCTTCTCGGGTCCTCGTACAGGGAGGTTATTGTGGTGACTTGCAAGTATATGTAAAACAGATTGTGTTCATTGTTATTGGATTTTGTATGTAGTGGCACTATGTTATAAAATACCTTGATGTATATACTTTATGTTTATGAAACCTATAAATGCTGAAAACACCATGGCACTAGGTGTTTTTGATAATGGTAAAAAGTACTAGGTGACTATTATAGAAATTAAGCTAGTTGTGGTATTTAAAGTGCATGTAAATTGTTGTAAACTTAACAAGCCAGAAATGTCATGGTGATTTGCATATATCCCATGACGCATTGCATTATGGAAGTAGGTATGATGTTGTTTTTCTTTGAAACTTGATTTGTTGCCAATGCCCTTTGGGGTAACCTTTCTTTCAGTGATTCTGCTTTGAGGTTCTTTGTCTATAGCTTGGTTTTTTTTTGTTTTTTTTTTTGAGCCACCACTACCCAAGCAAATGGGGCCTGCATAGGGGTGGTGGCTACATCTCGACTAGTGAATTGGATCAGAGATCAGTAGGTGCTGGCTAAGTGCAGAGAAAGGACATTCATGGTCTGTTGCCGCAAACTGATGTACTGAAGAAGAAATATGCCATTGCAGATGGTTATTTCTTGTATTTTGAATAAACATCACACAGGGATTGTGTGTTGAACCTGTAATTTGGTGTCTGGTCCATCTGTTATCCCACAACCCCTCCAAACCCTGCAACAAAGATAGGGATATTGATGGTAGGGAAGTGAGTAGGATGGGGTAAATTGGATTGAGGAGGAGATGTACGTGGCCTCTCCACCTTCTGTGCTGGACTGGTCCTGCCGGGCAAGGGAGTAGCCAGGAAGCCAGGAATAGAGGATACTGATGTCCGAAATACTTGAGTTGAGCCATGATTCAGATAGCATTAGCAGGTCAGTTGCAAGGGTTATGGATAGAGGTTGGAGTGAGGAAATTGTATGGAGTAAGCTCCTGATTTTTAGGTGGATGAGCCTCAGGCGTCTGGGGAGATGGAGTGAGTGAGAGGGGACTGGGCCTGGGTTAGGTTCTGTGTCTCCAGCCGCAAGCAGCAGCAGAGCAATGAGAAGCTTGATGGGCACTGTAGTTTTCTTCTTGGGTTTGGATTTAGTTGGCCGGGAGGTGTAGGGGTTGCGCGTAAGTGCGTGTAGCACAGTGCAGGAGCATGGGGCAGGTAGGATAGCTGCACCTGGGGCCAAGGATAGTGGATCCAGGACTGAGGATGATGGGAGGAATGGGTATAGCATGTGCACTGAAAAAGGCTGGGGTTGTGAACTGGGAGGCGTGGGGAAGGAGGTGGGGGGGGTGACAGGTTAAGGGGAAAAAGAATGGGAGGAGACAAATGGCACTTAATAGCATTTGGAAATGTTTGAGGGTGGCACAAGTTGGCTTGCAGGATGCTGGAGACAGTTTGAAAGGGGAACAGGTGGTAGGTACCAGGCGGTGTTGCCCTCGCTAATGTAACCAGCTAGCTGTAGGACATTGTTGTGTCCTAGTTTTCTGTCTACAAAGTTTGGTCAACTTAAAAGTACAAATGTAGGATGGTATCAACTGATAAAATGTCAGCATTGAAGAGGTTAAAGCAGCTGGAGTCTAGAATAAGTCTCAGTCCTTAACAAAGAGGCTTTGAATATCTGTTGTAAGTGATCATTGTTTTCATCCTATTGGCCGGCCGACAGGACATACTCATTGAGTGAAGTAGTTTATAATAAAAAGGATGTCTCTGGGTTCCAGTAAAAAGAAGGAAGTTATTTACCATTTTAATTTGAAAATTGATTCTTACTTTATGAGCTGGAGTGTGGGCCTCCTTCTAAAGGCTTTTAGCTGGTAGGAACATGCTTCCTTTGTGTGTTCCCTGATGGGGGATGGGGAGATGTGTCTAGTGTTTTACTGATTTAAAGATGCAGCATCTTTTTTTTCTGTAACAGAGGGGAAAATGCAGTATGTCTTTCATTGAGGTTAACAATGTCTACCCATTGAGTAATCCATAACTCTGATCACTCTTGTCAACAGAATGTGCGGGATCCTTTGGGTGCTACCATTGCCCTTTTCACTGCCAGGTTGCATCATCCAAACAAGACCCACCAACAAGTGGTACTACAGGCACTTTTCTACCTGCTGGACAGAGCTGTGGAAAGGTAAGTCCTCTTGCAGACTGCAGAAGGCAGACATCCTTTTAAACCAAAGGCTGAGTGCGTTGGTGGGGGAAGGGGGGTTGCTAAGGGTTTGCAGTGATCCCTGACCAAGTGGAAATGAAGCGGCTGTAGTGGTAGCTGTTCAAACAACATGAAGTCTTGCTATATTATGACAGTAGCAGTTTGATCCAGCTCTAGAACTGCTCCGGAGGTGAAATGGTTAAAACCATTCCAAAATAGAATTTTGTCCACGAGCTCTAAGAAGCAGCTCTATCTGTGTTATTTCAAACCTGAACTGTCAGATTCTTTACTCCGCCTCAGTGAACAGTCGCTCAGGAGATTTCTCCTACTGCTCGGTTCATTTCTCGGTTTAAAAAGTGTTTTCTCGGTTGGATTCAACCGAGAATAGTTTTATTTTAACCGCAAAACCGTTCGGTTCAAGCTCTATCTGTGGTAACCGTAAGTAAATTGAAGGTTTTGTCTGTGTGGAACTTGTAAGTTATCGGTTCGGTTTGAACCGATCAGTTGGGTTTAAAACTCATTTAAAACTAAAAATTTAATATTTTAGAGTGCGGTTCCCGGTTCTTATCGGTTCTAAAAAACAGGATTTATTACGTTTTTTTCCAATACCCGTGACACGGTTAGGAACCGATAAGGGTGTCTTGCCTGGCACTGCCATTAAAAGGGCAAGTTTTCTGGTTAGGCTGGCATTATGTCTGAAACCCAAAAGAAAACCGGGCCCACTGGTTTCAACACTGTGATGTTTGGGGAAGTCTTTGCCAAGGCTGACCCACACACCACATATGTTTATTGTCTGGGGTTTGACCACCTCCAGTCAGACTGCCAGATATGAGAATTTCCTGCAGCCACCCTGGAAAAAGATTGGGCAGGCTCAGGAATGAGAGGCTAAAAAGTCCGCTGACCCGATGAGCCAGCCCGGTTCGGTGCCAACCGAACCGGAGGGAGTGCCCTCTGACCAGGGCGAGACTTCCTCGGCCAAAAGAAAAGCTGGTTCTGAGGAACCAATTCCAGTAAAGAAAACAAGAAAATCAGCAGGTCTGGAGTCCAAAACCCCTTCTCCAACTGCTGCAGAGATAGCAAAAGCCATACAAATTGTCTAGTCACTGTCTCAGGGTCCGTCCGAACCGCCACTATCTGGCAAAAGGTCGGTTCGTCCAGTCCCAGTGGTTCAGGAATATGATACTGAGGAATTTTATGAACCAGAGGAGGGGGAGGATGATTATGAACAGTATGAATGTGGCTGGGAAGGTCTGGGTGTGCCCATTGAACCGGACATCTCCCCAGACAGACCTTTAGAATCTCCCCCTATGCTGTCTGAGTCCCCATCTCATTTCATGTTTTACAAAAAAGTTGCTGAAACCCTCCAGCTTCCCTTAGAAGAAGCTGTGGATGAGCAAGAGGAGCCTGATTTTGTAGAAATGATGGATATTCCAGAGTCTAGAGATTGTCTATTCCTTTACATAAGTCTTTTAGGAAGCAAACAATAAAAATTGTAAAAACTCCTAATTCTGTGCCTCCTGTAGATAAAAAGATGGACAGAAGGTACACATTGTCAGGTCCTGATACAGAATTCCTTTCTCAGCAATGCAGTCATGTTGGGGTAGTTCAGGCTGCTGCCTGTGATAAAGCTAATATTCCCCTGGCTTCACATCCTCCTGACAAGGATTCCAGGAAGATTGATGCCATGGCAAAAACAGTATATGGCAGCCTCTCTGGGACTCAGGCAAGCAAATTATATGGCTTATGTAGCTAGGTATCAGAAATCTAGATGGGATACTGTGATGCAGTAGCCAAGCAAGCCCATGGCCAGCTGGCTAGTGAACTAGAACAGGTGGCTGCTGATGGCATTGAGGCTTCTAAGGTTCAGTTTCATGCTGCTGTGGATGTTAATGATGTTTCCTCTAGGGTCATGGCCACATCTGTAGCTTTTAGTAGGTTGGCCTGGCTCAGGTGTACTAGTCTGTCACAGGATACCCAGACTAAGGCTATGGATTTTCCTGTGGTGGGAATTCTTTGTTTGGGGAGCGGACAGAGAACTACATGAAAAAGATGGGTGAATATAGGACTACTTACAAGAGTGCCCAGGCTAAGGAGCGGCAAGCCACTCCTCAAAGGCATACCCCCAGGGGTAGGGGTAGGCCTTTTCACAGGCCTTTTTACCAGACTCAGGCCTCCTCTGCTTATGCTCAGAGGGGCTTCTTCAGAGGCAGACGAGGGGTGGGCAGACCTGCTCCCACACCCCAGCTTAAAGCTCCTGCGAAGCAGGCACCCTGATGGGGTGCCCAGGGCCGATTCTCCTGTACCGGTAGGGGGCAGGCTGCGCTACTTCAGCCAGAATTGGTCTTCTTTAACCTCAGACAAGTGGGATCTGGAAGTAGTAGGCCAGGGTCTGGTTCTCAGCTTCAAAAAGTTTCCCAGGTTGAGAAGCAGACTTTTTCTACCTGCAAGTGCTTCAGAGACCCTTGCTCTGGAAGCAGAGGTCTCATCCGTTAGCTCTCAGAGCAGTAGAAAGGGTTCCTCCCCTGCACCAGGGCAGGGGTCTGTATTCCAGATACTTCCTTACCCCAAAAAAGACAGGAGAATGGCGGCCCATATTAGATCTCAGATATCTGAACAAGCATCTTTTGAAACCAAAGTTCAAAATGGTAACTCTGGCAATGATTTTACCCTCCCTAAGGCCAGGAACTGGCTAGCCTCCCTGGACCTCAAGGATGCCTATTTCCATGTCCTAATCAGAAGCTCCCATCGAAAGTACCTCAGATTCGAACTGCCCTCAGGTCATTACCAGTTCAGACAATACCCTTGACCTTACCTCTGCCCCAAGGGTATTCCAGGCGTCTAGCAGTGGCTCACTTAAGGAGGCAAGGATTGCTGTTTTTCCTCATCTAGACGACTGGCTCATTGTAGGCCAGTCCCCAGAACAGGTAAATCTCACCTGCAGGTCACCCAGCAGCTTCTCACCTCCCTGGGCTTTCTGCTAAATCTACCAAAGTCGGTTCTGGAACCAGTCCAGGTACTCACCTTTATAGGGGCAGAATGGGACACAAAGCTAGCCAGAGCCTTTCTTCCCTTAGAAAGGGTAAGGAATTTAGTGGCTCTGGCCTCCTCCTTCACTCTGCAGGTCTCTCGACCAGCAAGACACTTTCTGCAGCTCCTGGGGCACATGGCTGCATCCACAGCTGTTGTGCAGGGAGCAAGATTTCAGATGAGAGACATTCAGTTTCACTTGAGAACCTATTGGTCTCAGAGAAGAGACCCCTTCCAAGTTGGTCCCAGTGACTCAACCTTGATCCTAGCCCTCCAGTGGTGGCAGGATCAGAGCAATATAAGATTGGGGTCCCTCATTCCCCCCACTCACGACTCTGACTCTCACTACAGATGCTTCCCTTCTGGGTTGGGGAGCCCACATGGGCAACCTTTCCACTCAGGGAGTGTGGTCCCCCCAGGAATCTCTGCTCCACATCAATTTGCTGGAACTCAGAGCTGTCTTTTTAGCTCTTCAAGCATTTTCTGCATCTGTCCACGACAAGGTGATACAAGTCAGAACAGACAACACCACAACAATGTTGTACATCAGTAAACAGGGGGGCACTCGATCTTCGGCCTTGTGCACCGAGGCAATGAAGTTGTGGTCTCTGGCCTATTCCCTGAACACTTCCCTCATAGCAGTTCATCTTCCAGGGAAGGACAGTGTCCTAGCGGATGCTCTCAGCAGGATTTCCCAGGGCCATCACGAATGGTCCCTGGATCCTCAAGTGCTGGGGATAGTCTTTGCCAAATGGGGCACCCCTCAGATAGATCTTTTTGCAGCCCCAGACAATCACAAACTTCCTCTGTTCTGTTGCAGGCCTCCAGTGCTGGGCTCAGTTCCCCTGGATGCCCTTCTTCTGGATTGGGAGGGGAAGTTTCTCTATGCTTTTCCCCCCTTCCCTCTCCTATTCAAAGTACTAGTCAAAATCAGATCTCAGCCTTGCAGGGTGATTCTGATTGCCCCGGATTGGGCCAGGCAGCCCTGGTACCCACTCCTTCTGTCACTGACAATCCATCTTCCCCTTTGCCTCCCCAGGAATCGCAACCTGTTGACTTGTGCCCAGGGAAGGGTTTGGTATCCGGACCTCAAATCCCTCAACCTCAAGGCCTGGCTCTTGAGGAGTTAGAGTTGCTGATTTACACCTCTCTCAGGGTGTTCTTGAGATCCTAAAGGCTTCTAGAAAGCCTTCCACTAGGCTACTTATAGTTCTAAATGGAAAGGTTTTCCATTTGGTGTGCTGGGAAAAATATTTCTCCAGAATCTGCTGATTTGCCCATTGTGTTAGATTACATGGTACATCTTAATTCCTTGGGTCTCAGACCAGCTACCCTGAGAGTTCATTTGGCAGCTGTATCTGCTTTTGTGTCAGCATGAAAGTCATCTCCTCTTTCCTCTCATCCTGTGTTTTCCAAGTTTTTTAAGGGATTACTCCATACTAATCCACCCTTTCGGGAACCGGCCCCTGCTTGGGACCTTAATGTTTGCATTGCCCAGTTAATGCAACCCCTTTTGAACCTCTGTCTTCTGCAGAGCTAAGTACCTAACTTGGAAAACTGTTTTTCTAGTGGCTATCACTTCTGCCAGACGATAAGTGAGTTGCAAGCCTTGTCAGTGGAAACTGACTTTATTTCTTTCCACAGGGATAAGGTAGTCCTTAGGACTAATAGGAAGTTTTGCCTAAGGTGGTTTCAGATTTCCATCTTAATCAATCTATCTCCTTCCAGTATTTTTCACTGATCACTCCTCTTCTGGTGAGAGGAGGTTACACAGCCTGGATGTTAAGAGAGCTCTTAGTTACTATATAGAGCGTGCAAAAGGTCACAGGTTGAATCCTCCAACTTTTCCTTACCTATGGTGAAGTTGGGAAAGGCAAACCTGCCACTAAGAGATCAATTGCCAGGTGGATTGTCTCTGTATCCAATTTGTTATCAGAAACTGGCAGAGCCCCCGGTTTGAGGGCTCATTCTACCAGGGTACAGCTGTCTCTGCTGCCAGAGACATCCCTATATTAGAGATTTGCCAGGCTGCTACTTGGAAAATGGTGACACACTTTTACCAAGCATTATTCCCTGGATGTCCAGGCCAGGAGAGATGCTCGGTTGGCACAGCTGTTCTTCAGAGCCTATTCCTAAGTAGGTTCTGCCCCCTCCATGAAGGTACTGCTGTGTATTCTGCTACTGTCATAATATAGCAAGACTTCATGTTGTTTGAAGAAAAAATTACTCACCTTAGTAATGTTGTTTCTTCTAATGGAGTCTTGCTATATTATGACCTCCCCCCCAACCTGCCCCTCTCAGAACCTCTACTTGGGTGGGGTGCGGGCAACTTGGTGTCGGCATTTTTGTCCCCTTTTGGGGCTTTGGAGGTGTGTGTGTGTGTGTGTGTGTGTTTTTTATTATACTTATGTTTTATTCTCATATGATTAGAATTGTGTTAGTATTTCTGGTCCCCTGACTTGAGTCTTGGGTGTTGGGACCAGCAATGGTTGTTATTATTTAGGTAGCCATTTGGCTAGTGTAGGTTACAGCTTCCACACAGACCTTAGTGAGTTTGGCTCGTAAAGATCTGACAGTTCAGGTTTGAAATAACACAGATAGAGCTGCTTCTTAGAGCTTGTGGCCAAAATTCTATTTTGGAATGGTTTTAACCATTTCACCTCCGGAGCAGTTCTAGAGTTGGATCAAACTGCTACTGTCATAATATAGCAAGACTCCATTAGAAGAAACAACATTACTAAGGTGAGTAATTTTTCCTTATCGTCTGTTGGTACACCTGGCGAGGCTGTAAGGGAGCCTGTTGGCTGATATTTTCTTGTATGGCTACAGGTCCCAAGCAGCTCACCAAGCTTGGCAGAATTCCAAAGGTGTTTTTGCTAGATGACGAAATTCTTAATCTCATGTACACACTTTGCCTTGTTCGTTTTTGTATTCAGGTTAAGGTTGTCTATGATTTATAAAATGGGCAGAGAGACTCCTCTGTTTTGATTGGTTGTTAACTGTGCTTCAAATCCGTTTGATGCAGAGAATAACATGTCCTCAAAGGCAGGACCACATCGTAATAAAAAAAATCAGTGTGCTGTTAGAACATTCATTTTAAATTTCTGCCATTTTTTTTTCTGTCTTAGCGAGCGAAATGCACATGACTGCAGTAGTGGTCAAGTAGCAAGCCGGCTCCCGCTGTGTTGTTTTATCAGTAGCACTCCTGCCCCCAAATTGTAAACATCCCCACCCCAAAAAACAATATTTGTTTTTTTTTACATTTCCACTACGAAGGTTGGCTGTGAAGGCAAGGCGCTGTTTACAAATGAGCACTTCTGGTCTTCCGCTCACTCAACAATGGCCCCACTCAGTCAGTTAACCAAACATACCACCCAAAAAAATCAATTTACTTTTTTTTTTTTTTTTTTTTGTGTCACCATGATACATCCTCAGATGTTAAATGATAAGCTTGCTCCTCAGTTGTGTCACGGCCCAGGAGGAGAGGAGTCACTCAATCCTGGATGTCTCATCGCAGTGGTCTTCCATACAGAATAAGACTGCCATCAGCAGCTGAACTGAGGAGCCAAGCTCATCAGAAGTAAAAACATTCACACTGGAAATGAAACAGATTTTTTTATTCTGTAGAAGTTTTCAGACTATGTGCGTGTGTGGTGGTGGGGGGAGGAGCGAGTCACAGCCACTACAACTACAGATAGTGAAACAGAACAAATACCTTCAAGCAAAAAAAAAAAATGTAATGGGTGGAAGGACTATTTTACAATGAATTCAGCTGTTCCAGCTTTTTTTTCCCCCCCCTATTTCCTATTTACTTTCAAAAATATATTGGAAAAATAAAGCCCATTTTATAAGCGCAACAAGACACTCAGAGATGTGCATGGAACAGATATTACCGCACTTCCAGTGGCTGAAGGCACTCAGCCGTAATATCTGTTTGAGTCACACCTCATCGTGTCTTATTGCTTACATGTTTAATGTGGTGAATGTATTTGTATTTTAGTTACTAAAAAATGCAGCTTTACCATGGTAGGCTGCTTCTCTTCCCCACTGCTTCAGATACCTTGGGGCACAGCTGTGGCAGTGAATAAAAACTTTAGGACTGCTGTGGTGGTAATGGGAGCTTGGCTAAGATGAGTTTGCACTATGAGAAGTAACTGCACCAAAAGCGCCTGGCTTAGTCGGCTGCTAGCTCCACCCCATGACTGTTCATCTTTAAGGAATTGGGTGCACTTCTTTATTCCTTTTCATATTCTAGTGACCTGATTTGTATAATTGTATCCATGATTTTTGTTACACCTCACAATGATCGACAAGGACAAAGACATCATTCCAGCCCCTCCCTGCTAGCTTTCTTGACCTCTCCTCTAAAGCACTTACAAACCAGCTCTCCTAGCAACCTCAGCACTTGTGTAACTGATATGTAATCGCTCCTTGTGTTTTAATCTGATTGGTCTGTAACTGCTGCGCTATCTTATGTTATCGCATCATACTGTATAACTGCTATTGTAGTCTATGCTTTTTGTCTCTCCACTTCCCCCTTCTCCTGGGTTGCACTTGAAATTGAGCTTCGGCTCAGTGTGCCTTTCCCGGTTACTAATTGTTTAAATAAAAATAAATAAATTGCAAACCAAGGTATATTAGAAAATGGGGCAACCTCCCATATGTGTACAGTATGTCACAGGCTTTCTGTAGAACCCTAGGAAAACTTTAGTCATATAAATGTGTCCTAAATGCACTAAACTAAAAGAATCAGCAGAAGGAGGAATTGTTCAGTTTGAAAAATATGAGGCAACTTGAAAAATTTATGCACAAGTCTAGACTGAAACTGAAACACAACACAGTGCACATCGGATAACAAATTTGATATCCTAAGGCAGAAAGATGAGCGGAACATGAAAACAAATAAACCACCTGATGCAGATGTAGGTAATGAGGCTGAAAACACAAATCGTCAGTGTTCAGAAGGAAAACGACAAGTAGTGGTCATTGGGGACTGTATTATCAAGTGCTGTGACTCGGAAATCGGTAAATATGATAACGAAAATTTCACATAAGCAAGAAACCACTAAACCAAATAGAGGATAATAATAGAGCATTACTCAAAACCTTGAAGGAGCACAACTGCACATCAGTTGTGTCTGAAATCCTCCCAGTCCCGAAGGCAACAAGAAATTAAAAATATGAATGGTCATCTGAGAAACTAGGTTTCATAAGACACTGGGGACAATTTCTGGGATAGATGGCAACTACTGTATTTGCCAAAGATGGCCTGCATCTAAGTTATAAGAGAGCACAATATTTTGGGAAACAAAATAAGGAATCGTGTATGTTTGACTTTAAACGAGATGCATGGGATATTCAGGGAATACACCAAAATAACTTGTAATATAATGCAAGAAAATAACCAGGCCAGGGAAAAAAAAGAGAAACAGTCATGGATATGTACATAATACCAATAAATTCTAAAAGAATAAAAAATCAATCGGTTGAACGTCTTGTCTGCCATAGTATCAGGAAAAACTCTCATCCTGGGTATTTGGGTATTACAGAGAGATGGTGGAAAGAGTCAGACACCTGGAATACACATATAGAGGGATGGTTCTGTATATTAATCACACGGTTGAAACTCGCACGGTCAAAAAGAGCGCTGCGCAGACACCCTTAAAAAACAAACACGCTAGATTAAATAAAGTAACTCAGAACCACACGCACATTCTGTCACACTCTTGTTGGTATACTTAGAAGGATACACATGTTGTAGAAAATATTGTGAGCAGGAAAATGGTGGTGTGGTCACCTTATTTATATCAAACAAAGTGATAAGTTATCATCTATCTGATAAATCAAACGATTCAAAGGTGGAATCTATTTGGGTTAAGATCGAACGATGTAAGATTGGTTCACTAATGGTAGGACTCGTATATGGAACCATCAGATATTGATTTCAGTGATCACCAGATCCTTCTTTGTGAAGTATGCAGTGGATATGGGGGAAGTTGTAATCATGGGTGACGTAACTTTACCAGGTATAGATTGGAAAAATTGACAAAGTAGTAAAGAAAGGGAAGGAGTACTTTTCTGCAATATGGTAACAGAAAACATTATGATCCAACACGTTAATGATCCCACAAGGGGTGCAGGTAGGTCTTTGACGTTGTCTGAAGCACAGAGGACATTATTATCAACAACTGTACTACCAAAGCACCTTTACACAACAGTGACCATAACATGGTTAGCTGCAGTGGTAACCATCCTAATACCGTGCTTCACCACAGAAAGGTATAACACATTAAGGAACTATTTTCTCTCCTGGCCCCCTGGTCAGCTGTACATCCCGACTGTCTTCCCAGCCCGTACCCCGATATCAGGCCAACTTCCCCCTTTATCCCCCACGGGTTCCCTCCCATGGCAGGGTGGTGAGGAGCCCCTAACTTGACTGACTTGAAATGGATCCAGACTTTGGGGGAAGTGCCATTCAGGGTCAGAGCAGCGGAGAACGGAAGCTCATGCTGCCTGACCAGAGCATCTTGTTTCCTGTGTTCTTGTCCCCAGAGGTGGAGCATGCAGGGACACCAGCGACAGTGCTGTGCATGTTCCCGTGTGTGCACCCTGTCAGATGTCTTGCCCCGCCTCTTACCCATTTGTTGCAGCGTTGGTGTGCCAGCCCCCAGCCACCGCTAGGGGCCAGGCAAACACTGACGTCTGGTCCCCCTCTTCCCCGGAGAAGGAGAGCTATCCCTGGGACGCTCAATCCTTCACCTCCCCTGCTGACCCTTGGTGGAACACACTCGCTCCGAAACATGGGTCGCCGGTGTGGCTCGAAGTGTGGCGCCCAGTGTCTCAACCCTCAGCACCACCGGGCCGGCTAATGTGGTATTTTTAATATTATTGATGTAAACGGAAAAGGCTGTATTGCAGTACCTTAACGTGGTAAACGTTTCTGTGGTAAAGCAGAAGATTAGGATGGCTACTGCTGTATACCGTGAAATGTCAATTGAAACCCTTGGGAAATGGGACTGTTTTTTGGCAACTATTTTGAATAATAATGCAGCAGACAGGAATAAAATAAATGTATGAATTAAGAAATTGGTATTACAGAAATGAATTAGCAACTGCTGATGCCATTGAGGCTTTGGGTATAGTTAAACCCAAAATCTTAGAGCTAGTGTACTGTCTGGAAACTGCCTGCAATTAATGGTAACTTTCAGATGTAGTCAGCTGTCATGTCTTATACCTCAAGTATTTATTCTTTTCTGTTTGCTAATTAGACGTTTTTCCACCTGGGAGTACTGGGATGATGTGTGGAGCAGCATTTTGTCTGGAGGGAAAAAAACAGTTCTGTTCCTCCCACTACATCATCACTGAAACCACACTGACTATGACATCACTAGTAACCAGTGAGAACCATTTCTCACTGCCAGGTTTCACTTTCACATGAAGCAGCAGGGATCGTCTCTCCCTGTTTACTAGCGATGTCGCAATTTCCTGCATTTTGATTGGCAGCTTGTGAAAGTCACTGCTCAGGCTGCAAGGATTGTGGTGCCTCAAGGTGTTTGGTCTCATTTCTGATGATGTAGTGGGAGGAGCAGAACTGACTTTTTTTTTTCCTTCCAGACAGAGTGCTGCTCCACACATCACCTCAGTACTGCCAGGTGGAAAATCTTCTAATTGGCAAACAGAAAATAAAAAAATACTTCAGATACTGGAAGCGATAGATGACTGCATCTGAAAATTACTATTAATCCCAAGCAATACTCTAGCACTTTAACCTTCAGGAATAAGTATGTACCCTGTAAGAAAAAATGTAATAAAAAGAGCGAAAAACCGCAAAGGTTAACCAAAAGTGTTAAAAACTATAATAAAGGAAGAAAGCGCATATAAATCCTGCATCAGATCTGGGACAGAGGAAGGCAGGGTAAGATATGCAAGAGCATTGTGAGTTTGCAGTGATAAACTACAGAGGGGGAAATGTTAATGGCTGTTCGTCAAAATTAGTTTGAGGCAAGTGAATTGTGGGGTCCTGAGTGTACATGGATAGGAAATATTTATTAAAGACTTCCACCACTTCTTTCTCTGATGTAATTATTTAGTTGTTCTCGGTAAGTGGTCTGCCCCTGTGGTCCATGGCACCCCCCTTGATAGCTAGCCCTTGATTACCAATAGTAATCCCTGGTGGTAGTGGTTGCCCCTCCTATCTGATCGCCAGCCCCCAGCATACAGTATAACTCCCTTAGGCTAGTGGTTCCCCACCCACCCACCCTCCCTCTGATCGCCATCCTCAAGTACAAAGTCTAATCCCTGGTGGCAGCCACTCGCCACTGATCGCCCAGCCCAGAAGTAACAGAAACACTTTCTGGGTTCAGTGCCCCTTCCCCCTGCAGCACTAGGCACCCCCCACCTTAGCACTTATTTATAGGACAGGGTGACCTGTCCTGTCATATAAATAAGAGGCGTGCTCCCTACCTGGACATGTAGCAGCCGGCTGAGGAGGTGTGAGGAGGGCTGTGCCGGTTGCCATATGCTCCTGTGGCACTGCGAATAATGCTAAGGTGAGGGGGTGCCCAGTACCATGGGGGGCACTGGATGCCAGGGAGGTTTGTTACTTCTGGGCTGACGATCGGTCGATGGGTGGGTGGGGCTGCCACCAGGGATTAGTCTTTGTACTTCGCGGCTGGCGATCAGAGGTTGGGGGGGTCACTAGCATCAGGGAGTTATATTGTACGTTGGGGTCTGGCGATTGGAGGGGGAAGACCACTAACACTAGGGATTATTATTATTAATTGGGGGCTGGCAATCGGAGGAGAAGGGAGGACCACTGGCACCAGAGATTGTTGTTTACACTGAGGGACTGGCAAAGGGGGAGTGCCAGGGATTAGTCTTTGTATTTTAAGGCTGGCGATCGGGGTGGGGGGCACTAGCACCAGTGAGTCATACTGTATGTTGGGGGCTGACAGTTGGGAGAGCTGTTTGCACCAGGGATTACTATTTTTAATCAGGGGCTGGTGATTGGAGGGAGGGACTACTACCACCAGGAATTACTATAGTTAATCGGGGCCCGACGATCGGAGTGGGGACCACTAATATCAGGGATTATTTTTTTAATTTTTATTTTTTTAAACTTTATGTTTATTCTTCTTTTATGTAAATAAACATACAGTAAATTCCTTCATTCAACATTACAGATGTACTATACAATGAGGGTGCCACTCCTCTAAATATACACATAGGGTTAGTTAAATGAGATAAGATACGTCGTATGAGGGGATATCTGTTTAGTTATAAACTTAATACAGAGCATTCCAATTGCTGTAACAAAGTCCATGAGCCACATGAATTTTATAAATAAAAGTTCAAAAAACTTACTTGATCTGAGTCCTTCCCTGATTTAGGGAGTTAGCCTTCATGCAATACCATAGTGTGTATACACTTTGTGTACTGCAATAGAAAAGAACCCCTTAGAGCTCTATATTCCCCTTACAAAAAATCTCCCCATATTTCTGTCAGACAGTTTAGGCGCTTTTACTTATCAAAATAAATGAACAGTGATCCTTAGCTATTACTGGTGGAGGGTTATTGGGTTTATAAGGATAGAAATTACATATGGCGGATAAAATATAACAAAGTAGCCACCACTAGTTTAACTTTAGAGTCCAGACCAGCTGAAGACCATCACATAGGTCTAGAATGAAATAACGTGGTGTAATTTAACTACGATGTTTATTTAAAACATTAACATTTTCCCCCTTTAGAATTCATTACCAACAGTGTCCAATATCTTCAGGAATCATCTTCTTCGGATGAAAAAGCCTCTTCTTCTTCTCCCCTCCTGTAGGAGGGAACATTCCTCTGGCACCCTTTCAAGGCCTCCAATGGCTCAGAAAAGAGAAACATTGTACTTCGGTGTGCTATTCGCAGTCGCGCTGGGTAGACTAGGCCATGTGATATTCCTCCTTCTCTCAGCATCGCCCTTACTCCGTCAAACCGCCTCCTCCATTGTCTAGTCGCATAGGATAAATCAGGAAACATATGAATCTGGTTGCCATCGAAAAGAAGAGCTTGCTTTCTTCTTGCCAGGGCTAGCATTTTATCTCGTGATCCAATTCCATTGAGGACTATTACCACAGTACGTGGGGCCTCTAGGTTGTCCTGTCTTCCCCTAAAGGCCACTCTGTATGCTTTTTGGATTTTCTGTGTAATCGGGGCTATGTCTTCTCCCAGTTGTTGTAGCAGCCAGTCTTGCAGAAATAGGGTCAAGTGGTCTCCCTCGGCACGTTCTGTGAGCCCCAAAACTCTGACATTAGAAGCCCTTGACTGGTTTTCAAGCATTTCCAGTCTAGAGCGAAGATGACCATTCTCTTTCAGAACTGTGGCTATGGCTCCCTTAGCTGCCTCAGCGGTTTTATTAACAGCGTCGATGCCACTGAGACTGCTTCGAGTGTAGTTTCCACTACAGTGACTCTTGAGGTAAGGGAGTCAAACTTGTTGGAAAGTCCAGCCACTGAGGAAATCAAATGATTTATTTTTTCGCCGAGGGTTTGTAGGGTCTCGCCACCCGATTCCACCTTGTGCTGCTCGCGAGGATGTCCGAGCCGAAGGGAGCCTTGATTTTGCTGCATCTCCCAAGTGCTTTTCCCTCCGTGGTTTGCCCATTTTTGTTCTTTCACGGTTCAGCAACCTATTAATATAACTTTTGTCTAGGTTTGTTGGGGAAATCTTCCTTAGAAAATTACTTTTTAAATTATTTTTGAGAGCTCTAGGGTTCTGTGTCCCCATGCTCAGGCTCCACAGCGTCACTTCCCAGGGATTATTATTTTAATGATCAGCAATCGGAAGGAAGACCACTACCACTAGGGATTACAGTAGTTAATTGGGGAAGGGAGGACCACTGCCACTAGGGATTACTATTTTTAATTGAGGGCTGGTGATCGGAGGATGGGGGACCAGTAGCACCAGGAATGGTTGGGGGTGGCGCCATGCCACCTGCCTCCTCTTCCTCTGCAGATGGGCCCATAATGAGCATGAAAATGGCCCGTTAGCGCCTTGCATTTCCAACGGGCTCATTTGCATGGGTACCTTTGAAAATTTCTGATAACGCTCTGGGGCTGTCAGCACTTGAGGCCCACTTTGGGAGCCATGTTGTGGTGGTGCTACCTGATTTAGCACTGCCCTGACATTGCCCTGTATTTAGTCAATCACGCTCGATTGAATATACCATCCTGGGACCCCTGGGCAATAACAAAGTGCAGCACAAAGCTTCACGTTGCGTTTTGCGCCCAACTAAATATCGGGCCCCATTTCTTTAAAATGGGATAACTTTGAAACCATTAGAACTAGAAATGTAATTTTTTTTAAATGAAAGCTTGGGGTCAGCTAAGTGGATATATCAGTAAGATACTGCTACAGTGGCCATGTATGATAGTAAAACAAAGTTTCACTACATTTTTAAAGTTCTGTTATTTTTAACAGCACATTATATCAACACATATACAGTAGACTTGTAGTGACAAAGAACTATATCGCTAGGATCAACTATGTTGATCAGACTCCAAGCTTTCGTTTAAAAAAAAATTAGCGGTTCAGATATTTCTCTTTCAAAATATAATTTCAAGCACTATGAAAAATCACAAAAGATTAGTTTTGGAAAGGGTCGGAAGTTACTACAGTATTAGTTTTTGTAAGAATAAGCACATTTTGCAGTCATTATATGCAGTAATAGATCTGAAATATTGTGTGCATTTGTTATTTTTGGTCACAGTTTACTGTGCCTTCCATATTTTTGATTTGATTTTGAGCCCTACTGCTCTTGTCTTTGCTGTTTTGCTGCTGGGCCGCTGGCTCATGCTGACATCACTATAGGGCATCGAAGTTACTCATAGTGTGCAGTACAGTGAAGCTACAGCAGCTTTGCTAAAAAAGCTTTCATTAGTAGGTGTACATACTGTGCTGATAATTGTCCCCCTTCCCCAAGACACTCTGTTAGCAATACATTATATGCCCAATTGGACGCCTAGTTCATATGTTATGTAGATAAAGTGATGTATTTTTGTGCCTCAGTAGCAGAGCATGAGGAATGAGTATAGCAAGTTGCTGTCAGCCGAGACGGCTCATAGTCAGTGTATGCACGTGTTTTACTACTATTACCTTTTATCCTGTGAATTCTGTAATGCCTCATTATCCTTCTGATACTGGTGCCTTTCTGAAGTACACAGCCTGTCCGTCTACATCACCCTGACCAAACTCCTCATCCTGCCGTCTCCGTCCCCTAACATCGGTGAGTGGCATCTACTATGAAACTGCAGCATGCAGAATCAACATAGAATTTAAATGTACTATATGTTGTATGTCCACAGTACAAGTTTTTGTGCCTTTTTTTTTTTTGCGTGCTTTTTATCCTCCCCTAACACCAGCTGCCCACTCCTTCAGGCGGGCGACCATCCATCCCTATCGCTCTCCTGTTCCTGCCCTCATCGACCATACCAGCTGACCCAACGTATCCCTTAGTCAGGGGGCAGCCCCCCCTTACCCGTGGGGGCAACTGGGAGGGGAGATTGAAGTGCCCGAAGGCACTTCCTCACATATGTGCCGGGTGAGAATGCAGCTCGTAGCTGATCCTGACTTTCCAGTAGGGAGGCGGGGTCGCCATCATCCGACCGGCTCGGTGGCCATTTTCTGCACATTTTTCTCCCCGTCCACAGTGCCGCTCCTTGTAATGCTCCTGATCTCTCCCGGGGCCACTAAAGAGCGAGGCAACCCCTGCAACCCACCCCAGGAGAGGAGAGCAGTCCGCTGGGCGCTCAATCCTCTCCTCCCCCTGCCGACCCCCAGTATCCTCAGTCCATTCCCGAACCCGGATCGCTGGCATATTGCAAGATGTGGCATCCAGCGCCTCAACCCTCAGCACCACCGGGCCGGCTACAAGTAGTTTTATAAATTGAGGGCTACTTCCAGGAGAAATGCTTCTTTGAAACGTGAAACCATGATTCCACGCATGCCTGGGGGGTTTCGCGGGGCCTAAGATCAACGGACATGCTGTTTACTTCAGAAAGGCACCAATATCAGAAGGATAATGAGGCATTACAGAATTCCCAGGATAAAAGGTAATAAATAAGGCAGTAGTAAAACACATGCCCACGCTGACTGTGAGCTGTCTCAGAGACAGCAACTTGCTATACTCATTCCTCATGCTCTGTTACTAAGGCACAAAATACATCACTTTTTTACATAACACACGAAGAAGGCATCCAACTGGGCATATAATGTATTGCTAACAGAGTGTCTTGGGAAAGGGGGACAATTATCAGCACAGTATGCACACCTACTAATGAAAGTTTTCTTAGTAAAGCTGCTGTAGCTTCACTGTACTGCACACTGCGAGTCACTCCTCTGCCCTATAGTGATGTCAGCAGCACAGCCCCAGTCCACAGCAATACCAGGCTTGCTGTAGAAGCTCTCTGGCACACTCTGCAGGTTTTAGCAGCTCAGAATGCAAAAACTAACTGCAGAGGATATTAATGAAATACAAATTCGGACTCGGTGCAAGAAGGGGTTATTTAATCTCAGAAGAAACTAGAAGGAGAAAGGATCAGATCCATTTTAGTAGCTGCTCCTTGCTGCTTTTACACTGCTTCTTGTTAATTTCACTTGGTAGCAGTTTTTTTTTTTCCTTTTTTACTGCATCTAAGGGGTGAACAGAATATTGTTTTGGGACTGTTGGAATTTTTAAACCTTTTTTGGTGTGCTGTAAGTGGGCTGATTTGTCTTGTTTCATTGTGTACAGTCTGAGTTTTTCTTACTTCTTAAAGGGGCACTGTCAGCTTTTCCCCTCGTTTTGTAGTACATCTCAGTAAATGGGTCTATGGGCACATAATCACAAGGCATATAGTGTAGAATGCTTCTGCGTCAAGAAAAAAGTGTTTAGCTTACCAATTTTTCTAAAATTAGATCATTTGCCATCTCAGTCGGTCCGACATTTAATGTCCTGCCACCAGAAGCTAATTAGTGCAGAGAACGCGCGTCTAGGTGGAGCGCTCGCGCAACATACATATTTCACTATCCACTTGTGGAGAAGCACAGCCTCCATTAGAGTGTGTTATTCTGAAAGGCTCCTGGTAATTACAGATACAAACCGAGGGCTAGTTTAGCTGCAAAGTACTTCCCCATGCTGGTGCCCAAATCCCGCGCATGCACAATAGCAGGCAGGAATAAGATCTCGCGCATGCGTGTGAATGTACCACTATTGTGCATGTGCGGGATTTAGGCACCAGCATGGGGAAGTATTTTGCAGCTAAGCTAGCCCTCGGTTTGTATCTGTAGCTACCAGGAGCCTTTCAGAATAACATGCTCTAATGGAGGCTGTGCTTCTCCACAAGTGGCCAGTGAAATGTGTATGTTGTGCGAGTGCTCCCCGTAGATGCACGTTCTCGAGCTCGTTCTTGGCATTGATTAGCTTCCAGTGGCAGGACGTTAGAAGTCGGACTGCCTGCAATGGCAAATAATCTAATTTTAGAAAAATTGAGATGTACTACAAAATGAGGGGAAAAGCTGACAGTGCCCCTTTAAAAAGGGCTATCAATGAACTGTTTAGGAGTTGTTGAAACTTTGAAACCTATTTTGGTGTGCTTTAAGTGGGCTGTCATTTATTTAAATTGGAGGCCTGTTTCTTCTGCTTTCTTCTGATTATTGTGATTTCAAAGCTGTTTGGTGTGCTGTTATTGGGGCTGTTTCTTTGAATTGGAAACCTATATCTTCTAATTTCAAGCCTATTTTGGTGTGTTGTTGGTGTGGCTGTGTGAATTGCAGATCTGTGTCTTCTGGTATCAAACCTAGTTTTTGTGCTTCAGTTTTTTTTTGGCTGTCTTCACTAGCTGCAAAGTTTAGTGCGTAGTCGGGGAAGGGTGATAATTGTCTGGCCAGGCCTCACTTAGCTACCTGATAACTGGAGGTGGAGCTGAATCAGGTTTGTGGCAACAGTTGCTTTTGGCTTCTCAGAAGAAACTAAAAGGGGAAGGGATCAGGTCCATTTTAGTAGCTGCTCCTTGCTGCTTTTACACTGCTTCTTGTTGATTTCACTTGGTAGCAGGTTATTTTTTTTTCTTTCTTACTATTTCTAAGGGGCTAGCAGAGTATTGTTTTGGGGCTGTTGGAATTTTGAAACCTATTTTGGTGTGCTTTAAGTTGGCTGTCATTTATTTAAATTAGAGGCCTGTTTCTTCTGCTTTCTTCTGATTATTCTGATTTCAGCCCTACTGTGTGTGCCTTTATTGGGGCTGTTTCTTTGAATTGGAAACCTGTATCTTCTAATTTCAAGCCTATTTTAGTGTGTTGGTGAGGCTGTTTGAATTGGAGGCCTGTTTCTTCTAGTGCATAGAAGGGAAAGGGTGCTAATTGTCTGGCCAGGGGCCTCAGCTACCTGATTGGTTTTGGAAGGCACGGGCTGGTCCCACCCTCCCCAGGTACGTCATTTCCTTTATACCGGGGGTTCTGACATCACTTACCCAAAAAGGCAAAGGACATGCACCTGTTGTAGCAGAAGCGGACATCCAGGAAAAGAACAGCAGCAAGTGAGGAGGTGACTGCTGTCTCAGTGGAAGGGAAGTAACTGCAACGCAAGGAGCTTCCATTGTTACCTGTTTGCATTGGTGCTTGCATTGTGGAAAGGAGGGGTAGGAGTTAGGAGGCTGTGCAATAGTTGCTTACAGTTCCTTTTCGGGTGTGGATAGGAATGTAAAAAGCAGTTGCTTAGTCTGTTTAAAGTGTATGATAAATGGGGTAAGGGAAATTGAGAAAAGGAGAAGAATGTCTTGCAGTGATGGGGGGGGGAGACTTGGGGGAATGTTGGGTGTACTTCATCTGGAAGGGTGGGGGTTCGCTGGTGGGAAACAAGAGCAATGGGTAGAGTGGTAGGCTGCAACAACTGTGATGCTCCAGTCTTTCTAAGTATTACGTGGGGGGATGTTTAGTGTGCAACCAACTAGAGAAACTTAGAAAGGAGATCGAGGGTCTGCAGGAGGAACTAAGACGGCAAGGCAGGTTGAGGAGGTTATAGCCCAACACTGAAGGGAGGGAGGCAATTTGGGGCCAACAGGGGGAGGAGAGGGTCAGAAGAAGGGAAGCAGAGACGGGGGGCCTGGGCACAGGCCAAGAAGAATGGTGTCATGGGAAACCAGGTCAAGGGAAAAAAAAAAGGCATCTGGAAGGAGGAGAAAGGGACTGTGGGGGAGGAGAAGTGGCAACAGTCATGGAGTCGAAGGAGAGGGCTACTATGAGGCAGGAGGAAGTGGGCATTGGGTCTTCAGAAAATTGTTTTACAGTACTAGAGAGGAAGGAGGAAGAGGAGGCGATGAGATTGGAGGAGTAACTGATAGAAGTCCAGATGAAACTAGAGTGGGGGAGTTCATCTGGGGGAATTACAGCAAGGGCAGAAGGGGGAACTACTGTGCAGGAGGAAGAGGAGGAGCCAGGAGCGAGAGGTGGGGAGGAAGGGAAGCAAGCAGTTAGTAAGAGGGGTGGAATCTTAGTGCTGGGGGACTCAATACTAAGAGGAGTCAGGTGGGGTAGCAAAGGGGAGAGGCATAGTCGCATTTGGGTGGAGGCCATGCCAGGAATGACAGCAGAAAGCGTGGGCAATCTGTTCTAAAATATGCTAGACGGGGTAGGGGCAAGCTTCATTTAATTATACATTTGGGGACGAATGACCTGGCTGACAAGACGGTAGATATAGTCCAGAGGAGGTTTGAGGAACTAGGACAGTTATGTGAGGGGGCAGGAAGATCAGTAACTTTCTCAGAGATACTTCCAGTGCCCAGGGCAAGCACAGCAAGAAAGCTGAGAACAGAGGAAGTTAACGGATTGCTAAGAACCTGGTGTCATGCTAAAGGGTATGGGCTGGTGGGGGGACCTGGGAGGACAATAGTCCCTGTGCCAAGGATAGACTACACTTGAGCGAGGAGGGAAAGAAAGTGTTGACACAGAGGATGGAGGAGTACATAGAGGAAATTGGGAATTTAAACTAGGAGCAGGGGGTGGCAAGTGGACAAGGGACATAGAGACCACAGGTTGGGAAGCCATGTGAGCGTACCCCCCCACCGCCACCATAACAGTGACAAAGGGCAGGTACAAGTGGCAATGCTAGTAAAGGAGGGGGGAAGGGGTGGAAGGTGGTCACACTGAATGCTAAGAACCCTGGGAAGAAAACTGCAGAGCTACAGACTCTCATGGCAGAGGGGGAAGTGGACATTGTAGCCATCACAGAAACATATGCTACCCAATACAATGACTGGGACCTGTCGATGTCAGGGTACAAGTTATTTTGTAGGGATAGAGTGATTGGGAAAGGAGGGGGTGTGGCACTATATTTGAGGGAAGGACTAAAGTGTGTACGTGTAAGGGAAGAAGGGGAAGAGGGTAGTACGCAGTCACTATGGATGCAAATCCAGGATTCCAAGAATAGGACTCTCAGTATGGGAGTGGTGTACAGGCCGCCCTGCCAGACAGAGGAGGTAGACAGGGACCTAGTGGGACAGATCAGGAGGACCTGCGAGAAGGGTAGTGTGGTGATTGTGGGGGCCTTCAACATGTCAGGAGTGGATTGGAGTACCCCAACTACCAGGAATAGAAGGGGGCAGGTACTGCTGGATGCCTTCCAGGACAGCTTCCTAATGCAAGTGGTCAGTGAACCAACTAGGTTAGGAAATACCCTTGACCATGTGCTGGCAAATGGGGAATCTGTGAGGGAACTTAGGGTTGAAGAACCACTGGCGGGGAGTGACCACCACTCAGTATGGCTCACACTGGATAGGAATAAGGAAGGACTGGAATCTGGCACAAGGGTGCTGGACTTCAGGAGGGTCAATTTCAGGAGGATGGAGGAAGTGGTAAAAGGGTACCTGGCCAGAATTCAACCCAGTGTGGGTACTAATCAGAGGTGGGAGCTCATACAACTGGGGATAGTGGAAGCAACCAGAACCTGCAGCAAGGCCCAGAGCAAGAAGGCTAGGGCAAAGGAATCGAGCTGGATGAGCAAGGAGGTCATGGAAAAGGTAAGGAGGAAAAGAGCTGCCTTTAGGAGGTACGAGAAAACAGGGAGAGGGGAGGACAGGGAGGAGTACCTGAGGGAATCGAAGGAGGTGACAAGGGAAGTAAGGGCATCCAAGGTGTCTACGGAGCCCAGGCTGGTACAGGGCATTAAGAAAGGGGAGAAGGACTTTTTCAGGTACATCAGGGAGAAAAGGAACTGTAAGGATCATATAGTAAGGATTACGAAGGAGGGGGGTTGGGTAGAAGAAGGGGGTGATAAGGCAGAAGTGCTAAATGATTACTTTTGCCTGGTATTTACTAAGGAGAAGAGGGGGGTGATGCCCAAGGGGGAGGGCAGAAACAGGGGAAGGGGTGACGTGGGGAAGTCATGGAGGGCAGTGTTCTGGAGGGTTTGAGGGCACTAAGGGTGGACAAGGTGCCAGGCCCAGATAGCATCCACCCCAGGGTACTGAAGGAGCTGGTAGAGGTCCTGGCGGGACCTTTGGCAGCCCGGCTTAATGCCTCACTACACTGCGGGTGTGTATCTCAGGATTGGAGGATGGCTTATGTGGTGCCCCTCCACAAGAGCGGCCCCAAAAATGAAGCGGGGAACTACAGACTGGTGAGCCTCACATCCATCATGGGTAAGCTGATGGAGACTATCCTGAAGGAGAGGCTGGTGGCCCTCCTGGAGGCCAAAGGACTACAGGACAGCAGACAACATGGTTTTGTATGTGGTAGATCCTGCCAAACCAACCTGGTGGAGTTCTGTGACTGGGTAACTAGGCAGTTGGACAGTGGCCATGCAGTGGATGTCATGTACCTGGACTTCAGTAAGGCATTTGACTTGGTGCCACATGGGAGGCTTGAAGTGATTTTGAAGGCACATTGGGGTGGGTGCAAAGCTGGTGAGATGGGGAGCTGGCTTTAGGGAAGGCAACAGAGGGTGGTGGTGGATGGGGAGCTCTTGTCCCCAAGGGTAGTGACGAGCGGTGTTCCACAGGACTCGTGTTGGGACCAGTGTTGTTTGGGATAATAATTGCAGACATGTCATTGGGCATCAAGAGCAAGACCAATCTGCTTGCTGACAACACCAAGATGGGAGCAGTGGTAGACAACCTGGGGGATGGCAGGGGTTGCAGGATGATCTGGAAAAGCTGGAAACCTGGTCGGACATCTGACAACTGGGGTTCAATGCCAAAAAGTGCAGGGTGCTGCATTTTGGGGTGGAAAACCCAGGAGGAGTTACCAGATTTGGGGAGTTCAGCTAGCAGAGACAGAAGAGGAGAAGGATCTGCAGGTGCTCATTACGGGGTCAATGAACAACTCGGCACAATGTAGGAAGGCAGCTACAAAGGCCAACAAAATGCTGGGTTGCTTTGCAAGGGATATGTCCTCAAGGGGGGAGAGGTGATTCTGCCACTGTATATATCATTAGTTAGACCACACCTGGAGTACTGTGTGCAGTACTGGCGCCCGTATCTGAAGAGGGACATTAAGTTACTGGAGGGGGTGCAGTGCAGGGTGACAAAGATGATCAAGGGGCTGGGGGACATACAGTAGTCATGGCCAAAAATATTGGCGCCCTTGCAGTTTTTTCTAATAATGCACCATTCCTTCCAGAAAATTGTTGAAATTAAAAAAATATTTTGGTATCCACATATGTATTTCTTTGGTTTGCAGTGGAATAAAACATAAAAAGCAGAAAAATTTAGCAAGTCTTAGCTTATTCCACACAGAAATCCTTAAATGGCCCGGACAAAATTATTGGCACCTTTTAGAAGTAGTTCGAAATAATTAGATTTCAAGCAGGTGATTCTCCTTCACTTTGGAATTGAACTCACCTGTGGTGAGTTGCAGGTGCCTGCAATATAAAACTCACTTATTGAACCAGTTTGAATAGAGAAAAGGACTCATTCTCCTGTTTTGTGTCACTGTGTGTACCACAGTGAGCATGGAGAAAAGAAAGACAACCAGAGAATTGTCTGAGGAGGTCAGACAGAAGATTGTAGCCAAGCATGGACAATCTCAAGGCTACAAATCAATCTCCAGAGACCTTGATGTTCCTGTTTCCACCGTACGTAATGTTATCAGGATGTTTAAGGCCCATGGCACTGTAGCCAACCTCCCTGGACATGGCCGCAAGAGAAAACTTGATAGAAGATTGCAGCGCAGGATTGTTCGAATGGTGGAGAAAGCACTTCGATCAACTGCCAAACAGATTCAAGCTGACCTTCAGACACAAGGTACGACAGTTTCAACTTGCACCATCCGTCGCCAACTCAATGAAAGGGGGTTATATGGTAGGAGGTCCAGGAGGACCTCACTGCTGAGACAGAGACATAAGAAAGCCTGACTGGGGTTTGCCAAAACACACCTGAACAACCCAAAATCCTTCTGGGAGAATGTCCTGTGGACAGATGAGACCACATTAGAGCTTTTTGGTAAAGCACATCATCTCTATGTTTACAGAAAACAAAATGAAGCCTTCAAAGAAAAGAACACCTTCCCTACAGTCAAACATAGAGGAGGTTCAGTTGTTTTGGGGTTGCTGTGCTGCCTTTGGCACTGGGTGCCTTGAACGTGTGCATGGCATCATGAAATCTGGAGATTACCAGACCATTTTGGAGTGCAATGTTGAACCCAGTGTCAGAAAGCTGGGTCTCCGTCGAAGGTCATGGGTCTTCCAGCAGGACAATGACCCCAAACACACTTCAAGAAGCACCCAGGAATGGTTCAAGACAAGATGCTGGACTGTTCTGAAGTGGCCAGCAATGAGTCCAGATCTAAATCCCATTGAAAACGTGTGGAGAGATCTGAAATGAAAACAGCAGTTGGGAGAGGGCACTCTTCAAATCTGGGAGAACTGGAGCAGTTTGCACAAGAAGAGTGGGCCAAACTGCCAGTAGAGAGGTGCAGGAAGCTCATCCATGGCTATAGGAAGCGTTTGATTGCAGTTATTTTGACCAAAGGCTGTGCTACCAAATATTAAGTCTAGGGTGTCAATAATTTTGTCAATGACATTTCTTTTCATTTTCTGATTTAAAAGGATATATTAAATTCTGAATCAAAAACAAAGGTTATGTAATATTTACAGAGAAATAAAGAATTGTAGAGACCAAATACTGTACTGTTGTTAATTTCAACTTATGTTCAGAGGAATTGTGAGTTGTTTGAAAAAGTGCAAGGGCGCCAATATTTGTGGCCACAACTGTACCATACGAAAGGAGGCTGAGGGAGTTGAACATGTGCTCGCCGGAGGTGAGGAGGGACAGGGGAGAGACTGAATTCTTCAAGTACATGAAAGGAATAAACAAGACGGGTACAGAAGGGCTATTCAAAGTAAGGGAGGGACACCCGGGGCCATGATATGAGACTGCTGGGAGGAAGGTTCAGGAGGGAGATGAGGAGACACTTTTTTCGGAGAGGGTGGTAGCTGGGTGGAATGCATTACCAGCAGAAGTGGTATCCAGTAGAACAGTGGACTGCTTCAAAAGGGGCTGGGACAGGGCAAGGAGGAGGGTCAAGGGAGGGGGTGCTGGCTGCACATTCGAGCAGACTTGATAGACCTCTAGGCCTTTATCTGCTGGCAAATTCCATATGTTCGTATTTATGCGTGAAGGTCAAAGGGACTGGGAAAGGTTACCTCTCTTGGCCAATGAAATTTCTAGTTGTTTTTTTTTTTACCATTTTATAAATGTAATTAAAAACCTTCAAATGTAGTAACGACCTGAATGGTACTGAAACCAAATATCCTTTAAAGCCCATTTTAAAAAAATTCCCCCACAAACACTGTAGGTGCCTTACCTGTCAGTAAGTTCATTGGCACCAAAAGTAGAATTTTAATCTTCCTAGATTTTGGTATGTACGGGATCTTAATTTGGCTGTGTGGAGCCGATCCCTTCCACTTTCTTGTTTGCAGCCCCGTCCCTACACTAACCCGCTGTGTGACGTATTTATATGGCAAGCGCAGGGACATGCTCCGTAGACTCCAATAGGGGCCTATTTTTCTGTGCTTTTTTTCTATAGTTCATTGTTCTGAGTGGGGTAAATCAAGGGCACTGCTCAACTAACAGGAGCCTTGTTAGAGTGGTAGTCTTGTTTTATCCCCATTGGAACCGTGAACTATTAAAAAAAAAAAAAAAAAATTGTAAAAGTCTGCCACTGAAGTCTGTGGAGCGTGTCCCCACGCTCTTCCACTGAAACATCACTGTAGGTCCTAGAGTGGGGGCGGCACTGCAAACAGGGAAGTGGAAGGGATCAGCGGCTTGGCTCTACAGAGCCAAATTATGATCCCTTCCATTGCAAAATATAAATATAGCAAGATTAAAATTCTTCTTTTGGTGTCTGTGAACTTACTGACAGGTAAGGCACCTCTACAACTTTTTGTACTGAGCACCAGGAAAGGTGCTCTTTAAAGGGGAATAGTCAGCCACACAATCTTCACACCCAAGTGTGGGGCTGGTCCTGGTTTACACTTTATGCACAAAAACATTATTTGTTTTTACTTACTGTGTACTGTACTATAGCAGATTGTACATACATACAAACATACGAAGAAGCCAGCAGAGGAAGACCATTTGGTCTATCAAGTCTGCTTATATTGCAGGGTCTACAGCTTGAGTTAATGTTCCTGCCCTCACTCCCCACTACTCCCATCCGCCCTACCCATGATCCTTACCTTCCCCCATGCCTATCCCAGCCTCTCTTAAAGCTGCCCACTGTCTTCAATGAGATGACCTCTTCCAGCAGGGCATTCCAAGTGTCCACCACCCTCTCTGTGAAGAAGTGCTTCCTGACCTCCCTCCTAAACCTCCCACTGTCCAACTTAAGACTGTGCCCCCTCATATTATGGTTGCCACTCAACTTAAAGAGACTCTCCTTATCAACCTTATTTATCCCTTTCAAGTACTTGAATGTTCCAATCATGTCCCCTCTCTTTCTCTTGTCTTCCAGGTAGTACATGTTCAGTGCCCTCTACCTCTCCTTGTATGCCTTGCCTTACTGACTGGCTGTCATCTTTGTAGCCCTCCTCTGGACCTTCTCCAGCAGATTAATGTCCTTTTTGAGGTGTGGGCACTAGGACTGAATTACATACTCTAGATGCGGCCTTACCAGTGACCTGTACAAGGGCAGTATAACCTCCTCTCTCCTACTACTGATCCCCCTAGCTATGTATCCTAGCATCTGTTTACCTTTGCTGCTGCTTTCTTGCATTGCGTGGAGTACTTCAGGTCACTAGTGATCATCATTCCCAGGTCCTTCTCCTCCTCTGATGCAGATACTCGGACTCCATCCAGGTAGTACATTGTCCTGGGATTCTTTGCTCCAGTATGCATAACTTTGCATTTCTTGGCATTCAAGCCAAGCTGCCAGATCCTGGACCACCACCCCAGCTTTTGCAGATCTTCCTGTTGGTTCTGTATCCCTTCAGCTGTGTCCACTCTCCCACAGAGCTTGGTGTCATCCGCAGATAGGCACATTTTGCCTTTAATGCCATCCCCAATGTCATTGATGAAGACATTGAACAACATCGGCCCCAGCACGGAGCCTTGTGGGACCCAACTGGTTACCTCTCTGGTACCAGATAACTCTTCCCCTAAATTTGCTTACTGAAGTGGCCATGGCTTTTAGTGCTGAGTTTTCCCCTTTAATGTATGTATCTATGCATAAATGTGTTCACTATGGATGCAGTTTGAAAATTTGCATCTTTAAAAAGCTAATAAAAAGAAATTTAAAAAACAGGGAAGCTGCATACACCGCATTCAGTTCCTGTCAGCAGATGCACAGTCTGTCAGACCACAGCCGGTAGACCCTGAACAGCAATTCTGCCCTGACAAGATCTCTCACAAATCTGCCTTTAAGGCAGCTCAGCCCCTGCTGTTCGGGGGAGAAACAGCAAGGTTGATTGGTTCAGGTGTGCACAGGTGACTGAATTAATGCAGTCCCTTTAGTCCCTGTTACTCCTGAAGTTGGCAAGATATCCTGATTGGGAGGCTCAGTTCCCTTCATCCCTGTCACCATGCTCCAGCAGATCAAAGGATGGTGGCATGGTTGGCGAGTTCTAGTCCCAGTGGCAGATTCCTCAAGTCTTGATTCCCACAAAATGCAAAGTCCAATTGCAGGTCCACACCCCAAACCATTCCTTCATGGGCACAAATTCACATCCACTTTTTTTGGCACACAGATCAGGTGATTCCTGGTCCCGAGACTGATACGGCAGTGCCGCCTTTGTCGGTTGCAGTGAATACCTCTGCTGCTCGATATGTACAGTCATAATACTGTATATATTCACGTACAAGTCCTTTTCCATGGGATTTTAGTGGATTGATTGATTTTGTATGTATGTATTATCATTTTTGTTGGCTGGGTAGACACATGGAAGCAACATGTTCCCCATTTTGGGGGGTGACCCTGGGGTGTACACTCAATAATGCACAGTACAATGATGGTACAACAGACACAGCCTAATAAGCACAGTAACATTTTACAGTGGACAACTTTTTAATAAATCTGTATTATGCAAAGCGAGTGCATTTATAGATATACCTTGCGTATAGGGTGACACCCCCTTTACAGTGCCAAGTGTCATTCCCCCTCCCCCATCACATCAGCAGCTGGTATCAAATCTTTAGGTTTTTTCCTCACCCAACAGCACTACTTACTGACACTGCAGCATGTCATTAACACTCCCACTATTTACCTGAAGTAGTTCTTTAAATAGTGACTTATAAAAACCTTCCCCTGTTGATGGAGTATCAGACACGTCACAGGCATCCATCACGTCTCGCTCAGGCTTTACTCCCACCTGCTGGCATCCTGCAGAGATGTCCGCATTACCTGCTTCCTTACTGCCACATTGCCCTGTGTACTCACTGCATGGCAGTGCACAGTAGTAATGCTCTCCTGCTCCTCCCAAAGAATAGCTGTATGCAAATCCCTCAACAGCCACAGCACATCTCAATCAGTTACTAGTAACAGTGACTGTCAACAGGTTACTGGTAACAAGTGACATTTTGACAAAAGTGTGTTAAAAAGGGACCCGGTCAGTGTTTCCTTTCCAGTCGGGTATTAGGGGTGTTCAGTGTGACTGGACTAGATGTAAGTCGACCTCATGAGTAAGTCAAGGAATGACTCTTGGAAGGCAGCACATACTCTGCAAATAAGACAGCCTTATGTGTAAATTGAGTCCCCTATAGTCAGTGCCTATTTTTGGTACTAACTAAACTTATAATGAATATATACAGTACACAACTTCATTCTGTTAGTATACATGTGTGATACTAAAGAGTAGACAGTGCAAAGAGGTTTGCACTGTGCAGTTTGTCTTATAGGAGTTTGAAAAGGCAGTCCACAGAAAACATATGTATGTACTTTTTACTTTCACATGTTTTACTTTCACACAAAATAAACGAGCCTGCCAGTGATCTAACATTAAATGGTTTGGCCCTTTCAACCCACTCATCCATTTCCTAACCTGAAACTTCTCTGAAGCAGAAACTTGTCCATGATTAACTTGAAGGCCTATACTGTCTTCATCTCCACTGTCTCTGCTGCTGGTAGGCTGTGTTTAGGGTTACCACCCTCTGGTAGAAGAAGTGTCTTTTAACCCTACACCTAAATTTACCACTTTTGAGCTTGTGTATCCCCGCGTCGTTTTGGAGCACACCACACCTCCATGTAGAAACATAAAATCTATCAGCAGAAAAGGACACAACGTGCCATCTAGTCTGCCCCACATCCCCATAGGTATCCCTGCCCCTTCAACCTGTTCTCCCCACTTCTGTGCCCTCCCCTCGATGTAGCTTCCATTTCCCTTTTACCCTACAGGGTATTTATCCTCCCATTTCTTGTTTAAACCCATGTGGCTATCCCATACCCTCTTGAACTCCCCAACTGATTTAGCCTCCACCACCCCCTCCGGTAGCCTGTTCCAGGGGCACACCATTCTCTCTGTGAAGTAGTGCCACCTCCTATTACCTTTGAATTTTCCTCCCTCTAGCTTTAAGCTGTGGCCCCTTGTTTTTGTGTTATCCTTCAACTTGAAGATACTCCCCTCCCTCACGTTGTTTATTCCCTTCAGGTATTTGAAGGTTTCGATCATATCCCTCTCTCCCTCCTTGTTTCCAGGTGATACAGGTTTAGCTCCTCCATCCTCTCCTCATATGTCCTCTTGTGCATGCCCTGCACCATTTTGGTTGTTCTACTCTGGACACACTCAGCCCTGTCTGTGTCTTTTTGTAGTTGAGGTCTCTAGAACTGCACCCCATATTCCAGGTGTGGCCGAACCATGGACCTGTATAAGGGCATGAGTACCTCTTTTCTCCTACTTGTAATACCCCTCCCTATGCAACCTAGCATTGTGTTTGCCTTCCTCACTGCTTTGTTAGACTGGTTTGCCTCCTTAAGGTTATCCGATATGATAATCCCCAGATCCCTGTCCTGCTCAGTTACCAAAACCTCCTCCCTGACCAGTGTGTAAGTGGCCTTCGGATTATTGTGCCCTATCTACATTATTCTGCATTTCCTTGGATTAAATCTTTTTTTTTTTTTTAACTTTATATTTATTGTTTTCTTATAGACAGCAAGCTGTAATTTTCCAGCAGAGACATTTCACATGTAAATAATTTAAAACACACTGAGGGTGCCACTCCTCACATATCTAAGCATATTACTTTGTCTACTGCTTAAGATACATCAATGGGGAAGTACAAACGAGCTATTTATTCTTAAAAAGTCCACTATTCCTTCATATGCTGTTTTAAAAGAGCCCATGAGCAGCAAGGAAAAATCGAACTAAAGTTCAAAGGATGAAACCTGTGTCCTTTCCCCTCCTAAGAGGAGATAATAACATCCATGCAATAAACATTAAAGGAGCACACTTATGGTGCTTAAAACTATGTATTAATTCTGCTTTTCAAAGATTTAACATTTATTTTTAATTAACACATTCGGCTTAAATTCCTCTTTAGCAGAAGGTGAAATATGCTCCGTTTAACAATCGTAAGTTCTCCTCGATTAGAGTTTTGGAGGCGAATTCAAATATTAAAAATTAAACCTAAAGTAAATATATGCGATTCTGTATGTACTTGTCCCCCCATACGTTTTACTCACTAAAGTCCGGAGGATAAAGCAATACAGTCTTCTAAATAAATGACATTCCCTTCACCAAACTGATCAGAAACCCTTCCTTCCTTCATGGCTCTTCGTCCTCCGATGAATCTCTGCTCCGGTCTCTCGATCGTCTTCTCCTGGAACCTGCTTCTGAATCCAGCGGACCTACTTCTTCCGGGTCCGAAAAGACAAAAATTTTCCGTGTAGAACAATCCATGATCGGGCAGGAATAAGATACTATGCTGTATGCCTGCTTCTCTCCAGAAGGGCCTGCCCCATCGAATAATTCGCCTCTGTCTCATAGCGTAACTGATGTCTGGAAAGACCTTAATTGGCTCCCCATCACACAACAGCATTTTTGCTGCCTTGCCATGGCTAGGAGGTAATCTCTCGAAGCGACTCCATCTGTCACCGCCAGAACAGCTCGAGGAGCCTCTGAATTATCCACGTTCCCTCGTCTGGCTATCCGGTAGGCTTTTCTAATACTTTTAGCTTGATCTTTAGCTTCATGCCCAAGTTGTTGTATCAGCCAGTCCTGTAAGAATATGACTAGATGGTCTCCTTCACAGCCCTCCGGAAAGCCCAAAAACCGAATATTTGAGGCTCTAACTTGGTTCTCCAATGTCTCTAGCCTCGATCACGGAGATGGCTGTTTTTTTCACCAATGTAGTGCTGATCCCCATAGCGCCTCTGAGTGCTTTTTTGCCTCTAGGGACTCAGTAGTTACCAGTTCCATTGAGGTTTCTAAATTGGTCACTCGGTTTGCTATACTATCCATTTTCTCTGTAAAGGAGGATACTGATGCTATCAAACGATTTATTTTCTGACCCAGAGGTTGCAAAGTTTCTTCACCTGCACTCTCCAATTCTGAGGCCTGTGGTGTGGAGCTAGGCTGCATGGAGGAGGTGGTCTGAACATTTTTCCCTTTCATTCCATCTGGGTGGTTACGATCTTTCCGGGGATTTCCCATCCTGTAACAGGAAGCTTCCGATCCAGTTATCTTGCCAAATTTTGCCGTTTATAGCCCAAGTAACTCAGTTTTAGGAGTTTTAATACGTGTAGGTTGTCAGAGCAGTATTAAAAAGCAGCCATCTTGCTTGGGCTCAACAGCGCCCCCCCTGGATTAAATCTTAACTGCCATCTCTCTGACCACCCCTCCAACTTTCTCAGGTCCTCTCTCATTTACTATCCCCCTTACCTCCCCCCATATATTCACCCTGTTGCAGATCTTTGTATCGTCCGCAGATTGGCATATTTTGCCATCTGGATCCTCTTGTTATGTCTCCAGTGTAAATGTTAAATAGTATCAGCCCCAGTACTGACCCCTGGGGTACCGCACATTTCACCTTTTCGTCCCTGGACTGAACCCCATTTACGACCACCCTTTGACCTCTATGACCAAGCCAGTTTTTCACCCAATTTATTTCCCTCCCTACCCCTAAATTGCCCAACTTGCTCATGAATCTCCTGTGAGGGACAGTGTCACAGGCCTTACTGAAGTTCAGACAGGCCACGTCCACCACCCCACCTTGATCGCATGCCCTCGTCACCCAATTGAAGAATTCAATCAAGTTCATCTGGCATTACCTTCCCTCCGTGAACCAGGGCTGTCTGTCATCCCTTAGAGCACCATCTGTCAGGTATTTTACTACCCTTTCCTTTAGGAGTGCCTCCAGAAGCTTCCCCACCACTGAGGGCAGACTGACTGGGCGATAGTTGCTTGGCTCCTCCTTTCCTCTACCCTTGTGCAATAGCACTACATCTGCCTTTGTACAGTCCCTTGGGACTCTCCCTGTGTCCAACGATAGGTTGAACAGCCTAGTTAGTGGTATCACCAGCTCCTCCCTAAGCACCCTGGGATGTAGGTTACCTGGATCCATTGCCTTGTCCACCCTTAACCAATTCCTCCAATACCCTGCTGTCCTTGAACGGGCTAGAGTCCACCTCCCTACTTCCTCCGCAACTCCAATGCCTTTCCCTCCCTTTCAACCGTGAACACAGAGCATAAGTATCTGTTTAGCAGGTCTGCTTTTTTCTCAACCCGATCTACTCCCTCTCCCTTGAGTCTCATGATACCCTGTCTATTCTTTCTTCTCTCTTCTCTCACTGATGTATTAGAAGAATTTTTTGTCTCCTTGCTAGCCTCTCTCGCTATCCTCTCCTCTGTATCCGCCTTCACCCTCCTGACTGTCTGCCTTGCCACCCTAGGCTTTTCCCTGTATACTTCCCTTTCCTCCTTTCCCCTGTGATCTTTTATATTCTCTGAAAGTCCTTTTTAATCCTTTATTGCCCTTGCCACCTCCTGAGAGAACCAAAGCAACCTCCTGCCTCTTTTGCTCTTACCCACCTTCCCGATGCACTGATCCATGGCACTCAAAACCCCCTCTCTTTATTGCCCCCACCGTTCCCCCACATCCTCCAGCTTTTCCTTGCCTTCCATATTTACTCTGAAAATCTCCCTCATTTTGTTGAAATCCACCTACCGGAAGTCCTGTACTCTAGTGGTAGTTCGACTTACTTCCATCCCTGTCCTAAGTTTAAACCTATCTGCAATGTGGTCACTTGCCCCTAGATTTACCCCCACTGAGACCTCTGCTACACTGTCCCCATTTGTCAGTATTAAGTCCAGTGTAGCCCCTCCCCTAGTCAGTTCTCTGACCAGTTGTAGTAGGAGTGCTTCCTGCATTGATTCCAACATTTCCCTACTCTTTGTTGATGCTGTTGCTGGGATCTCCCAGTCTACATCAGGGAGATTAAAATCCCCTACCAGCAGAATTTCCCCTTTGCTTACCATCCTTTGTACCTCCTTCATTAACTCCTTGTCAGCTTCCTCCTCTTGATTTGGTGACCTGTAAATCACACCAGGTGTATTGCTTCTCCTGTCCATTTGACCAACGTGACCCAGAGGACCTCTTCTGATTCCAGACTTTCCTACACTGCTCTTGTCTTTATCCCATCTTTTACATATAGAGCCCCCCCCCCCCATCCTGTCTTTTCTAAAAAGGCTGTACCCCAGGACAACCACTTCCCAGTTGTGATTTTTCATCCACCAAGTCTGTGTTAGTTAATGTTGTCATTATGTTTGAGTGTTCAGAAGACAGCTCATGTCCTCCCTCAGCCTCCTTTTCTCCTGAGCCTTTAGTCACTCAGTTGCTTTTGTCCTCCATATCACTAATCATTTTGGTGGCCCTTCATTGCACCCTGTCAACTGCTTTAGTGTTCCTGTTGTATTGAGGAGCCCAGAGTACTAGAAGAAACACAGGTAATGAATCTTTTCTTTCTGATCTCCCACAGTTTGAAAGTTGAGGAAGGGGGATGCTTAAATGACAACTAAACAGGGTAATTAAATGGGCAATGGCAAAATCCAGCGTGGGGCTGTAGCTTAAGCCCTTACCTGTAATGCTTATTCAGTTTCTCCAGAAGCGTGTTTATAACAGCATATGGTCAAGTTTGAAAAATGTAAACAAGGACCAACTTTTCAGAATTGCCTGCTCCCAGTAGCAGCCACGGCGTGCATACCTGATGATGTCATTGGAGCCACCGCCTCCGGGCGATCATAGGATCTCTGAGGCCTAGTAAATATATATACTTACAGGGGTTAAGTATATGCATTTAGGGCCTATAAATGAATCGCTCAGAATCTATAATCGTTTCTAATCACGTAAGCATGTCACGGTCATCTTAGGCTGCTACTGGAGCAGGCACTTGGCAAGTCGGTCCTTTGTTTACATTATCGAACTGACAAAATATGCTGTTAAACGTGTTTCTGGAAAAAATGAAGAATGATAAGGGCTTAATCTACAACCCTATGTTTTTGGATTTTGCCGGCTTCATTCCATTTAACCACCCTGTTTAGTTGTCCTTTAAGGTTTGTAATACATTTTGGGAGCAAGTCATTTCTGGTTCTTCGATAGCTTTTGTGCCATCTGTATTTGATCCTTTACTCTGTATGGTTAGGTTCAGTCTGAGCCTAAACAGACACCTGCTTGTGTACTGAACATGTGTTTTCCTTTTGTTCTTACAGCTTTGATACCCAGAGGAATGGGCTGGTTTTTATCTATGACATGGCTGGTTCTAACTACACTAACTTTGAGCTGGAACTCAGTAAAAAGATTCTGAGTCTTTTGAAGGTAAGAACAGGCTGCACTCACTGCTAAGGCAAGACTGTGCTGGCAGGGGTGGTGGTGTGGCCATATATGTCCTTGCCTTCATCCAGTATTCCATCATCTACTCATCTTCCAATCCTGAGACCCATGATGCCCTAGCTATTCACATGACCCTGCCTTTCACTCTCCCTATCTTCACACTTGACCTCTTAACCTCCATCTCAGCCCTTTCTTGCTCTGGGGAGCTATTCATCCTAGGTGACTTCAACTTAAATTGGTTGTCACCTAAAACCACCAAGACTAAAAATGAAATCGGAGCCCTAAACCTCTACCAACTGATCTCGGAACCCACCCGTCCAAACCACAAGACTCAACAACACTCCATACTCGACTGGGCCCTTACCTCCCACCCCCACTGAGTCATCTCCTGTGGCACCCTCCCTAATGCACTCAACGATCACAACCCATTATTCATAGTCAGGAAAGTCCACAGACCTAAATCACCACACAAAACCATACAACTACGCTCTTTTAAGTCTCTCAACATTGAACCTCTCCTAAGCAACCTTGCCCTTTCTGACTGGTCCCCACTAACCTCCTTCCCCTCGGTTGATCAGGCCCTTGCCTACTTTAAAGAAATCTTTCATGTGAATTGGAATACCTTTGCCCTGCTCAAACAAACCAGAGTCAGAGGTAACCACTTACCTTGGATTACCCCTGAACTTCTGGCCTGCCTCAGGGCTAGAGATGGAGCCTGGAAGCTTCATAAAGTTACCCAGCTTCCTAGCGACCTCACGAACTACTGCATGCTCCGAAATGCATGTACCAGGGCTACAAGGTTAGCCAAGTCCGAATATTTCAAATCTGCCTTCATCACTAACATAAATTACCCTTCATAGTTCTAGAAGGTGGTCCACGCCCTATTTACCCCCCCCACCGTGCTTAAAGTAAATAGCATAGCTCACTAGTGGCCGACCCACCTGTTGCAGCAGCAGAATTTCTCCTATTACACCTCCTGTGCCACTGAGTTACTGAAGTTCCTCCCATCCTACCCTCTCCCACCCCCAAACAGAGTGTCCTCCCCCACCCTCCCACCTCCTCTTCTCCTTCCCACCCTCCACCTCCTCTTCTCCTTGGTACAGTAACCCCAAATGATGCCCTAAGCACCCTTCACACCATCAACCCCTCTAAAGGTTCCTTCCCTGATGGCCTCGAGCCAAAGCTCTCACTGTCTGCCCCGGCCATTGCCTGTTCCCCTCCATAATCCTAAATCTCTCTTTCTCTTGTGCTTCTGACCCTACTCCATGGAAACATGCAGTGGTCCTCCCTCTCCCCAAAGGGGTGACCCCTCATCCCTTGGCAACTATCGCCCCATTTCTCTTCTCCCTACCCTTGCCAAGCTACAAGAATATATTGCCCTCTCCCAGCTCACCACTTTTATAGCTGACGCACCCTTTTTCACCCCGTCCCAATCTGGTTTCAGGAAGAACCACTCAACCACCACCTCTCTCCTGTGGCTCACTGACTCCATCCTAACCGGGATGGACAGTGGCCAAATCACCTCTTCCATTTTTGTCAACCTGGCCAAGGCCTTCGACACTGTCTCCCACTCTCCTCTCCTTGACTCCCTTCTGGCAGCTTGTCTGTCTCCCTCCGCCACTAATTGGTTCAAGGCCTACCATACTGGCCGAACCCAATCAGTTAAGATCTCGGACGTCATTCTCTCTCCCTCCCCCAATTAGCACTGGTATCCTCCAAGGCTCTGTACTAGGGCCCCTCCTGATCTTACTTCGAGACACAGCTCTTGCAGCAGGTTACACCATTAGGACTGAAGCCCGGCGTCAGGACCTAGCAAAAAATTCTAGCTAGCTATCTTCAGCGGGGACCTATTGACGTCGGTCCCTCCCAGGACGTCAGGCATGGTACATAAGGGGGCGGTCCCGCCAGATTCCCCAGTTCTTTCCGGCCGTCGACTTGCATGTCTCGACCCTTCGGTTATAGTCTAGCGCGCGACGCGTGGTTAAGTGCTTTCCTTCAGGAAATTTGGATTTCTTCTAGCAAGATTTTGCTGATGTCCTCTCCGACCTCCGGTCACTCCTCCAAGTGTGCTTGCGGGAAACAGATCCCCTTCAAGGATCCCCATACGGCCTGCGTTCGGTGCCTGGGCCCAGACCACGATACCCAGGCCTGCTCCTTCTGCCAGGGGTTTAACAGTCGTACCCGGATCCGACATCAGAAGGCCCTTCAAGCCTTCTTACTGGAAGAGAAGCTGAAGACCATGTCTTCCAAGGGGACTCTTCAAAAGACCCACAAGCGGAGAAGCGAGAGGGAAGGCCCTTCAGGTCCCCTCCAGGGCTTCGGACTCGGCAAGCTCCGGTTCCAGGTCCGACCGCTCCCCCTCCAGGGCCAGCTCTCAGCCTCCCTGGCTGCGGTAAGGAAGCCTTCTTCTCAGGCCAAGTCCGCCAGGCCGTCCTCTTCTTCGTCCTCCAGGGCCTTGGCGAAGTCTGGGGTTGCCATCATCACCATCACAAGTCGGGTTCCCGCCCTTCGGAACCCGACATCAGGTCAGCTTCTTTGCCTCCTCGCAAGACGTTGGAGCTCACCTCCTTAAAGAGACCTCTGGATCCGATGCCGGTGCGTCTGTCGTCGGCCTTGCATCATGCATCCCTGGAGCCGCCGTCGTATAGAACTGTCTCATTCGCCCGGCTAAGCAAGCGCTCCTCAGCCGGACGCCGGTGGGGGACCGGCGCCCGCTCCTCCTGTGAAGAGGGCCCTTACGCCTCCAACCGACGTCGGTCAGGAGACCTTGACCGAGGAGGATCTAACGTAGCCCGAGGACCAGACGGGCGACCTCGGTCTCGTCGACACTCCCAGGGAACCCTCACCGTTACCCGAGCCCCCTGTGGAGCCGACGCCGGGACCCGACGACAGTCCACCGGCGCCTGGACCGTCATCGGGCCTTTCCTTAGTGGAAGTGAAGGACCTCTTCACTTACTGGTGGGACACCATAAAGAAGGACATGGTTCCCACTCTTCCTCCTCCTCCGGTTCCTGCACCCCCCTCGCCATCGGGGTCGGCAGTCCGCTTACCTCCTCCCCGGGTATTCGGAACCCCTCCCAGGGGGAGACCAGAAAAACGGAGACCTCCGTCTAAATCCTCTTCTAGGTCACCCAGCCCCAAGAGACCCAGGAGACACCGACGATCGCCTTCGACGGAGGACACGGGATCAGAGTACTCTTCATCTAGATCCCCATCTCCCCTCTCCATCCCTTCTCCGGACCCACGTGAGATGCCGAAATCTCCTCCGGACGACCCTTCGTTCTCGGATATTATGAGACACATCCAAGAGAACATGGGATGGGATGCAGAAGAGCTAGACCCTGAAAGGATACGCCTCGCCAGATATCTTCGGCAAAAAGACCCCAAGCCTGTGGTGGTGCCACCCTTGGTTGACACTTTCGTGGACATCACCAAGGCAGCGTGGAAGCGTCCACATTCGCTCCGGGCGATGCCGAAGAAAGCTGATTGCTTGTACAAGGCTCCTAAAGAAGACCAGTACTTGGCTCAGCAGCCTCAGGCCGACTTTCTGGTTATCACAGCCTCACATGACCGGTCACAGAGGCCGCAACATCTGAGCACCCTGCCACCGGACCCAGAGTCCAAGCAGTTAGACGCGTTGGGTAGGCGCACGTATGCTTCCGCTACCTACGCCATCAGATCCTTGAACTATTTGACCCACATGGTTCAGTTCCAGAACGCCTTGTGGGAACAGAATCTGGAAACGACTGCAAAACTGCCGGAAGGTGAGCAGAAGGAGGAGATGCTTCAGCTCTTCCGTGCGGGTTGGGACGTGGGAGCACTTAAGTGCTCTGCCAGCGTGCGACTCCAGCGGACTTATCGGCCAGCAGCAGCTTCTGGTGTATGCCTCCGGAAGCACTCTTGGTTACGCGTCTCCGGCTTTACCCCGGATGTCCAGAAGAATATCATGGACGCTCCATTCGTGGGAGAAGTCTTGTGTGGTAATCCTTCGGAGAAGATTATTACCAGACTTCAAGAGGCCGGGAAGGCGGTAAGGTCGGTTCAGGCCATGTACCGACCCAGGCTTAGTTCCTTTCGTAGGAACCAAAGCGGAATTCGTGGGCTAACCATCAACTCCTCAATGCCAAGAAGATTGTCTCAATGACCTTTGGCACAAGGCAGAGACTCCCTAGGCTTCCCTCTCTGCCCACGTTCCACACCCTTGATAGGACTTTATTTGAGGACACATCCTCTTTCAGGTACCTAAGTGTTTGGTTGGACCAACTTCTCTAGGCATAGTGACGTTGTCCAGAAAATAGTGCGCCCCAAGCTTGGCGCCCTGTTCAGGAACTGTAGTTGCATCCCTCCTACGGCTAGGCATGAACTTGTTCAGAAGATAATATTGCTCATTTTTGACTACTGTGACATCTACGGTGCTGCTCTCACGCCCTTCCTGGCCAGATTGGATACCCTCATCAGTTCCTTCTGCCGCTTTGCCCTGGATGCTCCCTCTCGCACCCACCACTGAGATCTTTATCCTGACCTATCCTTCCCCTCTCTTACAAATAGGCGACTGTCCCACTGCACAAAATTCACCTCCAAGCACTGGCTGGGTGAGCTCCCTTCATACCGCTCCCCTTCATTCATAACACCCCCCACACCCTCTCACTCCCTTAGATCCACCGACTTGCATACCCTGGTAGTGCCCCATAGATCAACCTTTATCAGTCAGTCTAGTTACTCTCACTGCCTCCCAAAAATTTGGAACCCCCCTCAAATCTGTCACTCATCCTCCTCCTACTCCATCAGCTCTGCCCTCAGTAACTACTTGCACCTAGCTGTTCCTGCAAGACCTCCTTAACTCCCCCTCTAACGCCCAGGACAAACCCTTCGCCCCTGTCATTACCCTCACTCTGCCCCTGATGCACCCTCCCCACCCCTAATTCCAGCTCTGCTTTCCTTCCCCAACTCCCTCCCCTACTGGCCTCCCTTGCACTCTTACTGTGTTTCTCTGCACCCAAATTTGTAACAGGAGCTTGTCCCCACTCCACTCCACACCACACCAACCACCCTCTCCTCCCTCCCCCGAAGTCTCCTATCACCCCTGTCCCCTTACAGGGCTTCTCTGCATCCTGAATGTTCTCCTACTGGAACTTGGTCTCTCTTCTCTCACTAAACCTCTCTTCTGGTCTTCTCAAACTTTATTGGGCTCCCAGCATCCCGAAGCATGCTCACTCTCAATGCCTAACAGCCTGCTTCCCTCCTATCGTGCTCCGCCTCTGCCTTGTGCAGGCAGGATTCTCATCATAATTGGAGTGGTCAGACTCTGGTAGACCTCTGTCCTCCCCCACTCTTCCTTTTCCCTCCTGATCCTTCATTGTCTGTCCCCTGTAGGGGTTCCCAGCTCCCCTAGAGTCTTAGCTCTTGATAAGCCCTTACCTCTCTCCCCATCTTCTCTATCTACCTTCTCCCTGCCCTCCTTCCTTCTCCTCCACTTCACCCTAAATGCTTACCTGCACCATCCCCTAGCATGGTTCTCAACATCTGGAACTGGTCAGTACAGGTCAGTGTCCACTGTCTCCCCCATGCTCCTCCCCGTCCACCCCCCCCACTTAGCACCATCATCTCCTCTACCCTCGCCCTCAGTGACCCATGGCTGGGCTCTTACTGTCCTGTCTGACATGAATCTTAAATGCCCCTCCTCCCCATTTCGTAGCCTTAGTTCTGGCTAACCCCAGTCTTTTGCACGTCTAGACAAATTTGCACTTCTGTCATATCTTAACTAACTTGTACTGTCTGTGTTACTCCCTGTTGGTTTCCCCTAGATCAACAACTTGTATCTCCATTCAGCCTAACCAAGCTACTCATTTAATGTGTCACTTAGAGTTACCATTAAATGTCATTTTGTCCTTTTGTATTTACCAAGTTCTAAACTGTAATCATTGCACCTATTTAGTTCAAAACTGTTAGCACCCTGCTATTTCACTGCATCAATAGTGTACTCACTGTTATTTGTATGTCATTCATATGTAAATCTTTGTTAGTGCTCCATATTTATGTATACTCTCCTCATGTTACCCCCCCCTCAGATCACACTGGGAGACGAGCAACCTGTTGCTCAGTATACCTTCCTGGTGAAACATTTCAATAAGTAAAAAAAACACAGGCCACCTCCCTGGGTAGGATGGCTGGGCGCTGTGGGATGCTGACTTGGGAGAAGGGGAGCACTCTACTGGGCAGATATGGGGTACATCTCCACAGAGAGATACAGTTAATAAAAAAAAAAAAAAAAAAAGTTAAATATATATTTCAATCAGTTCCTTTGGAAGTTGGTACTGTTAAAGAGGAACAGTCGACGCCCCCACACTTGCCTGGCCCCAGTATGCAGTTTGTGTGCAAAAACATTTTGGTTTACGTACTGTTTGTTGTAGTATAGTAGATTGTATCAGGCTGTTCTAGGGACGTGGATATGTTGTTCATTCACACTTCTTGGCATGTCCTTTCCCCTTTAATTCTTGCCAGAAGGTCTTCAAGCTGGTTCCTCCCACTCACCTGGGTGGTATAACCCTCTGCTCTGCCCCATGACGCCAGATCTTCCTTTCTGCTGGAAGATTCAGGTTGCCTCCTCTCTGCTATAGTGTTTTATAGGCCCTGGCTTCGATTTCTTCGGGTCCTCTGAAGATTGAGCTCATTCGAGCTAGCGATTGTGACTTTTGCTATTCGATCGTGGAAGATAAATCTTCCCCTGGTCTTTGCTGGTGCCCGTGTGGCCAGAAAATGTCACCCACGAACCCACATACCATGTGTGTCTACTGCTTGGGTGTTGGCCATGACATCCAGGCATGCGAGATGTGTCTCACTTTTCACCCGAACGTCCTTGTCGATCGTCTCACACGGCTCAAGTTGGGCAGGCCTAAGAAATGGAATCCACCAGTGAACTCCAAGGAGGCCCAGTGGGCGGTCTCCGCAGCTGTGGGGTCCGCCGAGCAGTTAGAACAGATGCAGGCCTTCGAGGAAGAGGCGGAGCGGGCCGCGGAGCTCTCCTCTTGGCCGATTTTTGTTTCACTCAACCTGAACTCCACATTCTTGGGCTCCCTTTGGGAGATGTGCCAGTCTCTCCCCACCACGGGCGAGGGACCTTCGGGCTTCACATACCTCCGGTCCCGTGAAAGGACAATGAACAAGAGATTCTTTGTCTGGCAAAGAGATTCTTGGATTGGCGATCTTCGGTCCCAGGAATCTGAAGTCTCGACTGTGGTTGAGTTGCGACTTTGTCAGCGTGCTTCGGTCCCACTGTCTGGTCAGCCGGCCAAAGTCTCGATCGACGACACTGGTGAGATAACTCTCGACTCTGTTATCGGCCGACAACTGTCTTAATAAGACTCCGGTCCTGTTTTTCTCCGATGAGGAGACCCAGCCTGCTGGCATTCCCATCGAGGAACCGGTCCCTGATCCTTGAAATTCACCGGTTCCCCTGGTGTCCCCTGAACAACCCGCACAGCCAGTCCGATCGAGGTTGAGATCATGGACCCCTCTACCAATAGGCCAAGGAAGGCGCATAAGTGCTCTACGTCATCTTCGTCCTGCTTTGATGAGAAGAGGCTGCGGCAGAAACTCCGTTGAAGCTACGAAGATCTAATGTGGCAACAGCTCATTCTGTCTGGGCAGAAGCTTTCTATGGTTTCCACCATGGCCATTACTTGGCTTTTGTCTCCCAGGCCGAAGCCAGCTCAATTAGAACCAGTTAAATCGGTTCCTCTGCCCGTAGAGTCAGTAAAACCTGCCCCGGTTCAGCCAAAATCGGTCTCTTCACTGGTAGTGTTGGAACCGCCACCTTAACAGCCTTTAGGAGGGGTTCTTTCGAAGGAAGCTCGGACTGTTCCAGGTCTTCCCCACAGGATTTTGGTCACCCTTACGTCTGATCGCCCCAGGTGCGTAGAAGGGGATCTTGGTGGCCGACCGATTTATCCAGATACGTTTGATTCTGATGGCACCGACCTCCACTCTCATCCGTTGGATGATGAGTCAGTGAGTAGTCTGTTGACGGAGGAGGGCCCTTTGTCATTTTTGGGAATTCTCCGCCTTATCTCAGAATCCACTGGAATACCCCTGGAACCTGTCCAGAAACGGGCGGAGTACCCTCTTACAGATATTCTTAATAGAGGGGATACCCCTACGGAAGCCTTCCCAGTGGCCGAGGCCATTGTAGGCCCAGCTTTGGAGCTCTGGCAGCATCCTGTCTCCTCAGTGCCAACGGCCCGGGTGGCCTGCAAGTATGCAGTGCCCATTGGGTCCCTCTCGGAGTTCCCAGAACATCCCTCGGTGGAGGGGCTGGTGACCATTTCTGTGTTCAGATGCACAAGCGGCTCTGCTGACACTGATGGACCTGACAAGGAGTCAAAAAAACTGGACTACTCTGCCAGGAAGGTCTATGCAACCTCCTCTCTAGGCCTCAGTCAGGCAAGCTCAGCCGTCATCATGGTGCACTTCTTCCATGCCCTCCTGGGCTCCTTGGACGAAGTTTTCCTGCACCTCCCCGTGGACCTTCAGACTACGGTCAAGCAGGTCTGGGACCAGGGCCGAGCTGTTGCCAAGCAGCAACTTCAGATGGCCTTGGACCTCGGGGACTCTTGCACCCATTTGGTGGCAGCTGCGGTTGCTATGCACCGCAGGGCTTGGCTGAGGCTTTCCACCTTTACGGCAGATACCCAGCACAGACTCACTGATGTTCCTTTCCTGGGTACCAATCTCTTCGGTCCAGGTGTGGATGATCACCTTCAGTGAATCGAGCAGTCCAGTGCCACCTTGAGCTCTGCTACTTCTGCTCAAAAGGACACCCTTGGCTCCAAGAAACAGCAGCAGAAGAAGAAGCCCCTTTGGCACCCTGCTCCTGTGGCCAATCAGCCCTCCTTCCAGGGTGGGCAGCTACAGCAGGCACAAGCTTGGTGACCTCGCCCCAAGTCCAGCCTCCAGCAGCCCGCAGACAGGGAGGTCGGGGTTCAGGCAGTTTCTGATCTGGACCCTCTTCCTCCAAGCCAGTGACAGGATAGTAGTTGCCACCCCTATTCCTGTCACGTCAGCTCTGGGTCCTCCTGTGGGGGGCCGGCTCTGCCACTTTCTTTCCACCTGGTCCGTTGTTACCATGGACATATGGGAATTAGAAGTGGTTGGCCAGGGTCTGCCTCTAGAGTTCAAGCAGTACCCTCCCTGCCGAGCCCACGCCTCACAGGAGGAGAGCTATAAGCCCACACTCGGTTGGCTCTGAGAGACAGCATAGCCCAACTCTGCCTCAAGAAGACAGTGGTTCAAGTGGCAGATCCTCCAATCAACCCAGGGTTAGTTTCCAGGTACTTCCTGGTCCTGAAGTGGACGGGGGACTGGCGCCCCATTCTAGATCTGCATGACATGAATCAGTTTTTCAGGCCATGCAACTTCAGGATGGTAACTCTGTCCCAGATCTTGCCACCCCTGGAGCAAAACATGTTCTGCTCACTGGATCTCCAGGCCGCATTTTTGTCACGTCCTAATCCGTCCATCTCACCAGCGGTTCCTCCGTTTCAGAGCAGAAGGAACCCAAAATGAGTTCCGAGCCATGCCATTTGGCCTGTCATCGGCCCCATGGGTCATCACCAAATGCATTGCAGTGGTGTCAGCCCATCTCAGGCGTCGAGGGGTCAGAGTATGCCCTTACCTTGACAATTGGCTCTTAGCAGGTTCCTCCCAGCAAGAGGTGGAGAGGTCCAGGGATCTGGCCCTCCAGACCTGCTCTCAACTTGGCCTCCTGATCAGTGAGGCCAAGCCGGAGCTTGTGCCATCTCAGGTGATATGCTTCATCGGGGCAGAGCTCAACTCTTGCCGAGCCAGAGCATGGCTCCTGGCAGACAGGGTGGAGATTCTCTCCTCCTTTGCCCAGTCATTTCTGGTTGGGCACTTGTGCCCTGCCCGGGGCTTTCTGCGCCTTCTGGGGTACAGGGCGGCCTATGCTACCATGGTCTGATGGGCCCGTTGGCATATGTGCCCCCTTCAGTGGGAGCTGGCCGCCCAGTGGACTCGGCTCCATGGTCACTTCGACCAGTTGATCATGGTGACCCAGAGGATGTGGGACGCTCTCCAGTGGTGGACCATCCTAGACCATCTGCAGGAAGGGATCCTGTTTGTCTGCCCTGAGCCAATGGTTGTCCTCATGACAGATGCCTCTCTCACGGGCTGAGGAGCCCACATGGGGAACAACAAGGCCCATGGGTTCTGGACCCACGAGGAATCCTGATATCATATCAACCTGTTAGAGCTCAGAGCGGTCAGACTGGCACTGTCAGCATTCGCTCAGCAGCTTCGGGGTCAAGTGGTTCAAGTCCAGACGGACAATACCACGACCATGTATTACCTCAGCAAACAGGGCAGCATGCACTCCCGGCTGCTGTGCGGGGAAGCGCTCTGCATCTGGACACTCGAGAGCCAACTGGAGGCAGATCTCCTAGCCATCTATGTGGCAGGAGCCTCAAACCAACTAGCAGATGCTCTCAGCTGCGTAGGCGAGACATCCCATGAGTGGTCTCAATCCAGAGTTAGCGCACAGCCTGTTCTCCCACTGGGGCAAACCGATGGTGGACCTGTTTGCCTCAAGGGAAAACACCAAGCTGAGGCTGTTTCATGCCGGCCCCCCTCAGCAGGGTTTGCTGCAGGGGGATGCCTTCTCGAGGCCATGGACCCTAGGCCTCTTCTACACCTTCCCTCCATTTCCCTTGATCCACAAGGTGCTTCTCAAGGTGAGGAGGGGCAGGGCAGAGGTGATCCTGGTAGCCCCAGACTGGACCCACCATTTCTGGTATCCAGATCTCCTCCGCCTCAGCAATAGGCTCCCGAGGTGTCTTCCAGCACGCTCGGACCTGGTCTCAGTCAGTGAGGGGAAGGTATTCCATCCAGACCTTCAGCCCCTGCACCTGACAGCCTGATAACCTGAGCGGCTAGAATTCCAGGCTTTGGGTCTCTCTGAGGATGTACTCACAGTAGTGGACGCATCTAGAAAGGAGTCGACCAGGAAGTGCTATGCCTTCAAATGGAAAAGGTTTTCCATTTGGTGTTAGGGCAAGGGCCTGGACCCTTTGTCTTGTCCTGTGGCTAGCATTTTAGACTACCTTTGGTCTCTGTCCAAAGGGGGTCTTCGACTCTTAAGGTGCACCTGGCAGCCATCTCTGCTTACCAGGCGTGGGCCGGTCAGCAGACAGTGGTACAGGAGAAGGTGGTGTGGTGCTTTTTCAAGGGCCTAGATCACATATCCCCTCCGGTGTGTGTGAACATCCACCTCCGTGGGATTTACTGCTGGTTTTGGCAAACCTCATGGGCAAGCCATTCAAACTAGTGCACAAGTGTGAACTATCACACTTGTCGTGGAAGCCGGCCTTCCTGGTGGCTATCACATCATCCAGAAGGACTGGAGAGCTCCAGGCCCTTTCAGTGGAGTCTCCTTACCTGGTCTTCCACAGTGACAGTGTTGTCTTACGCCCCAACCCGAAATTCCTCCTGAAGGTAGTGTCAGAGTTTCACCTTAATCAGGTATTGACTCTGCCTCTGTTCTACCCGAACTGCACCTCGGATGCCGAGTACAGGCTCCATACCTTGGACCTGAGATGAGCTCTCTCCTGTTATAAGGAGAGAATGGCGGAAATTCGGGGAGAGGTTCGCCAGCTGTTTGTCACCTATGCTGAAACTGCTTCTGGCAGACCTGCAGCAAAGCAGACAGTTGGCAGATGGATTACATCTTGCATTGATCTCTGCTATAGGTTGGCGGGTAGGGAGCCTCCCGTAGAGCTAAGGGCTCATTCCACCTGCCATACCGCTGCATCAGTGGTTGCTTCCAGGGACATCCCTATCCAGGAAATCTGCCGTGCTGCTACCTGGAAGACAGCAAACACCTTCATGACCCACTACCACATTGACCTTGAGTGACGCCGGGATGCTGGTTTTGGGGCCTCAGTTCTCCAGTCTCTATTCCCTAAGTAGGGTGTGTGTGCCTTGCCTCCCTCCTCCCGGAGAACTGCTAGGAGTCTGCCAAGAAGTGTGGATGAACAACATATCCACATCCTTAGAAAAACAGGTTACTCACCTGTAACAGTAGTTCTAGGAGTGGTATTTGTTGTTTAAACCCCATGAAATCTTAATGTATTCTGACAATTGCAGTATGGTCGCACCATAGGACTGCCCCAGAGCCGAAATGGTTAATAGAACCTACAGTATACTAAAATGGAATGTTAGGCTTCAGCTCAGTTTTCAAACCACAGTCCCTGGTTGCACTTCCTGCAACCGTCCGATTCTTTACTGGCTTGCCTCAGTAAGATGTCTCCGGAGAGCTCCCCTTCACTTCGACTGAAGTTATTTTCTCATTTTATAAAGTCCATTTATTTTATTTGATTTTTGAAGCACTGTCCTTGGTTCATAGGTAGAATTAGTTAGTGTTAGTTTTGGTAAGTTTTATCGGTTCCTCCATGGTTCTCCTAACCGGGAAGGAACCGATACTTTGATTTGATTTATTTTAACATTGGTACCGTCCGTTAAGGCGGTTTAGTTATTTAAACTTTTTGGTAAATTCTACCAAGATAATTCTCGGTTCACTTTGGTTCTAACCAACCGATAAATGTCACAGCCTAAGAAACGAACGGGCTCCACAGGTTTCCAACATTGTACAGAGTGTGGGGAACTATTCGCTAAAGCAGATCCTCATTTAATTTGTGCTATTTGTTTGGGGTTTGACCACCTCAAGGAGGACTGTGAAATTTGTAAAAATTTCCCTCAGTCAACGCTTGATAGGTGATTTAAACGACTGCAGGAGAAAATGTCTTGAGAAAACCGCTGAACCGGTAGCAGACACTTATAAAGAACGTGGGGGGGGGGGTACCAGCCCTCTGACAAGGGTGACTCCTCAAGTACAAAACAGAGACCTGCCGAAGCAGCTGCTAACCTGGCAGTTTCCGGCAAAAGGAAGAAGAAAGAAAAACACTCAGCGGTTGAACCGCATCAAAAGGCATCAGTTCCAACCTCTGAGGAGATAGCGGATGCTATTCATATAATTAAGTCTCTTCAGGGCAGTCCGGTTTCGGTTGAGAAACAACCGTGTCTACCCCAAGTTCTGCTTTGCTTCCCAGTTTAGTGGAACCTGAATTAGACACTTATGGAGAGGAATATGAAGAGGAAGCTGACAATAGCGATGAAGTGGGCTTTGGAGAGCCCATTGAACTGGATATCTCCCCAGATCCTCACAGACCTGATTCCCTTGATAAGGGAACTGAAGATTTTACATCTCATTTCCAGTTTATCAGTCAGGTTGCTTAATCCTTGGATCTTCCCACTCAAGAATCCACTGATGAGGAGGAAGAAGAACAAGATTACAAAGAGATGAAGGGATGTGCCAACGTCTGAAAGGGTTTTGTTGCCTATCCATAAATCCCTAAAGAAACAGGTCCTGAAAGTTCTGCATACCTCCACTTCCATTCCACCCCTGGAAAGAAAAGTGGATAAGAACTGGGTTGCTAAGGGTGGAGTGGAGTTCTTGTTTGGACACCCTAGCCATGAGGGAATGGTGCAGGCTGCAGCCTGTGATAAGGCTGGCCTCCCCTTGTCATCACACCATCCTGATAAAGACTCCAGGAGAATAGACTTCATTGCTAAGAAACAATATTTGGGGTCTTCTGTTGCAGTAAGACAGGCCTCTTACGTGGCCTATGTTGCAAGGTATCGGAGGACTTTGTGGGACACTGTGATGGAAATCACAAAGTCTGTTCCAGCCCCTGTGGCACCAGATTTAGGAGAAGCTGCAAAAAGGGGCATAGAGTCATCTAAAGTGCTATTTCATATGGCAGTGGACAGTAGTGACACTGCTGCCAGACAAATGGCTTCTTCCATATCTTTAAGAAGGTTTGCCTGGCACAGGACAACTAACCTGACTCAGGACACCCAGTCCAAAGCAATGGACTTCTCCTGTGAGCCTCTGTCTCTTTTTGGTGAGCAGACAGAGGCTTATATGAAGAAAATGGATGAGTACAAAACAGCTTATCAGAGTGCTGCTGCTAAAGAGAAGCCCTCTACACCTCATAAGCAGCAAGCCAGGGGTCACAGAGGCAGGCCTTATAGGCCATTCTTTCAGCCCCAAGCTTACCCCAGTACCAGCAGCACAGGGTCTACTTTAGAAGCAGGGGCAGAAGGGTGGCAACTGGATAGCCCTAGCATGGCCAGCTTCCCAACCTAAGACAGACACCTAAGAGGACTGGCAGGTTACCTCCCAGTATAGATAAGGAGCCTGGATGGCCCACTACCTCCAGGAAAGGAAATCCATTACCACAGACAAGTGGATATTGGAGGTAGTGGGCTAAGGTCTGGCTCTCAGTTTCAAATTAAAACCAAGGCTGGGGGGGGCACTGTGGAGCCCGAGCAAGATGGCTGCATTGAGATAGAGTTCTGCAATTACTCTGCACTAATATCGATAAAAATTCGATTGTTTGAAAGCCAGAAAGATCCAAGTTATACTGAGGGGTATATCTTCCATTGCTTGTCAGTATGGGAAACCATAAGAAGGATTGAGCAACGGGAGGTGGAGCTAGAGCCAAGATACAAACGGGAGCCCAGACCGTGAGGTCTAACCAAGATCGCAACCTCAAATCTGCCGAAGTTAAGGGAGAGGAAACTCTGCAAATGCTGGTCCTAAAGAATTCTAGGCTAATCACTACAGTTGCAGGACTAGCTGATAAATTTGATGGATTGACTAATAGGGTGGCTAGTATTGAATCTATGATGGAATAAGTCACCCTAGCAACATCGGATGCCACTAAATGAGTGGATGCGGCAATGGGGGCAGTAACCTCCATGATTAAGGAGAACAGGCACTTTAGATCCAAACTTGAAACACTAGAAAATCAGATTTGTGCTGCAAATTTGAGACTGCTCGGGCTTCCGGAACGTTGTGAAGGGGATCATTTAATGCTGTTCCTGCAGGACTGGTTAACTCAACAGTTAGGAGAGGAGGTAGCGCCTGTGGTCCAAAAATTCCAGAAAGCTTACCAGGTCACTTCCAGAGGCCGCCCGGACAACCTTGAAGCGCCATGGACAGTTATTGTCATCTCTGATGGTGTGGGATCTCTGGACTACCTCATGACAATGGCGAGGCAAAAACGATCTCTCCCGCTGGATGGTCAGCAGATTTTAATGTTCCCCAATATCAGCTACGCAACCAGGCAGCAGCGCAAGTGATTTGACGGGGCTAGGGCCATGCTTCGTGAGGCAGGGATCTCCCATGCAATGGTGTTTCAAGCAAGACTCCGAACTGTGCATAGGGGAAAGGTGTTTCTCCTCTCAGACCCCGAAGATGCGCTGAAATGGTGCCATAAGAACGCGGTCAAACCACGGGAGAAGCAGAGAGAGGATTCATCCTCTGAAGATGAGGAAACTTGAGGAAAGGACATTCCTGGACTGCCTAACAGGTTTCTCTTTTCTAAGAGGGGTTAGATTGCAGGCCCTGAGTTAATATGTTGTTCCCGAGAATTATATAAATTTATTTTCTTTCTGTTCCTTAAGAATGGGCTGGATATTAAATACCTCTTTTTTTTTTTTTTTTTTCCTGGCGGTAACATCGTCTGCCCTCCGCCCTGGTCACGGCCCCCGGAGACCTCCACCACCACCTATAGCTGCTGAGGACCCAGGTCACCCCGGCTTACCCCTGGAGGTGGGGGCCTTGAGCCACCGCCGTGACCCAGACTGTGACTGTTTGGGGTCCATGGCGGCAGTGGCAAGGCTCTCCAGGGGAGGCTTCATCTTGCAGTGGTCCCTTCCCGGCTTAAATACCTCTTTCTGAACAGCGGCCTATATTTAGTAATTAGCACACTTCGTATTAACGACAGAAATTGTTGTCTTTACTCTCAGTTTATGATGCCCTGTCCTGGGGCTTTCTTTCTATGGATTTTTCCATGTTCAAGCAGTTCTTAAAAATGTTTAAGTATACATTGAAGGAATGAGAGCTTTAAATGGTAAATAGCTTGCAGAGAGTACAAAGCTTATTCTCTTTATTGTTATTGCAGTTTTGCGAGTTTTGAGTAAACTTGGTGGACTCTTTCTGCTCTTGAGGAGAGACTAAGATATACGCGCAGTATTCTTTACTATATATTGGGGGAAATACCAATTAGCTCCTGGGCTCTTTCTTAGTTGCAGACTTTTGCAAATAATTTTGTTGAAATGTTTAACAAAGGATACCCCCACATGATGTATCTTTTAGCTTTTGGTGGATCAACAGAAAGTAGTAGGAGGATTGGCACCCTCCTGGTTTAAACTGTAAAAATGTAATACCAAGAGTCTGTGAATGCTACTGTACATGGATATATATATATATATAAAATAATAAACACAAAGTACAAAAAAAAAAAGGCTGAGGGCAAAAGTTTTTCGACCTTCCTCCCCAGCAGAGACCCTGTTGCTAGAGAAGGAGGTATTGCATCTCCTATCCTTAGGGGCAATAGAGTCAGTCCCCCTTGCAATAGAGGGGGAAGGCCTCTATTCAAGGTACTTCCTCACTATCAAGAAAACAGGGGAGTAGCGACCCATATTGGATCTCAGACATCTAAACAAGCGTTTACTGAAACCAAAATTCAGAATGGTCACTCTGTCTGCAGTTAATTTGCCAGCATGCTGCAGGGGCATGTAGTACAGGTCAGAACAGACAACACAACCACAATGTACTACATCAACAAATGAGGCACAAGTTCCACTCCTCTGTGCACAGAAGCCATGAGAATATGGACCCTGGCTTTTTCATTAAATATCCAGTTGTCAGCAGTTCATCTCCCAGGCAGACAATGTCTTGGCAGATGCATTGAGCAGAATACATCAGAGCCACTACGAATGGTCTCTGAACAGTCAGGTACTACAAGTGGTATTCAGCAGGTGGGGGACTCCAGAGATAGACCTGTTTGCCTTACCAGACAACCACCAGCTCCCAAGATATTGCTACAAGCCACCAGTGACAGGTTCAGTGCCACTGGATGCACTAGTGCTGGACCAGTCGGGGAAGTTTCTGTATGCCTTCCTTCCGTTTCCCTTGTTAATAAGGGTTCTGATCAAGTTCAGATACCAGTCTGCCACAATTATCTTAATTGCTCCAGATTGGGCCAGGCAACCTTGGTACTCCCTGGCACTGGATCTGTCAATAGCCAAGCTGGTCAGCCTTCCCAGGAGGCACAACCTACTGACTTCATCCTAGGGCAGGATCCTGTACCTGAACCTTTGGTCCCTCAGGCTCAAGGGCTGGCTCTTGAGGACCTAAAGTATGTCAATCTGCATCACTCAGAAAGTGTCATGGAGGTCCTCAGGGTTTCTAGAAAACACTCTACCAGAAAGATTTATACTTCCAAGTGGAAAATATTTTTTATTTGGTGTCAGAATAAAAACCTGAACCATAATCAGGCAGGATTGCCTGTGGTTCTGGATTACCTTACCCATCTTCAATCTCTTGGTTTAATGCCTTCCACATTGAAGGTGCATTTGGCTGCAGTTTCCGCTTACCTGTCAGCAGGTAAGACATCATCCTTGGCATCTAACCCTGTGTTCGGGAGATTCTTTAAGGGGCTGATGCACTTGCACCCACCTCACAGAATTCTGACTCCAGTACGGGATCTTAATATTTGCATAGCACAGTTTATGCGACCACCCTTTGAACCCATGGCAACAGCTGATCTCAAGTATGTGACTTGGAAGACTGTGTTCCTGGTTGCCATTACCTCTGCCAGGAGGATCAGTGAACTCCAGGCTCTGTCCATGGAGCCTGATTATGTGGCATTCCATAGGGACAAGGTGGTCCTTAGGACAAATAATAAGTTCCTTCCAAAGATGGTTTCAGATTTTCACATTAATCCATCACACTTCCAGTCTTCTTTACTGACCATTCTACTTCAGGAGAATGTAGACTGCAGAGCTTGGATGTTAAAAGAGCTATCAGCTACTACCTGGAACATACAAAAAGTCATAGAGGGGAGAAAACCCAACTCTTTTTGACATATGGGGAAGTGGGAAAAGGCAGACCTGCCACTAAGTGATCCATAGCAAGACGGATTGTGGCATGTATCTAGTTCTGTCACGGAAAACTGGGCAAACAGCCCCCTCAAGGGCTCAGGGCCCATTCTACAAGGGGAACAGCTGCATCTGTAGCCGCTTCAAGAGATATCCCTCTATTGGAAATCTGTAAAGCAGCTGCCTGGAAAACAGTCCACACATTCACTAAGCATTATTGTTTGGATACCCAGGCCAGGAGTGATGCCAGGTTTTGCACAGCAGTTTTGTAGAGCCCGTTTCCTAACTAGGTCCTCTGCCTGCCTCCAAAGGCACTGTTTGTTTAGTCTGCAGTTGTCAGGATAATGTAAGATTTCCTGGGGTTTGAGGAAAACATTACTTACCATAGTAATCTTGTTTCTTTTAAGGCGATCTTACTGTATTCTGAGCTCCCACCCTTCCTCCTCTGCTAGGACCTACAGGGCACTGCACGCTTCCTGTTACTGATGTTGGAAACCTGTGGGTACCTATTAGTTTCTAGGGACATGGATATGTTGTTCATCCACACTTATTGGCAGGTTCCTTGCTGCTTTAAATCTTACCGGAAGGTCTTCAAGCTGGCTCCTCCCACCCACCGGGTGGTAAAACACTTGGCTCCGCCCCATGACGCCAGATCTTCCTTACCGCTTGGAAGCTCAGGTTCCCTCCTTAACGCTCTGCGTATAAGACTGGTTCCTAATTCTTCGAATTTTCGAAATTAAAAAGTTTTTGCTAAAAAGACTTCGGTCTTCTCTCCCTCACGGCTGCGATGGACAAATCGACTCCCGGTTTCCGGAGATGCCCTTGCAGGCAGAAGATGTCTCGGACGGATCCGCACTCCACGTGCGTCTACTGCTGGGCCTTGAGTGCGACCCGCGGGCCTGCGACCTGTGCTCTTCCTTTTGACCATCGTCCTCGAAGACCGTGCTGCCCTGCTTGCAACTGGGGTGTCCAGAAGAGATTTCCCCGGTAAAGTCAAAGAGGCCGGTCGGCGGTGTCCGGCGGCAGGCTTCGGATCAGCTCGAGCAGATGATCGCCCTCGAAGAGGAGGCGGTGTGGGCCGCTTCTACCTCGGCTGTGGCATTTGTCCCGCTCTCTCTCGGTGCCTCTTATTCGGCTTCTTTTAAGGAGCTTTGTCTGACCCTCTGGACAAAAGGTGAGGGTCCAACTTCTTCTGGACCGTTTTCTCGGTCCAAAAAGAGAGACAAGGGTAAGTCTCACCGTCAACGCTCTTGGGAGCGGGAAGGATCCCTCTTCCTGAGTGGTCGGCCATCGACTTCGGTCGACTTCTCGGCTTCGGCCACTGGTCTCACGGTGTCCCCGTCAGGTCAGTTGACCGAGACTCCCGTCGACACGGTCGAGATTTTTCTCGACCCGTCGGACGGGTTGTCGGCTGGAGAAGCCGAGAATCCCCTCTCCCCGGTTCCCCTGGTGGGAGTTGTGGATCGTGGCTCACCTGTGCCTCCGGTTCCGGAGCCTTCGGTTGAATTGTCCGAACCGAGGGAAGTGCTGATTCCTCACGACACCTCCCCGCACCGTCCTCGGCATAGCTGAGGTTCTCGGTCTCGGACGTCTTCGCGGTCCAGCCGATCCCGCCGTCATAGGTGGTCTCGGTCACCGGCACGCGCGCGTGGCGGCGCCGCCGCTCGTCCTCTTCCTCCTCCTCCTCCTCAGGCGAGGGAGGCTTGGCGCAAGTTGCGTCGGAGGTATGAGGAACTCATGTGGCAACAGCTCCTTCTGACCGAGAATAACCCGGCGCGTCGTCTTCCCGGCCATTAAGTAGCTGTCACGGGCGGCGAAATAACCCTCGTTTTAGCGAGGCCTGTTCCCAGGCGGTTGTTCGACCATCTAGCTGCCCCACCGATCCCAGTGGAACCTCCGCCTCCACAGCCGTTGGTTGGGGCTCCGACCAAAAATTCTCGGTCGGCTCAGGGACTGCCCCATAGGCTGTCTGTCACCCTCACTCCCGACCGGCCTCGGCAGGTGGAGGGTGGCTCAGGCCCGAGGTAGCTCTTTGAGGACTCTTCCGAGTCTGAGGACGATTCCTTCCTTTTCTCCAAGCGAATGGACTTAGAGTCCTCAGGAGGACAGTCGGCAGACAATAGCCCTTCGTCCATCCTAGGATTGCTTCGGCTCATCTTGGAGTCCACCGGGATGAAGCTCGAACCCGTTTCTAAACGGGCCAGGTATCCCCTCACGGAGATTCTGGACTGAGGGGATTCCCCTACGGAGGCCTTTCCGGTGGCTGAGGCCATAGTCGGTCCGGCCTTGGAGCTCTGGCAGCGCCCTGCTTCCTGTCCTGCGCCTTCGGCCAGGAAGTATGCGGTCCCTACCGGTTCCCTGTCCGGTTTTTCGGAACACCCCTCTGCTGAGGGGTTGATTACCGACAGCGTTTTCGGCGTGCGGAAACGCTAAGGATGTGGACAAACCTTTGACAAAGGTCCAAGAAATTGGACTATGCTGGGAAAAGTCTATGCCACGTCCTCCTTTGGCCTTAGCCAGGCGTTCGGCCGTCCTCATGGCATATTTTTTCTCCTGTTGGGCTCCTGGATCGGTCGCCCCTCATCTTCCCGTGGATCTGCAGACCACGGTCAGGCAATCTTGGGGACCAGGGCAGGGCAGTGGCCAAACAGCAGCTCCAGACTGCTTTAGACATTGGGGACTCATGTGCCAGGTCTGTGGCAGCCGCAGTGGCCATGCGTCGTCGGGCTTGGCTGAGGATATCCACCTTGCCCGGATACCAGCACAAGTTGGCGAATGTTCCCTTTGGGGACTGACCTCTTGACCCTGGGGTAGAGGTCACCTGCAGAGGATCGAAGAAGTCCAATGCTACCTTGGACTTGGTCTCTTCCGCTCAGAAGGACAAAGGCGCAAACCACAGCCTAAGCCCTTTCGCCTTCTAGCCATGGGCGTCCGGGCGCAGCAAATGCCAGGGGTTGGTGCAGGCTCGGCTTGGCATCCAAAACCCAGCTCGGGCTTCCTCCAACAGGAAGCAGGGAGGTAAGGCCCAGGAGGTCCTCGGCCGGTCCTCCTCTAAGCCTGCCCAGTGGCCGGGCTGAGGTGTCGCCCCAGCCCCGTCACCTCACCAGGTTCCCCATTGAGGGGCGGCTCTGGCACTTCCTTTCCGCCTGGTCCGTTATTACCATGGACAGGTGGGTACTGGAGGTGGTGGGAAAAGGCCTGCCTCTGGAGTCGCAGGCCCGCCCTTCAGGCCGTCGCCCTCGGGGGCCTCGAATCCCAGCCTCATTAATACAAACTGTCGGGGCCGACGCCGCTCCCCTCCTCCAAAAGGAGATGATCAGGAGGTGGCGGACCCTCCCTCAGACTATGGGGTTTATGTCCAGGTATTTCCTGGTTCTGTAGCAGACGGGGGCTGGTGCCCCATTCTCAAACCTCACGACCTGAACAAGTTCCTAAGGTCTCGAGCCTTCAGGATGGTCACTCTGGCTCAGATAATACCATCCCTGGAACACGGCGTGTGGTTCTGCTCTCTGGACCTGCAGGACACGTTCTTTCACGTCCCTATCCGTCCGTCACATCGGAGATTCCTTCGCTTTCGAGCGGAGGGATCCCTCTTCGAGTTCCGAGCCATGCCCTTCGACCTGTCTCCAGCTCCCAGGGTCTTCACCAAATGCATTGCAGTGGTGACAGCTTTCCTGCGGCGCCGAGGGGTCCGGGTGTACCCTTACCTGGACGATTGGCTGATAGCAGCCCCCTCCAGACAGGAGGTGGAGCGGTCCAGAGATCTGGCCCTCCAGGTTTGCTCTCAAATCGGCCTTCTCATCAACGAGGCCAAGTCGGAACTCGAGCCGAAGCAGGTGATTCTGTTTATTGGGGCAGAGCTCGACTCTCTTCGAGCCAGAGCACGGCTCCCGGCGGACAGGGCCGAGGTTCTTACCTCCTTTGCCCAATCATTTCTGGTTGGGCAATCGCTTTCCTGCCGGGACTTCCTGCACCTCCTGGAGTCTCATGGCGGCCTGTACCAGCGTGGTCCGTTGGGCACGCTGGCACATGCGCCCCCTTCAGTGGGGACTGGCCAGCCAGTGGTCACAACGCTGCGATCCATTGGACCAGCTAGTGATGGTGACCCAGGAGATGTGGAACTCTCTCCGGTGGTGGACCGTTCCATCTTATCTGCAGGAGGGCATCCCGTTTGTCCGCCCCAAGCCGACGGTCTCTATCGACCGATGCCTCTTTGATGGGTTGGGGTGCCCATCTGGGGGAACACCGGGCGCACGGCCTCTGGTCCCCACGGGAGTCCCGATGCCACATCAACCTGCTGGAGCTCCGAGCGGTCCGCCTAGCTCTCACCGCCTTTGTTCCGTTTCTCCGGAGTCAAGTGGTCCGAGTCCAGACGGACAATACCACGACCATGTACTACCTAAACCGCCAGGGCGGGATGCGTTCCATGCTTCTATGCAAGGAAGCTCTCCGCATTCGTCACTCGTCGCAGCTGGAGGCGGATCTCCTAGCCATTCATGTGGCAGGGCCTCCAAAACCCTGGCCGATGCCCTGGGCCGGATGGGGCTGCATCTCACGAGTGGTCTCTCCTGCCGAGGTAGTACAAGATCTGTTCTCCACTGGGGCACACCTCAGGTGGACCTGTTTGCCTCCAGGGAGAGCAGGCTGAGCTGTTCCATGCCCACCCCCTCAGCAGGGCTCGCTGCAGGGGGATGCCTTCTCGAGGCTGTGGACCCCGGGCCTCTTCTCGCCTTTCTCCCATTTCCCTTCATTCACAAGGTGCTTCTCAAAGCAAGGAGGGACAAGGCGCAGGTGATTCTGATAGCCCCAGACTGGCCCCGCCAGTTCTGGTACCCAGATCTCCTCAGCCTCAGCTCCAGGCTCCTGAGGCAGCTTCCAGCTCGCCCGGACCTGCTCTCAGTCAATCAGGGGAAGGTGTTCCATCCGGACCTTCAATCCCTGCACCTGACCGCCTGGTTCCTGAGCGGCTAGAGTTCCAGGCCTTAGGTCTTTCCGACGAGGTCCTCAATGTTGTTGAGGCATCCCGTAAGGAGTCGACCAGGAAATGCTATGCCTTCAAATGGAAGAGATTTTCCATTTGGTGTCAGGGCAAGGGCTTGGACCCTTCCTCCTGTCCTTTGGCAAGCATCTTGGACTATTTATGGTCCCTTTCTAGTCAAGGGCTTATGTCGACGACCCTAGGGGTACACCTGGCAGCCATCTCTGCTTACCGGGCGCGGGCCGGGGAGCAGTTGGTGGCGCAGGAGAAGGTGGTCTGGCGCTTTTTCAAAGGCCTTGATCACATTTCCCCTCTGGTGCGAGAACCTCCACCTCCGTGGGATTTACTGCTGGTACTGGCAAAGCTCATCGGCAAGCCATTCGAACCAATGCACAGGTGTGAACTCTCTCACCTGTCGTGGAAGACCGCCTTCTTGGTGGCTATCACGTCAGCCAGAAGGATGGGAGAACTCCAGGCCTCTGCATCGAGTCTCCTTACCTGGTCTTCCACAGGGACAAGGTTGTCCTCCCCCCACCAATTCCTTCCGAGGTGGTCGGAGTTTCACTTTAACCAGGTGTTGACTCTGCTGGTATTCTCCCCAGTCACACCTCGGAGGCCGAATACAGACTCCATACTTTGGACCCTAGAAGGGCGCTCGCTTATTATAAGGAGCGCACGGCTGAAATTCGGGGAGAGGTTCGCCAGCTGTTTGTCACCTACGCTGAAGCCGCACCTGGCAGACCTGCAGCCAAGCGGACGATAAGCAGGTGGGTCACCTCCTGCATAGATCTCTGCTACAAGTTGGTGGGCATGGAGCCTCCCAGAGGGATAAGAGCTCATTCTACCCGCCATACTGCTGCATCGGTGGCTGCTTCCAGGGACATCCCTATCCAGGAAATCTGCAGGGCTGCTACCTGGAAGTCAGCACACACCTTCATTACCTATTACCACATCGACCTTGAGTCACGCCGGGATGCTGGTTTTGGGGCCTCGGTTCTCCAGTCTTTATTCCCTAAGTAGGGGGTGTGCGCCTTGCCTCCCTCCTCCCGGAGAACTGCTAGGAGTCTGCCAATAAGTGTGGATGAACAACATATCCATGTCCTAAAATACAGGTTACTCACCTGTAACAGGAGTTCTAGGAATGGTATATGTTGTTCATCAACACGACCCACCCGACCTCCCCGGCTTCGACGCACAACCTGAGCTTCCAGTGGGCCAGATCTGGCGTCATGGGGCGGAGCCGAGAGTTTTACCGCCCGAGTGGGTGGGAGGAGCCAGCTTGAAGACCTTCCGGCAAGATTTAAAGCGGTAAGGAACCTGACAATAAGTGTGGACGAACAACACATACCATTCCTAGAACTCCTCTTACAGGTGAGTAACCTGTATTTCTTGGGCATCTGTTGGCTTCAGTCTTAGTAATGCCCTTTATTATTTGAAGGTGTTTTCCTACCCTAGTTAGGGTATTTAGGATTAGTTAAATTAGCCTAGTATTTTTAGCTTCTGCATGCTTCGTAAGAATCTGTTGGTTGCAGGAAGTGCAACCAGGGATGGTGGTTTGAAAACCGAGCTCGAGCCTAACATTCCATCATTAGCATAGGTTCTGTTAACCATTTCGGCTCCGGGGCAGTGCTATGGTGAGACCGTACTGCAATTGTCAGAATATAGTAAGATTCCCTTAGAAGAAACAAGATTACTATGATGAGTAATGTTTTCTTCATCCACACTGACCCACCTGACCTCCCCGGCTGCGACGTACAAACCTGGCTTCAGTGGGCTAAGATCCAGCTTCATGGGGTGGAGCCGAGGGTTATACCACCCCAGTGGGTGGGAGGAGCCAGCTTGAAGACCTTCCGGCAAGAATTAAAGGGGAAAGGGACATGCCAAGAAGTGTGGATGAACAAAATATACCACTTTTAGAACTACTGTTACAGGTGAGTAACCTTTTTTTTGCTTAGTTCTAGGCTGACATCTTCTATTACTAGAAAACCCAGAATTCCCTTAAGATGACATCAGAGCAGTAGGTAGCAGTAGAAGATTCAGTGGCCTGCAGTGCATGTTAAAGAGTAGCAGACACCGATATACTCTCAGGTCAGACAACTCATGGCAAGGAGTTGCCTGCCCAAGGACCTAAATCGCACAAAGTTCGGAGTTTTTAATGTAGGCACTTATAAGAAAATTAAGTTGGATTACCCCCAATCTGACTTCCACGTTTAAGAAATTCACTCAGCTCTCGACACAGTCCCGCCCCTAAAATCAGCATTTTGATGATGCTAAGTAGGGAACAAGGCTGCATGGCTTCTAATGGCTATAGATAGTACTCAGGAGCAGCGACACTCTGTAGATTCACATAGTTTACATTGTAACCACTTATATATGTTAAGGGGGATGTATAAATGTAATACTAGCCCCATAACATGTGTAAGTGCCTACAGTGTAAACTATGTGAATCTGCGGAGTTCGCTTCTCTGACTTCCTCAGCCATTGAAGAATAATCTAACAATTTTCTTAAGAAGTGCCTGCATTAAAAACATTGAACTTTGCAACTAAGGTCCTCGATTTAGGCAACTTCTTGGCACAAGTTGCCTGACCAAAGGTGTCAGTAGCTCTTTTAAGAGTTTTTATAATCTCTGATCAGATGATTTCTTGGTCGTCTTTTCTCCATGGGCTATGTACAGTCCTCTGACTGTACTTAGCCCAAGTAGTACAATGGAACCATCAAACAAAAGATCAGAGCTTATATGAACTCTAAACTTGCACTGCAGGCTATTGAATCTCCCACTGCTGCCTACTGCTCTGATGTCAGCTGCAGAGGATTCTGGGGTTTGTAGTAGCAGAAGATGTCAGCCTAAAAGTGGAAACATGGTGGTCCACAACTCTGGTTCAAGATACTTTGCTGCAATGCTTTGCCTGACACTCTGTTAGTTCCATGTTTGTATTTAAAGGAGCATTACAGTCAACATTTGTAAAAACATAAGGCAACAATACATAACTTCTATAGAGCACTCTCCGACCCCTCCCCAGTGTACTGCGGCGTCCCCCAGGGATCTGTCCTTGGACCCCTCCTGTTTTCCCTGTTTATAAATGAGCTGCCCTCTGTCACAGTCCACTGGCGCTCCACCCTATACGCAGACAACCTCGTTCTCCTGGCCAGTTCTCAGGACCTCACTACCATCAACGCCAGGCTAAATTTGGATTTCAACCTTATTCAAACCTGGCTCATGGACCACAAGCTGACCATCAACCTTGATAAAACTCAGGTCATGCTCTTTGGCTCTAGAGCCAAGACCTCATCCTGCCTAGCTCCCCTAAACATCCTTGGAGCTGATGTCTCCCTCTTGAGGGCTGTTAGCTCTGTCAGGTACCTAGGCGTAACACTTGACCCACAGCGTGACCTCACCCTGCATATACAGAACATATGTAAGGCTTCAAACAGAAAACTGGGACTGGCTTATAGAGCTAAAAGCTGTCTCACCCCAGCTGCGACTTGCACTTGCTAAGGGATCCTTCTTCCCGCAACTCTGTTATGGGCTATTACTTTGCCCCATCCAAAATCCAATGTCTGATGTATGGGACACTGCTTATAACAATATATGCCTCCACGCTTTCTGCCCCCCCGCCTTACACATCGCTGTGAGCTTTATTCACGGCTTGAATGGCTCCCTCCGGAAAAGCACCGCACATTTGTCTTTGGCAGCTTTATCGACAACATTGCCCGAACCGCCACCCCTACTGCCCTCGCCAAATGCCTCCTACATGGAACCTCCTCCTACCACCTAAGGTCCAGTGACTCGCAGGCTCTACTGGTCCCAAAAACCCACACCCTTGCGGGTGATCAGGCTTTCGCCACTTATGTGCCCAGAGTGTGGAACTCAATTCCTGCCGCCACCCGCTCCGCCACCTCACATCCTTGCTTTAAAACCTCCCTATGGAGCTTCCTTACATTGGCCTCTGACTGTCTCTGTGCGAACTACACCCAGGGCTGAGGCTCTTTTATTCACAGCTTAACTTACTGGGGGGCGAAAATCCTGTTTTACCAATTTGCACTTCCTCTGCTGAGGTTTATTGGTTCAGTTAGCTGTGTTAACTGTATCCCAAAGCACGGGGTCTACTCCCTGCCCTAACTGCTCTCTGAGGGTTTACCTAGCAAAATCCCTTCCCATTTTTCCCGGTCTCTCTCCTCTCCACTCCTCCTAATCTCCCTATCCCTTCTGCACCCCTAGGATTTATGGCTGAACCCCTGATTGAACGATACTGACCATGCTCGTATATATGTTATTTACCTATCAATTGAATCTGTCAGTGTTTGATGTTATTGTATGTTATCTTGTCTCTGCCTAAATGCTGATGGTATTGTTCCCTGTAATGTTCTAAATGCTGATGGTATTGTTCCCTGTAATGTTTATATCTGTTACCTTTGCAACCTCCTTGGTCGCTCCTGAAATTAGGCACTTGGCTGGCTGTCTACTGTGCTTACCTGGTAAACAAAAGCAAAATAAAACCAAAATACGTTGTGCAGAATGTTTTCGTTTGTGTGTTAGTCCTGGTGTGTCCTTCCCTTTGTTTGCTTATTAAGAGTTTTTTCTTAATTTGCCTGCTTGTTTAATAGCCTCTCCTACTAGTTTTATGATCTCTGGGGATCTCCGTATTACCATGGTTTATTGTCCTTGTTTTTCCTACAGTGCCTTCTGTCTCGTGACAGTCATGATTTTAAATTAAAAACCTTATCCAGTGGGTACTGAAGGCTACAGGCTTACACTTGTCAGTCTGTTGAGGACTAATTGAGTGGGTATTCTGTATGAAAACAGCCAGAGTCTTTACTGATTATATTATAGCATTGATGACCTAAAGCAGTTTGTGTGCTTTTCATGGCTGGGTGTAGTTTAATGAAATTGGAAGCTTTAAAAGCAAAACATTTACTTCTGTTGACTAGTACCACACAAACATATAGAAAACAGGTATACTGAATTAGAGTTGTTTAGCTGAGGCCAGAACATCAGGGTGCTATCTTCAGATTACTGCTACAGTACTTCCCCTTACTAAATCAGTGGTCCTGGACTCATCACTGTCACTTGAGACAGGAGGCATTGTAGGACAAAGGCAAGCAATAAACCATGCAGTTTAATGAATGGTTGAAAAAATGGTGTGGAGCACAGGGGTTTGGCTTCACTGGGGACTGGGGTTCCACCTGGAGGTACACCAGCCTATACTGGCAGGATGGTCTGCATCTGTCCAGGAAGGGAACAAGTCTTTTGAGCAGTCAGTTTAAATGCTTCATTGGCAAACTTTTAAACTAGTCAAGGGGGGAGGCACTGATAAGCAGCAGGAAAATCCCAGCCTCTCCTACAAAACAGGGTACTAAATGAGAAAAGACCAAGGTAGAAAGGTCAGTGGGGATGCTGCAACAGAAGGTAAAGCCATCAAAAAATGGAGAGCAATGAGTACCAATGCCCGTAGTCTGAGTAACAAGCTTCCTGAATTAGTGGCCTTGATGGAGGAGGAACATCTGGATATCGTGGCAGTCACAGAAACATGGTTCACACAAAACCATGACTGGGCCGTAAACATACCAGGATACACTATCTGCAGGAGGGACAGGGAGGGTAAAGAGGAGGAGGAGTAGCTCTTTACATAAGGGAAGGAATCAAAGCAACAGAACAAAAGGGAAAACAGGGAGGAGAAGAAGCACTGTGGGTAAATTTGGAGACCGGCAATGGCACCACGATCCGCACAGGGGTTGTATACAGACCCCCTTCTCAGGGGGAGGAAATGGACAAGGAAATGATAGAAAGTATACTTAGAATGGCAGAGAAAGGGGAGATATTGCTGATGGGTGATCTGAATATGCCAGATGTTAACTGGAGTGCAGTTGCAGCAGCCATTTCGAAGAGTGGAATTATTCTAGATGCCCTACAGGGGGCATGCCTTAGACAACTAGTATTGGAGCCCACTCGAGAGGGAGCAGTCTTAGACCTGGTTCTCTCAAGTGGTGATGAAGAGAGGATCACAGATGTAGAAGTGGGTAGCCATCTGGGAACTAGCGACCATCGAACAGCATGGTTCACAAACACAGCAATAGAGTCAAGCCATACAAAGGCAAAAGTACTGGACTTTAGGAGGGCTGACTTTGCCAAAATGGGTGAATGCCTAAGGAATGCACTAGCAAATGGGCAGGAAGGAGGGGTGGAAGAACAATGGGGAATAATAAAAACTGCCATCACAGAGGTAAAAAGCCTTTGTGTAAAGCAAATAAACAAAACGAAACAATGTAAGACACCACTATGGTTCTCAAAGGAAGTGGCAGTGAAGGTTCAAGAGAAAAAGAAAGCATTCAGGAAGTACAAGGAATCACAGAAGGAGCAGGACAGAGAACTGTATCAGTTAAAGCAAAAGGAAGCTGGGAAGGCAGTCAGAACAGCAAAGGCCCAAACCGAGGAAAAGATAGCCAACTCAGTTAAGAAGGGGGATAAAACCTTTTATAGGTACATCAGGGAGCGAAGGAAGACCAGGGGAGGGATAGTGAGGCTTAATAAAGGGGAGGGAGGGTGGGCAGAGGGTGACTGTGAAAAGGCAGAGATACTAAACAAATATTTTTGCTCAGTATTTACAAAGGAAGAGGGGGAGGTACCTAAAACAAACAGTAGAAACACTCTGGATACAGAAGTTGATACCAGCCCATTTACAGAAGAAAGGGTTCTGAAAGAACTCTTAAAACTGAAGGTGGACAAAACAATGGGGCCTGATGGGATTCATCCCAGTATTCTAAAAGAACTAAGGTGAACTAGGTGACACCACTGACTACCCTCTTTAACAAATCATGGGAGGATGGGGTGGTACCAGAGGACTGGAGGAGGGCAGATGTGATTCCCCTTCACAAAAGTGGGAGCAAGGCAGAAGCAGGAAACTACAGACCTGTTAGTTTAACCTCAGTGGTGGGAAAAATGATGGAGTCACTTCTGAAGGAAAGAATTGTCGAGTATCTAGAGGCCAGAGGGGCACAGGACCCAAGGCAGCATGGATTCACAGTGGGAAGGTCATGCCAGACAAATCTGATAGATTTCTTTGATTGGGTGACCAAAGTAGTAGATCAGGGAGGGGCTGTGGACATGGCCTACCTAGACTTTAGCAAGGCATTTGACAAAGTCCCACACAAAAAATGAATATACAAGTTAGCTAGCCTGGGAGTGGGTCCCAAGATGACAGCCTGGGTAAAGAATTGGCTGGAGAACAGGACACAGAGAGTAATAGTAAATGGAGTCCACTCTGAAGAAAGGGGGGGTTACTGAGTGAGGGTACCGCAGGGATTCAGTATGAGACCCGGTCCTGCTGGTGTCTTTACAGCGACATTGCAGAGGGACTGAAGGAAAAGTATGTCTGTTTGCAGATGACACAAAGATCTGCAACAGAGTTGATGCACAAGGTGGGGTGGAAAGGATGAGAAGGGACTTGGCAAGATTAGAGGAATGGTAAAATGTATGGCAGCTTAGATTCAGTGCTAAGAAGTGCAAGGTAATGCACCTGGGAAACAAAAACCAAGGGGAAGAGTACACAATGGGGGGTGAGATACTAACAACAACAAAAATGGAAAGGGACCTGGGGGTAGTCATATCAGATGACCTAAAGGTGGGCAAGCAATGTGAGAGGGCAGCAAGGAGGGCTGGGGGGATACTGGGATAGATAGGGAGAGGCATCACCAGTAGAAAACAGGAATTTATTATCCTTCTGTACAGACAGCTGGTGAGACCCTATCGGGAGTACTGCGTGCAGTTCTGGAGACCCAATCTCCACAAAGACATAGACAGGATGGAAGCTGTCCAGAGGAGGGCAACTAAAATGGTACAGGGTCTGCACCGGAAGACATATGAAGAGAGACTTAAGGAGCTTAATATGTATAGCCTCGAGGAAAGGAGGGAAAGGGGGACATGATAGAAACTTTCAAGTACCTCAAGGAAATCAACAAAGTCCAAGAGGGTAGCATCTTTCAAAAAAAGAGGTGTGCAAGAACGAGGGGGCACAATTTGAAGATGGGGGGCTCAGAGGTAATTTTAGGAAGTATTTTTTCACAGAGAGGGTTGTGGATGCATGGAACGGCCTTCCGGAGGAGGTTGTGGAGTCACAGACAGTGGTGGAATTCAAGCATGCATGGGACAGTCATAAGGCAATTCTAGAGGGTGAGGGTAGGAAGAAGTAGCTGCTGGTTAACTAGGATCTGCAGCTTATCCATTAGGTAGGGAAATCGGCATACTGGGTGGGCCAGGCGGTCCTTATCTGCCGTCAAATTCTATGTTTCTATAGAGATCCCCAAAGGACATAAAACTAGTAGGCAAATTCAGAAACAACTCCTAGCAAACAGAAGGAAGGACACACTACGACTAAACACACAAATCAAAACACTTTGTACAACATATTTTGCAAATTTTAACTGTAGTACTTGGAAAAAAAATGCTGAAACACCATTGTATGAATCTTTCATGATGTCTGTGTAATGATACTGATGCTTTGTGATATTTACGTATGTTTTATTTTTTGTTTTCTTGGTCCTCCTTGAAAATGGGAATCTGATGTCTTGGGCACTGCCAATGAACACATTTTTTCATATACATTCTTTTTGGTTCCCCTCCCTCCCGAGGCACACAACACACGTGCATGTGCATGCATGGAGGCACACGCCAGGATCCGGTGACCCCTGCCCAGACTTATGTGTCGCCTTCCTGCTACTCCGCGATCCCACCTAACCTTCACCCGTGGGAGCGGGATATGGAGGAGCGTGCGTCCACCCCTTTGTAGGGTGAACCACAGATTGCAGCTCAGTCCCACTTCAGCCCACTCCCCCGAGCCAGTTCCCCAGTGACCTGAGGTTGTTCCCGAACCCGGGTCACCAGTGTAGTGCAAAGTAAGGCTCTAGTGCCTCAGCGCCACCGGGCAGTCCCAATCAACACATTTTAAATAAAAACAAAGATACTAAAACCTGGAACTGGCCCAGAATCTGGAAGATCTTCATCAGTGGTATCTCAGTCATCAGATCACACATATGGAACTTAACCGTCGGTGAAGCAGGATCCACACAGAAGTAGTAGTACCTCTGTGGCCACCCAACACCAACGTCGTCTGCTGACGTCATCAACCCTATAAAGGTGTGAGCGGCCCTTCTCCCTCCTCAGTTCTTTCCATCATCGACTCTGTTCGCATGGGTCTCCATGGAAACTCCAGTGCAGTTTTGCACCAATTTGCCTACAGTTTTATTTCATTTTTTTCTTTTAGACTCTCTTTCTCAAAACAGATTCCCTTACCTTGTTTATGTCTAGAGTTAGTCCTTCTACTTGTCTCTTCCGTCGCTGCAGAAAACAAATGATTGCCTTTACAGACAAACACCCTCTCTGTGTCTGTTGTCTTGGGTCTGACCACATCTCAGACTGTGAGCTCTGCCATAAATTCAACTAAACCACCCTCAGGCACTGAAAAAAGGCTCCCAAAAGATTTCTGGTGGAGCAACAGGTAGCCAGTTCTGGGCAGGGGTCCTCTGGGGGTCCCTCCTTCCCGGTAAGTTCGTTGAGCTCCAAGGCCTGAGACAAGTCCTTGGGGAGTAGTCACAAAAAACGAGATCAAGACCACTTCCCCCAGTGGCAGTCTTGCTTCCTGATGGCTTCTTAATCTTCCTCCAGGGGTACTCCCATCAACTGCACTACCTGTCACTGTCCAGGTCTCTGTTCCTACCAGACCCATACCGACAGTGCTGCTGCCCGCCTCTCAGGACAGCCAGTCATTGACCCTCAGGCCGTCGGTCCCCAGTTCATCGATGCCTGATTTGTTGACAACAGCCCTCTCATCAAGGCCTGATTCCTCTCCAGGCCCGATGGACGGGTCCTCACACCCTGTGCTGTCGACCACTCCGCGGCCAGTGCAGCAGTCTACTATCATTGACTTCAACAATATTTTGACCAAGTTCACTTTGATCTTGGTCCATCAGCTGGGTGCTTTTAGGCCTGGATCCCCTGTGCCATCAGTGGCCCTGTCATTGTTTACACCACTTTGGTCTCTGCGGGCTGTAATCGGTCCCTCATTTGTCGGACCGCAAGCTGGATCAGATCGACGTCGAGGAGGTGTACCATCCTGACCTCATCTTACCTGAGGAAGAGGAAGAAGCTCTTTTCTCTGACGGGTCCACTGTCTCTTCAGTGAACGAGGACTTTGTCAAACATACTCCTAGGTCTCCTCCAGAAGATTCTACTTTCTTCAACATTATGAAGCAGCTGTCCACAGCTGTGAGCTTTCATACCGAAGAGCAGGATGCTACAAGAATGAGGCTGATGACTTTCTGGAAATCCCAGAATCTTCTCTGTAGGTCATTCCTCTCCTTCTAGCCCTGAGGGATGTCATTACTGTCGCCTGGCACAGACCTGACATGGTTTCAGCTATGCCCTGCAGGGTGGATAAGATATATCATGGCCCCCAAGGCCTTCCTCACAATGCTACCCAACCTGAAACTGATTCTGTGGTTATGAAGGCAGCCCATGACAGGTCAAAATTGCCCAAGCACCTCGGCTCCCTTCCTCCGACAGGGAATCCTGCAGGATTGATTTCTGGGTTAAGAGGGTCTATGCGTCCTCCACCTTGGGGCTGAGGATTGCCAACTACCTCTCTCACATGGTTAAGTACCAAAATACCATTTGGAAGAAGGGCAGGCTGCTGCCCAGGCCCTTCCTGACTGCCTCCAGAAATGGAAGGTTTTCAGATACTTGCAGAGTGCTGAGAATATTAGCAAGCATCTCCTTAGAGCTCTCTCTACGATATTTCAGATACAGGTACGAGGGCTGCTTCCGTGGGCATTTGCCTTCGTAGGCACTCCTGGCTGAGGGTCTTGGGCTTTCCGGCTCATATCCAGCAAAAGGTGCTTAATGCTGCTTTCAATGGCTCTAAGCTATTTGGGCCAAATGTTCAGAACATCATAAATGAGCTGCAGGCATCTGGCAGGGCTGTCAGGTCTGTCCACTTGCTCTACCATACCCAACCTAAGAGCAGACAGCGCCCTCCCTTTCACAAAGTGTCCCACAAATCCAGAGCAGCCTCCTGGCACCAGGACAAAAGAAGGGCCTCCTCCACCTTGCCTACCCCTTCCTTCTCCGGCACCACAGCAAAGCACCCTAGGGGTAACAAATTAGCCCCAGTGGTAAGATCACCTCTGATTGACTCCGTGCTGGACCCCCTATTCCAGTTCCTGACCAAGAGTCGGTGGTCGGAGGTTGGTTCTCCCTCCATCTCAATCAATGGAGAACCATCACTTCAGATTCCTGGATTCTTCAAATTATATAGAGGGGTCACATGCAGGAACTCATAGAGCTATCCCCAGAGACTCCTCCAGTACCCTCCACCTACCCCCCACCCAGCCCATCTATCCATCCTCCAGAAAGAGTTGCAGTCCCTCCTATGCAAAACGGCCATTGAGCCAGTACCAGGTGCCAAAAGGATGGGATTTTAGTCCAGGTTCTTCCTGGTCCCCAAAAGAACCAGAGATCTGAGGCCCATAGTAGATCTTAGGGACCTCAGTCTGTATGTCCAGTACAAAAAAATTCTGCATGGTAACCCTGCCAGGCCTCATGCCTCTACTCAAGTAGGGCGACTGGCTATGCTGCCTGGACATGTGGGATGTTTACCTGCGCGTATGTCGTTGTTTCCACCGCACAGGAGATTACTCCATTTTCTCTTTCAGAACGAGCGGTACCAGCTCAAAGTATTACCCTTTGGCTTGTTCTCTGTGCTGCTGGTCCTAACCAAGTGCTTAGCAGCAGTAGCTGCAGCTCTCAGAAGGGAGGGACTGCATGTTTTTCCCTATCTGGATGACTGGCTCCTAAAGGCCCCATCCAGAGAACAGCTCCTTTGGATTTTAGAAGGAACCCTCCAGCTGTTTGTCTCCCTGGGCATCACTGTCAACGTGCCCAAGTTGGTCTTGATCCCATCCCAAAGGCTGCAATATATAGGGGCGATTCTGGACTCAGAACAGGACAAAGCCTTCCTGCCTCTAAACGGGGCAGAGTGCCTTATTGCCCAAGCTTAGGAGGTCACCCAGAACCATTTTATCCCTGCGAGGGTATATCTGAGGCTATTGGGTCTGATAGCTGCGGCTATTCCCGTGGTTCCCTTGGCCAGACTGCACATGCGAGTCCTCCAGTGGAAACTCAGGGTGCAATGGTACCAACACATGGAGGAATTAGATCAGTTAGTACTGATCTCCCCCAACAGTCTACAGGGTGCTCCAATGATGGATTGATCTGCAGAACCTGTTACAGGGGGTCGCATACCTGATCTCCTTCCCCCAGCAAATCCTCAGCACAGTTGTTTCCAGCTCGGGCTGGGGAGCACATCTCGGTCCCTTTCAGACTCAAGAGACATGGTCCCAGATTGAACTGTCCCTGCATAGCAACATGCTGAAGATGCGGGCAGTCCTGTATGTCATGCAGTCCTTACAGAACCATCTCCTCCTGGGTCAGCTGTTGATCCAGGCCAACGATCTGTGTCATCTACTATATCAGCGGGAGGGCATATTCATATCACCTATGCAGGGAGGCCGTTAGAGTTTGGTACTGGGCGTTAAACCACAGTCTGGTTCTCTTGGCAGTCCATGTCCCAGGCCATGCTAAACACCCTGGCAGGGAGCCTCAGCCAGACACAGTTCAGCATGCATGAATGGGAACTTCTCTCATCCATTGCAGATCTGTTCGCCAGATGGGGTCATCCAGAGTTGGACCTTTTTGCTTCCCCACTCAACACAAAACCGCCTAGTTTCTGCTTCCTAGATCCAGGGCCTGGAGTTTTCTGGTGAGACACATTGTCCCTCTCCTGGATGGAGCAGGAGGTTCCTGAACACCTTCCCTCCTTTTCCTCTGATTCAGAGGGTGCTAATCAAGCTGCAGATGGAGGGGGCCAGCATGATCCTGGTCACACCATTCTGGCCATGGCAGATATGGTTTTCATTACTGCAACTGCAACAGTTAGTGGGGAAACCTCTGGTCCCTCTGCCCCTCTGCAGGGATCTGCTGATGCAGACTCCAGGGACGCTGATCTGGTCCAGCCCAACCTCAAGTCCCTTCATCTGCATGCCTAGCTCCTGAGGACATAGCCATCACCTGGTCTAGAGTGTCCCAGAGAGTGTCAGGTGTCCTTGTAGCAGCTCGGAAGCCCTCCACTAGAGCCACCTATGCCATCAAATGGAAGAGGTTTGTCATCTGGGCTGCCAAACATCATCTGGACCCTTCCACTTGTATGGTGAGCCACATTTTGGACTACCTGATATCTCTGTCAAGACTCAGGTCACCAATACTCCTCCCTCAAGGTGCACCTTTTGGTTACCTCTGCCTTTCATGAGCCCGTGGCTCAATTGGATGTGTCTTGCCCCTTTCTCGGGGGCATCCTGCATCTGAAACCTCCAATCCGTTCCTCTGTCTCAGCTTGGGATTTTAATTTTGTTTTGGAGAAGTTGACCCTGTTTGTGTTTGAGCCAGCTGTGACTTGTGAGATATGCTTTCTTTCTTGGAAACGTTATTTCTAGGGACATGGATATGTTTTTCATCCACACTGTCTGGCATGTATCCTTGCCGCTTTAAATCTTGCCGGAAGGTCTTCAAGCTGGCTCCTCCCACCCACCCGGGTGGTAAAACTCTCGGCTCCGCCCCATGACGCCAGATCTTCCTTACCGCTTGGAAGCTCAGGTTTCCTCCTTAATGCTCTGCGTATAAGACTAGTTCCTAACTCTTCGAAATTTCGAATTTAAAAGTTCTTTTGCTTAAAAGACTTCGGTCTTCCCTCCCTCACGGCTGCGATGGACAAATCGACTCCCGGTTTCCGGAGATGCCCTTGCGGGCAGAAGATGTCTCGGACGGATCCGCACTCCACGTGCATCTACTGCTTGGGCCTTGAGCACGACCCGCAGGACTGGGACCTGTGCTCTTCTTTTTCGGCCTACATCCTCGAAGACCGTGTTGCCCGTTTACAACTAGGGTGTCCCGAGAAGCGTTTTCCTCGGTGAAGTCAAAGAGGCCTGGTCGGCGGTTTCACGACATCGGCTTTCGGCGGATCAGCTCGAGCAGATGATCGCCCTCTAAGAGGAGGCGGCGCTGGCCGCTTCTACCTCGGCTGCGGCATTTGTTCCGCTATCTCTCGGTGCCTCTTATTCAGCTTCTTTTAAGGAGCTTTGTCTGACCCTCTCTACCAAAGGTGAGGGTCCATCTTTTCTGGGCCGTTTTATCGGTCAAAAAAGAGCAAGGGTAGGTCCCACCGTCGACGCTCTTGGGAGCGGGAAAGATCCCTCTCCCCGAGTTGTCGGCCGTCGACTTCGGTCGACCCTTCGGCTTTGGCCACTGGTCTCACGGTGTCCCCATCAGGCCAGTTGACCGAGACTCCCGTCGACGCGGTCGAGATTTTTCTCGACCCATTGGACGGGTTGTCGGCAGGAGAAGCCGAAAATCCCCTCTCCCCGGTTCCCCTGGTGGGAGTTGAGGACCCTGTTGGCTCGTGTGTGCCTCCGGTTCTGGAACCTTCGGTTGAACCCTCCGAACCGAGGGGAGTGCCGGTTCCCCACGACACCTCCCCGCACCGTCCTCGGGAAAGCCGATGGTCTTGGACTTCCTCGCGGTCCAGCCGATCCCGCCGTCATAGGCAGTCTCGGTCTCAGCACCGCGGGAAGCGGCGCCACCGCTCGTCCTCTTCCTCCTCCTCAGACGAGGGGAGGCTTCGGCGTAAGTGCGTCGGCGATATGAGGACCTCATGTGGCAACAACTCCTTCTGACGGGAACAAGCCGGCCCGTGCTGACCATTAAATGGCTGTCACCGAGCGGCGAAACAACCCCTCGTTTTAGCCGAGGAGCCTGTTCCCAGGCCGGTTGTTCAGCCAAAACCAGCTGCCCCACCGATTCCGGTGGAACCTGCGCCTCCACAGCCGTTATTCGGGGCTCTGACCAAAAATTCTCGGTCGGCTCAGGGACTGCCCCATAGGCTGTCTGTCACCCTCACTCCCGATCGACCTCGGCAGGTGGAGGGTGGCTCAGACCCGAGGCAGCTCTTCGAGGACTCTTCCGAGTCCGAAGACGATTCCTCCCTTTACTCCAAGCGAATGGACTTGGAGTCCTCAGGGGGACAGTCGGTGGACGATAGCCCTTCGTCCTTCCTGGGTTTGCTTCGGCTTATCTCGGAGTCCACCGGGATGAAGCTCGAACCCGTTTCTAAGCGGGCCAGGTATCCCCTCACGGAGATTCTGGACCGAGGAGATTCCCCTACGGAGGCCTTTCCGGTGGCCGAGGCCATAGTGGGCCCGGCCTTGGAGCTCTGGCAGCGTCCTGCTTCCTGCCCTGCGCCTTTGGCCAGGAAGTATGCGGTCCCTACTGGTTCCTTGTCCGGTTTTTCGGAACACCCCTCTGCTGAGGGGTTAGTTACCGACAGCGTTTTCCAGCGTGCCGGGAACGCTAGGGATGTGGACAAGCCTCACGACAAGGAGTCCAAGAAATTGGACTATGCCGGGTGAAAAGTCTACGCTGCATCCTCCCTCGGCCTTCGCCAGGCCAGTTCGGCCGTCCTTATGGCACATTTCTCTTATGCCCTGTTGGGCTCCCTGGATGAGCTTGTCCCTCATCTTCCCGCGGATCTGCAGACCACAGTTAGGCAGGTGCGGGACCAGGGCAGTGGCCAAACAGCAGCTTCAGACTGCTTTGGACATCGGGGACTCATGCGCCAGGTCTGTGGCGGCCGCAGTGGCTATGCGTCGTCGGGCTTGGCTGAGGATATCCACCTTCACTTCGGATACCCAGCACAAGTTGGCGGATGTCCCCTTCTTGGGGACCGACCTCTTCGGCCCTGGGGTGGAAGGTCACCTGCAGAGGATCGAGAAGTCCAGTGCTACCTTGGTCTCGGTCTTATCCGCTCAGAAGGACAAAGGCCGCAAATCACAGCCTAAGCCCTTTCGTCCCTCTGGGCCCACGGCACGTCCGGCCCAGCAACGTCAGGGCCAGCAGACACGAGCTTGGCATCCCAAGCCCAAGCGGTCGGCTTCCTCCAACAGGAAGCAGGGAGGTAAAGGCCCAGGAGGTCCCTCGGCCGGTCCCTCCTCCAAGCCTGCCCAGTGACGGGTTGAGGGGTGTCGCCCCCCAACCCCGTCACCTCACCTCAGATTCCCCCCGTGGGGGGACGGCTCCGTCACTTCCTTTCCGCCTGGTCCGTTATTACCACGGACAGGTGGGTGTTGGTGGGAAAAGGCCTGCCCTTGGAATTCAAGCAGGCCCCGCCTTTCAGAGCCGTCACACCTCGGGGGGCATCGGGATCCGCAGCCTCACTGCCGGCTCGCCGAGCCGACATCGCTCTCCTCCTCCAAAAGGAGGTGATCAGGGAGGTGGCGGACCCTCCCTCAGACCCGGGGTTTGTGTCCAGGTACTTCCTGGTTCCAAAACGGATGGGGGGCTGGCGCCCCATTCTTGACCTACACGACCTAAACAAGTTCCTCAGGTCTCGAACCTTCAGGATGGTCACTCTGGCTCAGATAATACCACCCCTGGAACCCGGCGTGTGGTTCTGCTCTCTGGACCTGCAGGACGCATTCTTTCACGTCCCTATCCGTCCGTCATATCAGAAGTTCCTTCGCTTTCGAGCGGAGGGATCCCTTTTCGAGTTCCAAGCCATGCCCTTCGGCCTGTCTCCAGCTCCCAGGGTCTTCACCAAATGCATTGCAGTGGTAACAGCTTTCCTGCGGCGCCAAGGGTTCCGGGTGTACCCTTACCTGGACGATTGGCTGATAGCAGCCCCCTCCAGACAGGAGGTGGAGCGGTCCAGAGATCTGGCCCTCCAGGTTTGTTCTCAAATCGACCTTCTTTTCAACGAGGCCAAGTCGGAACTCGAGCCGAAGCAGGTGATTCTGTTCATCGGGACGAACTCGACTCTCTTTGAGCCAGAGCACGGCTCCCAGCGGACAGGGCTGAGGTTCTTTCCTCCTTTGCCCAGTCATTTCTGGTTGGGCAATCGCGCCCTGCCCGGGACTTCCTGCGCCTCCTGGGTCTCATGGCGGCCTGTACCAGCGTGGTCCGTTGGGCGTGCTGGCACATGCGCCCCCTTCAGTGGGGACTGGCCAGCCAGTGGTCACAACGCTGCGATCCATTGGACCAGCTAGTGACGGTGACCCAAGGGATGTGGAACGCTCTCCGGTGGTGGACGTTCCAGTTCATCTGCAGGAGGGCATCCCGTTTGTCCGCCCCGAGCCGACGGTCTCTCTGTCGACCGATGCCTCTCTGATGGGTTGGGGTGCCCATCTGGGGGAATACCGGGCCCACGGCCTCTGGTCCCCGCGGGAGTCCTGATGCCACATCAACCTGCTGGAGCTCCGAGCGGTCCGCCTAGCTTCTCACCGCTTTGCTCCGCTTTCTCCGGGTCAAGTGGTCCGAGTCCAGATGGACAATACCACGACCATGTACTATCAAAACCCGCCAGGGGGGCGCACTCCATGCTTCTATGCAAGGAAGCTCTCCGCATTTGGTCACTGTCGCACAGCCTGGAGGCGGATCTCCTAGCCATTCATGTGGCAGGGAGCCCAACACCCTGGCCGATGCCCTAAGCCGGATAGGGGCTGCATCCCACGAGTGGTCTCTCCTGCGGAGGTAGAACAAGATCTGTTCTCCCATTGGGGTACACCTCAGGTGGACCTGTTTGCCTCCAGGGAGAGCAGGCTGAGGCTGTTCCATGCCTGCCCCCTCAGCAGGGGCTCGCTGCAGGATGCCTTCTCGAGCCCGTGGACCCGGGCCTCTTCGCCTTTCCCCATTTCCTTTGATACACAAGGTGCTTCTCAAAGCAAGGAGGGACAGGCGCCGGTGATTCTGATAGCCCCAGACTGGCCCGCCAGTTCTGGTACCAGATCTCCTCAGCCTCAGCTCCAGGCTCCGAGGCAGCTTCCAGCCGCCCGGACCTGCTCTCAGTCAATCAGGGAAGGTGTTCCATCCGGACCTTCAATCCCTGCACCTGACGGCCTGGTTCCTGGCGTCTAGAGTTCCAGGCTTAGGTGCTCGGCCCGAGGTCCTCAATGTAGTTGAGGCGTCCCGTGAGGTCGACCAGGAAATGCTATGCCTTCAAATGGAAGAGATTTTCCATTTGGTGTCAGAGCAGGGCTTGGACCCTTCCTCCTGTTCCTTGGCAAGCATCTTGGACTATTTATGGTCCCTTTCAGCAAGGGCTTAGGTCGGCGACCTAAGGGTGCACCTGGCAGCCATCTCTGCTTACAGGCGCGGGCAGGAAGCAGTCGGTGGCGCAGGAGGGGTGGTGGTTGGCGCTTTTCAAGGCCTTGATCACATTTCCTCCGGTGCGAACCTCCACCTCCGTGGGATCTACTGCTGGTACTGGCAAAGCTCATGGGCAAGCATTAGAACAATGCACAGGTGTGAACTCTCTCACCTGTCGTGGAAGAACCGCCTTCTTGGTGGCTATCCGTCAGCCAGAAGGATGGGAGAGCTCCAGGCGCTCTGCATTGAGTCTCCTTACCTGGTCTTCCACAGGGACAAGGTTGTCCTGCGCCCCCACCCGAAATTCCTTCCGAAGGTGGTGTCGGAGTTTCACCTTAACCAGGTGTTGACTCTGCCGTGTTCTACCCCAGTCACACCTCGGGAGGCGAATACAGGCTCCATACTTTGGACCCTAGAAGGACAAACCTATTATAAGGAGCGCTGGCTGGAAATTGGGGAGAGGTTCGCCAGCTGTTTGTCACCCACGCTGAAGCCGCACCTGGCAGACCTGCAGCCAAGCGGACGATAAGCAGGTGGGTCACCTCCGCATACATCTCTGTATAAGTTGGTGGGCGTGGGCCTCCCAGAGGATAAGGCGCATTCTACCCGCCATACTTGCTTTGATCGGTGGCTGCTTCTAGGGACGTCCCTATCCAGGAAATCTGCAGGGCTGCTACCTGGAAGTCAGCACACACCTTCATTACCCATTACCACATTGACCTTGAGTCACGCCGGGATGCTGGTTTTGGGGCCTCGGTTCTCCAGTCTTTATTCCTTAAGTAGGGGGTGTGCGCCTTGCCTCCCTCCTCCCGGAGAACTGCTAGGAGTCTGCCAGACAGTGTGGATGAACAACATATCCATGTCCCTAGAAATACAGGTTACTCACCTGTAACAGGAGTTCTAGGAATGGTATATGTTGTTCATCCACACGACCCACCCGACCTCCCCGGCTTCGACGCACAACCTGAGCTTCCAGCGGGCCAGATCTGGCGTCATGGGGCAGAGCCGAGAGTTTTACCACCCGGGTGGGTGGGAGGAGCCAGCTTGAAGACCTTCCGGCAAGATTTAAAGTGGCAAGGATACATGCCAGACAGTGTGGATGAACAACATATACCATTCCTAGAACTCCTGTTACAGGTGAGTAACCTGTATTTTTGGTTGCTATTACTTCTGCCCAAAGGATTTCTGAGCTTCAGGCCTTCTGGTGTGAGGAGCCTTATTTGATTTTTCACAACGACAGGGTGTTGTTCACAGAACCTAGGTTTCTCCATAAGGTGGTGTCTGAGTTTACCTAGAACCAGTCTATCCACCTACCTGTTTATTTTCCTGAGCGTGCCAGTCCAGGGGAAGCACTGCTCCATGCGTTAGATGTGCACAGAATTTTGAAGTATTATCTGCTCCGAAGTAAGGAATGCAGAAAGTCGAAGCAGCTTTTTGTTTCAAACAACATGAAGTCTTGCTATATTATGATATATGCATTGAGTCCCAACCTTCGAACTGCTCCGGAGGTGAAAGAGTTAACTTTCCATGCCAGGCATGGAACGCTGAGCTCGAGCTCGGTTGAAAACTCTGTCTGTTGTTCTTCAAACTCAAACTGTCAGATTCTTTACTCCACCTCACTGAACAGTCGCTCCGGAGATTTCTCCTTCTGCTCGGTTCATTTTGTCGGTTAAAGTATTATTTTCTGGGTTTTTTGACCGAATTTAAACCGTAACCGTCGGTTCAAGCTCTGTCTGTGGTATTGTAAGTACTAGATAGGTTTTATATTTATTTCTTTCTGTGTGGAACTTTGTAAGCGGTTATCGGTTCGGTTTGAACCGATCAGGTTGTTTAAATATATTAATCTATCTTTAGAGTGTGGTTACTGGTTATTATCGGTTCTAAAAACGGAATTTCACGCTTTTTCCACGTAATTCATGACATGGTTGGGAACCGATAAGAGAGTCTTGCTTAGTGGATTGCCATAAACGGGCAAGTTTTGTTGGGACTGGCAATTATGTCTGAGAAACCCAAAAGAAAAACCGGGCCTACTGGGTTTTACCACTGCAGTGTGTGTGGGGAAGCCTTTGCCAAGGCTGACCCCCACACCACATGTGTTGATTGTCTGGGGTTTGACCACCTCAATGCAGACTGCCAGATTTGTAAAAAATTTTCCTGCAGCTACCCTGGATAAGAGAGTTGGTAGGCTCAGGGAAAGGGAGGTCAAGAAGTCCGCTGACCCGGATGGCCAGCCCGGTTCGGTTCCAACCGAACCAGAGGGAGTGCCCTCTGACCAGGGCGAGACTTCCTGGGACAAGGAGAGCCGACTTGGAGGAGTCGGTTCCAGCAAAAAGGTCTAGGAAATCAGCTGGTGTGGAGCCAAAACTTTCCTCTCCAACTGCTGAAGAAATAGCCAAAGCGATTAAAATTGTCCAGTCGCTTTCCCCGGTTCCGATCGAACCGGCACCATTAGGTAAGCGTATGGTTCAGCCGGTTCAAGAGTATGATTTAGAGGAATTTTATGAACCGGAGGAGGGGGAAAAGGAGTATGAGGAGAGTGAATGTGGATTTGAAAGTCTGATATGCCCATTGAACCGGACATCTCCCAGACAGACCTTCAGAGTGTCTCCTCCTAGGCTTTCTGAGTCCCTTCTCATTTTATGTTTTATAAAAAGTGGCTGAAACCCCAGCTCCCTATGGAGGAAGCTGTGGATGATCAAGAGGAGCCTGACTATGTGGAAATGATGGATATCCCAGAGTCTAGGAGACTGTCTATTCCTTCGCATAAATCTTTTGGGAAACAGACAGTAAAAATTCCTCACACTATACATCCTGTTGATAAGAGTATGGACAAGAGGTACACATTGTCAGGTTCTAATACGGAGTTCCTTACACAACAATGCAGCCATGTTGGGGTAGTGCAGCCTGCAGCCTGTGACAAGGCAAATATTCCCTTGGCCTCACACCCCCCTGACAAGGACTCCAGGAGGATTGATGCCATAGCAAAGAAACAGTACATGGCAGCATCCTTGGGACTCAGACAGGCAAATTATATGGCTTATGTTACTAGATACCAGAAATCCAGATGGGATACTTTTATGGCTCTAGCAAAACAGGTTCCTGGCCAGCTTGCCAAGGAGCTGGAGCAGGTGGCTGCTGATGGTATTGAGGCATCTAAGGTGCAATTACATGCTGCAGTAGACTCTAATGATGTGTCATCGAGTCATGGCTACATCTGTGGCACTTCGCAGAATGGCTTGGCTCAGATGTACTAGCCTGTCACAGGATACCCAGACTAAGGCCATGGATTTTCCTGTTGTGGGTAATTCTCTGTTTGGGGAGCAGACAGAGAATTACATGAAGAAAATGGATGAGTATAGGACCACCTATAGGAGTGCACAGGCCAAGGAAAGGCAGGCCACTCCTCAAAGGCAGCCTTCCAGGGGCATGGGCAGGCCTTTTTCATAGGCCTTTTTACCAAGCCCAGGCCTCCTCTTCAGCTTACGCCCAGAGGGGGTTCTTTAGAGGGAGAGGCAGACGGGTTACAAGCAGACCTGCTTCTACCCCTCAGCCTAAAGCCCCTGCCAAGCAGGCACCCCGATGGGGTGGCCAGGGCCAATTCTCCACTACCTGTAGGGGGCAGGCTGACTTACTTTGTCCAGGACTGGAAGTCTCTGACATCAGACAAGTGGGTCCTGGAAGTGGTAAGCCAGGGACTGGTTCTCAGCTTCAGAAAATTTCCACAGATGAGAACCAGATCCTTTCCACCTGCAAATCCATCAGAGGCACTTGCCCTAGAGGCAGAAGTCTCTACCCTCCTGGCTCTCAGAGACGTGGAAAGGGTTCCACCCCTACACCAGGGCAAAGGTTTGTACTCCAGGTACTTCCTTACCCCCAAAAAAGACAGGAGAATGGCGGCCCATCCTGGATCTCAGATACTTAAACAAGCACCTTTTAAAACCAAAATTCAAAATGGTGACTCTGGGAATTATTCTACCCTCTCTAAGGCCAGGGGACTGGCTAAGATAACTCAGCAGCTGCTTACCTCTCTAGGTTTCCTTCTGAATCTTCCAAAGTCAGTTCTAGAGCCTGTCCAGCTCCTCACAGGCGCAGAACTGAACACAGAGGAAGCCAGAGCCTTCCTTCCTTTGGACAGGGCAAGGACCCTGGTCTCTCTGGCCTCCTCATTCACCCTGCAGGTCTCTCGATCAGCAAGGCATTTTCTACAGCTCCTAGGGCACATGGCTGCTTCTACAGCAGTAGTGCAAGGAGCAAGATTTCAGATGAGGGACATCCAGTTCCATTTGAGAGCCTTTTGGTCTCAAAGAAAAGACCCTCTAACCAAGTTGATCCCAGTGACTCGAACCCTGATCCAAGCCCTACAGTGGTGGCAGGATCAGAGCAATCTGAGACAAGGGGTTCCCTTTGTCACTCAGTCTCACTCTTTAATCCTTACTACAGATGCATCCCTCTTGGGGTGGGGAGCTCACATGGGCGACCTCACTACCCAGGGACTGTGGTCCCCTCAGGAATCTCTGCTCCACATCAACCTGTTGGAGCTCAGAGCAGTTTTTCTAGCACTTCAAGCTTTTTCCAAATCTGTTCAGAACAAAGTTGTACAGGTCAGAACAGACAACACCACTACAATGTGGTACATCGACAAGCAAGGAGGCACTCGGTCTACGGCCTTGTGCACCAAAGCAATGAAGTTGTGGTCTCTGGCTTACTCCCTAGAACACCTCCCTTATGGCAGTTCACCTCCCAGGCAAGGACTATGTCCTGGCAGATGCTCTCAGCAGGATTTCCCAGGGTCATCACGAATGGTCACTGGATCCCCTGGTCCTGGAGGTAATGTTTGCCAGATGGGGCACCCCCGCAGATGGATCTTTTTGCAGCCCCAGACAATCACCAACTTCCCCTTTTTTGCTGCAGGCCCCCAGTGTTGGGCTCAGTCCCTCTGGATGCCTTAGTTCTCAATTGGGAAGGGAAGTTTCTCTATGCTTTTCCCCCCTTCCCCCTCCGGTTTAAAGTGTTAGTCAAAATCAGATCTCAATCCTGCAAAGTGATTCTGATTGCTCCAGATTGGGCCAGACAACCCTGGTATCCACTCCTACTGTCCTTAGCAGTCCATCTTCCCCTGTGTCTTCCCAAGAATCACAATCTGTTAACCTGTGCTCAGGGAAGGGTTTGGTACCCGAATCTCAAATCTCTCAATCTCAAGGCCTGACTCTTGAAGAGTTAGAGTTTACTGATCTGCACCTCTCCCAAGGTGTAATGGATATATTGAAGGCTTCTAGGAAGCCTTCCACCAGGGCTACTTACAATTCCAAATGGAAGAGGTTTTCCATATGGTGTTCTGGGAAGCATATTTCCCCCAGAATCTTCTGATTTACCCACAGTCCTGGATTATATGGTCCATTTGAACACTTTGGGGCTCAGACCAACTACCCTAAAGGTGCATTTGGCAGCTGTGTCGACTTTCATTTCAACAGGTAAACCCTCTTCTCTTTCAGCTCATCCTGTATTCTCTTAAGTTTTTTAAGGGATTGCTTCACACCAACCCTCCATTCAGGGCCCCTGCCCTGCCTGGGATCTTAATGTTTGCATTGCTCAGCTTATGCAACCTCCTTTGAGCCTTGTCTTCAGCAGAGCTTAAGTATTTGACTTGGAAGACTGTGTTTCTGGTAGCCATCACTTCTGCCGGACGCATAAGTGCATTACAAGCTTTGTCAGTGGAGCCTGATTTTATCTCCTTTCATAGAGATAAGGTGGTCCTCAGGACTAACAGGAAGCTCTTGCCTAAGGTGGTTTCAGATTTCCACCTTAATCAATCTGTTTCTCTTCCAGTGTACTTCACTGACCATTCCTCCTCTGGCGAGAGGAGGCTGCACAGCTTAGATGTGAAGAGAGCCCTTAGTTACTACATTGAGCGTACCAAGGGTCACAGGTTTGACTCCCTCCAACTGTTCCTCACTTATGGTGAGGTTGGTAAAGGGAAACCTGCCACTAAAAGATCCATTGCCAGGTGGATTGTCTCTTGTATCCAATTCTGTTATGAAAAGCTGGATAAGGTTCCTCCCTCAGGCCTGAGGGCTCACTCTACCGGGAGTACAGCTGCTTCCCTGGCTGCTGCCTGGGACATCCCCATTCTAGAGATTTGTCAAGCAGCTACCTGGAAAACAGTTCACACTTTTACCAAGCATTACTCCCTGGACACCCAGGCTAGGAGTGATGCTCAGTTTGGCACAGCTGTGCTTCAGAGCCTCTTTCCTAAGTAGGTTCTGTCCCTGCTCCATGGAGGTACTGCTGTGTAGTCTGCATATGTCATAATATAGCAAGACTTCATGTTGTTTGAAGAAAAAATTACTCACCTTAGTAATGTTGTTTCTTCTAATGGAGTCTTGCTATATTATGATATCCCCCCCCCCCGCCTGCTCCTTCTCAGAACCTCTGTTTTTGGGATGGTGGGCAGTGCAGTGTTGGCACTTAGTAGATGCCCACCTTGTTTTTCACCCCTTCCTTTTTTAGGGTGACTGGGTGTTGTGTTTTTCATTTTTTGGGTCTCCTGACTTGAGTCTTTGTTTTGGGACCAAAAAAAATGTGTTCTTTTATTTAGTAGCCAGTTGGCTAGTGTAGGTTTACAGCTTCCATACAGGACCTTAGTGAGTTTAGCTCGTAAAGATCTGACAGTTTGAGTTTGAAGAACAACAGACAGTGTTTTCAACCGAGCTCGAGCTCAGCGTTTCATGCCTAGCATGGAAAGTTAACTCTTTCACCTCCGGAGCAGTTCGAAGGTTGGGACTCACTGCATATGTCATAATATAGCAAGACTCCATTAGAAGAAACAACATTACTAAGGTGAGTAATTTTTTCTTCTTTTGCCCCAGGCAGAGAGGGTATTCAGGTTTCTAAACAATGTTTGTCCAAATGGTTGGCACATTGTATTGTGTTCTGCTACAACAAGCATGGCAAGGAGTTGCCAGGGGTGGTGAAAACTGTGACCTGTTTCAAAGGGGTAGCAGCCGCTGACATCTGTGCTGCTGCCACCTGGAGTACTATTCATACTTTCACCAAGCGCTACAGTCTGTATCTAGAGCTCATGCAGATTTTGCCAGGGTTGTTCTGCAAGGCCTCCTTTCCTAAGTGTTGGGATGGCCTTCCTCCCAGACTGTCTTAGTGCATCTGTAACTGCTTGGGACTCATTCCATATGTGTGACCTGATGACTTAGATACCCCCGATGAAGATAGAACAGTTATGTAAGAACTTACCATAACAGTAGATCTTCGAGGGGATCTCAGTCATCAGGTCTGCATACCCTCTCACGTACAAACATATGAAGAAGTCAGCAGAGGAAGGCCGTTTGGTCCATCAAGTCTGCTTGTATTGCAGGGTCCCACTCCTCCCATCTTCTCTACCCATGATCCTTACCTTCCCCCTATGCCTGTCTTAGCCTCTCTTAAAGTTGCCCACTGTTTTCAACTAGATGACCTCTTCTGGCAGTGCATTCCAAGTGTCCACCACCCTCTCTCTGAAGAAGTGCTTCCTGATCTCCCTCTTAAACTTCCCACCTTTCAGCTTAAGACTGTGCCCCCTCGTGTTATGGTTGCCACTCAGCTTAAAGAGACTCTCCTTATCAACCTTATTTATTCCTTTCAAGTATTTAAAGGTCCCAATCATGTCCTCCCTCTCTCTGTCTTCCAGGGAATACATGTTCAGTGTCCTCAGTCTCTCCTCATATGCCTTACCCTGCTGACCTGCTGTTATCTTTGTAGCCCTCCTCTGGACTTTCTCCAACAGGTTTATGTATTTTTTGAGGTGTGGGCACTAGTACTGAACTCCATACTCTAGATGCGGCCTTACCACTGGCCTGTACAAGGGCAGTATAACCTCCCCTCTCCTACTACTGATCCCACTAGATGTGCGTCCTAGCATCTTGTTTGCCTTTGCTGCTGCTTTCTTGCACTGTGTGGAGTGCTTCAGGTCACTAGTGATCATCACTCCCAGGTCCTTCTCCTCCTCTGATGCAGATACTCGGACTCCACCCAGGTAGTAATCCTGGGATTCTTGGCTTCAATATGCATAACTTTGCATTTCTTGGCATGGAAGCCAAGCTGCCAGATCTTGGACCACTTCCCCAGCTTTTGCAGATCTTTCTGTAGGTCCCTTATCCCTTCAGCTGTGTCCACTCGCCCACAGAGCTTGGTGTCATCTGCGAGTAGGCACATTTTGCTCTTAATGCCATCTCCAATGTCATTGATATAGGCATTGAACAGCACCGAGCCCTGCGGGACCCCACTAGTTACCTCTCTAGTGCCTGTCTCCCTCCACATCCACCCTCTGAGTTCTGCCCCTCAGCCAGTTTTCCACCCATCTGGCCATCTTTTCCCCAACCCCAAGATCCACCAACTTCCTGATCAACCTTTTGTGGGGCACAGAGTCAAAGGCCTTGCTGAAATCAAGATAGAGGATGTCTACCACTTGGCCCCTGTCTTAGTGACACAGTCAAAAGAAGTCAATCATATTTGTTTGACACAATCTCCCCTCCATGAACCCATGCTGCCTTGCGTCTTGGAAGACCATGCTCCTCTAGATATTCCACCAACCTTTCCTTTAATATGGTCTCCATGAGCTTGCCCGCAATGGAAATCAGACTGACTGGTCTGTAATTCCCTGGGTCATCCTTGGAACCACTTTTGTGGAGGGGCACTACATGTGCTGTTCTCCAATCCTGTGGTACCACTCCTGACTCTAGTGAACTATTAAATAGGTTTGCCAGGTCCTCAGCCAGTTCCGTTAGTACGGATGGATGTACTCTGTCTGGGCTTGGTGTCCCCCCCCTTCTCTTTTCCATGCTGAAGGCACTGGTCCATCCTTCTCCCTGGTGAAGATGGAACAGAAGTATTCATTTATTACCTCTGCTAGTTCCCCATTATCCTCCACCCACTCTATCCCTTTCTTAAGCCTAACAATCCCTTCCTTCTTGTCCTTTTTTTTCACTTATATAGCGAAAGCAAGCTTTCTTCCCCTTCTTAATTCTTTCAGCTATCTGCAGCTCCTTCTGTGCCTTTGCTCTCCGGACTTCCTTATTTGACTCACTAGTCAACCTTAGGTAATTTTCCCTATCCACCTCTCTTGGTCTTCCTGAATTTTCTATAGGCCAGCCTCTTTTCCCTTACTGCCTGGGCAACCCCATAACTGAACCAGCTGGGTGCTTTGGCCCTTGTGTTCTTCCCCCTGAGCCTAATGCACTCATCTGTGCAACCAGTATTCCTTCCTTAATGATGGGACCATTTTTGGTCCACCCCCTATCTGCTCTGATACCCGCCAGATGGCTCCTTAGCACTTCACCCATTTTTCTGAAGTCCACCCTACTGAAATGCAAGATTTTGGTTTAGTCGGGATGCTTTCTCTGCCCATATCCAATTGGAACCACACTGTGCAGTGGTCACTTCCACCCAGTGGCTCCCTGACCATTATTTCCTGTACATGCTCTCCATCTGTGAGCACCAGATCAGGAATTGCCTCAGCTCTTGTTGGTTGAGTGATGCCATGAGTCAGGAACCCGCTCTGCAGTCCTTCCAGGATCACCTGACTCCTAGCACATGTTGTGGGTGGTATGCTCCAGTCCACCTTGGGCAGATTGAAGTCCACTGCAATTACCACCTCTCCTTTCCCTGCAGCTTCCAATATTTGTGAGTTCAGTTCCATGTCCCTCTCCTCATCCTGACTGGGTGGTCTGTAAACCACCCCAACCTCACCTTTCTCCCTCTATTGGACCTTAGTTGAACCCATAATTCCCCTGCCTCCCCTTCCTCCAACTCCTCCCTTATGCAAGTTATTCCCTCCCTGATATAAATTGCCACCCCTCCCCCCTTCCAGACTACCCTGTCCCTCCTGTATAGTTTATATCCAGGGATCGCAAGGTCCCAGTCATGGTGTGATGTTGCACAGGTCTTGGTTACTGCAGCTATGTCCACCCTCCTGTCTGCTAATAGTGCTTGCAGGTTCCATCTTGTTTCCAAGACTCCACACATTCAGAGGCACCATCCTCCCCTAGAATCTGACCTTCCTTCTCTTCCCTCTGTTCTTCTATTCACATGTATCCCCTCTGTGTGCACCCCTCCATGTACCCTTGTTATATGTTCCTCACCCCTCCACCCTTTGCTAACTGTGTTCTTGCCCCTTCCATCTCCTCCCTCCAGACCTGTTCCATCGCTGTGGGGGGGGGGGAGTTCACCCCCCCCCCCCAGTATTTTAAATTAAGTGTAGTGGTTATATATTTTCCCAGTTTGTTCCTGAGTACCCTCAAACCCTCCCTACTGAGGTGTAGCCTGTCTGGTGAAAAGAGTGCTTTGTTTGATCAGGTCTCCTCCCAGTCCCCAGTACAGATGAATATCTCCTCCCTGCACCATTTCCTCAGTCAGTCATTAAAATCCTCTGTTCTTCTTTTCCTGGCTGTGCTGGCCCTTGGTACTGGTATCACCTCTGAGAAGGCTAGCAAACTTCCTTCCTCCCTGCAGATCTTCCCCATCTCCCTGAACCTACTTTGTACTTCCTCAGCCTCCTCCCCAGCTAAGTCTTTTGTTCCCAAATGTATAACTATTAGGTTTTCCTCCAACCTCCCTTGCTATTTCCCTTATTCTTGGGCCCACCTTCCCTGCTGTCATCCCTGGCATACAAACCACCCTCCTGCTTGCAAACAGACCAAAAGAACCAGCGCACAACCCCACCCCCCACACACAACATAGCACATGTAAACGTTTCACTGCCACAATTGGCTATATTTACTTTAAGTTCCATGTGAGGAGTGGGTCCTCTTAGTTTCAGACTGGAATTCCAATGTGAGCAAGCTAAATCACCAACGTCAAGGTGGGACTCCTGATTTAGTCCCTAACTTTTCAATGCCTCAATGGCTAATGAGTCTAATTGGCTTCTTTCATACACTGGGCTCCCATCAAGGATTTTACACAGGTGTTCAAAGGAAGCATGCTAAGAAGGAGCACTACAGACTCCTAAAACTCAAACAAATCCAACATTAGCATTCTCAAACCTGCATTTGGGTCCCCTTTCCTTCCCCAATGAATACCCCCAATTATGGAGTCTCCTGTGATTGCAACCCTTCCATCCCCTGCATCTGTGCTCACCGTCCTTACTTTCTCACCTTCGGTACTAGCTGCTTCCCCACCTAACTGCTCCCTCTGCATTATGGTTAACTTGTCTCGACAGCCAGAATTTATCCCCTTAACTGTTTTTCCATCTCCCATTCCGCCCCTTTCGTCTATCTGTATCTGCTTTCAATTTCCCTTTCGCTCTTCCTTTCCTTTTTTCTCTCCCTCTCCCCATCCTCCACTCCATTTTGCCTACCTCCTCTTCCCTCTTCACTCTGATTAGTTCCCTCCCCTCTCCCCTGTACTCCTACTCTCAACCATGGCTCATCCTGACCTTCTATCTCACATTCTGCCACCCCTCTCACCTTCCAGAAGTGGTGTGGATCTATTCAATCCCCCTTTTTGTGGGTCTCTTTCTCAGAACTGATTAACTAGTGTATCCAGCCTTTTATTTAGGCCTGGGCACCTTTCTCTCTCTCTCTCCTTCCTTCCTCTGTCCCCCATGGCAGGAGCTTTGCTCCTTTAGTCTCAAGGGGAAAGAACGGAGGAGGAAGTAGGGCCGCTCTCACCTTTATAGGGTTGTTGATGTCGGCAGATGATTTTGGTATGTCAGACGCAGTGGTGCTGCTGAAAATCTTCCTTGTGGATCCTGCTTCACCGACAGTGAAGTTCCATATGTGTGACCTGATGACTGAGATCCCCTTGAAGATCTACTGTTATGGTAAGTTCTTACGTAACTATTCTTTCTCCAAACAAGCATCATCAGCCAGCCCTTTAGTGCAGCAGTAGAGCTACTGCTCTCGACACCGGTAACCCAGATTCGGGAATGATCCTGAATTGTTAGGGACTGGCTAGGGTGAGGAGGATCAACCATCCCAATGGATACTGTCCTCCAGGAAGGGGGGGGAGCTGCTGTTCCCGCTGTAGAACTGCCACCTGGGTGACAATAGTTGGGGGTGCCATAGAGGGAGGACATCTGCTTAGCCCCAAAAGTGCTGAACATGCCTATGGGTATGTGTGCTCCCCCTTGGAGCTTCTTGCATGCAGATGTCCTCAGGGAGGAACCAGAACAAGGAAAATGTCCCACAAACCATGCAGGATGACTAGCCTCAGTACCGAGCAAGAACTGACCCTAGTCGCTAACTTGATGAGATTCTGCAGGTGGGGGAGAGTAGGGGGTCTTCTCTACTTCCCTGCCCAGGGGTAATCCGAGGCACAATGGGGGACAGGCTGCTGTGAGCTAAGGGGATGGGCAGAGTCCCCATACACTGTAGAGACTCTGTCGGTCAGGCTGGCTGCGGTGAAGGAGGGGGTATAAACAAATTAACTAAAAATAAGCAACATCTACAGTGGATCTTAAAATCCAACAGTTTAGAATACTGGCTAACCTGTACTACACCACCAGGATGTTTCCCAAAATGGGTATGATCCCCACGGCAGAATGCTACAAATTCCAGCACTCAGATGGCTCCCTCCTGCAGCTCCTCTGGGAATGTCCCCGAATACAAACATCCTGGTGTGAGATTAAATCTAAGCTCAGCTCCCTCTTGGGCCTTTCAAACTTATTTGAACCAGACATCTGCAATGTGGGTAACATGGGCAACTGCAAAGTGGCCCTGTCCATACAGGACGCATTGCCACTGATAATGAACACTGCTAAGAGGCAAATTTTAAAACTGTGGCTAGGCAAAGACGGACAGCTTATGCCGAATGGCTGGCTGATACCCTGGACTACTTATGATTGGAAAGACTGTCCCATGGCTTCAGCAGTGCACAGCCAGCATATCAGCATAAATTTGGCCACCTGGATGTCCTAATAACCATCCCAGAAAAAGAGTTGCAAAACCCACTGCAACCCAAGACCTCTCCCCCAGTATGGAAGCCATCATTATGGTCTATCCTTGGTACAAGACAACAGCTTAGACACTCCCTGTTTATACTATTTATTTATTAGCTTTTGTTGACCAGGTAAGCACACTTAACAAGACAATTGCCTATTTTCAGGTACACCCAGGAGAGTACAAAAACAATAAGAAACAGTAGAACATAGCACAACACCAGGTAGAACCAGGTGGCAACTCATTACACAAACAGTAAAGAATATAACACAGCTGAGTAGGAAAGAGCATACATTGGATCACATAATATATTTCTATACAAACAAGGACCACTGAACAGTGCATCCCTCAAAACTCCACCTAGAGCAGAGAGTATATATAATATGATACAAACAGGACCTAAGCAGATGAAAACCACCCTCAGGGGCTGCCAGACGAGCAGGGACATAGTAGCCCAGAACGGGAACCATGATTGGATTATGGCGGTTTAGGACAACCACACGCGGAGGAAAGCTTCAGGTGAGTCTAGAGGGAGCTCTGGATGCAAGAGTGAGAGGGTGAGGAGGGGGTTCTAAATTTGAGAGCACATACAGCAAACCCCTGTCACCCATTTGTGTCGAGTGGCAGGGGACTTTGAAGCAGCAGAGCCCAAGACCGTAGGGAGTAGGAAGAGGCAGCAGGTATGAGGGCTCCGATCCTTGGGGGAGCGCAGTTCTAGAGCACCTTGCATGTGAAGCTACCCATCTTGACTGCTTATGGGCTATGAAAATAGCTGCAGTTAAATAAGTGGTACACTTGTAACACATACCGTTTCCACAGGGAAACGTATAACATTTGAAAAGCTACTATCCTTAATAAATGAGCTGTTGCACTTACCTGAAGATATACCACAAGGCACCCAGAAAGTGAAATCCATGACCAGGGCCTGTGTTTGGACTTCCTTTTGAAGGGTTATCATACCCATATTGAATTCATACCAGTTGATGCATGTTGAGTTGAGTATTTATTGTTTATCTTAAACAGTTACCTGGTCTGCATCTAGTTAGCAAGCACAGGGAATACAGTTGCATACTATTAGGCCCAGACTCCCTCCACAATGTCCATCCCTAAGATTGTGGCATGTACAGCTAGAACTTGGGCATCAGAGTTTTGGAGGAGATAGTCCAGTGGACCCTAGTAACACCAGAGACCTGGCCAAAACACCTCTCATGTCCACATTCAATGGTTGTGGGTTGTACAACCAAACCTAGTTGAACCAGAGAGGGCCCTCAGGTACAATAATTGCAGAAAACAGTCTTGACTAGTAGTGTAGTGTGAAATAATTGCTGTACGTCTGCTTGTTTGTGTTTCAGTGTATGTCTGAAAAATTCTTCAATAAACTTTTAAGTCTCAAAAAAAAAAAGATGTCAGCCTAGAACTAAAGAAAAGTAGTCTGATACTGTTCACAGTAGTATAGTAGATTGTAAATAAAACAAAATGTTTTTGCACACAAAGTACACATGGGGTCCAGCACCACACTTGAGTGTGGGGTCCCATCGAGCTGACTGTTCCCTTTAAGGACTCGAAATATAACTGAACCCCTTCACAAGACACTGTTTTGGGCGCCATGGTAAGATAGGTATAATTACTGTTAGAACCATCATGAGCCAAGGTGGAATAGCCAGAAGAGAGCAGTTCCTTCCACTATGCATGCAAGGACTGACATGCTGCTAAAATTATTGCCATGATGAAGACCTGGGAGGAGACGGGAATCACACATACATTAAACTTCTGAAGAATTCAAACCAGACTTTTCAAATGTTATGCGTTTCCCTGTGGAAACGGTATGTGTTGCAGGTGTACCACTTATTTAATTGCAGTTATTTTCATAGCCCTTAAGCAGTCAAAGTGGGGACTCCATGATCTGCCAAATTAAACTGTTCATGTAGTTCACTTATCCTTATAGGGAGTAAAGTGTTACAGGGTGCTGCAGTTCTGTAGGGTAACCTTTCACTGGGCACCTCGTACCTTTCACACTCCAAGGTTTTTTAGCCAGTTCTTTGTTAGTTCAGTAGCTTTCAGTTTGAACAATGAATGCGGAAGAGCACCACCATGAAGGAAGTATATTTTATTAGTGAAATGCACCTTTTGTCTTTACAGGGTGCCTTTCCTGCTCGCTTAAAGAAAGTCTTCATAGTTGGGGCGCCAGTATGGTTTCGGGTTCCTTATTCCATCATCAGTCTCTTACTGAAGGAAAAGCTGCGGGAAAGAGTAAGTACACATGTGCAGGGGGGCAAGCGTGTGTTAAAGAGCAGTGAGGAATGTAGGCGCACATGAGCAGAGTGCCATCAGAACATTGCAGCAGCGCATGCTACCGTGGAAAAGCTGACTTATACCTTTTTGTATTACTCCATGTTGTCAATGGGAATTACTTACAACATGGATAATGTGCAACCCAACTAGGGTCTCACCGGTACAGCTGTACCTTTAAGAGCCGAGCCCTGCAGCATGGAATGCTGATGTCCTGCCTCATTTCAGGCAGGCCACAGAATTGCCACAAAACAAAGTATCAGCATCAAGAGACCCCCAACTGCCAACATAGCTGACTTGCATAAACATACTGTAGGTAACACCAACAACATAATAAGTGAGGGAAAATAATTTTCACAGTCCCAAGAGAGCACTCACCTACGTGTTTCCTCCAATGTGGAGATGCGTGCTGAAATCATCTTCCATGGAGCTGAACATTCCATCAGAAGAAAGTGCTGTTTAGTAAACAACGATAACTCTTTTTGCCTAATATAAGCCAGCTGATGAATCAGAAAATTGAATATTAGAGTCAGGGCTCCAGATAAGATTTTCTGGGATGAGTACTGTACTCCTTTTGAAAGTGAGGTGAGTAAAACCAAATTCAGATGCATACAAATGTCTGGGCAGAGTGGAGTGAGGAGTACATTTAACAAAATGTAATTTTTTCCTCTGTAAGAATTGATGAGGTGCCAACTGTGCTCCAATTTTGAAATATAGTGAGTAAAACAAAATTGGGATGCATATGAGTGCTGTAAATCTGAAAAAAAAAACTCCTTTTGAATCACCAGTTATGTTATAAAGCACTATTCTATGGTGTGTGGCTGCAGCACATTTAGAAATGTTGGGTGAGTACTGGTACTCATTAAAAAATATTTCTGAAGAGTATTTCCTAAAATGAAGTGAGTAAAATAGGTCGGTACTTGCCTCGTCCGGAGCCCTGATCAGAGTGCCACTTCACTGAGATCAATGAGAATATAATTTCAGGGACAATATTCTCTTGTCAGTAACATAAACAGCTCTCTTCCCAGGTGTGGCCCCTTAATGTTGGAGCTAACACAAAAAGGAATTATGGTAAGTCTGAGAGAATTTCCTCTTTTTGTATCACTCAACATTGTCAATGGTAATTATTTGGCAAGGCAAAGTATATTTATATAGTGCCCAATCCAAGTAGGCTCTGAGCACTTTACAGTTGGACAGAAATCATAACATAAAACTCCTTAAAAGCAATAGTAATTTAAAATAAAGTCCAGACAGGAATAAAATTAATGGTTAATAAGGAAATGCTTGATTAAATAAAAATGTTTTCAAAGAGGCTTTGAAGGCCTACACTGTGCTGGCTGTATGAATGTAAAAAGGGAGCGAGTTCCATAACATAGGAGCAGCCACTCCAAAAGCTCTGTTGCCCAAAAATCTTAGCCTGGATGGAGGAACTACTAAATGGCTAACATCATTGGAGTGGAGAGGGTGGACTGGGTGGTAGAGAAACAGGAGCTCTTTCAAGTAGTGCCGTCCCAAACCGCGTAGGGCCTTGTGTGTTAACAAGCAGCTATTGAAGGTGATACGCAAATGCAAAGACAGCCAGTGCAGCGCATGCAGAACTGGTGTGATGTGGTTACTCCATGAGGAGTCCACCGTCATCCAGACTGCAGCATTCTGCACCAACTGCATTCATCGCATTAGACCACTAGATAACCCTAGGTAAAGTGCATTGCAGTAGTCCAACTTGGAGATGACGGAAGCATGGATGATTGTCACTAGGTCCTCCTGGGCTAGATGTATTTTGATCCTGGCAGTGTTCCACAAGTGATAGAAGTCAGATCGGACGACATAAGACACCTGTTGTTCAAATGTCAGTCTGCCATCCAAAATGATCCCCAAGTTCTTCACCATATGGGCTACCATGAGAGAGCGGTTACCAACTACAGTGAGAGCCACTCCACCCGCAGCAGACAGACCCCGCCGACTCTGTTTGATCACCACACACACTCTCTTACCTGGGTTAAGACATAACTAGTTCAAGGCCATCCAGTTGTTAATTTTGTCCAAACACTGACTCAGCACTAAACCCTAGCCAAAACAAAACTCCTCACAGTTTTGCGTGTTTCACCCAACCATTGCCAGTGGGAAGAAGACTGTTAAACTACTTCCAGGAATGGGTAAATATAACCACAAACAAGTAATTGCTGGAAGTAGTGGGGCAGGGGTTGTGGCTACAGGTCAAACAATTTCCAAACCTGCAGAAACAGAAGTTTTTCCAGCTCACTCTCCCACAGAAAGAAGTATGCTGGAACTGGAGGTAAAAGAGCTGTTAGTATTAAAAGCCATAGAACGAGTCCCTGTCTAACAGTGGGGCAAGAGCCTATTCTCAAGATATTTCCTAACCCACAAGAAAAATGGGAGGTGGCAACCCATTTTAGATATCAGGTTTGTGAAAAAAATATTTGAAAAAAGAAAAAGTCAAGATGGTCACATTAAGGATAGTGATACCATCTTTGCAGAAAGGTCATTGGCTGGGATCTCTGGATCTGAAAGACACCTTTTTTCATATTCCACTCAAGACAGCCTCACAGAAAATATGTCACATTCAAGTTGGGGAACTGCCAATACCAGTTAATCACCCATTTGTTCTCACCTTCGACAAGGTGCTCAGTTCAGTTGGTAAAAAGCACCTTGGAGAACCTGGGATTCTTGAAAAACCTGCAGAAGTCCTGGCTAGAGGCTGTTCACATAGGAGCACAGTTAAATACCCTGCAGGAAAAAGCATTCTTCTCACAGGCCAGAGTTACAGCTTTGATAGCAACAGCAGAGTATTTCACAGCAGGTCAGTCAAGACCCGCAAGAGACTTTCTTCAGTTACTAAGACACATGGCTGCATCCACAGCTGTGGTCCCATTTGCCAGGTTCCAAATGAGAGTTATTCAGTACCACTTAGGTGACAACTGGCGTCAAAGATGGGGTCCGCATTCAAAACTAGTACTAGTGACAAAAGTACTGGTGGAATCAGAGTGGTGAAAGGAAGAAAGCAGCCTCAGAGGGGGCATTCGCTTCCCTCGGCAAGCACCAACAAATATTCTTACTACAGGTGCCTCACTCCTGACATGGGATGCCCTCCTACAAGACCTTATTGCGAGTGGCACATAGAGCCCACGGGAGTCACTAGAACACATAAGCCTCCTGGAGCTCAGAGCAGTGCTGCGAGCAATGCAGTCTTTCTCCTTTCAGCTACAGAGTCTATCTGTCCAAATCAGGACAGGCGACACCACAGCAATGTACTATATAAACAAGCAAGGAGGAACAAGATCCTACAGAGGCAATGAAGATATGGGACCTGGCATATTCCTTAGAAGCAAGCATATTTGCAGTGCATCTGCCAGGCAAAGACAATGTCCTAGGGGGGAATGTGAGGACGAGGTTCTTCACGGAGAGGGTGGTGGAGGCCTGGAATAAGTTACCAGAGGAACTGGAGGGATTCAAGAGTGCATGGGACCGACACATGGGATTGGTAAGTGGGGGTTAGAGGAGAGACTGGTCTGTGTGTGTGTGTGTGTGTGTGTGTGTGTGTCAAACTAGATGGTCCAGAGGGATCCTTTTCTGCTGTCAAATTTCTGTGATTCCTGGCAGATTCCCTAAGCAGAATTAGCCAGGGAAATCACAAATGGGCCTTAAGACCAGCAGGTTCTGGCCACAGTGTTCAGAATGTGGGGCACTCCCAGTACAGATCTGTTTGCACCCTTGGGAGAACTGTTGGCTCCATCAGTTTTGTTGCAGACCACCAGCCAGAGGGACAGTCCAAGAGGATGCCATGGTATTGGACTGGACAGGGAGGTTTCTGTATGCCTTTCCACCATTTCCAGTCATTCAGAAAGTGCTTTTGAAACTCATGAGGGAACCTGCAACAGTGATCCTGGTAGCTGCCGACTGTGCCAGACAGGCCTGGTACTCAACGCTCCCGGTCCTGTCCAGCACAAATCCGATCAACCTCCTACTTAGCCACACTCTGTTGACTTTGTGCCAGGGCAGAATAGCATTCCCAAGCCATATGACATACACCTGAGGGCATGGTTCTTGAGGAGTTAAGAATTTTCGGGATTGGACCTTTCAGAGGAAGTCCTGAAGGTGCTTAAGGTTTCTAGGAAACCAGCTACCAGGAAAGCATATTCCTCTAAGTGGAAAACGTTTTCTTATTCGTGTTCCCTCAGAAAAATAAACCCAATAGAGGCTGGGTTGCCTATAGTTCTGGGATACCTTGTACACCTACAGTCACGAGGCCTATGGCCTTCAACTTTAAAGGAGCACTTAGCAGCAGTATCAGCATACAGATCAGCAAGCAAGGAGAAGTCTTTAGCCTGGGGAATATGGGTGTGGGTTGGACAGTAGTGTGGTGGGTAGGTAACTGGCTGGGTGGCAGGACACAGAGGGTGGTGGTAAATGGCTGTCACTACACAGAAGGAAGAGTGACCAGTGGGATACCACAGGGATCAGTGCTGGGACCGGTCCTGTTCAACATCTTCATCAGTGACATTGCGCAGGACCTAGAAGGCAGAATTTCCCTGTTCGCTGATGACACAAAGTTCTGTAACAGAGTAGACACACCAGGGGCTGTAGACAGAATGAGAAGGGACCTGCAGAAACTTGAAGAATGGTCAGGGTCTTGGCAGCTGAAATTCAATACAAAGAAGAGCAAGATAATGCATATGGGGCACAAAAACCCTGGCACAATATATCAGTTGGGGGGTGAGGATATAGCATGCACCAAGCAGGAAAGGGATCTTGGGGTTATCATCTCTGATGACCTCAAGTTAGGGAGACAGTGCAACAAGGCAGCAGGTAAAGCAAATAGGATGCTGGGATACATAGGCAGGGGCATCACCAGCAGGAAAAGGGAGGTCATAATTCCACTATACAAGACACTAGTGAGGCCCAACCTGGAGTACAGTGTACAGTTCTGGAGACCTTACCTACGTAAGGACATAGACAGGGTAGAGAATGCTCAGAGGAGGGCAACAAAGATGGTACATGGATTGCATCACAAGTCCTATGAGGACAGGTTGAAGGACTTGAATATGTACTCCCTGGAGGAGAGGAGGGAGAGGGGGGATATGATAGAGTCATACAGATGTCTTACAGGGAAGAATAGGGTGCAGGAATACACTATTTTCAAGCGAAAAAGATGTTCCAGGACTACAGGGCATGGGATGAAGTTGAAGGGAGGGTAACTCAGAGGAAACATGAGGAAGAATTTCTTCACAGAATGGGTGGTGGACAAGTGGAACACCTTGCCAGGGGAAGTGGTGGGGGCTGAAACAATCACAGGATTTAAGAATGCATGGGATAGACATAAAGGAATTCTGGAGGTCAGGGGTAAGGGGCATCAGACTTCTAGGAAAACAAAGTGAACTTACAAGCTCAAATGGGCAGACTGGGTGTGCCGAAGGCCCTTATCTACCAATACTGTCTATGTAGCCTCACAACCCATTTTCAAAATGTTTTTAAAAGGGCTCAGCCATTTATACCCATTGATGAGAGAGCCTATTGCACCATGAGACCTCGATATATGCCTTGCCCAGCTTCTGGAGGCTCCCTTGAAGCCAATAGAAACTTCTAACATGAAGTATGTCACATGGAAAACCATATTCCTGTTTGCCTTGACTTTTTCTAGGAGTGTAAGTGAAAAGTGAATTGCAAGCCCTCTGCACAGAGCCAAATTACATAATCCCTTATAGGGATGAGGTGGTTCTTAAAACCAGTAGAAAATTCCTTCTGTAGGTGATATCTGAATTCTACCTGAATCAGTCAATGACCTTCCCTGTACTCTTTTCAGGGCATTCCAGTCCGTGTGAGGAAAAGTTGCATTGCCTGGAAGGTATTGGCTAGATGATCAGATTTCTTCATGGTCAGAATGGCATGCCAGAATCCTTAGCACCTTAAATGCAGAACTGCATGTCGCTAATGTAAGGCATGACATCTACCTTTTTATTAGAATGGGGTTTACTGTATGCCTGGCTAACAACCGTGTAAGTAACCTGCTAGGGATATCAAGGTGGGCCTCCTCTTTATTACGGTATACCTGCTATATATAGACTTATTTTGCATTTTTTCAGTCACCAGTGCTCGTTAAGGGGAATGTTGTGGTTGGGGGTTTTATTTCCTGGTTTTTGTGTACATTGTTACTTTTTGGATTGTTTATTGTTTTTCTGTTATCTGTGTTATAGTTTGTGCATACTTGTACTATTCTTGAAAACTAATAACGCATATTTAATTAAAAAACAGTTGCATAGCCTGGACCTAAAGCGAGTCCTGATTGTTTATATAGGCTGGACAAAAGAGGTCCGGTCCCAGAGTACCAGCTTTACATTACCGATTGTGAGTTAGGGAAAGGCAAACCAGCTACAAAGAGATGTGTCTCTCACCGGATAGTCTCTTGCATTCAGTTCTGCTAGGAAAAAGCCACCAAGTGGCTTAAGGCACACTCCACAAGAGGTACCTCTGCCTCTATGACATTCTCCAGAGGCATCCCACTGTCAGACATTTGCAAAGCAGCTACCTGGAAAAACACTTCACACCTTCACAAAGCACTGCTGTTTAAACATACAGCCCACAAGGGATGCAACTTTGGAACTACTGTCTTGCAGAATGTTTTTCCTAATTAGATTCTGGACCAAGCCTCCCTAGGTACTGCTACAGAGTCTGCATAAAGTGTAAACATTAAGTGATTGATTCCTGGAGGCTGGCGCAGCGGTTGGATTTCTGCTTGCGACGCCGCCGACCCGGGTTCAGGAACGGACCTGGGAGTCAGAGGGCCGGTCGGGGGAGAAGGATTGAGCGTCCTGGGGACTGCTATCTTTCTCTGAGGGAGGGGGGAAAAGAGTGTACGGTGCTTTATGGACCCCTGATAGAGGCTGGGGGTCCACTGCTGCCAGTGCTGTCAACTTAGGGGGCAGGGTGGACACTGGACGTCATTACACTTCCCCTCCCCAAGGGATCAAGCCAGCATCGAAAAGCTAGCTCCCAGGCATGACGACATGCTCTGCCGCTGTCTCCACTGCCTTCGATATCCGCAGGGGGGGGGATCCCGGGGCTTGCCTACAGAGCCCTCCCAGCGGCCCTGCCTAGGGGGTAAGCCTGGGCATGGGGGGACGACAGACAGGGCAGGTCTGACCTCTGAATGGAGGATTGGGGAACCAGGGACCAAAAAAAAATGAGTGATTCTTGGAGAAAACATTATTCACCGTAGTAATGTTGTTTCTTTTTAAGGGATCACCCACTATGTTTACACTCCCTAACCCTGCCTCCCTTTCCAGAACCTGAAATATGTTCTCACAAGAATTGGTTCCTTTTTTAATTGAGGTTGTTTGAACATTACTGTTGCAGTTCCCACAGTTGTAAGCTTGTTGTTATTGTTTATATGGCAACATTTCACAAGTCTGCTTCAATTTGGTTGATTATTTATTTATTTTTTGGTTACTTTATTTATTCCCTCCTTAGCTGGGGGGAGGGGGCATTACCTGTGGTTCTCCCCATCAGTCCAGCCCCGCACCACTCCCAGTACCCTAAGCTCAACCCCCTCCTCCCATCCTCTCACCAGCTGCTTCATGGTGGTTACGTTCCCCACCACCGTGGAAAGCCGAGGGTCCGGATCTAGGAGGAGCGTCTCAAGTTACAGTGGTGCGGCGCCAATGGCCGGACTTCATCAAGCACGCCAGAGGATTTTTCCAAGGCTTGGTTCCTCACCCTACGGCATTGATGTGCAAAGCATCGCTGACGCTGCTGTGTGCGCTTCTGCACACTGCACATCCAATGCCGTCAGCGCCATCCCCACAACAAACCACCTGCCTGCACTAACCCCCAGTCACCACTAGGAGCCAGCACAGCCACAGCAATCCCACCCCACCCTCACTGGAGGAGGGGAGCAGTCCCTAGGATACTCAGTCCTCCCCCCACTCCCCCGGCCGACCCTCTGACACCCAAGGTCGCTCTCGACCCTGGGTCATCGGCGTGGCGCGAGGTGTGGCATCCAGCACCTCAACCCTCAGTGCCACCGGGCCGACTTGTCTGATGTTTTTAAAAGTTCTGTAAACATTTTTTTGGTAGCATTTTTTAGCTAGTTTCAATAGTCGCTGCTCCACTCTGGCTTGGAAACAGATCTGAACAAATGGCCAGAGTGGAGTGCGGATGCAGAGTTTGAACCTACATTCCAAATTCTAATACAGTAATTTGCATAGGTTATGTCTCTGGGGTATCACTGTCAGCTGAGATGACTACATAGAGTGTAAACATAGTGAGTGATACCTTAAGAAGAAACAACATTACTACAGTGAGTAATTTTTTTCTTCACGTCTATACAACAAAAGCTAGATTTTATTTTTATGTCAAGTTTGGTCTATTTTATCATAAAATTGATTTAGTTTCTTCTCAGCCATACTGAGTGTCAACTGTCGAAGGCTACGGACTGCATTAGGGAGCCTGAAGAGGCAGGCTGCTCCAGCAGCGGGGCCGTGGCCGGTCCACTTTCCCTTCGGGAAGGGTTCTGATTGTGGATGGTACAGTGCCCAGGAGGAAGGACAGGCCTCCTGTAAGCACAAAAAGAAGCAGCCCCAATCCAGCACACACTCTGCATTGAGATCCAGGCACCGCATGGCTTCGGAAGGGGAAGAAACAGCAATGGTGGAGGCACTCTCTGTGAGGTCTGTCATAGGATACTCGGTTTCTCAGAGTTGGAAGCTGTCGCCATCATCTTTGGCTTCACCAAGGACCTCTGGCAAACCAGTATTTTGGGCCCAGAGTCCCTCTCTGTCTGTAAGTATGGACTACGGTGGGCAGTTGCTCCCTTGGGTAGCTCTTATGGAGCAGTGAGTGTAGCGTTTGGCCTAGGTGGCGCTGCTAGTGGAGCCATTGCTGGCCCTTTGGGGTCTGTGGAACTGGTACAACAGGCAGTGCCTTTGGGCCAGATAGTGTGCTTGCATTTGGTAACAGCCCTAGGGTCTTTGCTTGGTGCAGCACCACCAGCATCTGTCCCACTGCGTGCCCCCCCCATCATGTGCAGGGATGGGACTGGCTACCATTGCCAGTCACGTCTGTGCTGGCTGGGTTGTCCACACCAGTTTCAGTGCCAGGTCCAGCACCAGCTTTGCTCTGTATGTGGCCTGGCCTGATGCCGGATTCAGCAGCGCCCTCAGAGCTAGAGACCTCCCTGGTGCCAGTTTTGGTGCCAACTCTGGCACCATCTCCTCATCCTTTCAGGCCGGTGTCTCCGGTGTAGCTGCAGCGGCATGTTGGATTGGTAGGCCTGTGACTCCAACCCCTCTTTTACTCCTCGATTGAAGTGTATAGAGGGGCACAAGTCTGACGCTGACTTCATTATTTCTGAAGGCAGCGATGATGACTCTTTCTGTAGCCTAGACACCTCAGACTCAGTTCCTGTGTCTGTGCCTTAGGAGGATGTCTCGTTCCAGGCTTTGCTCACAAATAGGCATTCACTATTAAATTTCAAGCCAGCAGGCATTGACCAGGGTAAGCGCCTCCGTTTGAAGTTCCTAAATGTGTCTAGTATGCTGATAAGTTTAGTTCCTTTTATTCCTTCTCCCTTTGAGACCTTGCTTGATGTGGTCTGGCACAAACCTGCTTTAGTGGCAGCTGTTTCCAAGTAGGCTGACAAGAAGTACACAGCCCCTAAATATGGACCAGTGTACGTCACTCAACCCATAGCTGATGCTGTTGTCATCCTTGCCGAGAATGACAAGGCCATTATTTCCAGAGATGTCATTGTGCACCCCATTAACTGGGAATCATGTAAGACTTGACATGATGGGTAAGTGAGTCTATGCTTTAGCTGCCCTGAGGATGCGAATTGCCAACTATCAAGGGCGTTTCTCTAAGTATGAATATTCCTTTTGGAGCACGCTGACATCTCTGGCAAAGTCTTTGCCAGAGTCAGAGGTCAAAGAAGTTATTCTGCAGACTCCACTTGAGAGATTGCAGAAGAAAGAGGATCTATATGAGAGATCTAAAAGCAGAAAACCACAGCACAGAAGCACTGAGACAAGGGTTACCTGGGAAGAGCATTGATAATAAAGCAAGATTTTTGTTTATGTTTTGGTATTTCTGTGTGACAGAACTTGAAGCCAACAAAGGAGTCTCTACCTCACTGGTATACAAAGCCTTGAAAGAATCAAAAATCACCTCTTCATTATATCAAGCACATCACAAACCTCTTCCTTGTGAAGGGAATAGGAGCTTTGCTGCCCTTAGTAGGTAGCAACTGATAATACTTGTCAGTGATATCTTTTTGGATTTCGTCATATCACCTGAAAAATAGACACTGCGCAAGTGCTGCTTGGAGGTCTGATCTGTAGACCAGCGCTGATACCATACCCCTTTAACGGGCACAAAAATACAGTAAAGACAAGGCAGAAAGTTGAAAACTGTCAACAGCAGCATCTACTGAAGGGAAGGAGCTAGAGCAATGTGAGAACGAGTGTTGAACACCAGGGAGCCCTCCACAAACCATCTAAAGAGCTGACACCATGCCCCAGAGATCCTTGGTAATCAAGAAAACTACAAATGTAACCCTGATATCAGACCCAGCTGGTGCAAAGCGTGCTGGCAGGCTGTATCTAGCTTCTTATCATTTTTGTCAGCAGTAGCAAACATCACTTATATAGGGATTGGTATGTACCCACATAGCCATCAGTGATCTGTGTTTCCTCTGATGTTTTTAACATAGCCACCTGAAAAGGAACGTAATTGCAAACTGCTGTCTCTTTCTCAAAATCTAACCACTGTCAGTTGACAACTTGGTTTCAGTACTTGGGAAATGCTTAGGAGTGTTAATGGAGCTAGAAGAATATTGGATCCACTAGTAGCAGTGCCACTGACTAATCCCTGAGAGTGTCACATCCTGTAGGATTCAGCTGCTACAAGAGACATAACCTGAAAAATAAAGCAACAATGGAATTAAGGATGACTATATGCCCGCAGTCCATTTGTCTTCCTCTTCCTCAGAAGAGTACTTCCTGTTGTCCAGTGGCTCAGCAGAAGTTGCTGAGATAGGACATTCTTATTAATAGCATTATTCTTTAAAACTGGCTGAGTATGAAGCCTGTCTCGGCAGCATCAGGGAATGTCTGAAAATTGGGTAGAACATCTGTATTATACTTTGGCGCATCCACATGTGCCTGTTGAATCCCAGACACATGTGCCCCCTTGGCCTCGGATCCATCTCGAGTGCTTTCACAGAATTGGTCAGCAATGTTTTTATATGGAGAACATCTGTAAAAGTCATAGTAGGGACTGGTGTAACTAAATCTTTCCACTGCCATTGTAACTGCCAGATGTACTTTTCCCCTTGACACCAGAAATCTTTGTTTGGGTGGGGGTGTGTGCAAAAATGTCATATTTACTTTACTAGCACAAAGGACAGAATGAAATGTGTGGAGGATGTTGATCAGGTAATCAATCAGTTCATTGGTGATGGTGAGCAAACTTAGAGAAAAAAAAATCCCTCTTTTGAAATTGCAGCCGTATGGTACTAACACTATAAAAGGCACACTATATGTAAAATATATTACATACGATACAACGCATTGTATACAGACAATGCATTTTTTTTTAACTCAGCTTTATTCTATCAGAATGGATTTTACAGCAGTGCATCTTTATACAGGATGCATTTATGAACATACGAAGAAGCCAGCAGAAGAAAGCTGTTTGGTCTATCAAGTCTGCTCATATTGCAGGGTCCACAGTTTGAGCTAATGTCCCTGCCCTCCCTCCCCACTCCTCTCATCCTCCCTACCCATGATCCTTACTTTTACCCTATGCTCATCCCATCCTGTCTTAAAGCTGCCAATTGTCTTTAATGAGATGACCTCTTCCAGCAGTGCATTCCAAGTGTCCATCACCCTCTCTGTGAAGGAGTGCTTCCTGACCTCCATCCTAAACCTCCCACCCTCCAGCCTATGACTGTGCTCCCTAGTGTTATGGTTGCCACTCAACTTAAAAAGACTCTCTTTATTGACCACTTTCAAGTACTTAAAAGTCTCAATCATGTCCCCTCTCTCTCTCTCTCTCTCCCCTATCTTCTAGGGAGTAAATGTTCAGTGCCCTCAACCTCTCCTTGTATGCCTTACCCTGCTGACCAGTTAACATCTTTGTAGCCCTCCTGTGGACCTTCTCAGTAGGTTAATGTCCTTTTTGAGGTGTGGGCACCAGTACTGAACTCCATACTCGAGATGCGGCCTTACCAGTGACCTGTACAAGGGCAGTATAACCTCATCTCTCCTACGAATCATCGCCCTAGATGTGCATTCCAGCATCTTGTTTGCCTTTGCTGCTGCTTTCTTGCACTGCATGGAGTGCTTCAGGTCACTAGTGATCATCACTCCCGGGTCCTTCTCCTCCTCTGATGCAGATACTCTGTCCTGGGATTCTTGGCTCCAATATGCATAACTTCGCATTTCCTGTAATTGAAGCCATGCTGCCAGATCCTGGACCACCTACCCAGCCTTTCCAGATCTTCCTGTAGGTCCTGTTATCCCTTCAGCTGTGTTCACTCTCCCACAGAGCTTGGTGTTATCCATGAATAGGCACATTTTGCCCTTAATGCCACCTCCAGTGTCATTGATGAAGACATTGAACAACACCGGCTGCAGCACAGAGCCCTGTGGGACCCCACTGGTTACCTCTCTGGTACCAGATGACTCTCCCCCGACAACCACCCTCTGGGTTCTGTCCCTCAGCTAGTTTTCCACCTATCTGGCCATCTTTTCCTCAACCCCAAGCTCCACCAACTTCCTCATCAACCTTTTGTGGGGCACAGAGTGAAAGGCCTTGCTGACATCAAGATAGAGGATGTCTGCCACTTGGCCCTGGTCTTAGTGACACTGTCAAAGAAGTCAGTCAGATTCATTTGACACGCCCCCAATGAACCCATGCATACTGCCTCGCATCCTGGAGACCATGCTCCTCTAGATATTCCACCAGCCTTTCCTGTAGTCTGGTCTCCATGAGCTTGCCCACGGTGGAGGTCAGACTGACTGGTCTGTAATCCCCTGGGTCATCCTTCAGACCGCTTTTGTGGAGGGGCACTACATGTGCTGTTCTGCAGTCCTGTGGTACCACACCTGACTCTAGTGTACTATTAAATAGGTCTGCCAGTGGCCCCGCCAGCTCCTCAGCCAGTTCCCTTAGTACCCTTTGATGTACTCTGTCCGAGCCTGCTGATTTCTCCACCTTTAATGCCAGCAGCCCCTCCCTCACTCTATCCTTCTCTATCACTACATCTGTGTTCCCCTCCCTCCCTGCTCTTCTTTTCCCTCCTGAAGGCACTGGTCCATCCTTCTCCTTGGTAAAGTCTGAACAGAAGTATTCATTTAGTTGCTGTGCTTTTCCCCCAGTATCCTCCACCCACTCCACCCCTTTCTTAAGCCTAACAATCCCTTACTTTTTGTCCCTTTTCTCACTTATATAGCAAAAGAAAGCCTTCTCCCCCTTATTAATTCCTTCAGCTGTCTGCAGGGAGAGGAACCTTTCGTCCGTCTCTCCCCCGCCGCTGATCTGGCTGCATATCAGCACTTCCTCATGAGGATGATGGAAGATCTCTGCATTTCCCCTGGTTCTCAATACAATCCTGAGCACGTGGTACATGCCTTTTTGGGTGAATGCAGTGCGGCGAACCTGGTGGTCCCCACCTAGCCTCCTCACTGCACTCCTGGCGACGTCCCTTCTCCAGTGTTTCAGCCCCTAGGGATCTGAACCAGAGGTATTGTGCTCCCCCAGAGTCTCCAGGTTGTATGCCTCACCCTCAAGTCGGGTTAATGCAACTGGACACTCCTGATGGGCTTTGCGCCCTCCACTGCGACCGGCCCCCAAATCAAGACTCTTCAGGTTTTGACTTCTAGGGTAGGAGGACCTTCTACTCTGCACGGATCTTGTCCATTGCTGCTCATCAGGCCCACTATGCATCCTATGACAGGTTCTTGTGGTCCATGCTAGTTCAACTCCTAGCCTCTTTGCCTGATTCGGAGGTAACCAGACAAGCCATCGCATTCTCTGCTGAGGTCCTGGAGCTAGCAAGGCACCAAGCGAGGGCATCCTACGACGCCAACGAGGTAGCTTCCAGAGTCGTAGGGACAGCGATCTGCATTAGGCGGACGGCGTGGCTTCATCTTTCCCGGTTGTCACCCATGGCCCGGCGTAGGGTGATTTCCTCTGCCTACTGGAGAACCCATCTTTTCTCCCACAGAGTGAGGCGGCAATTGTCGGGCCAACTTCCTTCCCCCTCCGGGAGGTCCCCATCTCACTTTCCCCATTCTCTGGCCTCGCCAGGCCTGTAGAGGTTCTCCCTCCCAGTGTCTTCCCCACTGGAGGCTAAGGGTTTAGCCCCTTAGGGTCTCTGGCCCTCTTCGGTGGCCTCAGTACCCACCCAACTGTGAAGATTGACACAGATAAGATACGAAAATGATGTACCTACCGTAATTCTTGATCTTTCTGTGTATCTTCACCATTCATTACAAATCCTAACCTCAATCTCCGTTGGGCCTCAGTCTCTGGAACCCCCATCCTCTGCTTGCCTTTTTCTCCCTTCCTCCTTCCCTGGCCAGGAGTGAGGGGACCTCTGGAGTCTCATGGGGGTGTCTTCAGATTTAAGCTGGAGGGGAGGGGCTGCTTCTTCATCGCCTGGCTCCACCCTTCTTAGGGTAGGATGTTGGTTGCTCCCCCTTTCCTTTCCTTCCTGTTCCTTCGGACTAACCCCCTTTTTTATATTGTCTTAGAGGGGGACAGAGTTTCCTTCCCCCTCTTGTTTTTATTTATTGATTGAGGGAGAGGACATACCCTTGGGCTCCTGGATTCCCCTCCTTAGCTTGACTTTGTCTAAAAGTCATCTCCTAGCAGAGAGTTCTCCTTCAGCTTTCTCCGAAGTGAGTCTTGCCAGCCTTGCCAAGCTCACCATCTGGCTCCCTTGCTTTCTCCACCTAACCTAAGTGGAGAAGTCTAGGCCACGAGCCCTGGCTGTCCTATCCTTCCCCAGTTTATCTTTCTCTTTCATTTCCTCTCTCCATTTTCCTCCTTTCCAGAGATTGGGGCCCCTCCCAATCCCCTTAGCTTCTGCTCTCTCCTTCGCCTGTCCTCTCAGTCGTTTATTCCTCCTTTTGTTTATTGTATTTCTGCCTTTATCTGTCCCTTGGACTGTCTTGTCCAACCCTCCCAACCCTGTTTTTTTCTTGCTCTACGGCAACTCAGAACTGGCGGGGGGGGTTGACAACAATAACAGGCGTTGCTCACCACTCCATGTAGAGGAAAAAGCTCTGCTGAGGGTCATGACCTTTACCATACCCAACTGTGAGGAATAGTGAAGATACACAGAAAGATCTAGAATTACGGTAGGTACATAATTTTCATTTTTTGTTCCATCTCCCCCGCCATGACCCCTCTTATGGCTGGATTACTGCGTACTTTTGCTGCCAGTGGTTCTAAACTAAGGGCAAATAAGAGGGGAAAGAGGGCACCCCTGCCTTGTCCCCCTGGTCAAAGAAAAAAATTGGGAACTTATGCCATTAGCTCTAACTAGTGCCCTGGGACCAGCATAGAGTTGGGATATAACCTTTAGAAATTCGGGGCCAAAATGCATATGTTCCATGGAGGCTTTTAGAAACTGCCATTTAAACCTATCAAATGCTTTTTCTGCATCCATGGAAATGGCTATTTGAAATTGCTTCTGGCTCTTCATGTTTAATAATCTGCGGATGTTGTCTGGAAGGTATCTTCCTGAAATAAATCTGTTTTGATCTTCCTGCAGTATTAGTGAGGCTGCTGTCTGCAGTTTCCCAGCCAGAAGGCTGGTGAATAACTTGAGATCCATATTCAGTAAGGATATAGGCCTGTATGACCCACACTCCAATGGATCCTTTCCCTCTTTAGGTAACACTGAAATCTGAGCCATTTGCTAAGAAGGCAGGATCTCCCTTCCCTCCATGACTTCCTCACAGACTGGAAGCAAGAGAGGGAATGAACTGATCTGCAAATAAATACCTTATAAAATTCTGGCGTGAAGCCATCTAGGCCCGGAGATTTACCATTCTTTAGCTGTGTCACCTGAGCTTTTAAATCTGCTACGGAGAGTCCAGCCTTCAGACCATCTCTGGCAGCCTCCGGAGGTTCAGGTCATCAAAAAATCTAGCGATTAGATTATCAAAGTCTGGAATCTCTGCCTGCTTATGAAGGGAGGCATAACAGTCAGCCGATAGATCTATAATTTCCCTCAGATGACTAGTCTGTTTCCCTCCATGTTATGGACTGTTCAAGCTTAAGAATCATCCTGTTTACCTGCTGTATCCTAAGAGTGGCTGCAAGGAGCTTACCTGCCCTGTTGCCCCCTTCGTAATAAGATTGGCATACCCGCCTATCCTCCCCCTCTAGTTGAGCCTGGATTAAATTTTCTAAAGTTGCCCTTCTATCCCTCAGTTTCTGTTTTACTTGTGGATTTAATGAAATTTTGTGTTGAAATTCTAAGTCTCTGAGTTCCTCTTCTAAATTTTTTTTACTTACTCTCCATCTTTCTTTTATGATCTGCCGCATATTGTATGATTATCCCTCGGAGAAATGCCTTCAGGGCATCCCACCAAACTGCCTGAGTTGTGGCTCCCTCTGGATTCATCTGCTGATGGCTGACTGTACTAAATCTTGAAAATCTGGGTTATTCAGCAGTCCTGTATTAAGCATGCAGTGTGAGTTCGTAATGGAAGGCGTTATGGCCAGTGTTAATCTGACCGATGTGTGGTCATAGAATGTGGGGGGCATAATCTTGCACCTCGAGGCTGTGTGAGTCCATTCTTCTGAAATAAACATCATATCAGTTCTGGTATAGCAGTCGTGCCTGTCTGAATAATGAGAATAGTCCTGAATCTTCCCACTGAGCCCTTGCCCTATGTCTTAAAGGCCAGCCAGTTGGCATAGCCTGCCCAAGGTGGTGGGGCCTGCTGTCCCCCCTCCTTGCCCCCTGATACCCCCTTATCTATCCAGTACTGGGGACAGAATGGTATTAAATTCCCCTCCAAGGATGCAGATCTTGTTCGTCTGGTCCAATAATTCGGAAAATATTCTTTAAAAAAAAAAAAGAGAGAAGATTCTTTGTCCTCATTCAGAGCATAAACATTAAGAATAACACGGGATGTCCCTATGAACAGCTTGTAACTTAACATAGCGACCCTCTGGGTCGGTATCCACACTCTCCACCTTTAAGGGGCATGTCTTATGTATTAAAATTGCAGTTCCCCTTCTGTGTGGGGGGTGCCGCATAGGAGGAAGCATAAACTGAACCCACCCAACTGCGACGTAACTTTTTATGCTCCTCAGGTGTAAGATGGGTTCTAGGGACATGGATATGTTGTTCATCCACACTCATTGGCAGGTATCCTTGCCGCTTTAAATCTTGCCGGAAGGTCTTCAAGCTTGCTCCTCCCACCCACCCGGGTGGTATAACTCTCGGCTCCGCCCCATGACGCCAGATCTTCCTTACCGCTTGGAAGCTCAGGTTCCCTCCTTAACGCTCTGCGTTTGTGACTGGTTCCTATTCTCCGTTTCGGTTAAAATAAATTTACAAAAAGACTTCAGTCTTCTATCCCTCACGGCTGCGATGGACAAATCGACTCGGATTTGGAGATGCCCATGCGGTGCAGAAGATGTCTGGACGGATCCACACTCACGGTGTCTACTGCTTAGGCCTTGAGCACGACCCGCAGGCTTGCGACCTGTGCTCATCTTTCTCGGCCTACGTCCCTCGAAGACCGTGCTGCCTGATTGCAGCTGGGCCTCCGAAGCGTTTCCTCGGTGAAGTCCAAGGAGGCCGGTTGGCGGTGTCCGCGGCGGGTGGCGGATCAGCTCGGCGGATGGTCGCCTCGAAGAGGAGGCGGCGCGGGCAGTGTCCTCGGCCGCGGCATTTATCCCGCTCTCTCTGGGTTCTTCCTACACGGCTTCTTTTAAGGAGCTTTGTCTGTCCCTCTCCACTAAAGGAGAAGGGCCTGTGTCTGCTGGACCTTATTCTCGGTCCAAAAGAGGGACAGGGTAGAGTCCCTCCGTCGACGCTCTTGGGGCGGGAAAGGTCTTCTCTCGGGCCGTCGACCGTCGGCTGTCGATCACCGGCTTCGCCACTGGCTCACGGTGTCCCGTCAGGTCAGTTGACCGAGACTCCACCGATGAAGTCGAGATTTTCTCGACCCATTGGACGGCTGTCGCCTTTAGCAGCGAGATTCCCTCTCTCGGTTCCCGGGAGGAGTTGAGGATCCGTGGCTCGCCTATGCCTCCTGTTCCGGAGCCTCGATGGACCATCCGATTCGGCGGAGTGCCGGGTTCCGCCGACACCTCCCGCACCGACCTCGGAATTCCGATCTCTAGGTCTCGGTTCGACCTCTTCATGGGTCCGCCGATCCCACTGCCATAGGCGGTCTCGGTCTCGGCACCGCGGTAGCCGGCGTCGCTGTCCTCCCTCCTCCGGATGAGGGAGGCTTCGCACCACGGCCGACGCACGAGGACCTTATGTTGCAACAGTTCTCCTGGCCGGAATAAGCCACCCCGCCGCCTTCTCCCGCCATTATGGGCTGTCACGGAACGGCCGACACAACCCTCGACTTATCCGAGGAGCCTATACCCAGGTCAAGCATTTGCCAAACCAGCTGCTCCACCGATTCCGTGGAACTCCGCCTCCACAGCCACCAATTGGGGCTCCGACCAAGATTCTCGGTCGGCTAAGGGTCTACCCCATCGGCTGTCAGTTACCCTCACTCCCGACCGACCTCGGCAGGTGAAGGGTGGCTCAGGCCAGAGGCAGCTCTTCGAGATTCTTCCGAGTCGAAGATGATTCCTCCTTTTTCCAAGCGACTGGACTTGGAGTCTTCAGGAGGTCAGTCAATGGACGATAGCCCGTCGTCCTTCCTAGGACTGCTTCGGCTCATCTCGAGTCTACCGGGATGGAGCTCGAACCCGCTTCCAACGGGCCAGGTATCCTCACGGAGATTCTGGACCGAGGGATTCTCCGACGGAGGCTTTTCCGTGGCCGAGGCCATAGTGGGTCCGGCACTGGAGCTTTGGTAGCGCCCCTGCTTCCTGCCCTGCGCCCGGGCCAGGATGGCCAGGAAGTATGCGGTCCCCACGTTCCTTGTCCGTTTTGAACACCCCTCTGTTGAGGGTTGGTTACCGACAGCGCTTTCCCGCGCCGGCAACGCCAGGGATGTGGACAAACCTCCTGACAAGGAGTCCAAGAAATTGGACTATGTCGGGCGTAAAAGTTCTACGCTATGCCCTCTCTCGGCCTTCGTCAGGCCAGTTCGTCCGCTCCTCATGGCACATTTTCTCATGCCCTGTTGGGCTCCTGGATGAGGTCATCCTCATCTTCCCGCCGATCTGCAGACTACGGTTAGCAGGTGCGGGACCAGGGCAGGGTAGGCCAAACAGCAGCTCCAGACTGCTTTGGATATAGGGACTCATGTGCCAGATCGGGTGGCGGCGTGAGTGGCTATGCGGCCGGGCGGGTTGGCTGAGGATATCCACCTTTACTCGGATACCCAGCACAAGTTGGCGGATGTTCCTTTTGGGACTGACCTCTTACCCTGGGGTGGAAGGTCACCCAGAGGATCGAGAAGTCCAATGCCACCTTGACCTCGGGTCTCTTCCGCTCAGAAGGACAAAGGCCGTAAACCACAGCCTAAGCTCCTTTCGTCCTTCTGTGCCCTGCCGCCCGGCCCAGCAACGTCAGGGCCAGCAGGCTCGGCCTGGTATCCCAAACCCAAGCCGCCGGCTTCCTCTAACAGGAGGCAAGGAGGAAAGGGCCGGTCCTCGGCGGTCCCTCCTCCAACCTGCTGCCCAGTGACGGGCTGAGGGTGTCTCCCATCCCGGCACCCTACCCCTGTCTCCCGGGGGACGGCTCCGGCACTTCGCTCTCCGCCTGGTCCGCTGTCACCACGGACAGGTGGGTCTTGAGGTGGTGGGAAGAGGCCTGCCTTGAATTCAGCAGGCACCACCCTTCAGAGCCAGCCACTGGGGCTTCGGGATCCCCAGCCTCACTGGCGGCTCGTCGAGCCGACATCGCTCTCCTCCTCCAGAAGGAGGTGGTAAGAGAGGTGGTGGACCCTCCTTCAGACCCAGGGTTTGTGTCCAGGTACTTCCTGGTTCCGAAACGGACGGGGGGCTGGCGCCCCATTCTCGACCTACACGACCTAAACAAGTTCCTAAGGTCTCGAACCTTCAGGATGGTCACTCTGGCTCAGATAATACCATCCTTGGAACGCGGCGTGTGGTTCTGCTCTCTGGACTTGCAGGGACGCTGCTTTTTCACGTCCCTATCCGTCCATCTCACACCGAGATTCCTTCGCTCCAGCGAAGGATCCTCTTCAGTTCCAAGCCATGCCCTTCGGCTTGTCTCCAGCTCCAGGGTCTTCACAAATGCATGGCTGTGGTGACAGCATTCTGCGGGGCGCCGAGGGTCCGGTGTACCCTACCTGGACGACTGGCTGATAGCAGCTCCTCCAGGAAGGAGGCGGAGTGGTCCAGAGATCTGGCCCTCCAGGTCTGCTCTCAACTGGGCCTCCTTATCAACGAGGCCAAGTCGGAACTCTCGTCAAGCAGGTGATTCTATTCATCGGGCGCAGCTCGACTCTCTTCGAGCCAGAGCGCTGCCCGGCGGACAGGGCGAGGTTCTTTCCTCCTTTGCCCGATCATTTCTGGTTGGGCAGTGCTGCCTGCCGGGACTTCCTGCCTCCTGGGTCTCATGGCTGCCTGCACCAGCGTGGTCCGTTGGGGTCGCTGGAACATGCGTCCCCTTCAGTGAGGACTGGCCAGCCAGTGGTCACAATGCTGCGATCCCTTGACCAGCTTGTGTCGGTGACAGGGGATGTGAACGCCTCCAGTGGTGGACCGTTCCAGATCATTTGCAGGAGGGCATCCTGTTCGTCCGCCTCCGAGCCGACGGGTCTCTCTGTCGACCGATGCCTCTCTGATGGGTTGGGGTGCCCATCTGGGGAACACTGGCTCATGGCCTCTGGTCCCCGCGAGTCCCGATGCCATATCAACCTGCTGGAGCTCCGGCGGTCCTCCTAGCTCTCACCGCCTTTGCTCCGTTCCTCCGGGGTCAAGTGGTCCGAGTCCAGACGGACAATACCACGACTATGTACTATCTAAACCGCCAGGGGCGGGACGCGCTCCATGCTTCTATGCAAGGAAGCTCTCGCATTTGGTCACCGTGGCGCAGCCTGGAGGCGGATCTCCTAGCCATTCACGTGGCAGGAGCCTCCAACACCCTGGCCGATGCCCTGAGCCGGATAGGGCTGCATCCCACGAGTGGTCTCTCCTGCCGAGGTAGTACAGCATCTGTTCTCCTTTGGGACACCTCAGGTGGACCTGTTTCCTCCAGGGAGAACGCTGAGCTGAGTCTGTTCCATGCCCCCTCAGCAGGGCTTCGCTGCAGGGGGATGCCTTCTCGAGGCAATGGACCCCGGCCTCTTTCACTTTTCCCATTTCTCTTGATCCACAAGGTGCTTCTCAAGGCGAGGAGGGACAAGGCAGGTGATTCTGATAGCCCCAAACTGGCCTCGCCAGTTCTGGTACCAGATCTCCTCAGTCTCAGCTCCAGGACTCCTGCAGCTTCCAGCTCACCCGGACCTGCTCTCAGTCAATCAGGAAGGTGTTCCATCCGACCTTCAATCCCTGCACCTGACGGCCTGGTTCCTGAGCGCCAGAGTTCCAGGCCTTGGGTCTTCCACGAGGTCCTCAATGTAGTTGAGGCGTCCCGTAGAGTCGACCAGAAAATGCTATGCCTTCAAATGGAAAAGGTTTTCCATTTGGTGTCAGGGCAAGGGCTTGGACCCTTCCTCCTGTTCCTTGGCAAGCATCTTGGACTATTTATGGTCCCTTTCTAGTCAAGGGCTTGGTCGGCGACCCTAAGGGTGCACCTGGCGGCATCTCTGCTTACGAGGCGGGCGGGGAAGCAGTCAGTGGCGCAGAGAAGGTGGTCTGGCTTTTCAAAGGCCTTGATCACATTCCCTCCAGTGCGGGAACCCCACCTCTGGGATCTACTCTGGTACTGGCAAAGCTCATGGGCAAGCCATTCGAACCTATGCACAGGTGTGCTCTCTCTACCTGTCGTGGAAGACCGCCTTCTTGGTGGCTATCACGTCAGCCAGAAGGATGGGAGAGCTCAGGCGCTTTCCATCGAGTCTCCTTACCTGGTCTTCCACAGGGACAAGGTTGTCCCTCACGCTTCCCCACCGAAATTCCTTCCGAGGTGGTGTCGGAGTTTCACCTTAACCAGGTGTTGACTCTGCCGGTGTTCTACCCCAATCACACCTCGGGAGGCGAATATAGGCTCCATACTCTGGACCCTAGAAGGCGCTCGCTTATTATAAGGAGGCTGCAGCTACAGAGAATCGGGGAGAGGATTGCACAGCTGTTGTCACCTCACGCTGAAGTCGCATCTGGCAGACCTGCAGCCAAGCGGACGATAAGCAGGTGGGTAACCCCTGCATAGATCTCTGTTATAAGTTGGGGCATGGAGCCTCCCAGAGGATAAGAGCTCATTCTACCCGCCATACTGCTGCTTGGTGGCTGCTTCCAGGGACGTCCTATCCAGGAAATCTGCAGGGCTGCTACCTGGAAGTCAGCAAACACCTTCATTACCCATTACCACATCGGACCTTGAGTCACGCCGGGATGCTGGTTTTGGGGCCTCGGTTCTCCAGTCTCTCTTTCCCAAGTAAGTATTGGGGTGTCGTCTTGCCTCCCTCCTCCCGGAGAACTGCTAGAGTCTGCCAATGGTGTGGATGAACAACATATCCATGTCCCTAGAAATACAGGTTACTCACCTGTAACAGGAGTTCTAGGAATGGTATATGTTGTTCATCCCTGCAACCCGCCTCCCGGCTTGACGCTCGACCTGAGCTTCCAGCGGGCCAGATCTGGCGTCATGGGGCGGAGCCGAGAGTTATACCACCCGGGTGGGTGGGAGGAGCAAGCTTGAAGACCTTCCGGCAAGATTTAAAGCGGCAAGGATACCTGCCAATGAGTGTGGATGAACAACATATACCATTCCTAGAACTCCTGTTACAGGTGAGTAACCTGTATTTTCTCACAATAATGCAAGATGAGTCTCTATTCTGCCCAATTCTTGTAAAACCCTCGCCCTTTTAATGGGACTATTAATTCCCCAAATGTTATTGGTGACAATGTTTAGACCCTCCATTTCAAAAAGTGATGTAGCTCTGCATCCTTAGGTTCCCGGTTGTATCCTGGCCTACCTCCTGGTGTCTCCAGACCTAAACCAGGATGGGGGTTTGGTGAGCAGGGACACATGGCCAGTAATAAATGCTGAACAATAAAAACTGAATAACATCCAAACAGTGTAACCCTTCATCTACAACCCGAGGCCTAAACATCGCCCAGGATTGCTGTAAAACATTTATAACAGTTATTCCCGACTTCCTAGGTTTCAACCCTACCCCATCATTCGTGCGGTGCCCCTTGTTGACGAGTAGTGCTGAAATAAAATCAGCACTGTGCTGCCCTCCCTTGGAATCACCAGGGAGGTGCGGCTGGCGTGGTTTTGACAAAACCATATAGTGTTCCAGCATTCTCCCACTTCCTGCCCCACCCCCCCAATCATCTAAATTCAAGTCAGGGAGTAGTAGGGGCCCCGCGGTCCAGATCCCACGCCCAAAGGGGATGTATCCCTGGGCCCAGGCCCCCTCACTGATTTCTCCACCCCCTCACCCCATATATCCACCTTAAACTGATCCACTGAAGAACCAGTTAGTGGCTGTGCCTGATGACAAATTGTCCAGTTATACAAACCCATGTGTTATTTAAACATATACACTCCCATCTGTGATCAGTATCATTTTCCATATACTCTCCCTGTATCACACAGTTTCTCCAACATTTATCTGATCAAGTACTGTAATTCAGTAATGTCCAGTATTCTTTATTAACAAGGTCCCAAATGATTCCCAGGCGATTAACACCCATATGGACTTCTTTTTCCCCACCAAATAGTGGTGCCTGCGGCCTTCGCCCTGGTTCAAGTGTTTGTCTATTCTGCCCTCTCAAGGGGCCTTGTCTGCAATTCTGGATGAATGCCTGCTGTTCTCTCCAGCCTGGAGTTGGGGCTCCCCCCTCGATTCTCTGCAAAGCCGGTGCGTTGGTTCTTAGTTTTTTGTAGGCTAATTGCTGCTGTGCTCTCATTTTTGTCTGTGGGCTGGAGTCTGTAGATGCTACCATAGTTTTCCCTGGTGGATGTCAGGGCCCTGCTTGTCCTCCCACGAGCTGCCACTGCCGCTCCTCTACCTCTTTAACTACCCCAGGATCCACCAATTCATCGACAGCTACCTCTAATGAGGCCAAGTATTTAGCCTCTTGCACAGTTTTGAACAGTTTCGTGCCCTTATCTGAAGTGATCCTGAATATAGCTGAGAAGTCCACTCTAGCTTTCAGCCCCTTGTTCCAAAGGACCTTGACTACAGGGAACCATAACTTTCAGCGGGCCGTGGTGGTGGGGGCATAGTCCGGTTCCAGAAACAGCCTAGTGTCTCCAAATAAAATCTCTTTTTTAGCCCGTGTCTTTCAGAGCACCATTTCTTTTACCCTGTAGTCTAAAAACGCCATGACAATTGATCATGGTCTAGTTTTAGGGTCCTTTGGGGGGGCTGCAAGTGCATGGTGTGTGCTCTAATGATATTCATGGGGGTATTTTTATCAAGATCTAGAAGCTCCTTCAGTAATCCCTCCACATAAAAGCTACATCCCCTGTCTCAGTATATTCGGGTAGTCCATGCAATATTAGATTAATGCGACGGGACCTGTTTTCTAGGTCCTCCATTTTACTTATTAGGGGCTGAGATCGGTCGTGGACCTGAAGAGTGCTCCGTTGTGCAAGTCCACTGTTTTGGAGCATGAGGTAAGGTGCTACTCGACAGATTGCAACTGTTCTGCTTGTTGCTGTATTTTGTTTCAGTTCTCTCCTACCTCAACTCTAATGGTGTCCAGTGTTTTGGTGAGGCACCTGAGTTCTCAGCAAAGTTGCTGAGAAGTTATTGTAAAATCCTCCCCCTCTTTTTCCGACTCACTTGCCATCTCTAGGGTCCGGATCTCTGGAGGCCTAGTCGGCGTGGTGTCTTTTGCCGGAGCCTGAGAGCCAAAGATTATTTCTGTTGCTTTAGGCTTCCCCCTGGCATCGCTTTCTGTTTTCCTCTGGAGGCCATGAAGACAGGAGCTTGCCACCAGAAATCAGGTAACTTTTATGGGTGAGCTTGGCAGAAAAAGATTAATTTTTTTTGTTGGGGGGGGGTTCTTTTTTCTCCTTAGCCAGCTGACATCCGGAGAGAGTCCCCAGCCCCGTCCACCATCCGGCACTGACCCGAACTCCCAGGGCTTACCCCCCTGGCAGGGCCGGCAGGGGTCCCCAAACCCCACCGGGGACTGGATCCAGTGGGCCAGCGCCATGGCTGGCCGGGAGCAGAGCCTGCAAGGTGCCCTCCACCATAGTGCCACGGCTCTTCTTTTCTGTTTTCACCCAGGAGTTGTTGGGGCGCGGTACGATGTTCTCGTGGAGAGGAGCACACACGTGTCCGCACGCGGCCCTCCAAGGCCTGCCCTAACTCCCCTACAATGTGGCGCTCCTGTCCTGAGCTTCCACTAAGGAGCAGGCAAGCACCGACTACTGAGGACCCCCGGAGGAAGGAGGCAGTCAGTCGGACACAGTCCTTCTCCGACCCCGGCCCATGTTTGTTACCGAACACTGGTCGCCGGCATAGTGTGAGGTAAGGCGACCAGCACCTCAGCCCTCAACACCACCAGGCCGGCCAGAAAAAGATTATTTTAAGTAGGGAATCAGCGGGAGTCGATCGACCCAGCATCTGCATAGTGTGGAGTTGTCACCGAAGTCCTATTTTTTTTTTAATTTATTGTTATTGTCATAGTCATGCTCTCAGCTTCAGGCTGCTCCCAAAACTGTCAGGGCTTTCAGACCTTCCAGCCCTACAGAAGTAGCCCTGTTAGAGGCAGAGGTTTCCACTCTTCCACACTCATAAGCAGTGGAGCCTGTGCCTTATCAGCACAGGGGCAAAGGGTTGTATTCAAGGTACTTCCTGGCACTAAAGAAAATTGGGGTGTGGCGGCCCATCCTGGATCTCAGATTCCTAAACAGGCATCTTACAAAGCCAAAGTTCAAAATGATAACTCTGGCTACTATCCTACCTACTGTCAAGCAAGGGGACTGTCTGGCATCCCTGGACCTAAAGGATGCTTATTTCCAGATCCCCATCAGACAGTCTCATAGAAAATGTCTCAGATTTCGACTGCCTTCAGACCACTACCAATTCAGGTCTATGCCCTCGAGCTGACATCTGCACCAAGAGAGTTTACAAAATGTCTGGCAATAGTAGTGGCATTCCTCAGAAGATGAGGGGTTTTAGTTTACCCCTATCTCGACGACTGGCTGCTGGTGGGTCAATCCCCTCAGCAGGTCACAGAAGCCCTAAAACTCACTCAGAATACAAGTGCAAGACTTCATAGAGGCAGAGCTGAATACCATTCAGGCAAGGGCCTTGTTGCCTTCTGCAAGGGCACAGGCTCTTATGGATTTGCTAAAATCTGTCCATGTTCAAGTTCCTCGGTCAGCAAGGTACTTCCTGCAGCTCCTAAGACACATGGCCTCCACCACAGCTGTGGTCCTGGGGGCCAGGTTTCAGATAAGGGACATTCAGTTCCATCTGAGGTCCTTTTGGTCTCAAAAAAGGGATCCTCTGTCCAAACTGATTCCAGTATCTCCCACCCTTCTGTTAGCTCTTCAGTGGTGGCAGGAGATGGACAACATCAGAGTGAGGGTTCCCTTTCTTCCTCAGCTACCCTCTCTGTTGCTGACAATGGATGCTTCTCTTCTGGGCTGGGGTGCTCACCTAGGGGATTGCACAGCACACGGTACTTGACTCCCTCAGGAGTCTGTCCTGCACATCAATCTTCTGGAACTCGGGGCAGTGTCCCTGGCTGTTCAGGAGTTTGCCAGTCTCTTGTAGGTCAGGGTGGTTCATGTCAGGACAGACAATACTACTGCCATGTACTACATCAACAAGCAGGGGAAAACAAGATCCTCCCTGCTGTGCACAGAATCCATGAAGATTTGGAAACTGGCATATTCTCTCAACATGTCACTGTTAGCAGTTCACTTGCCAGATAAGGACAGTGTACTGGCAGATGCTCTCAGCAGGATCAGTCAGGGCCATCACGAAAAGGACCTTGAACAGGCAGGTCCTTCTCTCAGTATTCAGGAGGTGGGGGGTGCCAGAGATATATCTCTTTGCAGCCCCAGACAAACACCAGTTACCACTGTATTGTTGCAGGCCTCCACTCCAGGGCCCAGTGCCACTGGATGCTCACCTTCTGGATTGGTCAAACGGGTCCCTTTATGCTTTTCCCCCTTTTCCTCTGATAGCCAGAGTCTTGGTCAAGCTGAGGTCTCGATCTGCCACCATGATTCTCATAGCCCCAGACTGGGTTAGACAGCCGTGGTACTCGATGCTACTGTCACTGTCACTAACTAAGCTGATTTCTCTCCCCAGGAGGTACAACCTGCTGACATCCTCTCAGGACAGGATAATGTACCCCAGTCTTCAGTCTCTTGGCTCTTGAAGACTTAGAATATGCAGATTTACAATTGTCTCAATCTGTCTTGGATATTCTGAAGGGTTCCAGAAAACCTGCTACTAGGAAGACCTATGCCTCTAAGTGGAAAAGATTTTCTCTTTAGTGCTCCCAGAAAGACCTGGACCCACAGCAGGCCGGGTTACCAGAACATCTGGACTATCTGGTCCACCTTCAGTCTCTGCATTTACAGCCATCTACCCTGAAGGTACATCTCTCTGCTGTCTCTGCTTATCTTTCAGCAGGGAAAGGCTCTTCCTTGGCTGCACACCCAATTTTCAAAAAAATTTTTAAAGGGTTACTGCATTCTCATCCTCCATAGGGAACCTACCCCTTCGTGGAACTTGAGCATATGCATAGGCCAGCTTATGCAACCCCCTTTCAAACCTATGTTTTCTTCAGATCTCAAGTTTCTCACTTGGAAAACTGTTTTTCTAGTGACCATCACTTTTGCTAGAAGAATCTGTGAACTTCAGGCCTTGTCAGTAGAGCCCAACTATATCACACCCCACAAGAATAAATTTGTGCTCCGAACTAATAGGAAGTTCCTCCCTAAGGTGATTTCTGATTTCCATCTTAATCCATCCATTACCTTGCCTGTATTCTTCTCAGAGGACTCCAGATCAGGTGAACGCAGGCTCCACAGTCTGGATGTAAAAAGAGCTATTAGCTATTACATGGGCAGGACAAAGGAGCTAAGGAAGGATTGTTCCCAACTCGTTCTTACCTGTGGTGAGGTTGGTCAAGGCATGCCAGCTGCAGAAAGGACTATAGCCAGATGGATTGTGGCCTGTATCCACTTTTGCTATAGTAAGCTGGGTAAGGACCCACCAGCAGGCCTTAGGGCCCAATCTACTAGAGGGACTGCTGCCTCCTTAGCGGCTGCCAGGGAAGTCCCTTTGCTTGAGATATGTAAGGCTGTCACCTGGAAATCTGTTCATACATTCACTAAGCACTACAGTCCTGGATATTTAGGCTAGGAGTGGTGCCAGGTTTGGCATAGCAGTACTGCAGAGCCTGTTCCCCAAATAGATTCTGTGCCTACCTCCAGAGGGCACTGCTTTGTAGTCTGCATATTGTCAGAATGCAGCAAGACTTCATGTTATTTGAAGAAAAAATTGCTTACCGTAGTAATGTTGTTTCTTCTAATGGAGTCTTGCTGTATTCTGACCTACCTCCCCTTCAGAACCTGGGGAAGGGTGGCTCTTCTGCAGCACCTATACGACTTATCCCAGTAGTGGGTACTGGTTTTCTTTGGGCATCTGTAACTTGAGTCTTCTACATGCCTTTTTGTCTTTTGCTTATGTTGCCCCTGTTGGTGACCCCCTGATTAAGCTTAGTTTTTTGCCTTTTATATATATATATTTTTTTTATATATATATGTGTATAAAATCTAGTTTTGCTTCATAGCATCTGATCCACTACTAGAACGTACCGAGGACAGTGGTTTGAAAACCGAGCTCGAGCTCAACGTTCTGTGTATTTGCATAGAGTTTAACTCTTTGTTCTCCGGGGCAGTTGAACCGATCATTCTAACTGCATATTGTCAGAATACAGCAAGACTCCATTAGAAGAAACAACATTACTATGGTAAGTATTTTTTTCTTCTCCAGCTGTTAGGACACATGGCAGCTTCCACAGCAGTAGTTCCAGGAGCCAGATTTCAAATGAGGGACATTCAGTTTCACTTCAGATCTTATTGGTCACAAAAAAAGTGCCAGTTGTCTGCTCTGGTACCAGTCACCAGATCTCTGCTCCTGGCCCTGCAGTGATAGCAGGACAGAGAGAACCTAAGACAGGGAGTCCCTTTCCTGCAACAGCTCCCCTCAGGGGTCCTGACCACAGATGCCTCCCTCCTAGGGTGGGGAGCACACACAGGAGACCACACAGCCCATGGTACCTGGACCAAAGAGAAGACCCTCCTTCACATAAACCTGCTGGAGCTCCGAACAGTGCGCTTGGGGATCCAGTCCTTTGCTTCAGAGCTTGCAAACAGGGTGGTACAAGTCAGAACAGACAGTACCACCACAGTGCACTACGTAAACAAACAAGGAGGCACCGGGTCTTCCCCATTGTGCACAGAGGCCATGTTACTATGGAAGCTGGCCTACTCTCTGAACCTGTCCCTCATAGCTGTGTACATACCAGGGAAGGACAACACCCTAGCAGATGCACTGAGCAGAATCAATCAGAACCATCACGAATGGACTCTGAAAAGACAGGTACTTCAAGCAGTGTTCAGGAGGTGGGGAACCCTGGAGGTGGACCTGTTTGCCCACCCAGACAATCAGTTGCCACAGTACTGTTGCAGACCTCCCACAGTGGGGACAGTGCCAGTGGATGCACTACTATTGGAATGGACAGGGGCATTCCTGTATGCATTTCCTCCCTTCCCTCTGCTGCTCAGAGTATCGAACAAACTCGGGTCTCAGCCAGCAACCATGATCCTCATAGCCCCAGATTGGGCCAGGCAACCATGGTACTCGCTGCTTCTACTTCTGTCTGTCAGCAAGCCAATAGCTCTACCCTGCAGGCACAATCTCCTTACTTCCTCACAGGGCCGAATTCTCTATCCCAACTTGCAATCTCTCAAACTCAAGGCTTGGTTCTTGAAGACATAGAATCTGCCAACCTGGGGTTTTCAGAGAGGGTGCTCCATGTTCTTAGGAGCTCCAGAAAATCTTCCACACAGCTAACCTGTTTCTCAGAGTGGAAGATATTTTCATGCTGCTGCCAGCAACAAGATGTAGTCAGTATCCAGGCAGGTATGCCCCTGGTACTGGATTATTTGGTACACCTCCATTCCCTTGGTCTTGAGTCCTCTTCATTAAAGGTTCACCTAGCAGCAGTTTCGATCTACCTTTTGGTTGGCAGAAAGCCTTCTCTGGCCTCTGAACAGGTGTTCAAAAAATTCTTTAAGGGGCTTCTGCACTTGGATCCCCCACACAAAGAGCCCACTCCAGGGTGGGATCTTAACATCTGTATTGGTCAGCTGATGCAGCCACCCTTCGAGCCAATGTCATCAGCAGAGCTCAAGTATGTTACTTGGAGAACTGTGTTCTTAATAGCCATTACTTCTGCCTGAAGGATCAGTGAGTTACAGGCGCTGTGTACAGATCAGGACTACATTCCTTCCATAAGGATAAGGTAGTCCTAAGAAGAAGCAGGAAGTTTCTTCCTAAGGTGGTGTCTGATTTTCATCTTAATCAGTCTATTACCTTGCCTGTCTTTTTTTACTGATCATTCATGCTGAAGCGAACGTAGATTGCATAGCCTGGATGTCAAAAGGGCTATCGGTTACTTCCTGGAGCACACCAAGGGTCATAAGGAGAATAGAACCCAGCTGCTCCTTACTTATGGAGAGGTAGGAAAAGGCAAACCAGCTTTAAAAGAGGACCATTGCTTGCTGGATTGTGGCCTGCATCCAGTTTTGCTATAGCAAAGCTTGTCAAAAGCTTCCTGTAGGCCTTCGAGACCATTCCACAAGGGGGGCATTGCTACTTCCATAGCAGCCTGAAGGGACATACAGCTACCTGGAAACCTGTTCACACGTTTGTCAAACATTATAGCCTGGATTTACAAACCAGGAGTGATGCTAAGTTTGGCACAGCAGTACTGCAGAGTTTGTTTCCTAAGTAGGTTCTGTGCCCACCCCCACAGGCACTGCTTGGGTAGTCTGCATATGTCAGAATACAGTAATATTTCCTGGGGTTAAAAGAAGACATTACCATAGTAATCCTGTTTCTTCCAAGGGAATCTTACTGTATTCTGAGCTCCCACCCTTCCTCCCCTTATAGAACCTGGGGGCACTGAACTACAGCTTTACTGTGGTGGACTCCTGGGCTGTTTTTTCCTTAGGCTACCTATCACTTGAGTCTTGGGGAATAAGGCCTATCATTAGGAGGATGATGGGGGGGTTGGGGGTTGGGAGTCTAATGATTATTTTTTTATTTTTCCAGTTGTTTAACCAGGTGAGACACACTAAGCTGAAAGCTTATTTACAAGTACAACCTGAGAGCAGAGGGAAGTTGTGACTTGCTCAGGGCCACACACTATGCAAGTGGGGGCTGTGGGATTCAAACCCAGGTCTCCAGATTTGTGGCTCAGAGCCTTAAACCACTGCACTGTACTGTCTCCCTAAATATATTATTACCATTTCAGATTAGCATTAGTTAGCTTCCTAGGCAAGTCTCGTTAGAATCTGACGGTTGATGGATTGTTTACCAGGGACGGTGGTTTGAAAACTGAGCTTGAGCCTAGCATTCTCTCAATTCTGTTAACCTTTTCAGCTCTGGGGCAGTACTATGGTGGGACAATATTGCATATGTCAGAATGCAGTAAGATTCCCTTGGAAGAAACAGGATTACTATGGTAAGTAATGTCTTCTTATCAGTTTCAAGTCCTGTTGGAGGACCTGCCTTCACTGGAATCTCTTTTCACAGTATGAAGCCAGGTTCATGTGCTCCTGGAGCAGCATGTAATAGAGCTTTTTCTGGAAAACCAACCTTAGTAGAGGTTTGTGTTGTGGTACTTTCTGGTACCCAAAATGGAAGGGTCTGGTGTCCCGTTACCAACCTGAAACCACACAGTGATGTTACACCAGATTATTCCATCACTGGAGCTAGGGGGCTTGCTTTTGTTCCCTGAATCTTTAGGTTGCATGCTTCCACATCCCTAGCCATCCCTCATACAGACAGTTCTTCCACTTTCAGATGGATGAAACCTTGTTTCTGTTCAGAGCCATGACCTTTGACCTGTCATCAGCTCCCAGGTTGTTCGTCAAGTTCCTGTCAGTCATGGCAACCTTTCTCAGGTGCAGAGGTATCAAGTTCTTTCCATACCTCAACCACTGGCTTATCACTGGGAGCTCACTGTGGGACATGGCTGCCAGACATTCCAGACCCTCGGCCTTTTGGTCAGTCTAACCTATTCCAAACTCAGCTCGGAGCAGGTGATCATGTTCCTTGGATTGTAGATGGACTTCCCTCAAGCCAGAGCTTGTCTGCCCTTGTACAGGATGGAGGAGGGTGCCAGTGGTCCTGATCACACAAAATCCTAAAACACCCATTCAAGGTAGCCCTGCTGATGCTGGACGCTATGTGTTGGTGGCTGTCCCCCACAAACCTTTCAGAGGGTATCCCGTATATCTGATCAGAGCCCTCAGTCACCCTGACAACGAAAGCATCGCTGGTGTTTTGGAGTGTGTCATCTTCTGCACTGCAGAGTTCATGGGTCCTGGTTGCCTAGCATTGCTCAGCTTCACATCAACCTGCTGGAATTCCCCATTGTTTGCCTAGCGCTGGTGGTGTTTGCACTGCTGACCCACAGTCGAGAGGTCCAGGTCAACACAGACAACACTATGAGGTACCTGAACTAACAGGGCAGCACACATTCCTTTACTTTCCAGGATGCACTGCGGACATGGTATCTGGACCACTTCCTCTCAGAAACTGTACTCATTTTTGAAGCCTTATTTATTTTGTAATGACATTGTAATGTTGTATGTACTAGTGAACGTTGCAGGCTTCCCAGCCTCGCACACAAGATGTTTCACCTCAAGGGGGCTGTCCTAGTGGATACATTTTAAGAAGATGTAACTGTATTGATAAGTGAAGGGTAAGGGTTTATTTATTTACTTGCTTGTTGATCAGGAAGGACACATTAAGCTGTGATAGCTTATTCCTAGGAGAGTCTGGGGGGGCGGTACATGAACCTGTTACGTTGATGGGAACATAAACCCTGTTTACATTTTTGTTATATGATTGTAAATATGGGCGTGTGTATAGTTTGTTTAATAACCTCAGTGTATTGCTTAGTATGTTTATTTTGAAATGGGCCTATTTTTTTCCTTATGTAGCATTCCTTATTAATCATTGTACTCAGTAGCTCCGTTTATAGTCTGAGCCATCCATCGGTTACACCCTTTAACCTGATACAGAATGGGCACCCAGAATATACATTTTTCTCGCTCTGCATTAATTTTTTAATTACCTAGAAGTTGCAGAACTTAGTGATGTCAGTTGAGCAGAAGTCCTACATAGAAAGCTTCATTCAAACAACATGAAGTCTTGCTATATTATAGACATTAGCAGTTTGATCCAGCTCTAGAACTGCCCCGGAGTGAAATCGTTAAAACCATTCCAAAATAGAATTTTGGCACGAGAGCAGCTCTATCTGTGTCATTTCAAACTTGAACTGTCAGATTCTTTACTCCGCCTCAGTGAACAGTCGCTCCGGAGATTTCTCCTTCTGCTCGGTTCATTTCTCGGTTTAAAAAGTGTTTTCTCGGTTGGATTTAACTGAGAATAGTTTATTTTAACCGCAAAACCGCTCGGTTCAAGCCCATCTGTGGTAACCGTAAGTAAGTGAAGGTTTTGTCTGTGTGGAACTTGTAAGTTATCGGTTCGGTTTTGAACCGATCAGTGGGTTTAAAACTCATTTAAAACTAAAAGTTACTATTTTAGAGTGCGGTTCCCGGTTCTTATCAGTTCTAAAAAAAACGGATTTATTACGTTTTTTTCCAATACCCGTGACACGGTTAGGAACCGATAAGGGTGTCTTGCCTGGCACTGCCGTTAAAAGGGCAAGTTTTTGGTTAGGCTGGCATTATGTCTGAGAAACCCAAAAAAAACCGGCCCACTGGGTTTCAACACTGTGATGTTTGTGGGGAAGTCTTTGCCAAGGCTGACCCACACACCACATGTGTTTATTGTCTGGGGTTTGACCACCTCCAGTCAGACTGCCAGGTATGTAAGAATTTCCCTGCAGCCACCCTGGAAAAAAGACTGGGCAGGCTCAGGGAGCAGAGGCTAAAAAGTCCGCTTGACCCGATGGCTGGCCCGGTTCGGTGCCAACCAACCAGAGGGAGTGCCCTCTGACCAGGGCCAGACTTCCTCGGCAAAGAAAAGCTGGTTCTGAGGAACCAATTCCAGTAAAGAAAACAAGAAAATCAGCAGGTCTGGAGTCCAAAATTCCTTCTCCAACTGCTGCAGAGATAGCAAAAGCCATAAAATTGTCCAGTCACTGTCTCAGGGTCCGTCCAACCACCACTGTCTGGTAAAAGGTCGGTTCGTCCGGTCCCAGTGGTTCAGGATTATGATATTGAGGAATTTTATGAACCAGAGGAGGGGAGGAGGATTATGAACAGTATGAATGTGGCTGGGAAGGTCTGGGTGTGCCCATTGAACCGGACATCTCCCAGACAGACCTTTAGAATCTCCCTATGCTGTCTGAGTCCCCATCTCATTTTATGTTTTATAAAAGTTGTTGAAACCTCCAGCTTCCTTTAGAAGAGGCTGTGGATGAGCAAGAGGAGCCTGATTTTGTAGAAATGATGGATATTCCAGAGTCTAGGAGATTGTCTATTCCTTTACATAAGTCTTTAGGAAACAAACAATTAAAATTTTAAAGCTCCTAATTCTGTGCCTCCTGTAGATAAGAAGATGGACATAGGTATACATTGTCAGGCCCTGATACAGAATTCCTTTCTCAGCAATGCAGTCATGTTAGTAGTTCAGGCTGCTGCCTATGATAAAGCTAATATTCCTTGGCTTCACATCCTCCTGACAAGGATTCCAGGAAGATGGATGCCATGGCAAAAAAAATAGTATATGGCAGCCCTCTGGGACTCAGGCAAGCAAATTATATGGCTTATGTAGCTAGGTATCAGAAATCTAGATGGGATACTGTTATGCAATTGGCCAAGCAGGCCCATGGCCAGCTGGCTAGTGAACTAGAACAGGTGGCTGCTGATGGCATTGAAGCCTCTAAGGTTCAGTTTCATGCTGCTGTGGATGTTAATGATGTTTCCTCTAGGGTCATGGCCACATCTGTAGCTTTTCGTAGGTTGGCCTGGCTCAGGTGTATTAGTTTGTCACAGGATACCCAGACTAAGGCTATGGATTTTCCTGTGGGAAATTCTCTGTTTGGAGAGCAGACAGAGAATTACATGAAGAAGATGAATAATATAGGACTACTTACAAGAGTGCCCAGGCTAAGGAGCCGCAAGCCACCTCAAAGGCATGCCCCTCAGGGTAGGGGTAGGCCTTTTCACAGGCCTTTCTTACCAGACTCAGGCTCCTCTGCCTATGCTCAGAGGGGCTTCTTCAGAGGCAGGGCAGACGAGGGTGGGCAGACCTGCTCCCACCCCCAGCCTAAAGCTCCTTATAAACAGGCACCCTGATGGGGTGCCCAGGGCCGATTCTCCTGTACCAGTGGGGGCAGGCTGGCTACTTCAGTCAGAATTGGGCTCTTTAATCTCAGACAAGTGGGTTCTGGAAGTAGTAGCCAGGGTCTGGTTCTCAGCTTCAAAAGTTTCCCAAGTTGAGAAGCAGACTTTTTCTACCTGCAAGTGCTTCAGAGACCCTCGCTCTGGAAACAGAGGTCTCATCCCTGTTAGCTCTCAGAGCAGTAGAAAGGCTTCCTCCCCTACATCAGGACAGGGGTCTGTATTCCAGATACTTCCTTACCCCAAAAAAGACAGGAGAATGGCGGCCCATTTTAGATCTCAGATATCTGAACAAGCATCTTTTGAAACCAAAGTTCAAAATGGTAACTCTGGCAATGATTTTACCTTCCCAAAGGCCAGGGGACTGGCTAGCCTCCTGGACCTCAAGGATGCCTACTTCCATGTCCTAATCAGAAGATCCCATCGAAAGTACCTCAGATTTGAACTGCCTCAGGTCATTACCAGTTCGAACAATGCCTTCAGCCTTACCTCTGCTCCAAGGGTATTCACAAAGTGTCTAGAAGTGGCAGTGGCCCACTTAAGGAGGCAGAGGATTGCTGTTTTTCCCTATCTAGACGACTGGCTCATTGTAGGCCAGTCCCCAGAACAGGTAAAATCTCACCTGCAGGTCACCCAGCAGCATCTCACCTCCCTGGGTTTCTGCTAAACCTCCAAAGTCGGTTCTGGAACCAGTCCAGGTACTCACCTTTATAGGGCAGAATTGAACACAAAGTAGCCAGAGCCTTTCTTCCCCAGAAAGGTAAGGAATTTAGTGGCTCTGGCCTCTTCCTTCACTTTGCAGGTCTCGACCAGCAAAACACTTTCTGCAGCTCCTGGGCACATGACTGCATCCACAGCTGTTGTGCAGGGAGCCAGATTTCAGATGAGAGACATTCAATTTCACTTGAGAACCTTTTGGTCTCAGAGAAGAGACCCCGCTTCCAAGTTGGTCCCAGTGACTCGAACCTTGATCCTAGCTCTCCAGTGGTGGCAGGATCAGAGCAATTTAAGAGCGGGGTCCCTTCATTTCCCTTCTCACGACTTGACTCTCACTACAGATGCTTCCTTCTGGGTTGGGAGCCCACATGGGCGACCTTTCCACTCAGGGAGTTTGGTCCCCAGGAATCTCTGCTCCACATCAATTTGCTGGAACTCAGAGCTGTCTTTTAGCTCTTCAAGCTTTTTCTGCATCTGTCCACGACAAGGTGATACAAGTCAGAACAGACAACACCACAACAATGTGGTACATCAACAAACAGGGGCACTCGGTCTTCAGCCTTGTGCAATCAAGCAATGAAGTTGTGGTCTCTGGCCTATTCCCTGAACACTTCCCTCATAGCATTTCATCTTCCAGGGAAGGACAATGTCCCAGCAGATGCCCTCAGTAGGGATTTCCCAGGCCATCCCTAATGGTCCCTGGATCCTCAAGTGCTGGGGATAGTTTTTGCCAGGTGGGGCATCCTCAGATAGATCTTTTGCAGCCCCAGACAATCACAAACTTCTCTGTTCTGTTGCAGGCCTCCAGTGCTGGGCTCAGTTCCCTTGGATGCCCTTTCTTCTGGATTGGGAGGGAAGTTCCTCTGTGCTTCCCTTTCCTCTCCTATTCAAAGTACTAGTCAAAATCAGATCTCAGCCTTGCAGGGTGATTCTAATTGCCCCGGATTGGGCCAGGCAGCCCTGGTACCCACTCCTTCTGCCTCTGACAGTCCATCTTCCCCTGTGCCTCCCCAGGAATCACAATCTGTTGACCTGTGCCCAGGGAAGGGTTTGGTATCCGGACCTCAAATCCCTCAACCTCAAGGCCTGGCTCTTGAGGAGTTAGAGTTTGCTGATTTTACACCTCTCTCAGGGTGTTATTAAGATCCTAAAGGCTTCCAGAAAGCCTTCCACTAGGGCTACTTATAGTTCTAAATGGAAAAGGTTTTCCATTTGGTGTGCTGGGAAAAATATTTCCCCAGAATCTGCTGAATTGCCCATTTTGTTAGATTACATGGTACATCTTAATTCCTTGGGTCTCAGACCAGCTACCCTGAGAGTTCATTTGGCAGCTTTGTCTGCTTTTGTGTCAGCAGGAAAGTCATCCTCTTTCCTGTCATCCTGTGTTTTCCAAGTTTTTTGGGATTACTCCATACTAATCCTCCCTTTTCGGGAACCGCCCTGCTTGGGACTCTAATGTTTGCATTGCCCAGTTAATGCAACCCCTTTGAACCTCTGTCTTCTGCAGAGCTTAAGTACCTAACTTGAAAACTGTTTTTCTAGTGGCTATCACTTCTGCCAGACGATAAGTGAATTGCAAGCCTTGTCAGTGGAGACTGACTTTATTTCTTTCCACAGGGATAAGGTGGTCCTTAGGACTAATAGGAAGTTTTGCCTAAGGTGGTTTCAGATTTCCATCTTAATCAATCTATCTCCTTCCAGTATTTTTCACTGATCACTCCTTCGGTGAGAGGAGGTTGCACAGCCTGGATGTTAAGAGAGCTCAGTTGTTATATAGAGCGCATCAAAGGTCACAGGTTCAATCCTCCAACTTTCCTTACCTATGGTGAAGTTGGGAAAGGCAAACTTGCCACTAAGAGATCAATAGCCAGGTGGATTGTCTCTGTATCCAATTTGTTATCAGAAAAGTGGGCCCCCGGTTTGAGGGCTCATTCTACCAGGGGTACAGCTGCTCTTAGCTGCTGCCAGAGATATCCCTTTATTAGAGATTTGCCAGGCTGCTACTTGAAAACGGTACTACTTTTACTAGCTATCACTCCTGGATGTCCAGGCCAGGAGAGATGCTCGGTCAAGGCCAGCTGTTCTTCAGAGCCTATTCCCTAAGTAGGTTCTGCCCTCCTCCATGGAGGTACTGCTGTGTATTCTGTTAATGTCTATAATATAGCAAGACTTCATGTTGTTTGAAGAAAAATTACTCACCTTAGTAATGTTGTTTCTTCTAATGGAGTCTGCTATATTATAGACCCCCAACCTGCCCCTCCAGAACCTCTACTTGGTGGGGTGGGCAACTTAGTGTGGGCACTACTTATGTCCTGTTAGCATTTTGTCCCCTTTGGGACTTTGGGGTGTGTATGTGCTCTGTGTGTGTTTTATTATACTTATGTTCCATTTTCATATTATTAGAATGGTGTTAGTATTTCTGGTCCCCTGACTTGAGTCTTGGGTGTTGGGACCATCAATGGTTGTTATTATTTAGGTAGCCATTTGGCTAGTGTAGGTTACAGCTTCCACAGACCTTAGTGAGTTTGGCTCGTAAAGATCTGACAGTTCAAGTTTGAAATGACACAGATAGAGCTGCTCTCGTGCCAAAATTCTATTTTGGAATGGTTTTAACCATTTCACTCCGGGGCAGTTCTAGAGCTGGATCAAACTGCTAATGTCTATAATATAGCAAGACTCCATTAGAAGAAACAACATTACTAAGGTGAGTAATTTTTTCTTATATGCTTCCTCTTAACAGAGTTCTAGAACTGATAAAATATGAATATTGGGCAGGAAAGGGCAGCCTAAACAAGAGACCTTGAATAAAGAAAAAATCTGACTATTACCAAACAGACACACAAAACAAGGTAGTAGAGTTATTAAACAGACTTCACACATACCCAGATTAACAATTATTTGAAAAAATGTAGGCGGTTTATTTTCCTTTAAACAATGTCTGATTAAGGTGATTAAGTGGAGTAATAAAAAGTAACCTTACCATAACTCTGCATAGTGAAACTCTCTTTCAAATGCTGTATTAATAAAAGTGCAGCAATAATCAAAGAGGCCCTTAAATTAAGAATGGAAGTAAAAATTAATTGGAGGAGAAGGCATATTATTGGATACACAGACACCCATAATTGGGGAAAAAACAAATGTTATCCACAAGACGCCATTAAAACTCACACATACGGTATTAGGCTTTATAGCTCAGCCCCCAATACCTTTAACTGTAACCAGAATTTCAAGTGACTCATCCAGATTGCCTACACGCTATATTTATAGTGACTAGTTAGCAGCTTTCTATTGCAAGCTCTGAAGATAGCAGTCGGAAATACTGCAGATTCAGCGTGTGACCCTTTTAGTAGAAGCTGGGAGATTGCAGGAATGTTCAGTCCAGAAACAGTAAGTACTCATTTCTTTGTCTTTGTCTGTCTGTGTGCAGCGTTTAGTTGCTAGCCACAGTATGAACCTGCTGACACGTAACCTGTATACTGTATGAGAGATGCTGTACCATAACCATATCCTTCCGTTTAACATGCCTTCTTTGTTACAAAAGCCAGAAGATTTTTTGTTAGATTTTGCCTAATTTGTGTCCCCCCCCCCAAGATTTTTTATTCAACATGTATTTCAAGTGCAGTTGTATTCTCTTTCCTTCAGACATTTTCTGCCAATTCTGTTTAATTTTATTTAATAGTTCTGTCTTTATAGGGAGTTGATACAGTGCACCTGGCTGTTTCATAATGAATTGTTCAGTCATTCTGCCTGAAAGCATCAGAGGTCTGACTTCAGTCTAGATTTAGCCAGCTACCAACTGTGTTATTTTTTTATTGCTTTTTGCCACAGTCATACAGATTCTTAAATATCAGACAACCTTCACTCAATGTCCATTAAATCCTGTTGTTTCATTTAAATCTTGTTGTTGCATTTTGTTTGCTTAAAGTGCTTCAGATGTACAATGTTTTCATTTTACACCTATATGCTGTATGCGTGAGGCAAGACCAATAAAAAGACATTGGATTTTAAATTAAAAATCTTTTACATGTGAAGCTATGAAGTTAAAAATTGCATTAACACCATCTGTTTAGTCTATTTTTTTTATCATTCGTTTTGTTCACCCTCACTCTCTTCCACCCTTGAAACCCACTTCTCCATCACGGCTCCCTACTTACCCTTCCATTTTCCGTACCCCTAATCTGCAGCAGGCTTGCTGTGGATGCAGCCGCCCCATTTCACGACCTAGTAAAGTTTCATGGTTGTACTCCTTCTGGGTTGGTAGTGGCGGTGGGGGCAGTAGTGCAGGGGACAGCTGAAACGCTGATCCAGCTGGAGGTTGAGCAGGTAGACCCATGTTGTTGCCAAGCTTGACATCCACTGGCGGGTGTGACATAAACCAACTCTGCCGTACACATCACTGCCCCACCAAGTGTTAAGGGGAGAGTTTAGGAAGAGGCTGCACCCTGCTTGACATCCCGCCGGAAGACTGGGGCGGGGGGCAGTGCTATATCATCGTAGTGGACTTGGGCACTGTGTAGAGCCTCCCCTTTGCCCACCTGGACTCCTGGAGTTGAGGTGCTTAGCACTAGGCTGTTGGACCAGGCTCTCTGAAATATTTTTTTGCATGAGCCTTTAATGGGATTTATTACATGGTGAGAATTTGCGGTCAGTTCTTTAAGATTTAGTTAACATATCCAGCCTACACAACAGTTTAATAATCGCCACAGTTCATTTTTGTGCATGTTTTTATATCAAAGGAGAGCAGGCAGCAGGGAGGACATGTTTACATATTTGTAAACAGGAAACAGATTAACAGCTCAGTTGTATATATTCTGTAAAGTACATGTCCAATTTCACCTGGCTTGTCAAGATTCTTGCTGCGTACGTAAGCAGTAACATGACACAGCATGCAATTGCATAATAACCACATGCCCGGGGTGCAGTCTAAAGTAAGAGGAAAAAGCAAGTGCCCTCTGCCACATTGGGAATGAGGTTATTACTCAATAATCAAGAAACTCTGGAGTGTTTTGCTAATGCTGTACCTTTATTTTAAATTTTTTTTATGTGTAATTTGTGCTTCTTTTGGCCCGGGCAGGGGGTAAGAGCAGGGTCAGCTCCATAGGAGGGTATGGGTGAACTGTCGTTCTAGGGACATGGATATGGTTCACTTATCCACAGTCTGGCAGTTCCACTGCAGTTCGATAATTGGCCAGATGTCTTTATGCCAAGCTTCTCCCATCACCCAGGCAGATATATCCCCGACTCCGCCCTGTGACATTCGTTCTTTCTTTCTGCTGGAAGAGGAGGTCGTCACCTCCTTTACGCTCCATTTCGGATTCTCTCTGCTCCATAGGCAAACCATTACATTACTTTGGCTTCTCAGAAGGAACTAGAAGGGAAAGGATCGGATCAGTTACAGTACAGTAGCTTCTTGTTATTTTTACATTGTTTCTTGTGGATTTTACTTGGTAGAAGGTTATTTCTTTTCTTTCTTCCTACTTCTAAGGGGCTAGCAGGGTATTGTTTTGGGGCTGTTGGAATTTTGAAAACTGTTTTGGTGGCTGTAAGTGGGATCATTTGTTTGATATTTCACTGTGTAGCAGGCAGCAATTGTAGAGGCCTGTTTCTTCTGATTTAAAACCTATTTGGTGTGATTTAACTGGGGCTGTTTCTTTGAATCAGAGACCTATATCTTCTAATTTCAAGCCTATTTTGATGTGTTGTTGGTGAAGCTGTTTGAATTTGAGGCCTGTTTCTTTTGGTAGCAAACCTATTTTGGGGGCTTTGAGTAGAATTGTGATTCATTTTTGCTGGCTTCACTTGCTGCAAAGGTTAGTGCATAGTGGGGGAAGGGTGTTAATGGTCTGACCAGGGGCCTCAGCTACCTGATTGTTTCTGGAAGACTTGGGTTGGTCCCACCCACCCGGTCCGTGATTTCCTTTATACCAGGGGTTCTGACATCACTTCCTCAAACGGGCAAAGGATATGCACCTGTCATAGCAGAAGCAGACATCCAGGAAAGGAACAGCAGCGAGTGAAGAGGTGACTGCTGTCTCAGTGGAAGGAAGTAACTGCAAATCTAGGAGCTTCATTGTTCTTTGCATTGCTATTGCATTGTGGAAAGGAGGAGTAGGAGTTTGAAGAAGGTTGTGCAACAGCTACCTAAAGTCTCTTTTTGAGTGTGGATAGGAAGGTTAGGAATATAAAAAGCAGTTGCTCAAAAAATGTGTACAACAAAGGAGGGTAAGGGAAATTAGGAAAGGAATGTTTTGCACTGATAGAGGAGGGAGAGGGGAGACTTGGGGGAGTGTTTGGTATCCTGCATCTGGAAGGGTGGGGGGGTCGCTGGTGGGCAACAGCAATGGGTAGGGTGGTAGGCTGCAACAATTGCGGTGCACCAATCTTTCTAAAAAATTGCCTGGAGTGTGGGAGGATGTTTAGTGTGCATCCACATAGAGAAACTTAGGAGATTGAGGGTCTGCAGGAGGAACTAAGACAGGTAAGGCAGACTGGGGGTGGGTTTAGCCCAATACTGGAGGGAGGAAGAAGGGAGATGAGGGAGGCAGTTTAAGCCAACAGTGGTGAGGAGAGGGTCAGAAGAAGGGAAGCAGGGACAAGGGGGCCCAGGCCAGGAAGAATGATTGCTGGGGAAACCAGGTCAGGAGACAAAAGACAAATGGAAGGAGGAGATAGGGACTTGTGAGGGGAGGCAAAGACGTGGCAAAAGTCATGGAGTGGAAAGGAGAGAACAGGTTACTATGAAGAGAGAGGGAGCGGGCATTTGTGAAGGGTCTTCAGAAAATAGTTTTGCATTGCTAGAGAGGAAGAACGTGGAAGAGGGAAATGGTGAAATTAGAGGAGTAATTGATAGATGCCTGGACTAAACTGGAGCGGGGGGAAGTTCTGCTGGGAGAATTGCAACAGGGGGAAATAATGTGCAGGAGGAAGAAGAGGAGCCGTAAATGAGAGAGGAGATAAATGGAAGCAAGCTAGGAGTAAGAGGTGGAATCTTAGTGCTGAGGGACTCAATACTAAGAGGAGTCAGGTGGGGTAGCAAGGGGGAGAGGCATAGTCGCATTTGGGTGGAGGCATGCCAGGAATGACAGCGGAAAGGGTGGGACATTCTGTTCTGAAATACGCTAGAAGGGGTAGGGACAAGCCTCATTTAATTATACATCTTGGGATGAACGAACTGGCTGACAAGACAGTAGATACAGTCCAGAGGAGGTTTGAGGAACTAGGACAATTATGGGAGGGGGCAGGAAGATCAGTAACTTTTTTAGAGATACTTCCAGTGCCCAAGGCAAGCACAACAAGAAAGCTGAGAATAGAGGATTTTAACGGATGGCTAGGAACCTGGTGTTGTGCTAAAGGGTATGGGCTGTTGGGGGGTGGAGAGGGACCTGAGAGGACAGTAGTCTCTATGGCAAGGACAGACTACAGTTGAGTGAGGAGGGAAAGAAAGTGTTGAAACAGAGGATGGAGGAGTACATAGAGGAAGTAGGGAATTTAAACTAGGAGCCGGGGGTGGTAGTTGGGCAAGAGACATGGAGAGACCACAGGTTGGGAAACCATATGAGCTTACCCCCATAACAGTGACAAAGAACAAATGGCAAGTACAATCGGTAATGCTAGTAAAGGAGGGCAGGATGGGAGGGGGGAGGGTGGAAGGTGGTTACCCTTAATGCTAGGAGCCTTGGGAGGAAAACTGCAGAGTTACAGGTGCTCATGGCAGAGGGAGAGGTGGACATTGCAGCCATCACAGAAACATGGGCCATCCAATACAATGACTGGGACCTGTCTGTACCAGGGTACAGGTTATTTCATAGGGACAGGGTGACTGGGAAAGGAGGGGGTGTGGAACTATATGTGAAGGAAGGACTGAAGTATGTAAGGGAGGAAGGGGAGGAGGGTAGTACGGAGTCACTTTGGTTGCAAATCCAGGATTCCAAGAATAGGATTCTTAGAATGGGAGTGGTGTACAGGCCATCATCTCAGACGGAGGAGTTAGACAGGGGACTAGCGGGACAGATCAGGAGGATCTGCGAGAAGGGTAGTGTGGTGATTGTGGGGGACTTCAACATGCCAGGAGTGGACTGGAGTACCCCAACTACCAGGAACAGAAGGGCACAGGTACTGCTGGATTTGCAGCTTCCTGCTGCAAATGGTCAGTGAACCAACCAGGTTAGGGAATACCCTTGACCTTGTGCTGGCAAATGGGGACTTTTTGAGAGAACTTACAGTGGAGGAACCGCTGTCAGGGAGTGACCACCACTCAGTATGGCTCACATTGGATATGGGCAAGGAAGGAGTGGAATCTGGCACACGAGTGCTGGACTTCAGGAGGGCCGACTTTGGGAGGATGGGGGAAGTGGTAAATGGGTACCTGGCCAGAATTCAATCTAGTATGGACACTAACCAGAGGTGGGAGCTCATTAAGCTGAGGATAGTGGAGGCAACCAAAACCTGCTGCAAGGCCCAGAGCAAGAAGTCTAGGGCTAAGAAACCGAGCTGGTTGAGCAAGGAGGTCATGGAAAAGGTAAGGAGGAAAAGAGCTGCCTTTAGGAAATACAAGAAAACAGGGAGGAGTACTTGATGGAATCGAAGGAGGTGACAAGGGGAGTAAGGGGAGCCAAGGCATCTGCGGAACTCAGGCTGGCACAAGGCATTAAGAAGGGGAGGAAGGACTTCTTTAGGTACATCAGGGAGAAAAGGAGCTATAAGGACCACATAGTAAGGATTAGGAAGTAGTTGGTGTTGGGTGGAAGCAGGGTGCGATAAGGCAGAAGCACTAAATGAGTACTTCTGCTTAGTATTTACTAAAGAGAAGAGGGGGGTGACACCCAAGGTGGGAGAAATGGCAGAAATGGGGGGTGACAGATGGGGAAATCATGGAGGGCAGAGTTCAGGAGGGTTTGAAGGCACTGAGGGTGGATAAGGCACCAGGCCCAGATGGCATCCACCCCATGGTACTGAAGGAGCTGGCAGAGGTCCTCGCAGGACCTTTGGCAGACCTGTTTAATGCCTCACTACATTCGGGGTGTGTACCTCAGGACTGGAGGATGGCTCATGTGGTGCCCCTCCACAAGAGTGGCCCCAAGGATGAACCGGGAAACTACAGACCAGTGAGCCTCACATCCATCGTGGATAAGCTAATGGAGAATATCCTGAAAGAGAGGCTGGTGGCCCTCCTAGAGGTTAAAGGACTACAGGACAGCAGACAGCATGGCTTCATAAGGGGCAGATCCTGCCAAACCAACCTGGTGGAGTTCTATGACTGGGTAACTAGGCAACTGGATAGGGGCCATGCAGTGGATGTCCTGTATCTAGGCTTCAGTAAGGCATTCGACTCAGTGCCGCATGGAAGGCTGGGAAGTAAGTTAGTAGGCACGGGGCAGGTGCAAAGCTGGTGAGATGGGTAGGGAACTGGCTTCAGGGAAGGCAACAGAGGGTGGTGGTGGGTGGAGAGCTCTCACACCCAAGGGTAGTGACAAGTGGTGTTCCACAGGGCTCGGTGTTGGGACCAGTGTTGTTTGGGATATTCATTGCAGACATATCATTGGACATAAAGAGCAACAGTCTGTTTGCTGATGATACCAAGGTAGGTGCGGTGGTGGATGACCTAGGGGGGTGGCAGGGGTTGCAGGATGATCTGACAAAGCTTGAAACCTGGTCAGACACCTGGCAACTGGGGTTTAATGCCAAAAAGTGCAAGGTGCTGCATTTTGGGATGAAGAACCCAAGGAGGAGTTACCAGCTGGGGGGGAGTGCAGCTAGCCCAGACAGAGGAGGAGAAGGATCTGGGGGTGCTCATTACAGGGTCAATGAACAACTCGGCACAATGTAGGAAGGCAGCTGCAAAGGCCAACAAAATGCTGGGTTGTATTGCAAGGGGTATATTCTCGAGGAAGGAGGAGGTGATTCTGCCACTGTATATGTCATTAGTTAGACCACACCTGGAGTACTGTGTGCAGTACTGGCGCCCGTATCTGAAGAGGGACATTAAGTTACTGGAGGGGGTGCAGCGCAGGGCGACAAAGATGATCAAGGGGCTGGGGGACTTATACGAGAGGAGGCTGAGGGAGTTGAACATGTACGCACTGGAGGAGAGGAGAAACGGGGGACATGATTGAAACCTTTAAGTACATGAAAGGAATAAACAAAACAGGTACAGAGGGGCTGTTCAAAGTAAGGGAGGGAGAGGACACCAGGGCGATGATATGAGACTGGAGGGAGGAAGGTTCAGGAGGGAGATGAGGAGACACTTTTTTACAGAGAGGGTGGTGGCTGGGTGGAATGCGTTACCTGCAGAAGTGGTATCCAGTAGAACAGTGGACTGCTTCAAAAGGCGATGGGACAGGACAAGGGGGAGGGTCAATGAAGGAGAAGGGTGGAAGGGAGGGGCAGCTGCAGAATAAGGGGTGCTAGCTGCACATTCAAGCAGACTTGATAGACCTCTAGGCCTTTATCTGCTGGCAAATTTCGTATGTTCATATGTTCTAAGTTTTCAAAGCTAAATTATGGTTATTTCGTGGTCCTTTTGACACCGTCTACAGGCTAATAATAGATCACAAGAAACCTGGATTTAAATTTTGCATTCAGTGCCATCAGAAGATGTCAGTCACCGATCTGCATGACACCTGCATGTTCTGCTTGGGTGGGCAACATGACATGGTCAGGTACGGCTTTTGCCTTTCTGTACTTCCTGAGTCCTTCGAGGACTGGATGCTCTGTCACGTACTGGATTGGCTTTTGAAATGGGATCGATAGACTCACCTTAAGGGTACCCCTGTTTCTTGCCCGTCCCCTTCTCTGCGCGAATGCATGTGTGGAGGCACGCGCGCATCACGCTACGAGACGCCCTCCCTTCATGTCGCTGCCTACATCTGCGGAACTACGGGGGGGTGGGGGACAACCTCCCAGGGAGAGGAGAGCTGCCGTTAGGCGGTTCAGTCCTTCTCCCCCAGCCCTGTCACTGACCCATTTTGGGGACTTACCGTTTAACCGCCAAGGTGGCCTGTCCCGTAGGGTCATGCGGTGGCTGCAGGGGATGCATGGTGGGCCAGGGCATTTTCCTCAGGACGTTGGCATGCAGTGGTGCATATGCACCTGTGCATTGGTGCACGTATGTGTTGTGCCTGCCAACGCCCTAGCCTTTGTTGCTGTTCCAGCTGTCACTACCATCTGGCCTCTGACGGGTGGCAGTCAAGTGGTGGGACACAGGACCCCCACCCCAAGGGAGAATTGTCATGAGTCACACAATCCTCCCTCTCCCGGCTGGCCCGCTAGTCACCCTGACCCATTCATGAACTCAGATCACCAGTGTGACTAGTGGTGTTGTGCCCAGCCCACTGCACCACCGGCCCTGCTAAGAGTGAGCTTTGAAATCCTCCTTTTAAGAAACAATAAAAGCTGTTGGAAGTGAGGATCAGTAAACTGACTGAAGCTGCAGGTGAATAGCGGTAAAGGAGAAAACCAAACAAGCCATTCAGATCACCAAAAGCAGTAAAGAAAATTCCTGAACGGATTGCTTGTTAATTTAAGTGGGCGGGGGGAGGCACTGAAGAAAAGGCACGAAATGGCCGTTTTTAATTTTAAGTTATAAGGGATGTCGACCAAGACCAGAGGTAACATTGTATTATGTGCATTTACAAAATGTAATAAATAAAAACGTTTAAAAAGGCCAGGGGTGAAAGGAGAAGTGAAGAAAGGACCTAAGGTTTCGGTGAGATATGCAGTCTGCAGAATTAAAAAGCCTTATACAGAGCCTCTTGACACAGTAGGGACCAACTCCTTAATATATGGCCACCATAAATTGTGAAGCAAGGTTATTTAGCTTGGTAAAGTTATTCAAAGTATGGCATGTTTACATTGTACACCAGCTTCCTCGTATGGTTGTGACCTCAAAATGTCTTAATGAAAGGTAGGCTACAAGTTTATCTTTTTGAGGGGTTTGTTTCATGTATATGTCAGTTGAATACTTGTCCCATAACTCAGAAAGGAATTCAGTTTAATAAAATGTGTATTAGGAATTCTGAGGCCCTTGTTGGTTAAAGGAGACCTTTGGGGCCAACAAAGAAGCTGTGTAAGGTAGCTCCTACATGGAGAGACCAGTGTAGTGACAGGCTGTGACATCAGTCGTGGTGCCATCAGTCAAGTTGAATTTGCTATAGACCATTTCCAGGTTTTAACAAGCAGCTAAGGAGTGCCTGCAGTGGAGTGTGAAAATCAAGTAAGCATTACTGTACTAGGGAATTAATGCCTGGTTGAGGTTGCCGAGTGTCTCCAACCACCAGCCGGGCATTAATTCCCTAGTAGAGCCTGACTTTGGAGTAGATTAATGCGCTTGTAACATGGCAAGCGCAAATTCAGTAATCTTACAAGTCAATGCCATGTGGGAGATTAATGCACAGCAAGTTACGATATCGTTTAATACAATATTAACTGCTGTTCAGCTGTGTACTTCTGACTAGATGTACATGTCCAATGGGCGCGTACACGTTCACAGTTACTATTTATATTGTGACTGCTCTGTACGTTTGCAAATGATGTTTAAAAAAGACTTTGCAACACACATGGGCACACACATTCACTTTTTTCCCTACCTATACAGCTGTTTTCACTCATTTACTTGCTTTTTATTTCTGCACAACTACTGCGTTGTGGGGACATAAATATTTGCATATCTGGCATCTCCCTTCATTGTGCATGCTGAGGTATGCCAATGTTTATTATGCAAATATGTGTTCTATCCCCACAATGCACTCTTCATTTCAAAAGAATGTCCTCCAGCACTGCTCGAGGTTAGCATACACAAACAACACTCACGCTATGCTTCTTCAGCTCCCTCTCGATCAAGGACTGTCTGGGGTAAGCGGCAAGCCTGCTCATTCATCGTACACCACTAAATGCTGATCATCGCTCAGATACCTCACTCTCCATTGTGGTGCCCATGGGTTTGGTTGGGTCGGCCACCGGCGCACTCAGGATTTCTGCGGCGCATCCACAGCACCAACAGTGCTCTAATTATTCCTGTTACGCGCTCACGTTATGTCTCCAAACACAGCTATATTCTGAAGCGGGCATTACTAGGACATTAATCCCTGCTTCAGATTGTACCTTGTTGTGTTTGGGCCAATGTAATTCCTGCATTACTGTCTCAGATTTCTTGCCATGTTACAAGGGAGTTTGTCTGTGACTTCATGGTTTTCAGTTGAGGCCTGTTGCCAGTGGCATGGGGGACCAGTTTCAAAAGAGCTCCTCCCCTTCTCTACCTGTAAGAAAAGGCTTCCACTGTACCTCGAGTCGGCCCTCTCAGTTCAACCCCAACCTTAGTACGCACTCAGGAATACAGATGTCCGGCTCCTCCATGTCCCACATATGTCCACATTCAAAGGCCAAGCTGCCTTCCGGCACACTGACACCACTCCACAACTCAACTCCCTCCTCAAATCCAATTTCTCCTCCGCCTGCACCTGCTTCTAGTACCTCGGAGGGGCCAGTGTCCCCATCTTCAAACGTAATTTTTCCTCCTGCTGCGCAGCTACTCCAGCCTCTTGCTAGGTGCTCGCAGATCACTGCCTAGATAGTATTCTAATTTGTGATTGCCCTCTGTGCTACCATTAAACTATCTGCACTATGCTGGGCCTGGCTATTGTTTTCTCTGTTTTACTATGTAATTTCTGTTGTACAGCAAAATGTTTAATCCACCGTTCCTGGTTTATGCAGATTTCCCATGCTTGTTGCTCATATCTTCTGTAACCACTCCAGTTTTTTTATTTTATTTCAATGTTATTATATTGTATATTTCTTCACTCCCCCACCCCCAGGACGTATCTGGAATCGAGCGGTACCCCGCTCAGTATGCCTTCCTGGTGAAACTTTTAAATAAATAAATTAATAGGACTTATGGCGCTCATGTTTGGGAAGCCAGCCGTGGTGTTATAGCCCATCATCACCAGGGGTGGTTATTATGGGTGCCAACACTGAGGATCTGTAGCTAAGGTAGATGTTGCTATGGGTACAAGTGAGAAGGAGGTTATAATAATAGGACGGTAGGTGTGGTATAAAGAATAAAATGGGAGGAGGGGATGGGAAGCTGGGCAGTAATTGAGTGCATAGAAATGAAAAGGAGTACATTTTCTTTCAAAATTAAAGAAGTCCACCCAGAATGTGCAAAAACATGTGTTATGTAAAGTGTTTTGATATGTATGTTAAGTCCTAGTGTGTCCTTCCCTCTGTCTGCTGTTAGTTTTTCCTAAATTAGTCTGCTAGCTGTATGGTAGTTTTACTACCCCTGGGGATCTCCATCACAAACAGGTTTATTGGCTTTCTTTTTCCTATGATGCACCCTCGCTCATGTGACAGTGATGTAGCTATGCCCTTAGATTTAGCAGGGTCTGTCACAGCTCAGCCACAAAGATAATACTTCTTTCAGAGAAGCCACACTGCTAGATTTTGGGTGAGTGTAATCATTGTTATTTTTTTGATATTGGTACCTTGTCCTGCTATGTTACAACCTATAAGGTGATGTTCAATTTTTGCTAGTTAGTACTGGTGCAAAAACTGAAAGTGACTGAGAGGAATAGAGTAAACAGTGACATGATTCAAACGCGCACACACACACACCAGAACATAGCAGGACAATGTACTAATATCAAAAAATAATAATGATTACACTCACCCAAAATCTAGCAGTGTGTCTTCTCTGGAAGAAGTAGTTTCTCTGTGGCTGAGCTGTGACAGACCTTGTAACAAGACACTGGCTTCCTGCATGGGCGATTAGACATCACACCAAAGGGCACTCTGGGAAGACTATCTGGGACAAGAGGCCATAAAAGAAACCAGAATGGCAACCTTCAAGGGCAATAAAACAGGTAAAGTTAGAAAAAACAACTCTCACAGCCAGAGAAAAAGAAAACACTGGGAACTGGTTAGAACACAGAAAAAAGGACCACTACATAACTTTTTCTGATTTTAACATGGAGTTTTCCTTTAAAGCAGCAGAGCATGATAGTGGTGAAAATTTAAATCTTTTTTTATTCTGTTTTAGATTGCCCCTTATCTCCTGATTTGTATGATACCCTTTTCCCCCACTTTGTCTATATGTAGTTTTTGTGGCTTCTTCCCTTTTCCCCCTTGACCTGGGACCCTGGCAGACGTTCGTGTGGAGGCGCACACGCATGCTGGGTTCTGGCTCTGCCCCTTCTGCCCCACCCCTGGCAATCGCCATCCCTTCCTGCCTACTCTTCCCGTTGGACCTCCACCTGATGGGAGCGGAACTACCGGGGCACAGACAGCCACCCCGAGGGGAGAGCTGCCATCGGGTTGCCTGACCTGACCCCCCCAGTGCTGGGCAGCACTGATGATCCAGGTCGCTCGCAATCCCGGTCATCAAGTGGCAATGAGGTAAAGCATCCAGCAACTCAGCACCACCGGGCCAACCCTTTTTCCCCCTCTTTGAGTGTGGTTTACCACTTCTGTTTCACACTTGAAATAATAAAAGGAACGCTTCTTTTAAAATGGCTTGGATCAGGTTTTTATCACTATTCTCTGTTGTTTTTGAACACCCATGATTTAGGATCAATTTTCTCATGACTATAATGAACAGCTAATATTATTCAGGTGAAGCTGCTTCTGGCTGGAAGCTGCAATACTGAACATAGGATTTGCAAGAAAGTGAGTTGTGCTCACAACAGAGGGAGGTGAACCTTACAATTGTGTCTGGTTTGTAGCAGATATTCTGCAGGTGGAGGCTACTTCTAGCTGAAAGGTGAAATAAGGAACTTAGAATTATCAGGAAAGACAGTCTTTCAAGCAACAGAGGGAGGTTGATCTAGCTTTACTTTTGTTACATTTCTTAAGATTTTCAGTGCAGGAAGAGTTTAAACCCTGGGCTAAGAATTTGTCATAAGTCCTGAAGTAAGTGCAGGTACAGGCTGTGTATTTGACCCAGACAGTGCCCCAGGGGGTGGAAACTGTTTTTTGTGTTTATAGAAACATAGAAGTTGACGGCAGATAAGGACCGCAAGGCCCATCCAGTCTGCCCATTTCTTTTTCTACCTTATAAATGTGCCATTGGCCTTTGTCAGTGACCTATCTATTCATAGTCATTTGTATTGCTCCCTTATGTCTATCCCATGCATGTTTGAAGCCCTGCACTGTAGTCATAGCCACCACTTCTTGTGGTAAGCCATTCCATGCATCTACCACCCTTTCTGTGAAAAAGAATTTCCTCACATTCCCTCTTAATCGGCCTCCCTCTAATCTCATGCTGTGTCCTCTTGTCCTGCTATTTTCCTTATATTTAAACATGTTAGACTCTTTCACCTTGTTTATGCCCTTAAGGTGTTTGAATGCCTCGATCAGATCACCTCTCTCCCTCCTTTGCTCAAGGGTATACATATTGAGCTCCGTTAATCTGTCCTCATATGTCTTCTGATGCAGTCCCTGCACCATTTTGGTTGCTCTTCTCTGGACTGCCTCAATTTGGTTAATGTCCTTTTGAAGGTGTGGCCCAATACTGCACGCAGACTCCAGATGGGGCCTAACCAATGTCTTGTACAGAGGGATTATTACCTCCTCTACGACTTGTGATACCCCTACTAATACACCCTAACACCCCCTAGCCTTACCTACTGCTTTAGAGGTCTGCTTGGATGATTTCAGGTCATCAGTGATGATGATGCCCAAGTCTCTTTCTTCCTTTGTGACTGCTAGCAACTCCTCCCAGCCTATAAGTGGCTTCAGGGTTTCTCTTCCTATGTGCATGATTTTGCACTTCTTTGCATTAAATCCCAGTTGCCACTCTTCTGACCATTCTGCTAGTTTATCCAGATCTCTTCTCATTCTGCCCACCCCATCTGGATCATCTACTCTGTTGCAGATCTTGGTGTCATCTGCAAACAGACAAGCCTTACCCTCTAGTCCATCCTGCGAGGTCACTAATGAAGATGTTGAATAGGACTGGCCCCAGGACTGATCCCTGAGGTACCCCACTTGTGACTTGCATCTCTTCTGACTGTATACCATTTACCACCACTCTCTGTTTTCTGCCAGTCAACCAGTTTGCCACCCAGTTGACCAACTTCTGACCCACCCCGAGCCTACCTAGCTTATTTATCAATCTTCTATGTGGAACAGTGTCAAAAGCTTTGCTGAAGTCAAGGTAGGCGACATCAACTGCTCCCCCTTGGTCCACCACTCTGGTTACCCAGTCAAAGAAATCTATGAGATTAGTTTGACAGGACCTTCCTTTGTAAACCCATGCTGTCTTGGATCCTGTGCTCCTATGGATTCCAGGTGTTGCACTATCCTTTCCTTAAGGAGTGCCTCCATAATCTTGCCCACTACTGAGGTAAGACTGACCGGTCTGTAGTTCTCGGCCTCCTCCCTGCTACCACTCTTATGGAGTGTGTGGAGTATCTGTGTCTGCCTTAAAAGGCCAGGCCAGACTGTGTCAGGAAGTGCTTACATCATAGCTACTTATCAGCCAATAGCTTTGGAAGAGTCTTACAGACCTGAGAACAGTATTATAAGCAAGTGTTTTATAGCAAACTCATCAGAACAGCTAATATTCTTCAGGTGACGCTATCTCTGGCTGGAAGCTGCAATACTGAACATAGGATTTGCAAGAAAGCGAGTTGTGCTCACAACAGAGGGAGGTGAACCTTACAATTGTCTTTGGTTCGTAGCAAATATTCTGCAGGTGGAGGCTACTTCTAACTGAAAGGTGAAATAAGGAACTTAGAATTATCAGGAAAGACAGTCTTTCAAGCAACAGAGGGAGGTGGATCTAGCTTTACTTTTGTTTCAGTTCTCAAGATTTTCAGTGCAGGAAGAGTTTAAAGCACAGCTGACTTATTTTGGGGCTGACTGCTTTTAGAGCACAAACCACCAGGCTGCTTTGGGGCTGAGGAGGTTTACCCGTGTCTGACTTGGATGTCTGGATTTTTCTGTTTGATTAGCAGGATATTTTCTCTGTCAAATTGTTGTGTAGGTCATCTTGCTGACAGGAAGGCACTCATCGCAGTGGTGGGTTAGAGCTTTTAGCTGATTGTTTTGTGAGGGCACAGTTTAGCCCAACCCCGCCCACCCTCACCCCACCCACCCCTGAAATAGTTCCTTTATACCTGGGGTTCTGATATCATTTCTCAAGAGTGCAAGTGCATATCACTGTCATATCCTCTCTAGCACACTGCACTGACAATATAAGCATACACATTGTATAACATATATATTTCTATATAACAAACCAATCTCACACACACACACACACACACACACACGTAGATAAACGTGTGGGGAGTAGTGCAATGTAATGGCTGTGGGGCAGCAGTCTTCCAGGAGTCTTTCTGGAGGCTGAGATGCTGCCCTATTTGTAGACAACTCTGCCCTGAGGGAGAAAGTTGCCTGTCTTCAGGCCACACTGGATAGTAGGAAGGGAACCTCCCCCATCCAGGGGGCACCAGATCCACCACCACTACCTCAGAGGTTGTGAAGAAAGCAAAGCAGTTGGACCACAGTGGGCTCAGGGAGGTTGATGATGGTGGAACAGAGGCATACCCAGTCAGTTGTTCCACTCCACAATCCATACACCATTCTGGGGGAGCATAGCTCCCCTATGGATGCACCCCCAGAGGAGACTAAGGAGGCTGAGGACAACTGTCGCAAGGGAGGCCCACAGGAAGGAGGCAGAGGACACCACAGGAAAGGAAGCAGCTCCTGGTGGGGACTCTGTTATTGGGGATAGAACTGGGGGGCAGGGAAAACTGAAGTCAGGTGCCTGCCTGGTGCCATGGCTTGGAGGGACAGGAAGCGCATCCTCAGGATCACGAGAACAGCTGCACCGGAGTCTGAGCTGACGTCATTGTCCACCTAGGGACAAATGACTTGGCTCATCATGAGATTAGAGCAGTGCAGGAGGACTTTGTAGAGTTGGGGAGGGGCCTAAGACAAGTAGCACACATAGTATCCTTCTCAGAGGTGCTGCCTGTCAATGGCATGGGTGAGGCGAGGGTACTTTGCACCATGCAGTTTAATGAATGGTTAAAAAAATGGTGTGGAGCACAGGGTTTGGCTTCATTGGGGACTGGGGTTCCACCTGGAGGACACCAGCCTATATTGGCAGGATGGTCTACATCTGTCCAGGAAGGGAACAAGTCTTTTGAGCAGTCGATTTAAATGCTTCATTGGCAAGCTTTTAAACTAGTCAAGGGAGAGGCACTAATAAGCAGTAGGAAAATCCCAGCCTCTCCTTAAAAAACAGGGTACTAAATGAGAAAAAGACCAAGGTAGAAGGGTCAGTGGGGGATGCTGCAACAGAAGGTAAAGCCATCAAAAAATGGAGAACAATAAGTACCAATGCCCGTAGTCTGGTTAACAAGCTTCCTGAATTAGTGGCCTTGATGGAGGAGGAACATCTGGATATCGTGGCAGTCACAGAAACATGGTACACACAAAACCATGACTGGGACGTAAACATACCAGGATACACTATCTGTAGGAGGGACAGAGAGGGTAAGAGGAGGAGGAGTAGCTCTTTACATAAGGGAGGGAATCAAAGCAACAGAACAAAAGGGTAAACAGGGAGGAGAAGAAGCACTGTGGGTAAATTTTGAGACAGGCAGTGGCACCACAGTCCTCACAGGGGTTGTATACAGACCCCCTTCTCGGGGAGGAAATGGACAAGGAAATGATAGAAAGTATACTTAGAATGGCAGAAAAAGGGGAGATATTGCTGATGGGTGATCTGAATATGCCAGATGTTAACTGGAGTGCAGTTGCAGCAGCCACTTTGAAGAGTGGGGTTATTCTAGATGCCCTACAGGGGGCATGCCTTAGACAACTAGTATTGGAGCCCACTCGAGAGGGAGCAATCTTAGACCTGGTTCTCTCAAATGGAGATGGAGAAAGGATCACGGATGTAGAAGTGGGTAGCCATCTGGAAACTAGCGACCATCGAACAGTATGGTTCACAATAAACACAGCAATTGAGTCAAGCCATACAAAGGCAAAAGTACTGGACTTTAGGAGGGCTGACTTTGCCAAAATGGGTGAGTGCCTAAGGAATGCACTAGCAAATGGACAGGAAGGAGGGGTGGAAGAACAATGGGGAATAATAAAAACTGCTATCACAGAGGTAACAAACCTTTGTGTGAAGCAAATAAACAAAACAAAACGATGTATGAAACCACTATGGTTCTCAAAGGAAGTGGCAGTGAAGGTTCAAGAGAAAAGGAAAGCATTCAGGTAGTACAAGGAATCACAGAAGGAGCAGGACAGAGAACTGTATCAGTTAAAGCAAAAGGAAGCTGGGAAGGCAGTCAGAACAGCAAAGGCCCAAACCGAGGAAAAGATAGCCAACTCAGTTAAGAAGGGGGATAAAACCTTTTATAGGTACATCAGGGAGCGAAGGAAGACCAAGGGAGGGATAGTGAGGCTTAATAAAGTGGAGGGAGGGTGGGCAGAGGGTGACTGTGAAAAGGCAGAGATACTAAACAAATATGTTTGCTCAGTATTTACAAATGAAGAGGGGGAGGTACCTAAAACAAACAGTAGAAACACTCGGGATACAGAAGTTGATACCAGCCCATTTATAGAAGAAAGGGTTCTGAAAGAACTCTTAAAAGTGAAGGCGGACAAAGCAATGGGGCCTGATGGGATTAATCCCAGAATTCTAAAAGAACTAAGGGTAGAACTAGTGACACCACTGACTACCCTCTTTAACAAATCATGGGAGGATGGGGTGGTACCCAAGGACTGGAGGAGGGCAGATGTGATTCCCCTTCACAAAAGTGGGAGCAAGGCAGAAGCAGGAAACTACAGACCTGTTAGTTTAACCTCAGTGATAGGGAAAATGATGGAATCACTTCTGAAGGAAAGAATTGTCGAGTATCTAGAGGCCAGAGGGGCACATGACCCAAGGCAGCATGGACTCACAGCGGGAAGGTCATGCCAGACGAATCTGATAGATTTCTTTCACTTGGTGACCAAAGTAGTAGATCAGGAAGGGGCTGTGGACATGGCCTACCTAGACTTTAGCAAGGCATTTGACACAGTCCCACACAAAAGATTAATATACAAGTTAGCCAGACTGGGAGTGGGTCCCAAGATGACAGCCTGGGTAAAGAATTGGCTGGAGAATAGGACACAGAGAGTATAGTAAATGGAGTCCACTCTGAAGAAAGGGGGTTACTAGTGGGGTACCGCAGGGTTCTATATTAGGACCGGTCCTCTTCAGTGTCTTTATAAGCGACATTGCAGAGGGACTGGAAGGAAAAGTATGTCTCTTTGCAGATGACACAAAGATCTGCAACAGAGTTGATGCACAAGGTGGAGTGGAAAGGTTGAGAAGGACTTGGCAAGGTTAGAGGAATGGTCAAATGTATGGCAGCTTAGATTCAATGCTAAGAAGTAAGGTAATGCACCTGGGAAACAAAACCCAGGGAAGAGTACACAATGGGGGTGAGATACTAACAACAACAAAAATGGAAAGGGACCTGGGGTAGTCATATCAGATGACCTAAAGGTGGGCAAGCAATGTGAAAGGGCAGCAAGGAGGGTTAGGGATACTGGGATGCATAGGGAGAGATCACCAGTAGAAAACAGGACGTTATTATCCCTCTGTACAGACAGCTGGTGAGACCCCATCTGAGTACTGCAGTTCTGAGACCCAATCTCTGCAAAGACATAGACAAGATGGAAGCTGTCCAGAGGAGGGCAACTAAAATCTGCAGGGTCTGCACTGGAAGACATATGAAGAGAGACTTTAGGAGCTTAATATGTATAGCCCTCGAGGAAAGGAGTGGGGGGGACATGATAGAAACTTTCAAGGCACTCAAGGATCAACAAAGTCCAAGAGGGTGGCATCTTTCAAAAAAGAGGTGCAGGAACAAGGGGGCACACAATTTGAAGATGGGGGTGGCCTAGAGGTAATTTAAGGAAGCATTTTTCACAGAGAGGGCTGTGGATGCATGGAACGGCCTCCGAGGAGGTTGTGGAGTCAAAACAGTGGTGGAATTTGCATGCAGGGACAGTCATAAGGCAGTTCTAGGGGTGGAGGTAGGAAGAAGTAGGCTGCTGGTTAACTAGGATCTGTAGCTTATCCATTAGGTAGGGAAATGGGCAGACTGGTGGGCCAAGCGGTCCTTATCTGCCGTCAAATTCTGTGTTTCTATGTAAGCACGTAGGAGACACTGCTTCTTGACCTTATAGGACAACAGGTGTACAAAACCAGCTGAGAATATGGATGAAAAACCTAGTTTGAGCCATATTTAAAGGAACGCACCTTTTATAATTTCAAATGTGAAAAAAGTGCTGAAGCAGACTCAGAAATGGGTAAAGAAGGGCATCATGCAAGTCAGGAGATAAGGGGCAATCTAAAATAGACCAAAAAGTACAGGTCAGCGTTTTCACTGCTATCATGCACTGCTGCTTTAAGCACCATATATTTAAGTATACCAAAATTGGTCCCTTTAAAGTCGCTTTCCATAACCACCTCTTTGGCGCCCGAAGCGGTAGCTGCCCTTAATCAGCCTAATATTGGGGTCCCTCCCCATTTCTGGCCCATAGCCTAGACAATGTCCATTGGACTGCCTCCTTCCCAGACCCTTTTTTTCTCTTTTCCTCACCCCTGCCCCCCCCCTTCCACATAGGTATTTCCCCAGTACGACCAGGGTTGTGACTTCTACTATTGTTCTACTTTATATGATTGCTATTTACTATATGTAACTTTGTTCCGTAAACCACTGTTGTATTGTGTTCTTTTGTTACCTGTATGTTACCACCGTTGTATTTCACACTGTAACCATGTCTGCCCTCCCTGCGATGAGGAACCTTTGTAAATGAGTCCCTGACTCAAAGGTTGTAAATCCGACTTTCAAAAAATAAATGCAGAATAAAAAAATATAGTTGTCTGACACAGGCAGTCAAGGGTGGATCTATGTCTTCTTCAGAAAGGTAGAATTTTTCATGAAAATATAAAATGTTCCCTTTTAAAGCTCAGATGGTGCTGAAACAGCTGCTGTTTGCTGGCCTAAAGGTAGTGAATGCTACTTTACTACACAGCTGGATTTGCTAGTGCGGGCAGTACAAGTCTACTGTGATAGTTAATCATAAGAAACAAACAAGATTGTACTTTAGTGGGAGTGAGAATTTGGTGTAATAACCATGCCATTCAAGAAGGAATGAAAGAGTTTGTTTCCGATACCTGTGTGGGAGATGTCCTTTTAAAGATTAATTTGATGATTCATACTGCATGCTTCCTATAATAAGAGCACATATTGACTGAAATTTGGCTAACTTATGGTCTAGACTGGCTGTCTGTTTAGTCGCTGACAGAGTGCAACATTAGGCTCAAATAGCTTTAAGACCTCAACATGAGATATCATTTATGATCTGTGTTTCAGGTCCAAATGTTGAAGATGTCCGAGCTGAAGCAGCACCTTCCCCGGGACTGTCTTCCTGAGCACCTGGGTGGAGTATTAAAACTGGATCAAGGTAGCTGGAACCGTCAGTTTGTCCCACAGCAAAACGGTCACCCTGATCCACTGGATGAGCTGATTATGGTGCCATTGGTGCCAATCCGGGATGATGGGTCAGTACACGTCCCTGGGCCAGAGGCCATGACGGTACAGGAAGTGTTTAAGCATGTTAGGACGGTGCAGAAACATGGAATCTATGAGGAATATGAAGACATCAGGAGGGAGACCCCAGCAGGAACATTTAGCTGCTCACTGTGAGTTTTATACTGTTAAAGTTTCAGAAACCACTCAAGAGGCAGCAGGCTTTTGGTTCATTTTTTTCTTCCTTTGTGTCTCACCCTTCAACCCTACATTCAGAGGATGGATTTTAAATAGTTAATATATTAGTGATTGTCCTTGCTCAGTAATATACTAATATGGCCACAGTGGGCCGCTCCTACAGCTTTAAGAGTGGCCTCCCTTAAATTCTTCGGGTATCAGAACCTCTCACCCTTAGTTTGTGGTTCTTGTAGCTGAAGATTGCACAGGAGACCACTCTTACAACTGTAAGAAAAGCCACCATCACTGAATTACTAAATAAAATTAGTAATAGACCTGTTGCTGCTTTTATATCTCTTTTTTTACTTTTTCGCTAATTCAGTTTTTTACCTGATAGTTTTAGGTAGAATGTGAAGAGCAAACCTTTACCTGGAGGCTGACATGTTTTATTTATTATTTATTTAGTTTTTGTTGACGAGGTAAGTGCACTAGGCAAACTGATGCCTATTACCAGCCACGACTCAGGAGATTACATACAGAAAATGCCTTACAAAAAAAGATACATGGCAGTAACAATTTAGGCACAAACATGTCAGTATACAATGCAGTATGAGTGGAGAAACAGCATGTTAAGGAGATTATGTGCAAAAAAAAGTATAACAAAGAATCAGGGGTCGATCTTGACATTGTTTTACTTGCCCAAATTGACCAGGGCTAGCTAGTGCAGCTAACTCTCTACTTGTCCGTCTTGATTAGTGCAGGTTTTCATGACTGTTAATGAAGTTAAAAAAAGTCTCTACTTTAGCAGGCTCTAGTCTTCATGCTAATCTCTTTCAGTGTTAAAGATGGTCTAGTGTGATTAACAGCTCATTAAGAGCTGAAATTATCTGGCAGTTCAAGAGGGGGATCCCACAAAAGACTCAATGTGAGTCATTATCACTCCACTGTTAGGACTTTCAGTTAGGCCCTGTCCACACTACTCCTCTGTAACATTACAGAGTGCCCAAACTGTTACCACAACGGTTTCGCGTTTACACCTGTATTACAGAAGCAGGCAACAGAATCGCTGTTGAAACCACCACATGTGGTTTCAACAACGGTTATGAAACCGTTGCCTCGGTAACGTTATCGGGCGAGTGTGGACGCCTGGCATCGGTCCTCACGCAGCGCCGAAGCATTGTGGGATCGGTGCCACGGTAATGGTCACCCGGCTCCCAAAGTGTGGACCGGCAGTGCTAGTCCCGTAACTGACACCGCAGCAGTGTGGATACACTGTACCGCTCCCCGGTTGTAACGGTTTCTATCCATTATGGGGTCTGAGCAGTGCAGTGTGGACGGGGCCATAGTGTCCAAGGTGTGATCAAGAGTAGAGTGCTGTTAAGTCACTAGCCTCCAGTTTTCTGAATGTGTCTCTGTCTAACATTTTGTTCCATGTTATTAAGACCAGTACCCCTCATTTTTCCCTACATTTTGAGTGTCTGTATCCAACAATTCAGTGACAAAATTTGAGGAGGTATACAGGGTTGACCCTGCAGGTGGTGGGTTTTATCCCAGTCTCACCATAACTTCCCTCTCCCCTCCGAATCTCAGTTTGGAGGGGGGGGGTGGGGGCAGAAAGAGGAAGAGAGGAGGTTCTGGTGCAAACAAAACAATGGGGGGCTCACTGTGTGTGATGGCAGTGGAGTCTTTTTTTTTTTCTGCTGGGGAGCTGGAAGCAGTGTGAGAGCAGGATAAATGTGCAATAATCAGAGTATTGCTTGCCTTGTATTGTTTCCTGTGTAAGTGATCAAAGTTTGTCATTATAATTGAGGGCTAGTGCAACCATCTGTGGGCTAGTGCAATTTTGAATCAACTTGCCCTGCCGGCTAGTGCAAAAAAAAGGTTAAGGTTGACCCCTGCAAATAATTTTATTTCTTTATTTATTGAAATTGTTTCACCAGGAAAAGCACACTGAGCAATAACTGCTCGTCTACCAGTGCGACCTGAAGCAGGGGTACAGTGGGGAAGAGGACAAGGGTAGACTAGGACCTGACATATATACATACACTTATAATACAGTTGAAAACATTTGACAGAAATAGTTGGGTGTCGATGACAATTTACCCTTACTGATAATATAGTAGCAATTCCATGGGGCAGTCATGCTTTATACCTTGAAAACATATAATTAGATAATACAGCTGCATATGCGTGACAGGAATAGGTGAGTGTGGATTAATACATATACCCTAATAGTCGAGAGTAACAGTTACAATGGGGAAATCCTGCTAAGGTAGTGGGTTGTGGTATATAATGAGATAGGGGTAAGTGCAAGCTAGCTAGCTCAAAAGTTGGAATCAAGTGCAGTACTTGGGTGTGGTTAGCGAAGTAGCACCATTGGGCCTACTGGGAGAAGAAATATAGGAGTGTCTGAGGTAGAATAGATTGGAGAGTTAGCTGCAGGAGCAGTTTACTGAGTAGTGGTTGGCAAGGGCATAGGATAGTGAGCGGACAGAGGAAGAGTGGTGAATTTCATAAGGGAAAGAGTTCCAGAGTTGAGGGAAGCGGTGAGAGAAGGCGGCCTGGCTGACTTGGGTCCGACGTCTGGGAACTAACAAGAGCCAGGAGTCTAGGGACTTCGGAGCATAGGTGGGTGCCAGAGGGTGCGACAGTACGGAGGTCAGGTATACTGGGAGGGTACCAAACCAGTTCTTCGAGATAAACTTGGCACAGTGTATTTGACGGCGGTTCTCAAGGAAGGGGAGAGCAAGGGAGCAGTATAGCTCGCAGCGGTGGGTGTGAGGAGGAGCGTCAAAAGCAAACCTGCAGAAAGCATTAAAAAGGGTATCCAATTTGGATAAAGCTGACTTGTGGGTGGCACTGTAAACAATATCACAATAATCGAAGGAGGGAAGTATCATCTTCTGGATCAGCTCACGACGGACTGGATAGGGGAGGCAAGAACGGTTCCGATATAAAGCTCCGAGCTTGGGGCAGAGTTTTGTTAGTATAGAGTCAGCATGGACTGTGAAGGTGAGGTGACGGTCAAGCTAAACTCAAGATACCGGAAGGAGGTGATGTCCTCCAGCTCTGACCCATCAATGGTGTGGAAAAGTGAGAGGGAGGGGAGCCTGGCTAGTCGTTGGGATGTACCGAAAGTCATAGTTAGTTTTTCTTTGCATTTAGAGAGAACTGGTGAGAGTTGAACCAGAGCTGGACTTTGTTAAAATCCGCCTGGAGGGTAGAGGCAACTGAGGCTGGGGAGAAGCCAGAAGAAAATAGGACAGTATCGTTAGCATACATGTGGATCGAGGAGGCAGAACATAGAATTTGGCGGCAGATAAGGACCGCTTGGCCCACCTAGTCTGCCCATTTTCCTACCTGACAGATAAGCTGCAGATTCTAGTTAACCAACAGCTTACTTCCTCCTACCCCCCACTAGGACTGCCTTATGTCTGTCCCATGCATTCTTGAATTCCCCCACTGTTCTGACTCCATGACCTCCTCAGGGAGGCTGTTCCATGCATCCATAACCTCCGTGAAAAAATACTTCACATTACCTCTGAACCATCCCCCATCTTCAAATTGTGCCTCTTGTTCTTGCACATCTCTTTTCTGAAAGATACTAACCTCTTGGACTTTGTTGATTCTCTTGAGGTACTTGAAAGTTTCTGTCATGTCCCCTCTCCTTCTTTCCTCAAGGGTATACATATTAAGCTCCTTTAGTCATTCTTCAGATGTCTTCTGGTGCAGACCCTGCACCATTTTGGTTGCCCTCCTCTGGACAGCCTCCACTCTATGTCTTTGCGGAAATGGGATCTCCAGAACTGCACACAGTACTCCAGATGGGGTCTCACCAGCTGTCTGTAAAGAGGGATAACAACTTCCTGCTTTCTACTATTGATGCCTCTCCCTATGCATCCCAGTATCCTCCAGCCTTCCTTACTGCCTTGTCACATTGCTTGCCCACCTTTAGGTCATCTGATATAATTACCTCCAGGTCCCTTTCCAATTTTACTGTTGTCAGTATCCTCCCCCATTGTGTGCTCTTCCCTGGGTTTTGTTTCCTAGGTGCGTTACTTGCACTTCTTTGCACTGAATCTGAGCTGCCATACATTTGACCATTCCTCCAACCTTGCCAAGTCCCTTCTCATCCTTTCCGATCCATCTTGTGTATCAACCCTGTTGCAGATCTTTGTGACATCTGCAAAGAGACATACTTTTCCTTCCAGTCCCTCTGCAATGTCACTTATAAAGACATTTAAAAAGGACCAGTCCCAGTACTGAACCCTGCGGTACCCCACTAGTAACCCTCCTTTCTTCACTGTGGACTCCGTTACTACTACCCTTTGCGTCCTGTTGTCTAACCAATTTTTTATCCAGGCTACCACCTTGGGACCCACTCCAAGGCTGGCTAACTTGTGTATTAATATTTTGTGTGGGACTGTATCAAATGCCTTGCTAAACTCTAGGTAGGCCATGTCCACAGCCCCTCCCTGGTCTACTACTTTGGTCACCCAGTCAAAGAAATCTATTAGATTCGTCTGACGCGAGCTTCCCATTGTGAATCCATGCTGCCTTGGGTCCTGTGTCCCACTGGCCTCTAGGTACTCAACAGTTCTTTCCTTCAGAAGTGATTCCATCATTTTCCCTACCACTGAGTCAAACTAACTGGTCTGTAGTTTCCTGCCTCTGTCCTGCTCCCACTTTTGTGAAGAGGAACCACATCCGCCCTCCTCCAGTCCTCGGGTACCACCCCATCTTCCCATGATTTGTTAAAGAGAGTAGTCAGCGGTGTCACTAGTTCTACCCTTAGTTCTTTTAGAATTCTTGGGTGCATCCCATCAGGCCCCATTGCTTTGTCCACCTTCAATTTTATTAGTTCTTTCAGAACCCTTTCTTATGTAAATGGACTGGTATTGACCCCCGTCTTCAGAGTGTTTCTCTTGTTTGGTTTAGGTACCTTCCCCTTCTCTTCCTTTGTGAATACTGAGCAGAAATATTCGTTCAGTATCCCTGCTTTTTCAGTGTCACCCTCTGCCCACATTCCCTCCCCTTATTAAGCCTCATTGTCCCTCCTTTGGTCTTTCTTCGCTCCCTAATATACCTATAAAAGGTCTTATCCCCCTTCTTAACAGAGTTGGCTATCCTTTCCTCAGTTTGGGCCCTTGCTATTCTGACTGCCTCTTTCTGCTTTAACTGATAAAGTTCTCTGTCCTGCTCCTTCTGTGTTTCCTTATATTTCCTGAATGCTATCCTTTTCTCCTTAACCTTCCCTGCTACCTCTTTTGAGAACCATAGCAGTTTTTTCCTTTATTGCGTTCTGTTGATTTGCTTTACACAAAGGCTTGTTGCCTCTGTGATGGCTTTTTTGATCACTCCCCATTGTTCCTGCACCCCTCCTTCTTGCCTGTTTGCTAGTGCTTTTCTGAAGCACTCTCTCATTTTCCCAAAGTCAGCCCTCCTAAAGTCCAATACTCTTGCTTTTGTATGGCTTGATTGTATGGCTGTGTTTATCGTGAACCACACTGTTTGGTGGTCGCTTGTTCCCAGATGGCTACCCACTTCTAAATCTGAGATTCATTCTCCATCCCCATTTGAGAGTACCAGGTCTAAGATTGCTCCTTCCCTAGTGGGTTCCAATACTAGCTGTCTGAGGCATGCCCCTTGTAGGGCATCAAGAATAACCCTGCTTTTGGATGTGCCTGCAGCAAAGGTGCTCCAGTTAACATCTGGCATATTCAGAACAAGTTTGGGGCAAGTTGTTTAGAAAAACAGAGAATAGGATAGGCCCAAGCACCGTTTCATGGGGGACACCGGTGGACATGGGGAGGGGATATGGCATCCGCAATCCTGACAGATTGAATGCAGTCTGTAAGGTAGGCACTGAACCAGGCAGTAGCAGATGTGGAGAGGCCAGAGTCAGAGAGGCTAGATAGTAACAGAGTGTGGGAGACTGTATCGAAGGCCTTGGCCAGATCGATGAAAATGGCAGAGGTGATGAGACTTCTGTCCTTTCCAGATTGGATGGTGTCAGTGAGCCTTAGTAAAGAGGAGGCAGTGGAGTGATCTTTCCTGAATCCAGACTGGTAGTGTGTGAAGAAATTTGGAGTCGGTGAGATAGGAGGTTAGCTGGGTAAGCACTAAGTGTTCTTGAAGCTTCGCCAGAGCAGGGAGGATGAAGATTGGCCTATAGTTTGAGGTGGAGGAGGAGGAGGCGCCCCCTTTGTGGATAGGGATGACAATGGCGTGCTTCCAGGACAGAGGTACAGATACAGTGGCGAAGGATAGATTTAGGAGGTAGGCAATAGGGGCGGCTATGGCAGAGGCCGAGAGGAACAGAAGTTTGGGGTCTAGTCCATCCAGGGAATTCCCATTTGAGGGGCTTAATGTTAGCAGGGCTTCCAGAGCTTCATCCAGAGAGATTTCACTGAAGGAGAAAATACCTGTATTTTGAGGTAGTTTTTGCCCTGGCCGCTGGGGGTGAGAAGAGGGAGTGTATGACCTTTGAGAATTTGGAGGGGCTATTAAGGTTAGATTGGAGGGAGGATCTAAAGTACTCTGCTTTAGCTAGCCGAGTTGCTCTAGTGCACATGTTGCGCAGATACCGGTAGTGGGAGAGGTCCTGAGGGAGGGCTGAGGCTTTGAAAGCTCTCCATGCTAAGTCACCATTGTTCATACAAGCTGTGAGCTCTTGGGAGATCCAAGGCAGGTGGGTACTGCATACCCTAGTACGTCGTAGCGGGGCGTGGAAATCCCATATCTTAAGGAACGTGTTTTTGAAGTGAAGTAGGGTGTCATCTATCAGGTTTGGAGGTGGGAGGAGGGGAGCCAGTTAGCTAGGACAGAGTCATTTAGGAGGGAGCGAGGTTTAGAGATCTGAACGACTGTTGGACTAAGAATTTAGGGGGGGATTTGAGAAGGTGGATTTTGCAAACAAGATAGATGACATGGTGATCACTCATAGAGTCAGGGAGTAGGCCTGTTTGGATGACTCTGTGAGAATGATACAAGGCAGCAAAAACACAATATAAGGAAATATACAAGGCAAAAACAAGTCAGTATACTATATAACTTCAGTAGAAAAACAGCATGTAAACAGAAACAGTGTTCTACAAATCCACAGGAGGCCAGGAGAGATTCAGATTCACAGTGAAATAGAATTCCATTGTCTAATGGTAGAAAATTGTATTAGCTAACATGATTGAGCAGATCGTAAGACACAAGGTCACCAAACAATGACCAGCAGAGTTAAGCTAGCCCTGGCAAGAAGAAATACAGGTGAGGGGGTACAGGCAAAGAGGGCAAGCATTAAGGATGCAATACTTGAAGCAGCATCCCATTGTGTTAGGGAGAAAAGCAAGGACAAAAGGAGGAGGTAACCACTTTGGTTCTCAAAAACAGTAGCAGAAAAGGTCAGAGCCAAAAGGTTAGCCTTCAGGAAATATAAGGGAATGCAACGGGACAAAGATAGGGAGGCATACCAAACTTCCATAAGGGAAGGCAGTAAGGCAGGCAAAGGCCCAAACCGAGGAAACACTAGCACGGACAGTAAAAGAAGGGGACAAGACTTTCTATAGATACATTAGTGAAAGGAGAAAGTCCAGAGGGAGTATTGCTAAGATCAAAGGGGATAAGGGGAAGTGTGTGGAGGAGGACCAAGTAAAAGCATCTCTCCTAAATAGATGCTTCTGCTCAGTATTTACTGAGGAGAAGGTAGGGCAGGGCCCACAGCTCAGCACCATGGGCATGGGAAGGGAGGTGTGCACAAGTCCCTTCACAAAAGAAAGGGTATTACAAGAGCTTGCTAAGCTCAGGGTGGGCAAGGCAATGGGACCTGATGGCATATATCCCAGGGTACTAAAGGAGCTAAGGGTGGAACTAGCAGAGCCACTAGCAGAACTGTTTAGTGAGTCTCTGAGCACAGGAAAGGTCCCAGAAGACTGGAGAAGGGTTTATGTGATCCTGCTCCACAAGAGGCAGGGGACTACAGACCAGTCAGTCTTACCTCAGTAGTGGGTAAGATTATAGAGGAACTCCTTAAGGAAAGGATAGTGCAACACCTGGAATTTATAGGAGGACAGGATCCAAGACAGCATGGGTTTACAACAGGAAGGTCCTGTCAAACTAATCTCATAGATTTCTTTGACTGGGTAACCAGAGTGGTGGACCAAGGGGGTGCAGTTGATTGGTGTCGCCTACCTTGACTTCAGCAAAGCATTCGATACTGTTCCACATAAAAGATTGGTTAATAAGCTGGGTAGGCTTGTGGTGGGTCAGACATTGGTCAGCTGGTTCGCAAACTGGTTGGTGGGCAGAAAACAGAGAGTGGTGGTAAACGGTATACAGTCAGAAGAGATGCAAGCCACAAGTGGGGTAACTCAGGGATCAGCCCTGGGGCCAGTCCTCTTCAATATCTTCATCATTGACATTGCAGATGGACTGGAGGGTAAGGTTTGCCTGTTTGCAGATGACACCAAGATCTGCAACAGAGCAGGTGATCCAGATGGGGTGGGCAAAATGAGAAGAGATCTGGAAAAACTGGCAAAATGGTCTGAAGAGTGGCAACTGGGGTGTACTGCAAAGAAGTGCAAGATCATGGACATAGGGAAGAGAAACCCCGAAGCTATCTATAGGTTGGGAGGGGAGTTGCTGGCAGTTGCAAGAGAAGAAAGAGACTTAGGCATCATCATCACACATGACCTGAAATCATCCAAGCAGACTTCCAGTTCCACCGCGACTCAAGCAGCAGCCCAGATGGAAATTTCCTCTACAGACATGCAATAAAAAGCCTCCTTAGTTGTACAATCAACCCCTCCAACCCTCACAAATGCCACAGAAAGGGAGAGACAATAATAAACCTGCTAAACATCAGTCGGATTGCACCCAGATGACACTAGTTGGCTCCCGATACCGATTACTATCTCAGGAAAGAAGCCGCAGCCCCTCACCACCACGAGCTCAGCAGCAGGCCTTGGGAGTGATGCAAACCAACAAAGCACTACGGGTCTAGACACAATATTGGCAGAAATACAAGCGCTGCACAAAGAAAGCAAAATGGAATTTCAGAGATTACACCTGAAGCTTTTTGACCTGGATTCATGACTGAAAGAGGTGGCTAATAAGAGTTTCCTTGTTAGAAACGGACTCAGCTACATATAAAGATTCCCTAGCCTCTCTCCTGGACCACACCGACCTCTTACAAGCCAAGTGCATAGATTTAGAAGCTAGATCAATGAGGAATAACCTAATACTATCGGGATTACCAGAGGGGGCAGAGACAGACAACATGGCCCTATTTTGCAAGATATGCTCCGCGACGTTCTCGCTTTGCCACTTACATTGGAGGTTCGAATTGAGCGGGCACATCATACCCTAGGGCCGCAGCCCTCAGATCCTGCCTCTAGACCATACCAAATCCTAATGAAATTCTCGAGCTACTGCATTAAAGAGGAGGTCCTTCGACATGCATGGCAGCAAAAAGAAATCACATATAATGGTGCCAGACTGTTCATAGATCAGGATTATCCCCCCGAAATCCAGAGTCCGATTACTGTATAGACCAATTATGAGAGCTTTGCGTAGCACAAAAATAAGGTTCCAGGCCCCCTACCCTGCCAAAATAAAAATATTGTGGGAAGATGGCCCTCAGATGTACCTTACTCCAGAAGAAGCTGAAACAGCCCTTAAAGATATAGGGATCCCGCTGGAGTCCAGACCGGAACAAAGAATGTCCGAAACAGACAGGAACCTTGTGCAGCTATGTGAACTGCTCCCAGGGGGACAAGACAACTTGCGACAAGATGCATCCTCATTCAGTTCCCTTAGTAACCCCTCGGAATAATGCAGACCACCTCCCAACAATGGAGAACAAGAGTTTGAGATGTCACAAACACTTGAAAAATGAACACTGTGTTTGGAGGCACTTTAAAATTTTCTTGACACCCCCCCAAGGAGACTCAGTGAACTTTTAACACAGCTGGGGATGGGAACTGGGACTCGGGGTGGGGGGGTGCATGCGACATAGCAGGGCATCGAAATTAAGATGGATGTGCCTGCTGCTGATCGCCCCTCTTAATTTAGAGACTGTTTCATCCAGGCTTGCAGATAACGCAGCTTCGAGACTGTTGCGATCCAGCCGTTTCTGCTGGACACCCAGATCTACATGGGGCTATAAACTGATCATTTTCCATTACTGAAAGACACTTCACTTAATATTGCAAGTAGAATAAAAAGGGGGGAGGGACTTATTCGGACCCAGATTCCATAATGGACTTTGAGACTCGGGGACACTGTTAATGGTTAAAGAAAAGAAAAATGAAGATGGGGAGGGAGCGGGAGGCATCTCTGTTCTGGGCTGACATAGCGAATCCTATACATTTTAAAAATAGACAATGCCTGATCTGATGGAATTGCAGATTTTTATTGAATAAGGCCATCGGGGAGAGCTGAGAGAAGTACAGTTACTGTGCAGCCGGGTCAGGGGTGGATTTATTATTTTTTATAGGGCAGTGGTTAAATGTTTTATTTCCATTGATTAAATTGCCCCTGTAGCAATTCTCATACTGGAGGATACCCACAATGCTACAGCTCTGCAGGTTTCTCTAACCTCAGCAGAGAGGGGGTGCTGAAATTTCAGTGCCCCTACCCTGAAGGTGAATTCTGCAAAATGCATTCTATAGATAGATTTCATTTAGACAGTTGGTGCTATAAAGTTTGTAATGTTTGTTAATGTTGCGTTTGTTTTTTTTATCTATTAGGTACAGTTTTATTTCCCGGCTTCAGAGACTATTTAGGACCAGTGGAAAGGAAGGGGGGCTCTGCCTTTGGCCAAGGTGCAAACCGACAGAATTCCTTAGATGGATATGGGGATCAAAATATTGACCTATAACATCAGTGGTCTAACGAGCCTGATTAAGCGTAAAAAAAACTTACAATATTTAAAACAAATGAAACCAGATATTATTCTCTTACAAGAGACACATTTGTCTGTAAAAAAACACAAGAAATTATTGAATTTTGGATACTCCGAGGTCTGCTTTTCTTCCTATGAACAAGGCAGACGCTGAGGGGTTGCCATGTTAGTCCCAAAGAATGCTCCCCTTGAAGTTACGGAGTGGATGCAAGATGGTGAAGGGAGATATGCCCTTTTAAGGGGCTCCCTTAATGGACACAAAATCACCTTGGCCTCGGTATATGTATGTGCCTTCTAACTCTCCCTTCGAGGTATACAGAAAAATATTATTGCTTCTAGCTGAGAAGGCAGAAGGAATGACTATTTTGGGGGGAGACTGGAATATGACCCTTGACCCTGTCAATGACACCACCTCCAGAATCCCCCAGAAATCCCATAAAATCATAAAACAAGTTAGGTCCCTTTTAACAAGACTAGGACTTCAAGATGTGTGGACTTCTTTAGAAGGTCAGAGAAGGGATTTTACCCATTATTCTGCAACTTATCGGAAATACTCAAGACTAGATTTTTTCCTGTCTAGGGACTCTCTTGGGCGGGCACAACGATATGAGATAGGCACTATCGAATTTTCAGATCATGCTCCCTTAACCTTGACAATGGATCTTTCCATGCCACAACGGTCCATGTTCTGGAGACTAAATTTGTCACTTCTTAATGACCCCAAGGTTTTGGAGCAGATCCCACAAGTAATGACCCAGACCATGCAGGAGAATTAAGCTAGTGGAGTAAGTAGAGGGATCCTATGGGACACTATTAAAGCTGTGGTCTGGGGCAAGCTGATTGCAGTTGCTACAGCCAGAAAAAGACAAAGGGCGGAGAAACTAAAACAATGGGAAACACAAATAAAAAATATTGGAAGAGCAACAACAAATTAGACTTGAAAGGGAACGGGGAAAGGAGCTTACAAAATTGAAGACCCAACTAAACAAATTACTCGACCTCAGAGTGGAAAGAAGTCTATATTTTCTGAAACAAAAGTATTGTGAGGGAGGTCCCCGGTCTCTATGGCTTCTAGCCATAAGACTTAGAGTCAGACGAGCCCGGGCTCAGATCACACATATAATCCATCCCCACACCAAAAGAAAAGCCACATCCCTTACTCACATATCAGAATCTTCCATGGAGTACTATCAAAGGCTCAATGCCCCACGAGCAGATTCAGAGCCAGGAAAAATTCACACTCTTTTGAGTGGCCTGAGACTACCACAGATGTCTCAGACTTGTAACACCCAGCTTTATGGCCTCTGTTACTAATGGCGAGATCGGCAGGGTGATAGCAGAGGGGAAGACATGCAACTCCCCTGACAATGATATACTGCCCACAGAGTTCTATAAGAAGTTTCACCAGACAGTTATCCCATTATTAAGACTGGCTTATCAGGAGATGTTCAAGGAGGGATCGGTTTGCCACCTTCCTGGAGACAGATGGTAATGTCTGTGGTGCCCAAACCTGGCAAGGACTTAACAGCATGCTCCTTGTACAGACCAATTTTGGTTCTGAATATGGGTTACAAATTTTTCACCTCCATATTAGCCAGGTGACTCCAATCAATAATACCAAATCTGATCCATAGAGATCAGACAGGATTTATCCCTAATAGACAGGCTACAGACAATACTCGTCGAACAATACATATTATAGACCATTTAATTAAGAGTAGAGAGGGGGCATTGATAATCGGCCTAGATGCGGAAAAAGCATTTGACCAAGTGAATTGTAAGTTTCTGTATGAGATACTTGCCAGATTTGGGTTCACGGATACTTTTATAGCTACAATAGCAAGGTTGTATACAGACCTACATGCATATATACGCACCAATGGGATGATTTCCAGGGGATCACCCTAGGGCGTGGCATGCAGCAGTGGTGCCCTTTGTCACCCTTGTTGTTCTCTTTATATATTAAGCCACTGGCACAATGGATATGGACTGACCAGACCATAAAAGGCATCCAATTAGCAGGGAAGGAACATAAGATCACACTCTATGTGGATGATGTCCTTTTGTATTTGTCATCTCCAGACACTTCTCTGCCTAGAGTGACGGACATCATAGAGGAATATTCTTTATTGTCCGCATATACACTTAATACCACGAAAACAGAGATTTTAAACATAAATTACACCCCTTCGTCAGCCCTCCGAGCAAAATATAGGATGAAGTGGGATTTACATACCCTTAGGTATTTGGGCATTACTTTAAGGGCTGATACTAGTTATTTATATTTGGATAACTATAAACCAATATTAACACAAATAGAATCAGATATAAAAAGATGGCTGTTACTCCCCTTCCCCATGTACTCCAGAATTCAAACGGTAAAAATGAATATATTACCTAGGATTTTACACTCGTTCCAGTGCGTCCCAGTTACATATCCCAAAAATTGTTTAGAGACATCCAAGGGAAGATGTTTAAGTTTATTTGGGCCAACAGGAAATCCAGACTACGTAGAACCCTTCTAATGGCGGATAAAAAAAACAGGTGGCCAGGTTGTACCAGATCTTTTAGAATACTGGATAGCCTCCCAAGTGAAGTCTGCCCTTCTCTGGACACATACGCCTGCATGGACACATTGGCATGATATAGAAAGCACCCTTCTACAGGATAACACCCAATCGTCATGCCTCTACCAGCTCTTGGCCCAAAGACCCCCCCCCCAGTAGTAGAAGACAGAGCTATACAGACTGCTCTAGCAGCTTAGGACATGTTCTGCAAATACCCCAATGTTAGAACTGATATCTGGTAATACTGCTGGCTAGTAAATGCCCTGGACTTCCTATGTGGTGGTTTGGACCCCAGGTACTGACACCAAGTGATGAAAGGGTTCATGTTCCCCAAGCAGCTTATGAGTGGAGCACTTATTTTCACTTTTGAGGAGTGCGTCCAAATACTGAGATGGACTGAGAAAGATAAGTGGCACTATTTGCAGATATCTACGTATATACAAAGAAAATTAAGATCTATGTAACAGAATCCCACAGACCTCACTGGACGCATACTCCTAGAGGGCCTTTTTTCCCTAACAGCCTCAAAGCCAACAGTTACAAAGATGTATCATTTTTAAATGCTCATAAAGCTAAGACGAGTCAGTATATTATGACAAAATGGGAAAGGGAATTGGGAGACCACCTCTCACCTTTAGACTGGAACAAACTCTGCGGTAACTCGGTTAAGGTGACTTCCTCTCCACAGTGGCGGGAATTCTCCTGGAGGGTAACAGTAGATTCTTATTGACCCCGGATAAGGTGACAAAGTGGGACCCAGCCATATCCCCGTCTTGCTGGAGACGGTGTGGGGAACAGAAGGCTACCCCCGTACATATATTTTATTCTTGTCCTCTTTTAGACACCTTTTAAGAGGCAGATACAAGAACAGCTGAGGAAACCATTTCAGATAGAAGAACATTTCTCCCTATAAACATTTCTCCCTGTATCATTTAGTATTTGGCCTTCCTATGAGGGATATTAGAGGCACCACTTCATTTTATCTGTGGTATATTTGTACCATGGCCTATAACAAAGCTATAACTCGTAAGTGGCTAAAGCCATCTCCACCTACTTTGAGTGACTGGAGAGAACTTCTATTAAATATCCAGAGTATGGAAGACTTAACATTTCAAGTCCAGAATAGAAGAGAAACATTTGTTGCCAGATGGAATTTGCAACAGGATTAATGCCAGACACCAGCAGCTTCAGATATAGCAATTTATTAGGGCTGGTTGACCAGAATAATACATAAATCTGAGCGGTTATGTCTTAGGCTGAAAGGCTTCTCCCTTAGGTAATAAATTAGAAACTGAAGTCGGGAATACTGTTATAGTTTTTTTTTTTTTTAGGTTACCCAGTTTTGACCTTAGGTGGCTGTTCATTTTGTAAAAGCAAAAATAGGCTTGAGAGAGGCCCACTGCCACTGTTGAAGTGACACTATTGGATATACGTTAACCATATATGATCGTAAGATGAGCGGTGTTGTGTCATGATGATTACATTATCAATAAAGTATGTATAAAAAAAATTATCCAAGCAGACCACTAAGGCAGTAGGTAAGGCTAGTGAGATGTTGGCAACCAAAATGGTACAGGGTTTGCATCAGAAAACATATGAGAACAGATTAACAGAGCTCAGTATGTATACCCTAGAGCAAAGGAGGGAGAGAGGTGATGTGATCGAAGCATTCAAACATCTTCAGGGCATTAACAAGGTGAAAGAGTCTTAACATGTTTCAATATAAAAAAAATAGCAGGACAAGAGGACACAGCATGAGATTAGAGGGAGGCCGATTAAGGGGTAATGTGGGGAAGTTCTTTTTCATGGTGGATGCATGGAATGGCCTATTTCAGGAAGTGGTGGATATGAATACAGTGCATGGCTTCAAACAGGCATGGGATAGGCATAAGGGAGCAATACAGTTGAGTGTGAATAGATAGGCCATTGACAGAGCAAAGGCTGATGGCACATTTATAAGGTAGAAGAAGAAATGGGCAGACTGGATGGGCCTTGCGGTCCTTATCTGGCGTCCATTTCTATGTTGGACATTATACAAAACATATGAACTGTTTGGGGAAGGGGTTTCAGTTTATCCCGGGGTGTCCACTATGACAGGGGTCACCCTGTCACAGGAATGAAGAACGCCCCACCACCTTCCAAAGGTTGGTCAACCAGGTGTTACATGGTACTGAAGAGTATGTAGTGGCTTATCTGGATGATATTGCCATCTTCAGTGCCAGCTGGAAGGAACATCTATCCCACCTGAAGGAAATGTTGAGCGGGATACAGAGGGCAGGGCTCACTGTCAAGGCTGAAAAGTGCCAGGTGGCTATGGCGGAGGTGGCATACCTAGGCCATGTAGTGGGCCGGGGGCAGCTTCGTCCCAGTCAAGCAGCGATTGAGGCGTGGCCCACGCTGGAAACCTAGAAGCAGGTTAGGAGCTTCCTAGGGACTGCAGGGTACAACTGAACATTTGTGCCCAATTAAAGTACCCTGGTGGCTCCCCTGTCTAGCTTGCTGAAGAAAAGACAGCCCATAAAGGTAAAGTGGGAGCCAGCCTGTGAACGAGCCTTTGCACGGCTAAAAGAGGCACTGTGCAGTGCTCCTGTGTTGGCCAGTCCAGATTACACTAAACAGTTTGTAGTCTAGACAGATGCCTCGGATGTGGGGATTGGAGTAGTCCTCAGTCAGACATCTAATCAGGGCAAAGACCACCCGATAGTGTACCTTAGCTAGAAGTCACTTCCCTGGGAGCAGGCATACTCCACAGTAGAAAAGGAATGTCTTGCGCTGGTATGGGCCCTGAAGAAATTAGAGCCATACCTCTATGGAAGACGCTCCGAAGAACAGACTGATAACTCCCTGGTGTGGTTAAATCAGATGGGTAAAAAAAATGGACACCTACTCTGATGGAGTATTGCCCTATGGGCCTATGACATGACAATTACCCACAGGGCTGGGTCAGCCAACGCAAACGCAGATGGCCTATCTCGCCAGTTAGAACAGTAAACAGAAATATGGAAACGCTACCATACGATTGGGGTGTGTTCCCATAAATTCAGTCTAAGGAGGGAGCGATGTGGCGATTTGGCCACTGTGAAAATAATAATATTGCAGACAATATTTTTTTTTTTTGTATATTTTTTTCTGTTTATGCTTTAAAATGGTTACATGCAGAGGAACTTGGTTATGTTTAAAAATTCCAAACAGGACAAAACTAAAGATTGCCAACAGAATGCCCAGTTCACTTAAAAGGTCACAGGAAAGAGAGAAGGTTTTGCAAAATATTTGACATTCCTTTGTGAACTGAGAACAGGCTGCTGACAGGAACTTGAAAATTACATGTCGAAGGCTTGGGATAGCTGACCAAAGGAAGAGAATCATAAACGGTCAGGGGATAGAAAACCATCTCCCCCTATCCTGAACCCTTACACTTCAAAGGAAAAGTGCTTCAGGTTACAGGAATTGTCCAGGTATAATTTCATTTTATGAGGTGGCAGGAAGGATGAGGGACGATCAAAGTATACTGGAACTGTAAGAGAAATCTTAACTACTCAACAATATGGTTCACTTAAAAATCTTGGACAGAGCAAGAGAGAGAGAGACCCCTGCTGACCTAAAAGGATAAGGCTACAGACTACCTGAACCCACGGTATTTAAAGCCCTCAAAGCAGGGCATATGGGACACTCTTCTTGTCGCACACCAAGCAAGACTGCACTGAGACAGACTAAGGACCCATGAATGCTACAGAAGGACTGAAACTTTTTCAAAAATTCATTTATTTCTGGACATTGATGATCCACAAACCAGGTAGAAAACTAGATAGTTAAATTTTACAGTGCACTTTTGCATGTGTATTTCCACCTTTATGTTTGTTATTCTGTAACCAGATTTCTAAACCTTTTGTTTGTAAAGTTTATATGATAAACATTTATAATTAGTAAAAGCATTTTTTTCTTTTAAAACTGCCTGTGAGTGATTTTGTGTGTGTGTGTGTGTGTGTGTGTGTGTGTGTACAAATAAAAGTTTTAGTCAGTTCTGAGAAAAGCCTATAATTGCTAAAGCGCTACCATTCGCTGCCAAGACTAGGATCCTCAAAAAGGGAATATCTGGGTGCCTTAAGTAAGGGAGATACACTGGTCTTGGGAGGAGACTGTAAAGGGGGAACTAGATGCTGCACACCCCGTGGGAGAGGACACAATCAGGTTTACAAGGGCAAACCTGAAGAGCTCGTAATGCCTGGGTCTTCCCCTAGTATAGTAACAGAGGAGAGTTCTCACCTGGCTACAGACTTAAGCCTGTACTGTATCCTTACCCAGATTAGAGAGAGGAAGCCCTGGGACCTCATGGTGGGTGTTCAGTCGTGAACTCAGCAAGCACTTTAGATGGACACATGGGGGGTATTCCTGTTCCCCCGTCACAGATTGCACTTAGAAGTGGGCACTGTGAGCTCAGTGGACCTTGCCCCCCGGAGTGGGTTCATGACAGTCACACTCCCCTGACATTCCAATTGTAGAATAGTTTTAAACTGTAGAGGAAAGTCACCCTGGCTAAGTCTTCTTAGTTTTGACTACTGTGTTTATTAATGTAAAATTAGTTGTTTCTGCATAATGTTTATGTCACGCTCTTGAGTCTGCCAATCTGTTGGCGTAAATTAATTTTTGCATGAGTGCTAATTGGTCAGCAGCCTTGGGTGAACTATAAAAACATTAAAAATAAAAGTACTGTAGTTTAACAGTAAAACTGGCCCTTTCACTCCTGATTTTTCATACTGTACTATACTCCATACTAGATGCTGTATGCATGAGAGAGCCCAAAGAGAGTGTGATAGTGAGTTTCAGCGAGTGTATGCACGAGAGAGAGACTGCCTGTTAGTGAACAGTTTAAACAGTTTTGTAACACTCGAAATGTCCATTGTATCTTTCCCTAAGCATCAGAACAGGATTCAAGGATTCATTAATGTAGACATGTACTGTATTATATTTGTGTGTGTGTGTGTGTGTATATATATATATATATATATATACACATATATATATATATATATATATATATATATATATATATAAAATGTATATAGTTTAGATACCTGCCCGAGACACTGCTGACACTATATTTTTGCTTCTAGGGACATGGATATGTTGTTCATCCACACTTTCTGGCAGGTATCCTTGCCACTTTAAGTTTTGCCGGAAGGTCTTCAAGCTGGCTCCTCCCACCCACCCGGGTGGTAAAACTCTCGGCTCCGCCCCATGATGCCAGGTCTTCCTTACCGCTTGAAAACTCAGGTTCCCTCCTTAGCGCTCTGCGTTTTAGACTGGATCCTAACTCTTCGGTTTGTCTGAAATTGGTTTTGAAGTTTTCTAAACTTCGGTCTTCATCTTCCCTCGTGGCTGCGATGGACAAATCTGTTCCCGGCTTTCGGAGGTGCCCTTGCGGGCAGAAAATGTCCAGAACGGATCCGCACTCCACGTGCGTCTACTGCCTAGGCCTAGATCACGACCCGCAGGCCTCACGAGTTGTGCGCTCTTTCTCTGAGCCAGCGTCCTGGGCGAGTGCGCTGCCTGATTGAAGCTCGGCGCCCGAGAAACGCTTCCGGCCGGTAAAATCTAAAGAGGCTCGTTGGGCGGTGTCTGCGGCGGCTGGCTCAGCTGAGCAGCTCGAGCAGATGATCGCCTTTGAGGAGGAGGCGGCCCAGGCCGCATCTTCCTCGGCCATGGCATTTATCCCGCTCTCTCTGAGTTCCGCCTGTACGGCTTCGTTCAAGGAGCTTTGTCAGTCCCTTTCCACGAAAGGAGAGGGGCCTTCGGGACATCCTTCTCGGCCCAAGAGAAAGGAGTCGAAAGGTAAGTCCCACCGTCGGCATTAGGTGGGAGGCGGGAGGTCCCTTCCCGGACAGCCGACCGTCGACTTCGGTCGAGGTTGCGGCTGAGGCCGCTGGCTTCACGATGCCCCCGTCAGGCCAGCCTGCCGAGACTCCTGTCGACGAAGTCGAGATTTTTCTCAATCCGTTAGACGGGCTGTCGACTGGAGAAGCCGACAACACTCCTTCACCGGTTCCCCCGGTGGATACTGAGGATCTGCCTGCGCCTTCTGGGCCGCAGTCCCCAGTTAAAGTGCCCGAGCCGAGGGAAGAGCAGGTGTCCCCGGCCCCTTCCCAGACCCACCCTTGGTCCCCCTGAAGGTCTCGGACCTCTTCTCGGTCCAGCTGTTCCCGCCGACATCAGCGGTCTCGGTCTCCTTACCAAAGTAAGCGGCGACGCCGTTCTTCTTGTCCTCCTCCTCGGGTGAGGAGAGGCGGCGGCGCAAGTTGCGTCGGCGCTACGAGGACCTTATGTGGCAGCAGTTGCTGTTGTCCGGGCCTAAGCCGACCCCAGCCAAGACCCCGGCCATCAAGTGGCTGTCGCCTGAACGACCGAAGCAACCACTCGTTCCAGTCGAGTTGCCCGCTCCAGGGCCGGTTGCTCGGCCAAAACCAGCTGCTCCACGGATTGTGGTGGAACCTCCGCCTCCACAACCGAAGTCGGGGGCACCGACCAAGAATTCTCGGTCGGGTCACGGTCTGCCCCACAGGTTGTCGGTCACCCATACTCCCGACCATCCTTGGCAGGTGGAGGGTGGCTCAGGGCCGAGGCAGCTCTTCTCAGACTCTTCAGAATCCGACGACGACTCCTCCCTGTTCTCCAGGCAGTTCAATCTGGAGTCCTCCGGGGGCCAGTCAGTGGACAATAGCCTATCGTCCTTCTTGGGTCTGCTTCGACTCATCTCGGAGTCCACCGGGATGCAGCTCGAGCCCGTGTCCAAACGGGCCAAGTATCCCCTGACGGAGATTCTGGACCGAGGGGATTCTCCCACGGAGGCCTTTCCGGTAGCTGAGGCCTTTGTCGGCCCAGCCTTGGAGCTTTGGCAGCGGCCTGCTTCCTGTCCTGCGCCCTCGGCCAGGATGGCCAGGAAGTATGCGCCCTACCGGCTCTTCGCCCAGTTTCTCGGAGCACCCTCTGCCGGGGTTAGTCACCGACAGCTTCCGGCGTTCAGTAACGCGGATGTGGATAAGCCCCCCGACAAAGAGTCCAAAAAGCTGGACTTTGCCGGGCGCAAGGTGTACGCTGTGTCCTCCCTCGGCCTCCGACAGGCCAGCTCAGCCGTACTGATGGCACACTTCTCCCACGCCCTCATGGGCTCCCTGGATGAGGTTGTTCCTTATCTCCCACCTGACCTGCAGACCATGGTCTGCCAGGTGCGGGACCAGGGTAGGGCGGTGGCGAAGCAGCAGCTTCAGACTGCTCTGGACATAGGTGATTCTTGTGCCAGGTCAGTAGCGGCCGCGGTGGCCATGCGACGCAGGGCGTGGCTGAGGATATCCACCTTCACGGCAGATACCCAGCACAAGTTGGCGGATGTCCCCTTCTTGGGGACTGACCTCTTCAGCCCTGGAGTGGAGGGACACCTCCAGCGGATCAAGAAGTCCTGTGCCACCCTGGACTGGGTCACCTCCGCCCAGAGGGACAAAGGCCGCCGTCAGCAGCAGAAGTCCTTTCATCCTTCGGTCCCTGCTTCTCGACCGGCCCAGCAGCACCAGCAACAGGGCCAGCAGGCTCGTGCTTGGCGTCCCATACCCAAGCCGGCGGCTTCCTCCAACAGGAAGCAAGGAGGTAAAGGCCCAGGAGGTCCTTCGGCTGGTTCTTCCTCCAAGCCTGCCCAGTGACGGGTTGAGGGGTGCCGCCCCCAGCCTCGTCACTCCCCCCTGGGTTCCCACCATGGGGGGACGGCTCCGCCACTTCCTTTCCACCTGATCCGCTATCACCATGGACCGCTGGGTGTTGGAGGTGGTAGGAAAAGGCCTGCCTCTGGAGTTCGAGCAGGCCCCACCTTTTTGAGCCGTCGCCCCTCGGGGGGCCACGGGGTCCGCAGCCTCGCTGTCGGCCCACCGAGCCGATATTACCCTGCTCCTCGAAAAAGAGGTTATCAGGAAGGTGGCGGATCCTCCTCCAGATCCGGGGTTTGTGTCCAGGTACTTCCTGGTCCCAAAACGGATGGGGGCTGGCGCCCCATTCTTGACCTGCATGACCTGAACAAGTTCCTAAGGTCTCAAACCTTCAGGATGGTCACTCTAGCTCAGATAATCCCATCCTTGGAACGAGGCATGTGGTTCTGTTCCCTGGACCTCCAGGACGCATTCTTTCACGTACCAATCCGTCCGTCCCATCAGAGATTCCTCTGCTTCAGAGCGGAGGGATCCCTTTACGAGTTCTGAGCCATGCCCTTTGGCCTCTCCCTAGCTCCCAGGGTCTTCACCAAATGCATGGCAGTGGTGACAGTATTCCTGCGGCGCCGAGGGGTCCAGGTGTACCCTTACCTGGACGATTGGCTGATAGCAGCCCCCTCCAGACAGGAGGTGGAGCGGTCCAGAGATCTGGCCCTCCAGGTTTGCTCTCAGGTTGGCCTCCTCATCAGCGAGGCCAAGTCGGAACTCGTGCCAAAGCAGGTGATACTGTTCATCGGGGCAGAGCTCTACTCTCTGTGAGCCAGAGCACGGCTCCCGGCGGACAGGGCCGAGGTTCTTTCCTCCTTTGCCCAATCATTTCTGGTTGGGCAATTGCGCCCTGCCCGGGACTTCCTGCGCCTCTTGGGCCTCATGGCGGCCTGCACCAGCATAGTCCGTTGGGCCCGTTGGTACATGCGTCCCCTTCAATGGGGACTGGCCAGCCAATGGTCACAACGCTGCGATCCGTTGGACCAGCCCGTGACAGTGACCCAGGAGATGTGGAACGCTCTCCAATGGTGGATCATTCCGGCACATCTGCAGGAGGGCATCCCGTTCGTCCGCCCCGAGCCGACGGTCTCTCTCTCGACTGATGCATCTCTGATGGGTTGGGGTGCCCATCTGGGGGAACACCGAGCGCACAGCCTCTGGTCCCCTTGGGAGTCCCGATGCCACATCAACCTGCTGGAGCTCTGAGTGGTCCATCTAGCTCTCACTGCCTTTGCTCCATTTCTACGGGGTCAAGTGGTTCAGATCCAGACGGACAACACCACGACCATGTACTATCTGAACCGCCAGGGCGAGACGCGCTCCATGCTGTTATGCAAGGAAGCTCTCCATATATGGTCCCTCGTCACGCCTGGGCGGATCCTCCTAGCCATTCACGTGGCAGAGCCTCCCTACACCTGGCCGATGCCTAAGCCGGGTAGGGGCTGCGCCTCACGAGTGGTCTCTCCTGCCGGAGGTAGTACAAGATCTGTTCTCCCACTGGGGCACGCCTCAGGTGGACCTGTTTGCCTCAGGAGAATGCGAGCTGAGTCTGTTCCATGCCGCCCCCCTCAGCAGGGCTCGGTGCAGGGGGATGCCTTCTCGAGGCCGTGGACCCCGGCCCTCTTCTACGCCTTTCCCCCATTTCTCTTGATCCACAAGGTGCTTCTCAAGGCGAGGAGGGACAAGGCACAGGTGATTCTGGTAGCCAGATCTCCTCAGCCTCAGCTCCAGGCTCCCGAGGCGGCTTCCAGCCCACCCAGACCTGATCTCAGTCAACCAGGGGAAGGTATTCCATCCGGACCTTCAGTCCCTGCACCTGACGGCCTGGTTCCTGAGTGGCTAGAGTTCCAGGCCTTGGGTCTTTCCGACGAGATCCTCAGCGTCATTGAGGCGTCCCGTAAGGAGTCGACCAGAAAATGCTATGCCTTCAAATGGAAGAGATGCTCCATTTGGTGTCAGGGGAAGGCCTTGGACCCTTCTGACTGTCCCTTGGCAAGCATTCTGGACTACCTGTGGTCCCTTTCTCAGCAAGGGCTTCGGTCGACGACCCTTAAGGTGCACCTGGCAGCCATCTCTGCTTACTGGGCGTGGGCCGGCAAGCAGTCGGTGGCGCAGGAGAAGGTGGTCGGGCGCTTTTTCAAAGGCCTTGACCACATTTCCCCTCCAGTGCGAGAACCTCCACCTCCGTGGGATTTACTGCTGGTATTGGCCAAGCTTATGGGCAAGCAATTCAAACCAATGCACAGGTGCGATATTTCACACCTGTCGTGGAAGACTGCCTTCTTGGTGGCTATCACGTCAGCCAGAAGGATGGGAGAACTCCAGGCGCTTTCCATCGAGTCTCCTTACCTAGTCTTCCACAGGGACAAGGTTGTCCTGCGCCCCCACCCGAAATTCCTTCCGAAGGTGGTGTTGGAGTTTCACCTTAACCAGGTGTTGACTCTGCCGGTGTTCTACTCCAATCACACCTCGGAGGCCGAGTATAGGCTCCATACTTTGGACCCTAGATGAGCGCTTGTTTATTATAAGGAGCGGACGGCTGAAGTTCAGGGAGAGGTTCGCCAGCTGTTTGTCACCTACGCTGAAGCCGCACCTGGCAGACCTGCAGCAAAGCGGACGATAGGCAGGTGGATCACCTCCTGCATAGAGCTCTGCTATAGGTTGGCGGGCATGGAGCCTCCCAGAGGGATAAGAGCTCATTCTACCCGCCATACCGCTGCATTGGTAGCTGCTTCCAGGGATGTCCCTATCCAGGATATCTGCAGGGCTGCTACCTGGAAGTCGGCACATACCTTTATTACCCACTACCACATCGACCTTGAGTCACGCCGGGATGCTGGTTTTGGGGCCTCAGTTCTCCAGTCTCTTTTCCCAAGTAAGTATCGGGTGTGCGCCTTGCCTCCCTCCTCCCAGAGAACTGCTAGGAGTCTGCCAGAAAGTGTGGATGAACAACATATCCATGTCCTAGAAATACAGGTTACTCACCTGTAATAGGAGTTCTAGGAATGGTATATGTTGTTCATCCTACGACTCCACAACCTCCCCGGCTTCGACGCACAACCTGAGCTTCCAGCGGGCCAGATCTGGCGTCATGGGGCGGAGCCGAGAGTTTTACCACCCGGGTGGGTGGGAGGAGCCAGCTTGAAGACCTTCCGGCAAGACTTAAAGCGGCAAGGATACCTGCCAGAAAGTGTGGATGAACAACATATACCATTCCTAGAACTCCTGTTACAGGTGAGTAACCTGTATTTATTTAATTTACTGTTTATTATTTTAAATTCAGTTACTATAGATTAGTAGAGGTGGGGCTGGTGGCCATATGAAGTAAAAAAAGTCACTGACACATGGCAGTATTGAATTCTATGATGATATAGTTAGATTTTTACTGTAAAAATATTTTTGCAGAAAGGTTCCCACTCACTAATACAGTGAAAATATTTTTACAGTGAAAATTTCTAGTTCTATATTTTGTAAAGTTTTTGTAATTTATATTTATTATTTTCAGATGAAAACAGTTACTTACAAAGTCTCATACAAGGCATAGGTACATCAAGAACTGTTTTTTTTTTTTTCGCTTGTTAAGTTTTTGCTGACTGGGAAAGGAGGACTAGGCATTCTGCCTATTTCAACCTCATCCCGGGAGAGGATGGATACAGATGGAAACCAACTGACATTGAACCAAATGAAAGTGTTTGTGTTACATTTAGTAAGTGGAGGAAATTTGGCCAGGACACGTGGGAAATTCCCATACTCTTTTTGAGAAGTGTCATGGGATCTTGAATGTTCATTTGAGCACCCACCAAAATAGGCAGATGGAATCTTGGTGTAACATCTCATCCGAAAGATGGCACCTCAGGAGTGCCTCTGAGGGACCAAATGGAAGTGAGGGGCGGTGGCACTGGGCAGTGATTTGTACCATAAACACATTAAAAGCACCTCTGGAGCAAAGAGAGCTGCACAGGGACAAAGGGTGCTCAGTGACAAACACAGCAAATGCAATATTATCCCATGTTTCCACTCACTCCCCCGTCATACATTATGTATCCAACTGTTAAGGTCTCCGGGTTTTTTACCCATCCCTTGTCTCTCCCCACCTCTCCCTCTCCTTTGCGTTCTCCTCCCACCCGCATAGCCAACCTGCAAAGCCTCTGGCTATTATTCCACCTCCCTGTTACTAAACCCTCCCCCACTACTTCTGGCCTCACTACTTCTGCTTAGCTTGTTCTATGCTTTTCTTACTCCTATAATAGTGGATGGTGATTTTATTCTGTAATAGCAGTGCTTCCTCTATTGATGTAATACTCTGCCAATTTATGTATGTAATTTCAGTTAGTTAGTTCCACCTGTGTTTTGTCTTGTACCCCCCCAGTGACGTGGAACCTTTGTAAATGAGCTACTGTGCTCAAAGGTATTAGTAAGTCGAGATTAAATAAATAAAATGTAAAAATAACAGCAAATTCGAAAGAACCAGTCACAGCACACCTGACTCTTGCACACAGAAATTAAAGCCATAGACTAAGTTGCTTAACTAAAATTAAGTTAATTTAAAGGCCGCTGAATGCACAATTGTGGTAAAATAAAATTAACTGAATTTTGGTTAAGCAGTTTAGTCTATGGCTTTAATTCTGTGTGCATAGTCAGGTGTGCCGTTACACATTAACAGCATCTGTTGATCTTTACCAGAGAGATCCAGAGGCACTGTCAGCAGCGCTAGTGTTTTGCTGTGCTTGGGGCGAGAGTGAGAGGAGAACAGCATGTCAGCATAGTGGGTGTGACTTGCGAGGGCAGGTGGAGAGAGAAGGAGTGCTCAGGCTGGAAAAGCAAGAGAGAGTGCAACAGCACGAGGCAGGGAGAAGGCTGGGAGGAGCAGCAGGCAGGGGGAAGAAAGCTTGGCTGGGAGCATGAGAGAGTGCACATCAGCACAAGGCAGGGAGAAGGCTGGGAGAAGCAGCAGGTGGGGGAAGAAAGCTTGGCTGGGAGCATGAGAGAACGCACATCGGAATGAGGCAGGGAGAAGGCTGTGAGGGGCTGGAAGAAGCAGCAGGCGGGGAGAAGAAAGCTTGGCTGGGAGCATGAGAGAGCACACGTCAGCATGAGGCAGGGAAGAGGCTGTGAGGGGCTAGAAGAAGCAGCAGGCAGGGGAGAAGAAAGCTTGGCTGGGAGCATGAGAGTGCACATCGCCACGAGGCAGGGAGAAGGCTGTGAGGGGCTGGGAGAAGCAGCAGGCAGGGGGAAGAAAGCTTGGCTGGGGGCATGAGAGCGCGCACGTTGGCATGAGGCAAGGAGAAGGCTGTGAGGGGCTGGGAGAAGCAGCAGGTAGAGGAAGAAAGCTTGGCTGGGAGCATGAGAGCGCGCACATCAGCACGAGGCACGGAGAAGGCTGTAAGGGGCTGGCAGATGTCCCCTTCTTGGGCACCGACCTGTTCGGGCCCAGCATGGAGGGCCATCTCCAACATATTAAGAAGTCCAATGCCACCTTGGACTCCACCACATCTGCCCAGAAGGACAAGGGCCCCAAGCGTCAAAACTACAGGCCCTTTCGTTTGTCCTCTCCTGCTGCCAGATCGGCCCAGCAGCAACAGGGCCAGCAGGCTCAATCTTGGCGTCCTCTGGCCAAGTCCATGGCCTCCTCGTTCAGGAAGCCCAGGGGGAAAGTCGCGGCTGCCCTCCCGCCCAACCCTCCTCCAAGCCTGCCCAGTGACGGGTTGGGGGGTGCTTTCCTCAATCCCGTCACACCTCCCCTGGGACCTCCCGTGGGGGGGCTGGCTCAGCCACTTCCTTTCCGCCTGGTCCGCTATCACCACGGACCGTTGGGTTCTGGGAGTGATCGGTTGAGGCCTGCCTCTGGAATTCGAGCAGGCCCCTCCATATCGAGCCCGCGCCCCACAGTGGGATCTGGTGTCTGCAGCTTCTCAGTCTGTTCTCCTATATGACTTAGCTCAGCTCCTCCTCGAGGTGGTGTGCAGAGTAGAAGACCAGCCTTCATACCCAGGGTTCATTTCCAGGTATTTCTTGGTACCGAAGTGGACAGGGGGCTGGTGCCCCATTCTAGGTCTGCACGACCTGAACAAGTTCCTCATGTCCCACACCTTCTGGATGGTAACCTTGGCTCAGATCATACCATCCCTGGAGCAAGGCATGTGGTTCTGCTCCCTAGATCTTCAGGATGCATTCTTTCATGTTCCAATCCATCCGTCCCATCGATGGTTCCGCCACTTCCGAACCGAGGGAACCCTTTACGAGTTCCAAGCCATGCCCTTTGGCCTGTCTTCAGCCCCCAGGGTCTTCACCAAATGCAAGGCAGTGGTGGCGGCTTACCTGAGGTACCGAGGGATCCAGGTTTACCCTTACCTGGACAACTGGCTGATAGCAGGTCCCTCCAGGTGGGAGGTGGAGTGATCCAGGGATCTGGCCCTCCAGACTTACCTTGACCTTGGCCTCCTGATCAACCAGGCCAAGTCAGAACTGATGTCTTCGCAGGTGATTCAGTTAATCTGGGCAGAGCTTGACTCCTGCCGAGCCAAAGCTAGGCTCCCGGCGGACAGGGCAGAGGTTCTCTCCTCCTTTGCCCAATCATTTCTAGTTGGGCACTCGCGCCCTGCCCGGGAGTTTCTGGGTCTTTTAGGCTACATGGTGGCCTGCACCAGCATGGTCCGATGGCATATGCGTTCCCTCTAATGGGAACTGCCAGCCAGTGGTCTCAGCATTCAAGTCATCTCGACCAGCTGGTCTCTGTGACCCAGAGGATGTGGGACGGCCTCCAGTGGTGGCTAGTCCCATCCCACCTGCAAGAAGGGATCCCGTTTGTCCGCCCTAAGCCAATGGTCATCCTGATGACCGACGCCTCTCTGATCAGTTGGGGTGCCCATCTGGGGGAGCACAGAGCCCACAGGCTCTGGTCCCGCCAGGAGTCCCGATACCACATCAGCCTGCTGGAGTTTCGAGTGGTTCGGCTAGCCTTGACCACATTTGCTCTGTTTGTTCGAGGTCAAGTGGTCCAGGTCCAGATGGACAACACCACGACCATGTACTATCTCAACAGGCAGGGCGGGACATGCTCTTTGCCCCTCTGCAAGGAAGCTGTCCGTATTTGGTCCCTCATGCTCAGCCTGGAGGCAGATCTCCTAGCCATTCACGTGGCAGGAACCTCAAATCAGTTGGCTGATGCCCTCGGGGCATTTCATTAGTTGTCTCAGCACCAGGAGGTGGTACAAGATCTGTTCTCCCACTGGGGCACCCCTCAGGTGGACCTGTTCGCCTCCAGGGAGAATGCAAAGCTGAGGCTGTATCATGCCTGCCCCCCTCAGCAGGGTTTGCTGCAGGGGAATGCCTTCTCGAGGCCGTGGACCCCAGGCCTCTTCTACACCTTCCCTCGATTCACAGAGTGCTCATCAAGGTCAGGAGGGACGGGGCACAGGTGATCCTAGTAGCCCCAGACTGGCCACGCCAGTTCTGGTATCCAGATCTCCTCAGTCTCAGCTCCAGGCTCCCGAGGCAGTTTCCAGCACACCCGGACGTGCTCTCCTCAGTCAGGGGAAGGTAGTCCACCCTGACCTTCAATCCCTGCACCTGAAGGCCTGGTTCTTGAGCGGCTAGAGTTTCAGGCCTTGAGTCTCTCCAACGAGGTCCTCAAGGTTGTTGAAGTTTCCTGTAAGGAATTGACCAGAAAATGCCATGCCTTTAAATGGAAGAGATTCTCCATCTGGTGTCAGGACAAAGGGTTGGACCCATTGTCCCGTCCAGTGGCTAGCATTTTGGACTATCTTTGGTCCCTCTCCCAGCAGGGACTTCGGTCGACGACCCTAAAGGTGCATCTGGCAGCCATCTCTGCTTACCGGGCGTGGGCCGGTCAGCAATCAGTGGCACAGGAGCAGGTAGTCTGGTGCTTCTTCAAAGGCCTAGATCACATATCCCCTCCGGTGCGCGAACTTCCACCTCCATGGGATCTACTGCTGGTTTTTGCAAAGCTCATGGGCAAGCCATTCGAACTGGTGCACAAATGTGACATCTCACATTTGTCGTGGAAGACCACCTTCTTGGTGGCTGTCACGTTAGACAGAAGGATTGGGGACTTACGGGCGCTCTCTATCGAGTCTCCATACCTGGTCTGCCACAGGGACGAGGTTGTCCTGCGCCCCCACCTGAAATTCCTTCCAAAGGTGGTGTTGGAGTTTCACCTTATCCAGGTGATTACTCTGCCGGTGTTCTATCCCAATCACACCTTGGAGGCCAAGTACAGGCGCCATACTTTGGACCTGAGATGAACACTCGCCTACTACAAAGAGCAAACAGCGGAAGTCTGGGGAGAGGTTCGCCAGCTGTTTGTCACCTACGCTGAAGCCGCACCTGGCAGACCTGCAGCCAAGCAGACAATTGCTTGATGGATTACATCTTGCATTGACCTCTGCAATAGGTTGGCGGGTAGGGAGCCTCTTGTAGGGCTTAAGGCTCATTCCACCTCCCATACCGCTGCGTCGGTGGCTGCTTCTAGGGACGTCCCTATCCAGGAAATCTGCAGGGCTGCTACCTGGAAGTCTGCACACACCTTTATTTCCCATTACCACATCAACCTCGAGTCACGCCGGGATGCTGGTTTTGGAGCTTCAGTTCTTCAGTCCCTCTTTCCTAAGTAGGGGGTGTGCGTCTTGCCTCCCTCATCCCGGAGAACTGCTAGGAGTCTGCCAAGAAGTGTGGATAGAACAACATATCCACGATCCTAGAAAAACAGGTTACTCACCTGTAACGGTAGTTCTAGGAGTGGTATATGTTATTCATCCATACTTACCCACCCGACCTCCCCAGCTTCGACGCACAAACCTGGCTTCCAGCAGGCCAGGATCTGGCATCATGGGGCAGAGCTGAGGATTATACCACCCGGGTGGGTGGGAGGAGCCAGCTTGAAAGCTTTCTTGCACATCTTAAAGCAGCAAGGTGCCTGCCAAGAAGTGTGGATGAACAACATATACCATTCCTAGAATTACTGTTATAGGTGAGTAACCTGTTTTTCTCTACCCAACATGCCTGACGTGGGGTGGGTTAGTGGTACCAGCTTTGTGTGGCAGGCTGCATATTTTTCTGTGAGATAAAAACTTATTTAATCTTACAGTACAGTTCAGTGCCTGCTGTATTTCATCTGTTTTCTTAGTGGATAACATAAGCCAGGCAGCCTGTTTTTTCTGTCTGCTTGTGAGTATTTCCTGACTTTTGAGCGGGCTGCTAGTGCTTTTATTTTAGTTGGCAGTAACTACTGCATGTGAATATCTACTGACTTCTGAGTGGGCTGTTAGTGCTGCTGTTTTTTTTTCTTCTGAAAACACCATTTTGAGTGTTTAAAAAATTAAATAATTTTTTTCAGAGACACCATAGAAAACCCTTATCATCTTCCCACAGACCTATTTTGAGTATTTAAAACATGTTGTACATTTTTTACAGAGACACTGTAAAAAAAACCTTGTGTTCTTTCTCACAGACCTTTTTTGAGTGTTTTGAAAATGTTATACATCATTACTAAAGTTCAATAAAAAACACACTAAGACAGTAAAAGTTCATTTTCTTTTATTGTACCAAACAGCTATTTTCCATCAGTCAAACTTACTGTTAGTACACCTACCTTGTGATCTCTTCTGCAGTAACATTTCATAAAGTAAATTACTCATCAAGGCCTGTCCTGAAGCTGTCAGCTTGTCATACTGGTCCTGTCATGTCCCTTCTAGTTCCGGATTCTTACACATTTTGTGATGCAGTAGTTGGGAGAGTGCCGGGGGGTCTCTAGAGGAGCAGGTTTTGAAACTTTTTCTGAACACTTTAGAGGGCCGATTCAAACAAATCATGGCCAGCACTGAACTAACAAGGCCCTTGTTATTTGAACACTGGCCTTGATTTGTTAGGATCACCCCACCGAAGTAAAAAGTAGTTTAAAAAACTACCCCATAGACGTCTGTGGAGCATGCCCCCATGCTCTCCCAACTATTGCATCACAGAACATAAGAGTGCAGAGATGAGGCTCCAGACTGGGAAGTGGAAGGGATCAGGCTCTCAGCTCCACGAAACGTAGAAACAGAATTTGACGGCAGTTAAGGACCGCTTGGCCCACCCTGTCTGCCCATTTTCCCTACCTTCCATAGACGAAACCTAAACACAATCCCTTCTGACCCAAAAACCCTACAATAAAAAAATTTTATAAGCATCCCTGGGCTCTGAGGCAGGTAAGGGCCCTTGTTGCCTTTTGTACTTTCTACCAGGAAAGGTGCTGTTTAAAGGGACACTGTCAACCCCTATAGGCCTCAAACTGTCCCTAGCTTAAAAAAATGCTTTATGATTATTCGCATTCTGTAGAATTTTTTGTTGTGTCTGGTAGTTTGATTCTGATTCCTTTTTTCTTTTTAAAAGTGAAAAACAGACTGCCCATCATACTAGTGTTAACCACACCAAAATGTGTTTGTGTACCTTCTTTAATCAACTCCCACTGCATCTTTCCTGGACTCTGGAACACCCCAAACACAGTCTAGTCACTCAAGGTGTAGTGGGAACAGAGGAGACTACTGCAGCATGAGTTGCTGCCCTGCTTGCGGGGAGTTCCTAATGTTCAGGCAGTGCTAACAATAGGTCAAGGATTTGAAATAAAACAAGGCTAGGTATAATTACACAATTGCCATGCATTTCAGTTCTGGTAGTGATGAAGCACGGCAGCAGCGCGTGCGAAACAATGAGCGTTTTATCTGAATGTTACCTGCCACCGTATAGGTGTGTTTTAGCCAGGTGATTATTGAGCACTTAAGCGTGTTTTTTTTGCAGTGCATTTTGATAAATACTTGTCCCTGGTTTGGGGGCTGTATTTTTTTGTGCTTTGTACTGTGAAAGGAGGCAGATTAAGCCACCAGCAACACCAGTGAATTTTAGAAAAGGTAAGCAATCATAAAATGCGGGTTTTCAGCCTGAAATAATATGATGCAAAAAGGGTTGACAGTGTCCCTTTAAGGCACACAGGATAAATACAATTAAGCATCGACAGTAACGTAACTATGCTAAAGTGGATGGAGGAGCACAGTTACCCCCCCACCACACACACACACGTAGTTATAAAACAGTAATTAACATTGACTGCTTAAACCTTCTATAAGAAATGTTGTAAGGGTTATAGAGCATAGTCCAAAATGTTGATAAAGTCCAATATGTCCTGCAAAGAGAAAATTGATGCATATATGCAAACATCTCTCAAAAATGTATAAATTATTTTTAGTAAGATCAAACAGCAACATATGGGGCAAAAGGTAAAAAAGAAACCTGCTGCATGTAAGGTTGTAAGGCGAGGTGAGTCTCTGGTGTCTGAGGATGCCATTCAGTTCTCATCAGTCTGATCTTCTGAGTCCTGCTGGTCCAGGTGTCCTGTGCTGTGAGCTCCAGTACTTGTGCCAGCTTCCCAGCTTCAGTTGGGTCAGTAAAAACACATACTTGGTCGTAATGGAAATGGAGCTTTGCTGGAAAAGCATTGTATATGATATATTGCGTTCCCGAAGGTTCAGTCGTACACCGGCGAATTTGTTCCGGCATTGGCGGGTGGCATCCGATATGTCTGAGAACATGTGGACTGTGTGCCCTCAGCACTGGGTTGGCCATATCACTTTGCCATGTTAAGGATTTTGTCCCTGGTGCCCATGCTGTCAAGCACCACCATATGGACTCATGTGTCCCCAATTTCTGCCTCATGATCTGACTCTGTAGGCCTTTATTATCTTCCCATCTAATCTATTTTCTTGCCCCTCAAACTGTTCCACATGCCAGTCTTTATGAATAGTGGGGATGATCCCCTTCCAGTCCCTCTGGGAGACCTATAATTTGAATATTGGTACTCAGATTTAATTTTCCAGAAGTTCAGATTGATTATTGATAAGGTGGGTCTCCTTAGTTTGACCCAAAAGTCTTGTTCTGCATTTGTCGAAGTGTCTTTTTGATCCCTCCACATCTAACTTTAGTTGGTCCACGGCAGTCTCTGCTAAAGTTACTCTACAAGACAAACCATCCAGTTTGGCATTCATATTTGTCACTGAGGAGAGGAGCAGTTTTAGCTTGTTCCTCAGTGATTTCAGAGTTTTTTCCACACCATTGCTGACTTGTCCCAGCTTGGATGATCTCGTGGGTAGGCCCTACTGCTGCCACCTTTGCTTGTTCTTTGCGGCCATCCCCTGCTGCATTACCCTTCTTCTGGTTAACCATCTGGAAGCTGCTGGTTTCTGCTACACTTAGGTATGTTTTGTGCTTTCATAGCTGTAGGTTATGTAGATACATAGATAATGACAGCAGATAAGGGCCTTCGGCCCACCTTGTCTGCCCAAACGTGCATGTAATTTTGCCTCGTTAAGCTTCTCTTGAACTGGGTCGTCCCTTTCCCCCAACTGCTAGGATCCCCAAATGGCTATATATGTTAAATATATACTTCTAAAGTTTAAAGATTTTTGCGATGCAGAGCCGCGTTCTGTGTGTCCACACTGCTCGGGCTTCACAGTGCCTCCCTGGGAAAGGTATATAATGTATGCTCCCCATCCCAGGCTCCAGTTACAGAACACCAGCCTGCATTTGAGGAGGAAACTTTTTATGAAGAGGAGGAGGCCGGTGACCCTTTAGTCTCTTATGGCTCTCCCAAACAGGATTTGAGTTCCCCTCCTAGAGTTACTGAAAACTATACCTTTTATCCCTTTCTCATTAAACAAATGGTTGATAACCTCAGAATCCCCTTTCATGAAACGGGAGGATGGGTAGGAAGCTGAATTCATGTACTTGATAGGACTAGCCCCTAGAAGGAGCCTACTGGTTCTAATATCATGGTGCCAAATTCAGCAGCTGGCATTGAAAAAAAAATACTGAGAAAGAATATCAGGTCGACAGACGGGAGGTGGAATACCTGTATGCCCACCCTGATCATGAAGGAGAGGTACAGGCTGCTGCCTGTGAGAAGGCAAAGGTGCCTTTGTCTGCACAGTTTCCTGAAAAGGATTTCAGAACAAGGGCTATCATTGCCAAAAAAGTGTATACAGCAGCTTCCCAGCTTTTAGGATAGGCAGCCTATTTGGCCCACATAGCCCAGTACCAAAAAGCGCTGTGGAATGCTATGTGGGCACTGAGTGACAAAGTAGATGGTGATATGGCACAGGACCTGGCAGCAACAGCCAAGTCCACCCTGTATACCACACAATACCAGTTCCACGTGGCTGTAGATACCAGTGACTCCGCATCAAGAGTCTGGCCGGCACATGTAGAGACACTGAGGAGGTGTGCCTGGCTAAGGTCCACAATCTTTACTCAGGACACCCAGGCCAAGGACATTGACTTCCCTTAGAGAGAAATTCTTTATTTGGTGACAAAAGTGAGGCATACATGAAAAAAGTGGACAAGTACAGAACCACTTACAAGAACTCTACTGAAAAAGAAAAGGTCTCCACTTCTTACAGGCCTTATAGAAGGGGAAGCAGGGGCAGAGGCTACTACCCCAGACGCTATGCAGATTATGAGTACCAGCCTCAGAGAGGGCACTGTAGGGGTAGGAGCAGAAGTGCAGAAGGCGTGCTGCAACACCAGTGCCTAAATCGTAGCCAAACAGAGAATCCCTGACAATTTTGCCCCAGTCACCAGTCAGCCACTGCCAGTGGTAGGAAGACTGATCAACTAACAGGAAAAGGAAAAAAAATCCCCACAGACAAGTGGGTCCTGGAAGTATTGAGTCAGGAGTTGTCTCTGCAGTTCCAGAAGTTTCCCCAAGCTGCAGATAGCGAAAAAAGTTTCAGTTCATTCACCAACAGAAAAGAATTCTGTTAGAACCGAAAGTAAAGAAATTTACCGCAAGTGCAAGAGAAAAGGTCTGTGCATCACAATGGAGCAAGGGCCTCTTTTCAAGATAAGCCCTAACCCACAAGAAGAATGAAGAATGTCGACTCATTCTAGATTTAAGGTACCTGCACCTGAGCAGACACATCAAGAAAGAAAAATTCAGCATGGTAACACTGAACACAGAAATTCCATCTCTGCAGTTAGGAGACTGGTTGGGGATCACTGGATTTGAAAGATGCCTACTTCCGCATCCCAGTCAGTCCCAGCCACAGAAAATATCTCGGGTTCAGGCTGGGAAACTGCCAGTATCAGTTCACAGCCCTATCCTTTGGCCTCACCTCAGCACCAAGGGTGTATATCAAGTGCTTAGCTCTGATGGTGGTCCACCTAAGAAGACATGGTATAGTGTTTTTCTCCTTCCTGGATAACTGGTTAGTCTTAGGAAAAACAAAACAGGAGGCAGTGTGCTCCATCCAGCTGGTAAGGAGCACCTTAGAAACCCTGGGTTCCTAATAAATCTGCAGAAGTCCCAGACAGAACTGGTACAGGTCCTTGACTTTGCTAGCCCAAAGCTGGATACCCTACAGGGAAAGGCATTTCTTCTCACAGGACAGGTTAAGGAACCTCATTGCCAGCACAGACTCATATATCCCAGGTCAGCTAAGGCCTGCATGGGATTTTCTGCAGCTACTAGGCCACATGGCTTCTGCCACAGCTGTGGTGTCATCGGCTTGTCTCTGGATAAGGGACATACAGTACCACCTAAGCAGCTACTGGTCCCAAAGGTCAGACTCCTTGTTTCAACTAGTGTCTGTCACAAAGAACTTTGGCCTAGCAGTGGAATTGTGGAAGGAAGAAGGCAACCTCAAGGCATTCCTTTCCTCCAGCAATCTCCCACCAAGGTTCTCACGATAGATGCTTCAATCCTAGGGTGGGGTGGCCATCTAGAAGACCTCACAGTATGGAGCATCTGGAGTCCTCAGGAGACTCGAGCACATAAGTCTCCACGAGCTCAGGGCAGTGCCATTGCCAATTCAGCCTTTTCCTCCCAGTTAGAGAATCAGTCTCTACAAATATGGCCAGACAACCTGCAAGTATGTACTACTTAAACAGGGAGGAACAAAATCCTCAAAACTGTGCACAGAAGCAATGAGGATCTGGGACCTAGCTCAGTCTCTGGACATAAAAATCTCTGCAGACTGCAAGTTTTGTTGCAGGTCACCAGTCTAAGGCACAATCCCAGAGGATACCCTAGACCTAACATGGACAGGGAGGTTTCTGTATGATTTCCCCTCATTCGCCCTTATACATAGGGTACTCATGAAGCTCATGAGAGAACCAGCAACAGTGTTTCTGGGGACATGGATATGGTCAGCAAAAAATAACAAGTAAGAGCTAGACTGCATCCACAGCAGGGCACCACGTTCCCTCACAACCTAGGAGCTCACTGGTCACAGGCACGCCCTCCCACTCTATCCTCCAGTGCCTGAGCCCCTCGCCCTCCCACCTATCACAGCCGGACAAAGTCAACCTTTGACTGCCCTGTTAATTTCGATGTATATACACAGATGTAAACCTAATTGTACATTATTCTTAACCTGATGTCCTCTGTACATACAATTATGTATTCTTTGGTAAATGCAATTTATGTTGTCTTCATGTATTATATTCCATGTTCCTTGTCTTACACAGATGTCCTATTGTATGCATATAATGTATTTGTCATGACATGGAACTTTGTAAATGAGCTCTTAGCTCAAAGGTTGTAATGCTGAGATGAATAATAAATAAATAATTCTGGACTGCAGTGTCTTATATCCCCTGCGACATTGCCCTTCCCCAGTGCCTTCCACCTCACATGCCATAGTTCCTGTAGCCATGGATGTCTACTGAGAGGGATGTGATTGTCCACTGTGCATGACCCGACTGTAAACCTCCAGTGAGAAGGATCCTACTCCTCTCCCCCCAGAAAGCAGGCCAGAGCCCAGGCACCTTACGATATTTGCACATTCTTCTCCAAGCAGCAAGCCCTTCATCCCTCGTCCACCTCACGAGGAAAATGTCCCTGTGCAGCCTTCTGCCACTCTCAGGTCTTTATATCTCCTTCACCACCACCACCTGGGTGCCTAAAGAATAACAGCGGAGTCACAACAGTTTCCCCTGATACATGCGACCCTGCGTGGCGAGATCTGGAACGGGAGAGGAACACAAACAACCCAAAAAGCCCAAATTACACAGTCATCCATTCACCCACCATAGATGACCCACAATTAACAACCCCCTACTGAGGACAGGAAAGGTCCAACAAAATCAGTGCAGAACGTTGCAACCTTGCCCCCCAGCCCTGGTCTCCCAGCTGACAAAGAATGTTCATTCCACAATTTTGGAACTCACCCCTCTAAGCATAACAGCATTCCCCTATATTTCCCTGAGCTCCGAAATGTACACAGTACAGCATTCGGCCGAGATTGTACACTTGCCACCACACTTTACAGTTACGGCCCACAGTCTAATTCAATACTCCCACAGGAGTATTACCCTAAATGAGCCGTCACTTGAAGTCACTGCAAGAGTCTGCAGGCACCAGAAATGAGAGAAGGGTCAGGATATCCCCACTGTCATCACCGAGCTGAGACACCTCATGGCCACCACCATCTTGCTGTTCAAATCCATGCCTTGACACTCAGCTCAGTAACAGCACTTCCCAGTTCAGAAGTGTCCAAGAGTCCATAAGGTTTCTTTCTCTTAAAACAAGAAACATGCACTAGGTGCCAGAAACACAAAGATAAGTCCATATGTCCCATCAAAGTCCTCAGTTAGTGTCTATTAAATGCTGATGTCTAGTCCAAGTCACAAGGGTGTGACAACAAACTCTCAAGTCCACAGTCCAGACGAGAGTACACAGCAAACACCACTGTCACCAGCACATCAGGCCTCCTCTGCCTTCTTCATCCATGCTTCTTGTGCTAGTCATCAGTAAACTTCTGAGCCTTCTCTAGTACATGAAAAGAGTAGGCCGCCCCTTCTACTTTCACCCGGACCACTGGGTGTGTGAAAATAAAATCCAGCTGTCGTTCCTTGAGGGCACCTAGAATTGGGGCAAAGGCTCTCTGCCTTTTCTAAAGTCTCGGAGAGAAGTCCTGGTAGATGTACAGGCTGCTCCCTTCATACACAGGCTCTTTCTTAGCGCTATAGGCCGCTAGTATCGCTTGCCTATCACTGAAGTGGTGAAACTGGAAGTGAACTGGCAGGACAATTGATCCAGCGCTGGTTGGGGTGCCATTGCCCAGTGGGCTCTCTCCACCTTGAGCCCTTTACCTTTCAGCTGCCTTCCCAGGAGCTAGGGCAGGATTTATTTGCATAATTTCAAGTCACTGTTTCCTTCCTTTCCTTAAAATAGGCCCTGAATCCTTAGATTTGTCTGCCAGTTACAGTTTTCCTGATATTCAAGCTGCTCTGTGAGAGCAAACGGCTACCGTTTGAGGCACACCACTGTCTCTGGCAAGCCCCACACACACACACGTCCTCCAGCTGCGAGCGAGAGTCACTGTTCAGCTTCACTAAGACATTTTGCTTGTCCAGCAGCCTGGCTGGTTTGCTTCTCAAGTTTCAGTGTCTAGCTTTGAGTTGAGGGCCTTGAGCACTTGTTCTGTGACAGCACAGCCTAGGATTGTCATCTCTGTGGCAAAAAGCGTAACTGTGTCGGGGCCTGTTTGCTGCTGCCTGCCCAGTACCTTCTTACCTCCATGTGCAGCTCCCCTTTGTGGCTTGGCTCCTGAATTTAGGAAAATACTTCTGCAGGTGTACTGAGGTGTTTATTTCAAAATTACAGCTCAAAAACTTGAATTTTAAATGGAAATTCTGGCGGGAAAGGCAGAACTTGAGGAAACCATGTCCACTCACTTAGCTGCTGATTAGCACCGCTCACAGCTTATATTTTAATCCTGCTTTTCTACAGTATGTTTAGTTCTACTGCATCTAATCCCTGATGTATTGTGAGCTGCCCTTTTTTTATTTTAAATATCTTAAATAAACAGGCTGAATTTATTTTTAGATTATGTACAGACACCCCTTACTTCAGTACTAAAATTGAGGCCTAACCTAACACCATATTTTCAAATCAAGACAGTTTTCTTATTTTGTTTTTCCATATTCATTTTTTCCTCCTAGGCTCTGCAGGCATTATCAATCCCCTCTCCAGTCTACGGTTTGCCCCCGGTGCCCCCGTGCCCAAGTTCCCCCACAGATTACCCTGCGGAGGGAGGGCAGTCCTCCTCTCCCTCCGTGACCCTATCTGGAGTGGGTATTATGGGCAGTCTCGAGGCAGCGGTGCCAGCTTGCTGGAAGAGACTTCATGGAGCCTGCAGCCATTTTTTCCTCCTGATTTTTCTGGTCCCTCCCTGCGTGTGCGTGTCACAAAGCCATGTTCTTGCATCTCCTGTGGTCTGGCGCTGTCCCCTATCCTCCACCAGGAGGCAGCCATAGAACAGGACGACATACCCACCCGTCCCCGGGAGAGGAGAGCTGTTGTAGGACGCTCGATCCTCTTCCTCCCCTGCCGACCCCCAGTGGCCCAAGTTCCCTCCCGAACGGTGTGGCACAAGGTGTGGCGTCCAGCACATCAACCCTCCGCACCACCGGGACCGGCCCAAGCCAGTTTTCTAATCTACATACATTATATGCCTATCACAGATAGGGTTCTACATCCCTTCCCATTTTCTTTCTCTTTTTCAAAATAGCCCTACCTTAGTTAGAGTGTTGCAGCCCCCCAATTTGGTACATTACTGTGTACTGGGGTGCAGTGAATCAACCCTACTACTCAGCCCCAATAACAATTTCATGTGCAGTGCATCCCCTTAACTTTTAACACTGCAGAAGTACATGCACAAACATATTAACTCTTTCCCAGTGCACCGTTGAAGGACATCTAACAGTTACATGAGGTTGTACAATATTATAGTGGTGCAGTAGCTCCACTATATTTAGGGTTAAGCAGGGGTTTCTATGTTAAACCTCAAAATTTGAACTTTAATATCTTTGCAACCGTTCAACAGGTTTGCACAAAATTTTGCATGCGTGGTCTTGTGGGGCTAGGTCTCGTGACATGTCAAGTTTTGTACCGGTGGGATGTGCGGATTCCGAGATGCGGTTAGCAAAACAATGTAATTTTTTTTTTTGTCATCACCTTATGCCCAAGCGGTTTGGAATTTTGATCTGAAACTTTCAGTGTAGAAAGGGCTTGGCCCACAGATATGCCTTTCACTAATTTGGTGAAATAATATTAATCCATTGCAAAGTTATTAAACTTTAAAATTTTGGTTTCTGAGCATGATCAGTAAGCACTCCAGGATAGATGTTTGTAGCAAAAAAAGAATTTGGTCCACATAAAAAAGGATTCTGTTTCATATGGGGCTAGTCATTTTTCGTTTGGGAAAAAATCCTTTTTTGTTTGCCACCATTTTGTTTCTGTTTTTTCCCCCCTCAAAAAGAATTTCAAAACCCCCAAAAGTGACATACTGCATAGAGGCCAAGACATGTATCTTGCTCATTGGGGACTCAGTTAGGTGGATTCTGCGCTTAACTGTTGGACAAATGACCCCCAAATGTTTCTTTTTTTTTTTAATCCTTTTTTGTGACTCCCTTCTGCGTTTTCCATATGGCCTTTTTGTTCATACGAAAAAGGATCCCTTCATATGGAAAAAGATTTTGGACTTAGGTTTTTTTTGTTTGTATTATCTGTTTTTCCTCCCCTGCGAGCTCCATGACCCACCACTCCTTTGAGCTGCCAGGGTCCCCGACATACCTCCTACTACCCCTCTTGTGCCGCTGACCTCCTATAACAGCCCTCCCCAGGGTAGCCTGGCATAACCCTTCGCTGGATGGGTCCTTCTCCGAGGGGGAAGGCACTGGTGGGGACAGACCAGCACACTCTACTTTTGGCCCCAGGGCACTGCTGAGGTGGACATGGCTCCTTCGGGAGCTTCGGTGGTGTTGGCTGGTCCTGGAGCTATTTCCGCTTTTTCCTTTTGGTTCCTCTGTGCGCTGCTTATACAGTGCTCCCGGTCTCCACCGGGGACCTGTGCAGAGCGAGGCTACCCACCCCAGGAGAGGACAGCAGCCCCGCAGATGCTCAATCTTCTCCTTCCCCTGCCCGCCCCCGGTGTCTCGAGTCTGTTCCCGACTTCAGGTCTCCGGCATAGCGCGAGGTGTGGCGTCCAGCGCCTCAACCCTCAGTGCCACTGGGCCGGCTGTTTTGTTGCGCTTTTTCCATATGACCTTTTTCGTTTGAATGAAAAGGGATCCCTCCAGTTGGAAAAACATTTTGGACTTAGTTTTTTTGCAGTTCTTTTTTTCATTTGAAGGGATCCTTTTTCATTTTCTTTTCTCGTTTGACACGGAAGAGGATTCCTGCAAATCAAAAAAGGATTTTGCATGCCATCCCACTAATATCTTTATTTTTCCCTGGTATCTAGTGGTGCACCCTATCCTCCGATCACCTTCCCTGTAATTATTTTTATCTTTCTCTGGTGTCTAGTGACACCACCTGTCACAAACCCACTCCTGTGGGCCGGGTCCACTGAGCTCACAGCGCCCACCCCTAAGTGCAGTCCGTGACGAGGGGGAAGGGAGTGCCCTCCACATGTCCTTCTAGAGTGCTTACTGAATTCACAACTGAACACTCACCAAGAGGGCCCAGGACTTCCTCTCTAATCTGGGTAAGGGTAAAATACGGTCTCGAGTCTGTAGCCAGGTGAGAACCCTCCTTGGTTGCTGTACTGGGGGGAAGACCCAGGCGTTACAAGCTCTTCGGAGCTGTTCTCGTAACCCTGATTGTGTCTTCTCCCACGGGTGGTGCAGCAACCTAGTTCCCCCTTTCAGACTCCTCCAGAGACCTACATATCTCCCCTACTTGGCCCACAGATTTCCCTTCCAGGACCCTAGTCTTTGGTAGCAGTGGTGGCACCTTGCGTTAAACAGGCTGGTTTCACATTTGAATAAACCTTTATACACACACAAATCACTCACAGGCAGTTTTAAAAGCAAGTTATTTTACTAATACTTAAATAATTATCATATAAGCATTACAAACAAAAGATTCAAAAATTTGGTTACAGAATAACAAAAAAAGATGGACAAAACGCACTGTAAAATTTAACTGTCTAATTTCTACCTTGTCTGGAGAATCAGAAGTCCAGAAAATAATCGAGTTTCTGCAAAAGTTTTCCAAGTCCCAGTTCTTCTTGTAGCCCTGGTCTTCAGTGTGAGTCAGACAGTTTTGCTTCTCTGGTGTGTCAGGAAAGGTATCTCATGAAAAAAGGTGCACCAAAATGCTGTGTTGAGGGTCTTATATACCCTGATTTCTGCAGTCTGTGTCCTTATCTTTTTGGGCCAACAGGGGTCTCTTTTGCTCTTTCCCAAATTTTAAGTGAACCACACAAAAAAAAAAAGTCTCCCTTCTGCCACTTTTAATTGGAGATGAATATGACACTTGACATGAATTCACAATAGACTTCCAGAGTAGATATTCCCCAAACCACTTCCTGGCTGGGCCTTTGATATCCCAGTCCTTCCTGTCACTTAATAAAATGTAAATATACCATGACAGTTCCTGGAACAGGGTATTTTTCTCTTGAAGTGTAAAGTTTATTACAGCGCGGGAGTTCCTCCCATCTTCTGTCCTGCTGGATTCGTCTCCCTCAATTAGTTTATCAGGTCACAGAATACCAATCTCCGCCTGTGAAATGGAATTTTAGTTTCCTGTTAAGCAGCCTTTTCTCAGGTCACAGAGGAATGTTAGACAATTGCAATATATAGTCTGTCTCTCTCTAAGTGAGCTTTTTAGTAACACTGGGCATTCTTGTGGCATTTAAACACAAACAAAATCAAGGAACAATATAATAAAAATATGTCTGCAATATGACAGTAGTGGCCAACTCACCACACACACACCCCCCCCCGATCACCACCTCTGTAATTATTTAATTTTGCCCTGGTGTCTGGTGGCACTCCCACCTTCCGATCGCTGTCCCTGTAATTATATTATTTTTCCCTGATGTCTAGGGGCACCCACCACCCTCTGATCACCATTCCCGTAATTATAAAGTCTTTCCCTGGTGTCTAGAAGTGCCCCCTACCCTTCAATCCATGTCCCCATAATTATAAAGTCTTTCCCTGGTGTCTAGTGGCACCCCCCCACCCTCTGATCGCTGTCCCATAATTATTTATTTATTAGAATTTATTTATTTATTAGAATTTCAGATAAATATCTTCGAGCCAATGACTTTTTTACAAAGGTTCCACATCAGTATACAAAGAGTAGAAGTACAATTTGTGTGAGATTAGCAGGCAAGCAGTTGGAATACAGATTTCAGTACAGGGTATACATGGTCTAAAAGCTACAGGTAATATCATTAACAGTTAGAACAACACAACCAAGCATACATTTAATAATGATGAGTCACAGCAAACAATATTTACATGAATTAAAGCTGCCAGAAGGGCATTGTCAAAGGGAAAGGTGGAGTGGAAAAATTGAGTTGCTGACAGTTGTGTCCGGTAGCGTAGGAAGAGAGAGTGGGCTTAGAGGGGGAACTGGGAGGGTAGAAGGAGAGGTGGGTGGAGGCAAGGATCGGGAACTTGTGCAACAGTGGTGGGCTAGCAGATTAGAAAAGGGAGAGGGAAGGGAGTTGAAGGAGGGTAAGAGAGGAAGGTGGTGGACTACGGCTAGGGAGAGAGGTAGGGGTATAGAGGGGGGAGGGTGGTGGCAGGCAGAGGTGGGGATAGTAGAGAGGTGCGAAGAACAGGAGCGACTGCCAGGGAGGTTAGGAGAAACAGTCACAGTATTATTTTTCTCTGGTGTCTAGTGGCACCCCCACTCTTTGACCACCATCCCTGTAATTATGTTATTTTTTCCCTGGTATCTAGTGGTGCCCTCACCTTCCGATCACTGTCCCAGTAATTATAAAGTTTTTCCCTGGTGTCTAGTGGAGCCCCCACCCTCCAGTCGCCGTCCCGTAATTATATTATTTTTCCCTGGTGTCTGTTGGTGCCCTCCACCCTCTGATCATCGTCCCCGTAATTAAAAAGTGTTTCCCTGGTGCCTAGTGGCACCCCCACCCTCCGATTGTCATCCCCATAATTATAAAGTATTTCCCTGGTGTCCAGTGGCACCCCTTCCCTCTGATTATCGGCCCAATAATTATATTATTTTCCCCTGGTGTTCAGTGGCGCCCCCACCCTCCAATCACCATACCCTAATAATATTATTTTTCCCTGGTGTCTAGTGGCGCCCCCTACCCTCCAATCGCTGACCTGTAATTATAAAGTGTTTCTCTGGTGTCTAGTGGCACCCCCCACTTTCCGATCACCGTCAGGTCTGAAATAAAGAAAACTGTCCCTCTGTGTCTTTTTTTAACTTGTTTAAAAAAAAAAAGTCCCTCGCCGATCCGACCCCCAGCCCAGCCTCCCACTGAGCACCCACCACCCTGCACCCCTTACACACACACACCCACTCACCTGACCAGGTCCTAGGGTGAAGATCCACTCTCCGATTGAAAACACGTCTTGCTGCTGTAACCGGCAACTGCTATATGAAAAAGTAAGGTAAGTGCGGTTCAATGTATTTCAATGGTGTTTTCAACTCTGGTGCATAACCTTGCCATTGTTGCATATTTTGACGCCAGATTTTCAACATGACCTTTTTAAGACCTCACCTCATGAACAGTGGCGGTGAAATTGCACAAATCCAGCCTGAAAGGTGATTTCACAGTCATTTAGTGAAGTCACCCTTCAGGCAGTATTTGAAAATTTTCACGACCCTTGTTCATGAGGTGGGGTCATAAGAAGGCTATGTTGAAAATTTGGGGTCAAAATATGTTGGAATAGCAAAGTTACGCACATCCATTGAAATTTAGCTACGCTCGCTCATAACTTGTAATTTTAAATATTTTCACCCCAGATTTTAAACATGGCCATTTCTTTTCACCACTTCATGAACATGACAGCTGTCATTTTTCAAATTTTGGCTAAAATGTCTTTTTGAACCTATGTGCAGTTGAATGACGTTACGGCAGGGATTTGAACATTTTCAGCAAAGGGTTAATGTGGTGAGGTAATAAGGCTATGCTGAGAGTTTGATTGGTGTTGAACTACAAATGGAAGCACAGGGCCCAGAGGGCTCTGCGCATTCACATCAACATACATATATGCATTTGTGGAGGGATGGCCCTGTGCTTCCACAGGCAAATAAGAATACGATTACACTATATGAAAAAGTATGTATGGATGGGAGTGCTGGGGCAGGCCCAGAGGGCCCTGTGCTCCCACAGGCAAATAAGAATATGATTATACTATCTCAAAAAGTAAGAACATTATTTGCAAAAAAATGCATTATTGCAACATTTAGGGTTCAAGCTAAAGTGAAAAATAGGGAAATGTGTTTTTAGGGTTTCTAACCCTAAAATAAATCAGGGGTGCAGTCTTCCTTGGGGTGCAAGCCCTAACGCTCACCCCAGTGAATGTTTCTGGAGTGTGTGGAATGGGGGTTGCAAACCCTAAAGCTCAACCCAGTGAATGTTTCTGGAGTGTATGGAATGAGGGTGAGCTTTAGGGTTTGCAACCCCAAGGAAGACTGCATCTCTGATTTGTTTTAGGGGTCGGGTTTTAGGGTTGCGCTATGAATGAGCTTGGTACATCCAGCAGACCAGACCTTGGTTTGATTCTCACAACCTCCACTTGCATACTGTGTGACTCTGAGCAAGTCACTTAACCGCCCAGTGCTCCCAGGTCGCCCCTGAAAACCGGTACTTCTGCCTAGTGGGCCTTACCCGGTTACCAAAGACTAAAAAAAAAAAAATTGTCCTTCTGCCTGGGGGGGTTTTTTTTTTTTTTTGTTCTTCTTGTTTCACCCTGGAGGACATTTGTCCTCTTGTGGTATCCGTAGTTGTAGTTTTCCACACCGTGACTCAGCAGCTGCCCACCCTGCACTGCACACACACACACTGTTGAAACCGGGGAAAAAATGCTGTACATATTTTACTCATCAGTTTTAGCGCTTTTCAGTTTGAATGTCACTGATAACTGCTGCTATATTTTGAAAAAGAGATTTGTGCCCAGAATTGCGTGCACTGGGGGGACAGAGGACGGAAGGCAGCATGTCGAGTGATGGTGAATATACAGGATGTGTCCAGTATGAATGTGCACAAAAAGAAACTCTTTTTTTGGTGTCTTTTTTTTTGTGTGTGAGTATTACGGTGAAAGCAGACAGCGATACTAATGTACCGGAAGCGGCAACATGGGAGAGCGGGCAACATGAGAGAGGGGAGTCTTAAAATACTTGCTCAGATGGATATTTGTAACTCTGGAGTCAAACTCTAATGTTTTTCTGTTTAAGTGCGGGGACGGAAGCTACCAGAGAGAGCAGGCGCAGGCATGCTGTGGGGCTGGCAGCAGCAACGAAAGATCAGACCACGGGACAAGTCGGTAGTTTTTTTTCTTTTTTAACTTTTGTCTATTTTTTGGTTTAAGGGGGAAAGAAATGAATAACTAATGGCTCCAGAGTTTCCCTGATCGACCGCAAGTCCGGGATGAGTCATGTTTGTGTGTTTAAAAAAAAAAATGGCGGCATTAAAAAAAAAAACAAAAAAAAAACTGTGTTTTAGTGGCTCATTGATTTTATTTTTAATTTTTTTCCAAATGCGGTCCTGCTTTGTGTACTTATTTTTACATGTGCATTGAACAGATTTGATGCACAGGTAACAACCTATCAACGCAGTATTTACTCTACCCATTTTAAAACTTGATTTAAACAATTCAGTACTGAGTTGCCAAACAGTCGGCAACTATTTCTAGAACAGAGAACATAGTATTTTTAAACAGTAGTGCCTAACAACCAGCATTCTCAAAAGTCACTCTGCCAGGTAACCTAAAAAAAAAAAAAACACCTCAAAAAGTGCAGTAATTCTTGACATTGTCTCCTCTCACACTGTCGATGATCCAGTTAGGAAGTGGCAAAAAGGCCTCATGGGTTTAAAAACTCAACTTGCTCAACTACAACTGTAATGAGGTTGGGGGGGATGTGCAGAGGGGAGTGGAAGGGCCATATCTTAATAGGACTGAACATAAATTTGTGAACACATTTCTTTTTAACTAAACCAAAAAACACTTCTTCCCTGCCAGCGCAGTTAGAGTGCGGTGCCTTTCCGAGCTGTGCTGCAGAAGTGACGTCCCTAGTACAGCACAGCAATATTTTGACGTCAGTACTGCAGCACGGTAGCACTGTTCTAGGCATGGATGTCCATGCAGAACACTGTTCCACCATACGCTATAAACCAGTTTTATCTTATCTTGTTTTTCTTTGAAATTATATTTTATTGTTTTTATAATAAAAACAGCTTCATACAAGGTACTCATGCCAGATATCACATTTCAAACAACATAAAGTCTTGCTGTATTCTGATATAATGCAGTTAGCCCCAGCACTTGAACTGCCCTGGAGAGGAAAGAGTTAACTCTATGCAGAAGCATAGAACGTTGAGCTCGAGCTCGGTTTTCAAACCTCTGTCTGTGGTACTTCCTAGTGTAACTGTCAGATTCTTTACTCCTTAACACAAGCCGCCCAGAGATTTCTCTACCGTTTTTGCAAAAAGTAAAGCGTTCAGTTTAAAAAATGCTATTTGTTATTTTTCGGATTTCCAGCCTCTGTCTACGGTACAGGTCGTGTGGTAGATAGGTAGTGACTGTGTTTGTTTGGGGGAAAAGGGTGTGGAAATAGTTTTTTCCTCTGTTTCTTTTCGGTCGGTCCGGTTTGGAACCCATCTTACAGTCTCTGACTAATCTTTCTCTGGTACTAGAGTGGTGTTCTGGTACCGATCGGTTTCAAAAGAACCAGTGTTTTTCCTGGTTCTTTTTCAAAACCCTTGACACGGTTTGTAACCGATCGGTTATTGCATTACCTGGCTTGAAAGCTGCAGTAGGGTAATTGTTAGGTTGGCCATGTCTGAGAAACCCAAGAAGAAAACCGGTCCCAGTGGGTTTCCACACTGTACTGAGTGTAGGGATGCCTTTGCTAAGGCTGACCCCCACCTCATCTGTGTTTATTGTCTGGGGTTTGACCACCTCAAGTCAGACTGCCAAATCTGTAAAAACTTTCCTAAATCCACTCTAGAAAAGAGACTGAGTATGCTGAAGGAAAGGGAGGCCGAGAAGTCCATAGATCCAGATGGCCAGCCTGGTTCGTTTGCGGCCGAACCTGAGGAGGTACCTACTGACCTAGGCGATACCTCCACAGGCAAAAGGAGATCCAACCCAGAGGGGTCGGTTCCGTCAAAAAAGAAGCGTAAGTCAGCCGGTTTGGATCCTTTTATCGCATTCTCCAACTGCGGACGAAATAGCCAAAGTGATTAGCATTGTTCAGTCGCTTAGACCGGTTCCATCCGAACCGGTACCACCGGTTAGGTCGGATCCGTCTCCTCCGGATTATGATCCAGACGCTTATTATGAGGAGTGGGAAGGAGACGAAGACTGTCCCCTTCACATTTTTTGTTCTACGAAAAGGTGGCAGAAACCCTGCAGCTTCCCTTGGTTGAAGCTGCAGAGGAGGATGACGAGCCTGATTTTTGTGGAATTGATAGACATCCCAGAGTCCAAAAGGCTGTCTATCCCTCTTCATAAATCCTTGGGGAAACAGACACAAAACATTTTACAAACCCCTAATTTGATATCTCCTGTGGATAAGAGAATGGACAGGAGGTATTTGTTATCAGGCTCAGCTGCGGAGTTCCTTTATAGTCATTGCAGCCATATTGGGGTAGTGCAGGCTGCAGCCTGTGACAGGGCTAACATTCCTTTGGCTTCAAACACCCCCGGATAAGGACTCCAGGAAAGTGGATGCCATGGCCAAAAAACAGTATCTGGCATCCTCTTTGGGATTCAGGCAGGCTACTTATATGGCCTACACAGCCAGGTACCAAAAATCCAGATGGGATACAGTTCTGGAACTGGCTAAACAGGCCTCTCCCCCAGCTAGCCAAGGAGTTGGAGGAGGTGGCTGCTGATGGAATTGAGGCATCCAAAATGCAATTTCATGCTGCTGTGGACTCCAGTGATGTGGCATCTAAAGTCATGGCTATATCTGTGTCTCTCAGAAGACATGCTTGGCTCAGATGTACTAGCCTTTCACAGGATACCCAGACTAAGGCTATGGATTTTCCTGCAGTACGTAGCTCTCTGTTTGGGGAGCAGACAGAGGCTTACATGAAGAAAATGGATGAATACAGAACCATGTACAGGAGTGCACAGGCCAAAGAAAGGCAAGCCACTTCGCACAAGCAGCAGTCTAGGGGCAGAGGCAGGCCCTTTCAAAGGCCTTTTTACCAAGCCCAGGCCTCCTTTCCCTTCCCACAGAGGGTTTTTTTTCAGAGGGAGGGGCAGGAGGAGGTTGAGCAGAGCTGCTCCCTCCTCCTCCTTCTCAGTCTAAGGCTCCTGCCAAGCAGACACCCTGATGTGTCAGCGCGGGTCAATTCCCCATTTCCAGTAGGAGGCAGGCTGGCTTACTACTTCCAGGCCTGGAAGTCTGTGACCTCAGACAAGTGGGTCCTGGAAGTAGTAAGCCAGGGACTGGCCCTCAGCTTCAAAAAATTTCCAAAAAAGGGGGCCAAGTGTTTTCCACCTGCATCACTCTCAGAAACCATTGCCCTAGAGGCAGAGGTTTCCTCTCTTCTAGCTCTCAAAGCTATAGAGAAGGTTCCTACTCAGCACAAGAGAAAAGTACTGTACTCCAGGTACTTCCTTACCCCAAAGAAAACAGGAGAGTGCCGACCCATCCTAGACCTAAGGTATTTGAACGAACAAACATTTCAAAGCCCAAATTCAAAATGGTAACTCTGGGAATAATCCTTCCCTCTCTAAGGCCAGGGGATTGGCTTGCATCTCTGGACCTCAAGGATGCCTACTTTCATATTCGTATCAGGTGCTCCCAAAACAAATACCTCAGGTTCGAGTTGCCGGCCATTACCAATTCAGAGCTATGCCATTCGGCCTTACATCAGTTCCAAGGGTGTTTACAAAGTGCCTTGCAGTAGTGGTGGCTTACCTCAGAATAGAGGGCATCACCATCTTCCCGTATCTGGACGACTGGCTCTTAGTGGGTCAGTCAGCTTTACAGGTCCAGTCAGCTCTTCAAACTACCCAGGACCTACTTGGCTCCCTGGGGTTTCTTCTCAATCTTCCAAAGTCTGTCCTCGAACCAGTTCAACTTCTCACCTTTATAGGCATAGAGTTGGACACTGTACAAGCAAAAGCCTTCCTTCCTCTGGCAAGGGTGAAGGCCCTAGTGGATCTCGCTTCCTCCTTTCGACCTCAGGTTTCCCGCCCAGCAAGACAGTTCCTCCAGCTCCTGGGCCACATGGTAGCTTCCACGGCAGCAGTGCAGGGAGCAAAGTTCCAGATGAGGGATATTCAGTTTCATCTAAGGTCTTTTTGGTCTCAAAAGAAGGATTCACTTACCAAACTGATTCCAGTGACTCAGACTTTGGTCCAAGCTCTCCAGTGGTGGCTGGACCAGGACAACCTCAGATAAGGGGTTCCATTTCTCCCTCAAGTCCCATCAGTAGTTCTAACTACGGATGCTTCTCTCCTAGGGTGGGGAGCCCACCTGGGAGCCCTGACAGCTCAAGGGGTCTGGTCTCCATAAGAGTCTGTCCTAGATATCAATCTCCTGGAACTCAGGGCAGTTTTCCTAGCCCTGCAGAGCTTCTCGGATTCAGTCAAGGGTAAGCTGGTCCAAGTCAGAACAGACATCACCACCACAATGTGGTACATCAACAAACAGGGAGGCACTCCATCCTCGGACTTGTGCACAGAGGCCATGAAGCTGTGGTCTCTGGCCTATTCTCTTCAGATTTCTCTGGTAGCAGTTCAGCTTCCAGGGAAGGACAACGTACTAGCAGATGCTCTGAGCAGAATTTCACAGGGACATCACAAATGGTCCCTGGATCCTCACATCCTGAAGGTCATCTTCTCCAGGTGGGGCACTCCAGAGATAGATCTCTTTGCAGCAGCGGACAGTCATCAACTTCCTCTGGTTTGTTGCAGACCTCCAGTCCTGGGGACAGTTCCCCAGGATGCTCTCATTTTGGACTGGAAGGACAGGTTTCTCTATGCCTTCCTTCCCTTCCCTCTGCTGTTCAGAGTTCTGATCCAGATAAGGAGTCAACCCTGCACAGTGATACTGGTGGCTCCAGACTGGGCCAGACAGCCTTGGTATCCTCTACTGCTGTCCTTGTCAGTGTCACGTCCCATGTCTCTGCCCAGGACATACAATCTCCTGTCCTCCTCTCAGGGGTGGATCTGGTACCCCAGTCTCCAGTCTCTCAATCTCAAGGCCTGGCTCTTGAAGAGTTAGAATATGCAGCACTACATCTCTCTCAGGGAGTTCTGGATATTCTGAAGGTTTCCAGGAAACTTTTCATTAGAAAAACTTACAGCTCAAAATGGAAAAGGTTTAGTATTTGGTGCTCTCAAAAAGGCATCCCTGCCTGATTTTGCAGGCATTTCCACAACCTTAGACTATCTAGTTTATCTGAATGGTCTAGGTCTTAGGCCTGCCACTCTGAAGGTTCATCTAGCAGCTGTCTCTGCATTCCTCTCAGCAGGGAAGGGCTCTTCCCAGTTATCTCATCCTGTTTTCAGAAAGTTTTTCGAGGGCCTGGTTCACATTGACCCTCCCTTTAGGGAGCCCACCCCGCCTTGGGATCTTACTGTCTGCATAGCTCAGCTTATGCAGCCACCCTTTGAACCTCTGGTTTCAGCCAAATTGAAGTACTTGACCTGGAAAACTGTGTTCCTGGTAGCTATTACTTCTGCCAGGCGGATTAGTGAGTTACAGGCTCTGTCAGTTGAACCTGACTTCATCTCCTTCCATAGGGACAAAGTGGTCCTAAGAACCAGTAGGAGGTTCTTGCTCAAAGTGGTATCGGATTTTCATCTGAACCAGTCTATATCTCTCCCTGTGTTTTTCACTGATCATTCTTCTTCAGGTGAAAGACGGTTACACAGTCTGGATGTTAAGAGTGCCCTTAGCTACTACATTGAGCATACTAAGGCACATAGAAATGACTGTCTTCAGTTGTTTCTCACTTATGGTGAAGTGGGGGAAGGTAAGCCTGCCACTAAAAGAACTATTGCCAGGTGGATTGTTTCTTGTATATAATTCTGTTACGACAAGTTGGGTAGAACTCCCCCTTCAGGCCTGAGGGCTCATTTGACTAGGGGTACAGCTGCTTCTCTAGCTGCGGCCAGAGATATACCTTTGTTAGAGATCTGTAAAGCAGCCACCTGGAAATAGTACATTCTTTACTCAAGCATTACCCCTGGACATCCAGGCTAGGAGTGATGCTAGGTTTGGCACAGCAGTACTGCAGAGCCTCTTCCCAAAGTAGGTTCTGCATTCCCTCCTCCATAGGGAACTGCTTGGTAGTCTGCATGCATTATGTCTGAATACAGCAAGACTTCATGTTGTTTGAAGAAAAAAATACTCACCATAGTAATTTTGTTTCTTCTAATGGAGTCTTGCTGTATTTTGACCTCCCCCCACTGCCTCCCCTCTCAGAACCTAGTTTTTGGGAAGTGGGCTGGCAGGTACAGTGTTGCACCTCAGGGGTGTACCTTGTACCCTCCCTCTTGGGTGGGGTAGTTGTTATTTTTTCTGGTGTTTTATAGTTAAATATTGTCACTAACTTTCCTTCTTGGGTTCTCAACTTGAGTCTTTTGGGCCCAAAAAGTCTTTGCCCTATGGCTACATGTTGAACAATTTCCATACTATGGTATTTAGTTAGTTTGCTCGTAAGAATCTAACGATTACACTAGGAAGTACCACAGACAGAGGTTTGAGAACCGAGCTCGAGCTCAACCTTCTATGCTTCTGCATAGAGTTAACTCTTTCCTCTCCGGGTTAGTTCAAGTGCTGGGGCTAACTGCATTATGTCAGAATACAGCAAGACTCCATTAGAAAAAACAACATTACTATGGTGAGTAATTTTTTCATACATTCCAACAATACATCCAGTGTAGCAGCATTACAAAATCTAGACAATGTGGATTTCAGATATGGGGGTATTTCAGTATAAAATGTCTGAAATTAAATCTGAGAAAAGCTGCACCCTTCAGGACTATGGATGGTCTAACCATTAAGAAAACGTACTTTCAAAAAAGATTTTTACACAACAACCTGTGTTGTTATGACCTCCAAACTCAAAATGTTATTCCAACATAGTACATGTGTTCAGAAAATAAAGCTTCCCCTTTCAAGAGATTATATAATTAACAGTAATGTCAGTACTTTTTAGTTAAGGTTGCAATAACACACACATGACTACAACAGTTCCCCCACAGGTGGCTATCCACTATGTAACCATGCTAGTAGTAACTTAACCCTGTCTAAGCTTTTTGTTTTAACATTCAATCAGCTGGTGCTCATTATCCATTTATTATAATAAAGCTTCTTATATTTGGGAACGGAAAAACAAAAATATTAAGAACCCATTTAAATCTATAGCTAAGTTTAATACTTACACTATCAAACATTCAGCATGGAAAGCAGTAGGCACTGATTTACTGAACGTGGTATTTAGACAACAAAAGCAAAAGAGTTCAAAATGAACAATATATAGTTCATGTGGCTTCATCTGAATCCGACGATTCATGATCTCTCGATCGCTCAAACTGTTTGGAAATGGCTGCTGCCTTCTTCCCAGCTTCCTCTGGATCTGTGTACCGGAACGTTTTGTCGCCATATTGGATCCTCAGAGGAGCAGGCATTAAAAGTGAATGGGCTATCCCCAGGCTTCTCAACTTTGCACTTACTCCATCGACTTTCTTCCTCTTGGATCTGGTGGCATATGATAGATCGGAGAATAAATGCACCGTGCTACCCGAAACGCGTCTGCCTCCCTTGCTGCCTGTAAAATATGGTCTCTGATAGCTAGATTGGTAGTAACCAGCAGAGCATTCCTAGGTAAATTAGTGGAACTTTAAGCAGATCGGGTCTAGATACAATCGGCTACCTGGGGTATCTCCAGATGTAGTGCCGCTGGTAGCCATTCTTTAAAGAAACCCAGGAGATTCTCCCCCTCACAGTACTGTGGCAAAACCAACACACGTACATTCACTGCCCTCTGCCCGTTCTCCAGTGCTTCCAATCGGTATTGCATATGGGCATTTTCTTTCAAAGTTTTCGTTGTTGTGGATAGTGCTTTTATTGCTACAAGATTCTGCGGTTGTAGCTGTTTTTACAGCTACCTCAATTTTTGCCTCTTGTTCTGCGAAGCGGGACAGGATAGATTCCACCTTTAAATCGATGGCCTTCATGGATAGCTGTAAGGCCTTCCACGGTGGTTCAGTCCCTGTACTGGAGTTTACTACCACTGCATCTGTCAGCGGTGATGCTTCCTGAGCATGGGTTTTCCGAGCCACTCGCCTGAGATTTATTCGTGTGCCCCATAGTTGAAACTGGTACCGAACTGTGTAGCTCAACGTCCGAAAGACCACGCAATTCTCAAAATTACCATTTTCCAGCTTAATTTTCTTGTTTTAACAGTTTTATCTCTGTCAAAGTTTTAGCTCTTTCCGAACACGACTTATCAGAAGGTGTGCTCCACAGCGCCCCCTCTTTTCTACTTCTTAATCAATGTTTAATCCTTTTTCTCCACCCAGCCCCATCACCTACTTTATGTAGGTATTACCTCTGAATTGGCAAAGCTACAGAGTGTGCACAGGGAAAGTGGTGTTACAATAAAGTACCAAGACAGTCCAAAATACTGTACCACAGTTTACAGCACTCACCACCCCAGTAGAGGGACGCGGAGACCAGAAGGTTACTCAGAAATCATTAAGTGCAGATATAGACACATGTCTCTGCCTGACATGTTTCAAACTTCAGTTTTTTTTTATCAAAGTCATAATAAAGGCCTCTGATAAAGAATCTGAGATTTGAAACCTGTCAGACAGAGACGTTCTGTATCTGCGCTTAATAAATGTTTTCAGAGTAACCTTCAGGAATTACCTCTACTGTAGTGAAGTGCCCATAGATTACCCCTTGTGGTCTGGCCAGGCCCCCTCTGGAACACAAGCCAGATAACTCTGAAGGAGGAATCTGGTCAGTGGTGCAGGGCCTGCAGTGGACCAGAGTGTCATGCTGGGCATTTGGGACTTTGTACCCATTTTCCTCCTCAGGTCTGTAGAGCATGCAGTGATGCACCATCTGTGTCTGTGGAGGCACGCACGGGAGTATCAGTGTCCAAATGCAGGCCCTCCTCTGTGTAGTGGTACCTGCTTTACTACCACCTGGCTTCTGCAGAGTGGCAGGCAAGCAGTGGTGCGTCAGATTCCCCCCTCCCCAAGAGAGGAGAGGAGTCCATGAGATGCTTCATCCTCTCACCCCCGACTGGCTCCCCTGCAGGTCGAGTCCACGCCAGAACCCAGGTCACTGGCTCAAGCTCTACCCTTGTGCTATCAAGTCAGCTTTCAAACTGGAATTTCTGTTTACATAACAGACACTTTTTTTTTTTTTTAAACTTTATCTCCACTAACCTGGAGAACTCCTTCCAGCACCCTCGGGGACTTCTCAGCCTCTACCTCCCCCCGTGACATCTACACCTCTCCTCTCGTGCGCTGCAGCACCACGTCCGGGTCTGAACCCTCCGGAGGTAGGGCCATCCTATCCACCCAGGGTGCTCTATCTAAGGGCAAAGTGCCAGGCACACGAGAGGACCCATGGAGAGGAGGTCAGTCCGGGATTGGGAGTGTAGGCTGGGGAGGCTGAGGTGCCTTCATCTATCCCCAGGAGTGTTTTTTTTTTTCCCTTTATTGTGTAGTTCGTTCCCCCTCGTGTGCAGCATGGCACGGCAATGGTATGCCACAACTCTGCCCCTGCATCCACTGTGTCGCCACGCTGGGCACCCCTGATTGCCACCAGAGGCCGCTCCAGGAGCACTCGCTTTTCCCCTCCCCAGGAAGAGAGAGCAGTCCTCCGGACACTCAATCTCTTCCCCGCCGACCCCCAGCGGCCCGGGCTCATTCCCGAACCCAGGTCACCAGTGTGGCATCCAGCGCCTCAACCCTTGGCGCCACTGGCCTGGCCTACATAACAGACACTCGACAAAAGCATAAATGCACTTTGGTATGTAGGTAGTTATACATCATCATCTTGAACACTTTTTTTTTTTTTTTTTTTACTTTGAATACCCTAAGATGAAAAACCCTATTCATTTTTTGGGGAGGGGATGGAGAGAGGGGTCAAGCTGTGACCCAGCACTACCTCAAGGGACTGAAGCAGCCAAATATCAGTTGACTTTCCCAAAGTCACACAGTGTGGCCATGACTGACCATGACAAAGCTGAGATTAGAACCCAGATCTCCTGGCTCACCATACTTCTCTCTAAACTAGTGAACCTCACTACCTCAATTAAGACAAAAAGCAAAGAAAATAAAATTGTAGATAACATTATATTGTGTAATATTTACTGATTAGGACAGATTACAACCCATATCCAGTATCAGAAATGCTCCATTATATGCACAGCGTTATACATAAGTGTGTGTAATGGAGAATTATCTCACTTTCACACACAGCACTGCGTGTTTTAACACTGTGGCAAGGCAGAGCAGCTGTACGTGAGAGAAAAAAATGGTACTTTTGTTTTCTATCTGCTCCACTAGTACCTGCCGACCATGGAGCTACCCAGTTCATTGGCAGTTCTGTGAACCAGTAATTATAGTTGATAAGACTATGGGCAGCAACAAGAAAAATGTTTGTATTTTTTGTTTGTTTTACACTCTTTTGGTGTGTGATACAAGTAAAAAATAAACCTCAAGCTTTGCTATCATGGGTTATGTGGTATCACATATCCACATTGCTGCCCATACATTATTTTACATTAATGTTGAGATTTGATCACTGTGACTTATAACACTTTTGACCATTTTATGAATGTTATAAGTGTAATAATCCACTCCAGGTGTGCATCAGTGCTGTAATAACCTCACTTTCTGGGTGGTTGAAAGCCCTCAGCTGCACTTCAGGGCTCACAACCCATCTAGGTTGCTCAGTTGTTACAGTATTATGCACACCCACCCGTAGATTATTCCTTACAGAATTTCCATTTCCATTTAGAGTGTGACCTCTATTTCAGATCACCCAATAACCTGGAGAAGAACCGCTATGGTGATGTACTGTGCCTTGACCAGACAAGAGTGAAGCTAAAACATCACCGAAATGAGGTAGGAGTGAAGGCTTTTGGGGAAGGGGGGGTCATTTTACCAGCAGGCAGCACAGACTTCAGAAATTCCCTTGTGGGACTGAATTAACTCTAGGCCATAGACTCCTACATTTTCACATTTCGACATGCTCATCCAGCACTATGCTCCTCCCTTATCTGCCACTCATTTGCATCTAATGTCCTTCTCCCATTTAGAATGTGCTATATCAGTACATAGCATTACATACGAAACAAAGTACAACAGAAACAGTAATTAGAACAACACAGCAATACATCACAAAGTATAATGGTATAAATAAATAAAACAAGCAGTATATGAGATGCAGCAGCAATTAAAAGAGTAACGAGGAACAAAAAAAGGTCACATTTACAGTTACAAGTAAATCAGCCCTAACAGACACTGCATCATGTGCCACATAGTAATGCATAATAAGTCAGCGAAATTACATCACAAGACCCTTGATATCATTTGGGACAGATGAGGCGCTGCATGGTAAATGAAGGTTGTGCCAGCTGCAAAGTATGACTGTGTATTGTGCAGCTGCATACTGACTGCACTTTCTTACCTGCAGTGTTCTTTCGTCTGCACGGAATTAGGCTTAACCACATTTTCTGATCTCTGGCCTGTGTCAGTAAGTGCACGCTATAAATAAAAAATAATTGCATCCTCTTCATATGGGAAAGAGATTGTCATTGGCTATTATAAAATAGATGGGTTTAATCCTAGATGCGGACTGGCTCAGGCAAGCTGTCACCCATACCCTAATCTCAGCATAGGTCCCCCTGAAACAAGTGCCAGCCTGCCGTAGGCCCAAACAGACCTCTTTCTCCCCCACCCCACAGAGCAGAGTTCAAAAAATGAATGCCATTTTTAAGTAATAACTGTACAGGGTTTCCTTAGACCCATAAAATCATAATTGGGGGGTGGGGGATTTTAATGTCTTAAAAGACCTACAGTAGGAAAAAGCATCTCATCTCACCACTGAAGATGGAAACTTTCTGGAAGATCTGCCTTTAGAAGTTATGTAAAGGGTTTTGAATGAGATTGTTAAGCTGTTTTCTTAATTTAAAATTCATAAAATGTTCTCACATTTAGATTATGTCCTGGTTTTCAGGATCAGCACAAGGCACCGTGAAATCAGAAACTGAAATTGTTTCAAAGCCGATTCTGTGGTGCAGCACAGAGTGATGGGGGATTGCTATGGCATGCTAGCAGTCTAGGTTCATCTCTCTGAGTCTTGGATGTCGGGAGCGGAGGCCAATAAGAAGGGCTCAGATCATCTGATAAATGCTTTCCTCGAGGGTGTTGCTGCACCGCTGTTGCAGTGGCTCATGGTGGAGGTGCAGCTGATGGTATGGGTAACCAGACACTTTGGCCACCCCACCCTCAAGCAAAGTGAGTGTACAAGAATTTGGAGAGGGGGGTAGAAAAAGCAGTGGAAATTTCACACTGGTATGCCAGATGAGGGCCCTCATAGCCCCCCATGTTAGCAGCCCCCCAGCACGGTGTCGGGAACCCTCCATCTGGCTCCATAGTTAGTAGATGCTCTTCCTCCTGGACAGGGGAACACCCATCCAGGATAAGCAGGCCTTGGAGGAAGTCAAGGTGAGGTGCTAAATATCTCCACTAGACCAGAGAAGGCCCTCGGCAGGGATAAGCTGGCCATGTCAGATCCCAGAGAAACTGGAGATCAGGTTAGTGACTGACAGTGGCAGGGATTGGTGAGGCAGGTTGAGAGGCAGTTGTAGGCCCGAAGGAGTGGGGCAGCAGTGAGCAAGTGAGGTGGCAAAAAAAGCAATTCACTCTATGGTCAGGCCACCCAGTACATTACATTGATCCTTTCAAGAATTTGAGACAAACTAGACAGGGGAAACAAATAATTCATTATTCACACAGGAAGAGTTTATTCATATTAAAAATAACACCATTGAAGAATATAGGCAATTTATAAAATTGCAAGAAAAAAATCTAGAAATTGAATTGGCTGACAGATGTCACTTGAGCATGCATTAAATCTCTATAAATGCAGTCAGGTGTTGAATCTCATTTTCCTCGCCAATAAAAATGCTTAGTGCCATTTATAAGTGTAGTAAGCCACTCCAGAGTGTGTGTCCTAGGATTTTAATGTACTTCCCAGGGGCATGACGGCACTTGGCCTTTGACTTTGTGCCGCACTACACCCCTGGCGCGTGCATTAAAATCCTATGATGCACTCCCTGTTGTGGCTTGTTACTTACCTAATTAGCAACATGGTATCCCGATAGCTAGGTCGTGGGACCCCATTTAAAGCTACCATATAATTTCATATCAAATACAGTAAAAGGAAACAGGAATCCCAGAGTAAACTGGATAAAAAAGCAGCTCTATTGAAAATGAGTAGCGAGATAAAATAAGTCAGAAAAAAAGAGTAATCTGTTAGAAGAGTTTAAATGTTACAATGCTTAAAATTTAAAATATACTGTCACAGCAGGTGCCTGTCTGGCAAGCACCCCGACATGCCTCACGAAAACAAAGTAAAGAAAGTCATTACTGGCATAATAGATGGAATGGGACTTCTTTTAAACAAGATGATAACAATGTCTTACATGTCTGTGCATCAATATTGTACTGTTTCTGGTACAAAAGGGAGATCCTAAAATGATTCTCCCAAGTTTCATCTACAATGACATTGTTTACTGTGCTGCTCCCAAGTCCCTCTTAGCCAGACTAGACCCCCTCTTTCACTCCTTCTGTTGATTTGCCCTTGTCAAACCCCTGCATACTCACCACTGTTCTTTGAACACCCCCCCCACCCGGTGGTGCCTCGGCTTTCGTCCGCTCCCTCCGATTCCTGCCACCTGTCCCCCGGCGGTCAAGGTACAGGTCTCGGTCATACTCCCAGGGGTTGAGCTGTTCCCGACAACGTCGGCGCTCTTGCTCACGGCACCATGGGAAGTTGCAGCGCCGCTGCTCTTCATCCTCTTACTCCTCAGGTGAAGTGAGGTTTCAGCGCAAGCTGCGTCGACACTACTAGGATCTTATGTGGCAACAGCTGATGTTCTCTGGTATGAAGCCAACTCCGGCTCCAACACCAGCCATCAATTGGCTCTCAACAGCCAACACCTTCTCCAGCTCAGGGGCCGACCAAGGTGATCTCGGCTCGGCCACTCCTACGTTTCTACCGATTCCCTTGGAGCCACCGCCTGTACAGCCGAAAACCAATGCTTTAACCAAGGAGTTTCAGTCGGCCAAGGGGCTTCCCTATCAGCTGTTGGTCACTGTCACTCCTGGCCATCCGCGGAGGGCCAGCAGGGATTCTGGCAGTTGACCCCTTTTTAACAACTCCTCAGTGTTGGAGGGTTCCTCTTAGCACTCCCATCCAGTCAATGTGGAGTCGGTTGGGGGGTCTCTCGACAGACGAAGGCTCTTACTTCCTTTATGGGCCTTCTCCACCTAATGTCTGAGTCTACAGGTATGAAAGTGGAGCCTGTCCAGAAACAGGCTCGATACCCTTTGACTGAGATCCTGGACCAAGAAGATACTCCTGGGGAGGCCTTCCTGGTGGTAGAGACCATCCTTGGTCCTGCCTTGGCGCTTTGGCAGCACCCCGCTTCTTGCCCTGCGCCTTCTGCCTGGATGGCCCACAAGTATGCAGTACCTACCGATTCCCTGTCGGGATTCACAGAACACCCCTCGACTGAGGGGCCGGTGGCCAGTTCTGTAGTCAGTGGCTCTGGCAACACTGGGAACGTGGACAAGCCACCCGACAGAGTCCAAGAAGTTGGACCATTCAGCTAAGAAGGTTTACGCTGCCTCCTTGCTTGGTCTTCACCCAGGTGAGCTTGGTTCTCCTTATGGCCCACTTCTCCCTTGCCCTGCTGGGCACCTTGGATGAGGTGCTTCCTCATCTGCCGGCGGACCGCCATACCACGGTCAAACAGGTCTGGGACCAGGGCTGGGCTGTAGCAAAGCAACCGCTTCAGACAGCCATGAACACTGGGATCTCATGTGCCTGCTCCGCTACATGGTGACCTCAGTGGCCATGCGCTGCAGGGTTTGGCTGAGGATCTCGACCTTCACGGCAGACACTCAGCACAAGCTGGCAGATGTTTCTTTCCTGGGCACCGACTTGTTCGTGCCCGGGGGCTAGGGCCACCTCACCCAGATTGAGAAGTCCAGTGCCACCGTGGACTCCATAACATCTGCCCAAAAGAACCACAAAGGCCCTAAGCCGCAGCAGAAAAGGAAGCCCTTCCGGTCCACCTGCACTCCTGCAGCCAAACAAGCCCAGACCGAGGCTGGTCAGCAGGCCCAGGCGTGGTGACCTCAGCCAAAGTCAGTGGCCCCGGTTGTCCCTAAGTCTGGGGGGGGGAGAGGATTTGGTTGCTCCTCAGCAGGACCCACCTCCTCCAAGCCTGCCCAGTGACAGGATGAGGGGTGCCTCCCTATGCCCATCACCCCGGGTCCTCCATGGCGGGGCTCCAACACTTTCTTTCTGCCTGGTCCACTGTTACGACAGATAGGTGGGTCCTCGAGGTGGTGGATCAGGGTTTGCCTCTGGAATTCGAATAGTACCCTCCTTGCCGAGCCCGTGCCCCACGGGAGGACTTGGTATCCACAGACATCCTGTCGTCTCTTCAGGACAACTTTGCCCAACTCCTCCGCAAGGAGGTTGTGGTTCCTGTTCAAACAACTTGAAGTCTTGCTATATTATAGACATTAGCAGTTTGATCCAGCTCTAGAACTGCCCCGGAGTGAAATGGTTAAAACCATTCCAAAATAGAATTTTGGCACGAGAGCAGCTCTATCTGTGTCATTTCAAACTTGAACTGTCAGATTCTTTACTCCGCCTCAGTGAACAGTCGCTCCGGAGATTTCTCCTTCTGCTCGGTTCATTTCTCGGTTTAAAAAGTGTTTTCTCGGTTGGATTTAACCGAGAATAGTTTTATTTTAACCGCAAAACCGTTCGGTTCAAGCTCTATCTGTGGTAACCGTAAGTAAATGAAGGTTTTGTCTGTGTGGAACTTGTAAGTTATCGGTTCGGTTTTGAACCGATCAGTGAATTTAAAACTCATTTAAAACTAAAAGTTACTATTTTAGAGTGCGGTTCCGGTTCTTATCGGTTCTAAAAAGCGGATTTATTACGGTTTTCCAATACCGTGACCGCGATTTAGGAACCGATAAAAGGGTATACACGCACTACGCCGTTAAAAGAGCAAGTTTTTGGTTAGGCTGGCATTATGTCTGAGAAACCCAAAAGAAAAACCGGGCCCACTGGGTTTCAACACTGTGATGGTTGTGGGAAGTCTTTGCCAAGGCTGACCCACACCATGTGTTTATTGTCTGGGGTTTGACCACCTCCAGTCAGACTGCCAGGTATGTAAGAATTTCCTGCAGCTACCCTGGAAAAAGATTGGGCAGGCTCAGGGGCGAGAGGCCAAAAGTCCGCTGACCGGATGGCCAGCCGGTTCGGTGCCAACCGAACCAGAGGAAGTGCCCTCTGACCAGGGCCAGACTTCCTCGGCAAAAAAGCTGGTTCTGAGGAACCAATTCCAGTAAAGAAAACAAGAAAATCAGCAGGTCTGAGTCCAAAATTCTCTCCAACTGCTGCAGAGATAGCAAAAAGCCATACAAATTGTCCAGTGACTGTCTGAGGTCCGTCCGAACCACCACTGTCTGGTAAAAGGTCGGTTCGTCCGGTCCCAGTGGTTCAGGATTATGATATTGAGAATTTTATGAACCAGAGGAGGGGGGGAGGATTATGAACAGTATGAATGTGGCTGGGAAGGTCTGGGTGTGCCCATTGAACGGACATCTCCCAGACAGACCTTTAGATCTCCCCTATGCTGTCTGAGTCCCCATCTCATTTTATGTTTTATAAAAGTTGCTGAAACCCTCCAGCTTCCTTTAGAAGAGGCTGTGGATGAGTAAGAGGAGCCTGATTTTGTAGAAATGATGGATATTCCAGAGTCTAGGAGATTGTCTATTCCTTTACATAAGTCTTTTAGGAAACAAACAATTAAAATTTTAAAAGCTCCTAATTCTGTGCCTCCTGTAGATAAAAGATGGACAGAAGGTATACATTGTCAGGCCCTGATACAGAATTCCTTTCTCAGCAATGCAGTCATGTAGGTAGTTCAGGCTGCTGCCTGTGATAAAGCTAATATTCCCTTGGCTTCACATCCTCCTGACAAGGATTCCAGGAAGATGGATGCCATGGCAAAAAAACAGCATATGGCAGCCTCTCTGGGACTCAGGCAAGCAAATTATATGGCTTATGTAGCTAGGTATCAGAAATCTAGATGGGATACTGTTATGCAGTTGGCCAAGCAGGCCCATGGCCAGCTGGCTAGTGAGCTAGAACAGGTGGCTGCTGATGGCATTGAAGCCTCTAAGGTTCAGTTTCATGCTGCTGTGGATGTTAATGATGTTTCCTCCAGGGTCATGGCCACATCTGTAGCTTTTAAGTAGGTTGGCCTGGCTCAGGTGTACTAGTTTGTCACAGGATACCCAGACTAAGGCTATGGATTTTCCTGTGGTGGGAAATTCTCTGTTTGGAGAGCAGACAGAGAATTACATGAAAAGATGGATGAATATAGGACTACTTACAAGAGTGCCCAGGCTAAGGGGCAAACCACTCCTGAAAGGCATGCCCCCAGGGGTAGGGGTAGGCCTTTTCACAGGCCTTTCTACCAGACTCAGGCCTCCTCTGCCTATGCTCAGAGGGGCTTCTTCAGAGAGCAGGGCAGGCGAGGGGTGGGCAGACCTGCTCCCACCCCCAGCCTAAAGCTCCTCTGAAACAGGCACCCTGATGGGGTGCCCAGGGCCGATTCTCCTGTACCAGTGGGGGCAGGCTGGCTTACTTCAGTCAGAATTGGGCTTCTTTAACCTCAGACAAGTGGGTTCTGGAAGTAGTAAGCCAGGGTCTGGTTCTCAGCTTCAAAAGTTTCCCAAGTTGAGAAGCAGACTTTTTCTACCTGCAAGTGCTTCAGAGACCTCGCTCTGGAAACAGAGGTCTCATCCCTGTTAGCTCTCAGAGCAGTAGGAGGTTCCTCCCTGCATCAGGGCAGGGGTCTGTATTCCAGATACTTCCTTACCCCAAAAAAGACAGGAGAATGGTGGTCCATTTTAGATCTCAGATATCTGAACAAGCATCTTCTGAAACCAAAGTTCAAAATGGTAACTCTGGCAATGATTTTACCTTCCAGGGGACTGGCTAGCCTCCCTGGACCTCAAGGATGCCTATTTCCATGTCCTAATCAGAAGATCCCATCGAAAGTACCTCAGATTCGAACTGCCCTCAGGTCATTACCAGTTCAGAGCAATGCCCTTCGGCCTTACCTCTGCTCCAAGGGTATTCACAAAGTGTCTAGCAGTGGCAGTGGCCCACTCAAGGAGGCAGAGGATTGCTGTTTTCCCTATCTAGGCGACTGGCTCATTGTAGGCCAGTCCCAGAATCAGGTAAAATCTCACCTGCAGGTCACCAGCAGCTTCTCACCTCCCTGGGTTTTCTGCTAAACCTACCAAGTCGATTCTGGAACCAGTCCTGGTACTCACCTTTATAGGGGCAGGATGGACACAAAGCTAGCCAGACCTTTCTTCCCCAGAAAGGGTAAGGAATTTAGTGGCTCTGGTCTCTTCCTTCACTCTGCAGGTCTCTCGACCAGCAAGGCACTTTCTGCAGCTCCTGGGGCACATGGCTGCATCCACAGCTGTTGTGCAGGGGCCAGATTTCAGATAGAGACATTCAATTTCACTTGAGAACCTTTTGGTCTCAGAGAGAGACCCCTTTCCAAGTTGGTCCCAGTGACTCAAACCTTGATCCTAGCTCTCCAGTGGTGGCAGGATCAGAGCAATTTAAGAGCGGGGGTCCCCTTCATTTCCCCTTCTCACGACTTGACTCTCACTACAGATGCTTCCCTTCTGGGTTGGGGAGCCCACATGGGCAACCTTTCCACTCAGGGAGTTTGGTTCCCCCCAGGAATCTCTGCTCCACATCAGTTTGCTAGCTCTTCAAGCTTTTTCTGCATCTGTCCACGACAAGGTGATACAAGTCAGAACAGACAACACCACAACAATGTGGTACATCAGCAAACAGGGGGGCACTCGGTCTTCGGCCTTGTGCACCGAGGCAATGAAGTTGTGGTCTCTGGCCTGTTCCCTGAACACTTCCCTCATAGCAGTTCATCTTCCAGGGAAGGACAATGTCTCTAGCGGATGCCCTCAGCAGGATTTCCCAGGGCCATCAAGAATGGTCCCTGGATCCTCAAGTGCTGGGGATAGTTTTTGCCAGGTGGGGCACCCTCAGATAGATCTTTGCAGCCCCAGACGATCACAAACTTCCTCTGTTCTGTTGCAGGCCTCCAGTGCTGGGCTCAGTTCCCCTGGATGCCCTTCTTCTGGATTGGGAGGGGAAGTTCCTCTATGCTTCCCCCCCTTTCCTCTCCTATTCAAAGTACTAGTCAAAATCAGATCTCAGCCTTGCAGGGTGATTCTGATTGCCCCGTATTGAGCCAGGCAGCCCTGGTACCCACTCCTTCTGTCTCTGACAGTCCTGTTGACTTGTGCCCAGGGAAGGGTTTGGTATCCGGACCTCAAATCCCTCAACCTCAAGGCCTGGCTCTTGAGGAGTTAGAGTTTGCTGATTTACACCTCTCTCAGGGTGTTCTTGAGATCCTAAAGGCTTCCAGAAAGCCTTCCACTAGGACTACTTATAGTTCTAAATGGAAAAGGTTTTCCATTTGGTGTGCTGGGAAAAATATTTCCCCAGAATCTGCTGAATTGCCCATTTTGTTAGATTACATGGTACATCTTAATTCCTTGGGTCTCAGACCAGCTACCCTGAGAGTTCATTTGGCAGCTGTGTCTGCTTTTGTGTCAGCAGGAAAGTCATCCCCTCTTTCCTCTCATCCTGTGTTTTCCAAGTTTTTAAGGATTATTCCATACTAATCCTCCCTTTCGGGAACCAGCCCTGCTTGGGACCTTAATGTTTGCATTGCCCAGTTAATGCAACCTCTGAACCTCTGTCTTTGCAGAGCTTAAGTACCTAACTTGGAAAACTGTTTTTCTAGTGGCTATCACTTCTGCCAGACGCATAAGTGAATTGCAAGCCTTGTCAGTGGAGACTGACTTTATTTCCTTCCACAGGGATAAGGTAGTCCTTAGGACTAATAGGAAGTTTTTGCCTAAGGTGGTTTCAGATTTCCATCTTAATCAATCTATCTCCCTTCCAGTATTTTTCACTGATCACTCCTCTTCGGGTGAGAGGAGGTTGCACAGCCTGGATGTTAAGAGAGCTCTTAGTTATTATATAGGCGTGACTAAAGGTCACAGGTTCGAATCCTCCAACTTTTCCTTACCTATGGTGAAGTTGGGAAAGGCAAACCTGCCACTAAGTGATCAATAGCCAGGTGGATTGTCTCTTGTATCAATTTTGTTATTAGAAGTGGACAGAGCCTCCCCCCCCGTTTGAGGGCTCATTCTACCAGGGTACAGCTGTCTCTAGCTGCTGCCAGAGATATCCCTTTATTAGAGATTTGCCAGGCTGCTACTTGGAAAACGGTACACACTTTTACCAAGCATTATTCCCCGGATGTCCAGGCCAGGAGAGATGCTCGGTTTGGCACAGCTGTTCTTCAGAGCCTATTCCTAAGTAGGTTCTGCCTCTCCTCCATGGAGGTACTGCTGTGTATTCTGCTAATGTCTATAATATAGCAAGACTTCATGTTGTTTGAAGGAAAATTACTCACCTTAGTAATGTTGTTTCTTCTAATGAGTCTTGCTATATTATAACCTCCCCAACCTGCCTCTCAGAACCTCTACTTTAGGGTGCGGACAACTTAGTGTGGGTACTACTTATGTCCTGTTAGCATTTTGTCCTCTTTGGGACTTTGGGGTGTGTGTGTATGCGTGTGTGTGTTTTATTATACTTATGTTCCATTTTCATATTATTAGAATGGTGTTAGTATTTCTGGTACCTGACTTGAGTCTTGGATGTTGGGACCATCAATGGTTGTTATTATTTAGGTAGCCATTTGGCTAGTGTAGGTTTACAGCTTCCACACAGACCTTAGTGAGTTTGGCTCATAAAGATCTGACAGTTCAAGTTTGAAATGACACAGATAGAGCTGCTCTCGTGCCAAAATTCTATTTTGGAATGGTTTTAACTATTTCACTCCGGGGCAGTTCTAGAGCTGGATCAAACTGCTAATGTCTATAATATAGCAAGACTCCATTAGAAGAAACAACATTACTAAGGTGAGTAATTTTTTCTTACGGATCCTCCAGAACACCCAGGATTTGTCTCCAGGTAATTCCTGGTGCCAAAACAGATGGGGGACTGGTACCCCATTCTAGATCTGCATGACCTGAACAAGTTTCTCAAGTCGTGCCCCTTCAGGATGGTAACTCTGTCTTAGATCATACCATTTCTGGAACAAAACATGTGGTTTTGCTCACTGGATCTCCAGGATGCATTCTTTCACATCCCGATCCATCCATCTTATATAAGGTTCCTCTGCTTCCGAGCCAAGGGAGCCCTCTATGAGTTCCAGGCCATGCCATTCAGCCTGTCCTCGGCCCCCAAGGTCTTCACCAAGTGCATTGCAATAGTGGTAGCTTACCTGAGGCACCGAGGGGTCCAGGTTTACCCCTACCTGAATGACTGGCTGATCACAGGTTCCTCCAGGCTGGAGGTGGAGTGGTCCAGGGACCTGGCCAGCCAGACCTGCATCTCCCTTGGCTTCCTAGTCAACAAGGCTAAGTCGGAACTTGGGTCTTGGCAGGTGATCATCTTCATCTGGTCGAAGCTTGACTCTTCCAGAACCAGAGCCTGGCTCCCAGTGGACAGGTTAGAGGCTCTCTTCTACTTTGCCTGATTATTTCAGATTGGGCAATTGTGCTCTACCTGGGACATCCTGTACCTGCTGGGTTACATGGCAGCCTGCACCCGTGTGGTCCATTGGGCTAAGTGGAGAATGCGCTCTTTGCAGTGGGAGCTGGCCAGTCAGTGGTCTCAGCACAAGGGTCACTTCAACCAGCTGGTCACTGTGACCCAGCAGATATGGGACACCCTCCAGTGGCGGTTAGTTCCAGAACATCTGCAGGCAGGGATCCTGTTTGTCCGCCCAGAGACGATGGTCATCCTGACGACTAACGCCTCCCTCGTGGGCTGGGGTGCCCATCTGGGGGAAGACAGAGTCCACGGGCTCTGGACCCCTGAGGAATCCTGGTGCCACATCAACCTGCTGGAGCTCCGAGCAGTTCAGCTGGTGCTGACTGCCTTTGTGCCTCACTTTCGGGGTCAGGTGATCCAGGTCCAAATGGACATCACCATGACCATGTACTACCTCAACAGACCGGGTGGGACACGCTCTCTGCCATTGTGCAAGGAAGCTGTCCGTGTGTGGACCCTCATACGCAGCGTAGAGGGCAATGTCCTAGCCATCCATGTGGCAGGGGCTTCCAGCCAGGTGGCGGATGCTCTCAGCCATGTGGGCGAGGTGTGTCACAAGTGGACTGTTCAATCCAGAGGTAGTACACAGTCTGTTTTCCCAGTGGGGCACCCCTCAGGTGGACCTGTTCGCCTCCAGGGAAAAGGCAAAGCTGAGGCTGGTTTGTGCCCACCCCCCTCAGCAGAGAACCTGCACGGGGATGTCTTCTCGAGGCTGTGGACCCCAGGCCTCTTCTATGCCTTCCCTCCTCTTCCCTTGATCCACAAGGTGTTTCTCAAGGCCAGGAGGGACAAGGCACAGGTGATACTGGTGGCTCCCAACTGGCTATGCCAGTTTTGGTACCCCGATCTCTTCAGCCCCAGCAGCAGGCTCCCGAGGCGTCTTCCACTCCGTCTGGACCTGCTCTCCATCAATCAGGGGAAGGTACTCAACCCGGACCTTCAATCCCTGTGCCTGACACCCTGGTTCATGAGCGGCTAGAGTTCCAGGCTTTGTGTCTCTCTCCAAAGATGTCCTCACTGTTGTGGAGGCATCTATAGGAAAGAGTCGACCAGGAAATGCTATGCCTTTAAGTAGAAGAGGTTCTCCATTTGGTGCCAGGGCAAGGGATTGGACCCCTTGCCTTGTCCAGTGGCTAGCAACCTTCACTACCTGTGGTTTCTCTCAGTTGGGCCTTCAGTCGACGACCCTTAAGGTGCACCTGGCAGACATCTTTGCTTACTGGGCGCAGGCCGGTCAGCAGTTGGTGGCACAGGAAAAGGTGGTCAGGTGCTTTTTCAAGAGCCTTGGCCACATTTCCCCTTTGGTGCGTGAACCACCACCACCTTGGGATCTGTTGCTGGTTTTGGCAAAGGTCATGGGCAAGCCATTTTAACCTGTGCATAGGTGTGATATGTCTCACCTGTCGTGGAAGTCCGCCTTCTTGGTGGCTATCATGTCAGCCAGAAGGATCAGTGAGCTCCAGGCACTCTCAGTGGAGTCTCCTTACCTGGTCTTCCACAGGGACAAGGTTGTCCTTTGCCCCAACCCGAAGTTACTCCTGAAGGTTGTGTCAGAGTTTCATCTTAACCAGATGATTAATTTGCCAGTGTACTTCACCAGTGACATTGCAGAGGTCGAGCACAGGCTCCATACTCTGGACCTGAGGCGAGTGCTCACTTATTACAAAGAGCACACGGCTGGAGTTCAGGGAGAGGTTCACCAGCTGTTTGTCACCTACGCTGAAGCCGCACCTGGCAGACTGGCAGCCAAGCAAACAATTGACAGGTGGATTATTTCCTGCATTGATCTCTGCTATAGGCTGGCAAGTAGGGAGCCTTCCGTAGGGCAGAGGGCTTGTGCCACCCATCTTACCGCTGTCTTGGTGGCTGCTTCCAGGGACATCCCTATCCAGGAAATCTGCAGAGCTGCTACCTGGAGATCAGCACACACCTTTATTTTCCATTACCACATTGACTTTGAGTTACGCCGGGATACTGGTTTTGGAGTCTCAGTTCTCCAGTCTTTGTCCTGTAAGTAGGTGGTGTGTGCCTTGCCTCTGTCCTCCCGGAGAACTGCTAGGAGTCTGCCAGAAAGTGTGCATAGAACATCATATCCACATCCCTAGAAGAACGGGTTACTCACCTGTAACAGTAGTTCCAGGAGTGTTATATGACGTTCATCCACACGGACCCACCTGACCTCCCCTGGCTTTGGTGCATAACACTGCTTCCAGCGGGCAAGAGCTGGCGTCATGGGGCAGAGCCGAGGGAGTTACCACCCAGGTGGGTGAGAGGAGCCAACTTGAAGACGTTCTGGCCAGAATTAAAGGGAAAGGAAAGTGCTGGAAAGTGTGGATGAACATCATATACCACTCCTAGAACTACTGTTACAGGTGAGTAACCTGTTTTTCTGGAGGCTGGCCTTAACATAGTGGGATTTGATGGTATGAATGGCCTTAGTGCAAGAGTTCTTGAGTGCCCTGTAAGAGAGGGAAGGTCTTATAGGGAGCAGGATAATTTGTACTTGGCCCAGGTTCAGTCACAAGGCTTGCACAAGTCGAAATCACAGATGATCCAGGGGTGGTGAGATGATTTTACTGGGGATTTCCTGATGGGGGCATGCTTATCCCAGACAGAAATGAATAACGAGTGAAAGAATGATAGAGTCAAATCAATGTCTGGGACAGAGATAATGGGGGAACCAGTCAGTAGCAGTCAGGTCACTCAGTAGTGCCTCTGTGTTCAGTGACCGGAGGGACCTTGACCAGATGTACTGTGGGGAAGAGGAAGGGAGCTTGACTTTTGTGACACCGAATGTCATACACTGGTCACTGAAGGCATCCATCAATAAGCCTGCTGCAGCCATGTGGTGAGGTGAGAGGAGAGAACCCAGTCCAGGAGGGGGTGTGGTTAGATGAGTGTGGATTGAGTTGGGTGAGTTCTGTGATGAGTTGCGACAGGTTAAGGAACTCAGTCCAATGGGTAGTTGACCTGGAGCAAGGGGGAAAGCCAGTTGATGTTGAAGTCACCCAAAAAGATGAGCTCACTAGCAGAGGAGTGTGAGGAGAGAGTTGCGAGTGAATTAACCAGAGAAGAGGGGGAAGATTCTCAGTGAAGTGTAAAAAAACACCAACAAAAATGGGTAATGAAGAGGGAAAGGAAATTTTAGCTAGCAGTAACTCATGGGAGGAGGGTGTAGCCTCCCTGAGAGTGATGGTGCAAGAAAGATTCTGGAGGACATAAAGGCAATGCCACCCCCACGTTTCCCCTGTCCTCCGAAAGAGGAGATAGTCCAGAATGGCCAAGATAGAATCAGGAATCCTGTAGTAGAGCCCGGATTCCGTGACACTGAGGTTTTTTTTTTTGTATTCATATTTTATTAATTTAAAAGGGAAAAAAAATCAATATACGAATCAGTACAGTTCATGGCATCAATATGAGCAAATGGACATTAACAGACTACTAAAAAATTCATAAACCATAACTTACACAATCATATTCCAAGTACAACACTTAAGGATTGAAATCAATATTTGAGGAGGTTTTGAGTGTGTTGAGAGACCCATACACTAAACATTCAGTTTGGGGAGGAGGCTGCTAGCATTCAGGTGGAAAATACTAAAGCCTCTTGGGATGGAGGAGGGGGACGAGAGCAGGGGACCAGGATTGAGATCTACATCGCCAGCTAGGAGGGGAAGCAGAGCAAGCAGAATGGAGTGGGACATCTGACCCTTGGGCCTGGGAGGGAGGAGAATGGGCGGGTGAGAGGGAAGTGACAGGAGAGAGCAGTGGAGGAACTCCAGGTTAAAAGAGTGGGAGGAGAGGAGACTAGGATGGATGGGGAAGAGGGGGTTGGAGGCAGGGAGGCTCGTGGAAGGGAGGAGGGGGGTGAGGAAGAAGAGGGAGTGGACTGGTGGGCAAAATAAAATATCTTGGTAGTACACTCACAAAATGTTTAACAAACATCGTAAAGATGAATTGTGAAATGATTCTATGATAAGATTAAACACTTGTTAGGTGACCAAAATGTTATCTGTGCTACTGTGGGGAAAAATAGATACACTTAGAGAGCAGTTGGCACCATTGAAACAGGCAACTCGTGGCAAGGAGTTGCCTGTCCAAGGACCTAAGTTAGCCACTGATTTAATTTTTTTTCTTAAAGGGATTCATAAGTTGGTATTTAATTTACTGTGGCCACAATGTTACTTCCTAGTATAGATGAACCACAGAGTGCTTGCTGCCGGCCCGTCTCCAAAACCCACGTTCTGATGACATGAATTAGTGAAGGGGCTTCAGGGCTGTTAATAAGTATATAGCCTAGTCAGGAGCAGTGCTGGCCTTTGGATACTCTTATTTCACTTTGCAGACAATTGTACATGTTAAGGGGGTAATGTTATATGTATATACCCCTTTAACATGTACAATTGCCTGAAAATTAAAATAATAGTATCCTGCCATCACTACTTCCAATCATTTTCTATACTTACTAATAACCCTGCAGTCCCTTCCCTACTCCGCATTATCAAAACACGTGTTTTAGGGCAGCTCTGCAGCAGGCACTCAGCAGCTCATCTGTACTGGGGAGTAACATGGTTTTGGGTTTTATTGATCGATCTGTTGACTGGGTAAGTACAGTACACTGGTTCAACGGACCCTTTTCAGGAACAACCCTGCCTGGGTAAGCAAAAGATAAGGGTGATGCATGGTTATAAACATGCTGGAAAAATACATTTTTAAATTAACAGAAAAGTGCAGATAAAAAAGCTAAAATTAGGATACAGTGTTAATAAAGTCGTACAGCAACTCAACAGTTAGATTCATAAATCAGCATAAAGATATGGAAAAAATGGTGCTGAGATAGCATAGTGGCAACAGGTGGTGCTAACAGCACATTTTAACTGTCAGGATAGTAGCTAGCAACTTTGGCCCTGTTCACACTAGGTTATTTAAAATGGTTTAACGAGCTTAAACCGTTTTAAAGTGCTGTAGCATGGTTTGCGTTCACACTGCACAGCACTTGTTAGTCTGTTTTTAAAACTGTGTTTAAACCCTGATAAGACCTAAACAACAGTTTCAAAAACATTTTGGGAGTTAAATCGGACTAATCTGCAGTGTGGACGGTCTGGCATGGTTCCCTTTCGAGAAGCTGGATGTCCCGGATTAGGAACCAGTTGATAGTTAATCTGGTCCCGAGGCAGTAGTGCGGATGTTGTAACCCGTTTTTAATAACGGTTTACAACACGCTACTGACAGTGCGAACAGAACAACACGGATGCTACAGCATGGTAATTAATCCATATTAAAAAATGTTTTATATTACTATGCTGTAGTGGGAGCAGGGCTTTTGGGTGCACAGTTGCAGAGATATGCATTCAATAGGTGATCCAAGAGGTGTGATTTGAAGAGAGTGTGAAGGAGGACAGTTCGGATGCCCAAAGAAATAGTGTTCCAGAGGCACAGGAGAGCAGAGGAGTGCAGATTCCGTGGGTTGGTTTTGTGTCTTGGGGACCTTGACAAAGGAGAGAGGTTAGAGTGCACAGCACGTTGTCAGTCAGGCAGCTGTGGGGAAAATCCCTGCGTGTCTGGGTGGAGAGCCAGCCAGCCAGGGTTTCTGTAGAGGTTACAGTGGTGTGTTCTGTAGGTGGCCAATAAGGAAAATCGACATGTACTGTTGGAAATTGTAGTTAGCTGACAGACGTGTTTCACAGTGGCATGCGAGTCAATGAGAGAGGCATAGTCCTATATAGGCTGCATAGTACATTTAGCAATTATGAGACTAACTTTCAAGTGTCATAGAGTGCTTTAATAGGTACATAAAACCCAGTGTTTATTTTTTTTTTTTTTTGCTCTGGAAATTAAATGTGGTCTAAGAAAGTAAAGGAAAGATCAAGGCATTTGAAAGTTTGTTTCTGTATAGCTCCACGTTGTCGATGGGGGAGTCAATGTATATGGGTAATGATTTCCCCCACTGGTGTAGAGAAGTACAACCCAAAGGTGTCAATCAGCATAGAACCCTGGGCACATGAGGATTCCAAAGACTGCAACAACCCAGTCTTTGCTGTACCAGTGGAAGGAGCAGAGAAAGGGCTCTGTGGAAGAATGCGAAATTTTACTTCTGTTTGTTATTTTTATCTTGAAATTCTGCGACTCTGAGGCAGGTCGGGGCTGCCTGGTGACAGCACCCTAAAATTTAGAAATCTGTACATGTTAAACTGTAGAGGCTTTCAGATTGGCTAACCTGCTAGCTAAAATTCTCATCTGTGCCTGCAGTACCTGATGAGAGTCACTTATCTTTAGAAAGGTGTTATGTTGGTTTGATGTTTATTGTGGATCTCTTGCTAAGATGTCTCTAGCCTGGTGCCTCAGGTAAGTAAAGGAGCTTTATCTCTTAATTTGGGGGGTTGTCAGCTAGTTAAGAAGGGGATTTGAATGTCTCCTAATTTTTGTTCCTCTTCTCTACAGCGTCGCCAGGTGCAGTCCCTTGTCCTCCTCCTTTCATTTTCTTGTGTAGAAGTTTGCCATCTCCTGCACTGTGGGGCTGTGAGTAAGAGGAGTGTTAGGGTCTCACTGTGTGGTGGGGACCTATGTTTGGAGCTCTCACCGTGATTTTTGGACCTGGCTTTTGTTGTTGTGTGGCCATACACATGCAAATTTTTTTATGGGTTATCTTTTCGGCAGTAGTTGAGAGCAAAATCTGACAACCAGGTTTGCTCCTCCAGCACAGTGGGGCGGTGTCTGAGTTGGCTGTTTAAGGTCCGTCTATGTCATGGAGGACCTCTAGTTGTGGTCCTCACAGTATTTTGGGGCCATTTTCGCTGTTTTTGTTGCGTGGCATGGCATTGTTGGGACTGCAGTGTCTGTTGCCTGCCACATGTGTTTTCGCGCCTATTTTTCCCTGTTGCCTGGAATCACTCACCGGCTTCTTTCCAGCAGCTGTACACACAGGTGCCTAGTTCCAGTCTCCACCCCAGAGCAAGGGGTGTGTGCGTAAGCATTAGGCGTGCGTGTGTAGGCGTGATGACTTCACACACATATGCAAGAGCATTTATGCCTTGAAGCAGGAGCAGCATGGCTGTGGCTTTTCAACTTCTACCTTGGGGCGTGTGTTGCCACATGAATGATCAGTGCTGAGGCAAATTTGATTCTCTCCTAGAGTGCAGGTGCACACGAACGGTCAGCGCTGAGGTGTTTTTTTCCTGGGGTGCGCTCATCACATGGTGTGGCGTGCTGCATGTGTTCCAGACTCCTGTTGCCTTGCTCTGGATGGAACGGGAGCTCCTTTTTGTGTTGCGGTTCCTGATTTCCTCCAGATCATGCTGATTTTGCGTGATGCAAAAGCTCTGATTGTTTTGTGGTGCAGTGCAATGCACATGGCCTGGAGAGCAGTTCCATTGGGGATCTTCGTCCAGGCTGGGATTGTCTCCTACCTTCCAGTAGTGGAGGAAGCGAGGTAAAGTTATTTTGCCTCTGTTCTGGGGTATAGGGAGTTAGCATGTGCTAGACAGTTTTGGAGCCATTTGACTAGTTCTCCCCATGGGGGCTTGGGCCTATGGGGAGGAACAGGTTAGGGGTATTCTTCCTGTGTGTGTGATTTATCTCTGGCACTGCAATGCGTATCTGCTATTTCTGGCACCATGGCTTATCAGAGGCCAAAATGTAGTATTTTTGACATTGCAACATGTATCCAATATCTCTGACATCAGGTTTCATTACAGACCAGTACGTAAATCCAGTCTCCCTCAGCCAAATCTTCCATCGGGCTGGGGGAGTGTAAGTCCTGCTGCAGGACTGAGACCATAGCCTATGAGGTCTTGCTATTCAGACTGTAAAGTAAATGAGCATGTATAGTTCAGTTCCCCCCCAGGTGAGTCACTGGCCTGGGAGGGGGGTGCACCTGCGGTACTGTCTGGCTTTGGTAAAGCTGAGTCACGCAAGTTAATTTTCCCCTAGATAAGATGCAGTAATAATGGTCCACAGGTCTTGCCTGTGAAGACACCCAAACCCCAAGTGGGCCTCTTAGGTCGGGGGGGGGCTCATACATGCACGTCCAGGTGCGCCAGAGCAGAGTTGCCCTGCTGAACTGAAAATACAGGCAACCCCTGACATTGACAGCATGTCTGATCAAGTAGAGTATATGGGTTGGGGAGAGTCCTGATCTGAGGGTAAAATGAGGAGCAGTGGCACGGCGAGGTTCCTTTGGGTTGAGTGTGGTTTCTTTAAGGAACAAATCTTTTGGTGAAATGGTTAATTCCCCTTGGTTCTTGGTGAGGTCCCTTTGGGTTGAATGAGGTTTCCACAAGGAAGAAATCTTTTTGGGAAATGGTTAATTCCACTAGTCCCAGAAAAGGCTGTAAGCAGTGTTATCAGTCTGTCACCATAGGTAGTTCCTTCAGTTTCCAGCACCCCAGATCAGGTGAAAAGGCAGGGGAATTTTTGAACAAGTTTGTTCAGCACACGACATTCAAGATGGCTTCCGTTCTGTACATTCAGACGTCTAGCCAAGGGACATCCTGGCAGCTATGGATCTGAAGGGTGCCTAGTTTAACATTCCGATCAGACAGTCACACTAGAAGTATCTGAGTTTGGCAGTTCAGGGAATGTAGAATCATCAAAGTTTGGCAGTTCAGGAAATGTGTATCCAGAACTGGACCTTTTTCAGTTTAGTCTAACAGTGCCCAGTGTAACAGTGCTCTGTGTAACAGTGCTCAGTGTAACAGTGCTCCGTGGATGTTTGAAGATTCTGACTGTCCTGCGGTTGCAGCTGAGACAGAAGGGGCATTACTTGTACCCCTAAAACCACACAAGTTACAGTGCACTCAAGGAAGGTAGACTAGGCGCAGCATGGACCTTCAAAACATTGTTTTTTATTCTGCCAAAGATAGCACAGGGCACTTGAACAACCGCAGAAGGTTCTAGCCTAAGCCCTGTTGGTATCTGTTCAAGTGCCCTGTGCTATCTTTGGCAGAAGAAAAACATGTTTTGAAGGCCCAATGCTGCACTTAATCTGTCTTGCCTGAGTGCACTGTAACTTGTGTGGTTTTCGGTTTGCAAGGGAAACAGCATGTCCCTGAATCAGTTGCACCACGGACTGTCGGCATGGAGTGCGGTTCCATTGTTGTTTTGGGGTCCTTACTTATACCCCTGCCTGGAGGATTTGCTCATCCAGACTCCATCTGTATGGGTGGTGCACCATCTATCATTGCCAAGCTGCTTGTGGCTGTCTTGGAGGCTGAAGCATCTGGGGACTGTGTTCCAGATGAAAGAGAGGAGGGTGTTACCCTCCCTATATCCAAGAAGGTGGCCTTGTTTCAAAAGATTATGTGGCTGAAATTACAGGCAGCGGTATGTATTCTCAGGTTGTCCCAATCTTTAAACTTGGTGATGGCAGCGATGGAACACGTGCCGTGGGCACTGTCCAGCACATGGACTCTGCAGAACAGGATGTTGACGTATTATCCCCAACTTCAGAAGGAATACCAGGCTTGGATTACACTGTTTTGGTGGGTGCTGCAGTCTCTTCCATTGTGGAACAGTCCAGCAAGTCCTGTCATGGGGTCTACTCTGGAAGCTCCAAATGAATTGATTCTGTCAAACGATGCCAGCCTGTTGGGTTCCCAGTTCAGGGGGTTTGGCGTTGCCAGGAGCAGGAACTTCAGGTAGTGCACTAGAAAAGAAAGTGGGGTGTCTCACTCTGCTCAGTGTTTTCTCCAGGACAGTCCAGGGCAGTTATGGTGAGATCAGACAGTGCCATCACCGTGACACAGAAACTGCAAGCATGTCAGCAGAAGCAGCCAGGGTCATGCAAGGGACAGGGACCAGCCTTCTGTCACTCCCTGTGGTTCTTCTGGTGGGGACACTGAATGTGCTGGCTGACGGGCTTCATCAGAAAAGAGTTCTTCTGGGCCTGGTTACTGGACCTGGAGGCGCTCACACAGTAACAGATGATACACAGTCGATCTCAGGAGGTGCCGGATGCTTACACCAATGAAGCAATCTTCACAGAGGATGCTTGTTTCTCCCAAAGTGACCAAGAAATCTGTGGTTTTACCTCTGCCGCTAGTGTCCAAAATTTGCGGCACAGTATCAGGCAGCCAAGATAAAAACATTTTCTCCTTGTTGTCTCAAGAGTGGCTAGGAAGGCCATGGTGCTACTACTCCGCTAGTGCCCAGGTTGCTACAGAACATCAGGCAGCCAACAGGAGGTTTTATTCTGATAGCTGCAGAGGACCAAGAAGGTTGTGGTTATCAAATCTAGTGAACCTAACTGAGTAGCCTCCATTTTCGGCTCATACTTCACAGGGATTGCTCTCCCAGCAGCCTTGCAGTTGGCAGCTTGATTCCTGAGAGGAGGCAGCTGTTAAGCATAGTGTTTCCAAGAAGGTAGTAGGTGCTCTCATGGCTCCCAGGAAAATCTCCACATCAGCGGTCAATAATTGAGTTTTGAGCACTTTTCTCACTTGGGCCAGAGCTAGAGGCATTAGACCGTTCAAGACTGCAATCTCACAGACGCTGGATTTTTTTCACAGGCAGGAGTGGACAAAGGTCTGACATGCAGGGATTGGTGGCAGCAGTTGCCTGCATTCGGGGCAGAGTTAGGAACTCCGATGGACTCATTCCTGGGAACCATCTTGGATGTTATCCGCTTTCCCTCAGGGTGGTTAGCAGGAGTCAGATGCTTTTTAGTTTAACAGTTCAACCGTGGGATTTGATCTTGATGTTACTTGCACTGTGCAGGGCATCTTCAGAGCTGCTTTCATCAGTGCTGTCAGACATTCTGTCTTATAAGATGTTATTTGACTGCCATCTACTTGGCTAGAAAGATTGGCGAGCTTCAGGATTTTTCACCTTCAATTATAATCTTACCCACAATACATAAGAATCAGGTGATGATCAGGGCAGTTTCGCCTTTATTCCTAAGGTCCTCTTAATCATTCAAGCGAACGTGAGGTTGCTTACTGTCGTTCTCACCGAAGCCGAAAATCAGAGAGGCACGGAGTTGCATACATTGGATTTTCTCAGGGCAGTTGGGAGATTTACCAGAGAAGAACAGAAGAGTACAGAAAATCTGAGAGTTTATTCGTCCTCATTGGATTGTCAAAGGTTAGAATGTTTATCTTGGTCAGGTGGGTAAGAGTTTGCATCGTACAAGCATATGTGGGTAAGCAGAAGAAAGTATGCGCTCTGATCAGGGCTCATTCTACCAAGGTGCTCGCTACATCCTGGAGGGAGAGAGGAGATGCCACTGTGTTAGAACTATGCAAAGTGGTGAAGTAGTACCCCATTCACACATTCCCTAAGCACTATGTCTTGGGATGTCCAGGGCTCTGCTGATGCAGATTTTGGGGTGTAAAATTCTACAGGTGGTGGTTAGCAGATGAGTCTAATACTTAGTCTGTGTGGGTTAGATTATTCATTTATTTATTTGATAACCGGGTAGGTGCACTGGTCCAAGGACCATTTTCAGGCACAACCCAGGCCATGTAGAATGGCACAGGAATACAGCAGGTACAAAAGTATAGAGTACAAAGCATAAGGAGACATCAGTAAGCACTGTGACGTTGAGACGTTATACAGCTAGAAAAATAAAATTACAACACAGTAAAAAATACAGTAAATATACAATAAAGAACGACACTAACTAGCAGGCAAGTTTAAATACAGTGTTACAGCATGGTAGAAGGTGGATATCAAAACAGGGTTACATATGGTTGTATGGATGTTTAGACCAGAAGGGGGAGGGGGCGAAGGAGCATTAATCAGCCAGGGGTACAGGAACAAGTGGTAGAAAACAGTAGGTGAGACCTGAGGAGAGAGTGGAAATGCTGTGGGGAAACTGAAGTTCTAAGGGGTGGGGGGAGGCTGTTCCAGAGGGTAGGAGCAGCAGACGAGAAAGCCCGTTTGCCCATGCAAGAGGAGACTTGCGGACAGTCCAGCATGGTGCTAGCAGTGAGGCAGATGTCCCAGAGAAACAGTTTGGGTCGGAGGAGAGAGGAGAAGTAGCTTGATTTTGGATGGCTTTTTCAATGATACTGGCTAGGAGATGGCTACGTCTAGCTGGAGGGAGGAGCCAGCCAAGGGCCTTATAGAGGGTGCACTGGTGGGTGGTGTTTGGGGCCATAAGGGCAAATCAGCAGATGTTGTAATAGGTGGTGTTTAACCTTGACAGGTTTGTAGAGGAGGTAAGGGTGTAGATAGGGGCGCAGTAGTCCAGTAAATGGATGTGGTTACACTGGGCAATTGCAAGCCAGGTTTCTGGAGTGAGATAACTGATTAGGCGGTAGCTGACCCCCAGTTTCTGGTTTATGTGGCAGATGAGGATCTCTATGTGGCTGGAGAAAGTAAGGGCAGGGCTGAGGGTAACGCTCAGGTATTTAAAGGAATTGACAATCTCAAGGGGTAAGCCATCAGGAGATAGGATGCAGAGTGTTTTGGTATTGAGCTAGTTTGGCTAGCCTAGGTCTGGAGTCAGAGAGCCTTGACTTTGTCTTTTTGGCATTGACCAGCAGTTGGTTTGTAGTAAACCATTTATGGGCTTGAAAGTAGTTGGAGGTAAGTGAAGTAGAAAGGTTGGACAGGGATTTGTTGCTAAGGTAGAGGATAAGATCATCTGCATATAGTAAGGAGTGGCAGGAGAGACAGTCTTGGGCGGAGCGTCAATAAAGAGGGAGAAAAGAATGGGCCCCAGTATGGATCCCTGAGGTACTCCAGTGGAGACAGGTAGGACAGAGGAGGTAGCATCACCCATACAGACCATTTGGGGGCGATCTGAGAGTTGTTTTTTTTTTTTTTTTTTTTTTATCGCAACAGTATTTTTGTCACCTCCACAGACCTGGAAGGGGCTACAACCCGCCCCCCCCACACACACACACAGAGGGGTACATCATCCGGCCCATCAGGGCTATCATGGGTCCTACCAGATCCCGGTATTTTTCCTCTAGTTTTCTCCCACGACTGTTTCCACCTCCGCGGAGGCAGCCAAACCCCTCTTGTTGTGCTGACGCATGCAGCACAAACCCTCCTCACCGAGGAAGGAGAGCAGTCCTCCGGATGCTCAGTCCTTACCTCTCCCAGCCAACCCCCAAGTGACCCGAGTCAGTTCCTGAACCTGGGTCGCCGGCGTGGTGCGAGGTGTGGTGTCCAGCACCTCAGCCCTCAGCGCCACCCGGCCAGCTTGAGAAGTAGTTTTGAAACCAGTCCACGGTGGCAGGGGACAGTCCAAGACAACGGAGTTTGTTAAAGAAGGTATTGTAGTTAACCAAGTCAAATGCCTTGGCGAGGTCCACAAAGTCCGCTCCAGTAAGCATCCCGTCATCCATTTTGCAGAGGACATGCTCAGAGAAACAGGCCAGAGCCGTGGTGGTGCTGTGGCCATTTCTGACTCCGTGTTGCTAGGGGAAGAGAAGGTGTATTTAGTCATATATGGGACAGTATTTTCCCCTACCCAGGTTTGGAATGGGTAATGTTGTTTAGAACCCATATCTATTAACTCCCCATTGTCAACGTGGAGTGAAAGGACAGAAAGGAGAAATTCCTTTATACCTATCGTAATTTGTTTTCTGTAGCTCCAGCATAAATGGGGCCTCTCCCAGAAGCCCTTGGCGCCTGTTGGGGAATATTGTCCAATATATCTTAAGAAATTCGAATTTCAGCAAAGGTAAATTATTATGAGTACAGTTGTATGTCAGGAATTGTCTGCTTGCCAGGCACATCTCTATATTTAATGGGCTGTTCAAGCCCTCGAAACCACAGGTTTCAAAATGTGAGTATTGTTGGTGCTGCTCCTTTTCAGGTTAGTGCTTTACTTTTCTTCTATGGTTATCCTCACTGTTGACTTGTAACTAAATTTCTATATGTAGAAGTGTTATTCGCAGTGAGGCCCCAAGACCAGAGGATGAGTGACCTGACACTCAAGGGGCATGATAGATGTGTTAGCCAGCAAGACTGCTTAAGAGGGGCCTTCAAATAAAGTATGTTATTTATTTGTCATTTTTGTCATGTGATAAATTATGTACTGTGTGATTCATTTTTCATTGTCATATGAAAAATTAAATGTTGAAAAGTTTTTTGGTTGGAGAGAGTTTGTTAACCTGGGTAACACAGATTGGTGTTTACATAGGAGTGTATAGGTACTGCATGGGCAAAGGGGACTGGGTTAGCTGTCCTCAGAATCCTCATGTGCCCAGAATTTTATGCTGATTGACAGCTTTGGGCTGTACCACTGTACCCCAGTGGGGGAGCTCATTACCCGTATTTATTAACTCCTCATTGACAACGTTGACTCTAACAGAAAAGGAAATTACGGTAAGTATGAAGGCATTTCTGCTACCTGCTTCACAGTCACCCCAACAGAGCAAGCAGTATTTAAGGAGTTGGATGGGTTAGCTATTTTGGGTTTAGAGCCAAAGAGCTTGGATTTAGTATTTTTTACATTGAGAAGTAGTCTGCGTTTCAGGAACCAATTGTGGATAAAAGAAAAGTTGTCATTTAAGGTCTGTAAGAGGTTGGTCGGTGACTTTGATCTATGAAGAATGATGAGATCCTCAGCATAGAGGAGAGTGCTACAGTGGTTGTAGGCTTGGCCAGGGTTGTTTATAAATAATAAGAGGAGTGAGCTTAGGAGAGATCCCAGGAGTACTCTGTATTTTGTAGGCTGAGTAACAGAGTGTTTCCAAGTGAAACCTATTGGGATCTACCTGAAAGATACTTTCCAATCAACAAGGTAATCTTTGGAGATATTCCAAGATTTGGGAGCTTAGTTATCAGGAGACTGTGGTCAAAAAGATCAAACACTTTTCTCAGATCCACAAAAACTGGTCTTGTGAATTTGCCATCATCTATGGCTGATATGACTAGGACAGTGTTAATACTGTGTTCATTCCTAAAGCCATGCTGCTCAGGGGAGAGGAAATTGTGCCAGTTTACATAGGAGTAGAGTTGTGTAAAGACAGTTTTGCCCAGGAGCTTAGTCAGTGGACAAAATACTGAGACTGGTCAGCCATAGTAAGTTAAATAATTTATGAATCTTTTAAGAAAAAATCCAATTAGTGACGTATTTTGGTCCCTGAGCAGGCAGCTCCTTGCCATGAATTTTTTGTCTCAAAGAATAATGGTGCCAGCTGCTCCTTAAGATGATGACAGTGTCACATATTATGTTGTAAAAGCACTGGGAAGGTCAGATTGAGAAGAAACGGTTTTCTAAAATTAAACCCTTTAAGTTTTTGTGGTGATGGGGCTCCTCTAGAATTGTGTGGGCTTAGATTAATTCTGCCGAGATAACAAGATGGTATGGGTTGCCTTGATCCTTACTTTTATTTACCCCATACAGTGGGTAGAGCTTGGTTATGAGCACTGGAAGAAACCGGTATTAACACAACAAGCCACACAAAGCTGAATTATAGAGGATGCAATACATGGTGACATAGAAACATAGAAATGTGTCTACAGAAAAGGACCACCCAGTCTGCCCAGTATGCCTAGCATGCCACTAGGACCTTGCTACTGCCTTCCATGACAGTGCTGGATTATCTATCCAAAATATTATTTTTTCCCCTACATCTTTAAATGGACTAAGAATAAAATAACTGAACCAGCAGTATGTGCTATAATAATTGAGGAAAAACATAATGAAGGTTTTAAGTTACCAATGCTGTATTGTAATATTTGGTGGTAACCCACTCAGTGGGGAATACGTAGGATTAAGGATAACATTACAGAGGAATTATAAATATGGGGAAGAATAAATGGATTATGTTGACAGTTCATGCAGAAAAGTAAAGTTTGGGAAAAGAAATTCTGATTCAAAACCAAATTTCAAAAAATTCTAAGAATAAGCTACTCAATAGAATTGCAACCTTTATTTTGCCCAACTCTAACAAAGCTGTCGATTCAAGAATGTTTATAGAAAATAAATGGAGACAGACAAAGAGAAGATGCATATGGCAGTATGTTCTGGAACAGTATTTGGGCAGAAATGAGTATCATCTTTGTGTACAGAAGGAATAGATCCGTTCAGTATAAAACATTACAATGTTCGTATCTAACGCCAAAGAGATTAAATAAAATACATCCCATTTGTTCTTTTAAATGTTGGCATGGCTGTGGTTTGAATGGGATGTTCTATCATTATTGGTGGGTGGGATTCTCCCAAGGTCAGACTCTCTTGAGGGAGCCAGTAGTTCACCGGAAAAATACATCTTCCATCCCGCTCTCCTCAAGAACCTTTTTTTAATTAAAGATTTGAATGTTTTGAGTTGTATGGCTACTAAGAGAATCATACTTCAAAACTGGAAGACAAAAGAAATAGGAAGTTTCAGTATTCAAGTATGGATAAATATTTTTTGAGACCTTATCTAGTTAACTTATTTTACTGTTTTAATCTTTTTTTTTTCTACAGAAAAGCGATTACATTAACGCCAGTTTTATGGACGGTTATAAACAGAAAAATGCCTACATTGGTACTCAAGGTAAAGCTAAAGTCCCTCTCTCTTCACATCTCTGTAGATTGACCCGTAGAATTGTAATGCTGAAGCTGTCCCAGTAGCATGGGGGTAGAGCTACTGTCAGCTACGTCAGCAACTTGGATTCGGGAACAGTCTCTGGTCACTCATGGGCTGGCCAGGGGAGGGAGGATTGAGCTTCCCATGGATAGTTCTCCTCTGCTCAGGTGGGGGACAGTGCACATCTCATTGGTTGGAACCCCGTTCCTGGACATCAGGGGCACCTCCGAGAAGGCGGAACACCCGCATAGTGTCATTGCACACTTGTGGACCCAGGACAAAAATGAAGGTTGGGGGACACTGCCCATGGCTGGGTGACAGCTGGGACCCCTGCAGGTTCTGTACCAACAACTGGGCCCTTTGAGTATAGATCCTGTGGTGAGGGAATACCGGAGAAAGGTAAGTCCCAGGGATGTTGGGTGAAAGGGCTGGTTGGGGGGGGAAACAGGTGAAAAATTCAGGATTGGAAAAAAAATAGAAAATACATGATGTTATTCTCAATTCTGATTCCTGCCATCAATCCATTGGAGCTTGGGACATTATGTGCACTAGCCCAAGAAGGAGGATGCTATATAGCCCACTGCTATAGCACTCACTGCTGTATAGCCCACTCCTATAGCACTTCCTACAGTGAGATGGGAGGTGACGATATCAAGAGTGAGCACATGATGTTGGCCACCCCTCCACCAGTAATAGTTGTTGCTTGGGTTTCCAGCACCTGGAATGGGTATTGGGAGTGTGTCCATGGAGGGTTGGGGGAGTGAATTCTACCTCACGTTGATGACGTGATCCAGTCCCACTCACATTGTAGCCACTGACAGCCTCCTCATGTCCATCCTCATCACCCATCACTACTGGACATGTTTCCACTGGTAGATTGAGGTAATGCATGCTTTGGCTGGGAAGGGCCCCACTGCAGGGATTCTGGATGGAGTAGAGTGGACCTGGTCAAGAGTACCAGTAAGTGTGCGCAAGGGACTTGGGAGTGTGCAGTATTGAAGAGCATAGGAGCTGAAGTAAGTGATGGTCTGGGCAGGCAAAAAGAGAATGATAAAACAAAAACAGAAGTGTGATGTTTAAAGCTTTCCCTGTTTTTTTATCCCCTTTGTGTACTTCTCCTTGAGCTGACCTTTAATTCTTCATAGTGCAACTAGAGTTGGCGTTGAAACAGATAACCTGCCATGTAATGGGTCAATAGCTGTACCCCCAACCACCCCCAGAAAGCAGGTCTGATCAACGGATGTGGACATGCTACAGGAAAACATGGGTTGAAAAATTAGAGCTTAGGTTTAATGTTGGGATCTGTAAGGTACGTCATCTAGAGGTGCAGTATCCGGGTTGCACACACATCCTGTGTGGTACAACAGTGGACAGGGCATTTGAGGGAGAAGGATTTGTGCATAATTGTGGACAGTAAGCTGTTGGGCAAGTACTATGCTAGCACAGTCCAGCAGAATGCTGGGCTGCAGTAGAAGGTGGGGTAAAGAGCAGGTAAAGGGAGATCTTACTTCGAGAGGGCTCTTGTAGTAGGTATTCACATATAGGGCTAAGCCACTAGGTGTCAGGAGCCCAAGGAAAAATTTCTAGCTAGCAGTCTCTGGTGGGGGACCGCCCCCACGTCAGGTGACCGGCGTCAAATCGTCAGTATAAAGGGATGGTCCCCCATGCCCGCCTTCCAGTTCTTGCCCGCCATCGGCTTGTGAAAGTTCCTCGCCGTAGAACAGCGCTCGTCAGTCGTTCGTCGGTCTTAACGTTTTTCAGCTTTTTCAACCTTTTTCTCTATTTTTTCGATTTGTCTACAAAAGCCTGTTGTGTATGTCGTCCCCGACGCCCTCCGAATTGCATAAGAACAAGTGCGACTTGTGTGGTTCCCAGCTTCCGCACAAGGATGGCCACTCCTTGTGCCTCTTCTGTCTAGGCCCAGACCACCCCATGGAGAAGTGTCAGCACTGCCAGAAGTTTGGCTCAGCTACCCGAAAGAGAAGGCAGCAGTCCCTGGAAGCCCATCTCCTCAAGAAGAAAATGGCCTCCATGAAAAAAGAGTGAAAAAAGCTTAGGCGGGCGTCCATTTCCCCTGAAGGCCACAGAAAGAAGCATGACAAGGAGAAGCACCAGGAGCTGGAGTCATCTTCCTGCTTGGCAACGACTTTGGCTCGTCGCGGCATAGTAACACATCCCCTTGGGATCGCTCTTCAACGGCGTCTTGGTGGCTACCAAGAAGGCATCCCCCGCCGGGTTCGACTGGTCCCTTCGGGCAAAGGAGGCCTCATCCCGATAAGGTCGCCTTCTTCGCAGCCCGTCAGAGCGCTGGTCTGGCAAGTCGGACGTTGGCTCCACCGACACCTGTCCGGACAAGCTGCTGAGCCGCCACCTCCTCAGGTGAGCACCCAGCCAAACCCCCCGAAAGGTCGCCATCATTCTCGACCTTCCTCGGACAGGAGTCCAATGAGTCAGATGCTGACTCCTTCCGTCGACCGCCAGGTCAAGAACCCTGCGCCAGAACCCATTGTCCCGTCTGACTCCCCAGGCTCTCTGCAACATCTCACCACGTTGCCCACGGAAGTCCCCGCGTCCCCTCAGTTGACACCTGTGGATTTTAACTCTCCCTCCTTGGTTGAAACTGAAGACCTTGAGATGCTGCCGTCAGGGATCCCACCTCCCACGGACCCCCTGACGCCAGATTCCTCAGACGCTGACCCGATGCCACCCTCTGGTGTCCCTTTGCCTGACGGAAGACCTGTTCCTCCATCAGGACCGTCGGACCCGCTCGACAGTATACCCATGCCAGGCCCGACGCTAGTAGGACCGACACTTCCTCAGTCTGGCCCGTCAGCAGGGTGTTTGCCAGGTCCTTCTGCTCCATCAGAGCCCCTGGTGCCAGGGTACCCGACACCGTAGTATCCGGTGCGCCAGTACCTGGCCCCTCAGTAACCAACGCCACAATATCTAGCGCCACAGTACCCGACGCCGGGCTACCTGCTGTCTGGCTACAGATACTCGATACAGGTACCCTCATTACCCATATCCCCCACTCCACAACCGCCGGCAGATCTGAAGGAGACCTTGACCTCCTGGTGGGCTGAGGCCAGGGCTCAGATCACCAAGGAGGTCGAAAGTCATCTCCCAACATTGGTGCCTCCACCAGACCCCACTGCCTAAGATTGAGACTCCTTCCCTTGCTCCCACACCAGAGGGGAACCCTCTGGCGCCCAAGGCAGGGAGGACAGGTGCCTCCGGGAACTCCCCAGAGGGGTCGTCCCTCCCAGGGAGGGGTCTTCTTCCTCTTCCTCAGAGACATCTGACTTGGAGTCCAGTCACTCTGACCATGAAGACGAGCCCCACACTCCAGAATACCCCAGGCCGAGGGATCCTCCGAAGTCCCTTCTGGAGGACCCTTCCTTTCTGGAGAATTAAGGAAGATCCAGGAAACATGCCAGTGGCAATCAGTGGAGCCAAACCCACAGCGTAAAAAACTTGCTGCTCATCTGGATCTGCCCAAGACCACTCCTACACTGATTCCACCCTGGATAGAGCCTTACACAGATCTTGTTTCCACCATCTGGAAACAACCCTCTCACTAGCCTCCCTTCTGAGGAAGGCGGACAGACTATACCAGGCTCCTGAGGATGTAGACTTTCTCAGCCTTCACCCCAAGGCGGATTCGGTTGTTGTCAGCGCTGCCCACAGCTGCTCAGCCAGCCCGAAACATCTAAGCTTGTCTCCGCCTGACAAGGAATCCCGGCTTCTGGACCAGTACAGGAAGAAGATCTTTTCCTCTTCTACCATAGGCATCAGGGCCCTCAACTGTGTTGCCCACATGGGGGATTTCCAGAAGTCCATCCTTAGCCAGGTGTAATCCATGTTGGACTCCCTTCCTGAGTCACAGACTAAGTAGGAATTGGGAGATCTAGTCCGTTCTGCTCTCTCAACCTGTAGGCACATGCTCCATGCCACTTATGATGCGGTGGACACAGCTGGAAGGAGCTCGGCCTTTGCTATAGGCCTACGGCATCATGCCTGGCTCTGCGTGTCAGGATTGGTGCCTGAGGTACAGTCCGCTGTACAGGATGCTCCCTTCAGGGGTTCGGTGCTGTTTGGGGGTGATGTCAAGGACGTCATAACCAAACTGCAAGAGAAGGGTACTGCACTCAAGTCCGTCCAGACTATGTACAGAGCCCTTCAAGGGCAGTGGCGTCCTTTTCATTGCCAAACCCGACAACGTCATAAACCTCAAGGAAAATGTGCCAACAAACGTCTAGCCCCTCCAGCAACCAAGACTCCCCCCAGCAAAAAACCTGCAGGAGCATCGGTTGCTGCGCTGCCCCACACCTCCTGACTCCTTGCCTCTCCCTCTGGCCATTCCAGAGGAACAGATAGAGGGGAGATTCTCCTCTCATATGCAAGGTTGGGAGAGGATAACATCAGACACTTGGGTGCTCCAGCTAATATCGGCAGGACTCTCAATAGAAATTCTGCAGAAACTGCCCCGAAACCCACCCCCTTAGTCGTCTTACTCCCCGCAACATCTTCCTCTGGTGCTAGAGGAAATCATCTCCCTTCTTTCGAAGGCAGCGATAGAGCCAGTCCCCACTCATCTTTGGGGGACAGGTTACTATTCCCATTTCTTCCTAGTTCCAAAGAAGACTGGAGACCTGAGGCCAGTTTTAGACCTCAGCTCCCTGAACATGTTCATGGAGTACAAATGCTTCAGAATGCTCTCCTTGCAGAGTCTTCTACCGTTACTTCAGCCGGGACAGTGGCTGTGTGCTCTGGATATGCAGGATGCTTACCTGCATATCCCCATATGCCCTTCCCATCACAAATACCTCTGTTTTTGTTTTCAGGGGGACCACTGCCAATTCAAGGCCCACCCATTTGGTCTTTCCTTGGCCCCCCCAAGTGTTTACCAAATGCCTGTCGGTGATAACGGCCCACCTGCATACCCAGGGCATGCAGGTATTCCCATACCTGGATGACTGGCTCCTGGCGGCCCCATCCAGGGAGGAACTCCTGCATTCCCTTTCCCTTACCCTGCAGGTTTTTACCAGCTTGGATATCACCATCAATCAGGCCAAGTCCCACCTGGTCCCTTGCCAGTGCCTCCAGTTTATAGGGGTGATTTTGGACACGATCACAGGCAAAACCTTCTTACCTCCAGATAGGGTCGAGACCCTTCAGAATCAGGCTAATCTTCTGGCTGGTCACAAGAGAGTTGGAGCCAGGTCAGTCCTCCTCCTCGGTCTAATGGCGACTGCCATTCCGACAGTCCAGTTTGCTCGGCTCCATATGTGGATCTCTCAGTGGACACTTCGGTCGCAATGGGATCAGACCAGGGACAGTGTAGCCCAAGAGGTGCTAGTATCGGATCCCATGATCAGGGACTTGCATCGGTGGATGGTTCAGAAGAAACTGTGTCTGGGGGTTCACTTCTGCATAGCTCCTCCTTCCCAGATGTTGACGACAGATGCGCCAGGGGAAGGCTGGGTTGCCCACCTGGGGTCTCACAGGACTCCGGGCAGCTGGTCCAGATTCGAGCAAAATCTGCACACAAATGTGCTCGAACTGAGGGCAGTCGTTTATGCCCTCCAGGCTCTTCTCCCCCTCATTCTCCCCGGTCATCTCCTCATCCAATCAGACAACATGTGCATAGTCTGGTACCTTAAAAAATAGGGAGTAACACATTCCTACCCCTTGTGCCGGGAGGCGATGAGAGTCTGGTATTGGGCAGCTAGCATTACCTTCACTTGACCGCAGTTCACGTTCCGGGAGTGGAAATGACACTAGCAGATGAACTCAGCTGGTCCTCATCCAGGTTCCACGAATGGGAGTTAGATCAACAGGTCGTAAACGACATCTTTCGTCGGTGGGGGTCACCTCAGATAGACCTCTTCACCTCTCCCCAAAACGCAAAGCTTCCCGCCTTTTGCTCACTCGCTCCAGGGCGAGACGCTTTCTGGCGGGACTCTGTCTTTCGGTTGGAAGGACAGCTTCGTTTATGCCTTCCCTCCCATTCCTTTAATTCTGAGGGTCCTGAACAAACTCAGATCGGAGGGGGCTCGAATGATTCTTATCGCCCCTTTCTTGGCCCAGGCAAGTTTGGTTCTCTCTTTTGTAACAGTTTTCAGAGGAACCTCCTATTCCTCTGTCGCAACAATTGTTGACCCAGGATCAGGGAACCCTTGTTCATCCAGGTCTCAAATCCCTTCGTCTCCATGTGTGGCTCCTGCAGACGTGGCTAAAGCCGCTTTGGAGTCTCTCTTTTAGTAGCGGACATTTTGGTGGAGGCAAGAAAACCTTCCTCCAGTTCCACCTACGCTATGAAGTGGAAAAGGTTTTCCATCTGGGCAAACTCAAAAGACTTTGAGTCTTTTTCGTGCCCAGTTAACAAAGTCCTGGATTACATGCGTCACCTCTTCGACCTGGGTCTCAGCCATTCCTCGTTAAAGGTCCGTATGGCAGCTATTTCAGCCTACCATATTCCCTTTGGAGACAGGACTTTTGCTCAGTTGGAAGTCTCTTAGACATTTCTTAAAGGGGTTCTCCATTTGAGACCACCCATTCGCATTCCTGCCCCTCCATGGGACTTGAATTTCATCCTGGAGAAGATCACTCTGCCTCCTTTCGAGCCAGCAGTGGCAGCTGACTTAAAGTTTCTCTCTTGGAAAACACTCTTCCTAGTGGCCATCACTTCTGCTCTGCGCATTTCTGAGCTTCAGGCCTTGATGTGTAAAATCCCGTACTTGATTTTCCACAAGGAACATGTGGCTGTTCGCACCAACCCTAAGTTTCTCCCTAAAGTGGTGGCTGAATCTATGCTGAATCAATCTATTGAGCTACCCGCTTTCTTTACGCAACATTCCAATAAAGGGGAGTGCTTCTTGCATACTTTGGATGGTCACAGAATTCTGAGATACTACAACATTCGAACTAAGGATCTCAGAAAGACTGATCAACATTTTCTCTTTTACTCACAAAAGAGAAGGCAATGCTGTCTCCAAGCAATGCCTATCCAAATGGTTGGCGAATTCGATCACTTTCTGTTACGACAAGTACAACAAGACCCTTCCGGGTCAAGTCAGAGGTCACTCCACCAGAGGAGTAGCTGCCTCTGCGGCTTGTTTCAAGAATGTGTCAGTGGCAGACATTTGTGCAGCCGCAACTTGGACTTCTGTCCATACCTTCACGACACACTACAGTTTGGACATCGCCTCTCGCCATAGAGCAGGCTTCAGGTTGGCTGTCCTACAAGGTCTCCTTTCATGAGTCCCATTCAGCCATGAGGTTTTATTTTATGGATGACAATCCTCTTCCCGCGAGTGGTTTTCCTTGTTCCAGACTGCTTGGGACTCAGTCCTATATGTGAATACCTACTGCAAGAGCCCTCTCGAAGTAAGATAGTACAGTTACGTAAGAACTTACTGTAACAGTAGATCTTCGAGAGAGACTCTTGCAGTAGATATTGCCTTCCCACCCTCCATCCCCCTAAGTTATCTTTGCTTCGTTTCCATGGGGGGAAATATCCTCTTCTCTCTCATCATGCCTCTTTTGGCCTTTGGCGGGAAAGAACTGGAAGGCAGGCATGGGGGACCGTCCCTTTATACCGATGTCTTCTGACACCGGTCACCTGACGTGGGGGCGGTCCCCAGCCAGAGACTGCTAGCTAGAAATTTTTCCGTGGGGTCCTGACACCTAGCGGCTTAGTCCTATATGTGAATACCTACTGCAAGAGCCTCTCTCGAATATCTACTGTTACAGTAAGTTCTTACTTAACTGTACTTTGATCCTGTCCCTGTGCAAGGCCTTAGGTAACCTTGGGTAACTGCACCCAGAGTAGTGCATTCAGTTCTAGATGCCATACAGAAAGTATGTTGAAGATTTTGAGAGTGTCCAGAAGTGGGACCACCAAGCTGATTTGTAGTTTTGGTCATAAGTGCTACAAGAAAAGACTGAATATACTCAAAAATTATTTTCAGCTGGAGAAGAGTAGGCTGAGCACAATGTTGAATAGTAAAAGGGATAGATAAGGTGGCGTGTACACAGCTGTTTGATGTGATGAATGCAAGCACAATTGGAAGACTTGCAGCAAAACTGAGGTGGGCAGGATGAGGTAAAACAGCCGGAAACATTACTTCATGCAGAGGTTGATCAGCATTTGGAATACACTACCGATTAAAGTAATGTAAACTAAGCACCATTCACGTTTTAAAAGCAAAACTAGACAAATTCCTGAGGGAGAAGGATTACGCAGCACTTGTAGGGTTCATATTTAAGCTTGGGTGTGTGTCAGTACTCAAACTGGGGTATAGTCTCTGTTGTGCAGTAAGAGAAAGGGACAAAGTGGACCCTAACTCCTTTCTTCCATCACAATGTTACGTTATCGTCACACACACACGCGTGCATGCAAACGCACACACACGTGCACACACTTCACTTGCGTCTCACTCCAGACCTTCAGTCAGGATGGTGGCCTCTTTCATCACTTATGGTAGAGGCACGTGCATCCCTAATGTAACCTGACAGCCTGAGGTAGAAGTCATGATTATGCTCTGAACCTGACACTGCACCATTTACATGGCTAGTGTTTCAAAAACTAAAAAGTACTAGCTAGGGTAAAGGCATTTTTTTATTGCAATTCATAAATAAAATGCAGTTAACTCATTATACCCTGGGTGGCCATTTTGTATCAGGAGAATCAATGGATAGTTCGGACTTCATACAGAGCTATTGGGTACAAAGATGAAATGCTGACAACCACTTGCTGCGGCCATAGTTTTAAGTTTGAGTACTGTAGATGGGACAACTAAAATGGTATTTGGTATATCAGCACACTCCATGTCTACCACATGAGGGTATTTATAAGTGATTATATATTCATGTCTGGCTGCACTGGTCAGTGTGAACTTCAGACATGACAGTAGCAAGTCTTTGGATCTTGATTTCCGAGGCAGGGGGCTATGTGGTTGCTCCTAAGTGACCTTCTACCAGTGAACCAGCGCATGTTGCCAAATTGGGATTGAGATAAGCTAGTTATTATAGTAGGAAACTCTGCAGGGACGTGGCAGCTCATCACCACCCAGGGGACTTGCTGTGGACACTAGTGTTGATCTGTAGGACTGGATTTCAGGCCAAGAAATGGTGGGAGAGAAGAAACCTTATTTTAAAAATGCGGCTTCATCCATAAGACATTGGTAGGTTCACAGCTCGTGAGTCGACATCTGGGATCATCCAGTAGACTTGAACCAAAAGGAAATTCCAGTAAGTATGAAGGAATTTCTCCTGTGCTCCACTGGTTTGGCTCATACCCTGATTCTTCAGCCATTAGATTTTTCATTTCCATGTTTACCCAGGATAGCCCAGCTGGGATGCAACCAGGGCTCCAGATAAGAGGAGTACCAACCTATTTTACTCACCTTATTTTAGGAAATACTCTTCAGAAATTTTTTTTTTTAGATATGTCTTATCCACATCAGAGAGATACTATCTCACAGCCATGGCGTATGATTCTGACTTCTGTACACCCCAGTTAAACAAATCACTAAGGGACTGGGAACAATACTCCGTCTGTTTTGTTTTTCAGATGGTGGGCCCCATGGGAATTTATTCCTTTTCATACTTACAGTCTATATGAAAATTACCTTCAAAATATTACTTGACCTATTTATCACTTAAGGAAAAACTTTATCCTCTGGAAGACTTATTAGTTAAAATAGTGGAATCCCCCTCGAAATTGGTGTCGGTTATTGCCCTACATCTACTAGGCGAAACCTCAGAGCATATTATATAAGTAACTACAGCAGTCCGAAAGAGATGATTTAGAGGTGGTTAGGCAAAGATGGGCTAAAGATTTAGACTCTATGATAGAGGAAGAGAGATGGCAGCAAGCGACTCTCCCTTATTCGAAAATTACCTCAACAACATACTGGAGGGAGTTTGCGTGGAAGATCAGGCTCCGCTTCTTTGAGACCCCGGATATTTCTGCTAAGATCCAAGGGCCAGAGCAGGGGTCATGTTGGAGAAAATGTGGATGCAAGAGAGCAAGCCGTGCTCACATATTTTGGTAGTGTCCTAAGCTTAAGGGATACTGGAATTAAATTATATCAGAATTGACAGAAGTTGTTTGGATATTAGAATGGTGTACACCATCTTTCATCCTAACTGCCACCCTCCCATCTGGAATTAAATTAAATTGGAAACAATATAAAATAGTTACACTCTTAATCTTGATAGCCAAGAAAGTACTCACTAGACTCTGGCACACAGATAAAATTCCTACTAAAGAGGCGTGGAACAGCCTAACTTGTGAGGTATATAATCTGGGACGTACATCAGCCAGATTGAATAATAGACCGAAAAATGTTAATAATAACTGGAGGCTTTGGACCTCTTATCATTTGGAGCATTACCCTGAATTTGTTCCATGAGGGCAGTATATTTTCATGATGATGTACTACACCGTATCCCGACCCAAACCCAGTTATTAGATAATTCCATGTTCAAGAAGAGGTCCCAAGCTGTAATAGAAATAATGTTAATGGGACAGATTAAGTGGTTTTTAACGGATTTCTACTGGTCACAGATGATGAACTTGACTATACCTGAAGGTAAAGGAAATGCTTCTTCTCTACATCTGATAACAATGTTTTTACTACTGTCACTGTTATTTATGCTATGTACTGAGTGCAAATGATGCATTTCCTTGCACTATATATGTTTGTATGTCTAAATATAAAATTAAAAATTATAAAAAAAATTAATGAGTACCAATACTCACCCAACATTTGTAAATACTCCACATTCCAAAGAATGGTGCTTCAAAACATAACTGGTGATTCCAAAGGAGCATTTTATTTTCCAGATTTACAGCACTCTTACCCATCCCAAGTTTGTTTCACTCACTATATTTTAAAACTGATGATTAAATTATTCCTGCCTACCAACATTATCAGGAGTATTGTTGGCACCTGATCAGTTCTTATCTAGAAAAAAAACAACATTCATAGTTTCATAGATGAGTACAGGTTCAAAGGTGTTAGCCCATAGAGAACTCGCCAGTGGTGGAAAGTATACTTTCTATCACCCATATGAAAATCTAATCTTCTTTTAAACTGTTCCACATTTTCACTTGTAACAGTGTCTACAGGGAGTGAGTTCCATATGGGAGGCACCCTCTGGGTAAAAAAAATTCTTGTACGCTTCAACATTGTTTTTAAAAATGTACTCCTCACTCCACTTCATCCAACTATTTGTACTCATCTGAAGTTGGTTTTACTCACCTCACTTTCAAAATGAGGAGGAGTACAGTACTCATCCCAGAAAATCTTATTTGAAGTCCTGGGTGCAACACCTAATTTTTTATAAATTGCTTATTCTACTTAATTTTACAACTTGGCGAACTGACTCGACAGTAGGTTAAGTGACTTGCTCAAGGTCACGCAGTGAGCCAGTGACTGTAATGGGATTGTAACCCTGGTTCTAAAGCCAGTGCTTTGACCACTTGATGGCACCACCTCTGTCTTGACTGCTTACGCTGACCTTGGTTTCTGATCCATTTCTAAGTGTGAATTTCTTTATTCTACTCTTGGGAGTCCTGCTCCATTTTTGTTGGCACCATTCCAGTTTTACAAAGAGAGGAAAGTGTCCTCCAGTTTCCCTCCTTTTATACAAGTTCCAAAAGTCAAATGTCAGGCCGGCCCGGTGGTGCTGAGGGTTGAGGCGCTGGACACCACACCTCGCACCGCGCCTGCGACCCGGGTTCGGGAATGAGCCCGGGCCGTCAGGGGTTGGCAGGGAGGGAGAGGATTGAGCGTCCGGAGGACAGCTCTCCTCTCCGGGGGGGTTCTGACTCGGCACTTGTCTGGCCTCTGGCAGAAGCCAGAGGCACAGCAAGAGCATGAGGACACAGAGAGGGTTGGGAGTGAGGACGTTGGGGGGGACGCCTTGACGTTTGGGCGTAGCCACTCCCTTAGAACAAGGGAAAAAAGACACCGAAATGCTGAGTATGGACCCTGGTGGCTGCTGACTGTCTGAGAGACCCGACGAGAAGTTGTTTGTTCTGGGTGTACGGGCCCCACCTCGTACCCACCTGGGAGGTAGAATGCATTTGGCTCCATTGGGGTATACTAGGATCCAGGTAAGGCAGCAGTGTGTAATACCTATAGCGACTCCCGACTGAGCGGGGCTCTGTGTGTGGGAGAGAGATAATTACGTATTTAAAAAAAAGTCATATGTCAGTTTTTTTATTTTTATTAAACGTTTTCGTTACACACATTACAAGTAAGAAAAGGGTTGCAGTTAATTTATAAATGTTTACAGTGGTAGCATTATTTTTGCAGCAGAATTATTAATCTCTGAGGGTAAAAAACGTTGTTCTATGAGATCAGTACTCTAGGTAGTGATATATAATAAGTAGTCCATCTCCATGTTACACCCCAGTTAATAATGTCAAGGAACGGGGATTAATCGTATAGTTTTTAAAAGGTATCCAAATAATTACCAAGGTATAAAGGAGTGTATTTGTGATTTTCTTCCCCTCATAATATAAATGAAGTATAAGAGGAAATCCAGGTCAATTTGATCCCTCTCTAACCCCCCTCCGACCCCATTACCTGCTAGGTGAAAAACTCAGGTATGACAACGCACAGTAAGGGGAGAATTATGGGCAGAAGGCGGGGTCCACCGTTGATTGGTGAAGAACCCACCACTGCCATTTCAACAGGTAAAATAGACCCTTATTTTGTATTTTAACATTGAAACTTTCAGAACAGTATATATCAGACATGATAATTCTCCATTCTTGGACCGTAGGAATCAAAGTTGACATCCACCTACGAGTTATAACTTTTTAGCTGCAAAAAGGAAGACCGGAAGGAGTGTCTTGTACCATGGGGGAGTGTGGTCCGGAAAGATCCCTAGTATAATTTGTTCGGCCGTTAAGTCTACTGGCTCATTGAATATCCCAGCAAGTTCTTTCTGAAGAGAGAGCCAAAAGGGCATCAACAAAGGGCACAGCCAAAACACATGACCCAGTGAGGCCCTAGGACACCCGACTCTCTCCAGCATCTCGCATATTTTTCTGTTAGAAACTTCAGGAGAATTGCTGGAGCCCTGAAAAATTGGGAACGGCACTTCCAAGCAAATTCCCTCCAACGAGGAGATGATGTAATCTTTATAGCTTGTAGTGCCGATCCCAGCCAAGCCTCAAAAGAAACCTCTAGAGACAAATCTCTGTTCCATTCTTGTAAGATTGAAGCCGTGGATTCTAACTGCTCACTCCTCAACCCCCTGTACAGTTGTCCTATAATGTGAGTCCCCAAATTTCCTCTGATAGCTTCAATAAATACTTTTAATAAATCAGGAAGAGGGGAGGACATTTTAACCTGAAGGCCTCTGTTTCGCAGTATATGGTTACGGACTTGGAAGTATCTAAATAAGTCTGAGTCCTGAAGGCTATATTAAGATTGTAGTTTTTCAAAGGGAAGAATCCCTTGGGGAGAAACAAACTGGAAGACATGGGATAATCCTGCCTGTCTCCAGGTGGAAAAGGCATTATCCATATGAATAGGGGCAAAAGTTTCATCCTGGGAAATTAACTTGCAGTACTCATAAATGGTATGAATTGGTTGGGACCTTCTTATACGCCTACACAGTCTAAAAACCGGAGAGGCAACCTTCGTGAGGGTCGAGGCTGACATTGATCTCTCGTCAGAGGAAAATAATATTCTGTTAATATCAAATAGATCATTTAAGTGAAATTCGATAGTTTTCCAAGGCGAGACATAGATCCCGCCAGCCAAAGTATCAAGAATTCTTTAGAAATGCTGCCTTGGCGGCCTTGGCATGGCCAGTGAGTCTACTCATGGCGCCCAACAACCCGGGTTTGGGAACAGACTGGGGCGGCTGGGCGGTGACGGGCCACGGAGAGGAGAATCGAGAGTGCCCAGCGCTCTCCTCCTCTGGGGAGGGAGGGGATTCATGTTCTGCAGCTTTACTGCCACCTGGGTGACCACAGGTGGAGGTGCAGCGGGACTGCATACAGAAGGGAGGGAGGACGTGGGCCAGAGACCGGAGCGCTCGCATGTCTCATCGTGCGCTGCCCCTAGGTTTCCCTAGCATGCTCACATCCTGTGGGAGGGGACAGGAAAAAGGAACCTGTTGTGGAGGATGGAGACGGGACCCTACTGCCCCAGATAACCCATAACCAGGCTACCATTGGATGCCACAGAGGGACCTCCTGACACACACTGATGGACTGGAGGGGGTAATGGGTCTCCCCCCTCCTCCCTGCCTGGGGGGGTAGGCCAAGGCAGCATGGAGGTAGGTCCGAGCGACACCATGGTGGGTACCCAGGGAGGGATTAGGGGAGCACAGTCTAGGGATTCCCTGAAAAAGTTCCACCACGGCAGAGGAGAGGAGCTATAAAAAAAAAAAAAAAAATGCTGTCCTTGCATATAGGTTAAAGTCTGGCAAATTAAAACCTCCCTGGGCGAATGATAACTTAAGGATGGATAACCTTATTTTTGGGTGTCCCTTACCCCATATAAAACCTGCTGTCATTCTATTCCATGATTTAAGGTAAAAAGTCGAGGGAAAGAAGGGGATATTTTGGATCAAGTACAGGAGACGAGGAAGAATATTTATACGAATAATTTTAGTTCGCTGATAGAAAGAAAATATACCAGAAGTCCACCTATCCAGATCCGACTAAATTTGTAATGAGAAGGGTTCATAATTTATCATTTCCATGACAGCTGGGTCCTTAGGTCTATGAAGACCCAGGTATTTAATTGTAATGGAATGCCATTTACTGTAAAGGGAAAGGCCTTCTTAAGTTCCTGAGAAGGTTTAAAATTGAATGTCAAAATTTCTGTTTTAGACAGATTTAGTTTAAATCCAGCTATTTTCTCAAACCAGGTCAAAACTTTTCAGACTGAAGGAATTGAAGTATATGGGGACAATAATGTTGGTCATATATCATCAGCAAGCATATTAATTTTGTATTCCTGTTGACCTGTGGGTATGCCCTCTGTCTGGGATGAAGAACTCAAGACAGAGGCCAGGTATATTGCAAAGAGATAGGGGCAACCCTGCCACGTACCCCTACTCAAATGGAACGAAGAGGATAGAGCCCCATTGGCTCGTATATAAGCCCTTGGAGACCTATAAAGTTTAATTAAACTTGTGATAAATGAGGGGAAGTGAAATGCTGCTACAGTGTCCCACAAAAAGGACCATGAAACACGGTCAAAAGCCTTCTCGGCACCAAGGCTAATAAATACAGATTGAATTTTCCTGGTACAGATATATTCTTGGAGAACTACTGTTAGGCGAATATTATCCACAGTACTGTTTTTGATGAATCCAGACTGGTCAGGGTGTATAATTTGTGGAATAATAGATTCCAATCTGGATGCCAAAATAGCTATGTAGATTTTATAGTCCATGTTTAATATGGAGATGGATCGATAAGATCTAGCATCCCGAGAGGTCCTTCTGGGGCTTGGGTATTGGGGCAATTGTTGCGAAGTCCCAGGATGGAGGAAGGGCACCACCCTGAAAAACTTCAGTAAATAAAGCATGAATTTTGGGGGTAGTTTCCTTAATAAACATCTTATACCATTCTGATGTGTAACCATCTGGTCCTGGGCAACAACCTGTATTACAATTTTTAATTGTTGTAATTATCTCAGCCTGGGAGAGGGGGGCTTTTAAATCATTGATTTGGGAGAGTGACAATTTTGGGAGACTAGCTTGATTTAGAAATTGTGAGGGGTCAGGTGGGTTTAAAGGTTCCTCCACTGAATATAATTTGGCATAGTAGGACGAAAATGCCTGGAGGATATGTTCGTCTGAGTGATGACCCTTCCCTGTGGTTAAGTTTTTAAGTTTCAAAATAGTGGCAGTACGTCTATGTGACCTGAGCCTCTGAGCCAACTTCCTGGTCCCTCTTGGTCCCCTCTCATGGACTGTTTGTCGAAGATAAAATAGAGACTGTTAGACCTTATTATCTATAATTTTTTGCAACGCGGCCTTTGTATCTTTGATCAGCCTTTGCACCTCTGTATCACCCTCTCTAAACAACATGTGATGGTTCAGAAGCCGCTCAGAGAGTCCACAGTATTCAGCCTCTCTTTCTTTATATCTTTTGGTGGAATAGGCTATTATTTCCCCTATGATAGTTGCCTTCATCGCATCCCATTGGATAGCCTCAGGAATATCCAGCGAGGCATTTTCCGAAAAAAAAAGGGGGCGTCTAGATCTGATTTCGTCCTGAAATCCCTTATCAGCTAGGGTCAAGGAGTTCAATCTCCAGAGGGTTTGTTTCTTTTTCCTACCCATATCAACCTTCAACATTAAGGGATGGTGGCCCGAGAGGACCTTCGGGCCTATTGATATATCTTGGACCGATGTCAAATTTTCACATGTAGTAATAAAATAGTCCAATCTAGAATAAGACTTACAGTAAATCTTGGAGAATAGTAAATGTAGCCATGGGAAGAAGGAAATAGGCACCTCCACACGTCTATCAACCCCAAGTGGTCCATGGTATTTCTGAACTGTTTAGCAGTGGATGAGTTCCGATGTCTCTGTGGATTGGAACAGTCCACGTGGGGCAGCAAGGTTACATTAAGGTCTCCCCCAAGGACCAGTTGACCCTGGAGAAGATCTAACAAGGTTGTAGGGAATTTTGTCGGGGGGGGGGGAGTAGACACTGACCAAAGTGACCCTCTGACTATAAAAAGGCCCTTAATCACATACCTCCCTTGAGCATCAATATGTGTCTGTAAAATTTCTAGGGGAGTATTGTGGGGAATGTACCTCTCTTTCTACCCCTTGGGTGCGAAGAAGCAATCACCTTATATCTGCCTCCCCAGACTAACTTGAGGTGCTCTGCATCCGAGAGGTGAGTTTCCTGGAGAAAATTAAGGTCCACAACCTGCCTCTTAAGATGTTGCATGAGGCGGGCCCTTTTAATGGGGTCATGGAGACCATTGACATTATGTGATAAAAACTTAACCGGATTAACTGGCATCATACAAAATTTCTGAAGTTGTAACCAAGTTACTTTACCCCCCACCTTCCGGTATAAGAAACTTTAGCCAGACCACACTCCCCCAAAGGTGGCGGTCCAGCTGCGAGAAAAGAGATATCTGCTGCCTGTGATTTATAACTGTAACCAATAAAACATATTTGATTATCCAAGAGTCTAGATGTGTGTAATTTTTTTCTCTCCCTCCCTTCCCCCAATATTCTGCTTGTTTATCAAACTACTAAACAGCTCTATAAAATTACCTATAATGGTTCCAAAAGTAATAGTAAACGTTATCTTAATTTGTAAAATATATGGGCCTAAAAGTAAGTACAGATAGCAACCATAAACCCATAAGAGCTGTTGTCGAGCTTCTTGACACCCAAAGGAGGTTCTGAAACCCTCCCCACCCCACCCTACCAAAGTAAAAGTTTGAACACTCTGGGGTAAATTACCCCCAGTTATAACTTGTGGACCCTCAGAACATGGAGCCTGAGTAACCATAACGAAAACTATATACACAGTGACTCCCAAGTGGGAGGAGGTGCTCATTCTGAGCTCCCCCTGGGACATCCTCCACCTACCTCATGAAAAGGGGACAGGGGAGGGATGTGGGGCCTCAATAGCACACTCGGGGTTTACTATCTCTGAGTTTAGCGGAGAAGCCCCTTGATGGAGCAGCGTAAATACCTCTCAGAAATGGAACCAGTATAACTGGGTTCTGCGTCCAGACATACCCCAGGAGAGGCAATATGCCTATCCCCTTAATAGAAGGTTGGCAATATTCACATTTGTTATGGAGAGAAGGTTTGACAATAGCAATCAGACCTTTATTATAATCCTGTCTGTTAAGTTATTCCCCCCCCCACCACCAATTCAGTTGTTGGGAAACCAAGCCCAGCTCGCCTTTCTATCGAAAACCATGGAATGACGTAAGCATGGGAGATTAAAATGTCCAAAATGAACACCCCATATTTCTTGTCTCTCAAGAAAGTCCAGTAACTATTGTTCTATATGCACCTCTTGTAATTGAGGTATGACCATCATGTCCAATCTCTCCCTTCAACGGATAGCAGCCCAGTCATAGTTTTCTACTGTTAAACGGGGAGGGGGAGAGGACACCACCAATGAAGGTGCTGGAAAAAATGCGGGGGGGGGGCTTCCATGTCCGTAATCCAGCCTGGGATCTACCTCGCCATCTGAGGACAGAGAAAAAGTCCAAAGGGCATTCTAGTGCCAAATCATAGATATAAAAGGTTTTTTAAATGACTGGATTGTATTAGGAGCACTCCCTCTCCCTCAACCCCAGCAGCATCCCACTCCAACCCCCAACCATCCCTGTTCCCAGCATAGGAGAATCAAGCCCCCAAATGGGGGATTTTGTTATATCTACCAATCCAGGAGGGCAGTTCACGTTGGTAAAGTAGGATTCCTATACTGCTGCAATTTCTTCAGGATTTTGTCAAGTGGCAGCGATGATGCATGTGAGTGTCTAGATCGTTCAGTCTTCTCCATCTGGTTCTGTCATGTTTTCCCCACTTCAGCAGTCTTATCCGAGATGATGCCTCTAGCCAAAAGATCTGCCATCGCCTCAGAAGCCGAGGTATACTGTAAGTCAGCTGGCCCGTGGAGAGGAATACTGTGAGTTTAGCTGGATAGGGGATACGAAATCTAATCTTTTGGGACGGAAGTGCAGGAAACAGCAAGCTATAATCTCGGCGTTGTTTCTGGGTACAAGGGGCATAGTCATTATCATAAAGCAAACGCTGTTGGCCCCACAATACTTTGCCCTTCTGTCATGCCTTTCATAGAAGGGTCTCCTTGTTTTGGTAGCTCAACATTCGAATGACAAAAGAGCGTGGCCTTGCCCCAGGGCCTGAGGGTTTAGGGCCTAGGGCTCGATGAGCCCTCTCCACATCGATCTGAAAGTCAGGCTTTAAGTTGAGTACCAAGCGCAGTAGGTAATTGGCAAAGGCTCTGGGGTCGTTCCCTTCTTCATCTTCGGGGAGACCGAAGATACGAATATTTCTCCTCCTGCCACGGTTCTCTTCATCCTCTTGATGTAGTGAGATGGCTAGCTGCTCAGCCACGAGAATTTTAATGGTCCCCTCAAGCTCATCCAGCCTAGTAGTATTCCGGGATATCTGGAGGTCCGCTTCTGCAACTTGACCTTGCAGTACTCCCAGGTCAGTTCGAATGCCTTTTGGAGACTCTCGGATCCCACCACGGAATTCCGTAATCACCTGAAGTATAGCTTCATTGTTGGGCTCTGGAGGCTTTTTTGGGCCCTTTGGATGAGATGAAGCTGTGGATTTCTTCCCCGAACTCGGAACAGGCCCAAGCTGCAGGTTGCCCTCGTCAGACATGCGCTGTTCTACGTCGGTGAAATCGGAGATGGGCTGGAACTGATTGCGGCTATTTTTTGCCAGCACTAGTTGATGGAGTGCAAACCCCAACTATATCTTTTGTCAGTTTGCAAGATTCAAGCCGTAGAGGAGGGTTCAGCACTGTATTATTTTTGATGTAGGCAGGAGCCTCTCAGTCTGCTTGCTCACCCAAACATACCAGAACCGGAAGTCCTCAAATGTCAGGGTTGATGTTGGCCACACCGAATGCAACAGGTCAAGGAAAATCAGCCACACGTCACCCTGTTTAAATTTAACCTAAAAATCTGTCATTTAGACAGTTTTGTTTGTGAGGTTTCCCTCACAAGTATATACAAACGTACTTATATTCTTATTTAAATTTACACACAGGTAGACCATTAATTCCTGATGATGCCCAATACATGGTAAATATCAGGCTTACGGAGGTGGTCTCTCAGAGAAAACGAAATAAAAGTATTACTGAAGAGATTATCACCATGCACTGTGTGGCTGATTTTGCTTTAACCATTCCAGGTCTCCCTATTCTAAATTTTGTTTAATTTTCTTACTTGTCCTAAAAGATTTGTTTAGTTTTCGCCATATTTTCCGTAAAGAAAATACTTTCGGGGAAATCAAGTCACATTAGGCCTCTAAAAAAGCCTGTGTTGAAAGCCCACAGTAAGTGCCTGTACTGTTCAGGTCAAGAACACTTGTTAAAGAAATCATTTAAAGCCTGTGGCGTAAAAATCCTCTTGCTCTTTGTTAGACCTGCTTGAGTTTGAGGATCCCATCTATGGATGGAGGAGGTAAGTCCACTGACCACATTTTTGGTTCCTCCTGTGCTGTTTATTTTTTTTGGGGCTGTCAATATCTCTGGCTAAGCATGGACACTGGTTCTCTAGTGGTTGCTGTGGTTCTTCTGTATCTTAATCAGGTGTAAAACACTGTGATTTAAGATCCAAGGACAGGTTCAATTCCTTTTCCAGGCTTATAACTGGTTTCAGCTCCATGGACTCCCATCCCCTACTGGACAGTTCTGGTTGTGGTTGGAAACACTGGCATCAGTTTCAGAGGTTCTAATGGACAAGGTCTAACCCGGTTCTGTGATTCCTGGTATCAGTCATAATGCCACTACAAGGCCAGGAAACTGTTCAGGTTCTTCTGAGCTGGTTAACATGATGAGGAAGAAGCACTCGGCTCTGGAGTTTAGTTTCAGTGCCACTCCAATAAAAGTGTACTTCAGCTCTGTGGTCTGGGTCCCACCACTCATTAAACTGATGTGGAGCTTCAGAAACCTGCTAGGAAGTTCTCCAGACTCTTCTGGCTAATATACTTTCCTCACTTTTTTCTTGGGAATGGTCCATATCTTGTATGGACAGTCTAACTATGGGAGCACACAAGGGGTCAATATGCCACAGGTGTTCTTATTAGCAATAGCACCATTCCCCCTTAAGTCAGCCTCATTTCTCCAAGTTCAGACTTCTTTTGTGACTGCTGGGACCCCTTCCGCTGGTTCAACCAAGGACACAAGCTGAAGGTCAACTGGTATGGAGATGTCAGTCCCCACAGTGCTAAGGCATCTCCTAGAGGAGTGGGATCCTGACTCCAAGGAATTTGAACCAGCGGCTTTCTTTGAGATTGGGGAGGACACCCTATAGCAGACTCCTGATGTTTCCAGAACAGATGACATTGGGAACTAGGGGTGGGCGAAGTTTATTTTCTGCCAGTGTAATTCTGGCGATATCCACTGAAATTTCGCCAGAATTACGATTTTGGTTATTTCCATCTAATTTAAAAAGTATTTGTCCAAATTGTACCACATTTGGCATGGTGACATTTCCAATGCCCGTACAGACGAGTACCAAGTTTCAGATCTCTGTCTTTAAAGCTGAGTTATAAGCCTTCAAACTTTCGAAAATTTTAAAATTATAATTCTAGGAGTGTGGATATATTGTTCATCCACACTCTTTGGCATGTCCCTTTCCCCTTTAAGGATCACTGGAAGTCTTCAAGCTGGCTCCTCCCACCCACCCACCTGGGTGGTATTTACCTCGGCTCAGCCCCATAACACCAGATCTTCCTTTCCGCTGGAAGATTCAGTGCCTTTCTCATGCTCACGCATTCGTAGGCACTGGCTTTCAAATCGGTTCTACTGAAACTTCGAATTTCTCGAATTAGCGATCGCGAATTGGTCGCTTCTAATATGGAAGAAAAATCTTCCCTTGGATTTCGCCGGTGCTCCTGCGGCCAGAAGATGTCATGTACCGGTCCCCTCTCCGTGTGCGTCTACTGCCTCGGTGTCGGCCATGACACCTCATCCTGCAGTTTCTGCTTGGCCTTCCATCCCAAAGTCCTGGACGACCATCTTGCACGCCTGCAGCTGGGGAGACCGGAAAAGAGGAATCCTCCAGTGAAATCAAAGGAGGCTAGGTGGGCAGTTTCCGCGATGGCAGGATCTGCTGAACAGTTTGAGCGCATGCAGTCCTTCAAGGAAGAAGCAGCCTGCTCTTCCCAGAGCTTTTTCATTCTACTTAACCTGGGCTCCACCTTCTTGGGTTCCTTCAGGGAGCTGTGCCAGTCTCTCCCTACCAAGGGGGAGGCACCTGTGGGCCCGCACTCTTCCCGATCCCATCCCCAGGATAAGGATCTGAGTAAGTCTTCGTCTAGACAAAGATGCTCTTGGGACCGAGAGAGATCTCAGTACCAGGAGCATGCGGTCTCGACCTCGGTCAAGATCACTTCCTCGGCCGCTGGCTTCTTGGGCCTGCCGTCAGTCCAGATGACCGAGGATGTGGCTGATGAGGTCGAGATCGTTATCGACCCACTGTTGCCAACTCTGGTCAACAATTCTCTGGAAAGGACCCCGGTCCTTGTCTTCCATGATGAGGAGACTCAGCCTGCTGGAGTCTCCATCGAGGATCCGGTCCTGGACTCCGGGAAGCCACCGGGCCTGCCGGTATCTCCTGACTGACTGAGTCGGTCTGCCCAACCTCAGTTGAGGTCTAGGACCCCCTCGTCCGAAAGGCAGAGGAAGGGCCACAAGCGCTCAAGGAAGAGGCGACGCCATAGGTCGTCCTCCTCAGATGAGGAGAGGCTCCGATGGAAACTCCGGCGCTACGAGGACCTCATGTGGCAGCAACTGATTCTGGCCAGGCATAAGCCTACCACGGCTTCCTCCCTGGCCATTACCTGGCTTTCGCCTCCCAGGCCAAAACCAACCCCCTTGGAGCCGATCAGATTGGTTCCCCTGCCCACAGAGCTGGCAAGACCACCAGTTCAGCCTGTTACGGTCTCTCCACCCATTGTGGTGGAACCACAGCCCAAGCAGCCTGTGGGAGCGGCTCCTTCCAAGCAAGATAGACCAGACACTGGGCTTCCCCGGCGTTTGTCGGTCATGGTCACCCCAGACCGCCCCCGGTGAGTCGAAGGTGACACGGGCGGTAGGTCATTATATCCGGACTCCTCGGATTCAGACGTCACCGGTCTCCATTCACATCCAGGGGATGATGATTGGACCGCTGGCCTAGAGACGGAGGAAGGTCCTTCGTCCTTTCAAGGGATCCTCCTCCTCATCTCTGAGTCTACAGGGATGCCCCCTGGAGCCTATCCAGAAAAAAGCAGAGTACCCTCTCACTGACATCCTCAAGAGAGGGGATACCCTGACGGAGGCCTTTCCTGTGGCCGAGGCCATAGTTGGACCGGCCTTAGGACTATGGCAGCATCCTGCCTTTTGTCCATCTCCGTCTGCCCGCATGGCCCGCAAGTACGCGGTGCCCATGGGGTCCCTTGCAGGGTTCACAGAGCACCCTTCGGCCGAGAGCCTGGTGACTGCCTCTGTGTTCAGGTGTACTTGCAGTTCTTCTTTTTTTTTTTTTGTACTTTAGTTTTACAATTATCTTATATCATCATACAGACAACTTTGCCTTATTCAGGACACACCAGTATCATTGATACAAACCATAGAGAGAGAATTTTACCTCTCCCAGTAATCTTAGGATTGATGCTTCCCAAATATTTTGATACCACATAGAGGGGAAAGCTTGAAATTTTAACTAACAAGTACAATAGTATTTTTAAGCTGTGTTTGCAAGCCCACGAGTAATGTGACTATATCGTTTTACTGAAAGACAATGTTTTAAAGTCTGACAAGAAGACGCCCCACAACTGGGACTAAAGGTGTCACACTATATAGCTATAAGTAGATAAGTGTCCTAATAAAATAAAGCATTAAAGGCAACGTTTACCCCAACATATACCGATCATTTAGCTAACACACCCCATGTAAGAAGTAAAATTAAGCACTGATACAACTGTACTAATTGACATTATAAAGTAGATATACCAGCTCTACAATACTAAAATAGGGCTATAAAAATATATATCCCCCAAATAGGGTATGGTTTTTAATAAGCAGAAGAAAGCCCTGTTATGTTAGCGCTTAGTTCAGTGGCTTCATTTATTATAAAAGTAAATAGTCTCAAGGATTGTCCACATCTCAAAGAAAAAAAACAAGAAATAAGATGGGCTGTTACAGAAGTTATTATATGGAGTGTCATAAAATTTAGCCTCACTACTTTTCAACTATCTTCATGGTCTTCCGACTTATTGCTCTCTTCTCCATGGCCTCGATGCCGACTCCGGCTGGTATCAACAAAGCGAGAGGCCCATTTGCCTGCCTCGATAGGTTCTGAGAACACCCAAACTTTTCTCTTATGGACAATTGGTAACCATGCTGGAAAGACCATCGTGTGTACAATCTTGGCATCCCTGAGCTGTTTTCTCACCCCATCGAATTTCTTTCGTCTGGTTGAGGTAGCATAGCTAATGTCAGGGAATAGGTAAACAGTTTGTTCATCCTGTGAAATGGTGCCCGCTTGACGAGCATAGCGGAGGATCCTGTCCCTAGTGCCTATGCCATCTGTGACAATAAGCAGGGTACGAGGTGTTTCCATGTCCTCCCGGTACCCACGGGGGGTAATTCTACATGCTTTTTGTAATCCGAAGGATACTTCATGACCCTCCGGGTCTAATTTGTCTACCAGCCAGTCCTGTAAGAACATTAAAGGGTGGTCCCCCTCGATCCCTTCTGGCAAGCCTAGGACACGGATATGCGAGGAGCGGGTCTGGTTTTCCAGAGTCTCAGGTCTGGCCCTCAAGTGCGTATTTTCTTTCACCATTAAAGATGTTGCTGCCGTAGCTGATTCAGCCTGTTTCTTTATTTCAAACAACATGAAGTCTTGCTGTATTCTGACAATTGCAGTTAGCTCCAGCCTTTGAACTGCCCTGGAGAGTATAGGGTTAAATTTCTATGCAGGGCATAGAACGTTGAGCTCGAGCTCAGTTGAAGACTCTGTATGCAGTACTTTGAATCCAAACTGTCAGATTCTTTACTCCGTTTCACTGAACAGTCACTCCGGAGATTTCTCCTGTTGCTCGGTTCAAAGACTCGGTTAAAGTGTCGGTTAAAGTCTCGGTTTTGTAAATTATTTACCGCAGTGTGGTTCACTCTGTCTAACGGTACAGTATGTACTAGTGTGTTTTGGGTTGTGGAAATTGTAAAGTCCCGATCGGTTCGCTAAACCGATCCTTTAAGTCTTACAGTTTAATCATTTTAGTGTGTGATTACCAGTTCTTATCGGTTTAAAAAAAAAACAAAGCGTGTTTTAAGTTTTTCAAACACCAGAACACGGTTAGAAGCTGATAAGAGAGTCTTGCCTGGCAGTTGCTGAAAAAAGGGTAAGTTTGGTTAGGTTGGCCATGTCTGAGAAACCCAAGAAAAAAACCGGGCCCACTGGGTTTCAACACTGCAGTGAGTGTGGGGAGGTCTTTGCTAAGGCCGATCCCCACCACCTGTGCTACTGTCTGGGGTTTGACCACCTCGATTCAGACTGCCAAATATGTAAGAATTTTCCCAATCTACCCTGGATAGAGATTAGGTAAACTTAGGGAAGGAGGCGAAATCCGCTAACCGGAGGCCAGCCCAGTTCGGTTACCACAGACAGAAGGATGCCCCTCTGACCAGGGCGATACTTCTTCGAACGAAGAGGAGAGCTGATCCTGAGGGTCAGTTCCTACAAAAAGGAAAAGAAAAGATAAATCTGCCAGTTCGGATCCAGAACTCCATGTTCCGACCGCGGAAGAAATTGCCTGAGCGATTCGGATTGTGGAATTGCTTCGTCCGGTTCTGACCAATCCGGTCCTGGTTGGTAGGGGGTTCTGTCGGTTCCTCTGGTTCAGGATTATGCCCCTGAAGATTTTTATGAACCGATTTTGAGGAGGGGGCTGTGAACAATGTTTGGATTATGATGATGAGTGTTTAGAAAGTCTGGATGTGCCTACAGAACCGGACATCTCCCCAGACAGACCTTCTGGTGTTTCCCCTCCTAGGCTCTCCGAGTCCCCTCCCCACTTTCTGTTTTACAGGAAAGTGTCAGAAACCCTCCAGCTTCCTATGGAGGAGGCTGTGCAGGACCAAGAAGAGCCTGATTTTGTTGAAATGATGGATATCCCAGAGTCCAGGAGGCTGTCTATTCCACTGCACAAATCTTTTGGGAAACAGACACAAAAATTTTTAAAGTCTCCTAATTCTGTACCTCCTGTTGATAGAAGAGTGGACAAGAGGTATACCTTGTCAGGCTCAGACACAGAGTTTTTCTACCAGCAATGCAGCCATGTTGGGGTCGTGCAGGCTGCAGCTTGTGACAGGGCTAATGTTCCCTTGGCTTCACACCCCCCAGATAAAGTCAAGTCAAGTCAAATTTATTTAAAAGACGCCCAATCCCGGAGGCTCTGGGCGCCGTACAAATTTTTAAAAGAACATAATACAAAAAATAAGTGAAATAGCAAATAATGAGTACATCATAGTCTAATGTAGTCTAAACATCAAACGCCTGAGAAAATAAGAAGGTTTTCAAGTGGATCTTAAAAATATTTACAGTGAGGGCCTCTCTGACCATAGTTGGTAATAAATTCCATAGGGCGGGAGCCGTAACGCTGAAAGCTCTATCACCGGCTGATTTCAGCCTCACCCTAGGAACGGTCAGGAGGCCACTACTGGAGGATCGAAGAGGGCGGACCGATAGAACAGGTGTCAGGAGGACTGACAGGTAGCCAGGGCCCTGCCCGTGTAGGGCCTTAAAGGTGAGAAGACCCACCTTAAAGAGGACTCTCCACCTGACCGGCAGCCAGTGCAATTCACGCAGTACCGGTGTAATATGGCAAAATTTTTTCTGCCCAGTCAATAACCGGGCAGCTGCATTTTGCACCAGCTGCAGTCTGCGGAGAAGTCCTCCTGTGACCCCGAGATAGAGCGCATTACAGTAGTCCAGCCTAGATGTGACTAAGGCATGTATCAAGGTAGGGAGGTCCAGAGACGGAACAAGGGGCCTAATCCTGGCAATGTTTCTGAGATGAAAAAAACAGATACGAACCACGGAAGATATTTGAGTCTCCATGGTCAAGTTCCTGTCCAGAATCACTCCAAGACTACGCACCGTAGAGGAGGCCTTCAATGAGACAGCCCCAAGAACAAGTCCAGTTGCTGAATCAGAGTCCTCCATATCACGAACTCTGTTCGACTCCACTACCAATACCTCCGTCTTGTTAGGGTTCAGTCGCAACCAGCTGGAGGCCATCCAGTCACTTATCTCGGTCAGACAGATGTTTAGCACATCCACTGCATTAGATGTTCTTGGGGCAAAGGAAAAGTATAGCTGAGTATCATCAGCATAGCAATGAAAACTCAGACCATACTTCCTAATGATCCCACCCAGGGGCAGCATGTACACTGCGAACAACATTGGGGCCAGTACCGAACCCTGAGGGACTCCACAAGAAAGGAGATTGGGTGTAGATGAGGAATTACCCATCATAACCCGTTGCCTCCTGTTTGTAAGAAAGGACTCAAACCAGTTGATGACAGTACCGGTGAGTCCACATAAATCCCTAAGGCGAACTAGCAACACACAATGGTCCACAGTGTCAAATGCGAAGAGAGTCGAGAAGAACAAAAATTGTCCTGTCCCCGATCTCTAGCCCTGAGGAGATAATTCTGCACCGCATAAGAGCAGTTTCTGTGCTATGTCTGGCCCGAAAAGCCGACTGGAAGGGATCAGATACAACTGCGGAGAGTCACGAGGTGCTCTTCCAATTGAAGCGCTTACCATCTTCTCCACCACCTTCCCCAAAAATGGGAGGTTGGAGATAGAGTATCGCCATGATCTCGGGTCCAAAGATGGTTTCTTTAAAAGGGGTCTCACCAGAGCCTCCTTCAAGGCATCCGGAAAGACTCCCTCAGATAAGGAGACACCGTCCGATCATTAGGCGGACACCAGACCCAACAAAGCCAGCATCTCATTAAGAAAGCGCTGGCACTGGGTCCAGTTCACAAAGGTATGCCTCAAATTGGTTGCTACCTCAATAACCTCACTTGCCTCCACTGGTCTAAACTCGCCCCAACTTGGCGGAGTGCACTCAGAACACATCTGACGACCACTGTTAGCTATGGTATTGCTAGCTGAAGAGGCATCCCGCCGGATCATGGACACCCTGTCCGAGAAGAACCGAGCAAACTCCTCACAGTCTTCGACGGAAAAAACCCTCCTAGGCTGCAGGCAGAGAGGATGAAGAAGTCTGTCTACAGTCCGAAGAGTGAAGCTGGTCGATTCTTCCGGCAGCAATCTCCTGGACAGGAACACTGCCTTCTACGATTGATTGCCTCTGATACGCATACGAGAAGGCGTCTAGGACCAGTCTGTCCATCTCCAGGCGGGATCCTCTCCAGCAGCGCCCACCCCCACCGGCTTCATCCTCCTGAGGTCCCCATCGAACCATGGGGACCTCAGGTATAAGTTCTGGGTCGTACACGGACAGGTGCGAGGGAGTTGATGGTGTCAGAGAGCACCTTATAATAGGTGTCAATGCCGGCACCAACTCCTCCGACGCATGCAGCACCCACACTAGATAATTTAGCTGCCGCAGAAACCCTCAGGGGTAAGACCCGCAGAGGCGACAGCTAATCATCTCCCGAGGGAAGGGCTTATGGCGGGAGCCCAAATGTGAACTTCACGTGCAGTGATCGGACCAAGAGACCCGATCAATCCCGAGATCAGTGATCTCAAGCCCCAGTGAAAACACCAGGTCCAGCTGCAGGCCATCCTGGTGAGTGGGTGCGGCAACGACCTGCGCCAGTCCAAGAGAGGACATACTCCGAAAAAGTCGCCACGATTTTTGATCACCATCATCCACCCAGACATTGAAATCCCCAGAAAAATACATCTGGGGATCCTAGTGTCACCAGCAGTGAACTCGCAAACTCCTGCAGGAAATTCCCCATCGGGCCAGAAGGGCGATAGACGAGAAAAATCCTGCAGCCCGCACTGAGACCACCGCGGATAGCCACACACTCAAAGAACCCAAACTTCCACTGGGTGCATGGTGAAGGTCAAACGGATCTAAAGCAAATGGCTCCGCCGCCACTTGCGATTCACTCTGGGGCAGTGTACCACGGTATACCGGGAGGACCGCAGCCTCAAAAATAGGGCCTGCATCATCACCCACCCAGGTCTCCAGGTGCAAGCCAGATCGACCGATGAAATCAAGGCGGCAACAATTGCCGTCTTGTTCCTGATCGACCTGGCATTGCACAACACTGCCCTCAGAGGATTGGAGGGCGGTGCAGCCCCACAGGCTACCTGGCCACTCGGACTGGTGGACTCCCTGGGGACGGGCACCAACCACGTCTGGCCTCTCCCAGATGCCCCTCGCAACCCAGGGCGCCTCCTGGACCTAAGGACTTCAATCCTACCATCACCCACAGCCTGATCACCTTGCTGCCAGTAATCAACATAACCCCCTACAATCCCCACTTCCTGACAGCGTCTAGCAATAGTATCAGACACAGAAAGGGGGATAGAGGGGCGTAGACCATAAAGCAACGAGTGGTATAGGTAATCTTAGTCCCATAGATCCTCCACATAATTCCTAAACATTTCAAATAAAACCACAGCTGCTATTTAAGCACTATAAAATAACAAAATAACAACCTGACCTACATTAAACCAATAAAGACAATACTAAAATAGGCTCCACCTTAATATATCTAAACAAAATTTAAATAGATAAAACTGCTTAACTTGGCACACATTAAAACATATATAAACAACCCATTCTCTTCCCGTTTACAGACAGATATTCCAATGCAGTAGAACGCCGCCCACATAGCAGCTCATGGCCAAGCGCTTCCCTTTACCGCTGCAAGTCTCCATCCCCACAAAAAGTCTGCTCCTGTAATTAGAGCTCCCCCGTATTCGAACCTCCAGCCCAGTATCACAGGGCAAGGCAGCCTGCAGCACAGCCTCTCACACCGTGCAAGCCTGCCACCGGAGGACCAAACAAGCAGATTGCAGGGAGGCTATAATGTATAGGCAAAAGTCTTCAGATAAAGACTTCAGAAGGATGGATGCCTTGGCAAAGAAGCAATACATGGCATCCTCTTTGGGACTCAGGCAGGCTAATTACATGGCCTATGCAGCCAGGTACCAGAAGTCCAGGTGGGACACTGTACTGGCACTGGCTAAACAGGCCTCCCCCCAACTTTGTTGAAACGATGGATATCCCAGAGTCTAAGAGACTGTCTGTTCCCCTTCATAAGTCTTTTGGGAAGCAGACTCAAAACATTCTAAAGTCTCCTAACTCTATACCTCTTGTGGACAGAAGGATGGACAAGAGGTATACTCTGTCAGGCTGGGATACAGAGTTTCTTTATGAGCAGTGCAGCTATGTTGGGATAGTGCAGGCTGCAGCCTGTGACAGCTCAAGCATTCCCTTGACTTCACACCCCCCAGATAAAGACTCCAGGAAGTTTGATGCCATGGCAAAGAAACAGTACATGGCATCCTCTTTGGGACTCAGGCAGGCTAATTATATGGCCTATACAGCCAGGTACCAGAAGTCCAGATGGGACACTGTACTGGCACTGGCTAAGCAGGCTTCCCCCCAGCTGGCCAAGGAGCTGGAGGGGGTGGCTGCTGATGGGATCGAGGCATCAAAGGTACAGTTCCATGCTGCTGTGGACTCCAATGATGTGTCATCAAGAGTCATGACTGTATCTGTGGCTCTTCGGAGAATGGCTTGGCTCAGATGTACTAGCCTTTCACAGGACACCCAGGCTAAGGCCATGACTTCCCTGTGGTGGGTAATTCTTTGGGGAGCAGACAGAGAATTACATGAAGAAAATGGATGAGTGCAGGACCACTTACAGGAGTGCACAGGCCAGGGAAAGGCAGGCAACTCCTCAAAGGCAGCAAGCCAGGGGCAGGCCTTTTCACAGGCCTTTCTACCAAGCGCAGGCCTCTTCTCCCTTTCCCAGAGGGGTTCTTTAGAGGGAGAGGCAGAAGAGGGATGAGCAGGGCTGCATCCACCCCCTCAGCCTAAGGCTCCTGCCAAGCAGACACCCTGAGGTGTCAGCCCGGGTCGACCCCCCCATACCAGTAGGAGGGAGGCAGGCTGGCTTACTTCATCCAGGACTGGAAGTCTGTTACTTCAGACAAATGGGTCCTGGAAGTGGGAAGCCAGGGACTGGTCCTCAGCTTCAAAAGATTTCCAAAGCTGAGGCCCAGATCTTTTCCACCTGCAAGCACCTCCGAATCCCTTGCCTTGCAAGCAGAGGTTTCATCTCTGTTGGCTCTTAAGGGCCATAGAGAGGGTGCCTTACCTACACAGGGGCAAAGGTCTGTACCCCAGGTACTTCCTTACCCCAAAAAAGACGGGAGTGGCGACCCATCCTGGATTTAAGATATCTGAAAAAACATCTGTTAAAACCAAAGTTCAAAATGGTGACTCTGGGAATAATTCTTCCCTCTCTAAGGCCAGGGGACTGGGTAGCCTCCCTGGACCTCAAGGATGCCTATTTTCACATTCCCATCAGGTGCTGCCACAGAAAGTACCTCAGGTTCGAATTGCCTTCAGGCCATTATCAGTTCAGAGCAATGCCCTTTGGCCTAACAGAGCTCCAAGGGTGTTCACAAAGTGCCTGGCAGTAGTGTTGGCCTTTTTAAGAAGGAAGAAGATTGCAGCGTTTCCATATCTAGACGACTGGCTCATTGTGGGACAGTCCCCAGACCAAGTCAAGTCAGACCTCCAAGTGACCCAGCAAGTGCTCACTTCCTTGGAGTTTCTTCTCAACCTTTCCAAGTCAGTTCTCGAACCTGTACAGCTTCTCACTTTTATAGGAGCAGAGCTGGGTACAGTCAAGGCAAGAGCTTTCAAACAACATGAAGTCTTGCTATATTATGACTATTGTAGTTTGTCCCTCCACTAGAACTGCTCCAGAGGTGAAAGAGTTAACTTCCATGCAGAGCATGGAGCTTAGAGCGCGAGCTCGGTTCAGAAGCTCTGTTAGGGTGGTTTCAAACCGAAACCGTCAGATTCTTTACTCCGCCTCACTGAACAGTCGCTCCGGAGATTCCTCCTGTTGCTCGGTTCATTTCTTCGGTTTAAAGCGCTATTTCTCGGTTGAATTTAACCGCGATTTAATTATTTTAACCGCAAAACCGATCAGTTCAAGCTCTGTCTATGGTATTGTAAGTAATAAATAGGTTTTTTCTGTGTGGAACTTGTAAAATTATCGGTTTGGTTGAACCGATCGAATTGTATTAAAACTTAAGTTTAAAGCCTTTTAAGGCTTGTTAGAGTGTGGTTCCCGGTTCTTATCGGTTCTAAAAAAACGGATTTCATTACGGTTTTTTCCACGACCAGTGACACGGTTTGGAACTGATAAGGGTGTCTTGCCTGGCACTGCCATTAAAAGGGCAAGTTTGTTGGTTAGGCTGGCATCATGTCTGAGAAACCCAAAAGAAAACCGGCCCGACTGGCTTAACACTGTAGTGTCTGTGGGAAGCCTTGCCAGGCTGGACCCACACTACATGTACCATTGTCTGGAGTTTGGACCACCCCAATTCAGACTGCCAGATTTGTAAAAATTTCCTGCAGCCACCCTGGACAAGAGGGTGGCAGGCTCAGGAACGAGAGGCCAAAAGTCCGGGCTGACCCGATGAGCCAGCCGGCCGGTGCCAACCGAACCGGAGGGAGTGCCCTCTGACCAGGGCGAGACTTCCTCGGGCAAACGAAAAGCTGGCTCTGAGGAGCCAGTTCCAGCAAAGAAAACTAAAAAATCAGCAGGTTTGGAGTCCAAAATTCCTTCTCCAACTGCTGCAGAGATAGCCAGGGCAATACAGATTGTCCAGTCCCTGTCCCCAGTTCCCTCCGAACCGCCACTGTCTGGCAAAAGGTCGGTTCGGTCGGTTCCAGTGGTTCAGGAATATGATATAGAAGAGTTTTATGAACCAGAGGAGGGGGATGAGGATTATGATCAGTGTGAATGTGACTTTGAAAGTCTGGATGTGCCCATTGAACCGGACATCTCCCCAGACAGACCTTCAGGTGAGTCTCCCCCTAGGCTTTCTGAGTCCCCTTCTCATTTTTTGTTTTATAAAAAAGTTGCTGAGACCCTCCAGCTTCCCTTAGAGGAGGCTTTGGATGAGCAAGAGGAGCCTGACTATGTGGAGATGATGGATATCCCAGAGTCCAGGAGATTGTCCATCCCTTTACATAAATCTTTTAGAAACAAACAATAAAAATTTTAAAAGCTCCTAATTCTGTGCCTCCTGTGGATAAAAAGATGGACAGGAGGTACACTTTGTCAGGTCCTGATACAGATTTTCTTTCACAGCAATGCAGTCATGTTGGGGTAGTTCAGGCTGCAGCCTGTGATAAGCTAATATTCCCTGGCTTCACATCCTCCTGACAAGGATTCCAGGAAGATTGATGCCATGGCCAAAACAATACATGGCAGCATCCTTGGGACTCAGACAAGCAAACTATATGGCTTAGGTTGCGAGATACCAGAAATCTAGATGGGATACTGTCATGGCCTTAGCCAAACAGGTCCCTGGCCAGCTTGCAAAGGAGCTGGAACAGGTGGCTCTTGATGGTATTGAGGCATCTAAGGTGCAATTCCATGCTGCAGTGGATTCTAACGATGTATCCTCTAGAGTCATGGCTACATCTGTGGCTTTTCGGAGATTGGCCTGGCTCAGGTGTACTACTTTGTCACAGGATACCCAGTCTAAGGCTATGGATTTTCCTGTGGTGGGAAATTCTCTGTTTGGGGAGCAGACAGAGAATTATATGAAGAAAATGGACGAATATAGAACCACTTATAGGAGTGCACAAGCCAAGGAACGGCAAGCCACTCCTCAGAGGCAGCCCCACAGGGGTAGGGGTAGGCCTTTTCACAGGCCTTTTTACCAGACCCAGGCCTCCTCCTCTTCAGCCTATGCACAGAGGGGGTTCTTCAGAGGGAGAGGCAGACGGGGTTTGAGCAGGCCTGCTCCCACCCCTCAGCCTAAAGCCCCTGCCAAACAGGCACCCTGATGGGATGCCCAGGGTCGGCTCTCCACTACCTGTAGGGGGCAGGTTGGCTCACTTCGTCCAGGACTGGGAGTCTTTAACTTCAGACAGGTGGGTCCTGGAAGTAGTGAGCCAGGGTCTGGTTCTCAGCTTCAAAAAATTTCCAAAGATGAGAGCCAGATCTTTTCCACCTACAAATCCTTTAGAGACTCTTGCTTTGGAAACAGAAGTCTCAACCCTCTTGGCTCTCAGAGCTGTAGAAAGGGTCTCTCCCCCTCACCAGGGCAAGGGTCTGTACTCCAGGTACTTCCTTACCCCAAAAAAGACAGGAGAGTGGCGGCCTATCCTGGATCTAAGATATCTAAACAAGCACCTTTTAAAGCCAAAGTTCAAAATGGTGACACTGGGACTGATTTTACCCTCCCTAAGGCCAGGGGACTGGCTAGCCTCCCTGGACCGCAAGGATGCCTACTTCCATGTTCTTATCAGAAGCTCCCATAAAGTACCTCAAATTGAACTGCCTCAGGCCATTATCAGTTCAGGCAATGCCCTTCGGCCTCACTTCTGCCCCAGGGTGTTCACAAAATGTCTGGCAGTAGCAGTCGCTCATCTAAGAAGGCAAAGATTGCCATTTTTCCCTACCTGGACGACTGGCTCATTGTGGGTCAGTCTCCAGACCAGGTCAAATCACACCTGCTAGTTCCCAGCAGCTGCTTACCTCTCTGGGATTTCTTCTCAATCTTCCAAAGTCAATTTTGGAACCTGTCCAGGTACTCACCTTTAGGCGCAGAACTGGACACAAAGCAGGCCAGACCTTCCTTCCTTCCCTTGGAAAGGGTAAGGACCTTAGTGGCCCTGGCCTCGTCCTTCACTCTCAGGTCTCTCGACCAGCAAGGCATTTCCTGCAGCTCCTAGGACACATGGCTGCCTCCACAGCTGTAGTGCAAGGAGCAAGATTTCAGATGAGGACATTCAGTTCCATTTGAGAGCTTTCTGGTCTCAAGAGAGACTCTATCCAAGTTAATCCAGTGACTTGAACTCTGATCCAGGCCCTTCAGTGGTGGCAGGATCAGAGCAATCTGAGACAGGGGTGCCTTTCACCCTCTGTCCCATTCCTTGACCTCACTTACAGATGCATCCCTCTTGGGATGGGGAGCTCACATGGGCTACCTTCCACCCAGGGGTTATGGTCCCTCAGGAATCTCTGCTCCACATCAATCTGTTGGAACTCAGATCTGTTTTTCTAGCACTTCAGGTTTTCTCTGCATCTGTTCAGAACAAGGTGGTACAGGTCAGAACAGACAACACCACTACAATGTGGTACATCAACAAACAAGGGGCACTGGGTCTTCGAGCCTTGTGCACCGAGCGATGATAGTTGTGGTCTCTGGCTTATTCCTGAACACTTCCCTCACAGCAGTTCACCTCCCAGGTCAAGGACAATGTCCTGGCAGATGCTCAGCAGGATTTCAGGGCCATCACGAATGGTCACTGGATCCCTAGTACTGGGGATAGTGTTTGCCAGATGGTGCACTCCTCAGATAGATCTTTTCACAGCCCCAGACAATCATCAACTTCCACTGTTTTGTTGCAGGCCCCCAGTGTTGGGCTCAGTTCCCCTGGATGCCTTTCTCTTCGATTGGGAAGGGAAGTTTCTTTATGCCTTTCCCCCCTTCCCTCTCCTGTTCAAAGTACTAGTCAAAATCAGGTCCCAGCCCTGCAAAATGATCCTGATTGCTCCAGACTGGGCCAGGCAGCCCTGGTACCCACTCCTTCTGTCCTTAGCAGTCCATCTTCCCCTGTGTCTCCCCAGGAACCACAATCTGTTAACCTGTGCTCAGGGGAGAGTTTGGTATCCGAATCTCAAATCCCTCAACCTCAAGGCCTGGCTCTTGAGCAGTTAAAGTTTGCTGATTTACAACTTTCTCAAAGTGTTCGTAAATCCTGAAGGCTGCTAGGAAGCCTTCCACCAGGGCTACCTATAACTCCAAGTGGAAAAGGTTTTCCATATGGTGTTCTGGGAAGCATGTTTCCTGGAATCTGCTGATCTACCCACTGTATTGGACTACATGGTCCATCTTAATTCTTTGGGACTGAGACCAGCTACCCTGAAAGTGCACTTGGCAGCTGTCTCTGCCTTCATTTCAGCAGGAAGCCCTCTTCTCTTTCTGCTCATCCTGTATTTTCCAAGTTTTTTAAAGGATTGCTTCACACCAATCCTCCATTCAGGGACCCTGCCCGGCTTGGGATCTTAATGTATGCATTGCTCAGCTGATGCAACCTTTGAACCTCTGTCTCGGCAGAGCTTAAGTATTTGACTTGGAAAACTATTTCTGGTAGCCATCACTTCCAGGCGTATAAGTGAGTTACAGGCTTTATCAGTAGAGACCTGACTTTTTCTTTCACAGGGATAAGTAGTCCTCAGGACTAACAGGAAGTTTTGCCTAAGGTGGTTTCAGATTTCGCCTTAACCAATCTATTTCACTTCCAGTGTTCTTCATGACCATTCCTCCTCTGGTGAGAGGAGGCTGCAACTAGATGTTAAGAGGGCCCTAAGTTACTGCATAGAGCATACCAAGGGTCACAGGTTTGACTCCTCCAACTGTTTCTCACTTATGGTGAGGTTGGGAAAGGAGACCTGCCACTAAGAGATCCATTGCCAGGTGGATCGTTTCTTGTATCCAATTTTGCTATCAAAAGCTGGGTAAGGTTCCCCTCAGGCCTGAGGGCTCACTCTACCAGAGGTACAGCTGCATCTCTAGCTGCTGCTAGACATCCCTATCTTGGAGATATGTCAGGCAGCTACTTGGAAGACAGTACACACTTTCACCAAGCATTACTCCCTGGATATTCAGGCCAGGAGGGATGCTCGGTTTAGCACAGCCGTGCTTCAGAGCCTATTCCCTAAGTAGGTTCTGTCCCTCCACCATGGAGGTACTGCTGTGTAGTCTGCAATAGTCATAATATAGCAAGACTTCATGTTGTTTGAAAAAATAATTACTCACCTTAGTAATGTTGTTTCTTCTAATGGAGTCTTGCTATATTATGACCTCCCCCCCAGCCTGCCCCTCTCAGAACTCCTACTTTGGGTATGGGGTGGGCAGTCTTCTGTTGGCATTTATTGATGCCCTCTTTCATGTTTGGGTGTTGTGTTTATTTAGTTATTTTATCTTATTTTTCTGGTCCACTGACTTGAGTCTTGGTGCTGGGACCAGGAAAATGTGTTAATATATTAGTGGCCAGTTGGCTAGTGTAGGTTACAGCTTCCACACAGAACCTTAGTGAGTTTTTGCTCGTAAAGATCTGACGGTTTCGGTTTGAAACCACCCTAACAGAGCTTCTGAACTGAGCTCGCGCTCTAAGCTCCATGCTCTGCATGGAAGTTAACTCTTTCACCTCTGGTGCAGTTCTAGTGGTGGGACAAACTGCAATAGTCATAATATAGCAAGACTCCATTAGAAGAAACAACATTACTAAGGTGAGTAATTTTTTCTTTCTTCCCAGGCAGAGGGTTGCAGCCATTTCAGAGCTGGCCTCCTCTTTCCGCCTTCTGGTCTCTCGACCAGCAAGGCATTTCCTTCAGCTTCTGGGTCACATGGCAGCTTTTACAGCAGTGGTCCAAGGAGCCATGTTTCAAATGAGGGACATTCAGTTCCATCTAAGGTCCTTCTGGTCCCAAAAGAAGGATCCTCTTACCAAACCAGTTCCAGTGACTCAGACTCTGATCCAGGCACTTCAGTGGTGGCAGGATCAGGACAATCTCAGGCAAGGGGTTCCTTTGTCAGTCAGCCCCACTCTGTGGTCCTTACCACAAATGCTTCTCTGTTGGGGTGGGGAGCCCATCTCGGGGCTCTCACAGCCCAGGGACAGTGCTCCCATCAAGAGTCCCTCCTGCATATTAGTCCTTTGGAGCTCAGGGCAGTGTTCCTGGCTCTGCAAGCCTTCTCTCAGTCACTGCAGAACAAGGTGGTACAGGTCAGGACGGACAACACCACTACCATGTGGTACATCAACAAGCAGGGAGGCACTCGGTCCATGGCCTTGTGCATGGAAGCCATCAAACTATGGTCTCTGGCTTACTCTCTGCAGACATCCTTAGTTGCAGTCCACCTTCTGGGAAAGGACAGTGCGATAGCAGATGCACTGAGCAGAATCTCCCAGGGCCATCACAAATGGTCTCTTGATCCCCTGGTGCTAGAAGTGATTTTTTCCAGGTGGGGCACTCCAGAGATAGATCTCTTTGCAACCCCAGACAATCACCAGCTTCCTCCGTTTTGTTGCAGACCTCCAGTACTGGGCTCAGTCCCTCTGGATGCTCTGGTTCTGAACTAGGAAGGGAAATTCCTCTATGCCTTCCCTCCTTTTCCTCTGTTGTTCAAAGTTCTGGTCAAAATGAGGTCACAATCCTGCAAACTAATTCTGATTGCTCCAGACTGGGCCAGGCAGCCATGGTATCCCCTGCTGCTGTCCCTAGCAGTCCATCTTCCCCTCTCTCTCCCCCCAGGAAGTGCAATCTGTTAACCTCATCTCAGGGGAGGATATGGTACCCCAATCTTCGGTCCCTCAATCTCAAGGCATCACTCTTGAAGAGTTAGAATATGCAGATTTGCATCTGTCCCAAGGGGTTCTGGACATTCTCAAAACCTCTCGAAAGCCTGCCACCAGAAAAACGTACAACTCCAAATAGAAAAGATTCAGCATTTGGTGTTCCAAGAAGCATATATCCCCAGACACTGCTGAATTGTCTACAGTTCTGGATTATATGGTTCATCTTAATGGTCTAGGCCTCAGACCAGCTACTCTCGAGGTACATTTGTCAGCTGTTTCTGCTTTTCTGTCAGTGGGAACGCCTTCCTCTCTGTCATCTCATCCTGTATTCTGTAAATTTTTCAAAGGATTGCTTCATACCAGTCCTCCTTTTAGGGATACTGCTCCTGCCTGGGATTTGAATGTCTGCATTGCTCAGCTTATGCAACCCCCTTTTGAGCCTATGTCCTCAGCAGAGCTCAAGTACTTGACTTGGAAAACTGTGTTTTTGGTTGCTGTTACCTCTGCCAGATGTATCAGTGAATTGCAAGCTCTGTCAGCTGAACCGGACTTCATCTCATTCCATAGGGACAAGATGGTCCTTAGAACCAATAGGAGGTTCCTACCCAAAGTGGTTTCTGATTTCCACTTGAACCAATCCATGTTTCTTCCTGTGTTCTTCACTGATCATGCTTCCTCAGGAGAGCGAAAGTTACACAGTTTAGATATTAAAAGAGCCCTTAGTTACTACATAGAACGTACAAAGGGTCACAGGTTTGACTCCCTCCAGTTGTTCCTCACTTATGGGGAAGTAGGTAAGGGCAAACCTGCCACCAAGAGAACTGTTGCCAGGTGGATTGTGTCCTGTATCCAATTCTGTTATGAGAAACTAGGAAAAATTCCTCCCTCAGGCCTGAGGGCTCATTCCACTAGAGGTACAACTGCATCTCTGGCTGCGGCCAGGGATATTCCCTTGTTAGAAGTTTGCCAAGCAGCCACCTGAAAAACAGTTCATACCTTCACCAGGCATTACTCCCTGGATATCCAGGCTCAGAGTGATGCTAGATTTGGGGCAGCAGTGTTTCAGAGCCTATTCCCAAAGTAGGTTCTCTCCCTCCTCCTTGGAGGTACTGCTTGGTAATCTGCAGTTGTCAGAATACAGCAAGACTTCATGTTGTTTGAAGAAAAAAATTACTCACCTTAGTAATTGTGTTTCTTCTAATGGAGTCTTGCTGTATTCTGACCTCCCTCCCTGCTTCCCCTCTCAGAACCTGTTTTTGGGAAAAGTGTGGGCAGGTGCAGTGTTGCACCCCAGGGGTGTCTTCAGCACACTTCCTGTTGGGTGCTTTAGTTTGGTTATTAAGAATTTGTTATGCTTTATTACCTGTTTTTTGTTTGGTTTTTGGATTTCCTGACTTGAGTCTTCCTTTGGGAACCTAGACCGTTAGTTGCCAGTTGGCTAGTAGAAATTTTACAATTTCCACATTCTGATAGGTCAAGTGAGTTTTTAGCGCGTAAGAATCTGACGGTTTGGATTCAAAGTACTGCAGACAGAGTCTTCAGCTGAGCTCGAGCTCAATGTTCTATGACCTGCATAGAAATTTAACCCTATACTCTCCGGGGCAGTTCAAAGGCTGGAGCTAACTGCAATTGTCAGAATACAGCAAGACTCTATTAGAAGAAACACAGTTACTAAGGTGAGTAATTTTTTCTTCCCCATCTTCAGTCTGCATCCCCTCCACCGTCTTTTCAACCATCGTGACCCTTGTACTGAATGAATCCATCTTGCAGTTTAGGTCAGAAACCGATGCAATCAGCCTTTTCAGTTTAAGGCCTATAGATGCCATTGTTTCTTCTGACTTCTGTTGGGACGTGGCCTGTACCACTGTAGCAGGTCTCGGAGGTTGAGATGAGCCCGCTGATTTAGCGCCTGTGCCTCCGCCTCTGTCTTTACAAAGATTACCCATATTATATTTAGAGGGTTCCTCTTTCAAGTGGTGATATTTGTTTGAATCGATTCCTACTGGTAAGAGGAGATTTTTGATAAGTTTTTAGGTTCAACCCAGGAGCTGTTGTAAAATGCTGCCGTTCTGCTCTGGCTCCACAGCGCCCCCCTCGTGTACTGGAAGTTCTGCTGACACTGACCAACCTCCTAATAAAGAGTCCAAGCTCTTGGACCATTCAGCCAGGAAGGTTTATGTGGCTTCCTCCATTGGCCTTCGTCAGGCAAGTTCGGCCGTCATCATAGCAACTTCTCCCATGCCCTCCTCAGGTCGCTGGATGAAGTCCTCACACATCTCCCTGTGGACATGTAGACTACGGTCAAGCAAGTCCGGGATCAGGGCCGAGCCATTGCCAAACAGCAGCTCCAGACGGCCCTGGACCTCGGGGACTCTTGTGCCCGTTCGATGGCTGCCGCAGTTGCCTCCCGTCGAAGGGCTTGGCTGAGGCTCTCCTCCTTCCTGGCAGATACCCAGCATAAATTAGCTGACGTGCCCTTCCTTGGGACTGACTTGTTTGGCCCAGGAGTGGCCAGTTACCTTCAGCATATTGAGCAGTCCAATGCCACCTTGGATGCTACCTCTGCCAGGAGTTCTTTGGGCAAGAACCGGCAGAGGAAAAAGAAAAATCCATTTCAGCATTCTGCCCCTGCAACTCAGCAGTCCTCCTTCCAGGGTGGACAGCAGCAGGCTCAAGCTTGGCGCCCTCAGCCCAAGCAGACCCATAAAGGAGGCCGAGGTTCTGGTCCTGGATCCTCCTCCTCCTCCAAGCCTTCTCAGTGACAGGACAGGGGCTGCCATCCCTGCGTCCGTCACGCCAGCTCTGGATGCTCCCATGGGGTGCCGGTTCCACCACTTTCTTTCCACCTGGTCCGTTGTCACCATGGACAGGTGGGTTCTGGAAGTGGTTGGTCAGGGACTGCTCTGGAATTCGAGCAGTACCCTCCAAGCCGAGCCAGCGCCCCTTGGGAGGAACGAGTTTCCGCTCAAACCCAGTTGGCTCTCAGAGCTGACATCACTCTGCTCCTCCTCAAGGAGTCAGTTGCTTCAGTGGCAGATCCAGGTTTTGTCTCCAAGTTCTTCCTGGTGCCCAAGTGGATGGGGGGGCGGGGCTGATGCCCCATTCTATTATCTGCACGACCTGAATCAATACCTCAGGTCACGCACCTTTTGCATGGTCACTCTGTCCCAGATCATACCATCCTTGGAGTGAAACACGTGGTTCTATTCACTGGATCTGCAGAACGCGTTCATTCATGTCCCAATCCATCCATCCCATCAGCGGTTCCTCCGCTTCAAGGTCGAAGGGACCCTGTACGAGTTCCGAGCCATGCCGTTCGGCCTGTCATCGGCTCCACGGGTCTTCACCAAATGCATTACATTGGTGGCGGCCCATCTCCGGCGTCGGGAGGGGGGGTGTCGGAATTTACCCCTACCTCGATGATTGGCTCCTAGCAGGTTCCACCCAACAGGAGGTGGAGAGGTCCAGGGACCCAGCCCTCCAAACCTGCTCCCAACTCGGCCTCCTGATCAGCGAGTCCAAGTTGGAACTCGTGCCTTCTCAGGTGATGGGCTTCATCAGGGCAGAGCTCGACTCTTGTCAAGCCAGAGCTTGGCTTCCGGCAGACAGGACGGGGGTTCTCTCCTCCTTTACCCAGTCATTTCTGGTTGGGCACTTGCGCCCTGCCCGGGACTTTCTACGCCTTCCGGGTTACATGGCAGCGTGCACCTCAGTGGTCCAGTGGACCCGGTTACACATGCACCCCTTCCAGTGGGAGCTGGCCACCCAGTGGACTCAGCGCCATGGTCATTTCGACCAGCTGGTCACTGTAACCCAGAAGATGTGGGACGCTCTCCAATGGTGGACCGCCCAAGACCGGTTGCAGGAAGGGATCCCATTTGTCCGCCCCGAGCCGATGGTCGTCCTCACTACCGATGCCTCTCTCATGGGCTGGGGAGCCTACATGGGGGGACGAAAGGGCCCAAGGACTGTGGACCCCAAAGGAGTCCCGATGTCACATCAACCTGTTGGAGCTCAGAGCAGTCAGACTGACACTGTCAGCTTTCGCTCCTCAGCTCTGGGGTCAAGTGGTTCAAGTCCAGACGGACAATACCACGACCATGTACTACCTCAACAAACAGTGTGGCAAGCACTCCTGTTTGCTTTTCAAGAGTCGCTCCGCATCTGCACCCTCGTGAGCTGGTTGGAGGCAGATCTCCTAGCCATCCATGTGGCAGGAGCCTCGAACCACCTGGCGGATGCTCTCAGACGCTTAGGCCAGACATCCTACGAGTGGTCTCTCCATCCAGAGGTAGCTTACATCCTGTTATCCTGTTGAGACAAACCGCTGGTGGACCCGTTTGCCTCCAGGGAAAACACCAAGCTGAGGCGGTTTCATGTCCCCCCCACCCAGCAGGGCTCGCTGCAGGGGGTTGCCTTCTCGAGGCCATGGACCCCAGGCCTCCTCTATGCCTTCCCTCCATTTCCCTTGATCTTCAAGGTGAGGAGGGACAAGGTGAAGGTGATCCTGGTAGCCCCAGACTGGCCGCACCAGTTCTGGTATCCATATCTCCTCAGCCTCAGCTACAGGCACCCGTAGCTGCTTTGCACACCCCTGTACCTGATATCACTCAACCAGGGGAAGGTATTCCATCCGGACCTTCAATCCCTGCATCTCACAGCCTGGTACCTGAGTGGCTAGAGTTCCAGGCTTTGGGTCTTTCCGAAGATGTGTACGCTGTGGTGGAAGAATCTAGAAAGGAATCGACCAGGAAATATTATGCCTTCAAGTGGAAAAGGGTTTCCATTTGGTGTCAGGGTAAGGGCCTGGACCCTTTGTCCTGTTCAGTGGCTAACATTCTCAACTACCTTTGGTCTCTCGCCAAAGGGGGTCTACAGTCATCGACCCTTAGGGTGCACCTGGCAGCCATCTCTGCTTACCGAGTGCGGGCCGGTCAGCCGACGTTGGCGCAGGAGACGGTGGTCGGGCACTTTTTCAAAGGCCTGGATCACATATCCCCTCCAGTGTGTGAACCTCCATCTCTGTGGGATCTACTGCTGGTACTGGCAAAGCTCATAGGCAAGCCATTCGAACCAGTGCACCAGTGTGAGCTGTCACACTTGTCGTGGAAGATGGCTTTCGTGGTGGCTATCACGTCTGCCAGAAGGACAGGGGAGCTCCAGGCTCTTTAGGTGGACTCCCCTTATCTGGTCTTCCACAGGTACAAGGTTGTCCTACACCCCCACCTGAAATTCCTTCAGAAGGTGGTGTCATATACTACCCTAATTATACCTCAGAGGCCGAATTCTGGCTCAATACTTTGGACCTGAGACATGCTCTCTTCTACTATAAGGAGAGGACGGTGGAAATTCAGGGAGAGGTTTGCCAGCTGTTTGTCACCTACGCTGAAGCCGCTTCTAGCAGACCTGCAGCAAAATGGACCATTGCAAGGTGGATTACATCATGCATAGGTCTGTGCTATGAGTTGGCAGGCAAGGAGCCTCACAGAGGGATAAGAGCTCATTCTGCCTGCCATACCGCTGCATCGGTGGCTGCTTCCAAGGACATCTCTATCCAGGAAATCTGCCGGGCTGCTACCTGGAAGTCAGCAAACACCTTTATCACCCACTACTACATCGAACTTGAGTCACGCAGGGATGCTGGTTTTGGGGCCTCAGTTCTCCAATCTCTGTTACCTAAGTAGGGGGGGTGTGCGCCTTGCCTCCCTCCTCCCGGAGAACTGCTAGGAGTCTGCCAAAGAGTGTGGATGAACAGCATATCCACTCTCCTAGAAGAACAGGTTACTCACCTGTAACAGTAGTTCTAGGAGTGGTATATGTTGTTCATTCACACAGACCCACCTGATCTCCCCGGCTGTGGATGCACACAACCTGGCTTCTAGCAGGCTAAGATCTGGCATCATGGGGCGGAGCCGAGGTATATACACCACCCGGGTGGGAGGGAGGAGCCAGCTTGAAGACTTCCAGTGATCCTTAAAGGTGAAAGGGACATGCCAAAGAGTGTGGATGAACAACGTATACCACTCCTAGAACTAGTGTTATAGGTGAGTAACCTGTTCTTTCCCGCCATCAACCATTGCACCTCGGACTCCACAGAGCACTCTCTTCAGTTGACCACCATTTTTTCCTGAACTTTCCACTTTTTATTCTCACCCTATTTCCCTAAAGTGATTTTCTCTTTTTGCTTCATTTATGCCAATGGATCTGATAACCTTTTCCATCGCTGCAGCTGTGGACAGAAGATCTATGATAAGGATTTCCATGAGGCTTGTGTCCATTGCCTCGGCACCAGCCACGACATCCAGGCCTGCGAAATCTGCCGCGGCTTCAATCAAGCTACCCGGCGGCATCACCTGTAAGAGCTGAAGGCTTTCCTCATGCAACAAAAGGTTGCTACCCTGGAGAAGGAGCTTCAAGTCAGGAGCTCCTCTGCTTCCCCAGCCCCGCCCTCGGGCACCCATTCTGCCAAGGCCTGGGACAAGTCATCGGTGAAGCATCGCCACCAGGAGAAGGACTGATCCTCCCAGGAGCATTCTCAGTTTCCGCTCCCAGAGCTGACTGTTTCATGGTCATCGACCAGACTGGCTGCAGCCCCCGCTGCCACCCACACCCTTTTGCCTGCAGGGTTGGTCTTGGCAGACCTCTCCACTGGAGCTTCTCAGCCTGGTGGCAGCTCATTGTCGGCTGGCCCTTCCCTTCTCCCACCAAGGATTCCGACTGCCTCCCTCCCTCACCCTGTCTTCTACAGGGGGGAATTTGGCAGTGCGGCCTGTCGGCTCTGCTGAAGCTGGCCCTTCATCGCTGGGGTTTCCTTTTCTGTCCCTGCCAACGCGCCCACCCTGCTGAGCACCCCCATCCCCCGCCTCCTCAGGGCCACAGTCAGGGAGCGATGCTGGTCTGCTGATGGCCGGTGACGGTCATGTAGTGTTGGGCATCTTCCATTGATGCCTCTAACTGTCCCAACGAAGTTGGGGATGCAGGTCCCTACAGGAATCGTGTCAGGCCCTAAAGTCTGTTCACTCGTTGTACTGCTCCCAGCCAGATCCCCAACAGTGTCAGCCCTTTTGGAGGAACCAATGTCAGCAGCCCCGGGGACAGCAGCCCATAGGAGCCTTCAAGCATAAGGCCACCTTCCAAGCATCAGGAGCCTCAGTCCCTAGGGCCTCTCCTGCTGCCCTGCTCATCTCAGGTTCTTCAGCATGACTCCTTACCCGACCCCCGGCAGAAACCCTAGAGGAGGTGGTGGGTGGTCGCTTCTCCCTTTACCTGGATGGATGGCACGGAATCACCTCGGATCAGTAGGCACTTCAACTTGTAGAAAGGTAGCATGCTCTCGAATTTCAGGAGATACCCCCAGATAACCGTCCCTAAAAATCCCATTACTCTCCAGATCATATTGCCCTTATCCAGGAGGAGATCCAGGCACCTCTGCTCAAAAAGGCCATAGAACCTGTTCCTCTAAATCAAAGGGGAAAGGGCTTCTACTCCCATTTTTTTCTGGTCCCAAAGAAGACCGGTGATCTGGGACCAATTCTGGATCTCTGCCACCTGAATCTGTTCATAGAGTACACACGCTTCAGGATGGTCACTCTTCAAGGTCTCCTTCCTCTTCTTCATCAAGGAGATTGATTCTGCTTCCTGGATATGCAAGGTGCCTACCTTCACATCCAGGTTTTCTGGCCCCACAGGAGGTTTCTCCGCTTTTGCTTCCAGGGGAACCACTACCAGTTCCGGGCCCTGCCTTTGGCCTTTCCTCGGCACCTCAAGTCTTTACCAAGTGCCTGGCTGTAGTGGCTGCAGCCCTCAGGAGGCAAGGTCTTTACATCTTCCCCTACCTGAACGACTGGCTTCACACAGCCCCCTCCATAGACCAGCTGCTGCAGACAATGGGGATCACCTCCAGTTTGTTTTAGACGCTGGGCATCACCTTGAACCTGCCCAAGTCCTCCCTCTGGCCAAGTCAGATACTGCAGTTCATCAGAGCAATCTTGGATTTGTCTCGGGGCAAGGTCTTCCTGCCTCTGGACAGAGCAGACTGCCTGAGAACTCAGGCCCAATTGGTGTCTTCGTCGCACCAAGTCCTGGCAAGGTTGTTCCTTAGATTCTTGGGGTACATGGCAGTGGCCACAGTTACTGTTCCACTAGCCTGCCTGCACATGAGGGTGCCTCAGTGAACCCTATGGGTTCCTGGGACCAGCGCTCGGATGATTTGGAACAGGGTATCCTAGTTTCCAACCATATACAACAAATGTCCTGGTGGCTGAACCCCTCCAGTCTCTTCAGAGGTGTTCCCTTCCACGCAGAATCTCCAAGTCAGATTCTCACGACAGATCCCTCCTGTCTGGGCTGGGGTGCCCACTTGTCAGACCGTCAGACCCAAGGGACCTGGTCTTAGCAAGAGCAGCATCTCCACATCAACGTGCTAGAGATGCGAGTAATCCTTCTTGCCTTTCGGGCCTATCAGACTCATCTACACCTGGCCCTCTCCTGATTCAAATGGACAATATGTCGGTGGTCTATTACCTCAGCAAGCAAGGGGGGGGGGGACTCACTCGTACCCCCTGTGCAGGGAGGCCATGAGAGTCTGGCATTGGGCTGTAGAACACAACCTGATTCTAACGGCAGTTCATGTTCCAGGTGTCCAAAACTTTCTGGCTGACAGCCTAAGCCAGGTCCAGGTCAAAAACACATGAGTGGGAGCTCCTGTTCTGCATGGCTGAGGATCTCTTTTGCAGGTAGAGTTGTCCCAAGTTGGACTTCTTTGCGTCCCCACTCAATGCAAAACTGCCTAATTTCTGCTCGCTGGATCCAGGGCCTGGTGTCTTCTGGGGAGATGGGTTGTCCGTCTCTTGGACAGGGAGGTTTCTATATGCCTTTCCTCCCTTTCCGCTCCTTCAGAGAGTTCTTCTCAAGCTGCAGTCCGAGACGGTAGAGTTGATTCTGATAACTCCCTACTGGCTGCACCAGATATGGTTCCCATTGTTGCAGTAACTAACAGTGGAACCTCCACTTCCCCTGCCTGTTTGGTCCGACCTGCTCTCCCAAGAGCAGGGCACCCTGATTCACACAGACCTCAAGTCGCTTCATCTCCATGGTTTATTTTGGAGAAGATCACTCTTCCTCCCTTTGAACCTGCCGCAAGCTGTGAGCTACGCTTTCCGTCATGAAAAGCTTTGTTATTAGTTGTCATTACTTCAGCTCAGAGGATTTTTGAGCTTGAAGCTCTGCTGTGTAAAGAACCTTACTTGGTTTTCCACAGAGACAGGGTATCTTCGAGGACCAATCCTAAGTTTCTGTCTAAGGCGGTGTCTGAGTTTACTTTGAATCAGTCCATCCACCTGCCTGTTTATTTTCCTGAACATTCTAATTGGGGAGGCTTTACTTAATACTGTAGACGTTCATTAGGTGCTCCGTTTTTGGTTTTTTTTTTTGGACTACACCCGACGTATCAGAAAATCTGATCATTTGTTTGTTTCGTTTGCCCCCAGGAAAGAAGGGGTTCCTGTTTCCAAACAGTGTTTATCTAAATGGTTGGTCAACTCCATTGTGTATTGCTACCGCAAGTACAACAAGCCTTTACCAGGCCAGGTCAAAGGTCATTCTGCCAGGGTTAAGGCTACCTCCTTCAGAAATGTGTCTGCTGCAGACGTTTGTGCAGCTGCCACTTGGAGTGCTATTCATACTTTCATTAGGCATTACAGTTTGGACATTGTCTCCAGGTGCAGAGCCAGTTTCAGACTTGCAGTCCTCCAGGGCCTCCTGTCATAAAGTTCCCTATGACTGCTGTTGTCCTCCTCCCAGTTGACTGAGTCTGTTCCTCTACTGCTTGGGATTCAGTCCCTATGGTTACTGCTTGCTGCAAGAGCCCCCTCGAAGTAAGATAATACAGTTACGTAAGAACTTACTGTGACAGTATATCTTCGAGAGGAGCTCTTGCAGCAGGCACTGCTTTCTCTCCCTCCTTCCCCTGACTGCTGCTTGTCCATCGCAGCTTTTCTGCTTTCTTCATTCAAGAGGAACCTCCTCAGTTCTCCAGTTTCTGTACACACTGGGGATGGGCTGGGGGACTGCCCCTTTTATACCATAGGGTGGACATTGGTGTGCCGACATCGGGGGCAGTCCCATGCTGTATACTGCTAGCTAGAAGTTTTCCATGTAGTCCTAGCACCTGGCGGCTCAGTCCTAATGGTTATTGCCTGCTGCAAGAGCTCCTCTCAAAGATCTGCTGTTACGGTAAGTTCTTATGTAACTGTACTGTCCTGTTGAACCCAGCGTATCCCACTACCCTCACCAGCGGGGGTGATTATGCTGCAGTGCTGTATGGCAGGGATAGGGTGACAGCATTGGAAGGTCGCTGTAGGGGGTCAAGATGAGGGAAGCCCTGCTGACAGGAGGATGAGGATAAAATTGCAGATTAAAAACAACAAAAAAAGTCAATCCACTCACCCAGACTGGTGGATGTATTGAACAGTTACGTGCTTAAGTAATCCAGTTGTATATCCTACCTTTATCTCTGACAAGGGGACAGGAAAAATGAGTGCATCACACTTAAGCACATTTGTTATAACTACATGTCTTTCCATTCTCAGGTCCTTTGGAAAATACATATAATGATTTCTGGAGGATGGTGTGGGAGCAGAATGTGTTGGTGATTGTCATGACAACACGGTGAGTGAGATGGCTTTTTTTTTGTATGATTTTCAGTGAGTCTTGTTGGTGCTAATTCATCTCACTTCTTTAAGTAAATTTGTTCAGTATTCTGAATACTGATACTGGTGTCAGTCCTTGCCACCCACTTTCAGTAGTTAATTGAATTAACCTGCTATCTACAGTTGTATGTAATATCATGAGAGTGAAAACTGGAAATGTGTTTCTTTGGTTACAGCGTGGGAGGCACACTTTTGCTGACACTGACTTTTAATAAACTACAAACATGAAAATGTCATAAACTGTCAATCCATGCATGTAAACCGTGTGTGTGCACGGCAGAATATTGACAGCCAAACATAAAATACAGTTGAAATATTGCATCATGTGGTTCTCTGGAGGCAACCACATTACTGCTAACACCTCTCTTCCAAAGGAAACATTCTGGGGGCATTTCCTGAGACTTTTGAACATGGCTGCTATCCTTGCTGTCTAAAGTTCCCTGTCCACCAAGTTTTGCCTCCGCGCAGACATCTTTGCTACATGAGTCTCCTAACATCATTACAAGGTACTGGCCCAGGACAGCTTCTATAGTTCTTTGACAGGGCAGGATCTCAGATGTAGCGTACAGTATATAAGAGTAATAGAAGGCAGACGATGTACAGCAAAGCTGTGTTCCTGTCAAGGGATTCAATTGACATCGTGGACAGTGAGAGCAAAGCCTTGGATTGGGAGATGGAACCCCCACCTTGTATTTGGTTTTGCCATCTATTATTTTTTACAGCACATGGTGTGCGTATCCTGTTGGTGCTTTCGGTCATCTGAACACTGTCCTAGTACAACCTGGCAGCACTGACAGGGTGTAGTGTCATCACACAGCATCTTAGTTTAGTTTAGTTTATTGTTCTAGGAATTATTACCTTTGAACCAATGAAACAGTATCTTATAATGTAAACAATAAACATGTTTGTTTGGGGTAGTGGGGAGGAGGGTTAGTTATTGTCCAGCTTGTTGTGGGGTGAGTTAAAAAAAAATGCATAATTGGTGAGAAGGGATGGATACACGTGGCAAACACAAACATTGTACTATAATAGTGATATCACCTGTGTTACAACTTTAATGTCACTATTATGGTGCAGCAGCATTTTATAGTATATAGTTAGCTTTTGTTCTGTATAAAAATCAGCCTACTCAAAATCCTTGCTGTGCACATTCTAAACTGTTGTGTGCATTCTGAAATGTTGTGCACATTCCAAAGAGTTGTTGGGCATAGTTCAAAGGTCATAATACAGAGGATAATGTGTGGGCATCGATGAACAACTACTCTGTTATTGTTTCAAGTGGTTGCCATGACAACTGAGATAAACCTTGAGAGTGCAGCTCGAGAGGTTTTCATAAGTTGTCATGGCAACCATGAGAAGCGAGACTAGAGTAGTAGATCAATGCCCATACATTGTGTTTTATAGTGTATGGGCATCGGTCCTTTCAGTTTAAACAAAAAAAGACAATTCGTAGTCGGGATCTCTACTTTTAAACTCTCACTGCCGCTCTCTGGGTTCAGCTGTAACCAACGCGGCCTGTTCAGTAAGGCCGGCGGTTTGTAGAACGCGCATGCGCAGAACTTTCCTTGTTGTACCATCGATGTGATGTACCCACGATGGTATAACAACATTGTGACGTCACATCGAGGGTATAACAACACTGGGAAAAGATAGATTTTGAGGGTTTACAACGTTTGACCATACATTATATTCTAAATTCCTCATGCCCGTCACACCCAGCTACTTACTAACCATGCAATGCTCAGAGTTGCACTTTGTGACTTGTAGAGGTCTGTAAATTTGATTTTAGTCACAGGACAGACAAAGAAATGGCAACTTTCTTGTTTTTACTTCCGGGGTTGGGGGGACAGGGGTGCACTTCTGGGACTCCTGTGTTAAAGAACCATATACTATATAAAATAAAATGTGGACAGTCACAGACAACATGACATGCGTTTCCATCTCAGGTTTGGATGACAGCTTGGACCTCTCCAGTTTCTCTCTCGAGGTTCATGTGCTGTTATCTCAACCCCTCGATGGAAGCACAACCTTGTTGTGTATGATTGCCCATACATTATTCCCTACAGTGTGCATGGATTTCCATACAGTTGTTCAGAGCTGTGTGTTGGTGTTGATATGCAGAATGGATGCCACCGTACGTTACAGTAATTGAACCACCAGTCTCTCATTGGTTGTAAAGCAGTTTGGAATACAGTGTGCATGAAAAATGCTATATGAATGCTAATTCTTCTTCATAAAAACATAAGGAAATATGGACCAGCCTGATGGCCCAGAACAGTAGCACTTGGTGCCTCCATGCCAGTGACCTAGGGGCAGAAATAGACTCAGGATGCTGGTATTGGGCTGCCAGCCTGGGGATGCTCTGCTAATGGTAGTTTGTTCCCAGCCCAGGTTTGGTGACACTGTGGTCCATCACCGCAGGGACCCATGCAGTGGGCCTGGGAGTTTACCCGCTCACAGGAGAAGCTGTGTGTATTCAAGGCCTTAATAGGTAGGCATGGGTGGTGGGAGGATAAGAGAGCGAGACAGAAAATCCAGTGTAAAGATGGAGCCAGCTGTAGGGCTACTACTAGCAAATCTAGGTTTGAGAACAAGCCTAAGTTGTTGTCCGGGGGGGGGGGAGGCAGCCAAAGAGCCCAGAGGATGCTGTTCTTGTCTGGGGAGGGAGGGTGTCATTTTCCACCGAAAAACTAACACTTGGGTAACCACAGGTTGTAGTGCAGTTGGACGGCCAGTGGGAGGGTGAGGATGTTGCATACATCAGCTTGCATGCCCTTGACATCCTTGTTGTGATGTCCTTTGGGGTCAGGGTGAAACAGTGACAGTGGCCCCAGTGAAACCTAGAAACATAGAATTTGACAGCAGATAAGGACTGCTTGGCCTACCCAGTGTACCCATTTTCCCCTGCCTATCCTGTCACCGCACACTCTACCTGATCTCTGCCTCCCCCCAGCTTCCCAACTAAGATTCTCTTTTGTGCCTTTCCCATGCTTGCTTGAAGCCCACGTTTTTTTTCCACATCCACCACTCTTTCAGTGAAGGAGTACTTCCTCGCATCTCTCCTGAGTCTTCCCCCTTCCAGTTTCATTGCATGTCTCCTTATTTTTGTGCACCTTTTCCTCTCACAAATACTCCCTTCCTGTACCTTATTAACTCCATGAGGTATTTATAGGTCTCTTTCATGTCCCCCCTTCTCTCTTCCAGGGTGTACATACTCAGGTCCTTTAATCACTCCTCATAGGGCTTCTGATGCAGTTACTGCACCATTTTAGTTGCCCTCCTTTGGACAGCCTCCACCCTGTCTATGTCCTTCCTGAGATGTGGTCTCCAGAACTGGATGCAGTATTCCAGGATTCCAGGTGTAGTCTCACCAGTGATCTATACAGTGCCAACACTGCCTCCCTCTTTTTGCTGATGATACCTCTCCCTCTGCACTCCAGCATCACATTGGCCCTATCCACAGCTTTGTCGCCTGTCTCCCCACCTTGAGGTCATCAGATATGTTTACCCTCAGGTTGTTTTCCTCTTTGGTGACTGTCAATACTTCTTCTTCCGTTTTATACTCTAACCCTCTGTTTCTGTGCCCTAGATGCATGATTTTGCAGTTTTTCACATTGAAACCCAGCTGACATGTCTTTGACCACGCCTCGAGATTTCTCACGTGTCTGCACATTCTTTCCAGCCCTTCTGAAGTGGCTACCCTATATCAGGTGTCATCAGTAAAGAGGCATACCTTCTCTTCCAGTTCAACTGCAATGACATTGTACAATGTATGTCCCACTACTGAGCCCTGAGGCAGCCCACTGGTCACCCCCCCCCCCTTTCCCTGTAATGAACTCTGTTCACCACCACCCTCAGCCACCTATCTATTAACCAATTTCTTACCCAGTTTACTACCTTGGGTCCCACCCCAAGTTGCCCAGTTTCCTTATGAGTCTCCTATGTGATATGGTATCGAATGCCTAGTTACTAAGTAGCCACATCCACTGGCCCACTATGATGTATTTCCCTGGTCATCCAGTCAAGGAATTGTATCAAATTTGTCTGACGTGTCTCCCCCCACCTCCGGGAATCCATGCTGCCTCAGGTCTTGCAACCCACTGGAGTCTAGATACTCCACAGTCTTTTCCTGTAGGAGTGACTCTACTTCCCCCTTCCCCCCCATTGATGTCAGGTGACCGGTCTTCAGTTGCTAGCTTCCTCCCTGCTACCATTTTTATGAAGCGTGACTACATCTGTCCTCCCAGAGTTCTCTGGAATCACCTGCTGCTTCCAGTGAGTTGTTGAATAAGGCTGTTAGAGGTGCAGCCAGTACATTCCTGAGCTCCCTCAATACCCTTGGGTATACCTCAACTGGCCCCATTGCTTTGTCAACTTTCAGATTTGTGAGTCCCTTTAGGACTCTCTCTTCTGTAAATGAACTTGTGTCTGCCACCCTTCCCCAAATGCTCCTTCTGTTTTAATGTGGCCCTTCCCCTTCTTCTGTGAAGAATGAACAAAAGTATTTGTTCAGGATACCTACTTTTTCCTGATCCCCTTCTACAGTCTTCCCTGCTCTTAACATCACCATCCCTCCCTTTGTCTTCCTCTTTTCACTTGTGTACCTGAAAAGGGTCTTTGTCCCCTTTAGTTTCCCCTTGGGCTTTTTATACCTTTGTGCTCCTCACTGCTTTCCCTGCATCCCTCTGCTTCTCCAGATACATCTGCCTATCCTCTTCCCCCTGGGTCTCTTTATACCGCCTGAATGCTACCCTTTTAACTTTTACCTTTTCAGCCACACCCTTTGAGAGCCATAGCAGTCTCTTTTTTTCTCCTGCTTTTGCTTAATTGTGTTGTGCAAAAATTTGCTACTTTCACTGTGCCTTCCCTTTACTTAGCACACTGTTCTCCACCCTACCTAGGTTATCCACCACCACCACCACCACTAGGTCGTCTCTGAAGCATTCATCCATTTTTTTTAAATCTGCCTCCTGAAGTCCAGGACCCTGATCCTTAAGTGGTTTGCTTCTGCTGCCATCCTTACGTTGAACCGCACTGTATGGTGATTGCTGGTCTCCAGATGGTCTCCCACCTTGATGATCTGCAGTATTGACCCTGTTTGTGAGCACCAGGTCCTGTATTGCCCCATCACAAATGGGCTTCTTGTCTAACTGCTTTAGAAACACCCCCTGCAGGGAGTCTAGGATGTTCCTGCTTCTAGCAGAAGCTGCAGCTAGGAGGCTACAGTCTGTATCTGACAGATTGAAGTCCCCCATGAGCAGCACCTCCCTTTTTTCTGCCCCCTTTTCCCTTTTGCCCTGCTTCCTTTTCTTCTCTCTTTTTACAACTCTTGTTCTGATCTTGTTTGTTTTCTACCACACTGCTTTTTTGTTAATTCTGCACCCTGAGAGAGTTTCCTCCCCTCAAGTCCTCCCTTCTCACTGCTTCAGTATGTTTTTGGGGAGATTATGCCTCTCTTTTTTTCTTTTTCCACACACTCAGCTAATTTAAACGTTCATCAAGGTAACATTTAAACCATCCTCTGAGGACTGTGGTTCCCCTTCCAGATGGATGCAGGCCATCACCCCTGTACAGGCCCAGATCCCTTCAGGTTGGTCCTCAGTCCCCAGTGTAGCTGAACCCCTTTTCTCTGCACAGTTCCTTTAACCATGAGTTGAATCTCCTGGTGTGGAGAACCCTAACCTCCTCCCCGGTTGTAGACAGGCAGCACCTCAATGAAAGACGTTGAGCATGCTACCTGCCTAAGACTCCTCCGTAGCTTCCTAAAATCCCCCTACCCAATCCTAGCCCTGTCCCTAGCCAGGGAATTTGTTCCCAGGTAGACAGTGACATCCAGCTTCCACTCCTGCTCCACTGCCCTTGCAATCATTAGGATCCGCTTTCCATCCCTCTGAGCCATGGGGCCCAGGTAAGCACCTCACCTCCCTCTTTCACTCCTTTTCTGTTTCCACATCTACCCACCTCCCCCCAACAGTTGAGTCCTCCATCAGAAGTTGCTTTCTCCTCTGCTGGGAGCCTCTACCTACCACCTTAGGACCTCCCCTCCAGTGGGCCCCCACATCCTCCCTGGTCATTACTGTGGGTGCTTCCTCCCAGCAGTTCCATCCCACCAGAGTGGTGAATGAGTTCCTTGGTGGCACAGACTGAGGAATGTTCCCTGCATGCCTGCTGTCTCTTACGTCTGTCTAGGACACTAATCCTGTTCCACTCTTGTGTTATTCCACTCACATGCTTGAACACGAACATGAATGGGTAACGTTCCGAGGGAGTCTTTTTATAGTGCTCTTGTTAGAGATGCAGAGCCCTACCCCAATTCACAGCTGTCCTCACCGAGCTAACTACAAGGATGATTGTCAGCTGCTTTTCCCAACTCAGAACTAGCACACTGACAACTACTGTGTTTCATTATACGCTGACTGAAAGTTCCAATTTAGCTTGCAGACCCTACACTTCTAATAAAGCATCTGTCTATTTTCTCTGTAGTTAGAAAGTAGCTGCTCAGTCAGCTGCCTCCTTGCTCTGACAGCAAGAGCAAATTCCTTGCTCTGAGAGCAAAAGCAGACTACAGTCGTGGCTAAAAATATTGGCACCCTTGCAGTTTTTTCTAATAATACACCATTCCTTACAGAAAATTGTTGAAATTAAAAAATATTTTGGTATCCACATATGTATTTCTTTGGTTTGCAGTGGAATAAAACACAAAAAGCAGAAAAATTTACTAAGTCTTAGCTTATTCCACACAGAAATCCTTAAATGGCCCGGACAAAATTATTGGCACCTTTTAGAAGTAGTTAGAAATAATTAGATTTCAAGCAGGTGATTCTCTTGCACTTTGGAATTGAACTCACCTGTGGTGAGTTGCAGTTGCCTGCAATATAAAAAATCACTCATTCAACCAGTTTGAATAGAGAAAAGGACTCATTCTCCTGTTTTGTGTCACTGTGTGTACCGCAATGAGCATGGAGAAAAGAAAGACAGCCAGAGAATTGTCTGAGGAGGTCAGACAAAAGATTGTAGCCAAGCATGGACAATCTCAAGGCTACAAATCAGTCTCCAGAGACCTTGATGTTCCTGTTTCCACCATACGTAATGTTATCAGGATGTTTAAGGCCCATGGCACTGTAGCCAACCCTCCTGGACGTGGCGCAGAAGAGAAACTTGATCAAGATTGCAGCGCAGAATTGTTCGAATGGTGGAGAAAGCACCTCGATCAACTGCCAAACAAATTCAAGCTGACCTTCAGACACAAGGTACGACAGTTTTAACTCGCACCATCCGACGCCAACTCAGTGAAAGGGGGTTATATGGTAGGAGGCCCAGGAGGGCCCCACTGCTGAGAGAGAGACATAAGAAAGCCCGGCTGGGGTTTGCCAAAACACACCTGAACAAGCCAAAATCCTTCTGGGAGAATGTCCTGTGGACAGATGAGACCAAATTAGAGCTTTTTGGTAAAGCACATCATCCCTATGTTTACAGAAAACAAAATGAAGCCTTCAAAGAAAAGAACACCTTCCCTACAGTCAAACATGGAGGAGGTTCAGTGATGTTTTGGGGTTGCTGTGCTGCATCTGGCACTGGTTGCCTTGAACGTGTGCATGGCATCATGAAATCTGGAGATTACCAGACCATTTTGGAGCGCAGTGTTGAACCCAGTGTCAGAAAGCTGGGTCTCCGTCGAAGGTCATGGGTCTTCCAGCAGGACAATGACCCCAAACACACTTCAAAAAGCAGCCAGGAATGGTTCAAGACAAGACGCTGGACTGTTCTGAAGTGGCCAGCAATGAGTCCAGATCTAAATCCCATTGAAAACCTGTGGAGAGATCTGAAAACAGCAGTTGGGAGAAGGCACCCTTCAAATCTGGGAGAACTGGAGCAGTTTGCACAAGAAGAGTGGGCCAGACTGCCAGTAGAGAGGTGCAGGAAGCTCATCCATGGCTATAGGAAGCGGTTGATTGAAGTTATTTTGACCAAAGGCTGTGCTACCAAATATTAAGTCTAGGGTGTCAATAATTTTGTCAATGGCATTTCTTTTCATTTTCTGATTTAAAAGGATATATTAAATTCTGAACAAAAACAAAAGTTCTGTAATATTAACAGAGGAATAAAGAATTGTGGAGACCAAATACTGTACTGTTGTTAATTTCAACTTATGTTTAGAGGAAATTGTGAGTTATTTGAAAAAGTGCAAGGGTGCCAATATTTTTGGCCACGACTGTAGCTGGTAAAAGCGTAACTGCTGGTAAAAGCGTACTTGATGTGCTGTTAAAAGCTGTACAAAATTTATTGGGACTGCTGTTAAATGCGTACTTGATGTGCAAAAGGTATTTTGTAGCTGGTAAAAGCGTATAGTGCAATACAATGCAACTGCTGTTAAAAGCGTACTTGATGTGCAAATGGTAATGGGACTGCTGTACAAAAGTTATTAGGACTGTTGGTAAAGGGTATTGGGAGGTGTGGTGCTTGATGTACACAGCGTGCAATTCTAAACTTTATTTCTGTTAAAAACTCTGTTCGCACTTAAATATCATTAAAAACCTTTTTATTCGGTTCATTTGTTTTCATTTTAAAAAATTCCGTTTCTTATGCGACATTGATTTCAATGACAGCCGCAATGTCCTTTAAATATTGTTTAGGCTGTCTGTTTTCAAAATCCTCGCAAATGGAGTGGAAGACTTTAACAACTCTTATATACTTAGTACTTTTGCACGGTGCTTGCTGGCCAAGTTGCAACTGCCTCCTTTGAATGGCAACTGCATGTTGTTCTTGCCTCAGCTTACGGGCAAGCTTGGCACGGGTTGTGTGGCTGATGCTCACTGTTCGGGCAAAGGCACGATGCCATGCCTCTATGGCATTGTTGCTGCGAGGGAGTTCTTGCAGTACCCTGTCATATTGATTCCAGAAAGGTATTGCAAAACGTGGCTGCCTCTTATTTTTCCTGTTTCTTGTCAGTCTGCCTATGTAACAGTCCTCAAAAGTCTAGCAGGCACTGTAGATCTTCAAACTGTTCATCTTCTTGCATTATTTCAAAATATTCTTCTACCCTCTGTGGTTTAACAAATGCCAGTCCCAGTATACATCGCACTCTGTGCCAAGAGTCTTAGATCCTGCACACCGTGCCTTGACCGCCCGACGCTGTACACGTCATACATGGCCTGCCCAAGGTGAAAGTTGCACCCGGTCAGTTCAGCATTTGGTACCATTGTACGCAGTACCTTTATAGCCGCGACTTCAGAATCTGTCATTATTGAAGCAGGACAGATCTTGTCACCTATAAGAGCTTGGAGGTTTGTAAACAATTTTCTGTACACTTCTTCATTACGCCCTGGCAACAGTGAGTACACACAGGGTCTGTTAACCCCCTGCACAAGAGCGTGAATGGTGTACATTTGATCATCTTGCTGTGGGGCAACACTGAATGTACCATCGCAGAACCAGTGTGGGCTATCCTTTAGGACTACGAGATCATCATCACTTGCAAAAAATCACCAGGTCATCTTCGTGTACACGCAGAAATTCCTCATCACTGACTGTCTTTGAGTATTTTAATATGTCAGTGTCATTAGGACCACCAATCTGCCTATGTCTACGTACATCTCGGCGCACTGTTTTATGAATTGGCAGAAGGTGTGCATGCTGCTGCAACCGATTGCAATGCTTGGTGGACAACATTGCGAGTGGACTCTTCAGATTCACAAGCTGTCCTTTTCATTGATGTCCTTGCTCGTAAAACCTCCGCTCGTCCATGCACTGGTGCACGGTTATGCTCACTTGGCGTCTGGGTAATGGTCTCACCTAGAGTGTGTAACCTGGCTCTGCAGGTTCGCAACTGACAGCGCCAAATAATTTTACCACCACTACCCAACTTCTCCTGTGTATACAGGTAGTTGTGAAGTGTCACTTTAGATTTGCCCTTCTGTGACAGTACGTACTCCATTGCAGAGCTGTGAAGAATGAAATCCCAACCCACAAATGCTTATCACTTAAATATTGAGTACATTTATTACTTGCACAAACTGGATAACCTAATAGATTACTGTCCCCTTTAAGAGGTAGGCTGCACCCTAGCTTAGATGACGTTGTACACGGAAGTCGGCTAGTCCTGTAGCACAGTCCTTGTAAAAGTGGATTACAGCAACAGAAAAGGAAAACACAGAAACAGAATTATAGATTTAAAAGTAAGTGATGCTTAGTTAATCCAAAATGTTTTATTTTTAAATGACACATTGTTTGTTGAGGTAGGGAGTCGAATGGCACTAAGGCTTGGCATGAGAAGGCATTAGCGCAGGGAGAAAAAGAGATTAAAGTTAAAATATTGCCAGTCATGTACGGATTCAGCTACATTCTGACCGCGACCGCTTCATACGTCGCCCAAATTAGTTTCTCCTAATAGACCGCAACATATTGTCCACGGCGAAAATTTAGCGCGATGAATTGACCGTATGCCGTTTGTCCAGGCTCCAATAAATGAAACCAAGGCTTATTGCTCAGTTTCTTTTGCTTTTCATTAAAGTGCCATTGAAAAAAATGAATGATGTAATCTGCTGGTAAATCCAGGGAACCTGAGAACTGAGTTTGAGTCTGAGACTCCCTGGATTCACTAGCAGATTGCATACGCACCTTTTTCAATGGCACTTCAATAAAATGCAAAATAAATTGCGACATGAGCCATGGAGGCATGAATGCACAGCTTGTTGTCTGTTCATACCAACTGTCCCCTACCCACACTTTGTAGGGGGAGAGCCATTAATGGATGCTCAATCTTCCTTACCCCCTGCCAGCCCCCCCCTTGTCCCGTGACCCAGGTCCATTCCTGAACCTGAGTTGCCTGTGTAGTGGTAGGTAAGACATCCAGTGTCTCAACCCTTCACACCATTGGGCCGGATACAACTTTACTGTAGCTCAGATTTTTTAAGATAGTATGAAGAATTTAAGACAGTATTGTCTGCGATCTGAGGGGGGCTGAACCTGCAACCCATTGTTTTACAGTTCTGTGCTTAAACCCTCTGTACCATTCAGCCAGAGCTGTATTTTTTGCAGTTCTTTCCTTGTTTTCTTTATTACTGAGGGATGTGACATAAAAACAAGATTACTGTCCCTTTAACTTTATTAGCTTTGGCTGCTTGTCTACACATGACGACAGAATGCCCTGTTTGTGACATCATCATTGTCTTCACAGCAACAGATGGGGATGTCATCAACAGAATTGTGACTGCAGAAGTAGGTACGCAGACAGAGCAAATAGGGCAGAGAACCTGTTTCCATGCAAATGTCCTTAGTAATAATGAAAGAAGGGTGACAGTTATAGAAAAAGTGTGAAATTTAAACTAAATTGTGTCAAAATATATTTTTCAGTGTTGTCCTAGCAACATCCGGGGCTCTTTAAAGCTCTTCTACACTGCAAGCAAACATTCAGTATTGACAGATGCTTGCTTCCCCGTGAGGGTGATGTCTCCATATGGTTTTGTTGTGTTCTGCTTTCTCACTATTATGTGAGTTTTTCTGAGACAAGGGAGACACAGAGAAAAGAGTTAACTAATGAAGAAAAAAATCAGCCACAGAGGGTTATCTAATTTAGTGGCTCTAACACTGATAGAATCAGAAGATCACTAAAATTGTTGTTCTTTAACCCTACAATAACTTTGACGAGCTTTGTCAGAACTGAGGTAACCCTTAATGGTTAAAATGTAATATTACAGATACTAGTCACCTAGATTTCAGCATTTCCCTTCAAACAGCAGTTTTATCCCACACAACCCACCTACCTCCTCCTCTTCCCCGCCTCTGCTGCTTTCATGTAGCTATGCCAGAGTGTTGCCATGGAAATTAATTTCATGTCACAAACTTGGGACTGTGATTGCCTCCGAAAAGCAGGTGGAGGAAATGGAATTAAGGAAGACCACAAAATACTTCAGAAAAATGGGAGAGAAACTACAAAAAAAAAATGTTTTTAGTAAATGGAATTTGTTTTGTAATTTATTTGTTTTTCTAAAGTTTTGCTTGGGGGTTGAATAAACAATTTAAAACCATCACTGTTAGAGGCTGGTTATGCAGAAAAATGATTGTGCCAAGTAAATCTGGGAGAGACTCCCTTGCGAAATAGCTATCTTGATTCTGTACTGCACTGCTTTATAGTGATGCTTAGCAGAAATCCAGGGATGGTCTCTGCCCACTCATCTCTAGTCCCCTATCCTGGTATTTTATTTATTTGTTTTTTGTTAACCGGGTAGGGCACACTAGACAGCCAAGTGCCTATTTTCAGGTGCGACCCGGGAGGGTTACATAGGTAGTAGTATACAGGAGACAGTTACATACAGCTGAGCAAGAAAAAAACAGAATTTACAGGAAATGGCTAGGCGGCTGACATTAAAGTACAAATTTAGCAAACAAGAAAATAATTCAATTACCTAGAGAGAAAGAATAAGCAAGGTATCGTTAGAATTGGAGTTGAGGGGCACAGATGCACACAAATTGTGGAGTAAACAAAACGATTTAGGTACATATATGAGCAAAAATAGTGCTCTCAGAAGTAAGTGCTGGGGGGACGGAGGGGGCGCTGGATAGAGCTGATGAGGCCATATGGGCAGGGAGGAGTGAGGGGGGAGGATGGTGGAGGATGTACAGTCTGGATTGCGTTACATGTTCAGAGGGGTAAGTGCAGTGGGCCCAGAGGGCTCATAGTACAAGTGTATGGGGGGTAATCTATGAGGTGCAGGGTATGAAAACTCCCAGGAACTGGTACACTGTAACACCCACTGATGACTGCAGAACAGTTCATACAAAACCCCCTTACTGCTGTTGATCACTGCTTAATAGTACACGTGATTTGCATCTAATTATTCACCACTCCCCCACCACCACCACCACCACTGTCTCATAGCAGGTAGCCTCTCTGAAGAGTGACGGTACCCTTGAAAGGCTCATCCGACTGAGAGCTTGTCCAGTTGGATTTGCTCTTTCCAGTCTCAACACTCTCAGCGCACTGAAACTGCTGTCTTCAGAACAGAGGTCAACTGTCATCAACTAGCCATAGAGATCATATATAGAAGTACCAGTGGGGACACCACGTGACATTGATGTTTCTTGTATTTCACTTCTGTAATGTTAATGGTGCAGAGTAACTTGCATAAGGCGACTGGGTGCCCCAGAAATACCACGTAAAGTCCCCTTTTGTGAGAGAGAGAGTTAGTGAGAGATGCATATATATATATATATATATATATATATATACACACAGTATATATAAAACCACTCTTATATGATCTGTATTGCGCCCATCTTCTAACTTGCTGGACTGCTAGATATTTCATGCTAAGTTACCTTTAGTTTGTACCAGTTATGCTCTCCAGGTCACTCGTATAGCATTCTCATCCATTAGCCCTCTGATGTACTGTATGATTTCCGAAGTGCTAGTATTTCAAAATCACTGTATGTATTATAGGACTTTTGTTTTTGTAACATAAGTTGTTGCTCTGTGATGTTCTGTGTATTGTATGTTCAGACTGCTCTTGTCATGTACCTTTTTTCCGCTGTAAACGCCATCTTGATGGCCCAGGTCGTATCTGAAAATGGTCACTGGGATCAGTGTGCTTACCCAGTTAACAAATGAATGAATAAATAAATAAACACGTATCCTGCTCCAGTTTGGTGCTCTGTGTTAAAACAATTCATTAATAATAATTTTCTCCTTAGAACTGACGAAGGGGGCAGGAAGAAATGTGGCCAGTACTGGCCATTGGGGCAACACACTAAGGCACAGTACGGCAGTCTTGTGGTGACTAACCTTGGCGTGAACAGCTCCAGACATTACAACAAAACAACACTGGAAATGCTGAACATGGAGGTAATAAATTCACTATATGGTATACCACAATTGAAACCCATAAAATATGCAAAATATAATCTGAATATTGTCTAAATATTAATTTTTCCAAAGTTTCCCAATGGGGAAAGAGGCTTTTTTAGTTTGAACCTGGACTGATAAATAGGCAGATGAGAGTTATAGGACATGTTCTAGGAGACATTCATGAAAACTATACAGATATTCAAGGTAAGCTTGACAAATCAGAAGTAGAGTGAGTGGAAAATCTCTATAAATAAGTACGTTTGCACAGTATACTTGTTCCATGCTTTTGTTGATGGTGGGAGGACATGAGGGACCTAGAGTCCTTTCCAACCTTAAACTACTATGTTACCATGTTAGAATTTACTGCTTTCTTCAATGGTATAATCATATGGCAATTATTTTAGTTTTGTTTTAATTTATTACAGACCCATGAAAGACGTCAAGTGACACACTTCCAGTATTTAAGCTGGCCAGATTATGGAGTCCCCTCCTCCGCAGAGGCTCTAATCGGTTTTCTAGGGGCAGTTAAGCATCAGCAGTGGCACTCAGTTAGGGTATTGGGACACCGGTGGAGAGGCCATCCTGGAGGACCATCAATAGTTGTCCACTGCAGCGCTGGCATTGGCAGAACAGGTATATTATTTTGCAACAAAACAGCTGACTTGCAGTATTTCTGTTTTTTAACGCATATACTGTATTGAGTTTTCAGTAAATCAGTTCTAGGACAAGTCTTAGAATGTATAAGAGAAATCAACATTGCATATGTTATTCATTTGGTAACTGGGTTGACTTTTGGGCACATAGTTGCCCATTGTCATGGGTGAGCCAGTTAAGATCAGCAAAACCATTAATAAACAATACATTTCAGGGTTTAGGATTAACTTTTTTTTCAACCTGGAAAAAGTTCAATAAAAATTATATTTACAAAAAAAAAAAGATTAACTTCTTTTTTTTAACACTAGTTCAGCCAGGAAAGTGGCATCCAATCTGTATAGGCCCATCCACGAAATCTGCACTGGTGCATTTCTTAAAGTACTTCCAGACTTAGGGTGGTCCAACCCCTGTAAGTTTATAAAAAAAAAAAAATGATCTTAAAACGGGGCAGATGGGCGGGAACTGTGCAGTTTACCTCAGGGACACCCTTCAGGGCCATGCCCTCCTCCAGGTGGATACTGGGAAAAATTTATAGACAGTCACTATCAAGATGCTACTTGAATCCTATGGTAAATTGCTCACTGCTGTCTCTGTTTATACCCCCCCCCCATGTGAACAGGCCCTGAGTTTCAATAGGATTATTGAATACATAACCAATATGCGCCAAAAACCATGAAGTGGTACTGCTAGGTGACTTCATTGTCAACTGGTTGGACACAGACACTGCTCACTTTAAGGATGCAGTCCCCGCCATCAGTATGTCACAGCTGGTCGACGCACTCACTAGGGTCAATTACAGGACTGGCTTAAGCTTCCTGCTGGACATGATTCTAACCAGTTGCCCAGAAAGTATATCAGACACCTCTGTCCTGCCCGACTCAGTGAGCGACCACTCCCCCATCCTCTGTCTATGGTCACATAGGGCTCTGAAGCTATCTGCTAAAACAGTTACGCATAGGGTGCTGAAAAAAGGACATCTTGAACCTCTAAAGACGCAACTCAGGCAAACTGATTGGTCCCTTATCGACTTAGCCTGTACCATGGACCAAGCCCTAGAGCACTTTGTATCTCAGTTTAACACAGCTTGTGACATCCACACCCCCCCCCCAGATCACAAAAGATCAAGATAGCAAACACCACCTGGATAGCCCTTCCTGCTTAACCTCATGACCACCAGAGACAACTTGTGACATCGTGCCCAGGCTACCAGAAAACAGGCAGATTGGCAACTACACAAAACCGCCAGGAATGCCTGTACCAGGGTGACTCATTCTATCAAGATCTGCCACTTTCAGGGAGATTGCAGAAACTTTTGGGGAAATATGAGGAACCTCATGGGCACGACCAACAAGTCATCCCCATCTGAGCTGTTTGTAAGGGGGGAAGTCACCCAGAACTCCAAGGTTATCACCGACGCTTTTAACCTGGCCTTCTCAGACTTAAGTGGCGTACTACCACCACATTTCTTCAGTGTGCCAGCTCCTCTTACCATGGAGCACAAAGAAGGCACACATCAAGCCCACCCCTTTTCTATTTCAAGATGGTATCTAAGCAAGAGGCCAGAAAGTATCTGTGGCGGGTGCTTGGGAAGTCAAGATGTACCAGTGACTCCCTTGACCTAAAGATCTTAAACCTCACTCTTGAAGAAGTCCTAACTATGTTAACTAAAATCCTCAGCCTCTTCCTCTGCTTAGGTCAGTTCCCAGTGAAATGGAAGGCAGCCCTAGTCACCCGTTTTCAAAAATGGTGACCGTGCTTTCCATACAGACTACATGTGACAAGGTAGAATAGGACCCGGCCCATTTGTTATGGAGAAAGTGTTTAAATGCAAGGATTTTTCCTTTTCTGTCTCATCCCTGTCTGATTGCGCAACCAAATTTTCCTGTGAGACTTCGGACTTGATCAACCCGGCAGGCTTGCAGTTCTTTGCTGCTCTCTGTCTCTCAGTTCTGTCTTGCTGTCTGTCTTTTCCTACCTTGCATAGCTGCTAGTATAAAATTATATGCAAATTATTATGTGGAAAAGAAACTGATATTGGGATCCCTTTGTTTGGAAAATATATAGCATTACTGTTGAAATGTATATAATTATAATTTCAGATGACTGCAAATAGCTGTTGGAAGCTAGAGGTTACCAGAGTTCAATTTTTAAGCCTTTTGCAAAAGCTACGCAAAAGGGGGCCTCAACTCAAGAAGCACACTGTCTTATAGCTGCTCCTGCCTGATATTTACAGAAACAGGATGCTTGCTAAGAATGGGGGTCGAAAGGACTTATAAGAGCTAAGCTGCAACTGCAAGAAAGATTAGAAGAAAAAGGGACACTGAGACTGTGGGAAAACTATTTTATTTTGCCTTTGTAAATAGTTATAGTGAACAGGTTTTTTTTTATATATTACTGCTACTGTAAATAAATATTTCTGGTGAATTCTACAACTGCGCCTGGTTTTCCTATGCTTCCTGACCTGTGCCTCGTGACACTACCCCCATCTCAACCCCCGAAGGCCTTGGAAATTATTGTATCGGACCAGCTTACCAAGTAGCTAGAGAAGTACAATATTCAGTGCCCACAACTGCACAGTTTCCATAAGGCATATAGTACCACCACTGCCCTGCTTGAATTCACCAGCCACATTCATAACCTAGTTGATCGAGGCCACTTAATGGGGGCGATTTACATCAACCTCAGTAAAGCTTTCGACACAGTAAACCACACCATTCTACTTAACTGTCTCCACACCATTGGACTTTTGCCCGAAACCGTAGTCTGTTTCTGTAGTTATCTGGAGGGCAGATCTCAATAAGTCAAAATCAACAGCATTCTCTCTGACAGTCTCCCAGTTAGCTCTGGTGTCCCCCAAGGCTCGGTATTGGGTCCATTACTCTTTAGTCTGTTCCTAGATAACCTCCCCAAGGCAAGCTCCACGAACATCTTACTCTGAGCAGACGACGCAGTTATTTTCTCTAGCCAACTGGACCCGCTTCCCCTGGAGATCCAGCTCCAACTTCACTTTACATCTGTTGACTGATTCTCACAACACAAACTCCTTATGAACTACAAAAAAACAAAAACCGTGCCTTTCAGTAACACCCACAACAAACACAGGTTAGCCATCTGTAACAGTCACGGGGATACACTTGAGCCAGTCCTATATTTCAAATACCTGGGCATAAATCTTGATAGTTCATTGTCCTACACCGCCCATATAGATCAAGACACTAAAGCGGTAAACGCTAGGATCGGCCTACTTTACAGGCACAGACATAGCCTAACCCCTGATGCCCTCCGACTTACGGTAAACAGTTCCATAGTCTCCATTATCGACTATGGACTAGTTATATACAGTGCAGCAATGGACACTGTGCTCAAAAGGATCAACCTAGCCCTCAGTAAAGCTTGCAGGTTAATCACGGGAGCGCACCATCTCACCCATACCTGTGATCTTTACAAACAAACAGATTGGTTAAACCTCATGGGTCGAGTAAAATACCAAACCTGCTTCCTCGAAAAAAAAGCATGTCTTGGACTAACCTCCCACCTCCGTAATTCAAGATCTCCTTAAACAAGTGATCAAGCCATCCAACCCAAGGTGTGTAAAGACAAGCGCTTCACATACCCTTCTGCTGCACTGTGCAGGCACAACGTTCCTTTGCTTACCGGGCACTCTCCTGGCTAAACTACCTACCAGTCACTATCCTGTCAATACCCAAGTTGGGCCCTTTCAAATATAAACTAAACCTACACCTTACTGCACTTAGCAGATGTGATTGTCCTGTCTTTATTATTCGTAATTTTTCCACCCTGGGTGCACTGGAGGCAGGAATTCCATCCCTGCTCAACCTGCTGCCGCCGGCCCAACTGCCCCGGCCATCCCTGAGACCCCCCCCAATGGATTACCCCCCATGGCGGGGCCAGGGAGGAGGAGACCTCCTTCCCTGGAGCACAGTCCAAATCTGGGGAGGTCGTAGCAGCCTGCTGGCAGAGCGGAGTCAGGGATCTCATAGAGCTCCTAGCTGCCATTTTCAAATTTTCTTCCCCCCTCCGGCACACAAGGCGCCACACACACATGTGGGGGCACGTACATGCCATGCTGGCCGGCTTCCTGCCTCCCTAGCCTGCATCACCCCCCAGCCCCCACCAGAGGGTGAGCAACAGGCAGGACAACGTTCCCCCCCCCAACCCCCGAAAGGGGAGAGCAGTCCTCCGGACGCTCCATCCTCTCTCGCCACTGGCGACCCTGGCTCATTCCCGAACCCGGGTCGCTGGCATAGCATGAGGTGTGGCATTCCAGCGCCTCAACTCTCAGCACCACCAGGCTGGCGTGATTGTCCAATCTTGGGGAAATCTCACCGCCATGCCTCTAAAGCCTATGACCACCCTCTATTTCTTTGTGCCCTCTATCACTCCTTCTATGCCACTGTAGTAGCACCCCCACCTCTCCCGCTGGTCCCTTCCCCCTCTGCAACTCCCCACCCCTATCTCCCCTCTTGCTACCATAGACCTGTCTCTTCTCCATCATTGCACCCCCTTGTCTGGCCTTTCCTGTCCCCTCCACCCACCACACGACCGCTCCATTCTTTCCTTGTCTCGCTGTCCTTCAACAGTGCCTCTCGTTCCCCTCCCCTGCCCATGCCCGCTTTGTCCTGTCCTTTCCATCATTCCCCCGCATCCCACTTCCTGTCCTAACTTGCTGGATCCCCCCACCACCGGTATCCCTCCCCATACCTTTTCTCTCTCTTTCGCTCTCAAACAACAAGGCCGTTGTTGGCTGTTGTATGTTTCACCTATTTTGTACTCAATCTTAAAATGTATTTTAATTGTCAGCCCTGTAGTACCTCTCAGAACATTGTAACCTTTTTTTATTGCAGCATCCTGGTGCTAATGTTGTACGATATTGCCTAATGTTATATTGTATTTTCTTTTGACATGGAACCTCTGTAAAAGAGCCTCTGGCTCAAAGGTGTGTAATCCAAAAACAAATAAATAAATAAATAAAAGCTCTCCCAACCACCTGTCTTGGCCACCTTCCCAACCCCTGTCCTATTGTCACTCACTCCATCCCTCAGTTAGTAAAACCTTCTCAGTCCCCCGACCTGTATCCCTTTCATCATTCACCCATCCTCTAGTAGTAATATTCTCCCCATCTGTTTGTCTCTCTACCTTCCCTACCCATTTTCTCCTTGCCACTGCCCATCCTCTAGTAGTAACACCTCCACAACCCATCTCAGCCACCATTTTCCCCAACAATGTCCCCATATCACACAACCATCCTCCATAAGAATATACGAATTAGCCAGCAGGAGGAGGCCATTTGGTCTATTGAGTCTTCTTGATTACAGAGTCCCTGATCTGGATATTATTGTGGGCCCCGCTCCACCTCCCTGCCAGCCCTGACCATTCTCTTCACCTTGTCCAACCTCTCTCTTAAACCCCCCCCCCACCTTCTGATTGATGACCTCAGATGGGAGCTCATTCTACCCTGACACCACCTGCTCTGTGAAGAAGTGCCTCAAGACCTAATCCTTGAACCTTCCCTGACCAGTTTGTTTCAGTGCCCACTTGTCTTGTTTTCATTAAGACAGAAAAGGTCCCTGATATCCACTTTGTTTATACCTTTCAGGTACTTGAAGTCTTCTGTCATGTCCCCTGCCTTTCTCCTCTCCTCGAGTGAGTGCATATTGAGTTCTCGCAGTCTGTCCTCATACGTTCTGTCCTGCTGTCCCTGAACCATTTTTGTAACCCTCCTCTGTACTGCCTCGAGCTGGTTGACATCCTTCATCAGGCAGGGACTCCAGTATTGCACACTGTACTCCAGGTATGGCTGCACAAGGGATCTGTACAGTGGCAGAATAACCTCCTCCCTTCTTCTTGTGAACCCTCTAGCAATACAGTCCTGCATTTTGTTAGCCTTGGCTGCCACTTTTCTGAACTGTGTTGCCAGCTTTAGGTCACTGGTAATGGCTATCCCTAAGCCATTTTCTTCCTCTGATACAGTAACCTTGCCCCCAATTGTACTCAGCCCACAGGTTCTTTCTTCCAGTGTACATGACCTTGCACTTTTTAGAACTGAACCCCAGATACCAGACCACTTGTCCGGTTTCACTAGGTCCTCTTTTTAGGTCCTGTACCCCTTCATCTGTGTTCACCTTCTCACAGAGCTTGTTGTCATCCGCAGAGAGGCAGACTTGCCTTTAAGGCTGTCCTTAATGTCATTTATAAACACATTGAATAACACTGGGCTGAGCACTGACTCCAGCAGGACCTCACTGGTAACTTTTGTAGGTCCTACTGCTGAGCCAGCTTGCCACCCACCTGGTTAGTTTGCTCTCTGACCTTTGGTCCTCCAGTTTTTTTTTGTTTTTTTTTTAATATTATTTGTTTATGCCCTCTTCTATACAACTGCCATGGCTTCCCTTCAGGCCACCAGGTACCTGGCTCGGCCGACCACTGTTTCCCTGCAGCCACCTACTGTGATGCTACCTTGGTTAGAGTCCTGTTCCTCCCCCCTCCCCCCCCTGGCAGGGAAGTCTGTTGTCAAGTTGGTGACTTGAGATTGCAGGGTTAGTCCTTCATTTGGTTTCCCGGGGCTGACACCTGTCTGGCAGTGGGATCTTTCCTTTCGTTTTCTCCCCTGTCCAAGGATGCAGGCATGCATGAGAGGTCCTAGGCACTTGTGCATGGCACACTGTATCCCGGGCCTGCATCCAGCCTCACAGTTGCACTGCCACCTGTGGTCACCCAGGTGGCAGTATTGCTGTGAGGGTAACAGCCCACCCACCCCAGAGGAGGAGAGTGTCCCCTGAAATACTCGATCCTCTTTCCCCTGGCCACCCTCCAATGATCCAAGCTCATTCCTGAATGCGGGTCACAGGTGTTGCAGATGGTAGCGCTACCACTGCATCAGAGGGCCAGCCAGGACCTCCAACTTTTTGATCAGTGTCTTGTGGGGCACCGGGTCAAAAAAGTACTGTAACCAGCCACTCAATCCACAGAATTCTTCATATGTAGTTTGCTTTCATGCATCAAATGGAGATCCCCCATAGACTGCCTGATGTTTCGCCCATCGGTGGGCTTCATCAGGCAGAGAACCTGCATTAAGACAGTATAAAAATTAAATAAATACATATTCCTAAGTGTTATAGTCCTGTATTAATATTCTTCAGTATTCCAGTAGGTTCCCATGAGGAACTACACCTACAAATATTCCCCACATCATCCAGTTCACAACATAAAATACTAATTGAAATAAAATTAATTGCCTGCTTATATACTGTTCTGCACAGGACTTAATGTACATCTTGACAGTTACAGTTTTAGGCAAGGCAAATTTTATTTATCAGGTGCCAATCCCTGAGGCTCTGGGTGCCTTACAATAAAAGGCAGGGGAAACAACACAACATACAATAACATTACAATAAATACATAAATAAATTTCAGCATGACTAAAAGTTTGATAAAATACAGGTTAGTCACCCTTGTCAGAGAATGCCAAGCAAAACAGATGGGCCTTTAGCCCCTTTTTGAATAGTTCAGCAAAATCCTGTGTACCGCAAGGCTCTAGGAAATGTATTACACTGCTGTGTAGAAATATATGAGTAGACAGTGAATTTTATTTATGCCCATTTCAGTTAATGTTTTATGTTGTGAAGTGGATGATGTGGGGAGTATTTGTAGGTGTAGTCCCCCATGGGAACCGATTGAAATACTGAAGAGTATTAATATAGGATTATAACACTTAAGAGTAAGTACTGAATACATTTTTTATACAGTCTTAATACAGATCCTCTGCCCTGATGAAGCCCTTGGATGGGTGAAACGTCGGACAGTCTATGAGGGATCTCTCTTTGATGTATGAAAAAACTACATATGAAGAATTCTGTGGACTGAGTGGCCGGTTTCAGTACTTTCTGGTCTCTGAAATTCACAATACCAGATCCAAACTTATACCTATCTGTACCCAAAAAGAAGGGATCCCACCCTAAACTGTATGATCTTCCTGGACATAAAGTCTCCACCACTCATTCACACTAATGGGATCTACACCAGAGGTGCTAGGACCCAGCGGGAACAAACTTTTCAAGAGGGTTGGTGCCAGAGGTGGAGTTTCGAGGAAGTGGCACCATGAGCCGTGGCTCGTACGGTAAAGACTGCCTCAGCGTCGACCCTCCAACCACCTCAGTTCCTTTTTTCCTGCCATCGAGTACACTTCAGTGACGACGTCACTTGCCCGCCGGGAGTCAAACTTCAAACTAGCAGCATAGTTCTCAGTATATTGTTTTGTAAGTTATCTTTGAACATGTACCGATTTACATTTTATGTATCAATTATAAAAAAAAGTCTTCAGCCCATCATTGACTGAGTCAACCATGAGCGGGTCAGGTGACAGTAGGGAGACTTCATATGAAAGCTGTTCAGTCAGCTAGGCTGGGTCCGGTCCACCACCCTCTCCGGAGGGTGAGTCTGACAACGGATGGTCCATTGCTCAGGGAGATGGACAGTCCCCCCCCGAAAGCATAAAAGGAAACGGTCCCATTCTCGGCACCATTCGGCATCGCGCTCTTCTTCTGCACACAAGTCAAAAAAGAGAAGGCATCACTCGAGGTCCCATTCTGGTATGTCTGCGCATCGATGGCCAGTCACTGGGGCCAGGCGCCAGTCTCCTCCTGTCTCGGAGTCACCGGCATCAGTCTCCGGTGGCCGACTTCTTCGACATCAGAGCCCGTCCCCGCCTTTTGGAGGGGCTTCCGATGAGCAGTTTCACCAGTGGGCTGCTCTTTTGGAGCAGTGGGCTCGGAGGTTGGTTCAGCTGCCTGACCCAGTCACTCCGAGGCCTTCGGGCCGCTCGAGGGAGAGGGTAGGGCGGTTGGACTTTCCTAATCATGCGGCACCTTCTTTGGTGCCGTTGACTCCGTGCTCAGGTGTTTCACCCCCTTACATGGCTGCAACGCAGGGAGCCAGCCACACTGATGCCTCTATCTCCTGCTAATTTCCCTTCTTTTCCCTCAAATCGCAGTTTTCAGAACCTTGGGACTCTCTTGGCGCCGTCTGCGGCGCCAGCGACTCTCTCGGCGCCAACCGAGGCATCGGGGGCTTGGCGGTGCCACCCTTGGCACCAAGGGCTCTTTGGCCGCTGCTCTTGGCGTCGGGGGCTCTGTTGGTGCCGGGGGCTCCTTCAGTGCTGTGGCTTCTGTTGGTGCCAGATTCCAGGTTGTTTCAGATGGCGCCGACTTCCTTGTGTTCAGTGCTGTGTTTTATGTCGGCGCCGATGCTTGGTGCGTCATCGTCCAGCCTCCAAGGCTTTTCGACTCCGATTCTTTCCTCTTCTAATTTTCCTTCTGATTTTCACTCCTTTCCTGTCCATACAGTCCCCCCGGACTGTCAAGAGATGATTTTGAGCCTGACCCAGATCTTTCTGCTGGGTGATGATGTTGAAGGAGCAGAGATCAGTCTTGCTGCAGAGCCTGTGGTCGAAGACCTTTCCTTTACATTTCTGCTGAAAAATTTAAATTCTAGGGACATGGATATGTTGTTCATCCACACTGTCTGGCAGGTATTCTTGCCGCTTTAAATCTTGCCGGAAGGTCTTCAAGCTGGCTCCTCCCACCCACCCAGGTGGTAAAACTCTCGGCTCCGCCCCATGACGCCAGATCTTGCTTATCGCTTGGAAGCTCAGGTTCCCTCCTTAACGCTCTGCGTATAAGACTGGTTCCTAATTCTTCGGTTTTCCGAATTTAAAAGTTTTTTGCATTATAGACTTCGGTCTTCTATCCCTCTCGGCTGCGATGGACAAATCGACTCCCGGTTTTCAGAGGTGCCCTTGCGGGCAGAAGATGTCTCGGACGGATCCGCACTCCACGTGCGTCTACTGTTTAGGCCTTGAGCATGACCCGCAGGCTTGAGACCTGTGCTCTTCCTTCTCAGCCTATGTCCTCAAAGACCGTGCTGCCCGTTTACAACTGGGGCGCCCTGAGAAACGTTTTCCTCAGTGAAGTCAAAAGAGGCCCGGTCGTCGGTTTCCGTGGCGGTGGGCTCGGGGGATCAGCTAGAGCAGATGATCGCCCTCGAAGAGGAGGTGGCGTGGGCGGCATCTTCCTCGACCGTGGCATTTATCCCGCTCTCCCTGGGTTCCTCTTACACAGCTTCCTTTAAGGAGCTTTGTCTGTTCCTCACCACTAGAGGAGAGGGACCAACGTCTGCTGGACCATCTTCTCGGTCCAAGAAGAAAGACAAGGGCAAGTCCCTCCGTCGACGCTCTTGGGAGCAGGAAAGGTCCCTCTCCCCGAGTTGTCGGCCATCGACTTCGGTCGATCGTTCGGCTTCGGCCACTGGTCTCACGGTGTCCCCATCAGGTCAGTTGACCGAGACTCCCGTCGACGAGTCGAGATCTTTCTCAACCCGTTGGATGGGTTGGTCGACTGGCGGCAAAATCCTCTCTCACGGTTCCCCGGTGGGAGTTGAGATCCTGCTGGGCTTGCCAGTGCCTCCGGTTCCAGAGCCCTCGGGTGAACCCTCCGAGCCGAGGAGGAGCGGTTCCACCTGCCCCTCCCCGCACTGCCTCGGAAAGGCCGAGGTTCTCGGTCTCGGACTTCTTCCATGATCCAGCCGATCCGCGCCGTATAGGTGGTCTCGGTCCGGCACCACTGTTGGCGGCGCCGCCGCTACGCCCTCCTCCTCGGATGAGGGAGGCTTCGACGTAGTTACGCCGACGTAAAGACCTCATGTGGCAACAGCTCCTTCTGACCGGGAACAAGCCGGCGCCTCGCCTTCCCCAGCCATTAAGTGGCTGTCACCGGATGGCGAAACAACCCTCGTCTTACCCGAGGAGCCTGTTCCCAGGCCAGTTGTTCGGCCAAAACCAGCTGCTCCACCGATTCCGGTGGAACCTCCGCCTCCACAGCCGCTGTTTGGGGCTCCGACCAAGAACTCTCGGTCGGCTCAGGGTCTGCCCATAGGCTGTCGGTCGCCTCACTCCCGATTGCCCTTGGCAGGTGGAGGGTGGCTCAAGCCCAGGTAGCTCTTTTGCGGACCTCTTCTGAGTCCGACGCCGATTCCCCTTTCTCCAGGCGAGTGGACTTGAGTCCTCTGGAGGTCAGTCGCTGGACGACAGCCCTTCGTCCTTCCTGGGTTTGCTCAGGCTCATCTCGGAGTCCACCGGGATGCAGCGCGAGCCCGTATCCAAGTGGGCCAAGTATCCCCTCACGGAGGTATTGGACCGAGGGGATTCCCCTACGGAGGCCTTTCCCGTGGCCGAGGCCATTGTGGGCCCGGCATTGGAGCTCTGGCAGCGCCCTGCTTCCTGCCCTGCGCCTCCGGCCAGGATGGCCAGGAAGTATGTGGTCCCTACCGGTTCCCTGTCCGGTTTCGGAACATCCCTCAGCCGAGGGTTGTTACTCGACAGCGTTTCCGCGGCCGGAAACGCTTAGGATGGACAAACCTCCCGACAAGGAGTCCAAGAAATTGGACTATGCCGGCGAAAAGTCTACATCATGCCCTCCCTTGGCCTCGTCAGGCCTAGCTCGCCGCGTTTATGGCACATTTCTCCCATGCCCTGTTGGGCTCCCTGGATGAGGTAGTCCCTCATCTCCTGGCTGACCTGCAGACCACGGTTAGGCAGGTGCGGGACCAGGGCAGGGCGGTGGCCAAGCAGCAACTTCAGACTGCTCTGGACATTGGAGACTCATGCGCCAGGTCAGTCGCGGCCGCAGTGACTGTGCGCGGCCGGGCATGGCTGAGGATATCCACCTTCACAGCGGATACCCAGCACAAAATGGCGGATGTCCCCTTCCTGGGGACCGAACTCTTCGGCCCTGGAGTGGAAGGCCACTTCCAGAGGATCGAAAAGTCCAATGCCACTTTGGACTCGGTCTCATCCTCTCAGAGGGACAAGGGCCGCAGACCGCAACCCAGGCTCTTTCGTCCGTCCGCGCCCACGGCACGTCCGGCCCAGCAGCATCAGGGCCAGCAGGCTCGCGCTTGCCATCCCAAGCCCAGCCCGGCTTCCTCCTCCAGGAAGCAGGGAGGAAGGCCCTGGAGGTCCCTCGGCCGGTCCTTCTCAAGCCTGCCCAGTGACGGGTTGAGGGTGTCGCCCAACCCCGCTGCCTCACCCCAGGTGTCCCCTGAGGCGGCTCCGCCACTTTCTTTCCGCCTGGTCCGTTATCACCACAGACCGGTGGGTGTTGGAGGGTAGGGAAGGGCCTGCCTCTGGAGTTCGAGCAGGCCCCACCCTTCAAGAGCCGCCGCACCGGGGGCCTCGGGTTCAAGCCTCGCTGTCAGCTCGCCAGCCGAGCATCGCTCCTCCTCGAGAAGGAGGTGATAAGAAAGGTGGCGACCCTCAAACCCGGGTTCGTGTCCAGGTACTTCCTGTCTCCGAACGACGGACAGTGCCCATTCTCGACCTACACGATCTAAACGAAAGTTCCTAAGGTCTCGAACCTTCAGGATGGTCACTCTGGCTCAGATAATACCATCCTTGGAACACGGCGTATGGTTCTGCTCTCTGGACCTGCAGGACGCGTTCTTTCATGTCCCTATCTGTCCGTCACATCAGAGGTTCCTTCGCTTTCGAGCGGAGGGATCCCTTTTCGAGTTCCAAGCCATGCCCTTCGGCTTATCTCCAGCTCCCAGGGTCTTCACCAAATGCATGGCAGTGGTGACAGCATTCCTGCAGCGCAGAGGGGTCCGGGTTTACCCTTACCTGGACGATTGGCTGATAGCAGCCCCCTCCAGACAGGAGGTGGAGCGGTCCAGAGATCTGGCCCTCCAGGTTTGCTCTCAGGTCGGCCTCTCATCAACGAGGCAAGTCGGAACCGAATAAGCAGGTGATTCTTTTCATCGGGCAGAGCTCGACTTGTTCGAGCTAGGCACGGCTCCCAAGTGACAGGGCTCGAGGTTCTTCCTCCTTTGCCCAATCATTTCTGGTTGGGCAATTGCACCCGCCCAGGACTTCCTGCGCCCTGGGTCTCATGGCGGCCTGTACCAGCGTGGTCCATTGGGCCGCTTGGAACATGCGCCTCAGTGGGGCTGGCCAGCCAGTGGTCCCAATGCTGTGATCCATTGGACCAGCTAGTGACAGTGACCTAGGGGATGTGGAACGCTCTCCAGTGGTGGACCGCTCCAGTTCATCTGCAGGAGGGCATCCCGTTTGTCCGCCCCGAGCCAACGGTCTCTTTATCAGCCGATGCCTCTCTGATGGGTTGGGGTGCCCATCTGGGGGAACACCAAGCGCACGGCCTCTGGTCCCCGAGGGAGTCCCGATGCCACATCAACCTGCTGGAGCTCCGAGCGGTCCGCCTAGCTCTCACCGCCTTTGTCTCTTCTTCAGGTCAAGTGGTCCAGGTCCAGACGGACAACACCACGCACCATGTACTATCTAAACCGCCAGGCGGGATGCGCTCCATGCTTCTAGGCAAGGAAGCTCTCCTCATCTGGTCACTGTATGCAGCCTGGAGGCGGATCTCCTAGCTATTCATGTGGCAGGAGCTCTCCAACACCCTGGCCGATGCCCTGCCGGATAGGGGCTGCGTCCCACGAGTGGTCTCTCCTCCTGCCGGAGGTAGTATGAAGATCTATTCCCATTGGGCACACCTCAGGTGGACCTGTTTGCCTCAGGAGAATGCTGGCTTGAGGCTGTTCCATGCCGCCCCTCAGCAGGGATCGCTGCAGGATGCCTTCTGAGGCCGTGGATCCTGGGCTCTTCTACGCCCTTCCCCGCTCCTGATGCCCAAGGTGCTGCTCAAAGCAAGGAGGGACAAGGCAGGTGATTCTGATAGTCCCAGACTGGCCCCCGCCAGTACTGGTACCCAGATCTCCTCAGCCTCAGCTCCAGGCTCTCAAGGAGCTTCCAGCTCGCCTCGACCTGCTCTCAGTCAGTCAGGGAAGGTATTCCATCCGGACCTTCAACCCTGCACCTGATGGCCTGGTTCTGAGCGTGCTAGAGTTCCGGCCTTGGTCTTTCCCGAGGTCCTCAACGTGAGTTGAGGCGGCCCCATATGAGTCCGACCAGAAAATGTTACGCCTTCAAATGGAAAAAGATTTTCCATTTGGGTGTCAGGGCATGGGCCTGACCCTTCCCTCCTGTTCCTTGGCAAGCATATTGACTACCTGTGGTCCCTTTCTCAGCAAGGGCTTAGGTCGACGACCTTAATGTGCACTGAGTAGCCATCTCTGCTACCGGGCTGGGCCGGAAGCAGTCGGTATGAGAGAAGGTGGTCGGGTGCTTTTCAAAGGCCTTGATCACATTTCCTCCGGTGCAGAACCTCCACCTCCGTGGGATTCTACTGCTGGTACTGGCAAAGCTCATGGGCAAGCTATTCGGACCCAGTGCACAGGTGTGAACTCTCTCACCTGTCGTGGAAGACCGCCTTTCTTGGTGGCTATCACGTGAGCCAGAAGAATGGGAGAACTCCAGGTGCTCTGCATCGAGTCTCCTTACCTGGTCTTCCACAGGGACAGGGTTGTCCTGCGCCCCCACCCGAAATTCCTTCCGAAGGTGGTGTCGGAGTTCCACCTTAACCAGGTGTTGACTCTGCCGGTGTTATACCCCAATCATACCTCGGAGGCCGAATATAGGCTCCATACTCTGGACCCTAGAAGGGCACTCGCTTACTATAAGGAGCGACGGCTGAAATTCGGGAGAGGTTCGCCAGCTGTTGTCACCCACGCTGAAGCCGCGACCTGGCAGACCTGCAGCCAAGCAGACGGAGTTGTGTTGGTCAGTGCCTCCTTCATAGATCTCGCTATAAGTTGGCGGCATGGAGCTCCCAGAGGGATAAGAGCTCATTCTACCCGCCTATACTGCTGCATCGGTAGCTGCTTCCAGGGACGTCCCATCTAGGAATCTGCAGGGCTGCTACCTGGAAGTCGCACACACCTCATCACCCATTACCACATCGACCTTGGAGTCATGCCGGATGCTGGTTTTGGGGCCTCGGTTCTCCAGTCTCTTTTCCCTAAGTAGGGGTGTGGGCTTGCCCTCCTTCCCGAGAACGTTAGAGTTTCGACACAGAGTGGATGAACAACATATCCATGTCCCTAGAAATACAGGTTACTCACCTGTAACAGGAGTTCTAGGAATGGTATTTCTAGGGACATGATATGTTGTTCATCCACACTTATTGGCAGGTTCCTTGTCACTTAAATCTTGCCGGAAGGTCTTCGTTGGCCTCCCACCCACCCGGTGGTAAACCTCGCCCGGCCCCCATGACGTTTCAGAGATCTTCCTTACTGGGAAGCTCAGGTTCCTCCTTAACGCTGCCTGCGCTTAAGACTGGTTCCCATCTTCAAAAGTCCGAAATCAAAAGTTTTTGCTAAAAAGACTTCGTCTTCTTCTTCTCGCTGGCCACGGTGGACAACCCGACTCCTGGTTTTTCGAGGTGCCCCTCTGGCAGAAGATGTCTAGGATGGATCCGACTCCACGCGCGCCTACTGCCTGGGCCTTGAGCATGACCTACAGGCCTGCGACTTGTGCTCTTCCTTTTCGCCTCTCGCCCTTGAAGACCGTGGTGCCCGATTACAACTGGGGCGCCCGAGAAAAGAATTCCACCGTGAAATCTAAAGAGGCCCGACTTGCGGTGTCCACTGCGGCGGGGTTCGGGCGGATCAGCTTTAGCAGATGATCGCCTCGAAGAGAGGTGGCGCGGACCGCTTACCTCAGCTGCAGATTTGTCCCGCTCTCCTCGGTGCCTCAGGCTCGGCTTCTTTTAGTGAGTTTTGTCTGACCCTCTCGACCAAGGGTGAGGGTCCAACTTCTTCGGGAGCTTTTTCCAGGTTCAAAAGAGCAAAGTAAGTCTCTTCGTCGACGCTTTTGGGAGCGGGAAGATCCTCCCTTGTCGACTAGTCCACTTCGGTCGACCCTCAGCTTCCGCCACTGGCTTCACGGTGTCCCTCACAGGCCAGTTGACCGGGAGACTCCACGACGCCGGTCAGATTTTTCTCAACCCGTTAGATGGGTTGTTTGCTGGAGAAGCTTGAGAGTCCTCTCCTGGTTCCCTGGTGGGAGTTAAGGATCCTGCTGGGCTCTGCCTGTGCCTCTGGTTCCTGAGTTTCTGAGGATCGCCTCAGCCGAGGGAGTGCCGATTTCGACACTTCTCCGCCTCTCGCCTAGTCGAGACTCCTGGTCCGGACATCCGCGTCCACCGATCCCGGCCGCCATAGGCGGTGTCCTCGGTTCTCGCCTGCTGTCAAGCGGCGCCGCCTTCTTCCTCGGACGAGGGAGGCTTCGGCGCAGTTGCGTGGGAGGTACGAGAACTTATGTGGCAACAGCTTCCTTTTTGACCGGGAATAAGCCGACCCAGTCGCTTTCCCCGCCATTAAGTGGCTGTCACCGAGCAGCCGAAACAACCCCTCGTAGTTGAGGAGCCTGTTCTCAGGCCGGTTGTTCGGCCAGTTCCAGCTGCCCCACTGATTCTGGTGGAACCTCCGCCTCCCACAGCCATTAGTTGGGGTCTGACCAAAAATTCTCGGTCGGCCTGGGTTTGCCCCATAGGCTGTCTGTCACCCACTCCCGATAAACCTCGGCAGGTGGAGGGTGGCTCAGGCCCGAGGCAGCTCTTTTGAGGACTCTTCTGAGTCCAATGATGGTTCCTCACCTCTTCTCCAAGCGCATGGACTTGGAGTCCTCGGAGGGCAGTAATGGACGATAGTCCTTCGTTCTTCTAGGGTTGCTTGACTCATCCTCGAGTCCACCCGGGATGAAGCTCTCGAACCCGGCTTAAATGGGCTAGTTATCCCTCAATGGAGATTCTGGACCGAGGGGATTCTCCTCACGGAGGCCTTCTGGTGGCCAAGTCATAGTGGGTCCGGCCTTTGAACTTTGCAGCGCTCCTGCTTCCTGCTCCTGCGCCGGCCAGGTTGGCTAGGGAAGTACGGGGTCCCACCGTTCCCTGTCCAGTTTTTTGAACACCCCGGCCGAGGGGTTGGTTACCGATAGCGCTCGCGCAAGGCGCGAACGCTTGTGGGATGTGGACAACCTTCCTGACAAGGAATCCAAGAAATTGGATTATGCCGGGTAAAGTCTATGCTGCATCCTCTCTCGCCTCGTCAGGCCAGTTCGGCCGCCTCTCATGGCACATTTTTCACGCCCTGTTGGGCTCCCTGAATGAGGTTGTCTCTCATCTTCCGCAGATCTGCAGACTACGGTCAGGCAGGTGCGGGACCAGGGCAGGGGTGGCCAAACAGCAGCTCCAGACCGCTAGAGACGGAGACTCATGTGCCAGGACGGTGGCGGCCGCAGTGGCCATGCCGTCGTCGGGCTTTGGCTGAGGATATCCACCTTTACCGGATACCCAGCACAAGTTGGCGGATGTTCCCTTTTTGGGAACTGACCTCTTCGGCCCTGGGGTGGAAGGTCACCTGCAGAGGATCGAGAAGTCCAATGCTACCTTGGACTCGGTCTCTTCCGCTCAGAAGGACAAAGGCCGAAGCCACAGCCTAAGCCCTTTCGGTCTTCTGTGCCCATGGGCGCGCCCGGCCCAGCAACGTCAGGGCCCAGCAGGCTCGGCCTTGGTATCCCAAACCTGAAGCCATCGGCTTCCTCCAACAGGAAGCAGGGAGGTAAAGGCAGAGGTCCCTCGCCGGTTCTTCTCCAGCCTGCCCAGTGACGGGCTGAGGGGTGTCGCCCCATCCCTGTCACCTCACCCCTGGTTCCCCGTGGGGGGACGGCTCAGGCACACTTCCTTTCCGCCTTGTTCGCTGTTACCACGGACAGGTGGGTACTGGAGGTGGTGGGAAAAGGCTCACCTCTGGAATTCGAGCAGGCCCCGCCTTCAGAGCCGCCGCCTCGGGGGCCTGGGTCCCAGCCTCACTGGCAGCCTCGGGCCGAGTCGATACCGCCTCCTCCTCCAAAAGGAGGTGATCACGGAGGTGAGGACCCCCTTCAGACCCGGGGTTCATGTCCAGGTATTTCCTGGTTCCGAAACAGGCGGGGCTGGCGCCTATTCTCGACCTACACGACCTGAATAAGTTCCTAAGGTCTCGAACCTTCAGAATGGTCACTCTGGCGCAGATAATACCATCTCTGAACACGGGCGTGTGGTTCTGCTCTCTGGACCTACAGGATGCTTCTTTCACGTCCTCTATCTGTCCGTCATACATCGAGATTCCTCCGCTGAGCGGAGGGATCCTCTTCGAGTTCCCGAGCCATGCCCTTCGGGCTTATCTCCAGCTCCCAGGGTCTTCACCAAATGCATGGCAGTGGTGACAGCAGTGTCCTAGTGGCGCCGAGGGGTTCCGGTGTACCTTACCTGGACGATTGGCTGATAGCACCTCCTCCAGACGGGAGGTGGAGCGTCCAGAGATCTGGCTCTCCAGGTTTGCTCTCAAGTTGGCCTTCTCATCAACGAGGCCAGTTGGAACTCGAGCCGAGCAGGTGATCCTGTTCATCGGGCAGAGCTCGACTTCTTCGAGCCAGAGCACGGTCTCGGCGGACAGGGCCGAGGTTCTTACCCTTGCCCAATCATTTCTGGTTGGGCATCGCGCTGCCCGGGACTTCCTGCGCCTTTTGTCTCATGGCAGCCTGTACCAGCGTGGTCCGTTGGGCGCTGGTACGCGCCCTTCAGTGGGGACTGAGCCAGCCAGTGGTCTACAACGCTGCGATCCTTTGGACCAGCTAGTGATAGTGACCAGGAGATGGAACGCCTCCAGTGGTGGACTGCTCCATTCCATCTGCAGGAGGGCATCCGGTTGTCCGCTTCCGAGCCGACGGTCTCTATCGACCGATGCCTCTCTGATGGGTTGGGGTGCCCATCTGGGGAACACCGAGTGCACAGCCTTGGTCCCTCGGGAGTCCGATGCCACATCAACCTGCTGGAGCTCCGAGTGGTTTGCCTAGCTCTCACCGCCTTTGCTCCGTTTCTCCGGGGTCAAGTGGTCCGAGTCCAGACGGACAATACCACGACCATGTACTACCTGAACCGCGAGGGCGGGACGCGCCCCATGCTTCTATGCAAAGAAGCTCTCCGCATTTGGTTACTCGTGCGCAGCGTGGAGGCAGATCTCCTAGCCATTCATGTGGCAGGAGCCTCCAACACCCTGGCCGATGCCCTGAGCCGATAGGGGCTGCATCTCACTAGTGGTCTCTCCTGCCAGAGGTAGTACAAGATCTGTTCTCCACTGGGCACACCTCAGGTGGACATGTTTGCTTCCAGGGAGAACGCTGCTGAGGTTGTTTCATGCCCGCCTCAGCAGGGCTTGCTGCAGGGGATGCCTTCGAGGCTGTGGACCCTGGGCCTCTTCTACGCCTTTCCCCATTTCCCTTTGATTCACAAGGTGCTTCTCAAAGCAAGGAGGGACAAGGCGCAGGTGATCCTGATAGCCCCAGACTGGCCCCGCCAGTTCTGGTACCCAGATCTCCTCAGCCTCAGCTCCAGGCTCCCGAGGCAGCTTCCAGCTCACCCAGACCTGCTCTCAGTCAATCAGGGGAAGGTGTTCCATCCGGACCTTCAATCCCTGCACCTGACGGCCTGGTTCCTGAGCGGCTAGAGTTCCAGACCTTGGATCTTTCCGACGAGATCCTCAATGTTGTTGAGGCGTCCCGTAAGGAGTCGACCAGAAAATGCTACGCCTTCAAATGGAAGAGATTTTCCATTTGGTGTCAGGGCAAGGGCTTGGACCCTTCCTCCTGTTCCGTGGCAGCATTTTGGACTATTTATGGTCCCTTTCTAGTCAAGGGCTTAGGTCGCGATTTACCTAAGGTGCACCTGGCAGCCATCTCGCTTACCAGGCGCGGGCGCGGGAGCAGTCGTACGCAGGAAAAGGTGGTCGGTGCTTTTTCAAAGGCCTTGATCACATTCCTCCGGTCGAGAACTCCACCTCCGGGATTTACTGCTGGTACTGGCAAAACTCATGGGCAAGCTATTCGAACCAGTGCACAGGTGTGATCTCTCACCTGTCGTGGAAGACCGCCTTCTTGGTGGCTATCAGGCCAGCCAGAAGGATGGGAGAGCTCCAGGCGCTTTGCATCAGTCTCCTTACCTGGTCTTCCACAGGGACAAGGTTTGTCCTGCTTCCACCCGAAATTCCTTCCGAAGGTGGTGTCGGAGGTTCATCTTAACCAGGTGCTGACTCTGCCGGTGTTCTACCCCAGTTACACCTCGGAGGCCGAATATAGGCTCCATACTCTGGACCCTAGAAGGGCGCTCGCTTATTATAAGGAGCGCACGGCTGAAATTCGGGGAGAGGTTCGCCAGCTGTTTGTCACCTACGCTGAAGCCGCATCTGGCAGACCTGCAGCAAGCCGGACGATAGGCAGGTGGGTCACCTCCTGCATAGATCGCTGCTATAGGTTGGCGGGTATGGAGCTTCCCAGAGGATAAGAGCTCATTCTACCGTCATACTGCTGTATCGGTGGCTGCTTCCAGGGACGTCCTCTATCCAGGAAATCTGCAGGCTGCTACCTGGAAGTCAGCACACACCTTTATTACCATTACCACATCGACCTTGAGTCACGCCGGGATGCTGGTTTTGGGGCCTTGGTTCTCCAGTCTTTATTCCTAAGTAGGGGTGTGCGCTTTGCCTCCCTCCTCCCGGAGAACTGCTAGAGTCTCACTTAGTGTGGATGAACAACATATCCATGTCCCTAGAAATACAGGTTACTCACCTGTAACAGGAGTTCTAGGAATGGTATATGTTGTTCATCCACGACCCACTCCGACTCCTTCCGGCCCGGCGACACACAACCTGAGCTTCCAGCGGGCCAGATCTGCGCATGCTGGGGCGAGCCGAGTTTTACCACCCGGTGGGTGGGAGGAGCCAGCTTGAAGACCTTCCCGCAAGATTTAAAGCAGCAAGGAACCTGCCAATAAGTGTGGATGAACAACATTTACCATTCCTCGAACTCCTGTTACAGGTGAGTAACCTGTATATGTTGTTCATCCACATGACCCACCCGACCTCCCCAGCTTTGACGCTGAACCTGAGCTTCCAGCGGCCAGATCTGCGTCATGGGCGGAGCCGAGTTTTACCACCGGTGGGTGGGAGGAGCCAGCTTGAAGACCTTCTGGCAAGATTTAAAGCGGCAAGGATACCTGCCAGACAGTGTGGATGAACAACATATACCATTCCTAGAACTCCTGTTACAGGTGAGTAACCTGTATTTCCACTCTTTCTCTCTAGACTACAGAAATCAATCCTGGGAAGCTTTTAAGACTCCAATACTTACATGTCCCAGAGATCCCTATGGCTTCAACTACTCCGGTACAACCATCTTTCAAGACTCTCTCTCAGATGATATGGAACAGTCCTGCTTTCATCCCTTCCGTTGCTAAGTCTGTAGATGGGAAGTATGCACCTCCCAAGGATCGACCTATATTGGCCTGACAAGCCTTTGCTGATCCCATTGTAGTCTTAGCAGAGAGTGATAAAGCCGTCCTCCCTTAGACATCTACAGCCCGGCCTATAAACAAAGAATTTCGCAAAATAGACACCTTGGGTAAGAGAGTCTTTGCTGCCTCCACCCTGGGTATGCGTATTGTCAGCTACCAGGGCTATTTTTCTCAGTATGAGTATGTCCTTTGGCATTCGCTCAAACAAATGGTAGAAGCTCTGCCTGAGTCGGAAACTAATTCAGAGCTACTTAAGACTATAACCAGGGGTATCGAGTCCAATAACCAACAGGTTAAAGCTGCAATGGACACTTTCGATACTGCTTCCTGAGCGGCGGCGGGCATTTGTACCTGTCACCACTCTTGGCTACGTACTTCAGGCTTCACGAATGATGCCCAACAGCAGGTCATGGCTTTACCCTTCGGTATGTATCTGTTTGGGCCTCAGGTGGAGCAAGCTCTGGAGGCCACACAGACAACCAGGACGGCCATTAAGACAGCTTCACCAGCACCGGCCCCTTCTCGGGGGGGGTGCCAACAAGCATCAATTTCACAACCGTCAGTCCTTTTGGGGCAAAGGCAGAGGAGGTTTTAACAAAAATCAGACCCCTCAGCCACAAAAGAAAACGCAGCAGAAGGCACAAGGCCCAAAAGTGCCCAGTGCCACCTTCTGAGTTTCTGGCCCAGGTCCCGCCTCAGCTGTCCGAGGAGGACTCTTCCTTAGCGGTGGGAGGATGTCTGACTCAGTTCTACAACCAATGGAAATCTATAACGTCAGACAAATGGGTTGTCCTGATAATCCGCAAGAGGTACTCATTCAATCTTTCGAAAACCCCTATGGATCATCCCCCACAAACGACAGCCCAGGCTGTCAGCAGTACTGTCAGACCTTCTTGCTTCCAAGGTACAAGGCCTTCTAAACAATGAGGTAGTAGAAGTAGTTCCGCTAGACCAGTGAAACACAGGATTCTACTCTTGTTACTTTCTGGATCCAAAGAAAACTGGAGGCATGCGCCCCATTCTGGATCTCAGAAAGTTAAATTCTTTCACAAGGAAAAGTTCAAGATGATATCTCTAGGTACCCTTTTACCTTTGCTTCTTCAACATGATTGGCTATCCTCCCAGGACATGCAGGATGCTTACCAACACATTCTTATACATCCAAAGCACCACAGATGCCTGAGGTTTGTGGCGTTGCGTCAATATTATCAGTTCAGAGTCTTGCCCTTTGGGCTATCCTCTGCACTACGAGTTTTTACAAAGTGCTGTGCAATTCTCGCAGTGCATCCCAGGAAAATCGGAATTCAAGTTTTCCCATATCTGGATGACTGGCTCCTAGCAAGTCCCTCCAGACAAGAAACTCCGGATGCTGTAGCCACGGCTTCAGACTTCCTCACGTCTATGGGAGTCCTGCCAAATCTCAACAAATCGCAGTTACAGCCCTCCCAGAAACTCCTTTTCATAGGAACACTTCTGGACACCTCCTGTGCGAAGACTTTTCTCTCGGAGGACAGAAGGAGCGATATCCTTCAGATGGCCCAGTACATCAGAGAAAAACAGCTTGGTTCGAGCTATCTCAGTGCAACAGATGCTGGGTCTCATGGCATCCTCGGTGTTCACTGTACCCCTATCTCATCTCCATATGAGAACCTTGGTGGTCCCCAGCCAGTCACTCTCAGTTCTTTCCCATCAAGTTGACAGAACCTCTAAAGAGGTCACTCACCTGGTGGTCACAGGAGGAGAACCTTCTGGAAGGGTATCTCTTTGCTCCTCTGGATCATCAGATCTCCATTACCACGGATGCGTCCCTGATGGGGTGGGGAGCTCACTGCTGGAATCTCCACACCCAGGATACGTGGACTCGGGACGAGTCCCAGCTTCACATAAACTTCCTGAAAATGAGAGCCATCCTCTATGCAGTTCAGGCCTTGAAGGACATACTCTGTCACAAGAACATTCTCCTTCAAATGGACAACAAAGCAGTGATGTATTACATCAACCAGCAGGGTGGTGCACGCTCTTACCCATTATGCAGGGAAGCTATGAGAGTGTGGGAATGGTGCCTGGAGCACAAGGCTTTAATCCACACGATTTACCTGCCAGGAGTGCAGAACGAACTGGCAGACCGTCTCAGCAGAACGTCAGCCGTCGCTCAGTCACTCCTCAAAGAGTGGGGAACTCCGCACTTGGACCTTTTTGCATCCCTACGCAACGCAAAACTGCCTCTCTTCTGCTCCAGAAATCCTGAACCTGGCATTTTCTGTCAGGATGCATTCAGGCTGCAGTGGACAAAATGCTTTCTATACGCCTTTCCTCCTCATCCCCTAATTCAGAGGTTACTTCTCAAATTCGAGTGTCAGGGGGACAAAATGATTCTCATTGCCCACTTCTGGCCTCGACAGATATGGTTCCCGCTGCTCAACAGTCTGTCGGGAACCCCCCGAAGGCACTTCCCCTTCAGACGAACCTGCTGACCCAAGGTCCCGTGGTCCATCCCAGTCTGAAGTCGCTTCACCTTCACGCCTGGCTCCTGAAGAGATAGAGGTGAATAGGTTCAGTGTTTCCCGTAAGGTTTCAGATATTCTCTTGGCCGCGTGTAAGCCAACCACTAGAAAAACCTACACAGCCAAATGGAAGCGTTTTTCTCTCTGGTGTCCAAAATCCTCTTCAAACCCCTTTTTCCTGCCCACCAAATAAAGTCTTGGGAGTATCTTTTAGACCTCTCAAATTCAGGTCTGCAGTACTCTACAGTCAAAGTTCATCTCTGGCCATTTCATCTTATCATCTGCTGGTACATTCCTTATCTCTGGCTCAGTTACCTGTAGTTAAGAGGTTTCTTAAGGGTATTCTGCATACCAGACCCCCTATCAGATGTCCAGTCACAGCCTGGGACATTAACCTTGTGCTAGACATGCTCACTCGGAAACCTTTCGAGCCTCTAGCAACCTGCGAGTTGAAGTTCTTCACTTGGAAAATGGCCTTCCTTGTGGCCATCACCGCCCGTACAGTTTGTGAACTACACGCCTGGTCACAGACCAGACACTGTATTTTAGACTCGCCTAAGTTTTCCCTAAGGTTGTCTCAGAATTTCATCTAAACCAACCTGTAATCCTGCCTACCTACTTTGCTAGTTTTCAGAATGAAGGGGAACGAACCCTTCATTCTTTGGACTTTAAGAGAGCACTGCAATTCTATCTGTATAGAACAAAAGAAATTCACAAGGCTCAACAATTGTTTGTTTCCTTCAGCGAGACCCAGCTGGGTCAACCTGTCGCTATTAGGTGCATTTCAGCATGGCTGGTAGCATGCCTCTGCCACTGCTATTCTGTGGCATAGGTTAATCTGGAAGGCAGAGTGTACGCTCACTCTACTAGAGCAGTGGTGGCATCTCTGGCAGAAATCCGTAACGTGCCCATTGCAGATATTTGCAGTGCGGTTACATGGAGCTCAGTGCCTACTTTTGTGAAGCACTATGTTTTGGATGTCCATGCCAGACGACATCTGTCATTTAGTAGGACTATTCTTAACAGACTTCTGTCCTAAGTATGTGAGCTCCTAGTTTTTCCTGCCGCCCGTCTCGGGGTGGGGGTTGGGGGGGATTATTATCTCGGTACTCTCCCATTAGTGTGAATGAGTGGTGGAGACTTTATGTCCAGGGAAGATATGGAAGTCTCGTTACCTACCATAATTCTTGATCTTCTTGGACGAAGTCTCCACCACTCATTCACACACCCACCCACCATTCCCCGAGCTCCCGTCTGTTTTTGGTCTTCACTCCCTCAGTGGTGGGCTGTGAAGACTATTGTTGACCCGGTTCATTCGGACTATCTTATGTCCGATTCTGTTAGGTTAGTTACACTGCACCTCCTTGGAAAAAAGGTACTGAGGCGGTTGGAGGGTCGATGCTGAGGTAGTCTTTACTGCACAAGCCACGGCTCGTGGTGCCACTTCCTCGCAGTTCCACCTCTGGTGCCGACCCTCTTGAAAAGTTTTCTCCCACTGGGTCCTAGCACCTCCAGCGTAGATACCATTAATGTGAATGAGTGGTGGAGACTTCGTCCAAGAAGATCAAGAATTATGGTAGGTACGTAATTTCAATTTTTTGCACCAAGTCAAAGGCCTTGCTGAAATCCAGGTATAGAATGTCAGCCGTCTGGCCGTTGTCCTCCGCCTTCGTTATCCAGTCGAAGAAGTTGATCAGATTGGTTTGACAGGACGTTTCTGACATGGACACATGTTGTTTCTCATCCTGGAGCCTGTTTGCCTCAAATAACCCAACTAACCTCTCCTTCAGAATGGTCTCCTTCAGTTTACCCACAGTGGAGGTCAAACTGACCAGTCTGTAGTTTCCAGGGTCATCCCTATGCCCTCTGTTGTGCAGTGGTACCACATTTACAGTTCTCCACTCCTGGGATACCACCCCCCATAGCTAATGAATTGAACAGATCCACTACGGGACCCACGAGTTCCTTCAACATTCTGGGGTGCATGCCATCCAGACCTGTAGACTTGTTCATCTTTAGGGACATTTTCCTAACCATGTCTTCTGTTATCTTGTCCTCAGCCATGTCCCCCTTCTTGTCCTCCCTCCCCCCATCCTCCTTTGCAGCACTGGTCTATCCTTTTCCTTAGAAAAGACCGATCAGAAGTATTTAACACCTCTGCCCTCTCTTTACTGCCTTCCACCTACCCCTACCCCCTTTTTAAGAGTACTACAGTCAACATTTGCAGACATGTTATGCAGAGTGTTTTGATTTGTGTGTGTAATCCTATTGTGCTCTTCCCTTTGTTTGCTTTTTGGAGTTTTATCTAAATTCACCTACTAGCTTTCTGGTCCGTGGGACTCTCCATGATAGCAATATTTATTGATCTTTTTCCCTACAGTGCCTCCTGCCTTGTCTGACATTGACGGTTCCCCTAGCTCGACTCCATATGCGGGTCACCCAGTGGATGTTGTGGGCGCAATGGGACCAGAAGCAAGATCATCTGCAGCATCCAGTCTGGATCATGAATGCTGTCATCTGAGACTGAAATTGGCGGCTCGTCCCAGACCACCTTTCGAAGAGTCCCCTTCATTGCGCCACCTCCTTCAGCGACTCTCTCCACGGACGCCTCAGGGTCCGGATGGGGAGCTCACCTCAACGGGGTCAGGACTCAAGGCTCCTGGTCATCTCTAGAGTCCCAACTTCACATAAACATTCTAGAGATGAGAGCCATCCTGCATGCCCTACAGGCATTCCAGACGGAGATTCCACTGGGTACTCTTCTGGTACAAACAGACAATACCGCAGTGATGTACTATCTCAACAAACAAGGAGGCACTCATTCCTACCCCCTTTGCAGGGAGGCTCAAAGGGTTTGGAATTGGGTATTGCAACATGGCGCACACATTGCAGTACATGTTCCTGGTGTGGACAACACTATCACGGACAGCCTAAGCCAATCACAGGCCAGGGTCCACGAATCTGAACTGCTTCAGGAAGTCGCAGAGGACCTGTTCCACAGATGGGGGACCCCAGAATTAGACCTCTTCGCATCCCCATTCAACGCAAAACTGCCCAATTTCTGCTCGCTAGATCAGGGCCTGGTGTTTTCTGGTGTGACGCGTTGTCCCTCTCTTGGACGGGCAGGTTCCTCTACGCTTTCCCGCCCTTTCCTTTGATCCAGAGGGTTCTATTGAAGCTCTGTCAAGAGCAAGCATGCCTTATTCTAGTAGCACCTTTTTGGCCCAGGCAGATTTGGTTCCCTCTCTTACATCAGCTGGCCCAGGATCCTCCAGTGCCTCTGCCATTTTGCTCTCACCTTCATTCCCAGGAGACAGGCTCCTTGGTCCATCCAGATCTTCGGTCTCTGAACCTACATGTCTGGCTCCTAAGGACATAGCAGTCCTGAGATATGGGGTCTCTCAGGAAGTTGCGGACGTTCTGGTGGCAGCCAGAAAACCCTCTACTCATGCTGCTTACGCCATGAAGTGGCATAGATTTTGTATTTGGGCTCAGGCTCGAGCATTGACCCTATTGGAGTGTTCTGTAAGGTCTGTTTTAGACTACCTCCTGTCCCTCTATGAGGCAGGACTTGCCTGTTCCTCCAATAAGGTCCATCTATGCGCTATTTCAGCATATCATTCTCCGATAGGTCACAGATCTCTAGCTCAACTTGAGGCTTCTCGCGCCTTTTTGCACGGCATCCTGCACTTGAGACCTCCCATTTTTCCTGTCTCAATCTCTCCCTATCCCAGCCGGCCCTCCTTCCAACAAGCGCCCCGTCACCCCGATGTCTGCTGAGACTCTGCAAGCCATCTTCCCCCAGGGCCAGACCCCTGGTGGGTTCAACGAGGTTCCCCAAGCCCTGCTGTAGAATGGATCCAGTTCCAGTTGGCATGGACAGCTGGTCGGGTGAAAGGCCTTCAGGCACTTGTCGTCATCCTGCCACCGGATATGTTCCTCTGGTTTTCGGACCCTTGGAGACATGACGTGCAGTGACATCTTGGTGCTCATCACACACTCCCACATGACATGCACTGATGTCTGCCATACCTCCCATCCTCCTTAGCCTGGGTTGCCTTCCCCTAGCTTCTGCCAGGGGCCATGCAAGCCTCGGGCTCTGCCCACCCTCTTCCCCCTGGGCAGCCATCCGATATCCCAGATTCACTTCTGAACCCAGGTTATTGGCATCTCAAGCAGTGGCGCAACTGCTGTGCCAGTGGGCCAGCCAGACGGAGGTTCTTTATGGTCCAGAGAGCCCAGTCCTTGTGCCTTGCTCAGTAGGACCTTTCCTACCAGGCTGTGCTCAGAAAAATGCATACAGCATGGATTTCGAGCCAACAGCCATAGACTGGGCTAGGCACTTTCATCTTTAGTTTCTAAATGTGCCTAATATCCTGGTCAAGTTTAATTCCTCCTATCCAGCCCACTTTAGAGACCTTGTCAGACTCCGTTTGGACGAGGCCTGCTACTGTGGCTGCTGTCCCTGATCAAACAGACAGGAAATATGCTGCTCCTAAAACTAAGCCAGTGTATTTCACTCAGCCAAAGCTGATACCATTGTTGTTCTCACTGAGATTGAAAAAGCCATAGTGCCCAAGGAGGTCAAAGCGCACTCCATGAATGAGTCTTGCAAGAAACTATGAGCAAGCGCTGGGATGGCTAGCATCCCTGGATATGCTGGGTACAAACCAGCACGTGCTGATGCTCCCCAGCCATCAGGGATACCTTTGTTTTTGTGTGCTGAGGCAACATGATCAGGTCAGAGTCCTACCATTTGAGCTTTCCTTAGTGCCACAAGTCCTTTCAAAGTGCTTTGCAGTACTCGTAGCACACCTCAGAAAGTTGGGACTCCATGTCTTTCCCTATTTGGATGACTGGTTAATCTCAGATCCATTCAGACAGAAGAGCCTCTTAATTCCTAATGTCCATGTGAGTCCTGCTGAACCCCTCAAAGTCTCAGCTGGCACCATCCTTTCAGCTGTTGTTCTTTAGAGCTGTTCGGGATATGACCAAGCATGGGCCTTTTTTCCTGAAAACAGACTGATGGCAATCCTTCAGATGATATGTTACATCATGGACTGCAAAACTGTGCAAGACCGCTCCATGCAGCACATGCTGGGTCTGATGGCATGTGCTGCATGCCATGAGACCTAGCAATCTGAAGTTTTAAATATGCTGAATTTATTTTTATATTGCTTATTTATATGGATTTTGATATATATTTTTTTATATATATATTCTCTGTTGATGCCCCCTTACTCACTGCTCCGAACCCTATCCTCGGGAATCCGTAAACTGTGCATGCTCCCATAGTTCCTCCCCAGGTATCTCCATTCTGGTTCCTGTCAGCACTGCTCCCACTCTGCCTCGGTTTGCCCCCCCCCCCGGCAGGGAGGAGAGGTACCTCCCTGTAGTCCCCTGCAGTCCATTAGTGTGCATCAGGTATGCTGCGTAGGCCCATCATGAAGCCTGGCTGTGGATTTCTCTTGGGCAGCCGGGTCCCGTCTCCAGGTGTCCGTTGCAGGGTTTTCCCCCTCCCCTAAGGATGCCAACGCGCCTGGAGAGCCAAGGGGCAGGGCACTTAGCAAGGTGCTGTCATCCCAGCTCTCGGCCAGCATCCTCCTTCCCTGTTCATGCCATCCCACTGCACCTCCACCCGTGGTCACCCAGGTGGCGGTAGAGCAGCGGGACAGGCATCCTCGCCCTCCCTGGAGAAGGAGAGCAGCCTGTGGGCGCCCAGTCCTTCTCCCCCTGGCCGGCCTTCCTGCTGCCCGATTCTGTTTCCGAACCCAGGTCGCTGGCGTCGTACGCTGTGCCAGCAGGCCGGCTGATTTTTATTTTATTTTAATGTGTTTCCTTTGTATTGAATACTGTTAAGGCGCTCAGAGCCCCTGGGACTGAGCGCCTTACAAATAAAATTGCCTTGCCTTAGTGTTCACAGTGCCCCTGGCATGCCTACACATGGGCTGGCAGTATAGTCTAGAGGTTAGAGGAACAAGGTGTGAACAAGCTTGGTACATCCAGCGAACCAGACCTGAGTTTGATTCTCGCAACCTCCACTTGATAAAGTGTGACTCTGAGCAAGTCACTTAACCGCCCAGTGCTCCCAGGTCACCCCTGAAAACAGGCATTTGTGCCTAGTGGGCCTTACCTGGTTACCAAAGACTATAATAAAATAAAAAAAAAAAAAGACAACCCAGTGGATGCTCAGAGCACATTGATCACAGGCATCACACCTTCAGTTACCCTATTCAGTGACCAAACCCCTGGTGAGGTCATTGACGTGGTGGTCAGTGGAGGATAATTTCCTCCAGGGATTAGCCTTCTCCTTGCTGGAGGGGATTCTTACCACAGATGCCTCCAAGGTTGGAGCGGGGAGCCTATTGGCCAGAAAAGTGGTCCTCCTCCAGACAGACAAATCCATTATGTATTATGTCAACAGGCAGGGAGGAGCACACTCTTACCCCCTCTGTAGATAGGCAGTGAGAGTGTGGGAGTAGTGCCTGGAGCCAGTCTTATCTGCCAGGAGTCCAGAACATTCTGGCAGATGAACTCAGTCGAACAGAGACTGATCCTCACAAGTGTTCACCAGCTTCGGACATCATAAGATCACTATTCGATTAGTGGGGCACCCCAGACATGGACCTTTTTGTGTCATCACTCAACATCAAACTACCTCGATTCTGCTCCAGAAATCCAGAACATAGTATTTTCTGTCAGGATGCAGTCAGACTGCCATGGCAAAATCTGTTTCTGAATGCATTCTCTTCGGTGCCTCTCATCCTGAGGGTGTTGTTCAAATTGGAGGCGCATGGGGACCAGATGATCCTGGTGGCTCCCTGCTGATATCTGCAGATATGGTTTCCTCTGTTGGCTCTACTTTCAGTCAGCAAGCCAAGGGTTCTGCCACTTCAGATGAACTTAATAACTCAGGGTCAAGGTCCGCTAGTCCATCCCAACCCTAACTCCCTTTACCTTCAGGCCTGGCTCCTGAAGAGATAGATTTGAACAGGTTTAAAGTGTTTCAGAGGGTCTCTGAAATACTTTTAGCTGTGTGTAAACCTTCCACCAGGAAGACACACACAGCCAAGTAGAAACAGTTTTCCATCTGGTGCTCCAACCCCCATGGGCCTTTTTAAGTGTCCACCTGAAAAGGTTTTGGAGTATTTTATGGTCTGCCTATGTGCTGTATCAGCATACCATAAACCTGTAGGTACCCTCCGTTTAGGACTGCTGCCACTACTCAAGAGATTCCTCAGAGGTATCCTGCACACTAGCACCCCCCAATCAGGAAGCTGGTTGCTTCCTTGCACCCTTAATCTTGTGCTGGATATGCTCACTCGCAGGTCCTTTGCGCCTGTTGTGACTTGTGACATCAGATATCTGACTTGGAAAGTGGCATCTCTGGTGTGCATCACCTTTGTGCCCAGAGTGTTTGGAATCCATGCTTTGGTCATAGATTATCTGTATACTGTTTTCCATAAAGACACGGTAGTGCTCCATACACACTCAAGTTTCTACCCAAGGTTATGTTGGAGTTTCACTTGGATCAAGCCATGGTTGTGCCTACCTACCTAACTTCTAGAATGAAGAAGAAAGGACTCTCCACTTACTGAATGTAAAGAGGGCCCTTAGGTTTGCCAGTAAACTAAATTGCTATTAAACCTTTTGTAGCACTTTAACAACAATTTATAAAAAATAGATTGTATGCAATTATTATTATTACTATTTCCTTACTTTCATTGACATGGAAATTTTTATTTCTTATATTATTGTATGTTATGTACTAATTATTGTTTGTGTTTTTGACTACGGGTCGCACCTGTAAATGGAACTGTATTCCAGTGTGCCTATCTGTTCACGAATAAATTCAAAAAATTTTCCTGGACAAGATTAAGGACAACAGACAGTCAAAGCATCTCTTTATCTCATTCAGTCCCAGTCAGAAGGGACAACCTGTCAGTCAAGTGCATTTAGCGGGTGTTATGAATTGCCTTTGCCACGGCTATGCCATGGCAAAGCTGAAACTATAGAGCAAGTTGCATGCCCACTCCACCAGAACAGTTGTCACTTTCCTGTTAGAAACATGCTCTGTGCTGATTAGAGGGATTTGCAAGGCTGCAACTTGGAGCACATTGCATACTTTTACTAAGTATTGTGCCCTAGATGTCCATGCCAGGCGGCATGCCACTTTTGGCAAGACAGTTGTGAATGGATTGCTGTCTTGAATTGAGCCCTGAGCTTCAGTCTCCTTAGTCCAGTGGACTTTCTTTGAGCTTGGTACTCTGACCCATTAGTGGGAATCTGTGGAGAAGACTGATTCCTGATTAAGTGCATAGGGGTTACTCATTAGGTTCATGTTGCTCACCTCCTCGATAAAAAAAGGTACGGAGGTGGTTGGGGGCTGGTGCCACTGCATACCAGTGGGCACGTACGTAGACACACATGTGGGGCCTGCTTGTGTCACCAGCCCCCAGGAAAGTTCGGTCTTCCGTGGGGTTCTAGTACCTCTGGCTCAGATCCATTGGTGGTAATCTAGGGAGAAAATGTTGCAGGAAGATAAACAGTTTTTGTAAGTCTGTAACTTTCATTCCTAGTAGTGGTATTCAGTTGACATCCACGCAGCCCACCCAACCTCCCTTGGCAAGTGGCATCTCAGTCCCTGCTTCCAGTGGGCAAAGATATGACGTCTTGGGACAGAGCTGGAGGACATGCCACCCAGTGGTGGGAGGAGCTTCATTTGAAAACTTCTGATGACTCCACTGTTTCCAGCAGAACGGCCAGATTGTGGATGTAACCTGAATACCACTACTAGAGTTTCAGTTACAGATGAGTAACCGTCATTCTTGTGATGTCCCAATTTTAATTACAGCTATACAGCAGTGGATTGTAGTGGACCATTCTGATGGATTGATAGCAGTCACAAAGGGCTTAATGGCTGGGAAACCTTGGATACAATAGAACAGTTAAACTTCAACTGGAAAGAAAATGAAAAAAGTTTAGTTTAATAATGGCATTACGGAACTCTAGGGGCTTGGGTTACCTTTGTTAATCTAACCCTAAGGGGCATAAGGCCCTCAGTTGCACCTCATGCCTCACCCCACCAAGGTTATATTAATGGACAATAATGCAACCGTAGGTCATGCGTAATTGCAATTAAAATTGTTAACACTTTTGTGCGTCTTCTCCCTATCAGGTACCCTGTGCTCTCTAGACATCTGTCTTTCCCAGCTGCAGGATGTGGGCACATTGAATTTATATCAGACAGTCAGAAGAATGAGAACGCAGAGAGCCTTCAGCATCCAGACCTCAGAGCAGTACTATTTTTGTTACACTGCCATCATTGAGTATGCTGAGCAACAACGTCTGCTGTCCTCCAGTCAATAAGAAACAGGCTTGGCAGTGGACAGTCACAAGACTTACAAAACAGCTTGCCTCTGTTGGGAACAAAACATGGTGAAATACCTGTAACTAGCAGAGTTTATGGAGGACTTGGAAGGACAAAGAAAGCAAAAATGTGCATATTATTGGTACTGTTTCATTGCAGGGTCCAGAGTACTCTAGCCATCTTCTTCACTTCCTGTGGCTAATAGACCTGGTGATTTGGTAAAGGGCTGGCAGCTTGTGCTTACCATTTCTCATCTTCATTTTAAATTGTGTTTTATTTCACAGCCATGGTCCAAACTAAAAGAAGAGTTCAGTGATTCTAAGCTGCATCATGTCCGTAGCATCTAATGAGACATAGGAATATGCTTGATGTTTTTTTTTTTCCTGCCATAAATGTTAATTTGTTACTGTGCTATTCTTTGTACATTAGAAAGAAGTACTATATGATTTCATATGCTATGACACCATACAATTTATGCCGTTTTTCCAGTAGGCTGTGATGTGTTGAGGGTGGAGCAGAGAAGAGTTTCTTCTGCTTTGGTTTCACATTTTAAAAACTGGAGGAGCTATACAGCTTGTAGTGTGATATCTTTAGTCTCGCCCCCAAAGAGAGAACTTCTGAACATTCTGGTTTTCTTTCTTTTTTTAAATCACACTTTATGTACAGAAGAGCATGCTTTTGAGTGCAGTGTGGTATTTATCCCTTTTCATGAGTAAAACCTTGACTGGCCCTCTTGTTTTGCCACTCATAAATTTGATTTTGTGTGATAGTGACAGAAATACCATATCTCACCCTGAATCATGGGATATCCTCTAAATTTCTGCAGAAAACATGAAAGCTAAATTTTCCTTTTTAGAATGGGATGTCATATGGAACAGTCTAATGTCAGGGAATACTTTATCCTTTCTTATAGCAAACAAGAATCTGTAACATTGGAGAAACTGTTTTATATAACCTTAAAGGGTTGAAAATTGGCTTACAGTTAACAAGACTGGGGATCATGTAATGTGGAACATGTTTCCTGCTTAATGTGTTTTTCTTTATATTTGGGAAAGTGAATCAGACTATTCCAGGAGTCTTTGCTGTTCAGTATTCTAATAGAATCAAGTGATCAAGAGTCATGTCACATCATAGTAGCTTTGTCTGTACTTAAAGTATTGTTCAAGTATCTAGGAAAACATTTTAAAATATAATACTCGGGCTACACTAGGTCCGGCATATCTGCCCCCTACTTCATAAGCTGGGGATGAGTAAGTATTCCGTTTAAACATATTCTTCTTTAAAGGGGTTCCGTACCTACTCTACTTCCCAGAATACCCTCTCAGGGAATTGGCAGTAATGCCAGGTTTCTAAGAAATAAAAAAAAACACACATAACATAATAATAAAACCATAAAAGGAAGTACGTGTAAATCAATATGAAATAATTTAGACTGGTTCGGCCTTCAGCCTTTTCCCGTAGCTTTTGTTCCTAACACCCTGATCATCTTGGTGGTCCGGCACTGTGCCCTCTTGATCCTCAGTGTCCTGTTTGTACTGAGAAGAACTGCATGCAGTACTCATGGTCATTGGCATGGCCAGAGCTATACCTTTTAATTTGGTTTGAATCAGTGGAAACAAAACATTCTTGAAATGACTCTCTCTAGGATCGTGGATATGTTGTCCATCTACACTTCTTGGCAAAGTCCCTTTCCCTTTAAATCAGCCGGAAAGTCTTCAAGCTGGCTCCTCCCACCCACTCAGGTGGTATGACCGTCGGCTCTGCCCCATGACGCCAGATCTTCCTTTCCGCTGGAAGATTCAGGTTGCCTCCTTCATGCTGTCGCATTTTATAGGCCCTGGCTTCAAAACTTTAGTTGCCTCTTGCCACCGGGCTTGGCTGAGGCTCTCCTCCTCTCTGGTGGATACGCAGTACAAACTAGCTGATGTGCCTTTCCTGGACACCGATCCTTCGGCCCAGGTGTGGCTGGTCACCTTCAGCGCATTGAGCAGTCCAGTGCCACCTTGGACGCCACTTCTGCTAAGGGTTCTTCTGGTCCCAAGAAGCAGCAGCAGAAGAAGAAGAAGAAGCCTTTTCGGCACTCTTCCCCTGTGGCCCAGCAGTCCTCCTTTTAAGGGGGTCAGCAGCAGCAGCCCCATGCTTGTCACCCTCCAGGCCAAGCCTGGACCCTCCCAGGCCCATAAGGGAGGCCGGGGTTCAGGCCCTGGACCCTCTGCCTCCAAACCTGCTCAGTGACGGGGTGGGGGTTGCCACCCGTACTCCTGTCACGTTAGCTCTGGGTCCTCCCTTGGGGGTCCGGTTCCGCCACTTTCTTTCCGCCTGGTCCACTGTTACCATGGACAGGTGAGTCTTAGAAGTGGTTGGCCAGGGACTGCCTCTGGAATTTGAGTGGCACCTTCCAAGCCGAGCCCGCGCCCCATGGGAGGAGAGGGTATCCACCCACACTCAGTCGGCTGTCCGAGACGACATTGCTCAACTCCTCCTGAAGGAGGCAGTAGCTCCAGTGCCGTCCCTCCAGTAGACCCAGGCTTCGTTTCCAGGGACTTCCTGGTTCCCAAGCGGAAGGGGGGGGCTGGCGCCTCATTCTAAATCTGCACGACCTGAATCAGTATCTAGGGTCACGCACCTTCCAGATGGTCACTCTGTCTCAGATCATACCATCCCTAGAGTAAAACGTGGTTCTGCTCACTGGAACGCCAGGATGCATTTTTTCACGTCCCAATCCATCCATCCCAAACGTGGTTCCTCTGTTTCAGAGCCGAGGAAACCCTATACGAGTTCTGAGCCATGCCATACGGCCTGTCATCAGCCCCACGGGTCTTCAAATGCATTGCAGTGGTGGCAGCCCACCTCAGTCGTCAGGGGGGGGGGCCTACCTTGATGATTTCTCTTAGCAGGTTCTATCCAGCAGGAGGTAGAGAGGTCCAGGGACCTGGCCCTCCAGACCTGCTCCCAACTCTGCCTTCTGATCAACGAGGCCAAATCGGAGCTCGTGCCTTCTCAGCTGATGTGCTTCATTGGGGCAGAGCTCAACTCTCGTCAAGCCAGAGCTCAGCTCCTGGTGGACAGGGCAGAAGTTCTCTCCTCCTTTGCCCAATCATTTCTGGTTGGGCAATTGCGCCCTGCCTAGGACTTTCTGTGCCTTCTGGGATACATGGTGGCGTGCACCTCCGTGGTCTGTTGGGCCCCGTGGCACATGCCCCCCCCCCCCAAGTGGGAGCTGGCCGCCCAGTGGACTCAGCGACACGGTCATTTCGACCAGTTGATCATTGTGACCCAGAAGATGTGGGATGCTCTCCAATGGTGGACGCCCCAGACCGGTTGCAGGAAGGGACCATGTTTGTCTGCCCCGAGTCAACGGTTGTCCTTACGACCGATGCCTCTCTTATGGGCTGGGGAGCTCACATGGGGGACAGCAGGACCCCCGAGGAGGCCCATTATCACGTCAACCTGTTGGAGCTCAGAGCAGTCAGACTGGCACTGTCAGCTTTCGCTCCTCAGCTCTGGGGCCAAGTGGTTCAAGTCCAAACGGACAATACCACTACCATGTACTACCTCAACAAACAGGATGGCACGCATTCCTGTCTGCTATGCAGGGAAGTGCTCTGCATCTGGACACTCGTGAACTGTCTGGAGGCGGATCTCCTAGCCATCCACATGGCAGGAGCCTCAAACCATCTGGCAGATGTTCTCAGCTGCATAGGCGAGACATCCCACGAGTGGTCTCCATCCAGAGATAGCTTACAGTCTGTTCTCCCACTGGGGCAAACCGTTGCCTCCTGGGAAAAAACCAAGCTGAGGCTGTTTCATGCCCACCCCCCTCAGCAGGGCTTGCTGCAGGGGTATGCCTTCTCGAGGCTGTGGACCCCAGGCCTCTGCTACACCTTCCCTTCATTTCTCTTGATCCACAGGGTGCTCCTCAAGGTGAGGAGGGACAAGGCGCAGGTGATTCTGGTAGCCCCAGACTGGCCATGCCAGTTCTGGTACCCAGATCTCCGCAGCCTCAGTAACAGGCCCCCGGAGCAGCTTCCAGCACGCCCGGACCTGATCTCAATCAGGGAAGGTATTCCATCCAGACCTTCAATCCCTCCACCTCACAGTAGTGGATGTATCCAGGAAGGAGTTGACCAGGAAGTGTTATGCCTTCAAATGGAGAAGGTTTTCCATTTGGTGTCTGGGCAAGGGCCTGTCCCCTCTGTCCTGTCCGGTGGCTAACATTCTCGACTACCTTTGGTCTCTGTCCAAAGGGGATGTTTGGTCATCGACCCTTAGGGTCATTGGCAGCCATCTCTGTTTACCAGGCATGGGCCGGTCAACCGATGTTGGCGCAGGAGACAGTGGTCAAGCACTTTTTCAAAGACCTGGATCACATATCCCCTCCGGTGCGTGAACCTCCACCTCCGTGGGATCGACTGCTGCTACTGGCAAAGCTCTGGGGCAAGCCATTCAAACCAATGCACAAATGTGAGTTGTCACACTTGTCGTGGAAGACAGCCTTCCTGGTGGCTATCATGTCTGCCAGAAGGACATGGGAGCTAGAGGTGCTTTCGGTGGACTCCCCTTATCTGGTCTTCCACATGGACAAGGTTGTCCTGTGCCCCCACCTGAAATTCCTTCCGAAGGTAGTGTCAGAGTTTCACCTTAACCAGGTGTTGACTCTGCCAGTGTACTACCCCAATTACACCTCGGAGGCCGAATATAGGCTCCATACTTTGAACCTGAAACGAACTCTTTCCTGTTATAAGGAAAGGATGGTGGAGATTCGGGGAGAGGTTCGCCAGCTGTTTGTCACCTATGCTGAAGCCGCTTCTGGCAGACCTGCAGCAAAGTGGACAGTTGCTTGATGGATTACATCTTGCATTAGTCTGTGCTACAAGTTGGCGGACAAGGAGCCTCCCACAGGGGTAGGAGCTCACTCTACCAGCCATACCGCTCCATCAGTGGCTGCATCCAGGGACATCACTATCCAGGAAATCTGTTGGGCTGCTACCTGGAAGACAGCAAACAGCTTCATTACCCATTACCACATCGACCTTGTGTCACGCCAGGATACTGGTTTTGTGGCTTCTGTTCTCCAGTCTGTGTTTCCCAAGTTGGGGGGGGGTGCACCTTGCCTCCCTCCTCCCAGAGGACTGCTAGGAGTCTGCCAAAAAGTGTGGATGAACAGCATATCCACGATCCTAGGAAAAACCGGTTACTCACCCGTAACAATAGTTCTAGGAGTAGTATATGTTGTTCATCCACACAAACCCACCCAACCTCCCCGGCTGCAGACGCACAAACCTGGCTTCCAGCGGGCTGAGTTCTGGCATCATGGGGCGGAGCTGAGGGTCATACCACCCAGGTGGGTGGGAGGAGCCAGCTTGAAGACTTTCTGACTGATTTAAAGGGACAGGGAAAGGTACTCTGCCAAGAAGTGCGGATGAACAACATGTACCACTTCTAGAACTACTGTTACAGGTGGGTAACCTGTATCTTGTGCTTGTGTTGGTCTGAATGATCGTCTGTGTCTGTCTCTCGCCCTAACCCCATTGCATCCTTATTATTAGCTAGCAGTACTGAAGATTTTTTTTTATTGTGATATGACATAAGTTATGATAGACTCAGTAAGAGACTAGTAGCACAATACAGCTACAAGAGTATTGAGTCTGTTACATCTCTACAGACAGCCAAACTGATTTCAGAAATGAAAGTGAGACTGTCCCTCATGAGACAACTTTGAAAAATGTGATTTTTGGACACAGTTAAGCTTAGTTTTTTTATATTGTCCACATTTACATTCCTCTTTCCTTTGTTATTCATGACTACATTAACTTGCATGGAAACAGGGTCCTTGTGTACTAGTGTTCAGCTGCTTGTGTTACTTGATCCTTTGCTGAACTTGTAATCCTCCTTGTGACATCACAGATCTTCCAAGAATCAATCTTCTCCATACATTCCCACTAATGGGTCTGTGCTAGAGGAAGTAGGACCCCACAGGAGTCCAAACTTTTCTGGTAGCTGGTGGCACAAGCAGGCCTGAGTGCACACGTCACTGCCACCGCCCCACCTGCCTCAGTTCCTTCCCCCCCCCCCCACTATCAAACATGCAGCAGCAGCGTTACCGCTCTCCACGTCAAGGCAAGAACTTGACTGTCTATATGACAACAGCACTCAGTTCTTCGGTTTTAGTTTAAAATATGCTAGAGTTTATTTTTGTCAGTTTAGTTAAAATCTCTCAGTCCTACATTGTAATAGTTGAGGACTATGGAAGAAGGCAGGGAGCCTTAAAAGGCAAGTTGCTTCGGCAGTGGGGCTGTGTCTGGCCACCACCTCTTTCTGAGTGGGTGCTCTGGCAAGGCGAAGTCCGGAACCCAGGGAGGATGGACAGTCCTCCCAGAGTCAGAAAAAGAAATGGTCCAGGTCCTGCACATTCTCTCCATTGGAGGTCTTTGCACCATTCGGCCTCGACCTATTCCCAGCAAGCATAAGGGAAAGAAATGGCACCTGTCAGGGTTGTTCTGCCGTGAGACATTCGACTTCTGCAGGCCTGGGTTCCCCACTGTCATCACCGACTACACTGGGGAATGCTTGGGCCTGTGAGGTCGTGGTCTCCGGCCCAGAGCCTCTCTCTGTTTGATAGAGGGGACTCCAGTGGGCACTTTGGCCATTGGGCAGCTCTTACAGAGCAGTAGGTGCAGCTTATAAGTGAAGTGAGGCTGTTTCTGGTGCCAGCCCCTGGCCCCTTGGGGGCCATTAAACTGGTGCTGTTTTTGGTGCATTTGATTTTGGGTGCACAGCTGTCTCTGACTCCAGCCTCTGGGCTGGGACACTGTTGGTGCTGCTGATGCCCGTCCCACCTGTGGTGTTGCCGCTGTCACCTCCAGTAATGGAGGCAGCCATGGTGCTGTTGCTGGTTCCCTTGGGGCCAGTAGGGTCATCAACACCTTTAGTGGTGCCGTTTTCAGCACTGGGGTTGGGCTCTTAAGGACCAACTTTGGTGCCGGCTCTGGCGCTACTGACCCAAGGCATAAATTAGTCTTGGGCAGTTAATTAGTAGGGATTGCTAATCAAAATATTTCTGGCTAGCAAATACCTGTATTTGATGAGCAATTTCTTAAAATGATTATTTTTCATTGTTGGATATCAAAACTGAATAGTTATACTATCTAGCAATAGAAAAAGCACACAAAACAATATTGTGTGTCATTTTTATATTGATTTTGCCCAGTTAGATTTTTTGTTCTCATAGAGTTTGTTTAAAAAATGAGGATCTCATTTTGCAGGCAGATTCAGAAACATGGCACAGAGGAACAAAAGGCAGAATTACTTTATAGGGTTCAGTTAACTTTCTTCCCCAAGGCACAGAACCTTGCTCTGCTGTTCTGCAGGGATCTACAATGATTTCCATCTCTGAGGATCCCATTTCTGTAACTGGCCAGCAAGCACCCCATCTCCTGCAGGCAGGCAGTAGTCTTCTTACAGACCTTACCACAATGACTTCATTTATCCATTGGAAGCGTTCCCCCCCCCCTTAGTGACTACTTAATTCTGCTTTTAGTGCCTAAGATAACAGCCCAGATTCTTATGGTTCCAAGACAGATGTGCAAACCCTCCTCTATTGGCCGGTGTACCATGGCTAGGATAGTTTAAATAAAAGCAGAACAACATTTCACCCTTTCAACCAAACACCCACACAAACAGACCCTTACCTTTTACATGATGGTCAGACGTGCTGTCCTGAGGGCAGGCTGCGGTAATCCAACACGACTTTCTGTGTTATTGGCAGTCAGTGCTTGCACACTAATGGGCTGGTGCCAGTCCTCTGTGGTCAAAACTGGGCTCAACTAGTTGGTCTGAGGGCCTGGTAATGCTCTGGAAAGGATGTCTGGAATTCCGGATTTCCACACAGTGCACTATTCCAATTGCTCCTTCTGCAGTCTCCCACACTCTGTTATCTTTTGCTGTAACAAGCACTATGTACGCATTTGTAAAGACAAGTCAGGACCAGTGGGAGGGACTACCGAGAGTTTTCAGACAAAAAAAAACAACACATGGCTTCACGTTTAAAATCACAGCACCGGCTTAGAAAAGTGATTAACAATTGCTGCTAATCAAGGTGGCAATTGATTCGCGATTTGCACTTTTTGAGTTACAAACTATGATGTGAACTCATTTATTTTATGCCTTGCGACAATTCCTCATGGGCCTTCACAGTTGGGATTGTTCCCCTTGGGGACGGTCCCAGGGCCATCCTCGGTGGTGGCACAATTTCCAAGGCCCCATATGATCTGGGTCAGTGTCACCAGTGTTGCAAAGGCCATGGCCTGCACTGTCAGCCCTTCAACCTTCTCCTCTTTTCTGATTTCTGAGGAGGGAGTAGGGAGACTAGTCTGATCCTGATACCATCTCCAATGGTGATTCGTAGTATGGTCCAGAGAACCTGGAAACGAGTTCCTGTCACCGTACCTCAGGAGGACCTCTCCTTCAAGGCTCTGCTCAGAAACATACATTCTGCATTGAATTTCAAGTCAGAAACCATGGACCAGGCTAGGCGTCTCCAGTTGGTATTTCTAAACATGCTTAATATCCCGGTCTCTCTAGTTCCTTCCATCTAGCTGGCCCTGAAGACAGACTTTGAGGCAGCTTGTAGGGGGCCTGCTACTGTGGCTGCTGTCTCCAAGCAGGCGGGCAACAAATGTGTGATGCGTAAATCTAAGCCCATGTATTTTACTCGGCAAGTAGTGGATGCTGTTATTATTCTTGGGGAGAACAACAAAGTCACAGTGCCCAAGGAAGTCATTGCGCACTCCACTAACAAGGTGTCACGCAAGGTAGACACCATGGCCAAGCAGGTCTGTACCTCAGCTACCCTTGGCATGAGGATAGCTAGCTACCAGGGCCGCTTTCCCAAGTACGAATACGCCCTCTAGTGCAAGCTTAAGTCTTTGGCAGCAGCCCGGATAGACATAGAGGCCAAACAAGAGATGCTGCTAACTGTTAAGCAGGGTATTGAATCCAACAGCCACCAGCTTAAAACCTCTTTGGATGCCTTTGATGCATCAGCTTGCTCCGCAGCTGCGAGTATTTGCATCAGACAGCACTCCTGGCTACAGACTGCTGACTTCACCCCAGCCGTCCAGCAACAGATCATGCGTGTGACCTTTTAAGGTACTTATCTGTTTGTACAGCAGGTGGAGCAGTCAGAGTCTAACGAAACGAGAATGACTCTTAAAAGTTCCAGTCCGCCTCCCTTTAAACTATAAAGGGGTAGAGGATGTGGCTTTTTTCACAACGGTCAGTCCTTTCATTATAGGGGCGTGGGAGCCCAACACAATAAATCTCAGCCTCCCCAGGCCCAGAAGAAAGGGTAGCCACAGGTGCCAAAAGTGCTCAGCGCCACCATTTGAAGCTTCGGCCCCAGGTCCGCTTCAGCTGCTTTAGGCAGACCACTCCTCCCCAGTAGTGGGATGCCTCACCCAGTTTCACCATCAGTGGGCATGCATCTCGATGGACGAGTGGGTTCTAAGGATCATCCAAGAAGGGTACTTCCTGGAATTGTTGGAACCCCTCCTCCCCCCAGACAGCCCTCCCAGAAGACAACTCCCCTTGTTACTCCTGACATGTCAGAATTTCTAGCACAGGAGATTGTGAGCCTTCTGAGAAGCAGGGCAGTGTAAATAATGCCAGAGTCAGAACAGAACACAGGGTTCTTCTCCCACTACTTCCTGATACCAAAGAAATTAGGTGGCATGTGCCCCATTCTCGACCTCTGAAATCTGAACAAATACATGGATTGAGAACATTCCATACTGATTTTTCTGGGATCTTTACCACCTTACCTGAAATGTCATACGAACGTAGGATGAAGCCAGCAGACTAAGACCATTGGGTCTATCTAGTCTGCTCACAGTACAGAGTCCTCAGCAAAAGCTACTGACTCTAGATAATTTCCTTCTCCTTAACACTTTGAAAGCCATGGAGAAGGAACGGGGCCCAAAATCTGTGTGTTTCTCACCATCATCTGAGAAACAGCTGCCGAAGTTGAAGGACTGGGACAAGGAATGGTTGTCGTCATGGCCCTTATCATCATCTGACCACAAGCACAAACAGAGAAAAAGAGAGAAGTGCTTTGCCAACAAGGTCTCAGTCATCATTGAGACAAGGCAGTTCTACTACATCATCGCCCTGCTCCAGCGACATTGACAACAGCCCCCCCCAATCATCGCCAGTGAGACTCCAAGGTCAGGGCTTGGCTTAGGTGCTGCTGTACCTACTATGGATGGTACAACACCATCGTTGTTGGGCCAAGGCCCATCAACACAAGTAGTTCTGGACCCTTTACAGGGCGCCATTGTTTCTCAGGCTTTGCTGGCATTATTCTCAGGAATGATCAGACGCATTATGCCTGGATTACCACCACAGGCAGTTATTCCACCAGTGGAGCCTCCTGTTCTGCAGCCCTCATCAACGGCCTCAGCTAGCACATCACAGATTCCTTTCTCTCAGCTGCCTCCGGCATCGCCAGTGGCTTCTGTGGTGCACCACAGTCTAATTCGTCCCTTTCATCCTGCAGTAAGGACTTGGTGGTGTATACCCGAGATCTCTCCTGAGGATCCTACTTTTCAAGCCATGATGCAGCAAATGCAAACTGCCATGGGCTTTGCTGGGGAAGAGGAAGAGTCTGCAAAAAGAAAACTGATGGAATTTTGGGAGGGCACTTGTGCACCCTTCATCATAACTGCACCTATATATCATGCATTAGAGGATGCTACCTTTGCTGCATGGTACAGACCAAATTCATTGCCTGCAGTTCTCAGAAAGTCTAACAATTAGTATTCAGCTCCATCTGCTAAGCCTTATTATGCCAACCAGCCAGAAACTGACTCTGTTGAGTTACTTAAAACCTTGATGTCTGGTGCTGAGGTTGGCAAACATTTGCTATGTTCAGTCTGTGTTGTGTCTGGTGCTTCTGCTAGGGCTGCTGCTTCTGGCATTTGTATGAGAAGACATTCTTGGCTTTGAGTTGCTGTCTTTGCCAGTGATGTGTACCAAGAAATTTTGAATGCCCCTTTCAGAGGGACGAAACTGGTTATGATGTGGAAGAGGCATTCAGACCTTAAAAATGACTCTAAGGTCTGTCAAGTCCCTGTTTCCCACTCGTGTCAGGGGTCACGGGAGGGGATACTTTCATCAGCTGGCTGCCAGAGGTGGCCTTGCCCACCATCAGCAAGGCCATGACAGAGGGGTTGGCAACTTGCCGGGCCCCCTCCCAGGTACTCATGCAAAAGCACCCAACGTAATCTGTCCCGGTGGCACTGCCTCCACTGGTTCTGCCTCTCTTCCAGATACACCCCCACCTCCACTGTTACCTCCAGGGGTGGATGTGGGGGCAGACTCTCCCTACATCTGAAACAGTAGTGGGAGATTACTATGGACAAGTGGATCCTGGAGATAATTGCAAGGGGGCATGCTCTGGAACTTCTAGAAACCCCTCCAGATCATCCTCCTTTTATCCTCTGGGCCATTTGTCCCTTCTGAAGGAGGAAGTTCAGTCATTATTTCAAAGACGTCCTATAGAACCAGTTACTCTTTGACAGAGAAACAAAGGGTTCTGTTCATACTTCCTGGTCCCAAAATGGACGGGACCTGCGTCCTGTGTTGGATCTCGGGGTTCTCAATGTCTACATCCAATACCAGACATTTCAAATGGTATCCCTGCAAGCGGTGATTTCCCTTCTGCAAAAAGGTGACTGGCTTTGTTCTTTTGACATAAAGGATACATACTTTCATGTCAAGATCAGAAAATCCCACAGGCGGTACCTTTGCTTTGTACTGGATGGGGAACATTACAGATTCAGAGTATTGCCCTTTGGCTTGTCTTCTACGCCACAAGTCTTTACCAAATGCTTGGCAGTAGTGGCAGCAGCCCTTTGCAGGGAAGGCCTGTATGTGTTCCCCTGTCTGGATGACTGGCTGCTGAAGGCCAGTTCCAGAGAAGCTTTGCTGTGTAGCAAGTGTCGGACATGGAAGTTGTTCAAGGTCTTGGGGGGCACAGTAAATGTGCCAAAATCTGGGTTCATTTCCTGCCAAAGACTGCAGTCTAGGGGACTACATAGGACAGTCTTGAACACAGAGAAGGAATGCACTTTCCTGCCACAGGGCAGAGCAGAAAATCTGATTGCCCTAGCACAGTTGGCATATAAGAATCAATGCATCTCTGTGAGAACAGTGTTACATCTCCCAGGTCTCATGGGTGCAGCCATCATGACTGTACCACTGTCCCACCTGCATATGAGAATCCCTCTGTGGACACTTAGGATCCAGTGGTATCAGCTGACGAACGAGCTGGACCAAATGGTTCTCATCACGTCCCTGCTTCACAGAACGTTGTTATGGTGTATAGATTGTGAAAACCTATTAAAGGGTGTTCCAGTCCTTGTACTAGCTCCTGTATAGATCATCTCCCTCCTTGCCCATTCTCAGAGAGGTAGAGGACATGGCTTCTTTCACTGACAGCAGTCATTTTGTGGCAAGTCCACCCAATGAGGTTCCCACCAACAGTTCAAGCCTTACCTTTCCAGCCAAAAACCGCAAATGGTGAAGGCACTCATTGCTATCCTCTGATGGGGCATTAGACGTTTGTACTCCTTAGGAGGTTCACTTGTCTTCATTTGGGGGTGTGACTAACTAGCCCTAGTCTACCTGCAATGGAAGACCATTACCACTGATACGTGGGTCTTATTTAGGTTATTTGAGATGGTTACTCACTTGAAGTAGTAGAGCAACCTCCCAGGGAAACTGCATCATGTGAGAGGCTTGATGGCAGACCTCCTTACCCTGGAGATAGCAGGGCTTCTGTGAAACAGGGCAGTAGAGAAGGTACCAGAGTCAGACAGGGCAAAGGCTTCTTGGAGTACTTTCTTATTCCCATTAATACTGGCGGCATGCATCTGATTTTAGACCTTAGGACACTGAATAGGTACATGAGGCACAAGAGATTTAGAACTGTCACTGGGATGTCTTCTACTATACCTGAGACCCAAGAATTGGTTGGCATCCCTGTATATGCAGGATGCATGCCAGCATATTCCTGCCCTGACCAGTCACTGCAAATACCTCTTTTTTTTGTGTGGGCTTTGAACATTATCAGTTCAGAGTCCTGCCCTTTGGACTTGCATTTCTGCTGTATGTATTCACCTAGTCTTTTGCAGTGCTAGAGATGTATCTCAGAAAGATGGGAAATCGGGTATTCCCTTAGCTGGATGATTGGCTGATGAAGAGCTCATCCATGCATCAGACAGAGATGGCAGTGACCTCAGCATGCCAGTTGCTGAGGTCCATGGGAATCATATTCAGTCTCCAGAAGTCGCAGTTGATTCCCTCCTCAAAACTGCTGATCTTCTTTGAGGATATCTCTTTCATCAGGCCACACCTATGGAATTATAAGCTTCCAGGCACTAGGATCACACGGAAACTTTTCAAGTAGTCCACCAGGGACTGCCCACAACGTCAGACGTTGGCTGCTACATAAACGTGGGTGGATCCTCCTCTTCTCAGTTTTTGTCCAGCTGTTGACCATACTCCTCAGACCGCTGATGGAAATGCCGCTGCAGTAGTTGCCATTTTATTTTTTCTGTAGAGAAAAGTAATCACTTTTTACAAGTGATTTTCAATGGCATATGTCATCCAAGGAATCGTCAAAATTATTCCGGAACTGTGACTGCGGTGAGAAGATCTACCACAGCAACTCTCATGACATCTGTGTCTGTTGTCTAGGCCCGGACCACAACATGAAAGCCTGCCCAGTCTGCAGGGGTTTTAATGCTGTCACCCTGCAATGCCAAAAGGGGCCCTAGAAAAACATCTCCTGAAGCAACTGGTAGCCCATATGGAGAAAGAGCTCCAGCAAAAGAGCACTCCCACTCTTCCAGGTCCAGGTCCTCGAAATCCTGAGACAAGATGTCAGGGAGCCACAAACATAAGCACTCCGGAGAAGGAGAAAACATCGCTGGTGCACTCCAGGTTGCCCCTCTGCACAGCAGGTATGACCTCCTCTGCGCCGTCGACCGCTACAGCTGTGATGCCACTCGCCACCCCCTTGACCATCAACACAGCTCCAAGGTCGGGGCATGGCGCTGATGCTACCAAGCCTAATGCAGCTGGTACATCGACGTCAGGGACCCAGCCCCTCCCCCCTTGACTACTTGCAGCGTACTCGTCGACCGCATAGCCACAGACATTCAGGCGGTTCTGTCTTTATTTACAGATCTGCTCAGATGCCTGCTACTTCCTTCCCATTGCAGGGGGTTTATCAACAGGGACTTCTGCTAATCCCTGTGACAATGCAAAATAGAGCTTTGCCTCAGCTACCTCCTAGGGCACTGCCAACGTCGCTGGCACGCTGTCTAGTGCCTGTTGACCTTCTTGATGATGATTTTGAATATAATCCTTACTTAATAATGCAGGATGATGAGGAAGAGCCTGAGGACTGTGCTGAGAGCCTATATGAAAGAGGCACCAGCTGTACAGTGTCCACCTGCAGTGAGGACTCAGTGGTCCACACTCCAAGATCCCCATCAGAGGAACCAGCGTTCTTCACCATGATGCAGCAGTTACAGGCTGCCATGGGCTTTGACCTGGAGGAGCAGGACACCACCAAAAAAAATGTAACAAGACTTTCTGGAGTTGCCTGATTCTCCTCCTATTTTGGTACAACCTCTCCTACCTGCACTGGAGGATGCCACCTTTGCTGCCTGGTACAGGCCAAATATTATCCCGGCCATACCAAGTAAGGCAGACAAAATATACATGGGTCCTTCTAGGAAGCCCTTTTTTGCCACCCAGCCTGAGGCATACTCTGTGGTTATCAGTGCTACCCATGATAGGTCAAGGGCACCTGAGCTCCCTCCCTCCTGATAAAGGGTCCAGGAGGTTGGATGTGTTAGGCAAAAGGACCTTTGCATCTGCTTCATTGAACCTTCAGATTGCTATCAGGCCCATGTGATTAAGTACCAGAACACACTCTGGAGAAAGGCCAAGGCAGATGCACAAGCCTTGCCAGAGGGCACCCCCCAAGCAAGAGCTTCTTAAAGTTGTCACTGCTGGGGCTGGTGTGGGCAAGCATTTGCTTCGCATGGTCTATGATGCTTCAGAGCTTCAACCAGGGCTGCTGCTTTGGGCATCTGTCTAAGGAGGTGCTCGTGGCTCAGGGTGGCAGGGTTTGCAAATGACGTGCAACAGTCTATTCTCAGTGCCCCTTATAGAGGACATGAATTATTTGGTTATTATGACCAAGGCATTCTTTATAATCTTCAGGCAGGACCCTGAAGTCAGTGCACTTCCCCTACCATACCCAACCAAGGGTTAGGCAGGGGGTACCTTTTTGCCCAACTGGTACCAGGCACCATCCAGCCACTAGACTGTAGGGTGAGGGCAAGGCAACAGGAGCCTTGCCCACCACAGGTGCACATTTAAAAGTCCCTAGACGTAGTGGTGCAGAAGGAGCTGACACAACCAGCTCTACCTGACTCGTACACCCGCTACCTCAAGGGGTGGTTGTAGGGGGTTGTCTCTCCCTTCCTTCACTTAACTCAGTGGAAGTAGGTGACCACAGACACCTGGGTTCTAGAAATCATAGCACAAGGACATGTTCCGGAACATTTGGACACCTCTCCAGATCATCTGCCAGTGCCAACTCACTATCCTCCAGAACATCTTCCTCTGCTTCTGGAGGAAATTCAGACTTTGCTTCAAAAGAAGGCTATAAAGCTTGTGCCCTTCGAAGAAAGAAACACAGGGTTCTACTCTCTGTACTTCCTAGTCCCGAAGTGGACAGGAGACCTGCAGCCTATTCCAGAACTCGGAGACCTGAACTTCTTCATAAAGTACAAAAAGTTCAGAATGGTCACCCTGCAAGGCCTACTCCCACTGCTGCAGGCAGGGTATTGGATCTGTTCCCTCTACATGAAGGTTGCCTACGTTCATATCAGAATTTACAAGCCTCACAGAAAATATGTGAGGTTCCTGTTCCAGGGAGAACATTACCAATTCAGAGTATTGCCCTTTGGCTTCTCTGCTGCACATGTCTTCACCAAATGCATGGCAGTGGTGGCAGCAGCCCTTCACAGGGAAGGTCTCTATATTTTTTACTACCTGGATGACTGGCTGTTGAAAGCTTACTGCAAGGATCAGCTCCTGCATACTTTGGCTTGAACCAGACAGATGTTCGATGCTCTGGGGGTTACTGGCAGCATACCCAAATCGGTGTTAACGTCTTGTCAACACCTGCAGTATACTGTATGCGGTAGAAGCAGTCTTCGACACAGATCAAGGCTCAGCCTTCCTGCCCCTGGACAGGGCCCAGTGCCTGATTGCCCAGGCACAGCTGGTACACGACAGCCGGTATGTTTCAGCCAGAACATTCCTCTGGCTCCTGGACCTGTTGGCAGCGGCCGTTGTTGCAGTACCTTTGACCACACTGCACACGAGGATACCCCAGTGGACCCTAAGAATCTAGTGGGATCAGCTCATAGAAAATCTAGAACAAATGTGATGCACTACTTCAACAAGCAAGGGGGAACTCATTCTTAACCCCTATGCAGGAAAGCAATGAGAATTTAGTTTTGGGCTCTGGAACATGGTCTAGAACTGTCAGCAGTGCATGTTCCAAGTGTCCAAAACATCTTGTCAGGCAGGCTAAACTGGTCACAGTCCAGAATGGGAACTGCTGACCTCAGTTGTTGAAGATCTGTTCGACAACTGGGGTCATCCAGAGTTGGAACTTTTTGCATCCCCACACAGTGCAAAACTGCCACTTTCCTGTTTACTCATTCCAGGACCTGGAGCTTTCTGGCAAGATGCGCTGTCCCTCTCTTGGAAAGAGAGGTTCCTGTATGCCTTCCCTCCCTTCCCACTAATTCAGAGAGTGCTCCTCAAGCACAAGATGGAAGGGGCCACTCTGATTGTCATTGCTTCCTTATGGCCTCAATAGATCTGGTTGCCCCTGCTACAACAGCTGACAGTGGAACGACCAGTCCCTCTGCCCCTGTGCAAGGGCCAACTGTCACAGGAACATGTAACATTGGTCCATCTCTCCTGAAAACATAGCCATTGCCCGGTTTAGCGTTTCCTCAAAAGTAGCTGATGTTCTGGTGGCTGCCAAAGCCTTCTATCAGATCCACTCATTCTATGAAGTGGAAACAGTTTGCTCTATGGGCCACTTCTCATCACTTGAGCTCGTTTACCTGTCCATTTAACCAGGTTCTGGAGTATATGCTATCCTTATAGGATACAGGCCGCCAGTATTCCTCAGTCAGAGTGCACTTGGCTGCCATTTCAGCCTTCCATGTGCCTATTGAGAGTCATGTGGTTGCCCAGTTGACATCCTATGTCTCAAGCCTCCTATCCATAATCCAGTCCCAGCTTGGGGCCTGAATTTTTATTTATTTATTTACGAGATTAACCAGGAAGGCATACTGAGCAACATGCACGATTCCAGATGCGACCTGGGGGCCGTGCCCAGTACATGTGTATAGTAGAACATTTAAAATACAGAAATGACAATAGCGAACATTGTCTGTGATATCATAACAGAGTAGTACAGTTTTGAACGATCACAAGCAGGAAGGTAAAATACAGACAGAATACATATCGCAACCAGGAGTACTCCTGCACAAATTATGGGTACTTAGTAGCAGGCAACAGCAATTTAGCATAAGCAGCTGGAGGTGAAGTGTGCCTGGAGTAGTCTGTTGCGTTGTCTGGGATTTTGTGCATGTCTGATGGGGGCTGGAAGGCCATTCCATATCTGGGGGGATCCTATATTTGAAAGCTGACTGACCTTTGGTAGTGCGCATTAGTGGGACGTGTAGAAGTCTGGGGTCGGCGCCTCTTAAGGAGTACACAGGGGGAGGTTGTTGAGATAAAGTAGACACAAGGTAGGGAGGGAGGGAGTGAGTCCAGAATTTAGCAGCAAGCCTAGCACAATTTATTAGTCTCCGGTCATGGAGAGATGGCAGGGCTAGGGAGCTGTATAACTTACAGTGGTGGGTGGATGGTGAGGGAGTCTAGGATGAAGCGGCAGAAGGAGTGGAACAGGGTGTCTAGACTTGTCAGGATAGATGCAGGGGCAGTAGAATATGCTATGTCACCGTATTCCAGAACTGGGAGTATCATTCTTTGTACTATGGCAAGCCTTGTTTCCTTGGGGAGGCATGTTTTGTTATGGAAGAGAGTCCCCAGTTTAGGGAGCAGTTTCTTGTGCAGGGAGTCAATGTGGGAGGCGAAATCTAGGTGTTGGTCAAGCCAGACGCCTAGATATCTATAGCTAGTGCATTGTTCGAGATGTGCCCCTTGGAGGGTGATGAACGGGGGACAGGGTGTTTGGTGGGAGAGTCTTTGATGGGAGCCAAATGTAAGCAACACAGTCTTTGTTGGGTTAAGTGATAGCTGATTTGCCATGAACCAGTGTTGGATGGCTGAGAAATCCTCCTGTTTTTGTTTTGGAAAAGCTTACTTTGGATCCTTTTGAGCCAGCCGCGACTTGTGGCTTACACTTTCTTTCTTGGAAAGCATTGTTAGTTTCAGTCAGTTCTGCTTGAAGGATTTCAAAGCTACAGGCTCTAATGTGTGAGCCTCTTCATTTGATGTTTCACAAAGACAGGGTGTGTCTTTTCATACTAATTGTAAGTTTCTGTCAGCTGTGATTCCGGAGCTTACTTTAAGTCAGACCATCCACCTGCCAGTTTATTCTCCTTAGCATGCTGGGAAGCATCGCCCCATACTCTAGATTTACATCGAATACTTACATACTATATACACCGCATGAAGGACTGCAGAAAGTCCTTGTAGCTTTTTGTTTCATTCAGCCCTGGGAAAGAGGGTGCTGCAGTTTCTAAACAGTGCCTGTCCAAATGGTTAGCAAACTGTGTTAAAGTACGATAAGGAACTTCCTAGTGTGGTTGTGCTCATTCCACAAGAGGCGTGGCCACGTCTGTTGCTTGTTTTAAAAATGTGCCTGCCATCTACACGCCCCATTTTGAATTAATTTTACCAGCTGAGGCCTGTAGCATAAGTCTACCCACTTTGTCTCTGTTTGAGCAGGCTCTCGGGGGTCATGGTGCTTTTGTAATAGGTGTGAAATCCAGAGTAGATTAGGGCATTACAGGACTGCAGGAATTTTTTTTCAGATGTAATCACATTGCAAGTATCAGAGAGGGACACATTGGGCAGTCACAAATCTAGATTAATAGTGTAACCTTGTTTCCACTTTCATATCTATTTTTTTTTTTAAACCAGACCATGTAACATCACAGAGTCATGTAACCCACCCCACTTTTCACTTTCTTTCTTTCTTATCCCCATCCTCTTGGGCCAACTCTGCTGATGCTTGTTCTCCAGGAGACTCGCGGGCCTGTTCCCTAATGCCTTTCTGCCATGTATTGCTATCTGCCAGTTTGTTTACCCACTATCTACAAGTGCTATAGTCAAACTAAGATTGCAAATTCTCCAAACTGACTGTATGAATAAATCTGTATACGTTTCTGTTATTATGAGAATACTTGAAATGGTACAAAAAGAAAAGTGATGGTTTATGTTTTGTTTCCAAATTCTAGCTATATTCGTGGGTCTATTTTGCTGCCTTCTTGACATATTGAAGTTGGGAGTTCTTCCTCACCTGTGGAGAACACTGTAAATTTACAGTAGTTTTTTAGGTACATAACTTTAATGTCCCAGAAGACAACATTAAAACTATGTACCTGATGTGGATTTTATTTTATAGAAGAATGATCTCAGATCAGATAGTTCTTCATTAAATTTGAAATCTACTTAGAAACTGCCAAGCCTTTTGATGTCTACGAATAGAAGATGAACACAAAACCTGCAGGAAGGCTATCCTTTCTGCTGATTGTTTATAAATGGTTTCCAGATTGTTTGCCTCCTGTATGGAACTGTCATCATTTAGTTGTTGCTAAATGATGACTAAGAGCCAGTGGTACTAAAACATAGTTTTCCCCATAACCAAAACAGTAGAAATATGGGGATACATTTTCTAAAGACTGTGATGGTAACGGGAGCACAAGAGAGACAAGTCATTATACTACTGGTAGGGAAAAATCCTCTGCTCTGATTTATGCTTGTTCTGATGCCTGAGATGTTAATTTTTTTTTCTGATGGTTTCTCCCCCTGTCCCAGTCGGCCCTTCTCCTGCCGTCCTCCCAGCCCTGTCCCCCGATATTTTGACCTACCTCCCATCTTCTCCCACGTCTTACCCTCGGTGTCAGGGAGCCCCCTACTCGACCAGCCAGGTCTGGATCCAGTTCAGGGAGGTGTCTTCTCGGGGGCGGCACCTGCGGAGGATGGCCTTCATACCACGCAACTGGGACCAGTTTCTGCTTTTCTGCAGAGGGGAGCGTGCAGTGCCGACAGTGGCTGAGCTGCGTGTGCTTCTGTATGCAGCATGCCAGTCAGCTGCTTCTCCTCCATGCCCCAGTATACAGGACCCAACGTGCCAACACCCAGCCACTGCTAGGTGTCAGGCAGGTGCCGGTCTCTGTTCCCCACCCTCCCCAGGAGAGGAGAGCTGTCCTGCGGACGCTCGATCCTCTCCCTCCCCGGCCGACTCATGAAGACCCATCACCGGCGTGGCAGGAGGAAAGGCATGATGCCTCAGCCCTCCACGCCACTGGGCCGGCTGAAACCTGAGATTTAAAATGGGTCGCTACACCCCATTTTTCTTGTGGATTGGCAAGTATCTTGAGAATAGGCCCCTGCACTAGTAGCGGGCAGGGAGTTTTTCTATGGCTTTTGATAGTACCATTTTTTTTTTTTTTTTACTTCCAGTTCCAGCAGATTTCTTTCTGTGGGCGAGTGAGCTGGAAAACTTCTGTGTTTCTGCAGGTTTGGAAAGTGTTTGAACTGGAGACACAATCCCCTGCCCTCTACTTCCAGTACCCACTTGTCTGTTGTAGTGTTCACCCATTCCTGAAAGTAGTGTGCCAGTCTTCCTCCCACTGGTTGGCTGACCTGGCCAAAATTACTAGGGGTTTTGTTTTGGCTGGGGCTTAGGGGCTGGAGTTGCAGTATTGTGCCTGGAAGCCTTTTTCCCCTTCCCATATAGTAACTTCTTTGTGACTTGTACTCATAGGGGGCATAAGAGACATAGGCTCTTGTGAAGTTTCCCCTGCCTCTGCTTCCCATTCCATAGGACATGTAGGAGGTAGAAGCCTTTCCTTCTCATTGCTACTTTTGTAAGTGGTTTTTATTCCTCTACTTTTATCATGTAGGCCTCTATTTTGTCACCAAATAATGAATTTCTCTCAAGGGAAAAATCCATGGCTTTGTTTTGGGTATCTCTGAGAGGGGATGGTAGTCCTAAGCCAGGAAAACCTTAAAGACACTGTATGAGGTAGGACTCTAGCAGCAGTGACATTAGCATCACCCACAGTGTGGAGATTATATTTAGTGGCATCCAGGGCTTATTTTGCTGTGGGAGACAGGTCCTGTACCAGTTTACTATCTGCTCTTTAACACTGTCAGAATTACGTTCCAGCGCTTTCTGGTACGGTGCTGAATAGGCTCCCTAATAAGCAGGGAAGCTAATCTAGAAACCTTTTTGGTCATAGTATCCAATCTGTTAGAGTCCTTTTCAGGGGCTGTGCATATAGAGAGATTTTTGCTCTCTGACAAGCAGCAGCCTGGACTACTCCATGATAATCGGGATGGGCATACAGATCTTCCACTCCCTGCTTGTCCACCTGATGTTTTCTTACTGATGGGTGCAGCCATGATTTTTGTTATAGTCTTTTTAAGTGGTTTATGAATGGGAAGTAACATCCTTCTTGCTGGAGCTACTCCCAACATATCCATAAAATCAGCATCCTCTTCGTCCTTCTATGTTTCTAATGGGGGGGGGGGATGTTGAGGGTATCAACCATTTGTCTGACATATGAGGAAAAAGATGAATAGTCCTCATTATGCCTTGGAGGAGGTTCGAAATGTTGTTTGGGTGCACCATCCAGTTCCGTGGATCACCTTCCTCCATTTACACATAGTATTTTTCATCCTGTTCCTCTGCAGGCAGATAGTTTGGAGCCTGGTGGTGGTGGGTGTGTTTGACAGGTATCTTGTTCAAATTTCCCATGGCCTGGACCACCTGGAAAAACTGCCACATTTTTTATGATCCTCTGATGAGGGCATTGCATATGTGCCATCAGCCTGCTCCCTTCTTCATTCAGGAGGAGTGGTAGTGACATTCTTTTCTTTAAATTTCTTTTTTTAGTGGCCAGTCCAGTGGCATGGAGGGCTGAGGCATCATGCCTTACCTCCTACCATGCCGGTGACCCGTGTTCGCGTTGCGAGCGGGCTGCCAGGGAGGGAGAGGATCGAGCATCCGAAGGACAGCTCTCCTCTCCTCTCGGGGAGGGGTGGGGACAGAGTTCACTGCTTGCATGGCCCCTAGCGGTGGCTGGGGGCTAGCACAGTGGGCCCACATGTAGGGGGGTGGTTGCAGGGCAGATGCCCGACATGCCACATATGGAAGCGTGCGCTGCTCAGCCATTGGCGTCATTGCACGCTGCTGCGCCACACTCAGGGAAAGGGCACCAAAAGAAGGATAAAAACATCAGCTGGCAGGATGAAAGCTGGTCCCTTGCAGGCTCCGCACCCGGCTAGCTGGCACCTCGCTATCGTGAGAGGGGAGTCCAGTGGACTCCGGGGTGATGGGGCTGGGGGAAGGCCGGACGGGAGCATAAAGGCATTTTTTTTTTTTAATTCCTTTTTAGCAGACGCCGTTTCAGATGTCTTCTCTGAGGCTCTTTTAGCTTTATTTTTCCATCACTTTTGAAGGTCTCTCTGACATACCAGTATGAGAGAAACTTAAAATAATAATGATTCCCCAAAACACTGCAGTACAAGAGCACAACAGTAAAAATGGCTCTTGTACCAAGAAAAACTGTGCCAAAGATCAAGTCACAGTTCCAGTAACATGATCCAGTTAATTAAGGTGAAAGGGCACAGACAGAAACGGAAAGTGAAAGCGCTCCATTTTCTGTAACTTGTACAATTTAAAATACTACACCACTTGCTGAATTAAGTAAAAGTGGTTTAGTTAGACAAAAATAAAAATGGTAGCCAGCTAGGATAGCCTCCGGTGCCTTGGAATCATTTAGGAACCAGAGAGACCATAATTAATGGGAAAAAAAAACCTGGGCAATGCAGAATAGCCATAACACTGAATAAAGTACACATTTTAAATAGAGAATAATGGATTGGCAAGTGTGTGTTACGAATATTTTTTCCACACCCTCTGTGTGTGATGACTACATGAACCTCTCGAGCGAAGCTAGAGAAGTTCATGTAGTCATCACACACCGAGGGTGTGGAAAAAATATTTATAGGCACACATTTGCCAATCTTTTATTTTTTAGAATTGCTGGTGCTTTTTACTGTGGCATCGCATGAACGAGCAGTCAGTCGCAGTCGGTTCCCAGTGTGACTGGCTGCCGAAGCACTGCCGTAAGCGCGAGTACTGCAGGATCAACAGGATAGTGTATTGGGTTATTTGTTTTGGTTTTGAAGGCAGGATCAACCACATAAATTTATTTAAAAAGTAATACATTACTTGAGTGAGGGCTGGGAGGCAGATAGCTCGGGTGCTTCAGTCCCATCAAAATGGAGCCATTATATTGAAAATGTTGAGCGTCCCACCCACTGACAAACTAAGGGTCAATAAGGTGGCGCACTAGGTTTGAAAGACAAGAAATGCAGAGGAAGTGAACAGATTTTTTATTTTATTCTTTTTATCCCTCCTGGGCGCCCTCTTAGTTCCATTCCTTCAGGCCCTGCTCAATGTCACCCAACCCTCCCAAGTCTGCCCCTAGAGTGCTCCGGTGTCCCCCACCTCCTCTCTCTTCCTCCTCGGAGCACCACCTTTGCACAGCGGCATCTGCCTGTGATTACAGGCTGGGTGGCTGGAGTGGCCGTCATCCGGAACGCCGAGGGAGGTTTTTCTGTTTTTTCTTGTCCTCCCCTCCATCCCACAGGGCGCCTGGCTTGGGCGGGCGATCGCATACGCACACCTGCCAAGTGCTGGTGGCGGCCTCCCTTCCCCCGGCTTCCCCCAATGGAAGCCGCCGTTGCCCTGAGAGTTGGTGCTTCCACTGGCTCTCCTGAGCGTCGGGTGTATTAAACACCCCTGGTGTCCCTCCCCGAAGGAGGAGAGCATCCGTGGGGATGCTCAATCTTCCTTCCCCCTGCCGACCCCCCGGCAACCCGAGTCCGTATCCGAACCCGGGTCGCTGGCGTGGTACGAGGTGTGGCATCCAGCGCCTCAACCCTCAGCGCCACCGGGCCGTGAACAGATTTTTAAAGCAAAATACCGTAATAACTTGTTTCAGGTTATTACGGCTTTTGCAGACCCTGAAAACATGTTGATAAAGGGGGTCACCAAGAATTATATAAATAAGTAAACAAAACTAAATGGAGAGACAGCCTTTACCGGAGTTCATTGCGGGGCAACTGCTCTGTTCAGGTGGCAAAACAGATTTGAGCAACAGCCAGAGGGGAGCACAGATGCAGAGTTTGAACCTATCTTCCAAATCCTAAAATTTGTTTAGATTCTGTCTCCGGGGCATCACTCTTAGCCGAGATGACTGCATAAAGCGTAAACATTAAAAGTGTGATTCCTGGGGCTAGAATGCAAAGGCTTTGATACCTTATAACTCGGTTTTAAAGTTAAAAATCGGGCGCCATTAAATAATGATAATGAGGCACTCCATAGTGTCTGTAATTGTAAGATTACGGCACTTCTTGGGTGTGTAATGCACTTGGATTTGCCTCATGTCTCACATTCCGAGCATGCCGTTATCCCACAGTATTGCACGCCATGTCATGCCTTATTGCTTAATATTAATGCCAGAACACCAGGCTGGCTCAGTAGCCTAATGACTGGAGTGTCTGCCTTCCATGTAGGGCCCCACCCCGACTTTATATCTTGACCCCAGGATCACAGTCTATGTCTGCAAAGGCTGAACCCTGTTCCCAGGAGACACGCGGTTGATCTGGAGTAGATCCACAGGGCCTGCAGGTGTATGTCTGCATCTTGGTGGATTAGAGGGACAGAACACATACATTGCAGACCTCCGCTTTCTAACCCCTTTTATGTTTGACAGTGCATCCTTGATGTGGGCCACATCATATCAAGTCCTCAGACTAACATCACACATATGGCCTGATGTCATTCTGCCTTACGAGATACTGATCTGCTTTTGGGACTTCTGTTTGCTTGGGCAGAGGCTGCTATAGAGGTTCTGATTTCAACAGGAAATGGTGATTGGCAAGATGGGGTACTGGCAGCCCTGCAGAGGATGATGCAAGTATGGAGATAAGGAGAGAGCCCTGGGAGTGGTGAGAGGGATCTCAAGGAGAAACTGTGGGGGAGGATATTAGAAAATGCAGTTTTAGTTAGGTAACCCAGGTTTGCACCTTGTAAGGCGCAGAAACTGGGAGGGGAGATGACGTTGTTTTCGCTAACCAAGATGGCGCCCAAAAGATGGGGGGGTACTAAACCATTCTGAGCCACAAGCTTGTTCTGTAACCCTACATAAGTCAGCTGGATCTCCCTGTAAGTCACTTGTACACGCTGTATAACTCGTCAGAAGCAGGACCCCATTTCTGGTGAGGTTTTGCATCTCGGTTGATGCTACAGTACATGCCTAAGTACATTCTAAATAACAAGATCTGCAACAGGATGAAGCTGTGAACTCTCATACCAACAACCTGACTCCGTTATTTTCAGCTTAGCTTGAGCAAGTCAGAGAAACATTAAACTACTATAGCCAGTATCCACTTTCATCAAGTTCTTCTTTTTACCAGACCTTGAATAATTGAAAACAAATGGCTAGATAGATTTTCCGATTGTTAGATATTAGTCAGGGTCTGTTTTTTAACAGTATTTAAGTAATTCCATTGAGTTAAACTTGTGTCGTTTTTAAGACTGCTGTTAAATTGTTATTGTTTATATGCCGCTCAACTTGAACCATAGTGCCAGCTGAGTATATATGGGCTATGCCGTGGACTGACTAAAATATCACATCTATGTTTATCTGCCGTGTTTTGACCTCTGTGATCCCACAAGTGAGGTCTGTAGGGGTCAGACCCTGTAGATAAAAATAAATGTGTTATTTTAAGCCAGCCCATGGCATATATCATTTATACAATGATAGTGCCTCTCTGGCAAAATTAGATCTTACTTCGAGAGGCTCTTGCAGTAGGTATTCACAGATAGGACTAAGGCGTCAGGACCCCACGGAAAACTTCTAGCTAGCAGTCTCTAGCAGGGGACTGCCCCACTTCAGATGACCAGCATCAGAAGACATTGGTTTAAAGGGGTGATCCCCACGCCTGCCTTCCAGTTCTTTCCTGCCGTCGGCTTGGGAAAGTTCCTCGCGGTAGAACAGCGCTCGTCAGTACCTTCGTTGGTTGTAAAGTTTTCAACCTTTTTTCTTGAATTTCTTGTTTGTATCATGCCATCTGCTGTGTATGTCATCCCTGATGCCCTCTGAATCGCACAAAAACAAGTGCGACTCATGAGGTTCCCAGCTTCCACACAAGGACGGCCACTCCTTGTGCCTCTTCTGTGTAGGCCCAGACCACCCCGTGGAGAAGTGCCAGCTCTGCCAGAAATTCAGCTCAGCTACCTGCAAGCGAAGGCAGCAGTCCCTGGAAGCCCATCTCCTCAAAAAGAAAATGGCATCAATGAAGGAGGAGTTGAAGAAGCTTAGGCAGGCATCAACTTCCCCCGAAGGCCACAGAAAGAAGCGTAAGAAGGAGAAGCACCGGGAGCGGGATTAGTCTTCCACAACAGCTGCGACTTTGGCTGGAGTCACAGCTTTACAGGTATCATCCCCTCTGGGGATCGCTTCCTGACGGTCATCTAGGTGGCTACCAGGATGGCGTCGCCCCTCCGTTGGACTCGCTCTTGGGGGCCTCCGCTCCCATCGAGCCGCTCCTCCTGCAGCCTTCGGTCAGAAGCGGAGTCCGACTAGAAATTCCGGATGTCAGTCCCTGACGCCCGACCGGACAGGGCTGCTAAGCCGCTCACCTCCTCTGGCGATCACCCAGTCCACCCCCCTTTCCGACAAGGCCGCCACTCCTTCATGGCCTTCCTCAGACGGGGAGTCCGATAAGTCGGACACTGGCTCCTCCAATGTCTGCCTGGACACTGCTGACAAGATGGTCGCCAGCTCCTCCGACAACTATCCGGTCAGCCTGCCTGCATCAGACCCTGTCATCATGCCTGATGCCCCGGGCTCTCCGCAATGGACAACTCCATTGCCTACTGAGGTCCCCGCGTCCCCTCGGTTCACACCCAGGGATTTCATCCCTTCTTCCCCAGTTGAGATCGACAACCTTGGGATGCTGCCGTCAGGGGTCCCCACTCCTACGCTGGACCCTCGAATGCCGGACCCAACGCCGGCCGACCCGACGTCACCCAGTCCGCATCCCTTTGCTCGACGGAAGACCTGTTCTTCTGTCAGACCGTTGGCAGTCTCCCTATGCTGGGCCCGACGCCCGCAGGACCGACTCCTCCATCCGGTCTGCCAACAGGGCCTTTGCCAAGACCCTCTGCTCCATCAGAGCCCCTGGTGCCAGGGTACCTGACACCGCAAATCCTGGTGTCACAGTATCCGGCACCGCAGTACCAGACACCTCAGTACCCGATGCCTGGTTTCCAACCGTCGGGCTACAGATACCCTTATTATGGGTACCCACCCTACCCGTATCCAAGCCCCCCTCCTATTCCTCCGCCGCCGGCAGATCTGAAGGAGACCTTGGCCTCCTGGTGGGCTGAGGCCTAGGCTCAGCTCACCAAGGAGATAGAGAGTCGTCTTCCATCGGTCCCTACGCCGGACCCCCTACATCGGAAATGGGAGACTCCTTCCCCTTTACCCGACACCAGAGAAGAACCTTCTGGCGCCCAGGGTGGGGAGGACACGCACCTCCGGGGGCTCCCCAGAGGGGTTGTTCTTTCCCCTTCCCAGGGAGGAGGAGTCTTCTTCTACCTCAGAGCCATCTGACTCAGATTTTGAGTCTGACCACTCTGATCATGGAGATGAGCCCCATACTCCAGAACGCCCAAGGCCAAGGGACCCTCCAAAGTCCTCTCCGGAGGACCCTTCTTTTCTGGAGCTTTTGAGGAAGATCCAGGAGACACATCAGTGGAGCCAGACCCTCAGCGTTAGAAGCTCGCTGCCCAACTGGATCTGCCCAAGATCACACCCACACTGATTCCACCTTGGATAGAGCCTCATGCCAATCTTGTTTCCACTATCTGGAAACAATGGTCCGCGCTAGTCCCCCTACCAAGGAAGGCGGATAGGCTATACCAGGCTCCGGAGGGTAAAGACTTACTTAGTCTTCACCCCAAGGCAGATTCGGTTGTGATCAGCCCACCCATGGCCACTCTGCCAACCCCAAACATCTGAGCTTGTCCCTGCCTGACAAGGAATCTTTACCTCTGGATCAGTACGGGAAGATGATTTACTCCTCTTTGACCCTCATCAGCCACATGGTGGATTTCCAGAAGTCCATCCTTAGCCAGGTGGAATCCAAGGTGGACTCCCTCCTTGATTCACAGACTAAGCAGGAACTGGGAGACCTGGTCCATTCCACTCGTTCGGCCTGTAGGCACATACTTCATGCCACTTATGACACAGTGGACACAGGTGGCAGGAGCTTGGCTTTCACCATTAGGCCTGGCTCCGTGTGTCAGGATTGGGCCCTGAGGTACAGTCCACTATACAGGATGCTCCCTTCAGAGGTTTGGTGCTGTTTGGGGGTGATTTCAAGGACATCATAACTGAACTGCAGGAGACGGGCACTGCACTAAAGTTGGTCCAGACTCTGTATAGGCCCCCTCAGGGGGTGCGATGTCCTTTTCATCGTCAAACCCAACAAAAAAGCCCAGTCAAGGAAAGCGTGTCAATAAATGTTGGGGCCGTACAGCAACCAAGACTCCCCCCAGCAAAAAGGCCACGGGTGCCTCGGTTGCTGCGCTGACCCACACCTCCTGACTCCCTGCCTCTCCCTCTGCCTCTGGCCATTCCAGAGGAACCAGTAGGGGGGAGATTCTCCTCCCATCTGCCGGGTTAGAGAGGATAACATCGGACGCTTGGGTGCTGCAGCTAATATCTGCCAGACACTCGACAGAGTTTCTACAAAAACCTCCTCGATAACCACTCCCTCAGTCATCTCACTCCCTGCAACATCTTCCTCTATTTCTAGGAGAAATCCTATCCCTTCTGTCGAAGGCAGCGATAGAGCCAGTCCCCATTCATCTTTGTGGGACAGGTTACTATTCCCATTTCTTTCTAGTTCCAAAGAAGACGGGAGACTTTAGGCCAATCCTAGACCTCAGCTCCCTGAACATGTTCGTGGAGTACAAACACTTCAGAATGCTCTCCTTGCTGAGCTTTCTACTGTTACTCTGGCCAGGACAGTGGCTATGTGCTCTGGATATGCAGGATGCGTACCTGCATATGCCCATCCCATCGCAAATACCTCAGTTTTTTGCTTTCAGTGGGACCACTACCAGTTGAAGGCCCTCCCATTTGGTCTCTCCTCAGCTCCCCCAGTATTTAACAAATGCCTGTCGGTGGTACCTGGATGATTGGCTCCTGGCGGCCCTGTCCAGGGAAGAACTCCTGCATTCCCTTTCCCTTACCCTGCAGGTTTTTACCAGCCTTGGTATTACCATCAGCCCGGCCAAGTCCCACCTGGTCCCTTGCCAAAGCCTCCAATTTATAGGGGCGATACTGGACACGACCACAGGCAAAGCCTTTTTGCCTTCAGACAGGATCAAGACCCTTCAGAATCAGACTCGTCTTCTGTCCGGTCGCAGACAGGTCGGAGCCAGGTCAGTCCTCCGTCTCCTCGGGTTCATGGTGGCTGCCATTCCAACAGTTCAGTTCGCTCGGCTCCATATGAGGATCTCTCAATGGACGCTTCGGTCGCAGTGGGACCAAACCTCAGACGATCTAGACCAAGAGGTGGTAGTGTCGTATTCCATGAGCAGGGACTTGCACTGGTGGATGGTTCAGGAGAACCTGTGTCTAGGAGTTCTGTTCTGCATCGCTCCTCCTTCCTAGACGTTGACAACGGATGCGTCTGGGGTGCCCACCTAGGGTCTCACATGACTCAGGGCATCTGGTCCCTGTTCGAGCAGAAACTGCACATAAATGTGCTCGAACTGAGGGCAGTCCTACATGCACTGCAGGCTCTTCTTCCCTTCATTCTTCCCGGTCATCTTCTCATCCAGTCAGACAACATGTGTGTAGTCTGGTACCTCAACAAATGGGGAGGAACACGTTCCTATCCCCTGTGTCAGTAGGAAGTGAGAGTCTGGTATTGGGCAGCCCAGCACGACCTTCACCTGACCACAGTTGACATTCCCGGGGTGGAAAACACCCTGGCAGACGAACTTAGTCAATCCTCAGCCAGGGCTGACGAATGGGAGTTAGACCAACAGGTCATAAACGACATCTTTCGGCTGTGGGGGACACCTCAGGTGGACCTCTTCGCCTCCCCCCAAAATGCAGCTTTCTGCCTTTTGCACGGTCGCTCCAGGGCAAGACATTTTCTGGCGGGACGCTCTCTCTCTCTCTCAGTTGGAGGGACAGATTTGTTTATGCCTTCCCTCCCATTCCTTTGATTCCGAAGGTCCTGAACAAACTCAGATCAGAAGGGGCTCGAATGATTCTCATTGCCCCCTTCTGGCCCAGGAAAGTTTGGTTCTCTCTTCTGCAACAGTTTTCAGAGGAACCTCCTCTTCCTCTGTTGCAGCACTTGTCGACCCAGGATCAGGGGACCCTTGTTCACCCAGGCCTCAAATCCCTTCATCTTCATGTGTGGCTCCTGCAGACGTAGCCAAAGCCCACTTCGGAGTCTTTCCCCTAATAGTGGACATTTTGGTGGAGGCCGGGAACCCTTCCACCAGTCCACCTACGCTATGAAGTGGAAATGGTTTTCCATCTGGGCATATTCTAAGGATTTAGAGCCTTTCTCGTGCCCAGCCAACAAAGTCCTGGATTACATGCATCACCTCTTCAACCTGGGTCTCAGCCATTCCTCTTTAAAAGTCCATATGGCAGCTATTTCAGCCTACCACATTCTCTTTGGAGACAGGACTTTTGCTTAGTTGGAAGTCTCTTAAGACTTTTCTTAAGCGGGTTCTCCACTTGAGACCCCCCATCCACAATCCTGCCCCTCCATGGGACTTGAATTTTATCCTAGAGAAGCTCACACTGCCTCCTTTCAAGCCAGCAGCGGAAGCAGACTTAAAGTTCCTTTCTTGGAGGACACTCTTCCTAGTGGCCATCACTTCTGCTTAGCGCATTTCCGAGCTTCAAGCCTTGATCTGTAAAATCCCATATTTGATTTTCCATAAGGACGGTGTGGCTCTACGCACCAACCCTAAGTTTCTTCCTAAGATGGTGGCTGAATCTACGCTGAATCAATCTGTTGAGTTACTGGCTTTCTTTACACAACATTCCAATTAAGGGGAGTACCTCTTACATACGGTGGATGTTCACAGAATCCTGAGATACTACACCAATCGGACTAAAGATCTCAAGAAGACTGATCAGCCTTTTGTTTCTTTCGCTCACAAATGAGAAGGCAATGCTGTTTCCAAGCAATGCCTTTCCAAATGGTTGGCCAATTGTATCACTTTCTGTTACAACAAGTACAAGACCCTCCCCGGTCAGGTCAGAGGTCACTGTACTAGGGGAGTAGCTGCCTTTGCTGCTTGTTTCAGGAATGTGTCCACAGCAGACATCTTCGCAGCCGCAACCTGGACTTCGGTCCATACCTTTATGAAACACTACAGTTTGGACATTGCCTCTCGCCGTAGGCAAGTTTCAGGTTGACTGTTCTGCAGGGTCTCCTTTCATGAGACCTGTTCAGCCCTAAGGGTTATGTTGTGGATGACAATCCTCCCCCTGGTTTTCTCTTTGTTCCAGACTGCTTGGGACTCAGTCCTGTCTGTGAATACCTACTGCAAAAGCCCTCTCGAAGTAAGATAGTACAGTTACGTAAGAACTTTGGTATAAGTAGATCTTCAAAAGAGGCTCTTGCCGTAGGCATTACCTTCCTGCCCTCCGTCCCCCTAAGTCTCTTTTCTTCCTTTTCATGGGGGCATATCCTCTTCTCTCTCATCTTGTCTGTTTTGGCCTTTAACGGGAAAGAACTGGAAGGCGGGCGTGGGGGACTGACCCTTTATACCATCTTCTGACGCCAGTCACCTAACGTGGGGGTGGTCCGCCGCCAGAGACTGCTAGCTAGAAGTTTTCCATGGGGGTCCTGATGCCTGGCAGCTTAGTCCTATCTGTGAATACCTACTGCCAAGAGCCTCTCTCGAAGATCTGCTGTTATGGTAAGTTCTTACGTAACTGTACTTTCAGTGAAAATTCTACTCTTTCTGTTTGATTTCACTGCTTTGTTTTTAACTGCAACAGATGCCATTGTGATGTCAGGCATTGTTAAAGCTGTTTTCCCATTGGTTAAGAGCTCCTTTGTGACCAACCTAAAGAGGAAATACTGATGACTCACCTAAGATTGAAATAAGTGATTTGGTTCCACTTCAGATATTCACAGTCATTGTATAAACAGCATATTTAGCTTTTGGAGCAAAGTCTGGTTTTTAGCTCTGGCCTGCCATTTCGTCGCCATACGACAATGTGTGTCTTGCCCTCCAGTGGTCTCAATGTGGAGTACATATGACTAATGTAATAGTGATGGGAAGTTGTTTACTTTGGTTTCTACAAGGAAAAAAAAGTCTTTAGATGGTCCAGGACAGTCATAGATCTGCTTTTATGTGCAGGTATTTTTTTGTAATCTTTAGTGAACAGCACATGGTATATACAGTATAGATCTGTGTGTGCTGTTCGTAAGTGTCAGGATGATTTTACCACAATGTAAAGACTAAATGCATAATGACATGGATCATAACTATGGTTAATAATGTTATATAGTTTATCCTGCACCTCTTATTAAATTCCCTGTTAGCCAAATTGGAAGAGTCGTATAAAGGAGCCATAGCAAGAGGGTTCAGAATTAGTGCCTGCAAGCTTCAGAACTTGACACTTATTTCTTGGGGCCCTTTTTCAAAGTTTTTTTTTTTTTTTATTTCCTATAGGCATAAAATGGGGAAAGCCCTTTGGAAAATAGAATGAACTAGTCATTAATGAGTTGACACCTAGAATTCTGTAAAAATATGAGCTAACTTCTGAACTGCTATGACATTGAAGCTCATGCCTCCTTTTTTCGACCCTTGCAAGATCATGTCAGTGCCGTTTTTTTAAAGTTCTCTGTGCTATTTATTGTACTTCAGAGACATTTATATCTTTAAATTGTTTTTGTTTTAAATCATCATGGCAGTGTAATATACTATTTATTTTTGTAAAGTCAATAAACTAGTACCTGTACAGACATCCAATCTGTTCTCACTGTGATTTGAATTGTTTTATACATTAGAAGTAGACCTGGCAGGTCACCAGTGGCTCAGTGGTGCACTACCATGCAGGCGAACCAGAATCAGAAGTGGATTGATGCCAACAGCCAGGGCTGGGAAGAACTCTGCGTATGGCACCTGTCTGAGCTCTGAGAAGGGGAAGTTGTTCAACCAGGAAAGGCACACTAAGCCAAAGCTTATTTCCAAGTGTGACCTGGCAGCACAAGGAAGTTAAGTGACTTGCTCAGGGTCACACAGTATGCAAGTGGGGGCTGTGGGATTCAAACCCAGATCTCCGGGTTTGCAGCTCAGTGCCCTAAACCACTGTGCTTTGGGAGGCATTGATGCCAGCCCCCAGAGCAATCTCTTGCAGTGGGTTGGTAAGCCATAGAAACAGAGAAATTGGCGGCAGATAAGGATTGCCAGGCTCATCCAGTCAGCCCGTTTCCTACCTTTTCTTAGCTGCCTCTGGGCCTACTTGGTCATTGGCTGTTGTCTATCCTTCTCCCCCTCTATGGTCCCCTGGTGTTTATCCCATGCATGTTTAAATCGCCCCCCCCCCCAAAAACTGTGCTTGCTCCCACCACCTCCCAGGGCAAGTTATTCCAAGCATCCACCACCTTTTCTGTGAAGAAGTACTTCCTCACGTTGTCCTTTAGTCTGCCCCCTTCTAGTCTCATGTCATGCCCTCTTGTTGTTTTACAGCAGCTTCTCCTCTGAAAGATGCAGCCTTCCTGTACCTTATTAATAATCCCCTTGAGATACTTGAAGATCTCAATCATGTCCCCCTTCTCCCTCCTCTCCTCCAGGGTGTACATATTGAGCGCCTCCAATCTCTCTTCGTATGACTTGTGGTGCAGGCTCTGCACCATTTTTGTTGCCCTTCTTCACCCTATGTCCTTCCGGAGGTGTGGCCTCCAGAACTGGATGCAGTATTCCAAATGAGATCTCACCAAAGACCTGTACAGTGGCATTCTGACCTCTTTTCTTCTGGGAATACCTCTTGCTGTGTACCCCAGCATCCCACTGGATCTCCCCACTGCCTTGACACATTGTTTGGCCACCTTTAGGTCTTTGGATATAATGAACCCCAGATCTCTTTCCTGTTTTGTGGCTGCTAATATCTCCCCCTTCATACTGTATGCCTCCTCTGGGTTTCTGTGTCCCAAGTGCATGATTTTGCACTTCTTTGCATTGAATTCTAGTTGCCACACTCTACACCATTCTTCTAATTTAGCTAGATCCCTCCTCATGCTCTCCACTCCTCCAGGACGGTCCACCCTATTGCAGATCTTGGTGTCATCTGCAAAGAGGCACACCTTCCCCTCCAGCCCTTCTGCAATGTCACTAATGTAGATCGTAAAGAGCACTGGTCCAAGAACTGAACCCTGTAACACCCCGCTGGTCACCCTCCATACTTCGGATTTAGCCCCGTTTACCACTACCCTCTGTGTTTTATTCTTTAACCAATTTCCAGCCAAGTTCACCACCTTGTGCCCTAGCCCCAGGCTGCCCAGCTTGTTTACAAACCTCCTGTGTGCAACGATGTCAAATGCCTTGCTGAAGTTAAGGTAGGCCACATTTCCTGCTCCCCCCGATCTACCTCCCTGGTAACCCAGTCAAAGAAATGAGATTAGTTTGACAAGATCTTCCTGCTGTGAATCTGTACTGCCCCAGATCTTGTGTTCCACTTGATTCAAGGTGCCGTACTGTCCTTTCCTTAAGTAGAGATGCCATAATTTTCCCCACCACTGAGGTCAGACTGCCAGATCTGTAGTTCCCAGCCTCCTCCCTACTCCCACTTTTGTGAAGCAGGACCACATCAGACCTTCTTCAGTCCTCCGGAACTTCTATTTCCAGTGACTTGTTAAAAAGGGCTGCCAGTGATGCTGCTAGTACCCCCCCAGTTCTTTTAATATTCTCGGGTGAATCCCGTCTGGTCCCATTGCCTTATCCACTTTCCGTTTTTTAACTTCTTCCAGCACTGTCTCTTCTGTGAGTGGACTGTTGTCCATCTCCCCTTCTGTCCTGATTTTTAGCTGCAGTCCCTTCCCTTCCTCTTCCTCTTCCTCTGTGAAAACTGAACAGAAATAATTGTTCAGGATAGATGCTTTATCCCTGTCCCCTTCCACTCCCACTCCTTCCTCCCCTTTCAGCCTTACAATCCCCCCCCTCCCAGTCCTTCTCTTCTCACTTATGTATCGATAGGTTTTGTCCCCCTTTTGCTATATTTTCCTCGGGCCTTGCCTTGGCTCTCCTGACCGTCTTCCCGGCATCCCTTTGCTTTTCCAGATATTCCTCCATCCTCCTCCTTTTGGGTCTCCTTATATTTCCTAAATGCAAATTTTTTTGCCTTTACTTTTCCTGCCACCTCTTGTGAGAACCATAGTGGTTTCCTTTTGCCTTTGTCTATTTGTCGAATACGAAGGTTTGTTGCCTCCACTATGGCTCCTTTTAGATGTGCCCATTGTCCTTCAACTCTTCCCCCTTTCTGTCTCCTGTCTAGAGCCTCCTTGAGACATAGCCCCATCCTACTGAAACCCAGAACCCTCACCTTCGTGTGGCATGTTTCTGTTGCTGTTGTCACATTAAACCACACTGTGTGATGGTCACTGGACCACAGGTGTTCACCTACCCTGACATCCGTAATTCTGTTCCCATTGGTTAGTACCAGGTCCAAAATGACATCCTCCTGGGTTGGCTCAAGCACCAGCTGCTTGAGGCGTGCCCCCTGCAGGGAGCATAGGCTGTCTCTGCCCCTGGCTGTTGCAGCCACTTGAGTTCCATAATCAACTTCTGGCATGTTGAAGTCTCCCATCAGCAACACCTCCCCCTTTGGCTGCCATCACATGGATGGCTTCCAGTAGCTCCCTGTCCATTTCTTCCCTTTGTGCTTGTGGTCTGTATAGTATTCCTGTGCGAATGGCTATGCCATTGCCTGTCTCCAGGGTGACCCACAGTGCCTCTGTCTCCCCATGCATTCCTTGCACATCTGTCGTTTTTTATACCTTCCTTGATGTACAGAGCCACCCCTCCTCCCTTTTTACCCTTCCTGTCTCTCCTGAATAATACATACCCTGGTATAGCTATTTCTTACCCCAGGAGTCCTTTAACATCAGTAACTTTTTTGCACTTAGCTGGCTAGGTGCAACTGCCCTGGAGGTGTGCCTTTAAGAGATATTTAAATGAGCGTAGGGCCAAGCCAATCAAAAGACAGTAGGGCTGTAAGCTGAGTGAGAGCTGTTGAATATTGCAGAATTTTTTTCTCTGCTGGACTGAGCAATATTGCCTCTGAGGTATCCAGGGCTCCCATATCTACAGGGATTCCTGTATTTTACAGGGATTTGGAGACATCTACAGGAAAACTCTTCCCATAGACTTGCATTGGTTATACAGGAAAACAGGGCAATTCAGCTTCCATGGGAAATAATGTAATCTACAGGAAAACCCAGGAATATCATCTTGGAGTTACAGGGAAAATGCCAAAACAATATGGGAGCACTGGGTATCTCCCAACTTTCTTTGTTGACAGCCTTCTAGTGCTTATCTGGGTAAAGTTTTCCTCATCAATTATTTCCTTTAGTGTGCTGAGTGAAAGTTTTACTTTTTCTCTGTTTAACAGTTTAACTCTGAATAGGGGGTCAATACCAGTCCGTTCACAGAAGAAAGGGTTTTGAAAGAACTCTTGAAACTGAAGGTGGACAAAGCAATGGGGCCTGATGGGATTCACCCAAGAATTCTAAAAGAACGAAGGGTAGAACTAGTAACACCACTGACTACTCTCTTTAACAAATCATGGGAGGATGGGGTGGTACCTGAGGACTGGAGGAGGGCAAATGTGATTCCACTTCACAAAAGTGGGAGCAGGGCAGAGGCAGGAAACTACAGACCAGTTAGTTTGACTTCAGTGGTAGGGAAAATGATGGAATCACTTCTGAAGGAAAGAATTGTTGAGTACCTAGGCAGCATGGTTTCACAGCAGGAAGGTCATGTAAGATGAACCTAATAGATTTCTTTGACTGGGTGACCAAAGTAGTAGACCAGGGAGGGGCTGTGGATATGGCCTACCTAGATTTTAGCAAGGCATTTGACACAGTCTCATACAAAAGATTAATATACAAGTTAGCCAGCCTTTGAGTGGGTCCCAAGGGGGTAGCCTGGATAAAAAACTGGCTGGACAACAGGATGCAAAGGGTAGTAGTAAACGGAGTCCACAGTGAAGAAAGGAGGGTAACTAGCGGGGTACCGCAGGGTTCGGTACTGGGACCCGGTCCTCTTTAATGTCTTTATAAGTGACATTGAGAGCACCTGGAAGGAAAGGTATGTCTCTTTGCAGATGACACAAAGATCTGCAACGGTTGATACACAAGGGGTGGAAAGAATGAAAGGGACTTGGAAAGGTTGGAGAAATGGTCAAATATGTGGCAGCTCAGATTCAATGCAAAGAAGTGCAAGTAATGCATCTGGGAAACAAAACCCAGGGAGAGTACAGTGGGGGGGTGAGTACAAAAATTGAAAGAGACCTAGGAGTAATTGTATCAGATGACCTAAAGTGGGCAAGCAATGTGAGAAGGCAGTAAGGAGGGCTGGGAGGATACTGGGATGCATAGGGAGAGGCACCAACAGTAGAAAACAGGAAGTTGTTATCCCTCTGTACAGACGGTGAGACCCCATCTGGAGTACTGCATGCAATTCTGGAGACCCCATCTCTGCAAAGACATAGAGTGCAGGCTGTTCAGAGGAGGGCAACCAAAATGGTTCAGGGTCTGCACAAGAAGACATACGAGGAGAGACTAAAGTAGCTTAATATGTATACCCTTGAGGAAAGGAGGGAGAGGGGGGACACGATAGAAACTTTCAAGTATCTCAAATGAATTAAAGTACAAGAGGGTAGTATCTTTCAGAAGAAGAGATGTGGAAGAACAAGGGGGCACAATTTGAAGATAGAGGCGGGACGGGGCACAATTTGAAGATAGAGGGGGGACGGCTCAGAGGTAATGCTAGAAAGTATTTTTTCACAGAGAGGGTTGTGGATGCATGGAACAGCCTTCCTGAGGAGGTTGTGGAGTCAGAAACAGTGGGAGAATTCAAGAATGCATGGGACAGGCATAAGGCAATTCTAGTGGGGGGCAGGAGGAAGTAAGCTGTTGATTAACTAGAATCTGTAGCTTATCCATCAGGTAGGGAAATGGGCAGACTAGGTGGGCCAAGCGGTCCTTATCTGCCGTCAAATTCTATGTTTCATTAGCACTGCACACATTTTTTTATTTTTAGCGCAAGGTGCTATTTTGACTTTATTTTTACCAAGACTATTTTAGTTTAAAGCCTAATTTTATAGCGGGTGCTTATTTTCAATGGTTTACTTCATTTGTGGGGAAAATTCGTGTGGGAACCACTGAATTAGGGACAGTTGCCTTTTTTTTTTTTTTACCTCAGACCTCGCAGGGTTTACCGCGAGGCACCTGCAGTAGGTTTCAAACTTAAACAGTGCCTGGGGGTTTTCTCTCTCGACTGGCAATTACGAGGAAACCTTTTTTGTTATATTACCTTACTGTACCTTGGTATCATCTGTGTCAGGACTGTCGGTAAAGGTCCAGAAGCCACCTGTGCGCAGTTGAGTATTACTGGGTTTTTATTAAGATTGGCACTGGTATAGATCCCAGTTTTACAACAAAAAAAAAAGGCACTAGTAATAGAGTTTATTAACTGGGGCAGAACTGGCTGGTGGCTTTTTCACAGAAACCTGTACTCAGTTCGTAGGTCCAGAACTGGTTTGCTTTGCTTAAACTGGCAAACACAACAGACAAACCTTTAATTATTATGGCTGAGGATAAATCAAAGGCTTACGACGAGGGGCCATTCAAAAGTACTATTACCAAAAGCAGACGTGCTGAGGAACCCTCTGGATCCCAGCCAAAAAATAAAGCTTCCAAAGATGAAGTTCCTCACAAATTGAAAAATGATGAGTGACGAAAAAAGGAAGCTTGATCAAGCCTCTGATGAAGTGGCCAGAAAGAAACTCTGTCAAAACAGATATGCTCCCATTGGTCCTGGGAAAGCCAACAGTGAGACAAGCAGCGTAAAACATACAGAAAAAACAAAACACTTGCAAACTACGCAGGTTCTTCTGTCAGTGCAAGATACAGAAAAAGCATGGCAACTGTTTCAGACCCTTCAAAAGATGGGTCCTCGATTTACTGGGGCTGGCAAGCACGCTTCCACAGTTCTCTCTTTTGTAGACTATGAGGGTGACACATGATCAATTTTATGGTGCCCCTGACATGGATTTTGAGGGCGTTGAGCCCCCAGAGTCCCCAGACCCTCACCTTGGGGATCCCCCAGGTAACCACAAGGATCCTTCCTCTATGTTTACATTTATACAAAATATGCTGGATACCCTGGACCTCCCTACGCAGGAGCCCAACCAGGATGTCGATGAAGATTATAGGGAGATGAAGGGTCTTTCATCCTCAAAGACCCTGGTCGTCCCTATCTATAATGCATTTAGAAAAAATACCATGAAGGTGCTTCAACACCCCACTTCAGTATCGGGTTAAGCAGCTTGAAAGAAAATCTAAATTGTCTAAAAATGGTACAGAGTTCCTGTCTACTCACCCTAGCCATGAAAGTATAGTGCAGCAGGCAGCTTGTGAGAAAGCTGGAGTCTCCTTGTCGCCCTCTCCCCCTGACAAGGATTCCAAGAAAATTGACTTTATAGCAAAGAAAATGTATGCCACAGCTTCCCTGCTTCTCATGCTTTCTTCTTACATGGCATTCACAACCAAATATCAGAAAGCCCTTTGGAAATCTGTCCAGGCTATCACCCACAACGTATCAGATTCTGTGGTGCAGGAGCTGGTGGATACGTCAAAAACTGCTCTGGAAGCTACTATGTACCAATTCCACATGGCAGATGCCATCTCTCTGAGACTCTTCACTTGGCTTAGAACAACCAGTCTGACTACAGACACTCAGAGCAAGGCCATAGATTTTCCCTGTGACCAAAATGTTGTCTGATTACAGAACCACTGACTACATGAAAAAAGATGAGTACAAGGCCTCCTGGCAGAGCCACTCATCCAAGCCTAAACCCACCACCCCTCAGAGATCCCGTCCCAGGGGTGATATGGGCAGAAGTTTTGTTCCCAGGCATTACAGTCCCTATCCCCAATCTGACTTTAGCCAGTACAGGGGGTCTTTCAGAGGCGGGGGCAGAAGGGGTGAAAGAAAAGCCACCTCTACCCAGCCATCTGCCTCTCAGTCTAAGTCCTGATGTGAGTGTCCAGGTCGCCTCCCCATTTGCGGTTGAAGGCAGACTCTCTCACTATCTTCAGCACTGGTTCCTCATCACGTCGGACAAATGGGTGCTGGAGATGGTGGAGAAGGGTCTGTCATTACAGTTCAAGCAGCTGCCAGACCTCAAGCATACCCAGGTGTCAAGACCCCTGTCCCCAACACAGATACCGCTGTTCCTTCTGGCTTTACAAGCAGTGGAGAGGGTCCCCACCCATGAGAAGGGCAAGGGCCTCTACTCCAGGTATTTTCTGACACAAAAGAAAACTGGGGAGTGGTGACCTATCTTAGATCTCAGATATTTAAATAAACATCTGAAAAAACCCAAATTCAAAATGGTCACTCTATCACTGGTCATACAGTCCTTACAGCAGGGAGACTGGCTAGCCTCCCTTGACTTAAAGGACGCTTACTTCCATATACCCATAAGGAGATCTCACAGGAAGTGTCTCAGGTTCAGACATCCTTCGGGTCACTATCAGTTCACTGCAATGCTCTTCGGTCTGTCCTCGGCCCCAAGAGTCTTTACCAAGTGTCTCGCAGTGGTAGCAGCACATCTCAGGAGACTGGGTGTCACTCTCTACCCTATCTGAATGACTGGCTAATAGTAGCAAAGTCTCCTTGCCAGGTCAAGGAATCTCTTTCCCTCACAGAACGCACTTTGGAGTCTCTGGGTTTCCTGGTAAATCTAAAGAAATCTCACCCGGAACCCACCCAGCTGCTCACCTTCATAGGGGCCCAGCTGGACATTCAGAAGGGATATGCTTTCCTCCCACAGGAAAGAACTCAGAGTTTCCTTTCAGTGGCAGATTCTTTCACCCAGGGACAGCCAAGACCAGCCAGACATTTCCTCAAACTTCTGGGACATATGGCCTCTATGACTGCAGTAGTCCCAGAGGTCAGGTACAGGATGAGACTCCGGCAAGCCTACCTCAGAGCTCGCTGGTCTCAGAGGAGCAACACATTTTCAAAGTTGATACCTGTGTCACAGCAGTTCCTCCAAAACTTGCTATGGTGGAAGAACCCTGCAAATTTGCAGGCAGGGGTTCCCTTTCAAGCTCCTTTTTCCACAAAGGTGATCACCACAGATATTTCTCTTTTGGGCTGGGGAGCTCATTTAGACAGTACCTCAGTAAGCGACAACTGGCCTCCCGAAGAGTCACAGTTGCAAATAAATCTTTTGGAACTCAGAGCAGTCTTGCTAGCTTTCAAAGCTTTCACTCCCAGCATAGAAAGGTGGGCAGTTCCAATTCAAATGGACAACACCACTGCAGTGTTCTGCATAAACAAGCAGGGTGGTACCAGATCAGGAATACTCTGGAAGCTCTGGTCTCTAGCATTCTCCCTGGGAGTCAGCCTCTCAGCTATTCACCTCCCAACTCAATACTCTGGCAGATGCTCTAAGTCACATCAGTCAAGGTCAGAGTGAATAGACACTGAACAAGCAAGTACTAGCCACAGTGTTCAGGCGGTGGGGCACGCCAGATGTGGATCTGTTTGCCTCTCCTCTCAATTTTCAGCTTCCTCAGTACTGTTGCAGGTCCCCAGTTCCGGGAACACTTCCTCTGGATGCCCTGATCCTGAACTGGTCAGGGAGGTTCCTATATGCATTTCCTCCCTTTCTCCTGATATTCAGTGTTTTGCTGAAACTCAGACAGTAGCCTGAATCGATGATCCTAGTGGCTCTGGACTGGCCCAGGAAAGTCTGGTACCCCCTCCCTCTCTCACTGTCCTGCAGCAGACCCATTCGCCTGCCACCAGCTAACTCTGTGCTGACCCTTCCCCAGACAGGAGTACATTATCCAGACATACACTCTCTTCACCTCAAGGCCTGGTTCTTGAGGAGTTTCCATCCTCACAGCACTCTGAACAGGTCCTTAAGATACTGAGGATGGCTAAAAAATCGAACACTAAGAAGACTTATGCCGCAAAAGCTGTGCAAAAGGGGCCTCAAGAAGCACATTGTGTTCTAGCAGCTCCTGAAACTTACAAGAACAGAACACTTACAAAAACAGGATGCTTGCTAAGAGTGGGAGTTGAAAAGACTTATAAAAGAGCTAAACTGTAACTGTAAGAAAGATTAGGAGAACAAGGGACACAGAGACTGAAAGAAAATGTATTTTGCCTTTGTAAATTAAACTGAACATGTTTATTTTATGATACTGCTAGTGTAAATAAAAAATGTTTGGTGAATTCTACAACTGCTCCTGGTTTTCCTATGCTTCCTGACCTGTGCCTCGACGACAACTAGATAGACCAGATGGCCTTCTACTGGCTTCTTTGTATGTTCACATAAGGGAGATAGAAGGTTGTTTTTTTGTTTTATGGCTTTTGATCATGTTTCTGGTGACCAGGATAAAAAATTGCTGCAACATGTCAGTGGATTTATGTAATGAGAAGTTTAAAACCATGAGGTCTGAATGAAGACCTACTTGTATTAGGTACTGTATTTTTATAAAGTTTACTTTTTCTTTCTTGATTCAACCAGTGCTGACAATAACATGAGGTATATTGATAATTAAAATCTTCACTATGAACTGAGTAAGCTCACACAAGGAAGTTTTATTTATTTATTTATTTTTACTTTATTTTTAGGTTTCATCATTTATCATGACAAGTTACATATAATGAATAGACCATTGAGATGTTCTTCCACTAGGAAAGATCCCCTTAATCATAGGATATACAAAAAAGTATTTGCATCCATTATATAGTGTTACATCATTGGAGGGTAACTAAATAAACATTCTGAATAATAGTCCCAGTTGTGCTGTGTTGAGGAGCCCAGGAGCAACGTGGCTAATTTGAGAATCAAGGATTGTCCATCAATGTCCAGCCTATTAAAAGGGAACATGTCCCCACAGGGACTAGTGGTGCCATGCATTACCCGTAATGTAAAAATTACATTCCAATAATAACTTTCTGCAGCATAGTTAGTTAACAATATATAAACTAAGATCTAGAACTCCAACATCAAATTGCCATGTAGTAGAAATGCTGAGCTTTGCAAGAAAATTTAAGCACAGATTTAAAACTACCCCCAGCTTAGTTCCAACATCAAACTATAATAACAAAACTAGGAATATAACAGGGCCGTTTGTTTAACATTACAGATGCAGTTTAGAAAAAGAAACCTAGGGCCCTGGTTTAAAACCCCTTCAAACAACATGAAGTCTTGCTGTATTCAGACATAATGCAGTTAGCCCCAGCACTTGAACTGCCCCGGAGAGGAAAGAGTTAACTCTATGCAGAAGCATAGGACGTTGATCTCGAGCTCGGTTTTCAAACCTCTGTCTGTGGTACTTCCCAGTGTAACCCTCAGATTCTTTACTCCGCCTAACAGTAAAGTCGCTCCGGAGATTTCCTCTGCTCAGTTCAGTAAAAGAAAAATAAAGCGTTCGATTTAAACTGCATATTTTTGTTATTTTCGGATTTCCAGCCTCTGTCTACGGTACAGGTAGTAGGTAGGTAGATAGGTAGTGACTGTGTTTTATTTTGCTAAAAAGAGTGGAAATTGTCTTTCTTTGGTTTCTTTCCGGTCGGTCCGGTTTGGAACCGACTTTGTAAAATGTTTCTCTCTTTCTGGGATTAGTGTGGTGTTCTGGTACCGATCTGTTTCAAAAGAACCGGACTTTTGCTGGTTCTTTTAAAAAGCCCGTGACATGGTTTGTAACCGATCGGTTGCTTTATTACCTGGCTTGAAAGCTTCTATAGGGTAATTTGTGAGGTTGGCCATGTCTGAGAAACCCAAGAAGAAAACAGGTCCCACTGGGTTTCAACACTGTACTGAGTGTGGGGAGGCCTTTGCTAAGGCCGACCCCCACCTCATCTGTGTTTATTGTCTGGGGTTTGACCACCTCAAGTCAGACTGCCAAATCTGTAAGAACTTTCATAAAACCACCCTAGATAAAAGACTGAGTAGGCTGAAGGAAAGGGAGGCCAAGAAGTCCATAGATCTGGATGGCCAGCCCGGTTCGGTTGTGGCTGAACCTGAGGAGGTGCCTCCTGACCTAGGCGATACCTCCTCGGGCAAAAGGAGAGCCAACCAAAGAGTGGTCGGTTCCGTCAAAGAAAAAGCACAAGTCTGCCGGTTCGGATCCTGTATCCCACTCTCCAACCGCGGACGAAATATCCAAAGCGATTAGTATTGTCCGATCACTTTGACCGGTTCCGTCTGAACCGATACTGCCAGTTCGGCTTTCAGTTCAGTTGGATCCGTCTCCTCTGGATTATGACCCAGATGCTTATTATAAGGAGTGGGAGGGAGACGAAGACTATCCCGGTGATGACGAAGATGATGACGATGAAGGGGGCCTGGATGTGCCCATTGAACCGGACATCTCCCCAGACAGGCCCTCAGGTGTCTCTCCTCCCAGGCTCTCCGAGTCCCCTTCACACTTTTTGTTCTACAAAAAGGCAGAAACCCTGCAGCTTCCCTTGGTTGAAGCAGCAGAGGAGGATGAAGAGCCTGATTTTGTGGAAATGATGGACATCTCAGAGTCCAAAAAGCTGTCTATCCCTCTTCATAAATCTTCGGGGAAACAGACACACAAAATTTTGCAAACCCCTAATTCAGTACCTCCTGTGGATAAGAGAATGGACAGGAGGTATTTGTTATCAGGCTCAGCTGCGGAGTTCCTTTATAGTCATTACAGCCATGTTGGGGTAGTGCAGGCTGCAGCCTGTGACAGGGCTAACATTCCTTTGGCTTCACCCCCAGATAAGGACTCCAGGAAAGTGGATGCCATGGCCAAAAAACAGTATTTGGCATCCTCTTTGGGACTCAGGCAGGCTACTTATATGGCCTCATACAGCCAGGTACCAGAAATCCAGATGGGACACGGTTCTGGAACTGGCTAAACAGGCCTTTCCCCAGCTAGTCAAGGAGCTGGAGGTGGTGGCTGCTGATGGAACTGAGGCATCCAAAATGCAATTTCATGCTGCTGTGTACTCCAATGATGTGGCATCTAGAGTCATGGCTATATCTGTGTCTCTCAGAAGACATGCTTGGCTCAGATGTACTAGCCTTTCACAGGATACCCAGACTAAGGTCATGGATTTTCCTGTAGTAGGTAACTCTCTGTTTGGGGAGCAGACAGAGGCTTACATGAAGAAAATGGATGAATATAGGACCATGTACAGGAGTGCACAGGCCAAGTAAAGGCAGGCCACTCTGCACAAGCAGCAGTCTAGGGTCAGGGGCAGGCCCTTTCAAAGGCCTTTTTACCAAGCCCAGGCCTCCTCTCCCTTCCCACAGAGGGAGTTCTTCAGAGGGAGGGGTAGGAGGGGGATGAGCAGGGCTGCTCCCTCCTCCTTTCAGTCTAAGGCTCCTGCCAAGCAGACACCCTGATGTGTCAGCCCGGGTCGACTCCCCATTTCCAGTAGGAGGCAGGCTGGCTTACTACTTCCAGGCCTGGAAGTCTGTGACCTCAGACAAGTGGGTCCTGGAAGTAGTAAGCCAGGGACTGGGCCTCAACTTCAAAAAATTTCCAAAAAGAAGGGCCAAGTCTTTTCCACCTGCATCAGTCTCAGAAACCCTTGACCTAGAGGCAGAGGTTTCCTCTCTTCTAGCTCTCAGAGCTATACAGAAGGTTCCTACTCAGCACAAGGGAAAAGGACTGTATTCCAGGTACTTCCTTACCTCAAAGAAAACAGGGGAGTGGCGACCCATCCTAGACCTAAGGTATCTGAACAAACACAATTCAAAGCCCAAATTCAAAATGGTAACTCTGGGAATAATCCTTCCCTCTCTAAGGCCAGGGGATTGGCCAGCATCTCTGGGCCTCAAGGATGCCTACTTCCATATTCCTATCAGGTGCTGCCACAGAAAATACCTCAGGTTCGAGTTGCCTTCAGGCCATTATCAATACAGAGCCATGCCATTCGGTCTAACATCAGCTCCAAGGGTGTTCACAAAGTGCCTTGCAGTAGTGGTGGCTTACCTCAGAAGACAGGGTATCACCATCTTTCCGTATCTGGATGGCTGGCTGTTAGTGGGTCAGTCTCATTTACAGGTCAAGTCAGCTCTTTAAACTACCCAGGACCTACTCAGCTCCTTGGGGTTTCTTCTCAATCTTCCAAAGTCTGTACTCGAACCAGTTCAACTTCTCACCTTTATAGGCATAGAGTTGGACAATGTACAAGCAAAAGCCTTCCTTCCCCTGGAAAGGGTAAAGGCCCTAGTGGATCTCGCTTCCTCCTTTCGACCTCAGCTCTCCCGCCCAGCAAGACAGTTCCTCCAGCTCCTGGGCCACATGGCAGCTTCCACGGTAGTGGTGCAGCAAGCAAGGTTCCAGATGAGGGACATTCAGTTTCATCCAAGGTCTTTTTGGTCTCAAAAGAAGGATTCACCTACCAAACTGATTCCAGTGACTCAGACTCTGGTCCAAGCTCTCCAGTGGTGGCTGGACCAGGACAACCTCAGACAAGGGGTTCCATTTCTCCCTCAAGTCCCATCAGTAGTTCTAACTACTGATGCTTCTCTCCTAGGGTAGGGAGCCCACCTGGGAACCCTGACAGCTCAAGGGCTCTGGTCTCCACAGGAGTCTCTCCTTCATATCAGTCTCCTGGAACTCAGGGCAGTTTTCCTAGCCCCGCAGAGCTTCTCAGATTCAGTCAAGGGCAAGGTGGTCCAAGTCAGAACAGACAACACCACCACAATGTGGTACATCAACAAACAGGGAGGCACTCGGTCCTCGGCCTTGTGCACAGAAGCCATGAAGCTGTGGTCTCTGGCCTATTCTCTTCAGATTTCTCTGGTAGCAGTTCACCTTCCAGGGAAGGACAACATACTAGCAGATGCTCTGAGCAGAATTTCACAGGGACACTACGGATGGTCCCTGGATCCTCACATACTGAAGGTCATCTTCTCCAGGTGGGGCACTCCAGAGATAGATCTCTTTGCAGCACTGGACAATCAACTTCCTCTGTTTTGTTGCAGTTCTCCAGTTCTGGGGATGGTTCCCCGGGATGCTGTCTTTTTGGACTAGAAAGGCAGGTTTCTCTATGCCTTCCCTCTGCTGTTCAGAGTTCTGATCAAGATCAGGACTCAACCCTGCACAGTGATACTGGTGGCTCCAGACTGGGCCAGATAGCCTTGGTATCCTCTACTGCTGTCCTTGTCAGTGTCACGTCCTCTGTCTCTGCCCAGGACATACAATCTCCTGTCCTCCTCCCAGGGGCGGATCTGGTACCCCAATCTCCAGTCTCGCTCCATCTCAAGGCCTGGCTCTTGAAGAGTTAGAATATGCAGCTCTACACCTTTCTCAGGGAGTTCTGGATATTCTGAAGGTCTCTTAAGAAATCTTCCACTAGAAAAACTTACAACTCCAAATGGAAAAGGTTCAGTATTTGGTGCTCTCAGAAAGGCATCCTGCCTGATTCTGCAGACATTTCCACAACCTTAGACTATCTAGTTTATCTCAATAGTTTAGGCCTTAGGCCTGCCACTCTGAAGGTTCATCTAGCAGCTGTCTCTGCATTCCTCTCAGCGGGGAAGGGCTCTTCCCTGGCATCTCATCCTGTTTTCAGAAAGTTTTTCAAAGGTCTGGTTCACATTAACCCTCCCTTTAGGAAGCCCACTCCACCTTGGGATCTTAATGTCTGCACAGCTCAGCTAATGCAGCCACCCTTTGAACCTCTGGCATCGGCTGAATTGAAGTACTTGACCTGGAAACCTGTGTTCCTGGTAGCTATTACTTCTGCCAGGTGGATTAGTGAGTTACAGGCTCTGTCAGTGGAGCGTGACTTCATCTCCTTCCATAGGGAGAAAGTAGTCCTCAGAACCAATAGTAGGTTCTTGCCCAAAGTGGTTTCAGATTTTTATCTGAACCAGTCTGTATCTCTCCCTGTGTTTTTCACTGACCATTCTTCTTCAGGTGAAAGAAGGTTACACAGTCTGGACATTAAGAGGGCCCTTAGCTACTACATTGAGTATACTAAGGCACATAGAAATGACTTGTCTTCAATTGTTTCTCACTTATGGTGAAGTGGGAAAGGGTAAGCCTGCCACTAAGAGAACTATTGCTAAGTGGATTGTTTCTTGTATATACAATTTTGTTACGACAAGTTGGGTAGGATGCCCCCTTCAGGCCTCAGGGCTCACTCGACCAGGGGTACAGCTGCTTCTCTAGCTGTGGCAAGAGATATACCTTTGTTAGAGATCTGTAAAACAGCCACCTGCAAAACAGTACACACTTTCACCAAGCATTACTCCCTGGACATCCAGGCTAGGAGTGATGTTAGGTTTGGTACAGCAGTACTGCAGACCTCTTCCCAAAGTAGGTTCTGCATTCCCTTCTCCATAGGTAACTGCTTGGTAGTCTGCATTATATCTGAATACAGCAAGAATTCATGTTGTTTGAAGAAAAAATTACCATAGTAATGTTTCTTCTAATGGAGTCTTGCTGTATTCAGACCTCCCCCCCCCCCCGCCTCCCCTCTCAGAACTTGGTTTTGGGAAGTGGGCTGGCAGGTAGTATGTTGCATCTCAGGGGTATACCTTGTACCCTCCCTCTTGGGTGGGGTAGATATTATTTTTTTCTGGTGTTTTACTAACTATCGTCACTACCTGGCCTGTAAATTACTCTTAAACAAATCTAAGACAAAGGTGATGGTTTTTGGTACCCCACCTAGACTGAGATCTGAGGTTGGTACTTTGGAAGTTAAATCTCTTGATGGATTACTGTTTGACTATGTTGATACATTTCAATATCTTGGGGTATTACTAGATTCTCATCTAAGTTACGAATCTCATTTTTTGAGGTTACCTCAAGAATACATTGTAGATTAGGTTCTTTGTACAGAATCCGTTCATTTCTTATTCCTGAGTCTAGGCTGGTTATTTCAAATTGTGCTTACTTCCTATTGTGAACTATGCAGCTATGATTACTGACACTGCTTCTATGACAGTGATTTCAAAGAAATCCACTTTACTTCACTTGATAGCTAAGTTTGCTTTAAATTGTTCTAAGTCATCTCATCATTGTGTGATTTTGAAAGAAATGGGCTGGTTACGGTTTCATTAAATTTCCAATACTGTGGCCAAGTTCATATATAAAGTTATGGACTCTGGAATTCCACATAGTATTTCAAAGTTTTTGAGACCATATATTGATGGTCATTATTCTAGACATAGGTCAGACAGTAGGTTTCTCAAGATTCCTTTTATGAAATCTAAAAGTGGACAAAGATCCTTTGCTTATATTGCTCCATTCATTTGGAATGAAATTCCTCAAGATATTAGGTGGTTGTGTTCTGTCAAAAAGTTTGCCGATGCATTAAGGATGTATTTCGAATCTCAATTTAATTGTAACTGTTTTTTATGAATTTTTTTATGAATTTTATACGTAACAAAGACATTTTTGTCTGCAATTTGCTGCATTGTATATGTATGTTTGATTATGTATTGTCTGTATGCAATATATGTGGGTCGCACCTGTAAAAGGAACTTGTTTCCAGTGTGCTTACCCGTTAAGTGAATAAACAAACAAACAAACAAACCTTTCCTTCTTGGGCCCCAATAGACTCAAGTCGAGAACCCAAGAAGATATATTGTGCCCTTTGGCTATATTTGAACAATTTCCATACTTTAGTTACTAGTTAGTTAGCTCGTAAGAATCTGACGGTTACACTGGGAAGTACCACAGACAGAGGTTTGAAAACCGAGCTCAAGCTCAACGTTCTATGCTTCTGCATAGAGTTAACTCTTTCCTTTCCTTTCCAGGGCAGTTCAAGTGCTGGGGCTAACTGCATTATGTCTGAATACAGCAAGACTCCATTAGAAGAAACAACGTTACTATGGTGAGCAATTTTTTCCTTTTTTTGCATGCAACCATCAGGAAAGGCAAATCACAACATTTTGAGCAAACATAAGCACTTAGCTCATAGGAGAGACTTGATGAACTTAAGGCCTACTAAAAAGTCCCTCAAAAAGTGTCCTCTTCCAACTCCTCGATCATGGTGGCTTGTCCCTGATGTTTGGAAGCAGTATCTATTTGGATAACCCATTTTCCAGCCTCTACAGGGCCTGAAAATAAAGACCTTCCCTTGATGAGTGATTCGGAGCCTCGCCAGGAAAATCATAGTATGTGTGATTCCCACTTCCCTCAAGGATCGCCGCACCCCATCAAAACGTTTTTTTCACTGGCAAGTCAAATAACTCACATCAGGAAAGATGTAGACTTGGTTGTCATCTTGCATGAGAGGACTTGCCCTTCAGGCACACTGAAGGATGTGATCACGGGTGCCCACACCGGACATCACCACCATCAACATTCTAGGTTCCTCTGTGTTTTGCAGTCGGGCTCTGGGGTTGATGCGGTATACTGTCTGTATATCCCAAGAGATAGCATCGCCTTCTAGCAGTAGCTTTTCTGTGAGCCATTCGTGTACATACATAATAGGATGGTCTCCCTCACTACCTTAAGGGTGACCGATGATCCGAATGTTCCCCAATCGGGCCTGATTTTCCAAAGCCTCAAGCCTTGCACAGAGATGCTGATTCTCCTTTACCATGAGGGCGTCTGAGGCAGTGCTGGAATCCGACTGCTTTCGGATGTCCTGTAGGTCGCTCTTGAGCCAATCGACTGCATTTTTGACCACCAAAACCTGACTGTTAAAGTCATCCACCTTCTGGTTTAGGGTGGAGACTGAAGCAATTAGATTTTGAAGTTTTTGCCCCAAAGATGCCATGGTTTCTGTGGATCTGGATTCCACTTCAGCCTGCTGGGTAGAAAAAGATTGCGAGGCCCCAACAGATCCTTTACTTTTCTCTGCTCCGCTCTGTAAAGTACAGTTACGTAAGAACTTACTGTAACAGTAGATCTTCGAGAACAGCTCTTGCAGCAGGTTACACCATTAAGACTGAAGCCGGCAGACGCCAGGACCCCACGGAAAAATTCTAGCTAGCAGTATCCAGCCGAGAACTGCCCCTGACGTCAGTCCTTCCCCCAACGTCAGGCATCACATAAAAGAGGACAGTCAGCTGGCCCGTCGGAAGCAGCGTGGATTTTACTAGACGCCGGGCGACCGGGAGCCCGAACGGACCCGATCGTCGGAGGCTGGCTGGGGAGAAGGATGGAGCGTCCCGATGGGCAGCTCTTCTCCAGGGGAGGTGTGGGTAACATTCGGAGCACTGAGGACTCCTGGCGGAGGCTGGGAGACCTCGCGCTGCCGATGTTCAGCAAGGGGGGGAGGGAGGCAGGGCAGACGCTGGCGTCATTGCACGTCCCCGCCTCCTCTGGGGGAGAAAAAACAGGAAAATGGAAGGCGGGCCGGACCACCGAGAGTATGAAGCCCTCCCTGGAGGTCCTCAATTCACCGCCGCCGCTGTAGGGACCCCGACTAGTCATAGTTCATGGCCACGGCCCGGCCCTCCGGGGGATAAGCCAGGGTGACTGAGGGTCCTCGGCAGCAATAGGCGGTGGTGGAGGTCTCTGGGGGCCGTGACCAGGGCAGAAGTAGTTGGTGGTCCGACCAAGAAAAAGGAGAATTAAAAAAAAAAAGACAGTCCCCCAGCATCCCCAGTTCTCCTGCCGGAGACTCCAGCCCAAAGGCAACATTTGAAGGGGAGACGGAGGATCCTCTTCCAAAGGAAAGTATGTAAAAGGATGCTGTAGTCTAGAAACTAGGTCAGAAGACTCAACTTCCAGAGGGGAAGGTGGGAGGGAAACTACCTGCTGCAAGAGCTGTTCTCGAAGATCTACTGTTACGGTAAGTTCTTACGTAACTGTACTGTCTTACTTCGAGAAATAGCTCTTGCAGCAGGTTACACCATTAGGACTGATTCCCAAGCAGTTAAGAGAACTATTCCCTTATCGGGAGGAGGATAGGAGAGATGTCAGTCAGATTTCAGGACAAAAGTCCCTGAAGGACCGCCAAGCCGAAACCTGCTCTGCGCCTAGAGGCAATATCCAGACTGTAATGCCTGATGAAAGTGTGTACAGTGCTCCAGGTTGCTGCTGCACAGATGGCTGACGTGGAGACGGTCTTGAGCACAGCAAAGGAGGTAGCCACCCTCCTTGTAGAGTGACCTTTTACCGGTCCCGGTAAAGGTTTGTTGCGCTTCTGGTAACAGAACGAGATAGATTTCACTAGCCATCTGGAGAGCGACTGCTTAGACACAGGTGCGCCTTGCATCCGGTGTGCAAAGGAAACAAAGAGCTGGTCCGACTTGCGATGGGATCTGGTTCTAGCCAGACAGTATCTGAGGCTCCCATGTACATCCAGGGTGTGTAACAGCGCTTCCCCTCTGTTAGAATGATGGGGTAGTACACCAGAAGGTCTATATCCTGGTTGAGCATGACAGCCGAGACCACTTTGGGAAGAAACTTAGGCTTTGTCCTTAAGGACACCCTGTCTTTGTGAAAAACTAAATAAGGATCCGTGCACATCAGTGCATGAAGCTCAGAAATTCTTCTGGCAGAAGTAACGGCAACTAAAAATGGTGTCTTCCAGGCGAGGAGACGCAGCTCACAATCCATGGCTGGTTCAAAAGGGGGCAGTGTAAGCTGCTCTAGGACAAAGGGAAGATCCCAAGGTGGAACTGGGTCTTTGATGGGAGGTCTCAAATGTAGGATGCTGAGCAAGAAAGCACGGGAAGCCTCTAGTTGAGCTAGAAACCTGTGACCCATCGGTGAATGATATGCTGAAATGGCGCATAGGTGTACCTTAATGGAGGAGTAGGCAAGCCCTGCCTCATAGAGGGATAGGAAATAATCTAAAACTGACCTCTCCGAGCAATTCAGTGGGGTCAATCCACAAGCCTGAGACCAAATGCAAAATCTACATCACTTCATGGCGTAGGTGGCGTGAATGGAGGGCTTTCTGGTCGCCACCAAAACATCTGCAACATCCTGTGAGACCCCGTATCTCAGGACTGCAATGTCCTTAGGAGCCAGGCATGCAGGTTCAGAGATCGAAGATCCGGATGGACCAAGGAGCCTGCCTCCTGGGACAGAAGGTGAGGCTGAATGGCAGAGGCACTGGAGGTTCCTGGGCCAGTTGGTGCAATAGAGGGAACCAGATTTGCTTGGGCCAAAAGGGCGCTGCCATGAGAGATGCTCGCACTTGCCGGAGCTTCAAGAGAACCCTCTGGTTCAAAGGGAAAGGCAGGAAAGCATAGATGAACCTGCCCGTCCAAGAGAGGGACAACGCGTCTCACCAGAAAACACCAGGCCCTTGATCTAACGAGCAGAAATTGGGCAGTTTTGCGTTGGATGGGGACATGAAGAGGTCTAATTCTGGTGTCCCCCATCTGTGAAACAGGTCCTCTGCAACTTCCTGAAGCAGTTCCCATTCGTGGACTCTGACCTGTGATCGGCTTAGACTGTCTGCGATAGTGTCCACTCCGGGAACATGTACTGCAATGATTTCTGCGCCATGTTGTAGTACCCAATCCCATACCCTTTGGGTCTCCCTGCAAAGGGGGTAGGAATGAGTGCCTCCTTGCTTGTTGAGATAATACATCACTGCTGTATTGTCAGTTTATAGCAGTAGGGTACCCAGTGGAATCTCCGACTGTAGGGCGAACAGGACAGCTCACATCTCCAGAATGTTTATGTGAAAGTGAGACTCTAGAGACGACCAGGAGCCTTGAGTCCTGACCCGTTGTGATGAGCTCCCCATCTGGACCCCGAGGCATTCATGAAAAGAGTCATTGATGGAAGTGGTGCAATGAAGTGGACTCCTGTCGATAGATGCTCTGGGACGAGCCACCAGTGCCAGTCCCGGATGATGGCATTCGTGATCCGGACTAAATGCTGCAGATTATCTTGCTTTCAGACAACATGAAGTCTTGCTATATTATGACAATTGCAGTTTGTCCCACCATTAGAACTGCTCCGGAGGTGAAAGAGTTAACTCCCATTCTAAGAATGGAACTTGGAGCGCGAGCTCGGTTAGAGAAGCTCTGTCTGGGTTATTTCAAACCCAAACTGTCAGATTCTTTACTCCGCCTCACTGAACAGTCGCTCCGGAGATTTCTCCTACTGCTCGGTTCATTTCTCGGTTTAAACAGTGTTTTCTCGGTTCAAATCAACCGAGAATATTATTATTTTAACCGCAAAACCGATCGGTTCAAGCTCTGTCTGTGGTATCGTAAGTAATTACAGTTTATTTTCTGTGTGGAACTTGTAAATGTTATTGGTCTGTTTTGAACCGATCAGCTTGTTTTAAAACTTGAAATTGAAGGTTTTAGAGTGCGTTCTTCGTTCTTATCGTTCTAAAAAACGGATTTAATTAAGCTTTTTTCCAAGACCGTGACACGGTTAGGAACCTATAAGGGTGTCTTTACCTGGCACTGCCTTTTAAAAGGGCAAGTTTTGGTTAGGCTGGCATTATGTCTGAGAAACCCAAAAGAAAAACCGGGCCCACTGGGTTTCAACACTGTGATGTCTGTGGGGAAGTCTTTGCCAAGGCTGACCCACACACCACATGTGTATATTGTCTGGGGTTTGACCACCTCAATTCAGACTGCCAGATTTGTAAAAATTTCCCTGCAACCACCCTGGATAAGAGAATTGGCAGGCTCAGGGAACGAGGGGCCAAAAAGTCCGCTGACCCGGATGGCCAGCCCGGTTCGGTGCCAACCGAACCAGAAGGAGTGCCCTCTGACCAGGGCGAGACTTCCTCGGGCAAACGTAAAGCTGGCTCAGAGGGGCCAGTTCCAGTAAAGAAAACAAGAAAATCAGCAGGTGTGGAGCCCAAAATTTCTTCTCCAACTGCTGCAGAGATAGCAAGAGCTATTCAGATTGTCCAGTCACTTTCTCCGGTTCCGTCCGAACAGCCACTGTCTGGTAAAAGGTCGGTCGGTTCCACCGGTTCAGGAATATGATGTTGAAGAGTTTTATGAACCAGAGGAGGGGGAGGATGATTATGAACAGTATGAATGTGACTTGGAGGGTCTGGGTGTGCCCATTGAACCGGACATCTCCCCAGACAGACCTTTTGAATCTCCCCCTTCGCTTTCTGAGTCCCCTTCTCACTTTATGTTTTAGAAAAAAGTTGCTGAAACCCTCCAGCTCCCATTGGAGGAAGCTATGGATGAGCAAGAGGAACCTGATTTTGTAGAAATGATGGATATTCCAGAGTCTAGGAGGTTGTCTATTCCCTTGCATAAATCATTTAGGAAACAAACAATAAAAATTTTAAAAACTCCTAATTCTGTGCCTCCTGTGGACAAAAAGATGGACAGGAGGTACACTCTGTCAGGTCCTGATACGGAATTCCTTTCACAGCAATGCAGTCACGTTGGTGTGGTTCAGGCTGCAGCCTGTGATAAAGCTAATATTCCCTTGGCTTCACATCCTCCTGACAAGGATTCCAGGAAGATTGATGCCCTGGCTAAAAAACAATACATGGCAGCGTCCTTGGGACTCAGGCAAGCAAATTATATGGCTTATGTAGCAAGGTATCAAAAATCTAGATGGGACACTGTCATGGCTTTGGCCAAACAGGCCTCTGGCCAGCTTGCTAATGAGCTGGAACAGGTGGCTGCTGATGGCATTGAGGCATCTAAGTGCAGTTTTCATGCTGCTGTGGATTTTAATGATGTATCCTCTAGAGTCATGGCTACGTCTGTAGCTTTTAGAGGTTGGCCTGGCTCAGGTGTACTAGCTTGTCACAGGATACCCAGACTAAGGCTATGGATTTTCCTGTGGTTGGAAATTCTCTGTTTGGGGAGCAGACAGAGAATTATATGAAGAAAATGGATGAATATAGGACTACCTATAAGAGTGCTCAGGCTAAGGCGCGCAAGTCACTCCTCAGAGGCAGACCCCAGGGGTAGGAGGTAGGCCTTTTCACAGGCCTTTTACCAAACCCAGGCCTCCTCTGCTTATGCTCAGAGGGGTTCTTCAGAGGAGAGGCAGACGGGGTGTGGGCAGGCCTGCTCCCACCCCTCAGCCTAAAGCACCTGCCAAACAGACACCCTGATGGGGTGCCCAGGGCCGATTCTCCTTTACCTGTAGGGGGCAGGTTGACTTACTTCGTTCAGAACTGGGTGTCTCTAACTTCAGACAAGTGGGTCCTGGAAGTAGTAAGCCAGGGTCTGGTTCTCAGCTTCAAAAAGTTCCAAAGATGAGAATCAGATCTTTCCCACCTGCAAACTCTTTAGAGACCTTTACTTTAGAAACAGAAGTCTCAACCCTCCTGGCTCTCAGAGCTGTAGAAAGGGTTTCTCCCCCTACACCAGGGCAAGGGTCTGTACTCCAGATATTTCCTTACCCCAAAAAAGACAGAAGAATGGCGGCCCATTTTAGACCTGAGATATCTGAACAAACACCTTTTGAAACCAAAGTTCAGAATGGTAACTCTGGCAATGATTTTACCCTCTCTAAGGCCAGGGGACTGGCTAGCCTCCCTGGACCTCAAGGATGCCTATTTTCACGTCCCAATCAGAAGCTCCCACTGAAAGTACCTCAGATTCGAACTGCCCTCAGGTCACTACCAGTTCAGAGCAATGCCCTTCGGCCTCACCTCTGCCCCAAGGGTATTCACAAAATGTCTGGCAGTAGCAGTTGCTTATTTAAGAAGGCAAAGGATTGCTGTCTTTCCCTATCTGGACGACTGGCTCATTGTAGGCCAGTCCCCAGAACAGGTAAAATCTCACCTGCAAGTTACCCAGCAGCTGCTCACCTCCCTGGGCTTCTTGCTCAATCTTCCAAAGTCAGTTCTGGAACCAGTTCAGGTGCTCACCTTCATAGGTGCAAAATTGGACACAAAGCAGGCCAGAGCCTTCCTACCTTTAGAGAGGGTAAGGAACTTGGTGGCTCTGGCCTCCTCCTTCACTCTGCAGGTCTCTCGACCAGCAAGACACTTTTTGCAGCTCCTGGGGCACATGGCTGCATCCACAGCTGTAGTGCAAGGAGCAAGATTTCAGATGAGGGACATTCAGTTTCACTTGAGAGCCTTTTGGTCTCAGAGAAGAGACCCCCTTTCCAAGTTGGTCCCAGTGACCCGAACCCTGATCCAGGCCCTCCAGTGGTGGCAGGATCAGAGCAATTTAAGACTGGGGGTCCCCTTCATTCCTCTGTCTCACTCCTTGACCCTCACTACGGATGCTTCCGTCCTGGGGTGGGGAGCCCACATGGGTGACCTCTCCACTCAGGGAGTGTGGTCCCCTCAGGAATCTCTGCTCCACATCAATTTGCTGGAACTCAGAGCTGTCTTTTTAGCACTTCAAGTGTTTTCTGCGTCTGTTCAGAACAAAGTGGTACAAGTCAGAACAGACAACACCACAACAATGTGGTACATCAACAAGCAGGGGGGGCACTCGGTCTTCGGCCTTGTGCACCAAGCAATGAAGTTGTGGTCTCTGGCCTATTCTCTGAACACTTCCCTCATAGCAGTTCACCTTCCAGGAAAGGACAATGTCCTAGCAGATGCTCTCAGCAGGATTTCCCAGGGCCATCACAAATGGTCTCTGGATCCTCAGAATACTAGGGATAGTTTTTGCCAGATGGGGCACCCCTCAGATAGATCTTTTTGCAGCCCCAGACAATCACCAACTTCCACTGTTCTGTTGCAGGCCCCCAGTGTTGGGCTCAGTCCCCCTGGATGCCTTTCTCCTAGATTGGGAAGGGAAGTTTCTTTATGCCTTTCCCCCCTTCCCTCTCCTATTCAAGGTGCTAGTCAAAATCAGATCCCAGCCTTGCAGGGTGATTCTGATTGCCCTAGATTGGGCCAGGCAGCCCTGGTACCCACTCCTTCTGTCCCTAGCAGTCCATCTTCCCCTGTGTCTCCCCAGGAATCACAACCTGTTAACCTGTGCCCAGGGGAGAGTTTGGTATCCGAACCTCAGATCCCTCAACCTCAAGGCCTGGCTCTTGAGGAGTTAGAATTTGCTGACCTACACCTTTCTCAGGGAGTTCTTGAAATCCTAAAGGCTTCTAGGAAGCCTTCCACTAGGGCTACTTATAATTCTAAGTGGAAAAGGTTTTCCATTTGGTGTTCTGGGAAACATATTTCCCCGGAATCTGCTGATTTGCCCATTGTTTTGGACTATATGGTCCATCTTAATTCTTTGGGCCTGAGACCAGCTACCCTGAAAGTACATTTGGCAGCTGTCTCTGCTTTTGTGTCAGCAGGAAAGCCCTCCTCTCTTTCCGCTCACCCTGTATTTTCCAAGTTCTTTAAAGGATTACTTCATACTAATCCTCCCTTTCGGGAACTGGCCCCTGCCTGGGACCTTAATGTTTGTATTGCCCAGTTAATGCAACCCCCTTTTGAACCTCTGTCTTCTGCAGAGCTTAAGTACTTAACTTGGAAAACTGTTTTTCTAGTGGCTATCACTTCTGCCAGGCGCATAAGTGAGTTACAAGCCTTGTCAGTGGAGACTGACCTTATTTCCTTCCACAGGGATAAGGTAGTCCTCAGGACTATCAGGAAGTTTTTGCCTAAGGTGGTTTCAGATTTCCATCTTAACCAATCTGTCTCCCTTCCAGTGTTCTTCACTGACCATTCCTCCTCTGGTGAGAGGAGGCGGCACAGTTTAGATGTTAAGAGGGCCCTAAGTTACTATATAGAGCGTACCAAGGGTCACAGGTTCGAATCCCTCCAACTTTTTCTCACTTATGGTGAGGTTGGAAAAAGGAGACCTGCCACTAAGAGATCCATTGCCAGGTGGATTGTCTCATGTATCCAATTTTGTTATCAGAAACTGGGGAAAGTTCCCCCCTCTGGCCTGAGGGCTCACTCTACCAGAGGTACAGCCGCGTCTCTAGCTGCTGCCAGAGACATCCCTATCTTAGAGATATGTCAAGCAGCTACCTGGAAAACGGTACACACTTTCACCAAGCATTACTCCCTGGATGTCCAGGCCAGGAGAGATGCTCGGTTTGGCACAGCTGTGCTTCAGAGCCTATTCCCTAAGTAGGTTCTGTCCCTCCTCCATGGAGGTACTGCTGTGTAGTCTGCAATTGTCATAATATAGCAAGACTTCATGTTGTTTGAAGAAAAAATTACTCACCTTAGTAATGTTGTTTCTTCTAATGGAGTCTTGCTATATTATGACCTCCCCCCCAGCCTGCCCCTCTCAGAACTTCTACTTGGGTATGGGGTGGGCAGCCTAGTGTGGGCGCTAGTTATCCCCATTATATGTTTTCCACCCCTTCTTGGGGATTTGGGGTGTGGTGTTTTTATTTTAGCTTATATTATATTATTACTTCTGGTCCCCTGGCTTGAGTCTTTGTGTTGGGACCAGGAATATGTGTTAACAGTCAGGTAGCCAGTTGGCTAGTGTAGGTTACAGCTTCCACACAGACCTTAGTGAGTTTTGCTCGTAAAAGATCTGACAGTTTGGGTTTGAAATAGCCCAGACAGAGCTTCTCTAACCGAGCTCGCGCTCCAAGTTCCATTCTTAGAATGGGAGTTAACTCTTTCACCTCCGGAGCAGTTCTAATGGTGGGACAAACTGCAATTGTCATAATATAGCAAGACTCCATTAGAAGAAACATTACTAAGGTGAGTAATTTTTTCTTTGGTCCCATTGGGCCCATAACATCCATTGGGTGACCCGCATATGGAGTCGAGCTAGGGGAACCGTTGAAAAGGCAGCCGCCATGTGCCCGAGCAGGCAAAGAACAGTCCTGGCTGGTGCCGCTTTCTTTTCCATTATGTCCCCTATGAGGGATCTGATGCATTCCGCCCTGTCCTGAGGAAGGAATGCCCTCCCTTGAGTGGTGTCTAGAATTGCCCCTATAAATTGCAATTTCTGAGACGGAAGAAGGTGTGACTTCTCCTGGTTGATGGTGATGCCCAACGATTGGAAGAGGGAACAGGTATCCTGGATCGCGGACATCAGTGCTTCCCATGAGGGTGCCATGAGGAGCCAGTCGTCTAGGTACGAAAACACGTAGTGGCCCTGTCTCCTGAGAGCTGCTGCCATGACTGCCATACACTTTGTGAACACCTGAGGTGCCAAGGACAGTCCAAAGGGGAGAGCTCGGAACTGGTAGTGGTGTCCCAGAAACTCGAAGCGCAGAAACCTTTTGATGCACTTGAGCGATCGGGAGATGTAGGTAAGCATTCTGCATGTCCAGTGATGCCAGCCATGCACCCTCTTTGAGAATGGGAATGAAGCCTGGAAGGGTCACCATGCGGAAGCACTTGTACAACACAAGTGTTGAGATCGCTGAGGTCTAAAATCCGGCGCAAGTCCCCTGTTTTCTTTAGGACCAGGAAGAAGTGAGAATAGTAACCTTCTCCTCTCTGGTTCTGTGGAACATACTCTATGGCCTCCTTGTCGAGGAGTGCCGAGATCTCCTGCTGGATGAGCAGGGCATGCTGACCCAAATAGCGGGAGAGCAGAGGAGGTCTTGATGGTGGGTGGTCGAGGAACTCGATAGAGTGCACTCGACTTACCAGCTGCAACACCCACCGGTCGGAGGTTATCCTCTGCCATTCCGAAAGGTGATAAGAGATGCGACCACCGACCTTCTCTTCCCTTTGATCCAGAGGAGGGCTGGGAAGGAGTCATGCTGTGGTGGTATTGAACCCTGTGGGCTGGGCAAATTTAGGACGTTTTTGGCCCTGGCCCACGGGGAACCTAGCTTGACCTTTGCGACCTAAGCTGCCCCAAGGTTGCTGGCTGGAACGTGTCTGTTGCCGTTGTTGCTGGTCGTGAAAACGGTTCTGGTTCCTATGAAAGGAACCAGATTTGGGCCTGTACTTGGCCTGTACAGTCCTGACTGCCTTCCCGGCATCCTGTAGCCTGGTGATGACCTTTTCAGATTCCTCACCAAACAGGACAGCTCCATTGTAAGGGATGTCCAAGATGATCTTCCTGGACATAAGTCTCCACCACTCATTCACGCTAATGGGATCAGCGCCAGAGGCACTAGTACCCATCGGGAGCAAACTTTTTTGCTGGAAGGTTGGCGCCTGAGATGGCGCCGCGAGGAGCAGCACCGCGAGCCCCAGCTCATGCGGTAATGAATATCTCGGCGTCGACCTTCCAACCGCCTCAGTTCCTTTTTTCCCGCCGTCGAGTGCACTTCAGTGACAACGTCGCTCGCCCGCCGGGAGTCAAACTTCAAACTAGCAGCATAGTTTTCAGTTTTATTGTTTTGTAGTAATATATCAAATAAGTATCGCTTAAGTTTATTCTCATTTACAAAGAAGTCTCAGCCTACTTTGACGGAGTCGACCATAAGCGGGTCAGGTGACAGTAGGGAGACTTCGTATGAAAGCTATTCAGTCAGTCGGGCTGGGTCTGGTCCGCCGCCTTCTCCGGAGGGGGGGGTCTGACAACGGTCAGTGCAATGCCTGAAGGGGCGGGCGGTCCCCTCGAAAGCATAAAAATAAATGGTCGCATTCTCAGCACCATTCGGCCTCGAGCTCTTCTTCGGCCCGTAGGTCAAAAAAGAGAAGGCATCACTCGAGGTCGCCCTATGATATGTCTGCGCATAGACGGTCAGTTATTGCAGCTAGTTGCTGGTCTCCTCCTTCGAAGCCAGCTTCTGTTTCTGGTAGCCGACGTCTTCGACATAGGAGCCCTACCCCACCCTCTGGTAGGTCTTCAGATGAGCAGTTTCATCACTGGGCTGCTCTTATGGAGCAATGGGCTCGGAGGTTGATCCAGCTGCCTGGCCCGGTCACTCAGGGGCCTTCAGGCTTCTTGGGAGACCAGGTAGGGCGGTTGAGCCTCCCTGGTCATGCGGCACCGTCTCCGGTGCCGTTGCCACTGCGCTTAGGTGTCCCCCCCCCATATGGCTGCGGCGCAGGGGGCCACACCGATGCCTCTATCTCCTGCTCGTCTTCCTCCCTTCTCCTCAAATCCTGTTTTTTGGAGCCTTGGGGTGTTTTCGATGCCCTTGGCGTCGATGGCGTGCTTGGCGCCGTCTTCAGCGCTGGGACGTCTGTCGGCACCGCCCTCTGCGCCATTGAGTTGCTTGGCGCCATGTGCTTAGTTGGCGCCGTCCTCAACACCATGCGGCGCCGTGGCACTGTCCTGCCTCGCGGTGCCTTCTTCTGCGCCGTGCGGCTTCTCGGCACCGTCCTCGGTGCCGTGCGGATTCTCTGCACCGTCCTCGGTGCCGTGCGCTTCGTCGGCGCCATGCGTCTCTGCAGCGCCGGGAGTCCTTAGGGCGTCTTCCATCTCTCAGGACCCCTCCCTTAACCCTTTTCCTTCCTCATTTCCATCTGATTTTCACTCCTTTCCTGTCCATACAGTCCCTCCTGGACTGTCAGGAGATGACATTGAGCCTGACCCAGACCTTAGGCTGGGTGATGAAGTGGAAGAAACAGGGTCTATTCCTGCTGCAGAACCTCGAGGACCTGTCTTTTATGTCTCTGCTGCAAAACCTGATTTCTAGGAGTGTGGATATGTTGTTCATCCACACTGTCTGGCATTGACCCTTTCCCCTTTAAATCTTGCCGGAAGTCTTCAAGCTGGCTCCTCCCACCCACCCGGGTGGTAAATACCTCGGCTCCGTCCCATGACGCCAGATCTTTCTTTCCACTGGAAGATACAGGTTCTCTCGTGCTACCTTGCAGTAACAGAGGCCCTGGAGTCAAATCGACAGTTTTCGCCGCACTTACTCGCCTTAAAACTCGTAAGAGTGTACGATTCAGATCCGAACCCTTCGGCTATGGAGGACAAGTCGTCCCCCGGGTTTCACCGGTGTCCTTGTGGATAAAAAATGTCTTGCACCGATCCCCACCTTTCGTGCGTATACTGCCTCGGCGCCGTGCATGACACCTCGGCGTGCACCATCTGTTCAGCCTTTCATCCCACCGTTCTGGAGGACCATAAGGTGCATCTTAAGTTGGGGAGACCGGAGCTTCGCAATCCACCAGTGAAATCGAAGGAGGCCAGGTGGGTGGTTTCCGCAGCTGCGGGATCCACCGAGCAGCTCGAGCAGATGGCGGCCTTCGAAGAAGCAGCTGCCCAAGCTTCGGCCAACCGAAGCTTCTTCGTGCCACTCAACTTAGGCTCCACATTCACGGGATCCTTCCGGGAGTTGTGCCAGTCTCTCCCTACTAAGGGTGAGGCACCCTCGGGCTCGCACTCCTCCCGATACAAGAAGAAGTATAAGGATCCTAAACCATCTTCTTCTACCCGAAGAAGACGCTCCTGGGACCGAGAGCGGTCCAACTCTCAGGAGCAAGGGGTCTTGACCACAGTCGAGATCGCCTCCTCGGCTGCCGGCTTTTTGGACCTTCCGTCAAGCCAGGGCACCGAAGCCGAGGATACAGCAGAACCGGCTGAGATTTCTCTCGACCCAATTGAGCCGTTGTCGCCGACGCCTGTCGCTGACTCTCTGGAGAGGACTCCTATTCTCTCCTTCCCCGATGAGGAGACCCATCCTTCGGGCATCCCGATCGAGGGACAAGAGCTGGAACCCCGGTTCTCGCCTAATCCGGCTTCTCTCGACCGACAGAGCCGACGCCGTCGGTCTTGATCGAGGAGTAGGACCCGTCCGTCTTAAAACCGAGAAAGGGCCACAAACACTCTGGAAGAGGCACCGCCACCGTTCCTCATCCTCCTCGGACGAGGAGAGACTTAGACGGAAGCTCCGTCGACGTTATGAGGACCTCATGTGGCAGCAACTTCTTTCAACAGGTCAAAAGCTGGCAGCCCCGGCGGTATCGGCCATTACTTGGCCTCAGCCTCTTCGGCCGACACCGACTCCCTCGGTGCCGAGGACTCCGGTTCTCCCTCCAGTGGGTCCGGTGCGCATTTCAGCTCGGCCTGTTATGGGCTCCCCACCAATTTTGGTGGAACCACCACCAAAACAGCCTCAGGGAGGGGTTCCCTCTAAGGAGGACCGACCGACTTCGGGCCTTCCCCATAGGTTGTCCATCACGGTCACTCCTGATCGCCCTAGGCGTATCGAGGGGGATTTGGGTGGGAGACCCTTGTATCCGGACTCCTCGGATTCGGATACTACCGGCCTTCACTCTCATGATGAGCTGTCAGTATCAGGCATGGAGGAAGGGCCTTCTTCCTTCCAGGGCATCCTTCGACTCATTTCAGAGTCCACAGGTATGCCTCTGCAGCCCATTCAGAAAAAAGCAGAATATCCTCTCACGGATATTCTCAAGGGGGGATACCCCAACGGAGGCCTTCCCAGTGGCCGAAGCCATAGTTGGCCTGGCTCTGGACCTTTGGCAGCGTCCAGCCTCTTGCCCAGCTCCCTCTGCCGGCAAGTATGCGGTGCCCATGGGGTCTTTGGCGGGCTTCACTGAGCACCCCTTGGCAGAAAGCCTTGTGACTGCCTCAGTGTTTAGGCGAACGGGCAGCTCTATGGATACTGACCACCCTCCAGACAAGGAATCCCAACTCATGGACCACTCGGCCTGGAAGGTCTACGCGGCATCATCCTTAGGCCTTCGTCAGGCTAGCTCTGCAGTGATCATGGCACACTTCTCTCAAGCCCTTTTGGGGTCACCTGATGAAGTTCTCCCTCATCTCCCAGCTGACATGCAGACCACGGTCAAGCAGGGCCGGGCTGTTGCTAAACAACAGCTCCAGATGGCCCTGGACATTGGTGATTCCTGTGCCCGTTCACTAGCTGCTGTGGTAGCCTCTTGCCGCAGGGGTTGGCTGAGGTTATCCTCCTTTCCTACGGATACTCAGCACAAGCTAGCTGACATGCCCTTCCTTGGCACCGACCTCTTTGGTCCGGGAGTGGCAGGTCATCTACAGCGCATTGAGCAGTCTAATGCCACCTTAGATGCCACCTCTGCTAAAGGTTCTTCGGGCAAGAACCAGCAGAAGCGCAAGAAGAAATCCTTTCGGCATTCTTCTCCTGTGGTCAGACAGTCCTCCTTCCAGGGAGGTTAGCAACAGCAGCAGGCTCAAGCTTGGCACCCTAGGCCCAAGCAAGGTCCCCAACAGCCCCGCAAAGGAGGCCTAGGTGCTGGTCCAGGTGCCTCCTCCTCCTCCAAACCTGTACAGTGACGGGTTGGGGGTGGCCTCCCCTGCATTCGTCACGCCAGTTCTGGGTCCTCCCATGGGGGGCCGGTTCAGCCACTTTCTTTCCGCCTGGTCCGGTATCACTTCAGACAGGTGGGTTCTGGAAGTGGTCGGGCAGGGACTGCCTCTAGAGTTCGAGCAGTACCCCCCCAGCCGGGCCCGTGCCCCATGGGAGAAAAGGATCTCAGTAGGCGCTCAGTTGGCCCTTCGGGATGACATTGTTCAGCTCCTCCCCAAGGAGGCGGTAGCTCCAGTGCCGGATCCTCCTTCAGACCCAGGCTTCCTCTCCAGGTACTTCCTGGTGCCCAAGCGGACGGAGGGGTTGGTGCCCCATCCTAGATCTCCACGACCTGAATCAGTATCTCAGTTCTCACAACTTCCGGATGGTAACTCTGAACCAGATCATACCATCCCTGGAGCAAGACATGGTTTTGTACACTGGATCTTCAGGACGCATTCTACCACGTCCAAATCTGTCCGTCCCATCAGCGGATCCTCTGCTTCAGGGTCGAAGGGACCCTGTATGAGTTCAGAGCCTTACTGTTCGGCCTGTCATCGGCCCCAAGGGTCTTCACCAAATGCATCGCAGTGGTGGCAGCCCATCTACGGCATCAAGGGGTTCACATTTACCCCTATCTAGATGACTGGCTCCTGGCGGGTTCCTCCCTTCAGGAGGTGGAGAGGTCCAGGGACCTGACCCTCCGAACCTGCTCCCACCTGGGCCTCCTAATCAACAAGGCCAAGTCAGGACTCATGCCTTCTCAGGTGATGGGCTTCATCGGGGCAGAGCTCGACTCTTGTCAAGCCAGAGCTCGGCTCCCGGCGGACAGGGCGGAGGTTCTTTCCTCCTTTGCCCAATCATTTCTGGTTGAGCACTTGCGCCCTGCTTGGGACTTCCTGTGCCTCCTGGGTTACATGACGGTGTGCACCTCAGTGGTCCGCTGGGCCAGACTGCACATGCACCCCCTTCAATGGGAGCTGGCCGCCCAGTGGTCTCAGCGTCAGGGTCTCTTCGACCAGTTGGTCACGGTCACCCAGAGGATGTGAGACGCTCTCCAATGGTGGACCGTCCCGAGTCACTTGCAGGAAGGAATCCCGTTTGTCCGCCCTGAGCTGACGGTCATTCTTACGACCGACGCCTCTCTCATGGGCTGGGGAGCCCACATGGGGGACCACAGAGCTCACGGGTTCTGGACCCCCGAGGAGTCCCGATGCCACATCAACCTGTTGGAGCTCAGAGCAGTCAGACTGGCCCTGTCAGCTTTGCTCCTCAGCTCCGGGTCAAGTGGTTCAAGTCCAGATGGACAATACCCACGACCATGTACTACCTCAACAGACAGGGAGGCACGCTCTCGCCTGCTATGCAAGGAGGCGCTCCGGATCTGGACCTTCGTCAGCCGGCTAGAGGCGGATCTCCTAGCCATCCATGTGGCAGGAGTCTTGAACCAGCTGGTGGATGCTCTCAGCCGCATAGGCCAGACATCCCACAAGTGGTCTCTCCATCCAGAGGTAGCTTACGATCTGTTCTCCCGTTGGGGCAAACCATTGGTGGATCTGTTTGCCTCCAAGGAGAACACCAAGCTGAGACTGTACCATGCCCGCCCCCCTCAGCAGGGCTCGCTGCAGGGGGATGCCTTCTCAAGGCCGTGGACCCCAGGCCTCCTCTACGCCTTCCCTCCATTTCCCTTGATCCACAAAGTGTTACTCGAGGTGAGGAGGGACAAGGTGAAGGTGATCCTGGTAGCCCCAGATTGGCCACGCCAGTTCTGGTATCCAGATCTCCTCAGCCTCAGCTGCAGGGCCCCAGAGCGGCTTTGTACACGCCCGGACCTGATATCGTTGAACCAGGGGAAGGTCTTCCACTCGGACCTTTAATCCCTGCACCTCACAGCCTGGTTCCTGAGTGGCTAGAGTTCCAGGCTTTGGGTCTTTCTGAGGATGTCTACACCGTGGTAGAAGCATCTCGAAAAGAATCGACCAGAAAGTGTTATGAATTCAAATGGAAAAGATTTTCCATTTGGTGTCGGGGAAAGGGCCTGGACCCTTTATCCTGCTCTGTGGCTAACATTTTAGACTACCTTTTGTCTCTCTCCAAAGGGGGTCTTCGGTCATCGACCCTTAGGGTGCACCTGGCAGCCATCTCTGCTTACCGGGTGCGGGTCGGTCAGCCGACATTGGCACAGGAGACGGTGATCGGGCATTTTTTCAAAGGCCTGGATCACATTTCCCCTCCGTGCATGAACCTCCACCTCTGTGGGATCTCTTGATGGTTTTGGCAAAGCTCATGGGCAAGCCATTCGAACCCATGCACAAGTGTGAGCTCTCACATTTGTCGTGGAAGACTGCCTTCCTGGTGACTATCACGTCAGCCAGAAGGACAGGGGAGCTCCAGGCGCTTTTGGTGGACTCCCCTTATCTGGTCTTTCACAGGGACAAGGTTGTCCTGCGCCCCCACCCGAAATTCCTTCCGAAGGTGGTGTCAGAGTTTCACCTCAATCAGGTGCTGACTCTGCCGGTATATTACCCTAACTACACCTCAGATGCCAAGTACAGGCTCCATACTCTGGACCTCAGGCGTGCTCTCTCCTACTATAAGGAAAGGACGGCGGAAATTCGGGGAAGAGGTTCGCCAGCTGTTTGTCACCTATGCTGAAGCCGCTTCTGGCAGACCTGCAGCCAAGCGGACTATTGCAAGATGGATCACATCATGCATAAGTCTGTGTTATGAATTGGTGGGCAAGGAGCCTCCCAATGGGATAAGAGCTCATTCTACCCGCCATACTGCTGCTTCGGTGGCTGCTTCCAGGGACATCCCTATCCAGGAAATCTGTCGGGCTGCTACCTTGAAGTCAGCGAACACCTTCATTACCCATTACCACATCGACCTTGAGTCACGACGTGATGCTGGTTTTGGGGCCTCGGTTCTCCAATCTCTGTTTCCTAAGTAGGGGGTGTGCGCCTTGCCTCCCTCCTGCCAGAGAACTGCTAGGAGTCTGCCAGACAATGTGGATGAACAACATATCCACGCTCCTAGAAAAACAGGTTACTCACCTGTAACAGTAGTTCTAGTAGTGGTATATGTTCATCCACACGCACCCACCCGACCTCCCCGGCTTAAGGCGCACAACCTGGCTTTCAGCGGGCTAGATCTGGTGTCATGGGGTGGAGCCGAGGTATTTACCACCCGGGTGGGTGGGAGGAGCCAGCTTGAAGACTTCCGGCAAGATTTAAAGGGGAAAGGGACAATGCCAGACAGTGTAGATGATCAACATATACCACTCCTAGAACTACTGTAACAGGTGAGTAACCTGTTTTTCCACCCTTTCTCTCCAAACTACAGACATCGATTCTGGGAAATTGCTAAGACTCCAATATCTCCATGTTCTGGAGATCCCTACGGATTTGACTCCTCTGGTACAGCCATCCTTTGAAATGCTGTCTCAAATGGTATGGAGTAATCCTGCTCTCATTCCTTCGGTGGCTAAATCCATAGGTAGGAAATACTTAGCCCCCAAGGATCGACCCATTTTGGTGTCCCAAGCCTTTGCGGATCCTATTGTAGTTTTGGCAGAGAATGATAAGGTCATCCTTCCCCAAACTACTACAGCTCGACCTATTAAAGAATCTCGTAAGATAGACACTTTAGGTAAGAGAGTCTTTGCTGCTTCCACCCTGGATATGCGTATTGTGAGCTACCAGGGCTATTTCTCTCAATATGAGAATATTCTTTGGCATTCGCTCAAACAGATGGTTGAAGCTCTTCCGAAATTGGATACAAAGTCAGAGCTTCTTCAAACCATTACCAGGGGTATCGAATCCAACAACCAGCAGGTTAAAGCGGCTATGGATGCTTTTGATACTGCTTCCAGAGCGGCGGCGGCTGGCATTTGTACCCGTCATTCCTGGCTGCGCACTTCAGGTTTTACGAATGATGCAAGCAGCAGGTAATGGCGCTGTTTTGATGGTGTGTATCTCTTGGGCCTCAAGTAGAACAGGCTCTAGAAGCTACACAAAAACTAGGTCAGCCATTAAGTTGGCTCGACCTCCTCCTGTCCCCTCTCGAGGGGGTGTTAATAAACGCCAGTTCCATAACCGTCAGTCCTTTCGAGGCAAAGGCAGAGGAAGTTTTCATAAAAACCAAGCCCCCCAGCCTCAAAAGAAAACGCAACAGAAGGTGCAAGGACCCAAAGCGCCCAGCGCCACCTTCTGAGTTGTTGGCCCAAGTCCCACCTCAGCTGCCCGAGGTGGACTCTTCCTCAGCGGTGGGAGGTCATCTGACGCACTTCTACAATCAATGGAAGTCCATAACCTCAGACAAATGGGTCCTCCGGATAATCCGCGAGGGATACTCACTCAATCTTGTGGAGACCCCTCTGGATCGTCCCCCCAAATGACAGCCCAGGCTGTCAACACTTCAGTCAGACCTTCTCACCTCCGAGATCCAGGGCCTTCTGCACAACAGGGCAGTAGAAGTAGTTCCGCTGCACCAACGAAACACAGGGTTCTACTCCCATTACTTTCTGGTTCCAAAGAAAACCGGGGCATGCGCCCCATTTTGGACCTCAGAAAACTAAATAAATTTCTGCCCAAGGAGAAATTCAAAATGATTTCACTAGGAACCTTGTTACCTTTGCTTGATCAGCACGACTGGCTAGCCTCCCTAGACATGCAGGATGCTTACCAGCACATTTCTGTTCACCCGAAGCACCACTAATTCCTAAGGTTTGTGGCTCTGGGACAGCATTATCAGTTCAGAGTCCTGCCCTTTGGGCTATCTTCGGTGCCACGGGTTTTTACAAAGTGTTGTGCAGTTCTCGCAGTGCATCTCAGAAAGATCGGAATTCAAGCGTTCCCTTATCTGGACGACTGGCTTTGGCAAGTCCTTCCAGGCAGGGAACTCTGGACGCCGTAGCCACGGCTTCAACCTTTCTCACGTCCATGGGAGTCCTGCTAAACCTCAAAAAATCACAGCTGCAGCCCTCCCAGAGACTCCTCTTTATAGGAATTCTTCTGGACACCTCCTGTGCAAAGGCTTTTCTTCCAGAGGACAGAAGGAGCGATATCCTTCAGATGGCCCATCACATCGGATAGAGCAACTCGGTTCCAGCTCTCTCGATGCAACGGATGCTAGGTCTCATGGCATCCTCAGAGTTTACTGTACCCCTAGCACGCCTTCACATGAGAACTTCTCAGTGGATGCTCAGTACTCAGTGGTCCCCAATCACCCACCCGCAGTCCTTTCTCGTCAAGGTGACAGAACTTCTAAAGAGGTCACCCACCTGGTGGTCGCAAGAGAACAATCTCCTAGAAGGGTATCCCTTTGCTCCTCTGGATCATCAGATTTCCATTACCACAGACGCGTCCCTGATGGGGTGGGGGGCTCACTGTCAGGCTCTCCACACTCAAGGTGCGTGGACTCAGGTCGAGTCCCAGCTTCACATAAATGTCTTGGAAATGAGAGCCGTCCTTTATGCGGTCCGGGCGTTGAAGGACATTCTCTGTCACAAGAGCATTCTCCTTCAGACGGACAACAAAGCGGTGATGTATTACATCAACAAACAGGGCGTCGCTCACTCTTACCCCTTATGCAGAGAAGCGATGAGAGTGTGAGATGGTGCTTACAGCACAAGTCTCTCAATTCAGCGGTCTACCTGCCAGGACTTACAGAACGAATTAGGTGGACCACCAGCAGAACAGAGACAGATCCTCACGAATGGTCTCTCGACTCAGCTGTAGTTCATTCAATATTCACAGAGTGGGGAACTCCAGACCAGGACCTTTTTGCATCCCCACTCAACACAAAACTGCCTCTCTTCTGCTCCAGAAATCCAGGGCCTGGCATTTTCTGTCAGGATGCGTTCAGGCTGCAGCGGACAAAACACTTTCTATACACCTTTCCGCCTCTTCCTCTAATTCAGAGGATACTTCTCAAGTTCGAATCCCAGGGGGACAAAATGATCCTCATTGCTCCCTTTTGGCCTCGACAAATGTGGTTTCCACTACTCAACAATATGTCGGCAGCCAAAACCACTCCCACTTCAGACGAACCTCTTGACTCAAGGGCCGGTTGTTCATCCCAACTTGAGGTCGCTTCACCTTTACGCTTGGCTCCTGAAGAGATAGAAGTAAATAGACTCAATGTCTCTCGCAGGGTTTCAGATATTCTTTTGGCTGCGTGAAAGCCAGCCACTAGAAAAACTTACACAGCCAAATGGAAACGTTTTTCGCTCTGGTGTGCAAAATCCTCTTTAAATCCCTTTTCCTGCCCACCAGATACAATTTTGGAGTACCTCTTAGACCTCTCAAATTCAGGTCTGCAGTACTCTACAGTCAAAGTTCACCTTTGTGCCATTTCAGCTTATCATGATCCAGTACTTTCCTTGTCACTGGCTCAGTTACCTGTGGTTAAGAGGTTTCTTAAGGGAATTCTGCATACCAGACCCATACCAGATAAAGACTCAAGGAAAATTGACACAATGGGGAAGAAGGGTTATTTAGCTTCTTCCTTTCTTCTCAGACAGGCAGCTTATATGGTATATGCTGCATAATATCAGAAGGCCGTTGCGACTCTGCACTAGTATTAACTGACAGAGTGCCAGGTGATGTGGCACATGATCTGGCTGACACTGCCGGAACAGCACTGGACGCCACAAAATACCAATTTCACATGGCTGTAGATGCAAATGATACTGCATCCAGGCTGTTGGCCCTATCAGTGTCTCTGAGGAGGTTTGACTGGCTCAGAGCAACCATTCTTACTCCAGACACTCAATTAAAGGCCATGGATTTTCCTTGTGAAAACAATTCCCTTTTTTGGTGACAAGACTGAGGCCCACATGAAAAAGGTGGAAGAGTACAAAACCACCTATAGGAGTAACTCCACAAGAGAAAGAGCCTCCACTTCTTTTGGAAACATGGGAAGGGGAGGTAGGGTTGGGGGATATTACCCAAAAGCTTATGCCCCAGTCTCCATACCTATAGATTATATTCTGGTCAGAGGATACTACAGGGGCTGGGGGCTTTCTAGGCAGGCTGGTTCAACCCCAGTTCCTAGATCTCAGCCCAGACAGAACCCCTGACTGTACAAAACAGGCTGCCACCCCTCTTCCAGTAGGGGGCAGGTGGGCTCACTACCTCCAGAGTAAATATCACCACAGACAAGTGGGTTCTGGAGGTAGTGTGTCCGGGTCTCTGTCTACAGTTCAAACAGTTTCCAAAACTCCAGGGCCACAGAGTTTGTCTGGCCTTCAACCACTGCAAAGAGCCTGTCCCACTCACCCAATGGGGGAAGGACATGTACTCCAGATACTTTGACCAAAAAGAAGAATGGAGATTGGTGGCCAATCCTGGACCTCAGATCCCTGAACAAACACTGGGTAAAGCCCAAGTTCAAAATAGTAACACTTGCCATCGTTATTCCTTCTCTAAAGAAAGGAAACTGGTTGGCATCTCTGGATCTGAAGGATACTTACTTTCACATTCCAATCAGGCCTTGCCACAGAAAGTATTTAAGGTTCACTCTGTCTTCAGTGCACTACCAGGTCTCAGCACTCCCCTTCGGGCTCACTTCTGCCCCAAGAGTATTCATAAATTGTCTAGCAGTGGTGGCAGCTTACCTGAGAACGCAAGGAATCATTGCATTCCCTTACCTGGATGACTGGCTAGTCATAGGGGAATCACACCAGCAGGTAGATTCCATCAGGGTCACCCAAAGTGTCCTGGAGTCTCTGGGTTCAGGCACTGGAATTCATTGGAGCAGAACTGGATACTGTCCAGGGCAAGGCATTTCTCCCTCAGGAGAGGGTGACAAATTTACTAACCCTAGCAAACTCCTTTGCCTTGCGTCAGACCAGGACTGAAAGGCAGTTCCTAGCATTACTAGGACACATGGCCTCAACTACCGCAGTAGTATCAGGTTCCAGATTTCAGATGAGAGATGTTCAATATCACCTGAGATTCCACTGGCTCCAAAGAAGGGATCCCATTTCAAAGCTTGTGCCAGTTACAAGAACTCTGCTACTGGCTCTGCAGTGGTGTAAAGAAAGGGACATCCTCAGGCAAGGCATCCCTTTTCAGCAACAGCACCACACTGTAGTCCCAACAACAGATGCCTCCCTCCAAGGGTGGGGGGGGGGCACACACAGGTGACCTCACAATCAGTGGGACTTGGTCCCCCCAGGAATCCAAGTTGCATATCAACCTATTAGAGAGGAGAGCGGTTCTTCTTGTCCTAAAGGCCTTTGCTCCTCAACTGAGGAGTCTATCAGTCCAGGTCAGGACAGACAACACAACCACCACATGGTACATCAACAAGCAAGGGGATACAAGACCCTCTAGGCTGTGCACAGAGTCCACGAAAATCTGGTCCATAACATATTCCCTGGAGGTGCATCTGTCCACCATTCATCTTCCAGGGAAGGAAAATACACTGGCAGATCCACTCAGCAGAATCAGTCAGGATCATCATGAATGGGTTTTAAACAAGAAAGTATTGGACAGTTTTCAGATGTTGGGGCACACCACAAAGAGATCTGTTTGCCTCAAAAGAAAACCATCAGTTTCCTCTTCATTACTGCAGACCCCTCCCCCCCAAATTGGGCACATTGCCCATGGAGGCACTAGCCCTGAAATGGACAGGGAAATTCCTGTATGCTTTTCCTCCATTTCCACTGCTGAGAGTCCATCTTAAACTCAGGAGTCAGTCTGCAACCATGATCCTGGTTGCTTCAGACTGGGCCAGTCAGCCATGGTACCCTCTATTATTAACCCCTGTAACCTGTTCGTCTTTCTCAGAGATGCAATCTCCTAATAGCTGTTCAAGATCAGATAGTATTTTCAAACCTGAAGACCCTTCACCTGAAGGCCTGGTTCTTTAGGAGTTTGAATTTTCTGAATTTAAATTGCCAGAAGTCCTTAAAGTCATGAAAGTTTCCAGAAACATTTTAATCAAAAAGACTTCTGCTTTTAAATGGTAAAGATTTTCCATCTGGCGCAAGTCTAGGCATGTCGGTCCTCTCAAGGCAAGCTTACCAACTCTGCTTGACTAACTGGTGCACCTGCAGGCTTTAGGCCTGAGGCCTGCAACCCTTAGGGTTCACTTAGCAGCAGTATCTGCTTACTTGTCTGCAGGTGCTCAGAGAACAATAGCTTCATACCCTATTTTTAGAAAGTTTTTCAGAGGCTTGGCACATCTGTTCCCTCTTGTTAGGGAACCAGTCCCTCCTTAGGATCTGAATTTGTGCATAGCCAAACTCATGGAACCTCCCTTTGAACCAAGGGCTACGGCTGATCTCAAATATGCCACCTGGAAACCGTTTTCCTGGTGGAAATTACTTCAGTAAGAAGAATGTGTGAGCTCCAAGCTCTCTACACTGATCCCAATTTCATCATCTTCCATAAAGACAAGGTGGTCCTTAGGACCGATATAGAATTTCTTCCCAAGATGGTATCTGTGTTTCATTTGAACCAATTCATCACCCTTCCTGTATTCTTTACAGCTAAGTCCAGTTCTAGGGAACTGAGGCTTCATAGTTTGGATGTAAAGAGGTCCCTCAGCTACTATACCAGCCATACCAAGGACATGAAGGGTTTCCACTCTCAGCTGTTTATCACTTATGGTGAGGTTGGGAAAGGCAGGCCTGCCTCAAAGAGATCAACTGCATGCTGGATAGTATCCTGCATCCAGTTTTGTTACAGTAAGGCTGAGAAACAGCCACCACATGGCCTCAGGGCACATTCCACTTGTGGAACTGCTGCCTCTGTGGTAGAGCTGCAAGGGACATTCAATTGCTGGAAATCTGTAAAGCGGCTACCTGGAGTACAGTCCACATCTTCACAAAGCACTATTGCCAGGATGTCCAGTCCAGTAGTGATGCAAGGTTTGGTACTGCAGAATCTTTTTACTAAATAAGTTCTGTGCCCTCCTCCCAAGGTACTGCTTGGTAGTCTTCATGTGTCTAATCATACTGGGAGATTTCTGGGGGTTGTAGAAAAAATTACTTACCACAGTAATATTGTTTCTTCCAAGGGATCTCCCAGTATGATTAGACCTCCCCTTATATAACCTGGATCAGGTTCAGCAATATTTTCATGGAGGTTCTTAATGTTGCCATTAATCATTGGGTTAACTTGTTTTTGACACACACAGAGATGACTAGGGGGCCTAGCTCTCCCTTTGTTTTTATACTGTTGGAAACCTGTCCTCTTCACCAGGGGGTGGGTAGTAGTAGTATTATTGTTGGTTGGGTTGGAATTATTTAATTCAGATAGTCTAGTATTTTTCAACTACAAAAATGAATCTGTTAGATGGAACACAGTCCACCTAGAGGCAACAGTTTGAATGTAGCATTCTTTCAACTGTCTCCCCCCCCCCAACTGTTTAACCAGGAGTGGCACACTAAGCTGAAAGCTTGTTTACAGGTGTGACCTGGGAGCACAGGGAAGTGCTAGTTCCATCATTTGCATACATTCCACATTACATCACTACAGCTCTGGAGCAGTCGGAGATTCTGAGCTGACTGCATATGTCTAATCATACTGGGAGATCCCTTGGAAGAAACAATATTACTATGGTAATTTGTTTCTTATTGGCTGTTTTAGTTTGGATCTGTCTTGACTTAGAATAAAACAACATTGACACAATGATAACAGAAGGCAATACAGTGTAGTGGCTAAGGCTCTAAGCTAAGATCCTGGAGATCTGGGTTTGAATCCCACATCCTCCACTGAATATGGTTATGTTTTTGGGTTTTTTTAATAGTAACTCATACATTTATAAAGTACAGTTACGTAAGAACTTACCGTAACAGTAGATCATCGAGAACAGCTCTTGCAGCAAGTTACACCATTAGGGTTGAAGCCGGCAGGCGCCAGGACCTCATAGAAATTTTCTAGCTAGCAGTATCCAGCAGGGACCACCCCCGACGTCGGCCCCACCCCCAACATCAGGCATCATACAAAAGGGGGCGGTCCCCCAGAATCCCCAGTTCTCCCGGCCGCTAGATGACATCTGAAGTGGAGACTGAGGATCCGCCTTCAAAGAAGGTATACAGCAGGGAGGTGTTGAAAACACCGAATCCTAGGTAGTAATAAATGGAACAACTCTACCTCCAGAGGGGATGGTGGGTGGGAAACTATCTGCTGCAAGAACTGTTCTCGAAGATCTACTGTTACAGTAAGTTCTTGCATAACTGTACTATCTTACTCCAAGAAACAGCTCTTGCAGCAGGTTACACCATTAGGACTAATTCCCAAGCAATTCTGGAAATCTCCCTCAGATGGGAGGAGGCTAGGGAGAGATCGCAAGTTGAACCGAAGCCTAGGATAGTAGTCCCTGAAGGACTGCTAGACCAAAATCAGTTCTTCGCTGTGAAGTAACGTCCAGGCTATAATGCCTGATGAAGGTCTGCACGGTGCTCCAAGTGGCTGCTGCGCAGATGGCTGAAGTGGACACGTTCTTCAAAGCAGCAAAGGAGGTAGCCACGCCCCTTGTGGAATGTCCCCTAACCAAGCCCGGTAGAGACTTGTTACACTTCTGATAACAGAACGTGATACAATGGATGAGCCATCTAGAAAGAGTTTGCTCAGAGACCGGAGCACCCAACATCCTGTGGGTGAAGGAGACAAAAAGCTGATCAGATTTACGGTGTTGCCTGGTTCTGGTCAGGTAGTATCTTAGACACCTATGCACATCGAGAGTGTGCAGCAGGGCCTCTCCTCAATTAGAGTAATTTGGGAAGTACATTGGAAGGTCGATATCCTAGTTAAGGGTAAGGGCTGAGACCACCGTAGGCAAAAATTTTGGATTTGTCCTTAGGGACACCCTGTCCTGGTGAAAAATCAAATAAGGTTCTTTGCACATAAGTGCGTGTAGCTCAGAAATCCTTCTGGCCGAAGTATCAGAAACTACAAATAACGTCTTCCAAGCGAGAAGACGTAGCTCTCAATCCACGGCTGGTTCAAAGGGAGGCAGCGTAAGCTGCTCCAGGATGAAGGGTGGGTCCCAAGAAGGAATGGGATCTTTAATCAGAGGCCTAAGATGGAGAATGCCTCTCAAAAAGGCACGTGCGGTTTCCAACTGGGATAAGGACCATAGGCCTATAGGGGCATGATAGGCCGAGATGGCACAAAGGTGTACTTTTATCGAGGAGTAGGGCAAGCCTGTCTGAAAAAGGGACAGGAGGTAGTCTTAACACCGAACCCTCAGAACAATCCAGTGGGGAAAGTCCCCGAGCTTGAGCCCATAAAATCTGTGCCATTTCATGGCGTACGTGGCATGAGTGGCCAGTTTTCTAGCCGCCGCTAGAACATCTGCTACCTCTTGTGAGCCCCCGTAGCGCATGACTGCTATATCCCTAGAAGCCAGGCATGCAGGTTCAGAGAGCAAAGGTCTAGATGGACCAAGGAACCTTCCTCCTGGGACAGCAAGTGAGAGCTGATTGGCAGAGGTACTGGTGGTTCCTGAGAAAGTTGGTACAACAGAGGGAACCAAATCTGCCTGGGCCAAAAGGGCGCGATTAAGATCAACATCGCCTGCTCTCTGCAGAGTTTCAAAAGAACCCTCTGGATCTACGGGAAGGGAGGAAATGCATAGAGGAACCTGCCGCCCAAGAGAGGGACAACGCGTCTCGCCAGAAAACACCAGGCCCTGGATCTAGCGAGCAGAAATTGGGCAGTTTTGCATTGGATGGGGACACGAAAAGGTCCAACTCTGGTGTCCCCAATCTGCAAAACAGATCCTCTACTACCTCCTGGAGTAGTTGCCAGTCGTGGACTCTGGCCTGAGATCGGCTCAGACTGTCTGCAACAACGTTGTCCACTCCATGAACATGAACGGCAATAAGGTTTGCGCCGTGTTGCAGAACCCAATCCCACACTCTCATAGCCTCCTTGCAAAGAGGGTAGGAATGAGTGCCTCCTTGTTTGTTGAGGTAATACATCACCGTGGTATTGACTGTTTGCAGCTGCGGAGTACCCGGTGGAATTTCTGACTGGAAAGCCTACAAGGCATAAAGGACCGCTCTGATCTCCAAAATGTTTATGTGAAGATGAACTTCCTGGGACATCCATGAGCCCTGAAACCTGACTCCGTCGAGGTGCACCCCCCCCCCAACCAGACCCTGAAGCATCCGTGGAGAGTGTCACAACTGGAGACGGTGCAACAAAGGGGACTCCCAACGACAGGTGCTCTGGGTCGCGCCACCATTGCCAATCCCGGATGACAGCATTCGTGATCCTGATTGGATGCTGCAGATGGTCTTGCTTCTGATCCCACTGCACCCGTAACATCCACTGGGTCACCCGCATGTGGAGACGGGCTAGAGGAACTGTTGCAATGTCCACAGCCGTGTGTCCGAGCAGGCAAAGGACCAGTCTTGCTGGAACGGTCTTCTTTGTCAAGCTATCGCTGATGAGGGATCTGATGTGTTCTGCTCTGTCCTGGGGCAAAAAGGCTTTCCCTTGGACGGTGTCCAGGACTGCACATATGAACTGCAGTCTCTGAGACAGAACCAGGTGCGACTTCTCCTGATTGATAGTGATGCCCAGGGACCAGAAAAGGGACCCAGTACAGTGGATCGCGGACATCAGGGCCTCCCGAGAGGGGGCCATGAGGAACCAGTCGTCCAGGTAGGGGAACACGTAGTGACCTTGTCTCCTGAGAGCTGCCGCTATGACTGCCATGCACTTCGTGAATACCCGAGGTACCGAGGACAACCCGAAAGGGAGGGCTTGGAATTGATAATGGCAACCCTGAAACTCGAAGAGCAAGAATTTTCTGTGCACCCGAGCTATTGGTATATGCAGGTAGGCATCCTGCATATCCAGTGATGCTAAGAAGGCACCCTGCTTGAGCATGGGAATTAATCCTGGAAGAGTCACCATGTGGAAGTGTTTGTAAAGCACCAAAGCGTTGAGGTCGCTGAGGTCCAGAATCGGACAGAGGTCTTCTGTCTTTTTGGGAACCAGAGAGAAGTGGGAATAGTATCCTGCGCCTCTCTGGTTCCGCGGTACATGCTCTATGGCTTCTTTTTCCAGAAGCGCTAGCACCTCCTGCTGAATGAGCAGTGTGTGCTGTCCCAAATAACGGGAAAGCAAGGGAGGCCTTGACGGTGGATGATTGAGGAATTCTATAGAGTGTCCTCTCTCGGCCAACTGAAGGACCCATTGGTCAGCGGTTATCGTCTGCCACCCTGAAAGTGGTGAGAGATGCAACCCCTGACCTTTGTTCCCGTTGATCCAAAGGAAGTGCGGGGGCTGGGAATGAATCATACTGTGGGAGCATTGCTTCCTCGAAGGCTGTCGGTTTTTGTATATCTCTGACCTTGGCCTGGGGAAGACTTAGGCTGGGCCTTGCGGTTGAAGTTGCCCCTTTGCTGTTGGCCGGAACATGGCTGCTGCTGTTGTTGCCAGCCTCAAAAGCAATTCTGGTTTCTACGAAAGTAACCAGTCTTGGGTCTGTACATGGCCTGTACAGTCCTCACTGCCTTCCCGGCATCCTGTAATTTGGTGATTACCTTTTCGGAATCCGCAACAAACAGGACCTCTCCGTTGTAGGGGATGTCCAGGATATTTTTCTGGATGTCCGGGGTAAATCCGGAGATGCAAAGCCATGACTGTCTCCGGAGACAGACGCACGAGGCTGCTCCCCTGGCCGAAGAGTCCGCCGAATCATAGGCAGCTCTCAAAACTTGGGTCCCCACGTCTGACCCTGTGTGAAGGAGGTTCAGAAGTTCCTCCTTCTGTTCGCCATGCAGAAGGACTTTAACCAGGTCCTGACCCTGTTTCCACAGGGCATTCTGAAACTGAACCATGTGTGTCAGATAGTTCAGTGACCTGATGGAGCATGTAGCAGCCGCATACATGCGCCTACCCAGTGAATCCAATTGCTTGGATTCCTGGTCCGGAGGCCGTGTACTCAAATGTTGCGGCCGCTGAGACCGGTCATAGAGGCCGTGATGACCAGTGAATCTGCCAGGGGTTGTTGCACCAGATACGGGTCCTCCGCAGGGGCCCTGTACAGGTGGTCAGTCTTCAGCACAGCGGGGGTGGAATGCGGACGTTTCCACGTGGCCTTGGTGAAGTCCGCAACGGTGTCCACCAAGGGTGGCACCACCACAGGCTTAGGATCTTTCTGCTGAAGGTATCGAGCAAGGCGCTGTCGTTTGGGGTCTAGATCTTCCGTTTCCCATCCCATATTCTCCTGGATGTGCCTCATGATTTCAGAAAAAGAGTGATCATCTGGGGGTGACCTGGGGAGGTCTCGTCGGTCTGGTGATGGTACGCTTATGGGAGAAGGCGACCTGGAGAAATCTGAAGTGTCCGGTCTAGAGTCGTCCCCTTGCGGAGTGGGCTTCCTTCCTCTGGGTCACTTGGGGCTGGGGGATCCTGAGGGAGATCATGAAGGGGGCCTTCTCTTTTCTCTAGATCTGCCCCTAGGAGGTGGTGTAGGCTCCTTGGGGGTCGGGGGTCTTCCTGCTGGACCTTGGGGAGGAGGAGGAGAAGTAGGTTTAACTGGGACATCCTTTTTAATCGTGTCCCACCAAAAGGTGAAGAGGTATTTTACTTCTTGAATGTTCATACTGGACGATGGTCCTGGCGTTAGGGGTTGGTCTGTCGCCAGTATCGGGCGTCGGGTCCGAGGGCGTCGCCAGTTCTGGCGAAGGTTCCCGTGGAAGCCTGGCGTCCTCATTGTCACCTGCCTGGTCATCAGGCAACATCAGATCCTCCTCGGAAGAACCCCGGCAACTGGTATGAACCGGTGAAGGGAGGACAGTCGTCGGCTCTTTAGGTCGCTTGACTGACGTCGAGTGCTGAACGGACGTCGGGTCAGAAGAGCGTTTGGCCGGGGAAGGATCGGCAGCCCGCTTAAGGGACGTCAGGTCCTTAGACTTCCTGGGAGGGGGATCAGGTCCCCTGGGAGGCTGACCTGGCGTCGGGTTCCCGGCATCTGTCCAAGGAAGCCGAAGTAGACTTAGAAGAGGACTTGGACCAATGATGGTCAGCAGACTTCGTTGAAGCCCGGGAGGAGAAGGGTCCAAAGTCCTGGAAGTCTGGAGAGGATGGAGAGAAGCTGAAGAACTGCCCAAAGTCCTAACTTTAACAGGAGAGGGCTGCGAGCGAGCCCTGGAGGGTGAGTGGTCTGGGCGCGTGGAGCCTGAGCTGGTGCACGAGTCCGAGGCCTGGTTCGGGAATCTGGACCTGGCCTTCTCCCGGTGTTTTTCCCGGTGCTTATGGGCCTTGGAGGTAGACTCACCTCTGGAGGCAGGGTCTCTATCCATAGTTTTTAATCTGTCTTCTAACAGGAACCCCTGAAGTGCCTTCTGACGGCGGATCCTGGTGCGGCTGTTAAACTGCTGACAAAAAGAGCAGACCTTGGTGTCGTGCTCCGGGCCTAGGCACTGCAGACAGGCTGAATGGAGATCCTTAAAAGGGATTTGTTTACCGCAGGCACACTTGGAGGGGTGTCCTTCTGAGGAAGGAGTAGGAGATGCCGACATTTAGACAAATAAATGCTGGAAATTCAAGTCGTCGTTCGCTGAAAGAGGCGTCCATGAGACCGATGCTGGCGAAGTCGACGGCGGGAAAAGAAAGTACAGTTACGTAAGAACTTACCGCAACAGTAGATCTTCGAGAACAGCTCTTGCAGCAGGTTACACCATGAGGACTGTAGCCGGCAGGCGTCAGGACCCCACGGAAATCTTCTAGCTAGCAGTCTTCAGCGGGGACCGCCTCCGACGTCGGTCCAGCCCCCCAACGTCAGACGTAGTACATAAGGAGGCAGTCCCGCCAGATTCCCCAGTTCTCCCGCCGGAGACTCCCGGCCGCAGGATGACATCAGAAGGGGAGACCGAGGATTCGCCATCAGAAGAAAAGAGCGTAAGCTTCTGCAAGGCCTGGTAGGCCATACCTCCTCCAAGGGGGAATGGTGGGCGGGAAGGTACCTGCTGCAAGAGCTGTTCTCGAAGATCTACTGTTACGGTAAGTTCTTACGTAACTGTACTATCTTACTTCGAGATACAGCTCTTGCAGCAGGTTACACCATTAGGACTGATTCCCAAGCAATAGCGCCTGTAAGCATTCTGGGAGGAGGAGAATAGGAGAGATCTTGAACAAGCCCTGACTCTAGGACAGGAGACCCTGTAGAACGGCCAGGCCGAAACCGTCTCTCCGCCGTGATGTAATATCCAGGCTATAGTGCCTAATAAATTTGTGCACAGAGCTCCAAGTAGCTGCAGCACAAATGGCCGAGGTGGAGACGTTGCGCAGTGCTGCAAAGGAGGTAGCCACCCCCCCTTGTTGAGTGGACCCGGACTGTACCCGGGAGGGGCTTCTGTTTGCTGTTGTAGCAAAATGAAATACACTGGACAAGCCAGCGAGAAAGGGTCTGCTTTGAGACTGGATGGCCTAGCATCCTCTCAGCGAAGGAAACGAATAGTTGCTCTGACTTACAAAGCTGTTTAGTTCTGTTCAGGTAGTACCTTAAGGAGCGGTGAACATCCAGGGTGTGAAGTAACGCCTCTCCTCTATTAGAGTACTTGGGAAAGTACACAGGCAGATCGATGTCCTGGTTGAGAGTGAGGGTAGAGACCACCTTAGGCAGGAATTTAGGATTCGTCCTCAGAGACACTCTGTCCTGGTGGAAAATTAAATAAGGCTCCTTGCACATGAGAGCATGAAGCTCGGAAACTCTCCTTGCTGACGTGACAGCAACTAAAAGTAACGTTTTCCACGACAGAAGACACAGCTCGCAATCTGCGGCAGGTTCAAAGGGAGGAAGCGTGAGTTGTTCCAGGACAAAGAGAAGTCCCAAGGAGGCACGGGATCCATGATGGGTGGCCTAAGTGTAACACCCTCTTAGGGAAGTCTCGAGAGGCATCAAGCTGTGCCACTGTACGCTGTCCTACCGGAAAGTGGTAGGCAGAGATCACACAGAGGTGCACTTTAATGGAGGAGTAGGCGAGACCCGAATGGAATAGGGAAAGCAGGTATTCCAGCACCCCTTTCACTGGGCATTCTAAAGGGGAAAGGCCACGTGCTTGCGACCACAAGCAAAGACGGTGCCACTTCATGGCGTACGTTGCATGCGTTGCCAGTTTTCTGGCTGCGGAAAAGACTTCCGCAACCTCTTGCGAGACCCCGTGTCGCATAATGGCTATGTCTCTAGGAGCCAGGCATGCAGGTTCAGTGAGCGTAAGTCCGGGTGGACTAGTGAACCCTCCTCCTGAGACAATAGATGGGAGCTGAAACGCAATGGAACTGGAGGTTCCCAGGACAACTGCATCAGCATGGGGAACCAGATCTGCCTGGGCCAGAAAGGCGCCACCAGGATCATTGTTGCGTGCTCCCTGCACAGTTTGAGAAGAACTCTCTGGATCAACGGGAAGGGAGGGAAAGCGTAGAGGAATCTGTCCGCCCAGGAGAGGGACAACGCGTCTCGCCAGAAAACACCAGGCCCTGGATCTAGCGAGCAAAAATTGGGCAGTTTTGCGTTGGATGGGGAAGCGAATAAGTCCAACTCTGGAGTGCCCCATCGAAGAAACAGATCCTCTGCTACCTCCTGAAGAAGTTCCCACTCGTGGACTCTGGCCTGGGAACGACTCAGGCCATCTGCGATTGTGTTGTCCACTCCGGGAATGTGAACTGCAGTCAGGCTCGCGCCGTGTCGGATTACCCAATCCCACACTCTCATAGCTTCCTTGCAAAGGGGTTAAGAGTGTGCGCCTCCTTGTTTGTTGAGGTAATACATCACTGCTGTGTTGTCTGTCTGAAGCAGAAGAGTACTCGACGGGATTTCTGACTGAAAGGCCTGCAGGGTGTAAAGGACCGCCTCATCTCCAGCACGTTGATGTGGAGGTGGGCTTCCTGAGGGGTCCATGTTTCCTGGGACCTCACTCCGTTCAGGTGCGCTCCCCAGCCCTGAGGCATCTGTGGAGAGGATTGCCTCTTGGGATGGTGCTGTAAACGGGACACCCGCAGAAGGTGTCCCTGGGTCTAGCCACCATTGCTAGTCTTGAATCACGGCATTCGTGATCCTGATCGGATGCTGCATGTGGTCTTGCCTTTGGTCCCACTGAACCTTGAGCATCCACTGAGTTACCCGCATGTGGAGCCTTGCCAAAGGGATGGTTGGAATGGCCGCAGCCATGTGTCCGAGCAAGCGAAGGACCAACCTGGCGGGGACAGTCTTCTTCGCCGAGAGATCCCTGATGAGGGATCTGATGTGTTCAGCTCTTTCATCGGGAAGAAAGGCCTTCCCTTGGACAGTGTCCAGAACTACGCCTATGAACTGCAGCTTCTGGGACGGTATGAGGAGAGACTTCTCGTAGTTGATAAGAATGCCCAGAGATTGGAACAGGTCATGGGTGTTCTGAATAACCCGCAACAGCGCCTCTTTGGAGGCGGCCATGAGAAGCCAGTCGTCCAGGTACGGGAACACGTAGTGGCCCTGTCTCCTTAGAGACGCTGCCACGACTGCCATGCACTTGGTAAAGACCCTTGGGGCTGAAGACAGTCCGAACGGAAGAGCCCGGAACTGAAAGTGGTGGCCGAGAAACTCTGTGCAGGAACCTCCTGTGCGTTTGAGCTACTGGGATGTGCAGGTGGCGTCCTGCATGTCCAGGGACGCTAAGAAGGCGTCCTTTTTCAGCATGGGAATGAGTCCTTGGAGGGTCACCATGCAAAGACGTTTGTAGACGACCGACATGTTGAGGTCGCTGAGGTTCAAGATTGGATGGAGGTCCCCTGTTTTCTTCGGAACCAGAAAGAAGTGGGAATAGTATCCAGATCCTATCTGGTTCTCTGGGACATACTCCACCGCTCCCTTTTGCAGGAGCGTGAGTACCTCTTGCCTGATGAGTGATCTGTGCTGACCCGAGTAATGGGAGAGCAGAGGAGGCCTTGTGAGTGGCTTGTCCACGAATTCTATAAAGTGGCCTCTTTCAACCAACTGAAGAACCCACCTGTTGGTGGTTATGGACTACCACCCTGGCAGGTGGTCCTAATCGACCCCCGACCTTGTGTCCGTGATCCTGAGGAGGCGGGGCCGGGAAAGAGTCATGCTGTGGCTGAGGTCCAGCGGGCTGGGCAGCTTAGCTGGTTGCTGGCCGCCCGCGGGACTGACTTCCCTGGGCTCTGTGGGAGTAGGAGCCCCTCTGTTGCAGGCCGGCGGTACTGCTGTCTCTGCATCCGCCTCGAACGGCTTTGGTTCCTCACGAAAGAAACTAAGCTTGGGTCTGTACATAGCCTGGACAGACCGCTACTCCTCCAGCCTCTTGAAGTTTGGTGAGGACCTTCTCTGAGGACTCACCAAAAGAATCTCCATGAAGCAGGCGTCCAGGATGTTCTTCTGGGCGTCAGGTGAATCCGGAGACACAGAGCCATGACTGTCTCGGAGCATCGCCTGAAGCTGCCGCTCTGGCCGAGGAGTCCGCGGAATCATACGCGGCTCGCAGCACCTGGATTCCCACGTCCGAACCCGTGTGAAGGAGTTGTAGCAACTCCTCCTTCTGCTCACCTTCTGGCATCTTTTCTGCCAGATCCAGTCCCTGCTCCCACAAGGCGTTCTGGAACTGTACCATGTGGGTTAAGTAGTTGAGGGATCTGATGGCGCAGGTTGCGGATGCATACGTGCGCTTGCCCATAGCGTCCAGTTGCTTGGACTCTGGGTCCGGTGGCAGGGTGCTCAAATGTTGCGGCCTCTGGGACTGGTCATGAGAGGCTGTAATGACCAGAGAATCGGCCAGAGGGTGTGATGCCAAGTACTGGTCCTCCCTAGGGGCCTTGTACAGGCGGTCAGCTTTCTTCGGCATCGCCAGGCGGAGTGCAGACGTTTCCACGCTGTCTTGGTGGCGATCCCGCAGAATGTGTCCACCAAGGGTGGCACCACCACAGGCTTTGGATCTTTTGCCAGGAGTATCTGGCAAGGCGTAATCTCTCGGGGTCTAGTTCCTCTGCGTCCCAGCCCATGTTCTCCTGGATATGCCTCATAATCTCTGAGAACGATGGGTCATCCGGAGGAGATCTTGGAAGTTCACGTGGGTCCAGAGAAGGGATGTTGATCGGAGAGGGGGATCTGGATCCGTCCAAGAAGTCCGATCCCGTGTCCTCCGTCGAAGGCGAATGACGGCGTCTTCTGGGTCTCTTTGGGCTGGGTGACCCTGAAGAGGATCTGGGACGGAGGTCTCCTTTTTTCTAGTCTACCCCTAGGAGGATCCGTAGGCTCCTGGGGGGAAGGTACTCGACCTGCAGCCCCGGATGGAGTAGGGGGCGCAGGTTCCGGTGGAGTCGCAGGTGGAGGAGGAGGAAGAGGAGGAGGTGTGGGAACCACATCCCTTTTTATGGTATCCCACCAGTAGGTGAACAACTCCTTGACCTCGGATATGCTAAGGCCCGATGACGGACCGGGCGCCAGTGGTCGGTCGTTGGGTTCCGGTGTCGGCTCCCCAGGGGTCTCAGGTTCCGGAGAGGGTTCCCTGGGGGGTGCGACAGGACCGGGTTCGCCCGTCTGGTCCACGGGCTGGGTCAGCTCCTCCTCCGTGATCGCCTCCTGACCGACGTCGGTGGGGGGCGTAGGGGTTCTCCTCTCTGTAGGTGCAGACGTCGGTCCCCCGGCCGGCGTCCGTGGCGGCGAAGGCCTAACCGGCGACGGGCGTTTGGCGGTCGTCGGTTCTCGGGACCGGTGCTTGGCCGACTTCGGGTGGGCCGGTGTCAGATCCGACGATCTCTTAAGTGAAGTCAGCTCTTTGGTTTTCCGCTGGGGAGGAGGAGGCAAAGAGACTGACCTGGCGTCGGGTTCCAAATGGCGGGAACCGGACTTGTGGTGGTGATGGCGGTCCCCCGACCTCGACGAGGCCTTGGAAGCAGACGAAGCGGAGGGCCTGCAGGTCTTGGCCTGAGGAAGAGAGGAGGAACCCGAAGGAGTCTTCACCGCTGCAGGGGGAGGCTGAGAGCGGGCCCAGGAAGGAGAGCGGTCGGACCGGGAGCCAGAGCTATGGGAGTCAGAGGCCCTAGACGGAGACTTGGATCTCACCCTCTCCCTATGCTTCTCAAGGTGCCTCCGGACCTTGTCAGAAGATTCCCCCTTGGAGGCTGCGTCCATGGCTTTAATCTTTTCCTCGAGCAGGAACACCTGTAGAGCCTTCTGGCGACGGATCCGGGTCTGGCTATTGAACCCCTGGCAGAAGGAACAGGCCCAGGTGTCATGGTCTGGGCCTAGGCACTTGACGCAGGCCGAATGCGGGTCTTTAAACGGGATTTGCTTCCCGCAGGCGCACTTGGATGGATGGCCTTCCACGGAGGTAGGGGAGGACATCAGACAGCAACTAGGCAGAAGAAACAAACTTTTCCTAACGGAAGAACCTAACCAGAAGCGTCGCGCACTAGAAGCGAACGAAGGGTCGACATGCAAGTCGACGCGGAAAGAACTGGGGAATCAAGGGACTGCCTCCTTATGTACTACCGCCTGACGCCGGGGGCGAAACCGACATCGGAGGCGGTCCCCACTGAAGACTGCTAGCTAGAAGATTTCCGTGGGGTCCTGACGCCTGCCGGCTACAGTCCTAATGGTGTAACCTGCTGCAAGAGCTGTATCTCGAAGTAAGATCTAGGGATTCTGAGGGACCGCCCCCTTTTGTATGATGCCTGACGTCGGGGGCAGGGCTGATGTCGGGGGCAGTCCCCGCTGGATACTGCCAGCTCAAATATTTCCATGCGGTCCTGGTGCCTGCTGGCTTCAGTCCTAATGGTGTAACCTGCTGCAAGAGCTGTTTCTGGAAGTAAGATAAACTGATTACAGAAAAAACATTCCTGCATTCATAAAAACTAATTACAAAAAAAGTACTGTCTCAAAAAGTAAGGAAATCCATTGCAAAAACCTTTGTTAATGCACTAGGTTAGGGTTAAAGCAACAAAACTAGGGAAATGTGGAGTCAAGGCTTCAACCCCAACCCCCGTTGCAGGCAGTCAACAGGTGTGGGGTGCCCTGGGGTTGTCAACCTAACTCTCACCTCATTCTCATATACTGTACCCATCTCAGCTACTTACTCATGGAATGTGGTGAGAGTTAGGGTTGACAACCCCAAGGCACACCCCATGCCTGTTGCTGCCTGCAGGGTGGAGGTGGGGTGTTAGGAAACCCTAACACATTTCCCTGCTTTTGTCGCTTTAACCCCAACTAGTGCATTAATGAAGCTTTTTGGAATATGTATATATATCTATAGATATATATTATAGGGGCGCGGTAGTGCCTCTATAGTTAGGGTTGTACAGTGCATTCCACTTAATAGGGACGCGGTTAATGGGGACGTTCGGTTAATCAGGACGTTTCCCTGGCTATCGATTTTTCCCCATTCATTTCAATGATGTTGCTACTCTGTTAAGCGGGACACCACTTTCGTTTAATTGGGACGCTTTTCCAGGCTACTGTTACTTAGGAACCAGTGACCAGTGACAGAGTTTTCTACAAGATGTCAGGCAAGAGGATTGAGCTCACGCTCGCACAGCGAGCTAAAGTAGTAGAAGCCTTGCAGGCATCGAAGGCTTCGCTGTCCAGTGTTGCCAAAGATTTTGACATTTCTAAAGTCAAGCTGGCAGAATTAGCCAGAATCGATCTATAATAAGCGAGTGGCAAGCAACGTCAACCCAAGATCGGAAGCCAAAATGCGAGGGTAAAGAGGAGAAGTTGAGGATGCCCTTCTTCTATGGTTCAATGGGGCTGTGAGTAGGGGAGCACGGCTGTCTGGACCTCTCCTAAAGAAAAAGGCCAATGAGCTTTCCATTCAGCTGGGGCATGAAACGTTTGAGGCTACTGATGGGTGGCTCTCTAGGTGGAAGCTAAGGCACAGCATTGTGTACAAAAAAGAACATGCAGAACGATCTGATGCTGACACGGATGCAAACACCGACTGGGTCTCTTCTGTGCTGCCCGCTTTGTTGAAACAGTACCCTCCCAATTTTGTGTACAATGCGGATGAAACTGGCGTCTATTTCAGGGGCTATCCAGACAGAGGGCATGTCCATAAGCAGACTGATCTTTTTTGGGGGGGAAAGGCAAAGGACAGAGTGTCGCTGCTTGTGTGTGCTAATATGGACGGCACGGACAAACGTCCCCTGCTCCTCATTGGAAAAAGCAAGCGTCCTCGATGTTTCCCCAAAGACAAACACTGCCTGTCTCCTACTATGCATCATCCAACGCATGGATGACAGCTTGGATATTTAAGGATTAGCTTACTGCATGGGAGTGAGAGCTCAAACGCAAATGTAGACATGTTCTTCTGTTTCTGGACAAGTGCTCAGCTCACCCCAATGATATCATCGGAATGTTCCCACACATAAAAATTGTTTTTCTACCACCTAACACCACGAGTCTAGTGCAGCCCATGGATATGGGTGTAATTCGTAACCTGAAGGGCCACCATCGTTCACTGATGGCAACTCGTATCGTGGATATAATCAACAAAGGAGGGGAAGTTACAGAATCAGCAATTGCCAGATCTATGACAATTTTGGATGCGACATACATGATTGCCAGGGCATGGCAGACTGTATCCACCTTAACTCTCCATCACTGTTTCAAAAAAGGTGGCTTTAACATATCTGATGCTGCTGTTGATGCTAGTGACGAGCCGTCTAATGGAGCATCGAGTAGCCAATCAGACCCCATCAGTGATCTCCACGATGTTGCCACCCCTGAGTTCATGTCCTCACAGGAGTTTGCTGATTTAGTCGACATTGATGAGAATGCCGAAACAGAAGGGGGAAGCCTCTGATGTTATAATTTGTGATACTGTGAAAAGGTTATGATTAGACGAGTCCTCGCAGGACTCTTCCGACACCGAGGACGACACGCTGCTGTACAGTACTGTATAGCATTTTATAATGTCACAAACTAAAAAGAAAGAAAAAAAGGTTATTGCACTGCTGCACTTGAATAAATAGACTAATAGTTAAGATTTACATGATTAGCATTTTTTTTTTCACTAACAGGTTGTGTTTTCACCACCCAAACAATGCTACGTATAGCAATCCTGACAATCGGGACGATCGGTTAATGGGGACGAATCTGGATCCACAGAGCCGTCCCTATTAAGCGGATTCATCTGCACTGACAGTGCTATATTAAACCCCAATTTGTGAACTTTAATAACTTCGCAACCGTTCAACAGATTTGCACTAAAATTTACATGCACAGTCTCGTGGGGTAGACCTCTACATGTGCCAAGTTTCAGTCCAGTCAGATGTGCAGTTTCCGAGTTGTGGATAGTGCAAAAATTTAATTTTCGTAACTATTTTCCCAATTGTTATAATGGGTTTTTGTTTGTCACCTGTAGAGCCTAAATGGTTTGAAATTCTGCTCTGACATTTTCAGAGTAGAAAGGGGCTGACTCACAGATGAGTCTTTTACTGTTTTGGTGAAAAGATATACATCTGTTCCAAAGTTATTCCAATTTAAAATTTCATAAATTTATTCTGAGCATGCTCAGTAAGCAGCTCAATATAGCTGTATGAAATGAAAAAACAGGTTACTCACCTGTAACAGTAGTTCTAGGAGTGGTATATGGTGTACATCTACACTTCTGGCAGAATCCTTTCCCTTTAAGAACTAGGCTGGAAGGTCTTCAAGCTGGCTTCTCCCACCCACATAGGTGGTAACTCCCTCGGCATTGACCCGTGACATCAGATCTTATCCGCTGGAAGTAAGACCAATGTCCCACTTGCCAGGGGAGGTCAGCTGAGTTGTGTGGATGTACACCATATACAGTATCACTCCTAGAAAGTACAGTTACGTAAGAACTTACCATAACAGCAGATCTTTGAGGAGTGCCTCTTGCAGTAGGTAATATACTTGCATCGTCGCCAGAGGTTGCTGTTGCACACGAGAGCTCTTCTAGCAGTCTTTTACCAGGGGCCGCCCACATACGACATCAGCTTCCTGTTTCCTATATAAGAGTGGGCAGTCCCTGGTATCCTCAGTTCGCCCGCCGGATTCAGCTTGCAAAGCGAGGACTGAGGGAAACCCGAAGTACCAAAGGTATCCCAACCCAAAGTCACTGGACCAGAATTAGTTTTCCTAGAGAAGGAGGGGGACGGAGGGTGGAATTGGACCTACTGCAAGAGACACTCCTGAAAGAGCTACTGTTACAGTAAGTTCTTAAGTAACTGTACTGTCTTCCACAGAGTGGTCTCTTGTAGTAGGTAATACACTTGGGATGAATTCCAAGCAGTATACCCAAGATGGGCGGACATTATGACAGAAGGCCTTGCAGGACAACTCGGCCAAAGGCCGTCCTACGGCATGAAGCAATATCCAATTTGTAGTGCTTCGTGAATGTATGGATTGTGGACCAGGTAGCAGCACTGCAAATATCTGAAATGGGGGCTTCTTTAAAGCAAGCCGCAGTAATGGCCATAGCTCTAGTGGAATGGGCTTGGACAGGTCCTGGTAACTGTTTGTTGTATTTTTTATAACAAAACATAATACAATGTGCCAACCAGTTAGAAAGGGTTCATTTAGTAACTGGGAGCCCTTCTCGGCCCAAGGCAAAGGTGACAAACAATTAAGAAGTCTTTCTGATCGATTAGTATAGTAATGCAATATACGATGGACATCTAAGGTATGTAATAGATGTTCTCCTCGGTTGGAGTATTCAGGATAGTATACTGGTAACTCCAGGGATTTAAAGTGTGTTCAGACACCACCTTAGGAAGGAAGGAAGAGTTGGTACAAAGTGCCACCCTATCTTCATGAAAAATTAAGTAAGGTTCTCTACACGAGGGCATGAAGCTCTGAAATACGGCGAGCTGAGGTGACAGCCACTAGGAATAAGGTTTTCCATGAAAGGAAACAGAGGTCACAAGTGGCCGCCAGTTCAAATGGCTCAAGAGTTAATTTGTTAGAAAATTGAGCTCCTACGGAGGAGTGGATCTTCTAATAGGTGGTTTGATATGTAACATTCATTTTACAAACATTTTGGCTAGATGATGTTGGTACAGTAATCTGACACCTAGAGGTTCATGGAAGGCCGAAATAGCAACCAAATGGACTTTGATGGAGGAATAGCTCGGACAACGAAGACCCTGGGAGTCAAAGAGGGGCTGAAGGGCATGGCCTGGAACTCGTAGTGAATCCCCTCCACTCGGAACCAGCGATGGGACAGACGGATGGGAATGTGGAAGAACACATCCCGAAGATCTAGTAAGCAGAACCACATGTTCTGCTCCAGGGATGGAATGATCTGAGACAAAGTGACCATCTTGAAGGTGTGCGACCAAAGGAATTTGTTCAGGTTGTACAGATCTAAAATGGGGCGCCAGCCCTCCATCCATTTTGGGACCAGGAAGTACCTGGACACAAACCCTGGGCTTGCTGGAGGGTCCAGGACTGGAACCACTACCTCCTTCTGGAGGAGCTGGGCTATGTCTTCCTGACGGGTGTTGGGTATTTTGCTGGACTCTGTTGGACACCCTCTGACTTTGTTATTATGATCTAATAAACCCTTTGTTACCTGCAAAGGAAACGCAGCCCTTTGGGGAATGTCAGATCTCCCCATAACAAAACATACAATAACCCTCTTACAGATTCTAGGACCAAAGAAAGGACAATAAAAGAAGCAGAAATCATAAAAGTTGCATAAGGCATATTTATTATCCTACTAGCTTGCCTTATAGGACAGTTATACATTGCATACTAATTATGTAACATATGTACTTGGGCGTCTGGAGCTCACAAACACTGCAGTGTCATGCAGGGTCTGCCTGCGTTTTTCTCAGAGAGGTAACGGGGTGCACGGGTTTTATACCCTGATAACATCTAGTCTGGTGATAGCCATCTCATGTGTGTGTGATGATCGCTCTATTACTTCTATTGGTCAATTTGGGGGGCAGCAGCAGCAGAGTATTATCTCAGTTGCCCTTTTGAATGCTACAATTAGTAGCATTCTACTCATAAGAATACGCTTATGTCAATGACGTGTTCTTATGGATGAAACATTTTGTAATGTATCATCATGCTCTCTGAAAGGTCCATTCATAAATTATTGCTGTGGTTGCACGACACCTTAGCTGTAGAGGATACTCCTGTATCATGTTAGTAATTATAAAAAATCTGACATTACAGCAGTAGGGGCAACATTGTCTTATTCGTGATGACTTTTTTTAATTCAAATTTTATTGGTTTTGTGCAGGACTTGGTCAATACATCCAGACAACTGAAGACACTTGGAATATAAGTACAGCAGAGGTTATAGTGAAAATATACAAAATCTAAAGCACTTCTCATTGATTGTTACATTATAGTATGGTGCAAGTTTCTTATCTAGATTTCATACTAAAGTGCAATGAGAAGGGACCAGGTCTCATTCCTTAGAATTAATTTGCAGGGTCCTGAGATAGGCTCATAATTATGCAGTCAATGAGCAATTGGGGGGGATTGTGCCCTTACTGCTAGCCGACAGAGCCTCTCGCTCCTCTCCCATTCTCCTCAGGGCATGAATGTAAGTCTGCTCTGTGATGTATATAGGAACCATCCTGACCATCTATTCATTGGCAACGGAGTCTCATTACATAGGGGAGCAGTCATTGCCTCCATTTTATATATGTCATATATAGTATCTTCCCATGTTATCTGGGACAGGGCCATGGGTTGCAGCCAGATACGAGTTATGGTCTTCTTTGCTGCTGTAAGTAAAATGTTTAATAGATATATTTGGTGTTGTTTGAAGGTGTTGGGAAAGTGTAGCAGTATGGCCAGTTCTGGTGTCAAATTTCCCAGTGAGAGGAATAGCTCAGAGTATTATCTACCTCTTTCTAGAAAGAGGCAAGTATGGGGCAAGACCAGATGTGTGAGTTGCCAACTCACACCCACACTGTCTCCAACATGACGAGTCTCCAGAAGCAGAGAATTTGGCTGTGATCTGTGGAGTTCAAAAGTAGCAAGTAGCCACCTTCCAACTGAATTCTCTCCAGCTGTAGGAGCATGTTACTTTATGTTGCCTTTGCCAGATTTTTTTCCAGTCTTCTGGAGTGAGGGACAGAACCAAATCCACCTCCCAAGTGGTTTGGGTAATTTCCATCAGCGTGGTAGGAGAGGATAGCTTTATTTATCCAAGCAATTAGGTGATGTGGAGTTTGTTCCCTCAGCAACTGGGTTAGGAAGATAAAGAGTAGGGGATAGAGCAGAGAGTGGTCTAAGACAAGCTTATCTGACATACAGTGTCTGAGTTACAAATATCTATACAAGTCCCTATGGGGAAGTGCATATTCAACTTGCAGCTGGGAGAAGGATTTGAAGATATCCTTCTTGTAAAATTGGTGTGTGTACACCAGACCTCTTCTGTGCCAATTACGGAATCCCAAGTCACGCCCAGCCAGGATGAACTCAGGGTCACGTGCCAGAATCCCTATCCACACTGCTCCTATTCTATTTGAGGAATGGTTCAGGTAGGCTCTCCAATATCTTAGGAGGGACCCTGTGAAGACAGATTGTATACTCATAGAGGTAGTGCAGTTGGGTTGGTACACTTGTGAAGAGCCCAAGGGAGTTTCAGATAGCCTTTCTCCACCTGTACCCACCGAGGGGAGGGTTCATAAAGTTCCAATAGGAGAGATGTGACCAAACTGCCGCAAGGGAATAATTGTTTAAATTAGGGAGAGCTAAGCCTCCCTACTCTTTGGTGAGCTGTAGTTTTTTGAAAGCTATCCGGGGTCTGTCCCCTTGCCATATGTAAGAAGAGATTAGTTTATCCCATTTTTCGTGATGTCTTTTTCTCTTTCCTACATAATTACTTGTAGGGCAAACATCTCTCTTGCATTTTATAACTTTAGTCCAAGTAAGGTAAAGGTTGTTATTCTTAGTAGAGCTTTCTATATTATACATGCAAAAATTAAAGTAAGTTTGTGTATGTAACCCCATCCAAAATTTATGTAGATGTTCCCTAGCTCTATATGTAATGTCCCCCCCCCCCATACCATGTATGTGTGCCCTTAGCTCCGTGATGTAACTGATATATCTGTGTGAGATGCACCATTTATAGATGTGGGTATTGTGTGGATGTTAGTACTCCCATTTATTTAGATATGTGTGTGTAAGTATCCCCAGTTATAGGTGGTGTGTGTGTAAGACTATCCCACTTATGGCTGAGGGTTATGTACTTGTGTATCATCTGCTTGACAGAAGCATACAGGTAACCATGACGTGCCCTGTCCACGTGATGTGTGTAAGCTTGTAGTCATGATGTGCTTCTGTGTGAGCATATTCTTACAAGGGCTGACAGCATGTCAGCGGACACTATGTCCTCGCATGGGGCATAGGATCGGCACGGCAGGCAAGTCTCAAATTCTAGATGCAGACCCCAACTGACCTCTTTGAGGACCCACCAGTCCATGGTGACAGTGGACAAGGCAGAAAGGAAGTAGCAGAGCTGGCCCCTCCACGGGAGGACACAGGGGAGTCAGGACAGGCATGGGGTAAGCACCCCATCCCCTCACCGGGCAGGGGACGGCTTGGCCACAGCTGCAGAGAGGGACTGAAATGGTCTTCCTCTGAAGCTTGGAGCCCTTGGGATCCCTCTGGGCACAGGTGACTAGTCCAGGGTGACACTGGACTTCTCGAGCCGAGTGAGGTGTCTTTCCAACACCAGCCTGAACAAGTCGGTGCCCAAGAAGGGGACGTTTGCCAACTTGTGCTGAGTGTCTGCTGTAAAGGTAGAAATCCACAGACAAGTCCTGCGGCGCATGGCCACCGTGGCAGCCATGGACCGGCCACAGGAATCGCAGATGTCCATGGCCATCTGAAGCTGCTGTATGGCCACTGCTAGGTCCTGGTCCCGGTCCTGCTTGACTGTAGTCTAAGTCAGCCAGGAGCCACAGAAGCACCTCGCCGAGAGTGCAGAGCAAGGCATGGATGCAATGGGCCATCAAAATGGCCAAACTCACCTGTCAAAGACCGAGAAAGGAGGCCGCATAGAACATTTTGGCCATGTGATCCAATTTCTTGGATTCATTGTTGGGAGGTTTGTTCACGTCCCCGACATTGCTAATACACCGAAAGACCAAATCAGCCACCAAGCCCTCAGCTGAGGGATGTTCAGTGAAATCCAACAGGGAACACATAGGGACTGCATACTTATGGGCCATACAAGCCTATGGTGCACGGCAGAAGGCAGGATGCTGCCAAGGATCCAGAGCGAGGCCAAGAATGGCCTTGGCAACCAGGAAGGCAACCCCTGGGGAGTCACCTTGGTCAACAATTTCAGTCAAGGGATATTTGGCCTGTTTCTGGTTGGGCTCCACCCGAATCCCAGTTGATCCCAAAATGAGACTGAGCAAGCACTCAAAAAAATGTGGGTCCATGCTCGGTAGACAAATCCTCCCCCAATTCTACATCCACCAGATGCAAGTGCAGGGAGAAGTCCTCAGACTTCGGGGATTCACTGAAAAGCGGTTGACTGCCCAAGTCCCCACTGACTCTGTAGGGTCTATTGGGAGTAACGGTGACCAACAGCCGACGAGGAAGCCCAGGAGTGGTATGGGCATCATTAGGAGGGGGACAATCCTTTGGCTGCTCAGGAGGGGGCTCCACTTGGACGGGCGGAGAAGCTGGAATAAGTCGAGCTGGAGCAGGCTGGGACCGCAGTGGTGGGAGCCACAGAAAAGCAGGGGTGGGGACCGGAATTGGCTTAACCCTGGAAAGCATGAGCTGCTGCCACATTAGCTCTTCATAGTGCTGGCGCATTTTGTGTCACAGCCTCTCCTCGCTCGAAAAGGAAGAATAGCAGCTGCGCCACTCGCCCGAGTGCCAAGAGCAGGAGCACTGTTGTCAGCGAGGGCTGCTTGACTCCGGACTATGGATCTGGACCTTGACTTCTAGGAAACCCGACGGCAGGAAAGAAAAGGAGCCGGCGAAAAGCCAGACTCCTCCAAGGGAACAGGAGCCTGAGGGTTAAGGACCAGATTAGGAGGCTGGTCAGACCCTCCCCTGAAAGGTAATAGATAGGACCGTAATCCTAGAAAGTGAAGTATCCAACTCATCCTGCGACAATGCGTTGACCAGCTCGAGAACAATCTCGACAGGTTGGTTGACGTGTGTCTCAGCCGACGAGACCATGGAACATGCAACCTGGACCAAAGGAGCGACCCAATCAAAACCTCCAATGAAGCGTGGGAATCCGAGGCCTGGGAGTGCTTGCAATCCCATGATTGTCAATGAGACTTTTCGTTAGTTTCCTTTTTAGATGAACTGACAAATTTCGTGCCCTATAGTGGGAAGGCTATGCACAAATGGCAGCACTCACAGTGAAGATTCAGTGCTAGGCAAATAAAAGTCCCTAGTGAATAAAATGAAAGCCAGTACTCAAAATTAAAGTGAAGAATGTTTTACTGTGTAAATTTCAGCAATAATAGCACCTCGAAGTGCTGGGCTGGTCAGATGCTGGGTCTGGACCCGATTATTATTTTGCACTTTGTGAGGTATTTTATCAATAACTTATGCTGAAATTTACACAGAAAAAAATTCTTCACTTTCATTCTGAGTGTTGGCTTTCGTTTTATTCACCAGAGTGGGAAGGGACTGGCACAAATCCCTAAATGCCCCCATAAAGGCTGCGTCACAAGAAAGCACAAAAGCCGAAGTGGTATGCTCTTCGGGCTGAGCCACCAAGACCGCCTGATGGGCATCTTTCAATTGAACAGGAGGGTCCCGTTCATCTGGTCACCCTAGGAGTCGAGCATGATAGTCCTCCAAAGTACTGGGATGTGGGGAAGGGGGGAGAGGAGCCAACTGCCGAACTTAACAGACGTAAAGAACTCGAGCTCTGCATAACTAAGAAAGAAAAACTTATAACCTGATTTTAAAGAACATGAATAGAAACGATCATCTGTTGGTGCGTCAAGAGACACAGACTCCAACAATAGCAAATACCTGTAATAATGGGCAGAAACATCAGTGGAGAAAATCAGGAGAGAGCCAAGCAGAAAACACCTCAACCAGTGGAAGAGGCAGAGATGCCGACCACTTCCAAGAAGGTGGACACTGATCAGCCCTCCAACGCGGTACTCCTGAAGGCAATCCAGGCCATGGATCTCAAGTTGGAATCCTTGGTAGCGAAGGTCATTCTTCTAGATAATAAAGTTACAGGGGCACAAATGGAAGCGATCGAAGCTACCGACAGTCAATAAAACTCTTACTTCTGTTACTGAACTGGTGATAGAAAACATGGTGCTTTGGTACTGGCTTGAGCACCTAGAAAATCAGGTGCAGGCCACCAATGTCAGAATTGTCGGAATGCCAGAAAGGGTGGAAGATGAAGTGGGCATTAAAGCCTTTATTCAAACTTGGCTAACCACAGAACTGAACACTGCTGTCTTTACAATCAAAAACGCATACCGGGTTACACCTTGACACACTCTAGGAGATAATCCACCTGCCCGTACCATCATGGTGATCGTTACCAACTCTAGGGAGAGAGATGAACTTCTTTATGCTGCACAAAGAGCGGCCAACATGGAACACCATGGCCAGCAAGTTCAACTGTTCCCTGATTTAATCTACTCAAGCAGATCGAGACAGATGTCATTTGACAGCATGAGGCCCAACTACGTGCACTAGAACTACAACGTACTTTGATATTGCCTGCAAAGATCAAGATTACCTATGGAGGCAAAACACATATGTATATAGACCCACAAGCAGCAGGGAAGTTTGTGGCCAAGCTCCGTTACGAATTCGCAGCATGTCAGGAGGTATCGGCTTCGGAGTCTGATGAAGAATGAATGAAAGAGGGTTGTGTGTACTCAAGTGTGAAGTAAGCCAACAAGGTCAGCTGAATCACAACAAAATGATTGAACTTTAATTTACGCTGTTTCAAAATTAATTTGGGCGCAAGGTATAATTGGGAAAGGAAATGTGTTTTGGCTAAGAGCACACCTTGAGTCTGTACTAAGAAAAAATGGTGCCTAAAAGTGCTTAATGGACCTTCACTGTTGTCTAAAAGACCTAGACAGCTCTTTTCCCTGCGCTTGACAGTGGAATTCAACTCAGGCATGTGCCATAATTGGCATGGCGCAGTTACTTTGGGAAGGACTGTCAGGGTCAAAAAGAGCAGACTTACTTTACTTACTTATTATAAACTTACTCAGAGTCAGTACATATATAAACAGTCCATTGTTTGAAACAATTACTTTAAAACAGTTAATACTGCTAACATACATTATAAGTCTAATTTATTATTCACGAGCTGACCTAGCTCACTGATTGGTTGCCGTGCCAGTCTGTAATCTCTTAGAAATGACCGGCACGACAGCGACACTCGGCTCACACACTGTACATAGACAACAAGAGTGGCGCCAAAATGAAACTGTTTTCGGTGCTAAAAACCTAAAGGAAAAAAGCTGTCAATATTGCGATTACACTTATAATCGCAATAATGACCTCACGGCTGGTCATTTCCTTTAACGACCGGCTGGGTGGGATTGGCCCTCAGCTGTGCCTTGGGCCACCCTTCCCCCACAGATGGTCGATAATTGCCAGGAAATGACCAGCTGTTCATTCATTATTGCTTAAACAGAGAGCCCGGAAGGTTTCAAAATAGAGAAGAAGTTGAATGATATCAGTAGTTATCTATAAGTTATCAGTTTCCAGTTACTACCACTGTTAAATAAATGCAGTAGCTCTACATTCTTACATATCCAGCTACTCCTGAGGCCATCTAGAAAAGAGAACACTTACTCCACTCAATGGGGGTGTGTAAATCATTTATCTAAAAGATATTAAAGGTACTTGTTCTCGTTCTTTGCAATTTGGTAATTCTGAGAGTCTTATGATAAAACAATCGGAATGGTACCCCACGAGGATGTAACAAAATCTGAGGCAAGGTTTTAAAATCCTGTCATGACATACTGAATGTAATAAACATTATGTAGATGCAAGATGAAATGATCTCAGATGCAAACAACTGTATTGTATAGGATATAAATGCAATACAAATATAATTCAAAGTACTGGGATGTGAGATGCAACAAAGGCCACAAGCTTGGGGATCATGATTGTGGCCTAGGCAGTAGATGCACGAGGTGTGCGGGTTCATTTGGGACATCTTTTGCCCACAGCAGCATGTTTTAAAACTTGGCACCAACTTCGAGTCGTCCATGACGAGAGCTTCGAACTAATTCCATAACCACCTGAAGACGAATCGAAATAGAAGTTTTGAAATGCAAAAGGCCTGCACAGCACAGAGCAATAAGGAGGGAACCGTCTTCTTCCAGTGGAAAGGATGATCTGATGTCACAGGGCAGTGCCAAGGGAGTTACCACCCCGGTGGAAGAGCCAGCTTGAAGACCCAGTTCTTAAAGGGAAAGGATATATATATATATATATCTCCACGTCCCTAGAAAAGGAATTCTTCTGTCATATTGACATCACCCTTTTTTGTTTCAGGAAAATCCTTTTTCGTTTGGCCACCATCTTGTTTTCAGTTTTGCCTCAAAATTCTAATTTGGAAGCCCCCCAAAATGATATTCTGGGGAAGAACCAACACATGTAGTTTGCTTATCAAAACCCCCTTAGCTGGACTCTGCACTTTACTGCTCAAGAAATGACCTTAAAATGTGCTTTTTACCAATGAAATTCTTTTTTGTATCGTATGAGACAAAAAAAGAGCTTGCTTCATATCACGAGTCACGAAAAAATATTTTTTTTTGCATGGGAAATCAATGTATTTCAATGACATTTCCAACTTTGGTGCATAACTTTGCATTTTTGCATATTTTCAACATATGCTTTTTGAGACTCCTACTCATGAACAATGTCGGTGTGATTTTGCAAATCCTGCCCAAACAATTTTGCGGTCCTTTGACAAACTCACCTTTCAGGCGGGATTTGAACAGTTTCACCACCCTTAGCTGGCCCAGTGGCGCTGAAGGTTAAGGTGCTGGTTGCTACACCTCGAGCCACACCAGCAATCCAGGTTCATGAATGAGCCTGGGCCACCGGGGGTCAGCAGGGGAGAGACAGGATTGAGCGTCCAGAGGACTGCTCTCCTCTCTCGGGGGGAGACTTGTTGTCTCACTCGTTGACTGCCCTCTGGCAGTGGCTGGAGGGCAGTATGGGTCGGGAGGCTCGGTCCGACGTCCTCATGTCAGTGGGGGGGAGGCCTGGAAAAAAGGAGGAAAAGAGCCTGGTAGGCTCGATGATGGTTCGTTGCTCCCGAGAGCCATTCCCAGCTTCTGGATTGGGTCCTCCAGGAAGGAGGAGAAATCAGCAACCTCCTTCCTGGCCTTGCCACAGGGGGTAATCCACAGGGGAACTACCGGGGATCAGAGAGTGCGGGAGTGCCGGGACTGGAGAGAGAGAGAGAGTCCCTCTGTCAGGAGGGCCGTAGCCACCTGCCAGGGCTCTGGAGGATATAAATCTCTATGAAAAAAAATGTTCAGCACCCTTGTTCATCAGGTGGGGTCATAAGGCTATGCTGAGGATTCTGGGGTCAAAATATGTAAATATGCCAAAGTTATGCGCATACGTTGAAATTCTGCATTGCTCCCTCGTAACTTTGGCAATTTTAAATATTTTGACTTGAAACTTTCAACATAAACATCTTTTTACACCACCTCATGAATGTGACAGCTGCCACTTTTCAAACCCTGGCCAAACTGCATTTTTGTACCTGTGGCGCGCAGTGGTGTTGCAGTGGCACAGAATCACGTTTTGGCGGGGATTTAAAAATTTTCATTACTGGATTCATGAGGTGGGGTAATAAGAAGACGATGCTTATAATTTCATCCCTGTTTTACTACAAATGCAAGCGCAGGGGCCTCTGGGCCCTGTGCTTTCACAGCAACATATATGTACACATCTAAGGAGGGATGGGAGTGCAATGCCCTCCATGGACAAATGAGGATGCCATTATACAATCTCAAAAAAGTAAGACAATTCTTGATACAAAACAAGATTCTCATACATTGTACACATCTCAGCTTATTTACTTATGGAATAGGGTGAGCATGAGGGATGACAACCACAAGGCACACCTCATGCATGTTGCTGCCTGCAGGGTGGAGGTGGGATGTTAGAATTGGAAACCCTAACACTGCATTTTCCTACTTTTGTTGCTTCAACCCTAACTAGTGCATTAGCAAAGTTTCTGCAAAGAATATAGATATCTATCTATAATATATATTAATCCAATAGAGAGTGTGTGGTCGTGTTCTGATATACGCACATTTTGGGTGCGTTGTGAGGCTCAAGAGCATGTTCAACCATCCAAGGCATGCATATATAACAGCACGAACACACACCCTGTAGTGGACTAGCAGTCTTGTAAAACGTCCAAAAGGTTCTGAGGGATGACAGAAGTGCGGGTGTGCAGTCGTTTTGGAATAATGCACAGTCATGGTATGTTTCATCCAATCAGGAGACTGGATTTTCACAGATTTTTTCACCAATATATATATATATATATATATATATATATATATATATATATATATATATATATATATATATATATATACATACACACACACACATACATACACACACACTGCTATGCCATAATGGTTTAAAAGAAAAAATTACTCACCATAGTAATGTTGTTTCTTCTAATGGAGTCTTGCTGTATTCAGACATAATGCAGTTAGCCCCAGCACTTGAACTGCCCCCCGTAGAGGAAAGAGTTAACTCTATGCAGCAGCATAGAACGTTGAGCTCAAGCTCTGTTTTCAAACCTTTGTCTGCGGTACTTCCCAGTGTAACCATCAGATTCTTACAAGCAAACTAACTAATATACTATAGTATGGAAATTGTTCAAACATATAGCCAAACAGCAAAAGATTCTTTTTGGGCCAAAAAGACTCAAGTCGAGACAAGTATAAAACACCAGAAAAATAACATCTATCCCACCCAAGAGGGAGGGTACAAGGTACACCCCTGAGGTGCAACACTGTACCTGCCAGCCCACTTCCCATAAACCAGGTTCTGAGAGGGAAGGCGGGGGAAGGTCTGAATACAGCAAGACTCCATTAGAAGAAACAACATTACTATGGCTAGTAATTTTTTCTTCAAACAACATGAAGTCTTTCTGTATTCAGACATAATGCAGACTACCAAGCAGTTCCCTATGGAGGAGGGAATACAGAACCTACTTTGGGAAGAGGCTCTGCAGTACGGCTGCGCCAAACCTAGCATCACTCCTAGCCTGGATGTCCAGGGAGTAATGCTTGGTGAAAGTATGTACTGTTTTCCAGGTGGCTGCTTCACAGATCTCTAACAAAGGTACATCTCTGGCCACAGCTAGAGAAGCAGCTGTACCCCTAGTCGAGTGAGCCCTCAGGCCTGAAGGGGGCATTCTACCCAACTTGTCATAACAGAATTGTATACAAGAAACAATCCACCTGGCAATAGTTCTTTTAGTGGCAGGCTTACCTTTCCCCACTTCACCATAAGTGAGAAACAACTGAAGACAGTCATTTCTATGTGCCTTAGTATGCTCAATGTAGTAGCTAAGGGCCCTCTTAACATCTAAACTGTGTAACCTTCTTTCACCTGAAGAAGAATGGTCAATGAAAAACACAAGGAGAGATACAGACTGGTTCAGTTGAAAATCCGATACCACTCTGGGCAAGAACCTCCTATTGGTTCTTAGGACCACTTTGTCCCTATGGAAGGAGATGAAGTCAGGTTCCACTGAGAGCCTGTAACTCACTAATCCACCTGGCAGAAGTAATAGCTACCAGGAACACAGTTTTCCAGGTCAAGTACTTCAATTCAGAAGAAGCCAGAGGTTCAAAGGGTGGCTGCATAAGCTGAGCTATGCAGACATCAAGATCCCAAGGTGGAGTGGGCTCCCTAAAGGGAGGGTTAATGTGAACCAGACCTTTGAAAAACTTTCTGAAAACAGGATGAGATGCCAGGGAAGAGCCCTTCTCTGCTGAGAGGAATGCAGAGACAGCTGCTAGATGAACCTTCAGAGTGGCAGGCCTAAGGCCTAGACCATTCAGATGAACTAGATAGTCTAAGGTTGTGGAAATGGCTGCAGAATCAGACAGGATGCCTTTCTGAGAGCACCAAATACTGAACCTTTTCCATTTGGAGTTGCAAGTTTTTCTAGTGGAGGGTTTCCTGGAGACCTTCAGAATATCCTGAACTCCCTGAGAGAGATGTAGTGCTGCATATTCTAACTCTTCAAGAGCCAGGCCTTGAGATTGAGAGACTGGAGATTGGGGTACCAGATCCACCCCTAGGAGGAGGACAGGAGATTGCATGTCTTGGGCAGAGACAGGGGACGCGACGCTGACAAGGACAGCAGTAGAGGATACCAAGGCTGTCTGGCCCAATCTAGAACCACCAGTATCACTGTGCAGGGTTGAGTCCTGATCTTGATCAGAACTCTGAACAGCAGAGGGAAGGGAGGAAAGGCATAGAGAAACCTGCCCTTCCAGTCCAAAATGAGAGCATCCTGCGGAACCATCCCCAGGACTGGAGGTCTGCGACAAAACAGAGGAAGTTGATGATTGTCTGGTGCTGCAAAGAGATCTATCTCTGGAGTGCCCCACCTGGAGAAGATGACCTTCAGGATGTGAGGATCCAGGGACCATTCGTGATGTCCCTGTGAAATTCTGTTCAGAGCATCTGCTAGTACGTTGTCCTTCCCTGGAAGGTGAACTGCTACCAGAGAAGTCTGAAGAGAATAGGCCAGAGACCACAGCTTCATGGCTTCTGTGCACAATGCCAAGGACCGAGTGCCTCCCTGCTTGTTGATGTACCACATTGTGGTGGTGTCCGTTCTGACTTGGACCACCTTGCCCTTGACTGAATCTGAGAAGCTCTGCAGGGCTAGGAAAATTGCCCTGAGTTCCAGGAGACTGATATGAAGGAGCGACTCCTGTGGAGACCATACCACTTGAACTGTAAGGGCTCCCAGGTGGGCTCCCTACCCTAGGAGAGAAGCATCCATAGTTAGAACTACTGATGGGACTTAAGGGAGAAATGGAACCCCTTGTCTGAGGTTGTCCTGGTCCAGCCACCACTGGAGAGCTTGGACCAGAGTCTGAGTCACTGGAATCAGTTTGGTAAGCGAGTCCTTCTTTTGAGACCAAAAAGACCTTAGATGAAACTGAATGTCCCTCATCTGGAACCTTGCTCCCTGCACCACTGCCGTGGAAGCTGTGGCCCAGGAGCTGGAGGAACTGTCTTGCAGGGCAGGAGACCTGAGGTCGAAAGGAGGAAGCGAGATCCACTAGGGTCTTCACCCTTGCCAGGGGAAGGAAAGCTTTTGCTTGTAAAGTGTCCAACTCTATGCCTATAAAGGTGAGAAGTTGAACTGGCTCGAGGACAGACTTTGGAAGACTGAGAAGAAACCCCAGGGAACTGAGGAGGTCCTGGGTAGTTTGAAGAGCTGACTTGACCTGTAAAGATGACTGACCCACTAAGAGCCAGTCATCCAGAATCGGGAAGATGGTGATACCCTGTCTTCTGAGGTAAGCCACCACTACTGCAAGGCACTTTGTGAACACCCTTGGAGCTGATGTTAGGCCGAATGGCATGGCTCTGAATTGGTAATGGCCTGAAGGCAACTCGAACCCGAGGTATTTTCTGTGGGAGCACCTGACAGGAATATGGAAATAGGCATCCTTGAGGTCCAGAGATGCTAGCCAATCCCCTAGCCTTAGAGAGGGAAGGATTATTCCCAGAGTTACCATTTACAATTTTGGCTTTACAATGTGTTTGTTCAAATACCTTAAATCTAGGATGGGTCACCACTCCTGATTTTTTTGGGGGGGTAAGGAAGTACTTGGAGTACAGTCCTTTCCCCTTGTGCTGAACAGCAACCCCTTCTACAGCTCTGAGAGCTAGAAGAGAGGAAACCTCTGCATCTAGGGCAATGGTCTCTGAGGCTGATGCGGGTGGAAAAGACTTGGCCCTCTTTTTTGGTAACTTTTTGAAGCTAAGGGCCAGTCCCTGGCTTACTACCTCCAGGACCCACCTGTCTGAAGTCACAGACTTCCAAGCCTGGTAGTAGTAAGTCAGCCTGCCTCCTACTGGAAATGGGGAGTCGACCCGGGCTGACATATCAGGGAGTCTGCTTGGCAGGAGCCTTAGACTGAGAGGAGGAGGGAGCCACCCTGCTCATCCCCCTCCTTCTGAAGAACTCCCTCTGTGGGAAGGGAGAGGGGGCCTGGGCTTAGTAAAAAGACCTTTGAAAGGGCCTGCCCCTGACCCTAGACTGCTGCTTGTGCGGAGTGACTTGCCTTTCCTTGGCCTGTGCACTCCTGTACGTGGTCCTGTATTCATCCATTTTCTTCATGTAAGCCTCTGTCTGTTCCCCAAACAGAGAGTTCTAGGGACATGGATATGTTGTTCATCCACACTTATTGGCAGGTATCCTTGCCGCTTTAAATCTTGCCGGAAGGTCTTCAAGCTGGCTCCTCCCACCCACCCGGGTGGTAAAACTCTCAGCTCCGCCCCATGACGCCAGATCTTCCTTACCGCTTGGAAGCTCAGGTTCCCTCCTTAACGCTTTGTGTTTTTGACTGGTTCCTAATTCTTCGAATTTTCGAAATTAAAAGGTTTTTGCTAAAAAGACTTCGGTCTTCTCTCCCTCGCGGCTGCGATGGACAAATTGACTCCCGGTTTCCGGAGATGCCCTTGCGGGCAGAAGATGTCTCGGACGGATCCGCACTCCACGTGCGTTTACTGCTTGGGCCTTGAGCACGATCCGCAGGCCTGTGACCTGTGCTCTTCTTTTTCGGCCTACGTCCTCGAAGACTGTGCTGCCCGTTTACAACTGGGCGTCCAGAGAAGAATTTCCTCGGTTAAGTCAAAGAGGCCGGTCGGCTGTGTCCGCGGCGGCGGGCTCGGCGGATCAGCTCGAGCAAATGATCGCCCTCGAAGAGGAGGCGGCGCGAGCCGCTTCTACCTCGGCTGCGGCATTTGTCCCGCTATCTCTCGGTGCCTCTTATTCAGCTTCTTTTAAAGAGCTTTGTCTGACCCTCTCGACAAAAGGTGAGGGTCCAACTTCTTCGGGACCTTTTTCCAGGTCCAAAAAGAGCAAAAGTAAGTCTCTCCGTCGACGCTCTTGGGAGCGGGAAAGATCCCCTTCCCCTTCTTGTCGACAGTCGACTTCGGTCGACCCCTCAGCTCCGGCCACTGGCTTCACGGTGTTCCCATCAGGCCAGTTGACTGAGACTCCCGTCGACGCGGTCGAGATTTTTCTCGACCCATTAGACGGGTTGTCGGCTGGAGAAGCTGAGAATCCCCTCTCCACGGTTCCCCCAGTGAGAGTTGAGGATCCCGTCGGCTCGTCTGTGCCTCTGGTTCCGGAGCCTTCGGTGGGATCGTCCGAGCTGAGGGGAGTGCCGATTTCTGACACTTCTCCTCGCCTTCCTCGGCCTAGTCGAGACTCTTGGTCTCAGACATCCTCGCGGTCCAACCGATCCCGCCGCCATAGGTGGTCTCGGTCTCGGCACCGCGGGAAGCTGAATCGCCCGCTCTTCCTCTTCCTCGGAGAGGAGGCTTCGGCCCGAGATTGCGTCGGAGGTATGAGAACTCATGTGGCAACAGCTCCTTTGACCGGGAATAAGCCGACCCAGTCGTCTTCCCGGCCATTAAGTGGCTGTCACCGGGCGGCGAAACAACCCCTCATTGTAGCGAGGCCTGTTCCCAGGCGGTTGTTGGCCAATTCCAGCTGCCCACGATTCTGGTGGAACCTCCGCCTCCACAGCCATTAGTTGGGGCTCCGACCAAAAATTCTCGGTCAGCCTTGGGTTTGCCCCATAGGCTGTCTGTCACCCTCACTCCCGATAAACCTCGGCAGGTGGCGGGTGGCTCAGGCCCGAGGCAGCTCTTTGAGGACTCCTCCGAGTCCAATGATGGTTCCACCCTCTTCTCCAAGCACATGGACTTGGAGTCCTCAGGAGGGCAATCAGTGGACGATAGCCCTTCGTCCTTCTTAGGGTTGCTTCGGCTCATCTCGGAGTCCACCGGGATGAAGCTCGAACCCGTTTCTAAACGGGCCAGGTATCCCCTCACGGAGATTCTGGACCGAGGGGATTCTCCGACAGAGGCCTTTCCGGTGGCCGAAGCCATAGTGGGTCCGGCCTTGGAACTTTGGCAGCGTCCTGCTTCCTGCCCTGCGCCTTCGGCCAGAATGGCCAGGAAGTATGCGGTCCCTACCGGTTCCCTGTCCGGTTTTTCGGAACACCCCTCGGCTGAGGGGTTGGTTACCGACAGCGTTTTCCAGTGTGCCGGGAACGCCAGGGATGTGGACAAACCTCCCGACAAGGAATCCAAGAAATTGGATTATGCCAGGCGAAAAGTCTATGCTGCGTCCTCTCTCGGCCTTCGTCAGGCCAGTTCGGCCGTCCTCATGGCACATTTTTCTCACGCCCTGTTGGGCTCCCTGGATGAGGTTGTCCCTCATCTTCCCTCGGATCTGCAGACTACGGTCAGGCAGGTGCGGGACCAGGGCAGGGCAGTGGCCAAACAGCAGCTCCAGACATCGGGGACTCATGTGCCAGGTCTGTGGCGGCCGCAGTGGCCATGCGTCGTCGGGCTTGGCTGAGGATATCCACCTTTACCTCGGATACCCAGCACAAGTTGGCGGATGTTCCCTTTTTTGGGGACTGACCTCTTCGGCCCTGGGGTGGAAGGTCACCTGCAGAGGATCGAGAAGTCCAATGCTACCTTGGACTCGGTCTCTTCCGCTCAGAAGGACAAAGGCCGCAAGCCACAGCCTAAGCCCTTTCGTCCTTCTGCGCCCGCGGCGCGCCCGGCCCAGCAACGTCAGGGCCAACAGGCTCGAGCTTGGTATCCCAAACCCAAGCCGTCGGCTTCCTCCAACAGGAAGCAGGGAGGTAAAGGCCCAGGAGGTCCCTCGGCCGGTCCCTCCTCCAAGCCTGCCCAGTGACGGGCTGAGGGGTGTCGCCCCCATCCCTGTCACCTCACCCCTGGTTCCCCCCGTGGGGGGACGGCTCAGACACTTCCTTTCCGCCTGGTCCGCTGTTACCACGGACAGGTGGGTACTGGAGGTGGTGGGAAAAGGCCTACCTCTAGAATTCGAGCAGGCCCCGCCCTTCAGAGCCGTCGCACCTCGGGGGGGCCTCGGGGTCCGCAGCCTCACTGGCGGCTCGTTGAGCCGACATCACTCTCCTCCTCCAAAAGGAGGTGATCACGGAGGTAGAGGACCCCCCTTTAGACCTGGGGTTCGTGTCCAGGTATTTCCTGGTTCTGAAACGGACGGGGGGCTGGCGCCCCATTCTCGACCTACACGACCTGAACAAGTTCCTAAGGTCTCGGACCTTCAGAATGGTCACTCTGGCGCAGATAATACCATCTCTGGAACACGGCGTGTGGTTCTGCTCTCTGGACCTACAGGACACGTTCTTTCACGTCCCTATCCGTCAGTCACATCGGAGGTTCCTCCGCTTTCGAGCGGAGGGATCCCTCTTCGAGTTCCAAGCCATGCCCTTCGGCTTATCTCCAGCTCCCAGGGTCTTCACCAAATGCATGGCAGTGGTGACAGCATTCCTGCAGCGCAGAGGGGTCCGGGTGTACCCTTACCTGGACGATTGGCTGATAGCAGCCCCCTCCAGAAGGGAGGTGGGCGGTCAGAGATCTGGCCTCCAGGTTTGCTCTCAAGTCGGCCTTCTCATCAACAAAGGCGAAGTCGGACTTGAGCGAAGCAGGTGATCCTGTTCATCGGGGCAGAGCTCGACTCTCTTCGAGCCAGAGCACGGCTCCCGGCGGACAGGGCCGAGGTTCTTACCTCCTTTGCCCAATCATTTCTGGTTGGGCAATCGCACCCTGCCCGGGACTTCCTGTGCCTCCTGGGTCTCATGGCATGCGCCCCCTTCAGTGGGGACTGGCCAGCCGGTGGTCATAATGCTGCGATCCATTTGACCAGCCAGTGACAGTGACCCAGGAGATGTGGAATGCTCTCCAGTGGTGGACCGTTCCATCCCATCTGCAGGAGGGCATCCCGTTTGTCCGCCCCGAGCCGACGGTCTCTATCAACCGATGCCTCTCTGTTGGGTTGGGGTGCCCATCTGGGGGAACACCGAGTGCACGGCCTCTGGTCCCCGCGGGAGTCCCGATGCCACATCAACCTGCTGGAGCTCCGAGCGGTCCGCCTAGCTCTCACCGCCTTTGCTCCTTTTCTCCGGGGTCAAGTGGTCAGAGTCCGACGGACAATACCACGACCATGTACTACCTGAACCGCCGAGGCGGGATGCGCTCCATGCTTCTATGCAGGAAGCTCTCCGCATTTGGTCACTGTCGCGCAGCCTGGAGGAGGATCTCCTGGCCATTCATGTGGCAGGGCGTCCAATACCCTGGCCGATGCCCTGAGCCGGATAGGGGCTGCATCTCACGAGTGGTCTCTCCTGCCGGAGGTAGTACAAGATCTGTTCTCCCTCTGGGGCACACCTCAGGTGGACCTGTTTGCCTCCAGGGAGAATGCGAAGCTGAGGCTGTTTCATGCCCGCCCCCCTCAGCAGGGCTCGCTGCAGGGGGATGCCTTCTCGAGGCTGTGGACCCCGGGCCTCTTTTACGCCTTTCCCCCATTTCCCTTGATTCACAAGGTGCTTCTCAAGACAAGGAGGGACAAGGCGCAGGTGATTCTGATAGCCCCAGACTGGCCCTCCAGTTACAGGTACCAGATGATCTCAGCCTCAGCTCCAGGCTCCTGAGGCAGCTTCCAGCTCACCCGGACCTGCTCTCAGTCAATCAGGGGAAGGTGTTCCATCCGGACCTTCAATCCCTGCACCTGACGGCCTGGTTCCTGAGTGGCTAGAGTTCCAGGCCTTGGGTCTTTCCGACGAGGTCCTCAATGTTGTTGAAGCGTCCCGTAAGGAGTCGACCAGGAAATGCTATGCCTTCAAATGGAAGAGGTTTTCCATTTGGTGTCAGGATCAAGGGCTTAGACCCTTCCTCCTGTTCCCTGGCAAGCATTTTGGACTATTTATGGTCCCTTTCTAGTCAAGGGCTTAGGTTGTGACCCTAAAGGTGCACCTGGCAGCCATCTCTGCTTACCAGGCGCGGGCGGGGGGCAGTCAGTGGCGCAGGGAGGTGGTCTGGCGCTTTTCAAGGCCTTGATCACATTTCCCCTCCGGTGCGAGAACCTCCACCTCCGTGGGATTTACTGCTGGTACTGGCAAAGCTCATGGGCAAGCCATTCGAACCAATGCACAGGTGTGAACTCTCTCACCTGTTGTGGAAGACCGCCTTCTTGGTGGCTATCACGTCAGCCAGAAGGATGGGAGAACTCCAGGCGCTCTGCATTGAGTCTCCTTACCTGGTTTTCCACAGGGACAAGGTTGTCCTCGCCCCACCGAAATTCCTTCCAGAAGGTGGTGTGAGTTTCACCTTAACCAGGTGTTCACTCTGCGGTGTTCTACCCCAATCACACCTCGGAGGCTGAATACAGGCTCCATACTTTGGACCCTAGAAGGGTGCTCGCTTATTATAAGGAGCGCACGGCTGAAATTCGGGGAGAGGTTCGCCAGCTGTTTGTCACCTACGCTGAAGCCGCACCTGGCAGACCTGCAGCCAAGCGGACGATAGGCAGGTGGGTCACCTCCTGCATAGATCTCTGCTATAAGTTGGCGGGCATGGAGCCTCCCAGAGGGATAAGAGCTCATTCTACCCGTCATACTGCTGCATCGGTGGCTGCTTCCAGGGACGTCCCTATCCAGGAAATCTGCAGGGCTGCTACCTGGAAGTCAGCACACACCTTTATTACCCATTACCACATCGACCTTGAGTCACGCCGGGATGCTGGTTTTGGGGCCTCGGTTCTCCAGTCTTTATTCCCTAAGTAGGGGGTGTGCGCCTTGCTTCCCTCCTCCCGGAGAACTGCTAGGAGTCTGCCAATAAGTGTGGATGAACAACATATCCATGTCCCTAGAAATACAGGTTACTCACCTGTAACAGGAGTTCTAGGAATGGTATATGTTGTTCATCCTCGTTTCCGATCTCCCGGCCTCGACGCTTACCTGAGCTTCCAGCGGGCCAGATCTGGCGTCATGGGGCGGAGCCGAGAGTTTTACCACCCGGGTGGGTGGGAGGAGCCAGCCTGAAGACCTTCCGGCAAGATTTAAAGCGGCAAGGATACCTGCCAATAAGTGTGGATGAACAACATATACCATTCCTAGAACTCCTGTTACAGGTGAATAACCTGTATTTACCTACTACAGGAAAATCCATGGCCTTAGTCTGGGTAGCCTGTGAAAGGCTAGTACTTCTGAGCCAAGCATGTCTTCCGAGAGACACAGATGTAGCCATGACTCTAGATGCCACATCACTGGAGTCCATAGCAGCATGAAACTGCATTTTGGATGCCTTAATTCCATCAGCAGCCACCTCCTCCAGCTCCTTGGCTAGCTGGGGAGATGCCTGTTTAGCCAGTTCCAGAACTGTATCCCATCTGGATTTCTGGTACCTGGCGGTGTAGGCCATATAAGTAGCCCGCCTGAGTCCCAAAGAGGATGCCAAATACTGTTTTTTGGCCATGGCATCCACTTTCCTGGAGTCCTTATTCGGGGTGTGTGAAGCCAAAGGAATGTCAGCCCTGTCACAGGCTGCAGCCTGCACCACCCCAACATGGCTGCAATGACTATAAAGGAACTCCGTAGCTGAGCCTGATAACAAATATATCCTGTCCATTCTCTTATCCACAGGAGGTATTGAATTAGGAGTTTATAAAATTTTGTGTGTCTGTTTCCCCAAGGATTTATGAAGAGGAATAGACAGCCTTTTGGACTCTGGGATGTCCATCATTTCCACAAAATCAGGCTCTTCATCCTCCTCCTGCGGCTGCTCCAACCAAGGGAAGCTGCAGGGTTTCTGCCACCTTTTTGTAGAACAACCAATGTGAAGGGGACTCGGAGAGCCTGGGAGGAGGGACACCTGAGGGCCTGTCTGGTGAGATGTCCGGTTCAATGGGCACATCCAGACCTCCCTCATCCTCATCACCGGGATAGTCTTTGTCTCCCTCCCACTCCTCATAATAAACATCTGGATCATAATCTGGAGGAGACAGATCCGACCGAACCAACCGCCGAACCAGCAGTACCGGTTCGGACGGAACCGGTCTAAGCAATTGAACAATGCTAATCGCTTTGGCTATTTCGTCCGCAGTTGGAGAGTGCGATACAGGATCCGAACTGGCAGACTTTCATTTCTTTTTCGATGGAACCGACCCCTCAGAGTCGGCTCTCCTTTGGCCCGAAGAGGTATCGCCTAGATCAGTAGGCACCCCCCTCAGGTTCGGCTGCAACCAACCGGGCTGGCCATCCGGATCTACGGACTTCTCGGCCTCCCTTTCCTTCAACCTACTCAATCTCTTTTCTAGAGTGGTTTTGGGAAAGTTCTTACAAATTTGGCAGTCTGACTGGAGGTGGTCAAACCCCAGACAATAAACACAGACGAGGTGGGGGTCAGCCTTGGCAAAGGCCTCCCCACACTCAGTACAGTGTTGAAACCCAGTGGGACCAGTTTTCTTCTTGGGTTTCTCAGACATGGCCAACCTACCAAAATTACCCTATAGCAGCTTTCAAGCCAGGTAATAACAACCGATCAGTAACAAACCGTGTCACAGGTTTGAAAAAGAACCAGGAAAAGGTCTGGATCTTTGGAAAACCGATCGGTACCGGAACACCACTCTAATCCCAGAAATATTAATTTAAGATAGAAGAAAACACAAGGACGGTTCCAACCGGACTGACCGAAAAGAAAGCGAAGAAACAATTTCCACACAGATTTTAAAATTAAATACAGTCACTAACTATCTACAACACTACCTGTACTGTAGACAGAGGCTGGAAAATAATAAGAAGAATTGGTTTTAACCGAACGCTTTACTTTTACCGAACCGAGCAGAGGAAATCTCCGGAGCGACTTCACTGTTAGGCAGAGTAAAGAATCTGACGGTTACACTGGGAAGTACCACAGACAGAGGTTTGAAAACCGAGCTCGAGCTCAACGTTCTATGCTCCTGCACAGAGTTAACTCTTTCCTCTCCGGGGCAGTTCAAGTGCTGGGGCTAACTGCATTATGTCTGAATACAGCAAGACTCCATGTTGTTTGAAATAGTGGATTACAGTCCTTCTCTGCAAATGTCTATGAATACATTTTAGAAATATGTGATATAAAGCGAGAGTCAGCTGAGTTATGAGTTAAATATTTTTTTCCCAGGGCTACGAGGATTGATAGTGTCCATTTAATCTCAAAGTTGTTGTTTTGCCTTTCATTCTTTTCACTGATTGTGTTTCCCAGACTAATCAAATGTCTTTTTCTTTTCATATAGCTGTTTCTCCCATCAGGATGCCGGCAGGTGCGGCGTCAACTCTCCCTCACTTGACAGAGCTATGTTCGGCCCATCAGGGTGACATGAACCCTGCCAGTGTCCCTTTTCAGTTTTCTCCCATTCCCAGTTGCTGGGGTGCGCATATCAGTGTGCATACATGGAGGCGCACGCCAGCTGCAGAGTCCCACAGCGCCCTCCTGTCTGTTGTCATCCCTAACCCGCACTACCACAGGCCCCCACTGGTGGCAGTTGTTTGGTGGGAACAACAATCCACCTTCTCTGGGAGAGGAGAGCAGTCCTGCGTATGCTCGATCCTCTCCCACCCTGGCCAACCCCCAGCAACCTGCGCTCACTACCGAACACAGGTCGCCGGTGTGGCAGGATGTAAGGTCTCAGGGCCTCAGCATTCCACATCACTGGGCCGGCTATCCAATGGCATTCTACAGATTTCTCTCATGATAGTTTTTTTTTCTTCTATAAGTAGTTTTTGTGGCTTTTTTCCTTTTTCCCCTTGACCAGGTACCTCGGCAGACACAGGCGCGCGTGTGTGTGGAGGCGCACACACACACCAGGTACCAGCTCAGCCCCTTCCGCCTCACCCCAGGCAATCACCTTCAACCCCCCCCACACTTCCCATCGGACCTCCACCTAATGGGAGCAGAACTACCGGGAAGGAGGGGAGAGGACACCCACCCCGGGAAGGGAGAGCTGCTGTTGGCTGCTCGATCCCGCCCCCTCCATGTCAGCACCCCGACCCAAGGTCATTCCCGAACCCAGGTTGCCGGCACGAGGTAAGGCGTCCAGTGCCTCAGCGCCACCGGGCCCGCCTCACGACAGTTTTTTAAACTGCCATAGAAGAAAAAAACTGGCAGAATTTTTGGTTTCACTTTTCAATATTTTACTGGTTTCCTTGTTTTCAATTTGATTTAAAAAGAAGAGAACTATTCAGCCTTTCAGGGCAGTTCCGCAAACAGAGCTGAACAGTTAAGATTTGACAGGATGTTCTTTCAATACCAATGTTACCTACCAACATTAAAGAGACAGTATTTCCTTAAATTAACAAATATAATTTATTTATACAACGTAGGTGAGAGCCACACTTTACAGATAAACAGTTTTAGTCAGTGAAGCATTCTAAATTAAGATAAAACATTTATCTTTATTTCAGTCATTTATCTTCACCTTAGGTCACAAAGGAACCCTTAACCAATGGGAGAGCAGCTTGAACAATACCAAGATGATACATGAAATTATTTCCTTAATTTAACACGAAACAGAAATGTTCACATGAAACTTACTATACAACCAGTTGACAGCCTATGAGCATCTGAGCTGTTACGGCTCTGCACAGGAAATATCTTAATCAACTAGTTGGCAACTTTCATTGCAGTCACATAAGAAAATGGATTGCAAACTAGTTGCACAGTGAGTTTAATGTTAACTATACCATGTGTGTGTGTATATATATATATATCTATATCTATATATAGTTATATATAGATATATATATATATATATACACACACATATATATATATACATATATATATACATATATATATACACACACACACATAAAATCCTGTACTGTGATTGGTGGAATCTGATCACACGGCCGTGGTATATCCTATGATGAACAATATTCTATTTTCATTTTTTTTTCTCAGCACAAACCCATCTTACCACAGTGTTAAGTTACAACACTCCAAGGCTGTGCATACTGTATATTCTGTTGTGCACACCTTGGGGATATTTGGATGGTAGAGTTGTAGCACACAGTTTCATTACACTAGAACTGCACTCACTGTACATCATATTTACTGTAAAATCATTCAATTAAAATAATGTTTTTAAACCGACTTCAGCTGAAACCATAGATAAAAGGGGCAAATAATGAAGAAAAACACTGAAGCAATAACTCAAAAAAAGAAAAAAAAAGCATGCAGCTTTGAAAATCTACATGTGGAAATCTGCTTTATATTAGTAATGCTCGAGGAGTATCACAGGAACTTTTTTTTAAAAAAACTTAACATTATACTACTTTAAAATTTTAAAAACACCTAAAAAAGTGTTGATTTTTCAAGAAAGTTTTTATAAAATGCAGACAGTTTACATAGTGGAATTCCCAAAATGTTGCCATGTTTGTGATCTTTAATACTCCACAAGTAACAGGCCCACTAACACTGATGTAACAGAACCCCCCCCCCAAAAAAAAAGGTTTTCGATACTGAATCAAAACTGGAACTGGCAACCTGCTCTGTACTTCCCAAAAAGGAAAAGACTTCTGACCGGAAGGCAAACAGGGCAAAAGAAAGTAAAGAGAAAGGTCAGCTGCTTTTATGCCCAGCACTTGAGGCAGAAAATATAAGCACGTGTGGCACAAGTTTGTCCCGAATTTCTTTTGCTAAAAATAAACCTCGAAAAAGCAAAGACATAAAACTCCATGCTGTACAGTGACACTTTTGGGGTGCATGTATTCCAAAATGTGATAACCAAGTTTTATTTATAAACAAAAGAATCTGCATACACATAAGCACAAGTGAGCATGTGTGCGTGCATAAGCACACACCGAAAAACACACACAAAAACCTACAAGTATAATTAACTCCCTTTGGTAGAAAGTATAATAAACAATGTCCTGTGTCTTTAACACACATACTAATTCCAAGCCACCTGTTACTATGGTACACAATAAAATAGTAAACTTATGTTAGCACAAAAAAGCAGGATCCTTTCAATAAAAAAAGACTGAGAATATGTACAGAATTATTTACAAAAATAACAACGTTAAGCAGTGTTTGTTTGAACTGTGTGTGTAAGAGCCTATGTGTGATGCTGAGAGACTAGCAATTCAACAGGTACAGTACATATGGACTGGCACCAGTCCCAAACCATTCCAGTAGGTCTGGCTTCAAAGGGTACAGACTTGCTCTGAATTTTATATTCCTCCCATACTTGAAATAAGCACCAAGTCTCAAAGGCTTCTCTGCTTTATTTATGTTTTGTAACAAGGCTTTGTGTTTTCAGGTAAGTTTTACTAAAATAAAAGGGACTCGGACTGAAGCCCTAAATTCCACAGATCTTTCAGGAGTTTGAATATACAGCTACAGTAGTTTGATCAATGTATAATCACTGTATGTTGCTCAGCTGGTCTGCTTTCTTTTTTTCTCCACACCACGGAACCTTAATGAACAGTGGACAGTGCAGGTTAAAACTCCTCATAGTTCATCTTCCACATTTGTTTTCAATATTTCGCTTCCCTGATATTCTTAATTTCAAGGGACATTTGCAAGAAAACAGGGTCTGTGTGTCTCTACTGGCTTCCGCTGACTATTCCCAACCTAAAGTGCTAATACTGCGACTTTCTGTTTCCATAGAAACTACGCTGATGCCACAAGCAAAGAAAGTATAGTCTCCACTGGCAGAGGGCAGCAGCAGGGGCTGATGACCTCTAATGGACAAAGATACCATTTTTGTTCAAATATTCTTATTTATAAAGGGGAAGAAATGTGCAGAAACAATGAAAAGTATGGTTTTAAGTGCATTCAGAGTGTAAAATGCATTAAGGAACTGGTCTACATTCTTGTAGTGGTTCCATGTGGCTCACGCTCAATAAAATGAGAAGGCGTTACTAACCTGTGGCTGTCTTTCTTTCTAGTGGCATGCATACTGTATGTGGTATGTTGTGGAAATGTCTGGGACTCCCAAAATATTTGGGTTCAAATGTGCCTTCTACCCCCCTCCAGATGCTTCATCCCAACAATCAGATGCTCTACCATTCAGAGGGGGAGACCACACCGTACTAAAACCAGCACTAGTTGAAGAATGCCTGGGGTGGTGTGGGTAGGTCAATGGAAATATACTACTAGAGGAGCTATGGTCAGCTACACAATCTGTTCCTCTAATGCAGATTTATCCATAACCACACGAGACAAGAAGCAATACGGAAGAAGGGTCTGAGGGCTTACTTAAGGAATATGCTTCAGAGGAAGCCGGTCACAAAACTGTACTTAATAGTAAGTCCAAGGGTTTGGGTATGATGAGGTGTAACTACTTATTACTTGAGGCCAGAACACTTAGTAATTGGCTGCTGTGCAGGGAATTGCTCTCTTTATAAACGCCCTAAACAGGGCTGGTTTGGTGGCATGGCAGTAGTGCTATTGCCTACCATACCAATGACCCGGGAACAGGAGCAGACACAGGTCATTCGAGGGTCAGTCTGGGAAGAGAGGATAATGTGTCCTAGGGTCAGCTCTCTTCTCTCAGGGGGGATGCGGGGGGGTCTAGTGTTACACTACCACCCTGCCACTAAGAAGGTGCAAAAAGCCTTGCATTAGAGCGGCAGGTCAGGCATGAGACAAAGTGCAACTAGCCAGCAGATTCTGATGCTTCTAACTCAAAGCCTAGCCTACTGATTTTCCCTCCATGGGTGCTGTGTGTGTGGGTGGCAGAACTGTGAAGAAACACAGTTAAAAAAAAAAAGCAAGCCAACCTGGTAGTGCAGCAGTAGTGGATTCCGGAGAAGTCAGCATCCAAAGGACAGCTCTCCTCCCTAGAAGAGAAGAAAGGACACTGTGTCCCGCTACCTGACTGCCACCTGTTGAAAACCAGGTGGTTAAGCATTGGGCGCACTTTGAGGGGGAGAGGGGGCAGCTGCTGGACACCAGCATACGTGTAAGTGTCACTGCATGCCGGCACCCTCAAGTGAAAATATGGAGAAGAAAATCCCTGGTCTGCTGGGACAATGTTGGCACTCTGTGCAGGCCACCCCACAACTGACAATGCAGGCCAGAAGGTCAGCAATGGGGCTTGGGTGGACAGGTAACAAATCACACTAACACAAAAAAAAAAAAATGCATAATACGTGCAAAGAAGCCAGAAGTCACTGGAGAATAACTCCCACCTCCCCCCGATATTCACAGAAGTGGGAATAAAACTGGAGGGATCTGATAAGATCGGGGAAAAAATTCACTAGCTTGAGAGAGACAGGCTGGCACGTACAGGGTACTTCAGAACTTTCTAAATATTCTGGGTATCCATCCCACACATGCACGGAATATGCTGCTAGGAGTGAGGGGCTGTGGATGGTCCGTGTTTTTAGAATGCTGAGCCAAACTGCTTCCTAGCACCATAATAGCAAAAGACTGTACCTGTTGATCACTACTTGAGAAGCAATGTTACAGAGAACTGTAAGGTGGGAAGATTCTTATTCCTTGTGCCCCCACACACCTTGCATGATTATGGTGTGTTGAATATTGTGCCATATTTTACTCTGTATTTGTTAATGCTCATGTAATGTAGGATTTCCCTCTCGCAGGTGGTAGAACAAGGCACCATTCCCTCAAGTCCTTCTCCCATCAGCCACTTGCAGGTCTCTGTCGCCATTTCAGGTATTACATGCTCTTTGGTCCACTTGTCCACCCAAGCCTGGAATCGCTGGTGTAGCCTCTTGCTTACTCGCTCGTGAGACTGGAAAAATTACAGGCAAACATTATTTCTTAACCGACAGGCTGTTCTGAGAAAATATAGTTGTGTAACAGATTTCAGCAGAAAATTAGCATACAGTACTCTTAAGCAGATACGTGTCCCCCAGTAGTTAATGCAAGCTGATGTAGCAGTTGGCTAACACTTGCAATCATCTTAATGAAATGAATGAGAATGAGAAACTGTCCGTCTTTCTCAGGGCACGCGAGACATGTTATCCTACCCTGCCACTCTAGCACCTTACAGGTAGAAATCTGACTTCATAGGATTCAGTGCCACCCTTTATTGTTAGCCCGAGACAGGACTTTACGGTTTTATCCAGTTCACCTTCTGCACTTGCATAGGCAATTTGTGGAAACAGCAGCTTAACAAATGTGACTGTATTCGGGTTTTAACCAGTGCTTTAGGGAATGTTCTCAGACTTATTCTGAGCCTTTATCTTGGCAGTCAGAAACAGGATTTGATCGGGTCCGGCCTGGTGGCGCTGAGGGTTGAGGCACTGGACGCTACACCTCGTGCCTTGCCGGTGACCCAGGTTCAGTGACGGATTCAGGTTGCTGGGGGTCGGCCGGGGAGAGGGACTGAGCGCCTGACGGCTGCTCTCCCTCCCTGGGGAGCGTTGCAAGCTAGCCCTGCCGCATTACTGCCATCTCCTGGGTGAATCTGCGTATTGGCAGTGCGGTTGGGGAAGCCAATGGAAGGGAGGGGCTGACGTTGGCTGAGGGCCCTGAGCAGAGACGTGTCTCAGCGCACCTCCGCCTTACTGGCCCTCCTCGAGTGCAGACGTCAGCAGGGAAGGGCACAGAACAAGGAAATACCCTGCCCTGGATCTAGGCGACGAACCCTCTGCACGTCTAAGGTAGGAACCTGGGGCAGACTCCATTGTGCGCGTGCTCTCTTGAGGATCAGGGAGAGGTTTGGGGAAAGCGTCTCCTGCGCCCTGCCTGGAGGGTAACTGAGAAGCCCTGAAGGTACTTGGAGCGCGCATCACTCTAGGGAGCGGACTCCTCAGTCCTATTGAAGACGTCTCTGAGAGGTGCAGTGGGGAGCTCTGAGAGAGGGATCAAGGGCAGCAGAGACCATCTTTCGGATGAGACATTAAACCGAGGTCCCACCTGCCTGGACTGGTGGTACTTCAGGAGGATGTTAAAGATCCCGTGGCACTTATCGAAAAGAGTAGGGGAATTTCCCCGCTGTCCTGGCCAAATTTCCCTCATTCACTAAAAATACCACCAACAGCTTAATCTGGTTCAAGGTCTGTTGGCATTCATCTGCATCCCCCTCCCCCGGGTCGTGCCTGAAAATAGGCAGAAGTTGTCTAGTGCACTTACAAAAACTAAATAAATAATAATAATAAAAAAAATAAGTAAAAAAAAAAAAATAGGATTTGATCACCAAATCAAACACAAATTCCAATTCTATTTTGTAAAGTAACTTCGCCACTTTAGAGAAAAAAATGTCGAAAGACACTATTTAGACCCAACTGTAAGCATATTTTATAGATTTTATGTATTGTTATTCCTTTTATTCTTCTCTACTATTCTACTTTACATGGAGACAGGATCCCTGTCCCCTGCAGTTGAGATCTGCTCCTGTTTAATTCTTGGCTAAAGACACAACCCCTTCTGTGACATCATAATTACTGCCACAGCAACAACATGTGATGTCACAGAGAATATAAACTCTAACAAAGGATTAGGCAGCAGGATCAGATCAGCTCTAGGGACAGCGATCTGGTTTGCACGCAAAATACAGAAACGTTACGAAATACAAGCTGTATTGGGTCTAAATGTTTTGCTTTTCAAAGTGTTCTCTGAAGTGACAACCACATCTTAAACGATATCTTATATATATTTTAAAATAACGAATACACAGGTCAGCTGACTGGTGTAGTGCAGGCCCTCTATGCTGCCATGTACTACAAGAGGCCGGTTTTAAGTTGGATACAGGGTTCCTGGCCCTGCAGAGATGGCACAGTACATGCTGTGAAGGCGAGATGCTCAGTCTCCACAACTGCTGAAGACACCTGCTACTTGAATCTCCCTGCTGGCTGGCCTCAGCTAGAGGAAATGTGCATCAATGACTGTCCAAAAGGATTCCACTTGTTTTATCTAATGCTTACAGTGGTTTTTCAGTTTTTTGAGGAAAAAAAAAAACAAAACAAAACTGACAGTTGGCAATAGTAGGATTCAGCTCTCATAACACTCCAAAACTGTCTGAATTTCAGAACATTCTCTCTTTTTTTTTAATTTTATTACATATATAGAGCTTTTTCTCCGCAGCCATATTCATCTGTCAGGGATCTACTCTGTTCTGGTCTACCAACCCCCCATTCTCCCTCAGGTCCAATGCCATCCACACATCTCCCATGGTTTTCCCTACATGGCAGGAGCTTCGTTGGCGGGCCTCGTCTCCCACAACCTCCCAAAGCAGCCCACTACGAGGACTAGGATCCAGTGTCTGGCGGGCACTAGTACCCAGAGGAGGCCAGGACCCCAGGCTGTCAAACAGACTACATGGGTTTTTCTCTCAGGTTCCTCCCTCCTTTCCTTGGTGTGTGCACAGCTCCCAAGGGCCTCAGCTATAAGCAGTGACACCCTGTAGAGGAAGCAAGCCCCCTTGGCCCACTGCAAGGGCCTCTGCTACAGTCAGGCCTGCCTCCTGATGGGGAGTCCCAAGCTAGTCCAGAAAGAACAGTAGATCTTCAAGAGAATCTCCCCCCACTGAGCCACACCTTTGGAACTGTAATCCATCTGCATCAGGCCCACTCAGAAACTTTCAATAGCCAGGAGACGCCCACGATGACATGCAATGTCAGCACCTATATAACATGGGTGGCCCTACTGCTTGTCAGTTCCACACTGGAGAGGAGCTCAAACGGCCTCTTATCTGGAGGAACCAGGAGACCATAGAAACATAAGATTGCCAACAGATAAGGACTGCTAGGCCCATCGAGTCTGCCCATTTTCCCTACCTGCATACTTTGGCACCTCTCAAATGAGACTGACCGTCTAGCTGATAGGCAGAGGTATAGAGAGGCCTGGAACAAATGCAGGTGGGCACTACACAAGGCCAAGGCTGAGCACTATAAAGCTGCCCTCACCTCTACCTGGGGCACAGGGTGCAAATTCTGGAATAATATCAAGTAAATCGGTGGCAAAAACCCTAACACCCCCCCCCCCCCAAACCAGATAGCTGTTGATGGGCATCTGACCTCCGACTCCTCCAATATAGCCTCGGCCTTCAACCACGTTTTCACAAACCTCAGCCATGTCCTCCCTCCTAACTTCTTCGACCCACTCCCTGACCGGTCCCCCCCTCCCAGCTTACTCCTCCCTTTCACCTACAGTGTATCATACTCAAGGCTGCTGAGCCTAATCTTAATAACACTCTAAGCCACTATCACTATAGTACTGACTCCTTGGATCTGAGGCTTCTCCGGCTCACCCTCCATGATGTACTCTACCCCCTCACCCATATTCTCAACCGTTCTCTCTGCCAAGGTAAATTCCCCTCCCTTTGGAAATCTGCCTCCATTACCCCCATATTTAAGAGTGGGGACCGTACTGCCGCCAATAACTACCGGCCCATCTCTATCCCCCATCCAAAGCCCTCGAGCGCATTGTCTATGACCAGCTCACTGACCACCTTAACAAACATGACCTTCTCTGTAAACAGCAACATGGCTTCCACAAAGGGCACAGTACTACTACAGCCCTTCTGGAATTCACCGCACACATCCACTCCGCATTAGACAAAGGCCACACCATTGGCGCTGTATTTGTTGACCTTACTAAGGCATATGACACCGTCAATCACTCCCTCTTGCTAGTCACTCTCTCCAACATTGGCTTCTCACAGGATGCCCTATACTAGTTCACAAACTACTTATCGGGCAGGTACCAACAGGTCAAAATCGGCACTACCCTATCCAATAGGCTCCCAGTTCTCTTAGGGGGGTCCCTCCTTGGTCCCCTTTTCTTCAGTCTTAACCTTAACTCCCTACCTAGCACCTGCTCTGGCAACCTACTGCTATATGCGGATGATGCTGTCCTTTATGCATCCAGCCCTGACCCTCTGCAACTCCACCAAACCCTCCAGTCCTCCTTTAACGAAGCCGAACAGTGGTTCACTGCTCAATGCCTTATACTGAACTACATGAAGACCAAGTTCATGATTTTCTCCCACCCCAGAACACTAGGAAGGAACTCTGTCCCCAGATTTTAACTGCTGATCTAACCCCTCTCGAACAAGTGGACTCCATCAAATATCTAGGCATCACCCATGACCCGGCTCTCGATTTCCACCAGCACATACACCACCTGTCCACTGCCCTTAATGTCCACCTTGGCTTGCTCTACCGATTTAAACATTGCCTTACCCAAGACGCCCTCCAACTTGCAGTCTCGTCCTCTATCCTCTCCCTCCTCGACTACAGCATATTCATTTATAGCACTGCCACCACCTTGGCCCTTAGTAGGCTCCGTCTCTCCCTCAACAAAACCTATCGCCTTGTACAGGACTGCGATCGCCTCACCCATACCTGCTCACTATAGGACTCCATTAACTGGCTTAACTTAGACAACAGGATCAAGTTCCACACCTGTCTTATGGCCCAAAAAAAAAAAAAAAAAAAAATCACCCTAGGCCCCCTCCCCCGGTTTCACCTCCTTAATCTATCCGTCTACAGCCCCAAAAGTAACTCGTAGCTCCAGCAAGAAACTTGTCACAGTTCCCCGATGTCAAACCTCCCAATTTCAAAGGTCCTTAAACTTCAAGGCCCCCACATGGATGAATGGCCTACCCAGCTTCATCACAAACGAAAATTCTATCGGCCTCTTCAAAATCCACCTTAAGGGACATCTCCAGTCCTTAAACTGCTGTGACTGCTATTGAACCTGTCACTCGCTCCTCCCCCCACCATGACAATGGCCTCTGGCTGGCTTGCCCCCTTTTTTTTTTTTTTTATTACATGCTTATCTGTGTCACCCTAAGTTTGTTAGGTCCTGATTGCGAGCCTTATTTTGTGCTTTTACCATGTATCTAGCTTGATCCGTTTCCTGCAATGTATTTTACCTTAATACTGTATTGTCCAATCTGTGTGACGTGGAACCTTTGTAAATGAGTCTTTGACTCAAAGGTACTTTCTGAATCCTGAATAAATAAATAAATAATTAATAAAATAAATAATGTTGACCCTGTATGGTCATCAGTCTAGCCCCCCTTTCCCATATCTAGTGTTCCTTTATGCCTATCCCATGCATGTCTGAATCCCCCCACTGTGCTTGCCTCCACCACCCCCTTGTGGCAGGCTATTTCAGGCGTCCACTACCCTTTCAGTGAAGAACTTCCTCACATTTCCCCTCAATCGTCCCCCCTCCAATCTCATGTGTCCTCTTGTTCTTGCCCCTCTCCTATACTAAAACTTGTCCCCCACCTGCATCTCATTTATGCCTTTAAGATACTTAAAGGTCTCAATTATGTCACTGCGTTCTCTCCTCTCTTCCAGCGTATACATGGTAAGGTCCTTCAGTCTCTCCTCACATGTCTTCAGGTGCAAGCCCTGTACCATCTTAGTTGCCCTTCTTTGGACCACTTCCACCCTGTCAATGTCCTTATGAAGACGTGGCCTCCAGAACTGCACACCGTGCTCCAGATGAGGACTCACCAGTGTTTTGTACAGTGGCATCACCACCTCCCTTCTCTGGCTCGTGATGCCCCTACCTATGCACCCCAACATGCTACTGGCTTTCCCTACAGCCTTTGTACACTGTCTGGCCACTTTAAAGTCATCTGTGATAATCCTGAAGTTTTTTTCTTCCCTGGTGGCTGCTAGCAGTCCCCCCTATCCTGCAGCTCTCTGCAGGGATTTTTCACCTCAAGTGCATGATTTTGCACTTTTTTGCATTGAACTTCACTTGCCACACTTCGGACCACTCTTCTAGTTTTTCCAGGTCCCTCCTCATACTATCTGCCACATCTGATGTGTGTATGCTATTGCAGATCTTGGTGTCATCTGCAAATAGGCAAACCTTTCCTACCAGCCCTCCTGCAACATCGCTAATGAAGACATTGAAAAGGATTGGCCCCAGGACCGATCCCTGAGGCACCCCACTAGTCACCTCTTTTTCCTTGGATTCCATTTACCACCACTCTGCTTCCTATCCTCCAGCCAGTTCCTTACCCAGTTCGCTACCTTTTGTCCCACCCCCAGGCTGGCCAGCTTGTTCATCAACCTTCTATGTGGTACGGTGTCAAAGGCCTTGCTGAAATCAAAGTAGGCAACACCCACTGTTCCCCTGGTCCACGAAGTACAGTTACGCAAGAACTTACCGTAACAGTAGATCTTCGACATGAGCTCTTGCAGTAGGTAACAATGTTAGGACTAAGCCGCTAGGTACCAGGACCACATGAAAAATTTCTAGCTAGCAGTCTACAATGGGGGAATGCCTCCTGACATCAGCACGTCGATATCCGAGCTGGTATAAAAGGGGCGGTCCCCCACACCCACCTCGGTTCCCCCGCCGGAGATCCTGAGACGAGGTCCAACAGGAGAAAAAGAGGACTCCTGTAGCCAAGAAAGGCTGAGATGGAAAGAGCGGAGGGGGCTGGAGGGAGGGGAAAATGTGCCTACTGCAAGAGCTCCTCTCGAAGATCTACTGTTATGGTAAGTTCTTATGTAACTGTACCATCTTACTTCGAGGGGTCTCTTGCAGCAAGCAGTAACCATAAGGACTGAATCCCAAGCAGTGCCATGGTGGGGGAGGGTAAACCCCTCCGGAGGAGGAATGATCACTGCAGTATGCAGAAAGGGAAAAGAGGCCCAACCAGACCCCTGGCTTGGGGCTAGCCCTCTGAAAAAGATGGTAGCAGGAGGAATGCCCTGTCAGGGACAGACAGGGGCAAACCCCAAAGGAGGCCAAGGGACAGGATAGCCAAAAGTATTTGGAGCCTGAGAGCTACCAAACATGCAGCCTAATCTCACCCAAGGAGATAACCCTCCTCCATCCTTCTGAAGAAACAAGACAATCAGAGATGGACTGAACCGGGAGAAAGCAATGTCCCCCCAATGTCAGTCATACTCCAGAGCCAAACTGGCTCATTACATGGTGCAAAGTAACTCCCCAAAATCTTAGGAGATTTCACAAACGTGTCCCAGGGTTAAGAGACCCCTGGGAAGAAACCCTCCTGCAAGAGGAAGGGAACTGGGCCTCTGACAGGCATCAGAAGGATTCCCCAGGGAAGGTACCTATTCGCGTCTGAAAGCCGGAATGAAAGAAAAACTCAAAGCCTTACTTGCTTTGAGAAGCAGAGAAAGAGGGGTCTTCCCCCTCTCCCTCGGGGCCTGAATGTCCCTAGGGCAGAGGGATCTGACTGGAAGGCCTGTCCAGAAGAGAAAGGGACTGTCAAAAATGACCCTTCTTCCCCAGACGATACTGGGAGACCCCAGTAAGACCCGACCCCTGGCTGCCTAGGAAAGGTGAAGGGTCAAGGTGACCAGGGAAGAAACCTCGAAACCACTTGGCAAGCCAGAAAACACTCCCTTCACCTCCCTTGAAAAGGAGACTCCTGAAAAAGACCCGGTGTCATCCCTCGCAGGTAAAAGTGTGTGTGTGTGTGTGTGCGGGGGGCCTGGGAATGGTGAGAACCCAAAGGCTGGACCTCTGTCCTAAGGACTAACAGGAAGGACCCAGGCAAGAGTAATAAGGAGCGACACCAAGCCTAAAGAAGTAGAGGCTTACTGTCATCTGTCGAATGCCAGACAACATGTGGACATATCCTTGAAGCGAGAATTGAAGCCCACTTACAGGGCTATCCTCTCCAACTGACTGGGACAGGGCGAAAGGCTGTCACAAACAGACGCAGTCATGTAGAGAGTAGTCCCCCACCCTAAAATCTGGGGGGTGTCCATCAGGCCACCCTGGGGACCGGCGATGGGAAGGCTGACATACTGAAGCCTAACCCTAGGGCCTAAGGCATAAATCGGCTGGTCCGAAGGTAAGAGGACCTGAGCTAGGCACCTCTTATCTCGGAGCATCTCTAGGGTCCTCCCTTGCCTACTGGTCCGCCTTAAGCATGCCCAAAGAGGCCAGAGATAGTAAAGCTCCGCGAGCGCGCTAGGCTCTCCATATTGAGGCGTGACCAGGAAGATCCAAGGGAACGCAGTCCAGGAGTGAGAGGGTTAGCCAAGTGTCGCTGCCCAGAGAGAAAGTGACTGATTAGGAATGCGAGAATGAGTGAAACCCCTCATAGCTCGCTCCAGTAGCGACCGCTTCCTCCCACACGAGGAGTGGCAGAAGCCAGCCACCGCAGAACAAAGTTGCGCTGCCAAGACAGAAACAATAAGAGTGGGCAACGGGCCTACATCGGGCCCCAGTGTGGTTCCGGTGGAAACTGGTGGACTATTCGAAAGGCCTGGAGGAACACCGTGGAAACGGACACCCTGCCTACGGATGGTGGGAGGATCAGAGAGGGCTCGCTCCAGCCCTAACCTCCGTTAAGGGTGGCACATCCCCTGCAGACAAAGAAGCAAGGGGACGCGAAGAAAGAATCACTGGAGGTGGTATACTTGTGTCCTCATCCAGATCTAACGATGGGCCCGGAATGGCTGGGCCAAAAAGTGCATAAGGCCCAATAGCTGTGGAAGAGGTAAGGAAGAACCCGATCCTCCAGAAACAATAAGAAAGAGAGCAAGGTGTCACATCACCCTACCTAAGGGAAGCCTGGGTTACCCACTCACAAGGCGGGACCCTGGGCCAACGCCCTGCAAAGAGACATCCCTAGTGGGGCATACACAAAGGAAGCTGGAAGGCACAAAAGGGAAGAGGGAAAGCTTCGCTCCTCTGTCCCATTCTCTCCTCTCCCCGTTGAGAAAGGGAGGAGGGAGAGGGTCACTAGGGTTTAAGAGGAAGTGATACGCGCCAATGGCGCCTCTGCCCTCTGCGTATTAACAGCCGGGGTCAAAGCGGCATGGTGCTTGCCAAGAGTCCCAGAGAGCTGAGGACGCTGGGGTCGCAGCCACTGAAGGTGGGCTGGAGGCAGGTGTGACTGGTCCCGCTGGCCACGGGAGCCAGTATGAAGTTCCAGAGTCTTGCAGGGAAGTCCCTTACTGTACTTCCTATAACAAAAAAAATACTGTTTGCCCGCCATTTGGACAGTAACTGTTTAGTCACAGAGGTGCCCTGTTCCCCAGAGGTGAATGAAACAAAAAGCTGAAAGGATTTCTGCAGTTCTTAGGGTGATCAAGGTAGAAAAGTACAGTTACGCAAGAACTTACTGTAACAGTAGATCTTCGCGAGGATTTCTTGCAGCAGGCCATCACTGGCAGGACTTAGCTGCCAGGCGCTAGGACCACACGGAAACCTTCTAGTTCGCAATCTACCAGAGAGGGACGCCCACCTCTGACATCATCAAATCCTATACAGACAGGTGGCCCTCACACCCTCCTCAGTTCTCCTGCCAGAGACCAAAAGCAGGATGCCTAAGAGGGAACAGAGAAGGATTCCGAGGTAACCCTAACAGCAGAAAAATAAAAGCAAATGTGGCCCGCCTGTGGAAGGAAAAGGAAGGAAGTAGGCCTGCTCCAAGAGATCCTCTCGAAGATTTACTGTTGCAGTAAGTTCTTACGTAACTGTACTATCTTACTTTGAGGCATCTCTTGCAGCAGGCCATCACTGGTAGGAGTGAGTCCCAAGCAGTTCTGGCACTACAGATGGTCCAGGTGGTAGGCAAAAGGAAGAATAGCCTATGAAAAGAAGCCTTGAAGGACGGCTAGTCCGAAGTTGGCCCTATGCCTAGGGGAGATGTCCAGACTGTAGTGCTTGGGGAAAGTGTGGACAGTGCTCCAGGTGGCAGCCGTGCAAATGTCAGCCGATACATTTCTGAAACAAGCTACCAAGGTGGCCATACCCCTAGAGGAATGGCCTTTAACCCCTCCAGAAGGCTGCTTGCTGTACTTCTGGTAACAACAGACAATGCAATTGGCTAACCATTCAGACAAACACTGTTTGGACACCAGGGCACCCTCTTTCCCAGGGGCGAACGAAACAAACAACTGATTGGACTTCTGGGAGTCCTTAGTCTGGTGCGTATAGTACCTTAGGATTCTATGCACATGTAAGGTATGGTGCAAAGCCTCCCCTTGACTGGAATGCTCCACATAATAAACAGGCAGGTGGATGGACTGATTCAAAGTAAACTCTGACACTATCTTAGGAAGAAACTTAGGACTGGTTCAGAGAGACACCCTGTCTTTGTGAAAAATCAAATAAGGCTTCTTACACACAAGGGTCTGAAGCTCGGAAATCCTTTCAGCGGAGGTAATGGAAATTAAAAATAACGCTTTCCACAACAGCAAATGAAGCTCGCAAGTCACTGCTGGTTCAAAGGGAGGCAGCGTAAGTTTTTCCAACACAAAATTAAGGTCCCAAGGCAAGACAGGGTCATGGATTGGGGACTTCAAATGCAGTATGCCCCTCAAGAAGGTGCGAGATACAAGTTGAGCCACTTAACACCCATCCACCAGTACATGATATGCAGGGATGGCAGAAAGATGTACTCTGATAGAGTACTGCAAACCCGAGTCTGAGAGGGACAGAAGGTACTCCAGGATAGGATCCACTGGACAAGTGAAGGGATCTGAATGGTGATATGCAGCCCAAAGAGCGAAGCACTTCCATTTCATAGATTAAGTGGCCCTGGTGTAGGGCTTCCTGGCTGCCGCCAGGATATCTGCTTCTCTGGGGAGACCCCAAATCTAGTGATGGCTACGTCCTCAGGAGCCAAGCATGGAGACGGAGAGACTTGAGGTCCTGGAGAGCAATCCTGTGCACAGGGTCAGGGACACCACAGGTTCCACCGCCAGCTGCTGCAGCTATGGGAACCAGATCTGATGAGGCCAGAAGGGGGCGATCTCCATCTGGAGTTTGATCAGAACTTCTTGGAGTGGGAAGGCATACAGAAACCTCGCTGTCCAGGAGATGGACAATGCGTCTCGCCAGAAAACTCCAGGCCCTGGATCTAGCGAGCAGAAAAGTGGCAGTTTTGCACTGAGTGGGGACGCAAAAAGGTTCAACTCGGGCCGACCCCATCTGTCGAAGAGGTCCTCTACCACTGAAGTCAGAAGCTCCCACTTGTGGGCTCTAGACTGTGAGTGGCTTAGGCTGTCCACTAGGACATTTTGGCAGCTTGGAACATGGATGGCCAGAGTTCCAGACCTTGCTTGATGGCCCAATACCAGACTCTCATTGATTCCCTGCACAGGGGATAGGAATGAGTCCCCCCAACTTGTTTATGTAATAAACACACGTCTGTTTAAATCAAGAGTGGACCCGGGGAGAGCTGAATCTGGAAGGCCTGCAGGGCATACAGGACTGCTTACATTTCCAGGACATTGATGTGGAGATCCCTTTCCATCTCAGACCATGTCCCTCGAGTTTGGTGGGCCCCCAGGTCAGCCCACGAGTGTTGGGAGGTGTACACAGTGTACACTACTGCCTACAAGTATTTTTTAGCCTGGGGTGTCTTTTTGTCAGCGGCCGTCATTTTAAACATCCTGCAACAAACAATTTCATTCACAGCAGCTCGTCCCGACTCCTTGAAAGGCTGTCACTTTCTCTTTCCTAATACTAATCTTTTATTTCCAGCCCTGGCTACAACAGGTGGGGGTGGAGGGCAGCGTGACTGCTTAAGGAGGGGCAGTGACATGAGTGTGATGCAACACAAGGACAGAATCGTACTGGTGTGCTTAACATAAGGGCAGATTCATGGGCTTTTCAAGGGCATCAAATTCTATTGTTTTATCTTGGACTACCTTTGCGTGGAATTGGATTTGGAAGGGAAGAAGAATCAAGTATGCAACATTGTGCGACTGCTGTTGGAGGCGCTTCAGGGGACAGACCAGCACCGGAAGACTTCTGAACTTGCACCAGACCACCCATGACCCGCATCACCGATTTTTTCATTTCCCCATCGGGGAAAATACCTCCACAGTGCTGCTGCTGCACAGAGTCAGCCACAGAGTGAACTTAATTATGCGGTGGTAGAAGGACCCTCAGAGTCAGGTTTACAATCAGTATCATGATCATCTCAGCCAGGAGCCAGGCTGGCATCTTATTCTTCACTGATCTAATAAGCGGCGTGTTTGTTATGAAAGCAAAGCCTCAGCAGCTGCATCCTTGATCCGCTACTTTCTTCTATTCCCCCCAACCAGAGTTCATATCTCCAACTCAGCACCTCTGACCCTTTTTTTTCATAAGTGGCGGCTGGGGTGCTTTTAATAAACCATGGCAGCCTGGTGGGTTTGGGAGTAGAATATGACAGAGCGATCACTGGCACTGAGAGAGAACTGGGGGGGTGGCCAACATGGCCCTGCTGCTGCTCCACTACTCCGCTCCAAGTTCGAGCTACACACCCTCACCTGGGACTGGAGTATTAAACTTTGGAAGGGCTTACCTTTGGATTCCTGCACCACAGCACGGGCTATAGACCATGGAATGAATGCTGAATATGCTAATGCTCTGAAGTCAAGCAAGCCACACTGACTGTTAACCAGGAGGTAAATACAGCATCAGGTTCTCGCTGGCACGTTTATTATAGCACATAAAATAGACATTTTAGAATTCATTTTTTACATTGGTTTAATAATTTGTCCAATATGCAAGAAAGTAAACATAAGAAGAAGCAAGAGAAAACAGAGCTCCGCTAGCAGCACTGTTACCGTCCTGTCTCCTGTCTGGCACAGCATTTTTTTTTTTCAAACAGCTGACCGTTTTATCGTTCTCTTGTCTTCACTTGTTTCTTCGTTCAATAAGTTGCAAACAAAACAAAAACTTGCCTTCATGAGCGCACATAAGTGAAATGGCTTGAACCGACACACAGACGGAAGATAAAATGGTCTGCCATTTCAAAAAAAAAAAAAATGCAGTGTTTGTTGTTTTGTTTTGCAAACTTGAAACAGTTCACATAATAGTTGGATTTAGTAAATATTTATTGGTATAAAAAGTTAGATTTTTTTCTTTTGTTTCTCCACATGCCTTTTTCCCTTACATCAATTATGATTTCTGAAAAAAAACATATTCACAACAGAAGAATGCAGTGGAAATTCCAAGTCTTTCAGTTAAAAAAAAAAAAAGTCACATGCCACTGTCATTTTGAGTGGGTAACAAGACACGAATTTCTCTTGCTTTATAATGAATTGTGTGGTTTAGCCTGGTGTGCACCCAATGAAAAACGTGCTGCGCTTCCATAAATACTGCAGAATCTTGTAGTGTTTATAAAATATTATAAAGTGGGCACATTCTGTACTTTTGCTCAAAAGCTTGCTTTAGAAACATATTAAACTGCACTTTCAAATGTAGACATCGGTACAAAACAAACAAACAAAAAACATTAATTAAAACTCAGGGGTTGAAACTGGCACCAGCCCACCACTCAAATGCTGGTAGATTCTGTTGCGGGCGAGTAAGATTCTCCTTTAACTAGCCCTGCAGGCTTGTACTGGAGATGGTAACATTTCAATTAGTATACAAGCTGGGCCAGTGGAAAAGTCTGTGGGGCCAGTGGATTTTCCCAGTCATTAGCCCTGCTGGCTAGTGGTTGCAAAACTTAATTTTGACCCCAGGATAACACTTTGCAAGTTGGTGTTTGGGTCTGCCTTATGCAGTACTACTCAGTCCATCTGCCGCTGTACCCTTTCCACAGTTGTATACAGTACCTTTCACATGGCTGCCCTCCAAGGCTGGTATGGGTTAGGCAAACTATTTTTTTGCACTCCCAACGTACTTCCATTTGTTTTGGCTGGTGTGGTGCTCAGCTTTAGTGCTTGAGTGAGTGGATAAAGTGTATGAACACAAGTACTGGTGTGAGTGGACCTCTGTAGGACTGGATACCTTACTGTGGTACAGAAGCTTGACACAATGAAACACTAACTAAACACCAGACTGTTAGTCTGCCATTGGTGTTTGAAAGGTTTTCTTACTGTATGGGAATGTGAGTATGTGTGTTGCATCTTTATATTTCGATTTAGAGTATATGCCACAGACTAAATTACACTTGTGTCCTGGGGTGGGAGCGAGGACAACGGTGGTGGTGATTGGGGCAGCTCTGTGTACAAATTTGAAATCCCTGGCTACGCCCTTGGGTGAGTCCCCAATCGAGGCATCTGTTGTAAAGACCTGCTGAGGGGGAGGTATACAAAAAGGAACCCCCTGAAACAGGTTGGTGCACTCCAGCCACCACAACTGTTCTGTCTGGGGACAAGAAGGCCTTCCTCTGGGTGGTGTCCAGCCAGAAAGACTTTACAGGTGTGAGAAAAAGTTTGAAGGAGATGGCTGCTGGATGGGGCTGCTAGCAGCCAATCGTCCAGGTAGGGGAAAAATGTAAAACCTCTGCCGTCTCAAGGCAGCTGCCACCACCACCAGGCATTTGGTGAAGACCCTGGGAGGCTGAAGCAAACCAAAGGGCAGACAGAGCTCTGAACTGGTAGCGTGCTCCCTGGAAGTGGAAATGGATGAAGTGCTGGTGGGAGGCGAAGGTCTTGATATGCAGGTAGGCATCTTGCATATCCAGAGAACAAAGCCAGACCCCCTGATGTAACAGGGGCAGTAAACCCTGAAGGGTGACCATCATGAACTGTCTGTATTCTATAAACAGGTTCAGCTGGCTTAAGTCCAGGAGGGGCCAAAGGCCTCCTGTCCTCTTGGGGACCAGGAAGGGGAAGGAAGGGGAAATTGTTTAATCAGGAAAGGCACGCTTGTTCCCAGGTGTGACCTGGGAGCATAAGGAAGTTAAGTGACTTGCTCAGATTCACACAGTAAGCAAGTGAGGGCTGTGGGTTTCAAATCCAGGTCTCCAGGTTTGCAGCTCAGAACCCTAAACCACTGTGCTATACTGAGGGAGTGGGAGTAGGACGCTCATTCTTGCTGACACCGCAGGACTAGCTCTATGACCTTTTTTCAAAGTAAGGACTGAATTTCCTCCCGGATGAGAAGGACATGACTGGGAGGGTACGAGGAGTTGTACGGAGGGTTTTTTGGAGGCCACTCTATGAATTTGAGAGTTTGGTCGAGCTTGATGAGCTGCAGCACCAAGTTGTCTGTGGTGATCTTCCTCCACCTGTCCAGGTGCAGCGAGAGGCAACCCCCTACAACTGCCTCCTGGTGAACAATTGGGGGGGTCTGGCAAGAAGTCAGGAAGTGGGAGCAGCTGCTGCACCTTTCACATTACGAGTGGTGGTGGAGGAGAAAGTGGGGAGAGCAACCCCCACTTTGTGCTTGCCCTGGGTTCTGGGAGGGGGTCAGGCTTGTCTGTGGGAGAAGCGATGAAAGGGAGCTCGCTGCCCCGAGTTCGAAGGGGTATGGTACATGCAGTGGACAGATTTAAGAGCCAGTCCCAAAGTCTGGAGTTCAGAGATGATATCCTGAATGTCTCCTCCAAAGAGTTTAAAATTTCTGAGGCCGGCTCCGTGGCACCAAGCGAAGGGTGTTCGCGCAACACGCTGGCGATCTGGGTTCGTGCCCAGAGTCTAGATGTCACGAGTGGAGTCTGGTGGGGAAGGGGATTAGAGCATCCTTTGGATGCTTCCCTCCCGGGGTGGTGGTCTTGGACTGCTCTTTGTCGGCCCCTGGGGGTAACGTTCTTGATGGTGTGTGGCCTTGATGGGCCGAATGCCCCCACACCCAGGACGCTGCCGCGGCCATCCCTTTGTGGGAGGCTGTGGGTAGGTCGGGCGAAAAGAACAGGTTTCATCAACACTCTCTGGCATGTCCCTTTACCCTTTAAATCTGGCCAGAAAGTCTTCAAGCTGGCTCCTCCCATCCACCCGGGTGCTAAATACCTCGGCTCCACCCCATGACGCCAGATCTTAGCCCACTGGAAGCAAGGTGGTGAGCCTAAAGCCGGGGAGGTTGAGTGGGTACGTGTGGACGAACAACATATACCACTCCTAGAACTACTGTTACAGTTGAGTAACCTGTTCTTCTAGGAGCGTGGATATGTTGTTCAGCCACACACACTGGCAGACTCCAAGCAGTTCTCCGGGAGGAAGGAGGCAAGGCGCACACCCCCTACTTAGGAAAGAGAGACTGGAGAACCGAGGCCCCAAAACCAAGATCCCGGCATGACTCAAGGTTGATGTGGTAGTGGGTAATGAAGGTGTTTGCTGACTTCCAGGTAGCAGCTCGACAGATTTCCTGGATAGGGATGTCCCTGGAAGCAGCCACCAATGCAGCCATATGGCGGGTAGAATGAGCTCTTAGCCCTCTGGGAGGCTCCTTGCCCGCCAACTCATAGCACAGATCTATGTATGATGTAATCCATCTTGCAATGGTCCATTTAGCTGCAGGCCTGCCAGAAGCAGCTTCAGCATAGGTGACAAACAGCTGGTGAACCTCTCCCCGAATTTCCGCAGTCCTTTCCTTATAATAGAAAAGGGCACGTCTCAGGTCCAGAGTATGGAGCCTGTACTCTGCGTCCAAGGTGTAGTTAGGGTAATATACCGGCAGAGTCAACACCTGGTTAAGGTGAAATTGACACCACCCTCGGAAGGAATTTCGGGTGGGGGCGCAGGACAACTTTGTCCCTGTGAAAGACCAGATAAGGGGAGTCCACCGGCAGCGCCTGGAGTTCCCTGTCCTTCTGGCTGACGGATAGCCGCCAGGAAGGCCGTCTTCCATGACAAGTGTGAGAGCTCACACTTGTGCATGGGTTCGAATGGCTTGCCCATGAGCTTTGCCAAAACCAGCAAGAGATCCCACGGAGGTGGAGGTTCACGCACTAGAGGGGATATGTGATCCAGGCCTTGGAAAAAGCGCCCAACCACTGACTCCTGTGCCAATGTCGGCTGACCGGCCCGCGCCCGGTAAGCAGAAATGACTGCCAGGTGCACCCTAAGGGTCGATGACTGTAGACCCCCTTTGGAGAGAGACCAAAGGTAGTCTAAAATGTTAGCCACAGAGCAGGATAAGGGGTCCAGACTCTTACCCTGACTCCAAATGGAAAACCTTTTCCATTTGAAGGCATAACAGTTCCTGGTCAATTCCTTACGAGATGCCTCCACAACAGTGTAGACATCCTCAGAAAGACCCACAGCCTGGAACTCTAGCCGCTCAGGTACCAGGCTGTGAGGTGCAGGGATTGATGGTCCGGATGGAATACCCTCCCCGATTCAATATCAGGTCCAGGCATGTACAAAGCCGCTCCGGGGCCCTGCAGCTGAGGCTGAGGAGATCTGGATACCAGAACTGGTGGGGCCAATCTGGAGCTACCAGAATAGACCTTTGCCTTGTCCCTCCTCACCTTGAGAAGTACCTTGTGGATCAAGTGAAATGGAGGGAAGGCGTAGAGGAGGCCTGGGGTCCATGGCCTCGAGAAGGCATACCCCTGCAGCAAGCCCTGCTGAGGGGGGGGGGGCATGGTACAGTCTCAGCTTGGTGTTCTCCGTGGAGGCAAACAGGTCCACCAATGTTTTGTCCCAACATGAGAACAGATTGTAAGCTACCTCTGGATGGAGAGACCACTGGTAGGATGTCTGGCCAATGCGGCTGAGAGCATCCGCCAGTTGGTTCGAGACTCCTGCCACATGGATGGCAAGAAGATCCGCCTCCAACTGGCTGACGAAGGTCCAGATTCGGAGCACCTTCTTACATAGCAGACGAGAGTGCATGCCGCCTTGTTTGTTGAGGTAGTACATGGTCGTGGTATTGTCCGTCTGGACTTTAACCACTTGACCCCGGAGCTGAGGAGCGAAAGTTGACAGGGCCAGTCTGACTGCTCTGAGCTCCAACAGGTTGATGTGGCATCGGGATTCCTAGGGGGTCCAGAACCCGTGGGCCCTGTTGTCCCCCATGTGGGCTCCCCAGCCCATAAGAGAGGCATCAGTCGTCAGAACGACCGTCGGCTCGGGGCAGACAAATGGGATCCCTTCCTGCAATCGGTCTGGAACAGTCCACCATTGGAGAGCTGCCCATATCTTTCGGGTTACAGTGATCAGCTGGTCGAAGTAACCAGATCGCTGAGTCCACTGGGCAGCCAGCTCCCACTGAAGTGGGCGCATGTGCCACCTGCCCCAACAGACCACCGGGGTGCACGCCGCCATGTAGCCCAGAAGGCGCAGAAAGTCCCAGGCAGGGCGCAAGTGCCCAACCAGAAATGATTGAGCAAAGCAGGAAAGAACCTCCTCCCTGTTCGCCGGGAGCCGAGCTCTGGCTTGGCGAGAGTCGAACTCTGCCCCGATAAAGCCCATCACCTGAGAGGGCACGAGTTCCGACTTGGCCTCGTTGATCAGGAGGCCTAGTTGGGAGCACGTTCGGAGGGCCAGATCCCTGGACCTCTCCAGCTCCTGAAGGAAGGAACCCGCCAGGGGCCAGTCGTCGAGATAGGGGTACATCCGAACTCCTTGACGCCGGAGATGGGCTGCCACCACTGCAATGCACTTGGTGAAGACCCGATGACAGGCCGAACGGCATGGCTCAGAACTCGTACAGGGTCCCTTCAACCCTGAATAACCCAGCGAAAGGCAGGCGAGTGCCAGTGCAGGGTAGTGGCAGACAGGTGCCGGGCTCACAGGAGCTAGTGTTGGACACCCTGGACGTAGGTTCTACAGGTGCAGGTTGCGGTAGGACAGGCACCGGTGCCACAGAAGTGGATTGCGGTAACATGAGCGACAGGCCCATGGATGTCGGCTGAGAAGGGACCAGCATGGGCCCTGCAGGCGAAGGCTGCGGTAAAGTGGGCACAGGCGTAAGCCCAGTGGGTGTTGGCTGAGGTGAAGCTGGAGGGGATCAACTGGTGCAGGCTGCAGGGAGATGGGTGCCAGAGTGGAAGGAGACCCCCTAGTGAAGACTGGGAAAAGATTGGCTCTGAGAAGGCACCGATGTCCTGCAGCATCCGCCCCTGTGAAGGATTAGCAGACTCAGCGGCGGTCCCAGAGGATGAGACCGGTGTTGGTAGCACAGGTATTGGTGGGGGGAGCTGGCAGCAGGGAGATTGGTGCCCACCGAACAGACTCCGGCTGAGCCATCCGATTTTATGCCCACTGAGAATAAGGGCTGAAACAGCTGGAGCTGGGAAGCAGGATACGGAGTACCCTGACCCGAAGAGCCGCAGCCTGTGAGGGAGACCCAGGCGGTCGGCAGGACCACTGGTAGCCCTGTAGATGTTAGAACATGTGGGACCGAGGAGGTCGAACCCCCAAAGGAGGAAGATCTTTTCGCAGTCAAAGACTTCTTGTGTGGAGACCATGAGTAAGAAGCAGACCAGGGACAGCCCCAATTCCTTATCCTGGTGCTTATGTTTCCCAGTAGATTTATCCCAGGACTTCGAAGATGAAGACCCTGAGGACTGGGCCAGGGAAACAGAAGAGCTCCGGGTCTGCAGCTCCCATTCCATTGAGGCTATCCTCTGCTTAAGGAGGTGGTACTCCAGGATCTTCTGGTGATGTCTCCTAGTGGTCGGGCTGAACTTCTGGCAGGCCTCGCAGGCTTTGACGTCATGGTCTGGGCCTATGTAGAAGATCCAGGTAGAATGGTCAGCATTGTCCGGGATCTGTTTGCCGCAGGCACACTTTGTGGAGTGGTCGGAAGATGCAGAAGGTTTTGAAGACATAAATGTCCGGTGAGAACACCGAAATTTCGATGTTAAACTGAATAAAAATCGAAAAATAATAAAGCGTGATTAAAACACAGGGAAATGGCGGTCGACTGTAGCCGTGGCAGTATCAGTGGTCCAGTATGCGTTGTTCAATGGTAGAAAAATACAGGTTACTCACCTGTAACAGGAGTTCTAGGAATGGTATATGTTGTTCATCCACACTCATTGGCAGGTATCCTTGCCGCTTTAAATCTTGCCGGAAGGTCTTCAAGCTTGCTCCTCCAACCCACCCGGGTGGTATAACTCTCGGCTCCGCCCCATGGCGCCAGATCAGCCCGCTGGAAGCTCAGGTTGTGCGCCGGCCGTGGAGTAGAATGTGGATGAAACAAATATGCTACCATTCCTGAACTCCTGTTACAGGTGAGTAACCTGTATTTAGGGACATGGATATGTTGTTCATCCACACTCATTGGCAGACTCCTAGCAGTTCTCCGGGAGGAGGAGGCAAGACGACACCCCAATACTTACTTGGGAAAGAGAGACTGAGAACCGAGGCCCCAAAACCAGCATCCCGGTGACTCAAGGTCGATGTGGTAATGGGTAATGAAGGTGTTTGCCGACTTCCAGGTAGCAGCCCTGCAGATTTCCTGGATAGGGACGCCCTTGAAGCAGCCACTGTTGCAGCAGTATGGCGGGTAGAATGAGCTCTTATTCTCTGGGAGGCTCCATGCCCGCCAACTTATAGCAGAGATCTATGCAGGAGGTGACCCACCTGCTTATCGTCCGCTTGGCTGCAGGTCTGCCAGATGCGGCTTCAGCATAGGTGACAAACAGCTGGCGAACCTCTCCCCGAATTTCAGCCGTGCGCTCCTTATAATAAGCGAGCGCCCTTCTAGGGTCCAGAGTATGGAGCCTATATTCGGCCTCCGAGGTGTGATTGGGGTAGAACACCGGCAGAGTGAACACCTGGTTAAGGTGAAACTCCGACACCACCTTCGGAAGGAATTTCGGTGGGCGCAGGACAACCTTGTCCCTGTGGAAGACCAGGTAAGGAGACTCGATGGAAAGCGCCTGGAGCTCTCCCATCCTTCTGGCTGACGTGATAGCCACCAAGAAGGCGGTCTTCCACGACAGGTGAGAGAGCACACCTGTGCATAGGTTCTAATGGCTTGCCCATGAGCTTTGCCAGTACCAGCAGTAGATCCCACGAGGTGGGGTTCCCGCACTGGAGGAAATGTGATCGAGGCCTCTGAAGTGCGCCAGACCACCCTCTCCTGCGCCACGACTGCTTCCTGCCCGCACCGGTAAGCAGAGATGGCTGCCAGTGCACCCTTAGGGTCGCCGACCTAAGCCCTTGACTAGAAAGGGACCATAAATAGTCCAAGATGCTTGCCAAGGAACAGGAGGAAGGGTCCAAGCCCTGTTCTGACACCAAATGGAAAACCTTTTCCATTTGAAGGCATAGCATTTTCTGGTCGACTCTCACGGGACGCCTCAACTACATTGAGGACCTCGTCGGAAAGACCCAAGGCCTGGAACTCTAGCCAGGAACCAGGCCGTCAGGTGCAGGGATTGAAGGTCCGGATGGAACACCTTCCCTGATTGACTGAGAGCAGGTCCGGCGAGCTGGAAGCTGCCGCTGAGTCCTGGAGCTGAGACTGAGGAGATCTGGGTACCAGAACTGGCGAGGCCAGTCTGGGGCTATCAGAATCACCTGCGCCTTGTCCCTCCTCGCCTTGAGAAGCACCTTGTGGATCAAGGGAAATGGGGGAAAGGCGTAAAAGAGGCCCGGGGTCCACTGCCTCGAGAAGGCATCCCCCTGCAGCGAGCCCTGCTGAGGGGGGCATGGAACAGACTCAGCTGCTCTCCTGAGGCAAACAGGTCCACCTGAGGTGTGCCCCAATGGGAGAACAGATGCTGTACTACCTCGGCAGGAGAGACCACTCGGGATGCAGCCCCATCCGGCTCAGGCATCGGCCAGAGTGTTGGAGGCTCCTGCCACGTGAATGGCTGGGAGATCCGCCTCCAGGCTGCGCACGAGTGACCAAATGCGGAGAGCTTCCTTGCATAGAAGCATGGAGCGCGTCCCGCCCTGGCGGTTTAGATAGTACATGGTCGTGGTATTGTCCGTCTGGACTCGGACCACTTGACCCCGGAGGAACGGAGCAAAGGCGGTGAGAGCTAGGCGGACCGCCCGGAGCTCCAGCAGGTTGATGTGGCATCGGGACTCCCGCGGGGACCAGAGGCCATGAGCCCGGTGTTCCCCCAGATGGGCACCCCAACCCATCAGAGAGGCATCGGTCGATAGAGAGACCGTCGGCTCGGGGCGGACGAACGGGATGCCCTCCTGCAAATGATCTGGAACGGTCCACCACTGGAGAGCGTTCCACATCCCCTGTGTCACCGACACAAGCTGGTCCAAAGGATCGCAGCGTTGTGACCACTGGCTGGCCAGTCCCCACTGAAGGGGACGCATGTTCCAGCGGGCCCAACGGACCACGCTGGTGCAGGCCGCCATGAGACCCAGGAGGCGCAGGAAGTCCCGGCAGGGCGCAATTGCCCAACCAGAAATGATCGGGCAAAGGAGGAAAGAACCTCGGCCCTGTCCGCCGGAGCCGCGCCTGGCTCGAAGAGAGTCGAGCTGCGCCCGATGAATAGAATCACCTGCTTCGCTCGAGTTCCGACTTGGCCTCGTTGATAAGGAGGCCCAGTTGAGAGCAGACCTGGAGGGCCAGATCTCTGACCACTCCGCCTCCTTCCTGGAGGGAGCTGCTATCAGCCAGTCGTCCAGGTAAGGGTACACCTGACCCTCGGGCGCCGCGAGGGAATGCTGTCACCACTGCCATGCATTTGGTGAAGACCCTGGGAGCTGGAGACAAGCTGAAGGGCATGGCTTGAACTCAAGAGGGATCCTTCCGCCGGAAGCGAAGGAATCTCTGGTGAGACGGACGGATAGGGACGGAAAAACGCTCCCTGCAAGTCCAGAGAGCAGAACCACACGCTGCTCCAAGGATGGTATTATCTGAGCCAGAGTGACCATCCTGAAGGTTCGAGACCTTAGGAACTTGTTTAGGTCGTGGAGGTTTAGAATGGGCGCCAGCCCGTCCGCTTCGGAACCAGGAAATACCTGGACACAAACCTGGGTCTGAAGGAGGGTCCACCACCTCTATTATCACCTCCTTCTGGAGGAGGAGAGCGGCGTCGGCTCGACGAGCCGCCAGTGAGGCTGGGGATCCTCAAGCCCGAGGGGCGAGCGGCCTGAAGGGTGGTGCCTGCTCAATTCCAGAGGCAGGCTCTTCCCACCACCTTTCAAGACCCACCTGTCCGTGGTAGCAGCGGACCAGGTGGAACGGAAGTGTTGGAGCCGGGCTTCACGGGGACCCAGGGGGGCAGGACGTGGAATGGGGGCGACACCCCTCAGCCCGTCACTGGGCAGGCTTGGAGGAGGGACCGCCGAGGACCTCCTGGCCTTTTCCTCCCTGCCTCCTGTTAGAGGAAGCCGCGGCTTGGGTTTGGGATGCCAAGGCCGAGCCTGCTGGCCCTGATTTGTTGGGTGGAAGGGCCAAAGGCTAGAAGGACGAAAGGGCTTAGGCTGTGGTTTGCGGCCTTTGTCCTTCTGAGCGAAGAGACCAGAGTCCAAGGTAGCATTGGACTTCTCGATCCTCTGCAGGTGACCTTCCACCCAGGGTCAAGAGGTCAGTCCTCAAAAGGGAACATCCGCCAACTTGTGCTGGGTATCCGGGTAAAGGTGGATATCCTCAGCCAAGCCCGCCGACGATAGCCACTGCGGCCGCCACCGATCTGGCACATGAGTCCCCTATATCCAAAGCAGTCTGGAGCTGCTGTTTGGCCACTGCTCCTGCCCTGGTCCCGCACCTGCTTAACCGTAGTCTGCAGATCGGGCGGGAAGATGAGGGATGACTCATCCAGGAGCCCAACAGCATGAGAAAATGTGCCATGAGGACAGCCGAACTGGCCTGACGAAGGCCGAGAGAGGACGCAGCGTAGACTTTTCGCCCGACATAGTCCAATTTCTTGGACTCCTTGTCAGGAGGTTTGTCCACATCCCTGGCGTTGCCAGCGCCGAAAACGCTGTCGGTAACCAACCCCTCAGCAGAGGGGTGTTCAAAACCGACAAGGAACCGTAGGGGACCGAGATACTTCCTGGCCATCCTGGCCGAGGTGCAGGGCAGGAAGCAGGGCGCTGCCAAAGCTCCAGTGCCGACCCACTATGGCCTCGGCCACCGGAAAGGCCTCCGCCGAGAATCCTCGGTCCAGAATCTCCGTGAGGGATACCTGGCCTGCTTGGAAACTGGTTCGAGCTCCATCCCGGTGGACTCAGAGATGAGCCGAAGCAGTCCTAGGAAGGACGACGGCTATCGTCCATTGACTGACCTCCTGAAGACTCCAAGTCCAGTCGCTTGGAGAAAGGAGGAATCATCTTCGACTCGGAAGAGTCCTCGAAGAGCTGCTCTGGCCTGAGCCACCTTCACCTGCCGAGGTCGGTCGGGAGTGAGGGTAACTGACAGCCGATGGGTAGACCCTTAGCCGACCGAGAATCTTGGTCGGAGCCCCAGTTGGTGGCTGTGGAGGCGGAGGTTCCACCGAATCGTGGAGCAGCTGGTTTTGGCAGAACAACCGCCTGGTATAGGCCTCGGATAAGTCGAGGGCTGGTCGGCCCGTGACAGCCACTTAATGGCGGGAAGGCGACGGGTCGCTTACTCCCGCCAGGAGGAGCTGTTGCAACATAAGGTCCTCGTACCGTCGACGTAATTTACGCCGAAGCCTCCCCTCGTCCGAGGAGGAGGACGAGGACGAGCGGCGATGCCGCTTACCGCGGTGCCGAGACCGAGACCGCCTATGACGTGGGATCGGTTGACCGCCAAGAGGTCCCGAGATCGAGACCGAGAGTCCCGGAATTTCCGAGGTCGGTGTGGGAGTGTCGGCCGGACCGCACTCCTTCGGCTCGGATGGTCCATCCGAGGGCCCGGAACTGGAGGCACAGGCGAGCCCACGGATCCTCAACTCCTCCCGGGGGAACCGGGGAGAGGGGAATCTCGGCTGCTAAAGGCGACAGCCCGTCCAACGGGTCGAGAAAAATCTCGACTTCATCGGTGGGAGTCTCGGTCAACTGACCTGACGGGGACACCGTGAGGCCAGTGGCCGAAGCCGAGCGGTCGACTGAAGCCGACGGTCGACGACCCGGGGAGAGGGACCTTTCCCGCTCCCAAGAGCGTCGACGGAGGGACTTACCCCTGTCCTCTTTTTGGACCGAGAATAAGGTCCCAGACGTAGGCCCTTCTCCTTTAGTGGAAAGGGACAGACAAAGCTCCTTAAAGGAAGCCGTAAGAAGAGCCCAGAGAGATGGGATAAATGTCGCGCCGAGGAAGATACGAGCCCGCCGCCTCCTCTTCGAGGGCGACCATCCGCCGAAGCTGATCGCGCCGAGCCCGCCCGCCGCGACACCGCCAACCGGCCTCCTTGACTTCACCGTGGAAACGCTCGGACGGCCCAGTTGCAATCGGGCAGCACGGTCTTCGAGGACGTAGGCCGAGAAAGATGAGCACAGGTCGCAAGCCTGCGGGTCGTGCTCAAGGCCTAAGCAGTAGACACACGTGGAGTGTGGATCCGTCTGAGACATCTTCCGCCGCATGGGCATCTCCGAAACTGGAGTCGATTGTCCATCGTGAGTCATGAGGGGATCAAGACTGAAGTCTTTTCGCAAATTTATTTTAAATCAGCAAACGGAGAAATAGGAACTAGTCTCAAACGAGAGCGCTATGAGGGAACCTGAGCTCTGCCGTAAGGAAGATCTGGCGCCATGGGGCGGACAGAGTTATACCACCCGGTGGGTGGAGGAGCAAGCTTGAAGACCTTCCGGCAAGATTTAAAGCAGCAAGGATACCTGCCAATGAGTGTGGATGAACAACATATCCATGTCCCTAGAAATGGAAATTACGTACCTACCGTAATTCTTGATCTTCTCTTGTATCTTCACCATTCATTACTGCTTGGGTGTAAGCCGAAGACACGCACCCGCCATGGGAGTTTTTTTCTGGAGAGGAGTCAATGCAGACGGCGCCAGCCCCAAGAGCGAGGGGTGGCCGTTAGGCACCGCAGACTTCTCCTCCTCCTCCTCCATCCCAGTTCTGTTAGCCGGAGAATCGAAAAAAATGATAAGAAAAAAAGGGGAGCGAGGCAAGAGAGCCGAGGGATAGGTAAAGGAAAGGATATCAACTGAAAAAGGAATAAGCCGATACAGGAAAGAGTAGAACTTACCCTATGGGACTGCAGGCCTCACTTCTGGGGCAGCTCCGAGGGAGGAACAGATACGGTAGAAAGAGAAGAAGAAGAGAATAAGAGAAAGGGGATGTTGGGAGGAGGGAGAAGCTCTGCGAAGTTGTGAGGATTGGCTTGAAGGCTTGTAAGCTCGGAACCAAGAAAGGGAGCAAGGATCCCATTTTGGAAAGACTGATGAAAAGGTTCAACTAAGCCTTTGCACAGCTTGTTACACAAAAGGAAGACTCTCTGCACCTCCCGCTATCCCCAACCCCTTACACTCACAGACTTCCCTGGCAGAAAATCTGTTCCGAAGGAGAGCGCCTAACTAGGAAGGGGAGGAAGCCCACTAGCACCCTGTTTTGAGTCAACACAGATGTGTGTGGGAAGGAGGAGGGAAGGGGAATTTGAGCCTCAGAAAGGGCACCCCTGTGAAAGGACAGAACGGAAACTCAGTCCGACTCCCCAAGGATAGGCAAGCACATCACCAGATCAAGTCAATGGATTGCCAGGACAGCGTTTGACTAGCAAAGGCTGGAGCAACCGGAGATTTAACCTGCCAGAGGGAACCAGAAACAAGAACTGAGCTAAGAGGAATGGTTTCTCTAACTGAATTGAACAACATGGCTAAAGAAGGAGCCAAGAGGTCACCTGCAGGGGCAATCAGAAAGAGTTCCTTTAGGACAGAGATAAATACTACTCGATCCTCTCTCCTGCCAATAAAAGGATCCGTTCTGAGAGAAGAACAGAAGGCCCAAGAAATGTTTTTTTTTTTGCATGAAAGGAGACGGGAGGAACGAGCAGGGAAGCAGAGAAGCCGAAGAAGGAGGCCCATGAGGGGAAGGTGGGCGGGTATCAGTAATGAATGGTGAAGATACAAGAGAAGATAAGAACTGTTGGGTAATGCTCTATATCTTCTCTTGTCAGTCTTCACCGTTCATTACTGCTTGGGTGAATACCAAACCCCCCCGAAGGGGGACCAGTAAAGCCCGGAGGGAACAAGACCCTCAGCCTGCTGCTGGTGAAAAGCAGAAGGAAGAGACCCTGGCCTAAAAGACAGGAGTCTAAGGCCGAGGACAGCTAGGAGGTGTCCCTCGGAGATGAAGGAAGCCCCTGCAGAAGCCTTCTAGCCCAGGTGGAAAAGAGGCGCGTCCCTCAGAAAGTGGAGCGAATTACCCTACACTGGGCCAGAGGTGAATCTTGATAGACGAAGCCATGCCATCCGCCTAATGCAGACAGCTAGCCTCGCAAGCCTGGAAGCCACCTCACTGGCGTCATAGGATGCCCTTGCTTGGTGCCTTACCAGTTCCAGGCCTATAGCAGAGAGGGCAATAGCTTGTCTGGATTGCTCCGAATCAGGCACTGATGCTAGGACTTGGGACAGCATCGACCATAAATGCACACTGTAGGCAGCATGGTGAGCCTGATGTGATGCAATACATAACATCGCACGAGAGGAAGAGAATACTCTTCGCCCCCCACCGGTCAAATTGTAGGGAATCTGAGTCCGGTGGATGGTCGTGCGCCAGGCGGCGGAGCCCAGAGGGAGTCTCTAGGGACACCAATCCCGTGGGCAGGTTGGGAAGCGTACCCAGAGAATCCAATGGGGCACAATACCTTCTCCTGCAGTCTACTGGGGCTGGAAAAGGGGCGGCTGGAGACTGCCAGGCGCAGACAGACGCCTCCTGGAAAGGAATAGACCAGGATGGTACCACCAGATGTTGGGCACTGAATTACCCAAGTAATTCACGCATCTCCCGCTTGGTATTGTCATGTCTGAGAAAGGAGATCCTTAACCATCCTCGACAGGAATCGCTGATAGTCCGTGAAATCAGCGTCCGATGAAAGGTGAGCCAAGGGTTCCTCTCCCTTGGTGGAGGGAGACGAGGAAGGTGAGGAGCACGAATGTCCAGAGGACTCCTGCAGCGGTGGGGAGATGCGAAACACCCGCTCATGCATGTACCTAACATATGAGGGGAAGGCCTTCGCACAGCCTCTGAACGTCTCCCAGGATAATGGGACCGTAGGACCGACATGACCTGGGAGGGAGGGAGGTGGCTGCAGAGGAATGGGAAAAGGGCATCTACAAGAAGGCAATTGTCCTCTGCTAGGGCTCTGAAATCAGGGGAACGGAGCCCGAGCTGGTGGGGTCCCAGATATCAATCCAGGTCGCAAAAAAATGGAACCCTGGAATAGCCTGGATGGGGAACCTCCCTTGTGACGCACCTGGGGTTGCAAGAGTCCAGAAGGGCAACCCACAGCAACGCCACCAGAGGGGTCCCTTGAGCCCAAGAGGGAGAGACTGGGTTCAGCGCTTCGGTTCCTCCCTATACCCCGAGGGGCGGAAGGCAGAACTCAACGCCCCTCACCCCAACCCCCTCAGCCACTCAAGTCTCTGAGGATGCCCTCCTCCTCGACCCCAGCGACAGGCACCGTCGAACCTGAGGTCTCCCGAGGGGGGGTCCCTGGAGACAGAACCCCTAGTCCACTTTGAGAAGGTGCGGCTGCACTGGGAACGGCAGCAGCCACAGCCCCCTCTGAGGAGGCAGCCCGCTCCTTAATCCCCAAACCACCTTCCCCGATGGACTCCAGGCCACCCCCAGCCTGAAGATCCTCGGAGGAAGATGGATCTGAGGACTCAGGAATGGGAACGCTGGATCGCCTGACTCCGCATTCCAGGAAAGACTCTGACTCTGAGGAATCAGGGCATCAAGTTGGGTCAACCTCTCTGAATCGTCTGCCTCCGAGGAGGAGTCAAGCAGAAGGACCTCGATGCTGGCCACCTCGAGAGTCTCTTGAGAAACTGCACCGCAAGCAGCACCGGAATCAAGTACGGCGCTGCGAGGTTCCCTGCGCATCGCCCGCCGCACCAGAGCCTGGCCCAGATCTGCCTACGGCTCCCACTAGGTCCCAACATGGCACTGCTAACGGAGTCGACCAGGCCCGCGGCTCTGCAAGCAGCGCCGTAAACCAACGCAGCACTGCACACGGCACTGCCCTGATCACTGGCACTGTAAACGGTGCCAGGATCCGAGACGGCACCGGGGGGGGGGCGACACTGAGGATCCACCAATGCCGGACCCAGAAAACTTCGGCCGGACACTGGGGAAGCCTGCACCTCCGAAGAGGTGACTGCAGAGACGGTGTCTCCACTGCAGCCCCGGGAGGGATCACAACGTTCCCCCGACACTGTGAAAGAGGTCTCCTCCTCGGCAAGGCTTGAAGATGAGGAGACCTCCTCCTCACCAGACCGTATAGGCCTGGAAGGGGATCCGGACATAGGGTCTAAAGCCCTGGCCTGGGAGGCCCGAGAGCGATGCCATCCTCAAAAAAATCGGCAGGGCATTGCCGATTTTGAACACGCGGACTTTAAGAACACAGCGGTCCATCGAGAAACAGGCATCGCACCTGTCCGTATCATGGTTAGGTCCCAGGCACCGAAGGCAGACATCATGCCAGTCCATCATGGAAAAATGCCAGCCACAGGAGCACCGACGCATAGGGGCACGGCCCGCCTTTGACTTTCGCTTAATTCCCAAACCGGGCATGATGCGAAAATAAACTAAAACACAGAAAAGCTCATGGTGCCGCCAAAAAATAAAATGCAACGGGCTTACCGGAGTCAACGGTGTCGGGAAAACTGAACCGGGATGAAGGAGTCGCTCTGAATGACGAACTAGGCCAAATGGCGCACTAGGAAAAACACACTACACACGCAGCAGGTGCAGCCTCGATGGCAGAAGAAACAGAACTGGGATGGAGGAGGAGGAGTCTGCGGCGCCTAATGGCTGCCCCTCGCACACCACGTAGTGTGTCGCTCTTGGGGGTGGCGCCGTCGACTCCTCTCCAAAAAAAAAAAAAAAAAACTTGCATGGAGGGTGCGCACCTCCGGCTTACACCCAAGCAGTAATGAATGGTGAAGACTGACAAGGGAAGATCAACTGAGGAAGGTGTGGGGGCCACCTACCTTTATAGGATTGGCTGACGTCAGGGGTTGATGTCAAAGGTGGGTGGCCCCCTCTGGCAGACTGCTAGCAAGAAGGTTTCTGCATGGTCCTAGTGCCTAGTGGCTAAGTCCTACAGGTAATGGCCTGCTGCAAGAGATGCCCTCGAAGTAAAATTGTAATGTTCTATGTACATCAAGAGTATGAAGCAATGCTTCACCCTTGTTTAGCATGTGCCGGATAATGCATAGGAAGGTGTATGGTATGATTCAATATAAAATCAGAGACCACCTTTGGCAGATAATGAGGATTAGGCCACAAAGACAACCTGCCCTTGTGAAAAATGAAATACAGAGGTTCATGCACGAGACTGAAGCTCAGAAATTTTAGAAACAGAAGTCATTACGACCATAAACAGTGTTTTCTATGAAATGAAACACATCTCACAGGTTGCAGCAGGCTCAAACGTAGAGAAAGTCAATTTCTCAAGAATGAAATTAAGGCCCCAAGGCAGAACTGGTTTCCAAATTGGGGGGTGCATGTGCAGAATACCCTTTAGAAATATACAGGGCACCTTCTGTTGTGCCACCGTGCGCTCATCAATAGAGGCATGGAAAAGCGAAACAGCAGCCAAATGGAATTTAATGGACAAGCACTGGAGATCAGAGTCAGATAAGGACAGAAAGTAGTCCAGTATAGTACTTACAGGGCATACAAATGGATCCACAGAGCGTGAAGCACACCACATGGTGACGCACTTCCACTTCAAAGAGTAGATGCATCTCATAGAAGGCTTTCAAGCCATAAGCAAGATATTAGCCACATGGGGAAGGATACCAAAAACAAGCAATGGCTGTGTCTTCAGGAGTCAGACATGCAGATGTGCAGACCACAGGTCTGGATGGACCAGAGACCACTGAGCCTGGAACAGTGGACCCTAGCAAAGCAGGCACGACCTCCACTGCCAGATGCTGCAGAAGAGGGAACCAAATCTGGTGAGGCCAGAATGGAGCCACTAAAACTAGAGTGGAATGTTCAGTCCACAGCTTGAGCAGAACCCTCTGAATAAGAGGGATTAGAGAAAAGGGGCAAAGGAGCCTTCCTTTCCAGGACAGGGACAACGCATCTTGTCAAAAAACTCTAAGCCCTGTATCGAACGAGCAAAAATACAGCAGTTATCCACTGTATGATGATGATGCAAAAAAGTTCAAACTCTGGACGACCCCATCTTGCGAAGAGGTCATTTACTACTGACGTGGAACCTTTGTAAAAGAGCCATGGCTCAAAGGTATTTGTAATCCTAGACTTGATAAATAAACTACTGAGGTCAGCAGCTCCTATTCATCCACCAGTGACTGAATCCTGCTTAACCTGTCTGCCAAGACATTTTGGACACCTGAAAAAAAAAAAAAAAAACAGACAGCAGCAGAAGTCCATGCTACATGGCCCAGTACCACATTCTCGTCACTTTCATGCACAAAGGATGAGAAGAAGTGCACCCCTGCTTGTTTATGCAGTACATGACACTGACAAAGTCTGTCTGAATTAGCAAGGGACTGGGCTGAGATGCTCTTGAAAAGCCTGAAGACTAAGAAAAAACAGCCCTCATCTTCAGAATACTGATATGGAGATCAGACCATTAAAAGAATGTTCCAGAATACTGATATGGAGAGTGGATCTGCACGGGAGTTGGGGGTAAAGAATGAAATGCCCTTTAATAGGTTCCATCGATCCAGCCACCATATTAGAGCACGACGGAGAGGGGACATGATGAAGACCATTTGCTCCAACTCGGCCATCAGCCAATTCCACTGTACACAAAGACTCCAGTTTGGTTTGCAACTATGGATTCAAGAAAACAGAACCGTAATGATGGCTGTAGCCATCAGCCCCATCAGATGCAACATCGTCTGAGCTGACCTACAATGGCTTATATGCATTAGCTGGGCTGGGCTTGGGCAACAAAGGCCTCCACCATTCTGTAGGTAGGAAAGCACTGCCCATCACTGTGTCGGGCACCACACCAATATACTGGAGGCGCTAACAAGTAACTACTATGACAGCTTAGATTCAATGCAAAGAAGTGCAAAGTAATGCACCTGGGAAACAAAAACCCAGGGGAAGAGTACCCAGTCAGGGGGGTGGGGCAGGTGGTCTGAACGTACGAGTAGAGCAGAGCTGAAACTGAATCCAGGGCGGCACTGGACTTCTCAATACAGGAGAGATGGCCATCCACACCGGGTCTCAAGAAGTCTGTGCCCAAAAAGGGACTTCCACCAATTTATGCTGCGTGTTGGCTGTAAAGGTAGAAATCCGCAGCCATGCTCCGTGGCGCATAGCCACCACCAAGGTCACGGACCTGGCACACGAGACGACAATATCTAGGGCTGTCTGGAGCTGTTTAGCAACGGCACGACCCTGGTCATGGACCAACTTGACTGGAAGCTGTAGGTCAGCCGGGAACCGGGGGATAACCTGGTCCAGGGTGCCAAATAAAACACAGGCAAAGTGGGCCATCATAAGGGATGAACTGGAGTGTTGAAGGCCTAGGGATGAGGCCGCATGGACCTTTGCTGCACGGTCCAACTTCTTGAACTCCTTGTCAGGAGGTTTGTCAACATCCCTGACATTGCCCGTGTATCGAAATACCGACTCGGCGACCAACCCCTCGGCCAAGGGGTGGTCGGTGAAACCCAACAGAGACCCAGTGCATATCGCATATTTTCAGGCCACAAGGGCCGATGGCGTAGGGTGGGAAGCAGGATGCTGCCACAGCTCCAGAGTGGGGCCGAGGATGGCCTCCGACACAGGGAAGGAGTCATCGTTGTCGAGGATTTCTGTCAAGGGATACCTAGCCTACTTCTGGACAAGTTCCTGCAGAATTCCCGTGGATTCAGAAATCCAAGCAAAACGGCCCTAAAGGAGGTAGGCCCCTCCTCCGAAGAGGGATCCTCACAGGACTCATGGTTGAAGCCCAGGGTCTGATAAGAATGCATGGATGAGTCCTCAGAATCGAAGGACTCCTTGAACACTGGCTGAGCACCTGTATCCCCGCTGACAATGCGATGTTTGTTGGCCTGGGAGATCCTGACCAAGATCTGGTCGGGAAGCCCGGGAGCTGAGGGCGCAGTCTTAGGAGGAGGCCATTCTTTGGGCTGTGGAGGTGGGGATTCCACATGAATGGACAGAGAGGTTGACATCTGCTTGACTGGCGGGGCCAGCTTGGGCCTAGGGTGCGGAGGCTATGGAAGCGCCAGAGTGGGCTGAGGCATGGGTGGCAGAATGTGGCCAGTGGAGAAAAGCCACGGTTGCCACAGGAACTCCTCATAAAGGCGCCACATTTTATGGTGGAGCCTGTCCTCCTGAGAAGCATTGTCGGCATCTCCTCGTACAGTGTTCTAGAGTGGACCGGCGGTCACGCTATAATCGCTGACAGAGACCTTGACTGTCGGGGCCTGGTCGGTGAGGGGAGGCGGTGACAGGCGAAGCACGCCTGGGATCCCCTGAGCGGTCGGGCTCCTGAGGGGAGGGAACAGGGTCAGCGAACTGATCCGGTCCTCTTTGGGAGAGATCAGACAGGAGCAGAGTCCTGGAGATGGAATCCTCCCCTCGTCCAGCAACAACAATCAACTGGGTCGAGAAAGATCTCGACTGCTTGGTCGACTCGCATCTTGACCAACAAGCCTGACAGGGACTCTGTAGAGCCAGCTGCCTGGACAGAAACATCAGCCGAAGCCGAGGGCTCAATGGCCATCAAGCCAGCAGAAGCGTCGGAACGGGTGTCCCTAGACCGCTCCTGATCCCACAAACTGCGACAGGACTTCTTTTTGGAGTCCCGTTTGGAAGATCTGGATCCCCAGAAAGGGCCTTCCCCAAGGGTTGGAAAGGACTGGTGTAAGTTCTGAAATGCCCCGGTAAACAAAGGTGCCAACGCACACCAGAACCAGGGCGTACACAGACAAAGCATTTGCTGTAGCCTTCTCGAAGGGGGAAAGCTGCTCAGCTAAGCCCACTGCTAGGGAAACCGACTGTGAGAGTCTCTGGATTTAACGGGGTTGATCTGATGGCCCAGGAAAAGGTGAGCATAGTGGTCACAGACTTTGACGGCAGATGGGACCATTTGGCCCACCCAGTCTGCTCATTTCCCTACCTATTGGATAAGCTGCAGATTCTAGTTAACCAACAGCCTACTTCCTCCTACCCCCACACTATAATTGCCTTATGGCTGTCCCATGCATTCCTTAATTTCCCCACTGTTTTTGACCCCACAACCTCCTCAGGAAGGCGGTTCCATGCGTCCACCACTCTCTCCACCCAGTCCTGTGCTAAAACCTTTTTGGCTATTGCCAAGCCCAGAAGCCACAGGGCATGAGAGTATTGTAGGCGAGCCCTCCTCGGTGGGGGTCATCTGTGGAAAATGATGTCTGCTTGGGCTTCATGAGGGGTCTTGGAAGATTAGTCATCTAAGACCAGTTCCTCTTTTTTACTGAGCAGACCTGGTCTGAGACCAGTTTCCCTTTAACTGCGCTGGAATCAGTTAGTGTAACACATGTTTTACCGTAAATTTGCCAAGTACCAGCCAGCATAGCCTAGCAGTTAGGGCACAAAGCTGTGATCCAGCAGATCTGGGTTTGATTCCTGATTTCTCTAAAATTCACGTTAATCTCAAGACCAGGATTTAGTGAAACAGTCTTCCTGGAGCCTTCATGAGGCCCTCCCCCCATACTGATGCAAGCACTTGGGATATTTTAGGGCAAGCCCATGCCAAACTGTAAACGGAGCCCTTCCCCACTTTGCATTTAGGGCAGCCATCCGACTGTGTAGGGTCTGGCCTGTGGACCAGCAGTAGGGTGAAATAAATTTTATGAAAAAAATGATATTGCATCCATTTCAGGCAGTTGCTTTTGGAACAGAGATGTACCAAACTGATGGCTGTCCTGCTATCCGGAACAGGAAGAGATTCCATCCCTAGATCCTTGCTCTAGTGACTTCTGGTCCCCCACCCCCCACCCCGTCATGTCTTCCCTCTTCACCAATACACTGTACACCTGCTGTGGTGACTTACTTTTGGTATGACGGTGCATGGAGAGCTCTTCGGTGGATTCTGACAGGCGCCCATTAAGCTGCCAGTTTTGGTGCACATTTGTACACAAAGAAGTCTTGTGATGCTAGGCCAAATTCCCTTACCAGGTCCTGAAAGGACTCTAAGGTTATGCCTTCATACAGCTGTGAGATTATCTTAGCTCTTTCAATGTCCACCTGGACAGGGTGGTATAGGTGGATCCTGATGGACATTTCTCTAACCCCCCCCCCGCCCCCAAACCACTTCTCTGACGTCTTCAAATGGAGAGAGAATATTACCATGAGCTACCACCTTGTGGGAATTCAGCCATGCTCTGGTCAGTGCTCTTGTAAAGGGGTTCTCAATATTTTTTATTAGGCCTGAGGTTAGGGCTGCGGCCAGGACGTGAGAGACTAAGCAGTTCTGCACTGCCCCAATTCCATGGGGATCCAGGTCATTTTATTTTTTATTGAGTGTCAAGGGCAGCATCCTTGAGAAATGCTATATGGCCAGCCAGGTACTAACCGACTCAACTTTGGAAGGCCTAGACTTCCTTCTACTAAGACGCACTGCAAGAGTGCCTGCTTTACCCTGGCTTACCTGCCGCTCTACAAAAAGGAGGAGATACAGCCCTGGGCAGATGCAAACAGTTTCTGTGGGACCCAGCAAGGTAACATCTGAAACATATACAAAAACCTTGGCAGAACACTCCTTTTGATGGTGTTTACCCTTCCCATTGTGGCGAGAGGGAGGTGTCTCTGTCTCTCACAGTCAGCTTGGTAGCCTGCAGAATGGGTTTATAATATACCAGCCAGAGTTGGAAGAGTGTTTTTTCCTTTTTTGTAGGATGACCACAAGATATTTCAGCTGGGTGGCTGGCTTAAGGTGAAGAGATGAACCCCCCCCCCCATTTTGTGGCCTGATATGGGGCCAAACGCCAAAATGAAGGGGGTGGGGAGCAGACATTCAGCTCACTGACTTCTCTATTTTAAGTCATCCATTTAAATGCATCGATGCAAAGGTGCTAGCAGGCAACTGCTTCCACCCCGCTCCTGCTGCTTGCCCTGGCACTTCAGTGATTACCTTCGTTAGGAGGCGTGGCTGCAGCAGTGGATAGACAGCCCTTAAACCTGGCAGTAACCTACACGTGACTCTCCCCCTAAGGTCAAAGCATGTGCCACTGTGATAGCATTTTTAAAAAAAAAAAAACATTTATACAAAATATTAAATACATTATGATCAATTCAAAGAAGCCTGGACTGATCAGCTACATGTCCCGTATAAGTTAACACTTCTTTTAAACAGTTAACATTCTTGCTATTATAAGAGATGATACAAACAATTTAACAATGCAAATCGAAAATTATATGAAAGATAAAAATATGATCTCATGATTTCTACAGTCCAACAGCCACAAATACTCCCAACCATTCTCCTGTACATTACTAGTACTTGTTTCGAGTGGCAATGACAATTAGGCTTATATTCTCCGGTCCTTTTCAGGTGGCATGGTAAAAATTATTGCACAAAATGAAACCATCTACTTATCTTTTGTACATAATGAATATAATATTTTGTATGACTTTAGTGAGAGAATGATGTACAGGGTACTATCAGATTTAACGGCTGTCTAGCCACTGCTGTAGCCACACCTCCTGATGAAGGTGATCATCGAAGTGCCAGGGCAAGCAACAGGAGATGGCTAGAGGCAACTGCCAGCTAGCACTGATGCATTTAAATGGATGTCTTAAAGAGCCCCCGACACCACTGTGACAGCTCTGAGAAAATGTAATGTTTAGCACAAGTGAGCTTATATTTTGATATTGTTTCTGTGTTTCTCATTCTTCTTTATTACCAAGGACATTTGCATGTAAACAGGATCACTGCCCTATCTGTTCTGGCTTCTTGCCTACATATGACATTGCAGTTCTGTTTATGACATCATAGTCTGTTGTTGTGGGGATAATTACAATGCCATAAATGTTATTTATTTAAAAGCTGGTAACCGGGAAAAGCACCATGACTAGAAGCTCATTTCCAGGTGCAACCTGGATTATGATGATGTCATATGTAGGACAGCAGAAAGAGCAGATAAAGTCTAAGAGACAGTAAGCTTCTTTCATACAGCTGTCCTTGGTAATAAAGAGAAAAGGTAAATAACTATAGAACATACATGAAATAGAAACTGAATTGTCGAAATCTTACATTTTTTCCAAGTTGTTCTAATGGTGTCAGGGGCTCTTTAAAATAAGCAGAAAAGTCACCAAGCTGAATGTCTGCTGTGTTTTTTTCCGACCCCCCCCCCCAGGTATGAGTGCACTTCATTTCTGCATTTGCACTAAGGCTGGCTTGCTACCCGGAAGTGCATCGCGGCCCTTTCACTTGCATGAGTCAAGCCTGAATTGACTGATACAACCGATATGGGGCCATACACCAGAGGTTCATCAGTTATTGTAGTGCTTTTTCTGTATTAGTGAGAAATAGGAGCACGTTATCTGCAAAGAGAGAAATGACGTGGTGGCTTTCCCTAATCTTGAGTCCCTCTGTGCTGCTGTTAGACCTGATGACTGCTGCTAGAGGCTCTATTGTCATAACACAGAAGGGGAGCCAAGGGGCATCTCTGTCAAATGAAAAGGAGTCAGAGAGCCTACCATTGGTCAGAATCTGCGCTCTAGAGGACTTAGAGAGACCTGCTATCCAGGACATTCGCTGTGGTCCTAGCTTGAATTTTTTAAGAGTGGCAAACACGAAGGGCCACTCAATCCGGTCAAAGGCTTTCTCCACGTCCAAAGCCAGCAAACTATGGCGAGCAGCCACCACCCTTGACCATGCCAACATCACACAGAGTGACCTCCTAATGTTTCTTGCAAGCCTGCCCTTGACAAATCCACCCTGGTCATCATGAATGATAGAGGGTAGAATTCCCTACAGCCTCCCAGCCAAAATCTTGGTCACCACCTTGTAGCCCAAATTGAGAAGTGATTGAGAGGGTTGGTTTACCTCGCTTAGGCAAAACTGTAATGGTGCCCAGATGGTGCACAGGGAGACATTCCCCAACATTAAGGGCCTCAGTTACCATAGCTGTCTTGGAGATGTCAACTGCTCCCAGAAAAGCCTGTAAAACTCTCCTGGTTAGCTGTCGGACTCCAAGGCCTTATTCCCCTGGAGAAAATTTAGATAGATATTTTTATTGATAGAGTGCCCAATTCCTGAGACTCTGGGCGCTAAACAGTAAAATCACAATTCAATATTATTTAAAATCACCAAACATACATAATAAAATCAATGTAAGTACAGAATTTCATTCTATCTATCAGCAAACTCACGTTATAAAAGCCAATTGAAAAGGTACATTTTGGTCCCTTTTAAAGGCTTCGCTGATGCCCCCTTAGATAATCAGGCAAGGAGTTCCACAGGGTTGGTGCAGCCACTGCAAACTCTCTATCTCCTAAATGCCGCAACCTTACCCAGGAGGCCCCCCTTGGCTGGCGGAATGGAGCATCAGGACCGGACGGCAAGGGTTAAGAATTTACAGCAACACCCACTTCCTTCTCTGTAATATCTCAAGCCAGTATTTCTATAGCCCTTGAGTAAACACAGGAAAAGGGGGAGTGGGTCCAGGAAAACATTGGATTGGGGAGTGCTCTCCTTTATTTCTGAGGTGTAAAGGGCTCCGTAAAAAAGTTTACAAAGGCATCCCCTATGTTTTCCTGCTGCACCAGCATTCAACCTTCCTCCCCCTGTATTTGCAGAATGGACCTCTCTGCCTCCTTCCTTTTCAGCTGCCAGGCTGACCACTTCCCTCTCATCACCTCAAAATAACGTTTTAATTGACACAGCCGTGAAATGCATTCTACATCTGCCTTCTAGTATGTTGGCCTTTAGCTCAACTGTTGGTATACCTGTGGGTTAGAGTGGCCATATGCTGCTTCTCCAACTTCTCTGTCCTCTCACAGGAGTTGTGTCTCCCTCTCCCCCTCCTGCTTCTTGTTATGCAAAGCATAGGATATTACTGCCCCTCTACTGTAGACCTGCGTAGCCTCCCATTCAATACTATCCAAAGCACCACCCTGCTTTTTTATTTCAAAGGAAGTTATGAGTGCATGATCCATCTGCTGTTTAAAGGAGGGGTCCACCAAGAGGCAAGGGCCAATCCTCCACTGTAGCACTGCCTTTGGAAACCCCCCAATGGAGAGTGCCACTGGGGCACGGTCCAAATGCAGTATCGGGTGGTACTGGGCTTGTTTAGCCTGCTGCAGTGATGAGAATTAGATCAATTCTGGTATAAACACTATGTGCCTTTGAGTAGAAGGAATGTTCTGCACTGGTGGGATGCAGGGCCCTCTAGGCACTGGATAAATCACAATCTTTCACCATGTGCTTGAGGGCCTCAGAACTTTTTGGAGAGAGGCGGGTGAGAGGGATCGACCTATCGAGGACATGATTCCAGACGGTGTTATAGTCTCCTCAGACTACAAGCAGATCAGAAAATGCTGAGAGAGTGACAGCCATCTGGTGGGAAAATCTGGACAGCTCAGTATATTCAAAGCACATTTGCCCCATTTCAGTTAACAGATATCATGAAGGCACTATCAGGAGGCTAGAGCTGGATCCCCCACCCGTGTAACCCTGAGACTTGCTGCAGGTCTTGTCTACGGTGCAGACGATCTTCCCTCATGCAACAGGCCCTGTTCTTCTGGGTCCCAACCCGCCCTCCTTGGCTGCCACCTCCTAGTCGAGGAAAGCCTGGGCTGCTGCTGGGTTAGTAAAGGTGCGTGGTGGTCTGATAATCAGGAGAGATGGATACAGATCAACTAACTGCCATTACTCGTTGTGTAGTCTCTTCTTTACATCATAAAAAGCTTGCCGTTTGCTCTGCAGCTACCTGCTATAGTCTGGGGACGATTCTGACCGCTGCGTTTCCCATTCTGATGATGCCTTTGTGCCTTGCCGCTTGGAGAACACACTGCCTGTCTTGATAGTGCTTTTATGAGGAAATGGCAGGGGTTTTCAAAGGCATCGGGTTTGTATCCTGGATATCGGTGTGTTCTCTGCACCTCCAGAAGAGAATCAGTTGGTAGTTTCATGGTCTCTGACAACCATGCCTGCAGGAATGCTATGGGATCCAGGCCCTCTGCCCTCTCCGGCAGTCTGACCAGGCGAATGCTGTTGCGACACTGGCGGTGTTCATGTTCGTCTGCTATCTCTTTCAGATCTCCTATAATCTTTGTGTCTCCATGCAGTGTGTTTGAGAGTTTTGCTAAGCGTTCTTCCTGCTCTGCCACACGCATCTGCAGCTCTTCAAATTTGTTTGGTATGGCTATCTACTGCCTCTCCCAGTGCATTCACTGTGCGCTGGATATGGATGAATTGAGCTGGTACATTCTCAAACTCGGCCTTCCTCTCTGTGCACATCTCAAACAGCAGCAGGCAGAGAGATCTGCATGTCAGAACTGCTGCAGGAGTAGGTTGTTGCTGGATGGCGAGGGCTGATCAGGAGCTGATGCGCTTCAGAGATTCTGTAGGCTGCTTGGTGTCTGCGACATCCTTTGCTGTCAGGAATGTGAGCTGTGTTTATTTCTTCAACAGTTTCACGGACTGTGCCATCAGGGATCAAGTGTCTTGCTATTACTGATATTTTCAGGCATGAAGGGACAGCTCCCCATCTGTTGCATATTGAGGAATCAAGTGCCTCTGTAATGAATGCCTGATCAATTAAAGAAGTAATGATTATAAAATGCCTTGCCTTTCTTAGAGGACATGAAGTTGTGGCCAGCCGTGGTAACTGCTTGTCACAGTCTAGTCTGTGCCACAGCCATACTAAAGGTTTAGTGTTCACAGCTACAATAAATGGGGCAAAGAGAAAAAAAAAAGGTGCACTCCACGTTTTATTTTACATGCACGTGCCTGCCTGTTACAGGGTGCACGAGTGCCACCAGACATAATGGCCATGAAAACTGCCTGCCTTCACGTTGTAAGAATGTTCTGATAGCTGGGAGCTGGCTGTTTCTATACAATATTCAAATAAGAGTTAGCTCGAAAATCACGACTAGCCCTGATGCTAGAAAGTATCTCAGTCTTCTCTCAGAAGAGAATGCCGCTGGTAAGTAAACGTAACAGGATTAAGAAAAAGGTCACAAATTAATCTATTTCTCAACTATGCATTACTACAGCATACCATCACGGTCTCACCAACCCTTGTTAAACTGTTGAAAGTACCTGGAAGTTGTATGCTGGAAATGCTTCACACACAACTTGCTTTTCAAATGAACTTTTTTAATGACATTTTTAGTGATTCTGTGCGATAATTTAACGTGAGCAAGAGGATGTGTTCTTAAAACTGACGATGGAAATCAGCATCAAATCGAATCTGACAACTTTTCTATTTACTCAATCCTTCCCTGAATTTTAATTTTTTTTACTGTAATTTTAGATGTTATTTGCCTACTGTTGAGTATGTAATTGTTTCACGGTGAAGCACCCCGAGCCCTTGGATAAGGGCGCTTTAGAAATAAAGTTGCCTTGCCAAACTCAGGCTATAGAGGGGTTCCTAAAGCATACATACTGAAAACATCAAATCAAAATTGTGTTCAAGCCTCCTTTTGGGCAATTACTTTCTAGAAAGTGATACTTAACCCTTGCTGTGCCGCGGACTGAAATCATTCCAGAATTCCTATACGTTCTAATCCTCTTGGCAGTTTAAGGGTTAAATTCAAGACATATCAACCCCATATAATTTCTTTTTTTAATCACCCTTTTGTGAGCATTGCCCTATTCGCACTCTTGGCAAACTCCAAGCCCAGTCTCACCATCTGTGCCAAATATCCCAATTCCCCCACAACCTGGTCCACTTGACAAGGCCCACTGGTCAGTGTTCCTCTTTAAATAACCTTTTCTAGAGACGGTAGTCAGCTAGGAAGGGCCCCATGAGAGGCTTGGCATCATCTTGCAACATGCGTTTATCCCCATCCCCCTCGTACGTTGCTCTCGTCACCTCCAGGATGTAATATGAGGCTCCAGAAATAAGCGCCGCAGTGGAGCTTGTTATATGCCCCTTCCCAGCCCTTCAAGAAAAGGGCAGCAATAGGGCAGTAATGAGTGGAGAGACCGAATGCCCTCTAGGATGCTCAAACCTTCTCCCCCGCCATCCCCTCCAGTGCACCAGGTATGATCCCAAACACTTGTTGCCAGTGCCTACACTCCCGCTGTGTGGACAGGCCAGTCTGCAATACATTTTGAATACAAATGCAGAAAAAGAGCATCACACACAGGCTGTCTATGCAAAAGCACATTTTCAGTGATGAGCAGGAGGGCAAGCACTGCTCTCCATAAAGGAGGTACTCGTCTTGCTTGGAATCCCATTTCTCCTGACAAGTGGTTTCAAAATAAAGGGGGCTTTAATTACAGTGAAACGACACCACCAGAGCTGATCCTTGGTATCAAAACGAATGCAGCGCAGTGCACTAGAGGTGCAAGGGCCACCAGTTGCATCAGTTTTGTTTCTACGAAGGAAAGATAATTTCTACTATACATCTCTTCACAAGCACCACATACTCAAGATGTGTGCCTTCCTGTACTACTTTACATCTAGGCAGACCTACCTGATGAGCCCGTAACAGGGCAGTCCTTCTATACATATAATCCTCAGATTTAAACACATAGACCATCTTGTAAGAGTTCAGTTTGAATTTACACTCCATCTTATCCAAATTCTCCACGTTCTCTATGGATTTCTTACTGTTCCCCTCCTTCTCCTGTTGCTCTTTGCCATGCTGGCACTTGCGGATCTGTCGAAGGTTCCTTAAAAATTCAAAAAAGAAGAGGGGCAAGGTAAAAAGACTCAATCCTGAAAATCAGAAATGTGTTATTATACACACACACACACACACATCTATATCTATAGGTATACAGTGGTAGTCACACAAAAGTATACTGGTACTGCGCACTGCGCGTCATTGCGTGGTAGCGGTATGCATGTTATTCAATGGGTACCACATTTGCACAACTCTCAGTATATCGCGCTACTGGTAAACATTTGCGCGATTACCACTGTAGATATATACATATATACATACACGCATATACAGCAATAGTAAGACAAATATACAGATATGTATATGTATACACACAGTATACACACACTGTACAAATGTTCACGCATATATATACTGTACGCACACACAATCACGTATAAACAAGCACACATTTCTTTTTTGGCAGATGTATCCTGGTAGACTAGAAAAGTTAAGACTGTAGGCAGAGGCCCATCCCATCTGTGGAAGACAGGAATCAAAATGTGTTTACGCCTTCACCAGATACCCCGGCATAATCCATAGTTCAACCTCTTGCCTTATGAGGGAAAAGACTCAAGGCTACTGCTCCTGACTGAAAACAGATAGCAGTGATAACATCTGTGAACTGCAACATCTGAATTCAGAGAACAGGTCTATGTTACTTATCAATCCCTCACCTAATACGCAGCAGCTAATAAGGCACGTGGTTCCGTAATCAGCTGCTCACTAAATTTGGTAATAAATTTACCATTTATCCAAGTTTCAGCAGTGTGATCCTCTTTTTGCAGTCCAGCAGCACTTCTGGACTGGAAAGAGAGGCTGTGTATTTACAACAGGAGTTGGCATTAGGAGCCCAGCTTGGGGCTCCGTGCACTTGCACTGTCAGCACATTGTCGGAAGTCCATCTTCAGGTAAAGCACTGGCTTTTAACTACAGGCTTGAACAAAGTAAGCACACACAGAGTTTAAACTTGTGAAGTACCAAAGCCTTTTTTTTTTTTACTTTATTTTTTATTATTTTCCAGTTGCATAACAATGGTTACGTATCATATAGTAAACAGACCACAAGTGTACACAGTTTGAGGGCATCAGCCCCTTACTCATGAAGGGGTTACGCATTCACTATACTGAGATACATCACTGCTGGGATACCTCAAACTAAAACAATTAAAAATGGATATCTGATTTGTGCTGCAGTTATTAGTCCAAGAGCAAGATGGCTGTGTTGAAAAGAGGTTCTATGTAATAACAGCACATCAAAATGAGCGAACGTCAGAACAAATGAATCTGAAATAGCGACGACAGCAGCATATGCATTTAATAACGCAGCACATAATAGCTACAGCAACTAATCAGCACACCGCCAATACACCTTCTCTCAAACCTCCTCATCCCGTCTAAATATGTAGCCACCATATATCACAAGTGGCAATCCTGTCTGACTCAGCATGAACTCTACCGCCATCGTCAGACAAGGATGGGAGGCCAAAACACACAGCAACATTTATACCGTTAACATATATGGTAACATACATCACTTGCTTTAGCATGAGTGATGGAAAATTACCAAGTTTTGCCACATTTCACAAAACTGCTGATCACTTGTGTGTCCTCGGATGCACTGCTGTGACTTTTTCGTCATAGTCAGCTTTTGCTATACTGACTTCTTTTTTAGAATGAGGTTAGTAAAAGGCAACTGTCTTTTTGCAGCCCAAACTGGCTCAAAACAGCCTGCTGTGGACAAATGGACCCAACCTCACAGGTGGGGTACACAGAAACACCAAAATACACCTACCAATGGAAGCATATGTGAGAGATCATGTATTTTGCCTTATTTGGTAGTAACTGTTATTTGTGACAACAGCTTGTATGTAAGGGTATATATGCAAATTGCAAACTTTGGCAATCTGGGTAGAAACAAAGTACAGCTGTGCCAAAGTGGGTTCCTGTGACTTCTTAGCAGGTAACATTTGTTGTGCTTGTATTTTGTGTAATCAGGTGGTAAATTGTTCATTACCTGTGACACCTTTGGTCTTGTGTTGTGTTTCTACATACACATCATAGAATCTGCCAACATATGACAGACGTCAGCCAGTGTCACAGCCTAATAACGGGCGAGACTACATGAAGGGTGGTGGATGGGGAGAGTCGGGGGGGGTGGACAGGGATAGGTGGAACTGGGGAGGCATCTTAGGTGGTAGCTAAGGGCTGGGAGAGAGGAGGAAAGACGGATGGGGGAGAAGGGTCCACAGTGAGAGAAGACATGTAAGGGAAAATATACAGACCCTCCCTACAAAGGACCCCTGCCACTGCTGCAAATACTTTTGTAAAGACAAGTGCTGCAGAGCATAAGCCAAAGGGCAAAACATGAAACTGGCAGGGAAAGCCCTAAGGCATGAAGTCCAGATACTTTCTGTGAGATTTCCTGATCCTGATGAGAAAGTAAGCATCCTTCATGTCCAGTGTGATCATCCAGTCCCCTTCTAATCACAGGGGCAACAGGGACTGTAGGGACACCATTCTGAACTTCTTGTATCCTATGTACAAGTTCAGATCCCTTAGGTCTAGTACAGGCTTTAAATCCCCTGTCCACTTTATTTATTTTGAATCTTGGATAGCACCAGTGAGCGGATGCCTCGTTAATTGGTTCCACGTCAGGTCAGTTAAGTACAGAGTGATACATAAACATTCAAATACAGAGTGGTTCGGTAGCAAATATAAAAACACATGTTACAGTACAACAATACAGGTAAAGTTCATGGTTACACTATACTGAGGCACTGTACAATGTATGCCCGCGTCAAGGAGAGGCAAAAATTAGTAGAGTAGACAGAGGGAGGACAAGGGAGAGAAGATGGAGAGGTAATAGTAAGAGGAAGGGGTGGGGGTAGGAGGTGGAGGGGTAGGGGTAGGGAAGAGAGGTGGGGGGCGTGGCAGTGCCATCGAAGAGGACGGTGGGTCAGTGGAGTGCAAGGTCGGGGCTACCTAGTGGAACAGTAACAGGGTTAAGAAGTGCTAGAGGGTAAGTGCAGACTACGGCAATGGGATTAATGACTTGAGGTGGGATTTACTGTACATACGATCACACGAAGAAGCTAGCTGAAGAAAGGCCATTTAGTCTATCAAGTCTGCTCATATTGCAGGATCCACAGCTTGAGCTAATGTCCCTACCCTCCCTCCCCACATCCTCCTTACTTTCCTCCTACATCTATCCCAGCCTCTCTTAAAGCTGCCCACTGTCTTTAACGAGATGACCTCTTCTGGCAGTGCATTCCAAGTGTCCACCACCCTCTCTGTGAAGAAGTACTTCCTGACCTCCTTCCTAAACCTCTCACCCTCCAGCTTAAGATGATGCCCTCTTGTTATAACTGCCACTCAGCTTAAAGAGGCTCTCCTTATCAACCTTATTTATCCCTTTCAAATACTTGAAGGCCCCAATCATGTCCCCCTCCCATCTTTCAGGGAGTACAGTGCCCTCAACCTCTCCTCATATGCCCTACCCTGCTGACCCACTATCATCTTTGTAGCCCTCCTCTGGACCTTCTCCAGCAGGTTAAAGTCCTTTCTGAGGTGTGGGCACCAGTAGTGAACTCCATACTCTGGATGTGGCCTTATCAGTGACCTGTACAATGGCAGTATAACTTCCTCTCTCCTACTATTGATCCCCCTAGATATGTATCCCAGCATCTTGTTTCCTTCTGCTGCTGCTTTCTTGCACTGTATGGAGTGCTTCATCTCACTAGTGATCATCACTCCGAGGTCCTTCTCCTCTGATGCAGATACTCGGACTTCACCCAGGTAGTACTTTTTGGCTCCAATATGCATAACTTTGCATTTTTTTGGCACTGAAGCCAAGTTGCCAGATCCTGGACCACCTCCTCAGCTTTTCCAGATCTTCCTGTAGGTCGTGTATCCCTTCAGCTGTGTCCACTCTCCCGCAGGCACAGGCACCCGTAGTGAGAAGGTGTTGGCGCAGTTTGTGTTTAAAAGAGCCAACTGCTGCTGCATCACAGATGTCCTGAGGTAGCGCATCTGTCCAGAGGGGGGCCCGGTATGAGAAACCCCGCTGAGCCAAGGTAGTATGGCACCTTGGCACATGGAATAGCTGAGAGGCAGTACTTCTGTTTTGCCTTGTGCTCCAGGAAGGGGTCAGTAGGTTCCGTACTCCTGGTGGTAGAAGGTTTAAGGAGACTTTTGTGGCAAGAAGGCAGGTTTGGTACCTGATTCTTCCACTGAGCTGTAGCCAGCCAGCCATGGTATAGAGAGATCACAGGCGTGCGTGAGTCTAGCAGCACCTGTGAGGAGATGGCAGGCTTTATTCTCTGCGGTTGAGATGCGGTGGAGGACCATGTCTGTTGCAGATCCGTAGAACACCAGCCCATAATCATAAGTGAGATGACTGAGCTACTGATGCCAGTGCTCAGGGCTTTGTGTGACACAGTGCCTGTGCCGATACAGCATCCCAATTCTGGTACTGATGGCCCTTGCAGTAATGTGGATGTGCTCGGCATATGATAGGGTGGAATCGATAATGATGCCTAGGTATTTGAAGTGCCGAACAAGTTCGAGAGTGGCACCCGCAACGTCCATAATTGCAAGTGAAAAGGCTCTGTGTTTGCTTTGTGGGGTGGAGAACATCAAGGTCTTGGTCTTTTTATAATTCAAGACCAGTCTATGGTCCTTAAACCACTGCTCCACGGTTGCAAAGCCACTTTGTAGATCCGCCTCCAGATGTTCAGGGTGACGACTGCTGGTGAATAAAACCACATCATCTGCATAAAGGAGCATTTGACACAAGCTAGAGGTCGGAAGGTTATTTAAGAATAAGCTGAACAGCAGTGGTCCTAATATGGTCCTTGCGGTACACCAGATCTGACAGGTCTGCTGTCAGAGATCACATCCCCGATCCTAACCTACTGATAGCGGTTGCTCAGGTAGCTAGTGAACCAGCCCAAAGTTTCAGAGGAAAGCCCAATGTCAGCCAGTACTTTGGAACCAGAAGGTATCGTGAATAAAAACCTTAACTGATTTCTGCTTGTTGGATTAATTCCACAGCCCTTCCGCAGAGGATGGACTGAACCTTCTCTAGCAGAAGGGTGAGGTGTCCCAGAGGATATCGTTTTGGCAATGGGAGAGCTGACAGAAGGAACAGTAAGGAGCTCTAGGGCATGTCCATGCTGAACTACCTCCAAAAAGCAATCATCTGCAATGATCTCCCTCTACTTTGATAGAATGAGGGAGATTCAATCTCCCATCAAAACCTCCTTGGGTAGTGAGCCTGGAGGAGAGCCAGAAGGTGCCAGTGGTGGCAGGGATGCTGGTAATAGTCTGACCTTTTGTAAGTTTGGCATAGGGAGCAAGGGCAGGTTTGTGGCCTGGGAGGTAGAGGGCTGAGGCCTCTGTGATCCATGGCCAGGGCCTCTTGAGTAGCCTTAGCCAGGATGGACATATGGCCTTTGAAAACAACCATGACCCCTTCCACTGGGTTTGGGATTCAAAGTATGCAGGGACCCGAGAGTCATTTCGGACGTTTGCAGATCTCTCAAAGTATTTTCAACGTCGTTACCAAATAGCTGCTTTCCACAGAATGAAGCAGTAGTCACTGACTGTTGTACATCATAGGAATAACCAGTCACACGAACTCAGGAGTGGTCATGACTGCAAATTCCAGAGGCAGCAGCATCAGAAGCATCAGAGGTGTCACAGGCCGATCCAAAAAGGTGCTTACCATCCTCCTGGCAATCAGCAACTGTTTGCTGTGCCTATATTTTGCGCTGGCAATTTTTCAGCCAGAGAAGCCATTGTCTTCCATAAGCAATTCTGATATTTAGTCATATATGCCTGACTGTTAGCAATTTTTAGGCCTAGTGCAGTGGGGCAAAAAATACAGGTTACTCACCTGTAACAGGAGTTCTAGGAATGGCATATGTTGTTCATCCACACTTACTGGCAGGTATCCTTGCCGCTTTAAATCTTGCTGGAAGGTCTTCAAGCTGGCTCCTCCCACCCATCCAGGTGGTAAAACTCTCGGCTCCGCCCCATGACGCCAGATCTGGCCCGCTGGAAGCTCAGGTTGTGAGTCAAGCCGGGAGGTCGAGGGTCGTGGATGAACAACATACCATTCCTAGAACTCCTGTTACAGGTGAGTAACCTGTATTTCTAGGGACATGGATATGTTGTTGATCCACACTTATTGGCAGACTCCTAGCAGTTCTCCGGGAGGAGGAGGCAAGTGCACACCCCTACTTAGGAAAGAGACTGAGAACCAAGGCCCCAAAACCAGCATCCCGCGTGACTCAAGGTCGATGCGGTGGTAGGTAATGAAGGTGTGTGCTGACTTCCAGGTAGCAGCCCTGCAGATTTCCTGGATAGGGACGTCCCTGGAAGCAGCCACCGATGCAGCGGTATGGCGGGTAGAATGAGCTCTTATCCCTCTGGGAGGCTCCATGCCCGCCAACCTATAGCAGAGATCTATGCAGGAGGTAACCCACCTGCTTATCGTCCGCTTGGCTGCAGGTCTGCCAGGTGCGGCTTCAGCGTAGTGACAAACAGCTGGTGAACTCTCCCTGACTTCCCCAGCGCCAAGGCCTTTATAGTAAGCGAGCCGCCTCTAGGGTCCAGAGTATGGAGCCTATATCGCCTCCGAGGTGTGATTGGGGCAGAACACCGCAGAGTCAACACCTGGTTAAGGTGAAACTCCGACACCACCTTCGGAAGGAAATTCAGGTGGGGGCGCAGGACAACCTTGTCCCTGTGGAAGGCCAGGTAAGGAGACTCAATGGAAAGCACCTGGAGCTCTCCCATCCTTCTGGCTGACATAATAGCCACCAAGAAGGCGGTCTTCCATGACAGGTGAGAGAGATCACACCTGTGCATTGGTTCGAATGGCTTGCCCATGAGCTTTGCCAGTACCAGCAGTAGATCCCACGGAGGTGGAGGTTCTCGCACGAGGGGAAATGTGATCAAGGCCTTGAAAAGCGCCAGACCACCTTTCCTGTGTTCACCGACTGCTTCCCGCCCGCCTGCAAGCAGAGATGGCTGCCAGGTGCACCTTTAGGGTCGTCGACCTAAGCCCTTGCTGAGAAAGGGACCATAAATAGTCCAAGATGCTTGCCAAGGAACAGGAGGAAGGGTCCAGGCCCTTGCCCTGACACCAAATGGAAAACCTCTTCCATTTGAAGGCATAGCATTTCCTGGTCGACTCCTTACGGGACGCCTCAACTACATTGAGGACCTCGTTGGAAAGACCCAAGGCCTGGAACTCTAGCCGCTCAGGAACCAGGCCGTCAGGTGCACGGATTGAAGGTCCGATGGAACACCTTCCCTGATTGACTGAGAGCAGGTCCGGCGCAGCTGGAAGCTGCCTCGGGAGCCTGGAACTGAGGCTGAGGAGATCTGGATACCAGCATTGGCGGGGCCAGTCTGGGGCTACCAGAATCACCTGCGCCTTGTCCCTCCTTGCCTTGAGAAGCACCTTATGGATCAAGGGAAATGGGGGAAAGGCGTAGAAGAGACCCGGGGTCCATGGCCTCAAGAAGGCATCCCCCTGCAGCGAGCCCTGCTGAGGGGGGCGGGCATGGAACAGCCTCAGCTACGCGTTCTCCTGGAGGCAAACAGATCCGCCTGAGGTGTGCCCCAATGGGAAAAAAGATCTTGTACTACCTCCGGCAGGAGAGACCACTGGTAGGAGACAGCCCCTATCTGGCTTAGGGCATCGGCCAGGGTGTTGGAGGCTCCTGCCACGTGAATGGCTAGGAGATCTGCCTCCAGGCTGCGCACGAGTGACCAAATGCGGAGAGCTTCCTTGCACAGAGGCATGGAGCGTGTCCCACCCTGGCGGTTTAGGTAGTACATGGTCGTGGTATTGTCCGTCTGGACCTGAACCACTTGACCCCGTAGAAACGGAGCGAAGGCGGTGAGAGCTAGGCGGACCGCTCGGAGCTCCAGCAGGTTGATATGGCATCGGGACTCCGCGGGACCAGAGGCCGTGCACTCTGTGCTCCCCCAGATGGGCACCCCAACCCATCAGAGAGGCGTCGGTCGATAGAGAGACCGTCGGCTCGGGGCGGACAAACGGGATGCCCTCCTGCAGATGAGCTGGAACGATCCACCACTGGAGAGCATTCCACATCCCCTGGGTCACCGTCACTAGCTGGTCCAATGGATTGCAGCGTTGAGACCACTGGCTGGCCAACCCCCATTGAAGGGGACGCATGTTCCAGCAGGCCCAACGGACCACGCTGGTGCAGGCCGCCATGAGACCCAGGAGGCGCAGGAAGTCCCGGGCAGGGCGCAATTGTCCAACCAGAAATGATTGGGCAAAGGAGGAAAGAACCTCGGCCCTGTCCGCCGGAAGCCATGCTCTGGCTCGAAGAGAGTCGAGCTCTACCCCGATGAAGAGAATCACCTGCTTCGGTTCGAGTTCTGACTTGGTCTCGTTGATGAGGAGGCCGATCTGAGAGCAAACCTGGAGGGCCAGATCTCTGGACCGCTCCACCTCTTGTCTGGAGGGGGCTGCTATCAGCCAATCGTCCAGGTAAGGGTACACCCGAACCCCTCGGCGCCGCAGGAATGCTGTCACCACTGCCATGCATTTTTGGTGAAGACCCTGGGAGCAAGAGACAGGCTGAAGGGCATGGCTCGGAACTCGAAAAGGGATCCTTCTGCTCGAAAGCGGAGGAATCTCTGGTAAGACGGATGGATAGGGACGTGAAAAAACATGTCCTGCAGGTCCAGAGAGCAGAACCACACGCCGCGTTCCAAGGATGGTATTATCTGAGCCAGAGTGACCATCCTGAAGGTCCGAGACCTTAGGAACTTGTTTAGGTCGTGCAGGTCGAGAATGGGGCGCCAGCCCCCCGTCCGTTTTGGAACCAGGAAGTACCTGGACACAAACCCCGGTTCTGAGGGAGGGTCCGCCACCTTTCTGATCACCTCCTTCTCGAGAAGCAGAGCGATGTCGGCTCGGTGAGCCGACAGCTAGGCCGCGGACGCTCGCTGCCCCGGGCGACAACCGAAGGGCGGGCTTGCTCGAACTCCAGAGGCAGGCCCTTTCCCACCACTTCCAACACCCAGCAGTCTGTGGTGATAGCAGACCAGGCGGAAAGGAAGTGGCGAAGCCGTCCCCACGGGGGAACCTGGGGTGGAGTGACGAGGTTGGGGGCGGCACCCCTCAACCCGTCACTGAGCAGGCTTGGAGGAGGGACCGGCCGAGGGACCACCTGGGCCTTTACCTCCCTGCTTCCTGGAGGAGGAAGCCGCGGGCTTGGGTTTGGGATGCCAAGCGCGAGCCTGCTGGCCCTGATGCTGCTGGGCCGGACGTGCCGCGGGCGCAGATGGACGAAAGGGACTGGGTTGCGGTCTGCGGCCCTTATCCCTCTGGGCGGATGAGACCGAGTCCAGGGTGGTATTGGACTTTTCGATCCTCTGGAGGTGACCTTCCACTCCAGGGCCGAAGAGGTCGGTCCCTAGGAAGGGGACATCAGCCAACTTGTGCTGGGTATCCGCTGTGAAGGTGGATATCCTCAGCCATGCCCGACGGCACATAGCCACTGCGGCCGCGACTGACCTGGCGCATGAGTCACCAATGTCCAAAGCAGTCTGAAGTTGCTGCTTGGCCACTGCCCTGCCCTGGTCCCATACCTGCTTAACCGTGGTCTGCAGGTCAGCCGCGAGATGAGGGACTACCTCGTCCAGGGAGCCCAACAGGGCATGAGAGAAGTGTGCCATCAGCACGGCCGAGCTGGCCTGATGAAGGCCAAGGGAGGACGCAGTGTAGACTTTTCGCCCGGCATAGTCCAACTTCTTGGACTCCTTGTCGGGAGGTTTGTCTACGTCCCTGGCGTTTCCGGCACGCTGGAAGACACTGTCGGTAACCAACCCCTCGGCTGAGGGGTGTTCCGAGAAACCTGACAGGGAACCGGTAGGGACCGCATACTTCCTAGCCATCCTGGCCGAAGGCGCAGGGCAGGAAGCAGGACGCTGTCAGAGCTCCAAGGCCGGGCCTACAATGTCCTCGGCCACCGGAAAGGCCTCCGTAGGAGAATCCCCTCGGTCCAATATCTCCGTGAGGGGATACTTGGCCCGCTTGGATACGGGCTCGAGCTGCATCCCGGTGGACTCCGAGATGAGCCTAAGCAAACCATGAAAGACGAAGGGCTATCGTTCAGTGACTGACCTCCTGAGGACTCCAAGTCGACCCGCCTGGAGAACAGGGAGGAATCGTCGGACTCAGAGGAGTCCGCAAAGAGCTGCCTTGGGCCTGAGCCACCCTCCACCTGCCGAGGGCGATCGGGAGTGAGGGTGACAGACAGCCTATGGGGCAGACCCTGGGCGACCGAGAATTCTTGGTCAGAGCCCCAAACAACGGCTGTGGGCGGAGGTTCCACGGAATCGGTGGGGCAGCCTGTTTCGGCGAGCAACGAGCCTGGAAGCAGGCACCTCGGCTAAGGCGGGGCTGCCCGGCCGCTTGAGTGACAACCACTTGATAGCGAGGAGGCGACGACATCGGCTTGCCCCGGACAGAAGAAGCTGTTGCCACATGAGGTCCTCGTACCGTCGACGCAACTTGCGTCGAAGCCTCCCCTCGTCCGAGGAGGACAAGGATGAGCGGCGATGCCGCTTGCCACAGTGCCGAGACAGAGACCACCTATGACGGCAGGATCGGCTGGACTGAGAAGAAGTCCGAGACTGAGACCGCGAACCTCGGCTTTTCCGAGGAGGGTTCTGGGGCAGGGCGGGGGAAACTCTCTCTCCCCTCGGCTCAGAGGGCTGAACCGTGGACTCCGGAACCGGAGGCATGGGTAAGTCAACGGAAACCTCAATCTCTGCCGGGGGAACCGGGGAGTGAGGGTTTTCGGCTTCACCGGTCAACAGCCCGTCCGACGGGTCGAGAAAAATCTCAACTGCGTCGACGGGAATCTCGGTCAACTGACCTGACGGGGACGCTGTGAAGCCAGTGGCCGAAGCCGAAGGATCGACCGAAGTCGATGGTCGACTACTCGGTGAGCGGGACCTCACCCGCTCCCAAGAGTGTCGACGGAGGGACTTACCTTTGTGGTCCTTCTTCTTGGACCGTAGGAAGGCCCTGAAGATGTTGGTCCCTCTCCCTTAGTGGAGAGGGACAGACAGAGCTCCTTAAAAGAAGCTGAATAGGAGGATCCCAGGGAGAGCGGAATAAAGGCCGCGGCCGAGAGGGGCGAAGATGCGGCCTCACGCCGCCTCCTCCTCGGCGATCATCTGCTCAAGCTGTTCCACCAAGCCGCGCCCTGAGCCGCAACCGGGCCTCGCTTGACTTTACGGAGGATAACGGTTTCGGTCGCATGGGGTTGCAGGCAGGCGCACGGTCTTCCAGGACGTAGGCCGAAAAGAAGAGCACAGGTCGCAAGCCTGCGGGTCGTGCTCAAGGCCCAAGCAGTAGACGCACGTGGAGTGCGGATCCGTCCGAGACATCTTCTGCCCGCATGGGCACCTCCGAAACCGGAGTTGATTTGTCCATCGCGAGCCAGGGAAATATTTGACCAGTCTTGAAAACCTTAAACTTTATTTCAGGAAAACCAAGAATTAGGAACCAGTCTTATACGCAGAGTGTTAAGGAGGGAACCTGAGCTTCCAAGCGGTAAGGAAGATCTGGCGTCATGGGGCAGAGCCGAGAGTTTTACCACCCAGGTGGGTGGGAGGAGCCAGCTTGAAGACCTTCCGGCAAGATTTAAAGCGGCAAGGATACCTGCCAATAAGTGTGGATGAACAACATATCCATGTCCCTAGAAGTTATTTTCAAACAACATGAAGTCTTGCTATATTATGACTATTGCAGTTTGTCCCAGCCTTAGAACTGCTCCGGAGATGAAAGAGTTAACTTCCATGCAGAGCATGGAGCTTAGAGCGCGAGCTCGGTTCAGAAGCTCTGTTAGGGTGGTTTCAAACCGAAACCGTCAGATTCTTTACTCCGCCTCACTGAACAGTCGCTCCGGAGATTCCTCCTGTTGCTCGGTTCATTTCTTGGTTTAAGCGCTATTTCTCGGTTGAATTTAACCGCAATTAAATTATTTAACACAAAACCGATCGGTTCAAGCTCTGTTTATGGTGTCGTAAGTAATAGATAGGTTTTTCTGTGTGGAACTTGTAAAGTGTTATCGGTTTGGTTGAACCGATCGAATTAGATTAAAATTTAAGTTTAAAACCTTTTAAGGCTTCTTAGAGTCATGATTCCAGTTCTTATCGGTTCTAAGAAAGTTTTCATTACGGTTTTTCCACAACCCGTGACACGGTTTGGAACGATAAGGGTGTCTTACCTGGCACTGCCATAAAAAGGCAAGTTTGTTGGTTAGGCTGGCATCATGTCTGAGAAACCCAAAAGAAAAACCGGGCCCACTGGGTTTCAACACTGTAGTGTCTGTGGGGAAGCCTTTGCCAAGGCTGACCCACACACTACATGTGTCTATTGTCTGGGGTTTGACCACCTCAATTCAGACTGCCAGATTTGTAAAAATTTCCCTGCAGCCACCCTGGACAAGAGAGTGGGCAGGCTCAGGGAACGAGAGGCCAAAAAGTCCGCTGACCCGGATGGCCAGCCCGGTTCGGTGCCAACCGAACCGGAGGGAGTGCCCTCTGACCAGGGCGAGACTTCCTCGGGCAAACGAAAAGCTGGCTCTGAGGAGCCAGTTCCAGCAAAGAAAACTAAAAAATCAGCAGGTTTGGAGTCCAAAATTCCTTCTTCCAACTGCTGCAGAGATAGCCAGGGCAATACAGATTGTCCAGTCCCTGTCCCCGGTTCCCTCCGAACCGCCACTGTCTGGCAAAAGGTCGGTTCGGTCGGTTCCAATGGTTCAGGATTATGATATAGAAGAGTTTTATGAACCAGAGGAGGGGGATGAGGATTATGTTCAGTGTGAATGTGACTTTGAAAGTCTGGATGTGCCCATTGAACCGGACATCTCCCCAGACAGACCTTCAGGTGAGTCTCCCTAGGTTTTCTGAGTCCCTTCTCATTTTTGTTTTATAAAAAGTTGCTGACACCTCCAGCTTCCCTTAGAGGAGGCTTGGATGAGCAAGAGGAGCCTGACTATGTGGAGATGATGGATATCCCAGAGTCCAGGAGGTTGTCCATCCCTTTACATAAATCTTTTAGAAAACAAACAATAAAAATTTTAAAAGCTCCTAATTCTGTGCCTCCTGTGGATAAAAAGATGGACAGGAGGTACACTTTAGTGAGTCCTGATACAGATTTTCTTTCACAGCAATGCAGTCATGTTGGGGTAGTTCAGGCTGCAGCCTGTGATAAAGCTAATATTCCACTGGCTTCACACCCTCCTGACAAGGATTCCAGGAAGATTGATGCCATGGCCAAAAAACAATACATGGCAGCATCCTTGGGACTCAGACAAGCAAACTATATGGCTTATGTTGCGAGATACCAGAAATCCAGATGGGATACTGTCATGGCCTTAGCCAAACAGGTCCTTGGCTACAAAGGGGCTGGAACAGGTGGCTCTTGATGGTATTGAGGCATCTGAGGTGCAATTCCATGCTGCAGTGGATTCTAACGATGTATCCTCTAGAGTCATGGCTACATCTGTGGCTTTTGGAGATTGGCCTGGCTCAGGTGTACTACTTTGTCACAGGATACCCAGTCTAAGGCTATGGATTTTCCTGTGGTGGGAAATTCTCTGTTTGGGGAGCAGACAGAGAATTATATGAAGAAATGGATGAATACAGAACCACTTACAGGAGGCACAAGCCAAACAGCAAGCCACTCCTCAGAGGCAGCCCCAGGGGTAGGGGTAGGCCTTTTCACAGGCCTTTTACCAGACCCAGGCCTCCTCCTCTTCAGCCTATGTACAGAGGGGTTCTTCAGAGGAGAGGCAGAGCGGGGTCGAGCAGGCCTGCTCCCACCCCTCAGCCTAAAGCCCCCAAACAGGCACCCTGATGGGATGCCCAGGTCGCCTCCACTGCCTGTAGGGGGCAGGTTGGCTCACTTCGTCCAGGACTGGGAGTTTTTAACTTCAGACAGGTGGGTCCTGGAAGTAGTGAGCCAGGGTCCGGTTCTCAGCTTCAAAAAATTTCCAAAGATGAGAGCCAGATCTTTTCCACCTACAAACCCTTTAGAGAGACTTGCTTTGGAAACAGAAGTCTCAACCCTCTTGGCTCTCAGAGCTGTAGAAAGGGTTTCTCCCCCTCACCAGGGCAAGGGTCTGTACTCCAGGTACTTCCTTACCCCAAAAAAGACAGGAGAGTGGCAGCCTATCCTGGATCTAAGATATCTAAGCAAGCACCTTTTAAAGCCAAAGTTCAAAATGGTGACACTGGGAATGATTTTACCCTCCCTAAGGCCAGGGACTGGCTAGCTTCCCTGGACCTCAAGGATGCCTACTTCCATGTTCTTATCAGAAGCTCCCATGAAAGTACCTCAGATTGAACTGCCCTCAGGCCATTATCAGTTCAGAGCAATGCCCTTGGCCTCACTTCTGCCCCAAGGGTGTTCACAAAATGTCTGGCAGTAGCAGTCGCTCATCTAAGAAGGCAAAAGATTGCCATTTTTCCCTACCTGCACGACTGGCTCATTGTGGGTCAGTCTCCAGACCAGGTCAAATCACACCTGCTAGTTACCCAGCAGCTGCTTACCTCTCTGGGATTTCTTCTCAATCTTCCAAAGTCAGTTTTGGAACCTGTCCAGGTACTCACCTTTATAGGTGCAGAACTGGACACAAAGCAGGCCAGAGCCTTCCTTCCCTTGGAAAGGGTAAGGACCTTAGTGGTCCTGGCCGCGTCCTTCACTCTGCAGGTCTCTCGACCAGCAAGGCATTTCCTGCAGCTCCTAGGGCACATGGCTGCCTCCACAGCTGTGGTGCAAGGAGCAAGATTTCAGATGAGGGACATTCACTTCCATTTGAGAGCTTTCTGGTCTCAAAGAAGAGATCCTCTATCCAAGTTAATCCCAGTGACTCGAACTCTGATCCAGGCCCTTCAGTGGTGGCAGGATCAGAGCAATCTGAACAGGGGTGCCTTTCATCCCTCTGTCCCATTCCTTGACCTTACTACAGATGCATCCCTCTTGGGATGGGAAGCTCACATGTGCGACCTCTCCACCCAGGGGTTATGGTCCCCTCAGGAATCTCTGCTCCACATCAATCTGTTGGAACTCAGAGCTGTTTTTCTAGCACTTCAGGTTTTCTCTGCATCTGTTCAGAACAAGATGGTACAGGTCAGAACAGACAACACGACTACAATGTGGTACATCAACAAACAAGGGGCACTCGGTCTTGACCTTGTGCACGAGCGATGAAGTTGTGGTCTCTGGCTTATTCCCTGAACACTTCCCTCATAGCAGTTCACCTCCCAGGCAAGGACAATGTCCTGGCAGATGCTCTCAGCAGGATTTCCCAGGGCCATCACGAATGGTCACTGGATCCCCTAGTACTGGAGATAGCGTTTGCCAGATGGGGCACTCCTCAGATAGATCTTTTCGCAGCCCCAGACAATCATCAACTTCCACTGTTTTGTTGCAGGCCCCCAGTGTTGGGCTCAGTTCCCCTGGATGCCTTTCTCCTCGATTGGGAAGGGAAGTTTCTTTATGCCTTTCCCCCCTTCCCTCTCCTGTTCAAAGTACTAGTCAAAATCAGGTCTCAGCCCTGCAAAATGATCCTGATTGCTCCAGACTGGGCCAGGCAGCCCTGGTACCCACTCCTTCTGTCCTTAGCAGTCCATCTTCTCCTGTGTCTCCCCAGGAACCACAATCTGTTAACCTGTGCTCAGGGGAGAGTTTGGTATCCAAATCTCAAATCCCTCAAACTCAAGGCTTGGCTCTTGAGCAGTTAGAGTTTGCTGATTTACAACTTTCTCAAAGTGTTCTCGAAATCCTGAAGGCTGCTAGGAAGCCTTCCACCAGGGCTACCTATAACTCCCAGTGGAAAAGGTTTTCCATATGGTGTTCTGGGAAGCATGTTTCCCGGAATCTGCTGATCTACCCACTGTATTGGACTACATGGTCCATCTTAATTCTTTGGGACTGAGACCAGCTACCCTGAAAGTGCACTTGGCTGCTGTCTCTGCCTTCATTTCAACAGGAAGCCTCTTCTCTTTCTGCTCATCCTGTATTTTCCAAGTTTTTAAAGGATTGCTTACACCAATCCTTCATTCAGGGACCCTGCCTGACTTGGGATCTTAATGCATGCATTGCTCAGCTGATGCAACCCCCTTGAGCCTCTGTCTTGGCAGAGCTTAAGTATTGACTTGAAAACTGTATTTCTGGTAGCCATCACTTCTGCCAGGCGTATAAGTGAGTTACAGGCTTTATCAGTAGAGACTGACTTTATTTCCTTTCACAGGGATAAAGTAGTCCTCAGGACTAACAGGAAGTTTTGCCTAAGGTGGTTTCAGATTTCCACCTTAACCAATCTATTTCACTTCAGTGTTCTTCACTGACCATTCCTCCTCTGGTGAAGGAGGCTGCACAACTAGATGTTAAGAGGGCCTAAGTTACTACATAGAGCATACCAAGGGTCACAGGTTTGACTCCCTCAACTGTTTCTCACTTATGGTGAGGTTGGGAAAGGAGACCTGCCACTAAGAGATCCATTGCCAGGTGGATGGTTTCTTGTATCCAATTTTGCTATCAAAAGCTGGGTAGGTTCCCCTCAGACCTGAGGCTCACTCTACTAGAGGTGCAGCTAGCCTCTAGCTGCTGCTAGAGACATCCCTATCTTGGAGATATGTCAGGCAGCTACTTGGAAGACAGTACACACTTTCACCAGCATTACTCCCTGGATATTCAGGCCAGGAGGGATGCTCGGTTTGACACAGCCGTGCTTCAGAGCCTATTCCCTAAGTAGGTTCTGTCCCTCCTCCATGGAGGTACTGCTGTGTAGTCTGCAATAGTCATAATATAGCAAGACTTCATGTTGTTTGAAGAAAAAATTACTCACCTTAGTAATGTTGTTTCTTCTAATGGAGTCTTGCTATATTATGACCTCCCCAGCCTGCCCCTCTCAGAACTCCTACTTTGGGTATAGGGTGGGTAGTCCTCTGTTGGCATTTATTGATGCCCTCTTTCATGTTTGGGTGTTGTGTTTATCTAGTTATTTTATCTTATTTTTCTGGTCCACTGACTTGAGTCTTGGTGTTGGGACCAGGAAAATGTTTAATATATTAGTGGCCAGTTGACTAGTGTAGGTTACAGCTTCAACTCAGAACCTTAGTGAGTTTTTGCTCATAAAGATCTGACGGTTTCGGTTTGAAACCACCCTAACAGAGCTTCTGAACCGAGCTCATGCTCTGCATGGAAGTTAACTCTTTCACCTACGGAGCAGTTCTAAGGCTGGGACAAACTGCAATAGTCATAATATAGCAAGACTCCATTAGAAGAAACAACATTACTAAGGTGAGTAATTTTTTCTTACCCATTATATTCTGCTTCCTAGAGTCCTTGTCAGGAGGGAGGGGAATGCAGGTGTTTAGGTATTTTAGATCTGCTGTGAGCTGCCATAATTATCACAGAGACTGTTTCAGGCTGTGAAGAATAATATAGCATTGCAGTAGGGGCAGGATATTGTTAATCTGCCTTCCTTGGAACTGGAGACAATTGTGCAGCCCTGTGCCAGGCAGTCAAAGTAGCATCCTCTAGGGCACAACACAATGGGGCAATTATTACTGTAGGAGAGGCAGAAACTTTCAAGAATTTAAGATTTTTCTTGCAAGAATCCTCCTCCTCAGCTTGAAACCCAGTTTGGCCTGAACTGGTTTAAGGAACACCTGAAAAGAGGCATCTTCAGGGGAAGATCTAGGAGTGATGGTGCTTGAGCCAACCACATCAATGATCTCTTTCTCCTCTTCCATAACCACCTCCTCCTCCTCCTCCTCCGTGTATTCTGGATTATATTCCAGCTGATCGTCAACATCCACCAGTACAGGCAGTGCCACTGGGAAGGGTGAAACACGAGGAGGAGATTTTATTTATTTATTGAATTCTGTTAACCGGGTAGGCCCACTGGAACTCAAAGTCCCTTTTTCAGGGGTGACCTGGAGTTAATTACACAGAATGCAAAACAATATAGATTTTACAGATGTCAGACAATTCATGCGTTAAGGAGCTACAGTAGTTGTACTAATTCAGGACACATCATTACAGAAGACAATGTGCACAAAAATAATACATACTATGACATGAAACAATGTATCAAGGGTACAGGAGATTAGTTCACAGGTGGATTATAATACACTTCAGCTAGTAACACAGTAATTAACAGGCATATTCTATAAGAAGTGCAAACAGAGGATAACAGGAAGGCCATGTGCCACTACAAGTAAGATCATATGCACTAAAGAGAGGCAGCAGCTCGGTGTGAGCAATTATAGGAGGACAGACTGCGTTCAAGCAGGTATGCCTTGAGGCCTTTTTTAAAGCCACCAAATGAGGTGCAGTTTCGAAGGGTGGCCGGCAGTGTGTTCCATACAGAGGGTGCAGAGCTGGGAAAAGATCTCTCTCTCGCTCTCTCCTACACTCAGACTGACTCTTGGTACTTCTAGCAGTGTGCATCCAGTGGACCACAGCATTCTCCCTTCAGGCTTGAGGGACAGGGTATCTCAGAGGCAGGGCGGAGTTGGGCCTTTCAGGATTTTGTAAGCGAGACAGAGGAGGGGGTACTGTCATCTGCCCTCCGACCATGTCCAGTTAAGGGAGAGGAAGACATTACAGTGATGTGTCCAGGGGGGCCAGGGCAAATGGTCTAATTTTGTTGTAGAGAACTCTGAGTTTGTTAAGCTCAGTGTTTCTCAGAGTGAAGAGCGGGGCCCCATACTGTAAGAGTGGGAGCAGTATGCTCCTGGCAATTGCTAGTCGAGATTCCTTGGTGAGGTCATTTCCTAGGCAGCACAGCAATCCAATCTTTTATAGTGTATATGGTAGGCAATCGTTCTCCACGAAATTAGTGTCGTTTGAAACCTTGTAGTCACACACTAAGTAGCGTTCATGATACCAACAGAATGATGTTTTCTACTGTCCTCCAGAGCGTCACACTATGTCCTCTCACGAGCATTTGACAGTTAGGGCTCACTCCATAGACAGGACACATGGCGAAAGCAGCAATATCGGGGGCAGTATTAATGGTTAGTGTGAAAACGTTCACAATGTAAATTCTTTTTTCCTTCTAGTAACTGTCCCCCAAAAAAAACGACGTTCCACCATACACTATAAAGAAAAGTGCATGGGGAACAGTTGACAACAGGGCATCTTTCACCTCGTTGGCACTATGACAACGGATTACCTCTCGAGCTGTGCTCTCGAGGTAATCCGTTGTCACAGTGTCAACTCTGTGAAAGAATAGCCCTGTTGTCAACCGTTCCCCATGCACTATCCTATATATTGCAGGGATTTGGTTAGAAAATTGATATGAACTCTGAAGGAGACTTCCTGATCAATGTAAACCCCTAGGTATTTAATGGCCTCAACCACCTTTATTTGGTTACCCCGATGTGGACAAGTTTAGGAGATGTTGCCTGTCAACACCTAGGTGCCTAGGGCCGAAAACAATAGCTTTAGTATTTTAGTATTAGGAATCAACTTGTTTGACGAGAACCACCTTTCGGCACCTGGAAGTCCTCGGCGAGACGTTTGTTGACAAGGACCTCTCCGCAAGGACATAGACAGGATGGAGGCAGTCCAGAGGAGGGCAACTAAAATGGTGCAGGGTCTGCAACAGAAGCCATATGGAGAGAGATTAAAGAAGCTTAATATGTATACTCTTGAGGAAAGGAGGGAGAGGGGGGCATGATGGAAACTTTTAAGTACCTCAAGGGAATCAACAAAGTCCAAGAGGGTAGCATCTTTCAGAAAAAGAGATGTGCAAGAACAAGGGGGCATAATCTGAAGATAGAGGGGGGACTGCTCAGGGGCAATGTGAGGAAGACTTTTTTCTCAGCGAGGGTGGTGGACGCATGGAACGGCCTTCCTGGGGAGGTTGTGGGTTCGAAAACAGTGGGAGAATTCAAGAATGCATGGGACAGACATAAGGCAATTCTGGTGGAGGGTAGGAAGAGGTAGGCTGTTGGTTAATTAGGATCTTCAGCTTATCCAATAGGTAGAGAAATGGGCAAACTAGGTGGGCCAAGCGGTCCTTATCTGCTGTCAAAGTCTATGTTTCTAAGGGTGATATCATTCGAGCTCCTGTACAGTACTGCATCATCGGCATAGAGCTAAAGATGCGTCCCTCCACAGTGACCAGGTAGGTCATTAACAAATAGGGAAAATAGCAGTGGGCCCAGGACGGACCCTTGGGGGATGCCACTGGCTACAGAGGGTACTTCAGATAGCATATTCTCCATTTCACTTTCTGGGACCTACTGGTCAAATAATGAGTGAACCACCTACAGGATAGGTCATCTAGACCAATCTTTAATAGGAGTCCATGATTCACTAGGTCAAATGCCTTCGTGAGATCTATGAAAACTCTCCCAGTCATGCACCCCCTGTCCATGGCATCCAGAATATCTGTGGTCAACCTAACTAGAGCAGTGTCAGTACTGTGGGAGTTTCTGAAATCGTGATGCCAGTTGGTCAAGAGATGGCGCTGCTCAAAATATTCTTGAAGCTGGTTATAATAATAATAATCCTTATTTATAGAGTGCCTTTCACAATGCCAAGGCGCTTAACATACGGAATAAACAGTACAATAAAAACAGAATACAACATAGCTGAAATCAATTCAGGTAGACTTGGTGCCACAGATGGACCTTTAGGACCTTCTTGAAGCCCTCCACGGTTGTGCACTCCCGAAGCTGACGGGGCAGAGAATTCCACAGGGCTGGGGCCGCATACATGAATTCACGGGCCCCCGATGACTTTAAAGATACCCTTGGAATCTCTTGCAACCCCTCATCAGCCGAGCAGAGTGGTCGCCCGGGACAGGAGCTCTTTCAGGTAGTCCGGGCCCTGTCCATGTAGGGCTTTTGTAGGTCAGAAGCCTGACCTTGAAGGTGATCTGCCACTGAATGGGCAGCCAAGTGCAGTTTGTGCAGCACCGGTGTGATGTGACACGCCCGAGGGGTCCCCATCAACAACCGAGCCGCAGCGTTCTGCACTAGCTGCGAGCGGCAGATATCAACCCTCAGTAGCCCTAGGTACAGGGAGTTGCAGTAATCAAGCCTTTCCTAAATTTTTGCTAAGGAAGCCGAGTAGGGAGATGAGGTGGTAATTTTCAATAGGCTCCTTGGGGCCGCCCTTGTGGACAGGTATTACAATAGCCACCTTCCAACAATCGGGGATTCTTCCTTCCATAAGAGACCTGTTACATAGCATGGCAACAGGATAGGCAACGGCATGCACAGCTAATTTTAACAGCTTGGGCTCCAGTTTCTCAGAGCTCTCAGAGGCCTTCACTTTTAGATTTTTTTTAGTAGGGTTAGCACTTCTATTCTAGTTTCGTGTCTTAAGTATAATCTGGGCTTGGGTACTTCAGTTTCAGGTGAATCTGGGGTGTTTTGGGTAGGTCCCAGAAAGGGAGTTTTGTACCTGCCAAGATCCATCAAGAATCTGTTAAAGGCACTGCCAATATCCAGGCGGTCATTAAGTAGCCCGCCCTCGGCTAGGATGTCTGACTCAGTGGGGAGGTCAGCCCTTTAGAAGGGTGTTTATATGGGTCCACATTTTTGGGGGGTTGGACAGGTTAGTTTGTTGCAGATTCCTGACATTATTTCCACTTGGCCCCTTTAATGCTTGTTTTACAGAGAGTCCAGTACTCCCTGTTATTTATCCCAATCGTTTTTGAGACACGTGTTTTTATATACTCCCCACACCTTGTCTCTGTGCCTCAGTAGCTTTCAGAGTTTCGTGTCCGGCTATTCAGATCTTTGTTCTTTTATCATAATTGTATAGGGGGCATGCAGTTTAACAGCAGATACAAAGCTGCTGGTAAAGAAGTCAAAGGCTGCATTAATATCCAGGAGAGATCCGATTATTGCCCATGGCATGCTGACTAGGGCTGCCTGGAAGGCAGCGTCATTAATCCTCGAGAAGTCCCCGGCAAGGAAGATCCTAGGGAGATGCTTGGGAGCACTATTCTTCCAAATACAGAATGTAGGGGACTGGTTACTTGGAGCGTCTGCCAGTATGCCCGCAGCTTGTACCCTGCCTGGGTTGAAGACTAGGATCCAATCAAGCAAGGTATGTTTACCCAATTTAATGTTTAACCTGGTGGGTTCACAAATCACTTGAGCAAGCTGAGCTTTCGGTCCATACTAGTAACAGCACATAAAGCCATCACAAAGAAATGGCTCTGCCCTAACCCCCCCCACTATATCCGACTGGATAAAAATAATCATCTCCATTGCGGAGCTTGAAGAGCTTACTTAGAAAATCAACAACAGAACCCCCACTTACCGGAGAAGGTGGACTAGGTAGGAGATCTGGCGATCCCCCAGAGAGACAGGCATCGAGTAACCACTACTCACTTAAAGAACAGAAAAAGACAGAACCATTAGTAAGGGAGGCTACACCAGGGAAGCTGGGAGACTGTAACTGAGTTGTCAGGGATGGGTTCTGGTCCGACATATACATGAAGGAGTGGGTGATTAAACAACTGGAGACTTAAGAGATAAGGAAATCTTTGATGTAAAGGGTAAATCTACCATCATATTGAATGTTGTACTGTAACAGAGACAGACTGTACAAAACAATGTATGAAATACCCTGTCTCATTAAGAGATATGTATGGATATTAACTTAATGTGCAAAAATGATGTACCTGAATGATACCAATAAATCTGAATTGAAAAGAGCAAGCTGAGCTTTCAACACAGCATCCCTGATCCCCCCCAAGAATGTCAAGAGTCCAGTTAATACTGAAATCCCCCAGAAGTAATAGTTTGCCTAGTGGGTGGTCAGCAAGAACCTACAAAAGATGGAGGAATCATACTGCCGACTGATATGTAGATGCTCATTTGTAAAATGTGCACCTGCACTATGTGTTACAGATCAATATAATTAAAAATATAATTACAAAAAAAGAACCTTTAAAAGAGAGAGCAGCACATATGATGCGCCTCGAGGGGGGTTGTAAAGGCAGCCTACGTATCGGGGATTAATCCCACCAAGGAGTATTTTAGCAAGCAATATTTTGTATGCATCTTCTACTCCAGGAAGAGTTACCTGAGTGGCATTATGAATGGATTTTAAATAAAGAACCACTCCACCACTTCTCTTGACAAGTGTATCCTTGCCAAGGATGGAGTATCCTGTAAGTTCAACCTCAGAGGAGAGCACAGGAGGCTTTACACAGGTCACAGAAATCACCAAAATATCCGGGGCATACATATCAGCCCAGGCTTCCAATTCGTGGATTTCAGGCCTGAGGCTACTGACGTTCATGTGAGCAATCTTCAGACCCCTAGTCTTGGTCCAGATTGCATCCGACGACGAGCATATTCTGTGATTATTTTATTTATTATTATTATTTCGGAAGACACCTTTGTGCCAAGGTTCTTTTACAAAGGTTCCACATCGGGGAAACAATACAGAACATAGTGAGGACAAGTACAGAAGTTTCAAGCAGCCATAGGCTTTGTCGGGTACATTAAAGTTTTCATATGGGAATTACTGTAATATGTACAATGGTGCACAGTATGTATGTTAAGTTACAGTAATTTGTGTATATTATTCAAAAACATCTGTACAATAAAAAAACTGTTGTAATATGGTTCACTAGAATAAATTAGAAACTGCTAGGAGAGATGGCAGATACATGTAGAGGAAGCATTGGGGAAAGAATGCAGATAATAGTGGAGAAATAAAAAGGGAGGAGATAGGAGATAGTGGGGGGTAAAGGTGGGAGGGACTTAGAGGGGAGAATTAGAGGGAAGGAGAATAAGTTTAGTTAGGAGAAACAGTCACAGGGGACAATTGTGATTAGAGGAATTAAGGCCAGGATTAGGTTCAATACTGCCTGCTAGTAGCAGACAGAGGACCAGCAGTACCTCCATGATGGGGCAGATATCTAGCACAGTGGTCCATGGTGTACTCTTATGAAGATACCAGAACAAATTATAGCAGTTGCCATTTTTTCTCAGTTCAAGATGTACTATCTGAGGAGGGTCCACTGCACAGGGGAAAGGGAACAGCCAGACTGGTGTGGCTGCACTTGTATGGTGGTTAGGCCAGAATGCACCCATGTGTTGGTTAGACCAACTAGGTACATACATGAACATGTCAAGGCTAAGAACAGCCCCTATGTATAGCACCCACAGTGTTAAACCTCACTTAGCCATGTGGTATGGGTCCCCAAGTTTTCCACCCACAGTAAGGGAACTATATAGAGGTAAGGTAGTCTCTTTGGTCAAATATGTGACTAACGACCCCTGAGGGCAGGGAATATGGAATTAGCAGTACACACCCCATTCCAGCAGTTAGGCTGGTAAGTAAGAGCAGGCCTTATGGGGTAAAGGCTGTACTCAGTGACTCAGTTCAAGCAGTTTCTAAGTCGCATCTACAGAGGATGGCAGCATTCTAAAATTGCAAAGCAGGCCTACCCTAGATAGGGTGTTTGGCTATATCCAGTACAGCTGGTAGTTTCAAAGTCTCCAGCTACATTAGCATAATAAGGCAGCAACAATAGTCAAGGGTACTTTTTACCTTGGTGTCCTTACATCCACTGCAGTCCACATAGTATCCTGAGGTGAACGAAGCACAGTGGCTGGCCGACAGGCAGACTACCTGCTGACTCTGGCAGACAACTACCCTGTCCTTAGCACTTAGGTCCTTCATGTGAATGGGCCACTTGACAATACTAAACAGTTATACTACCGCACACCTCCTGACTGTGCTGGCGACTGTGGGAGGTCCAATGCTTGTCCCAGTGAGCAAGGTCTGCCGAGTTGGATCTGGAGCGGGTCTCCTAAAAACAGAAAGTCCTTTGCTGGGGGATGGTGAAAAAGCAGGAGCTCTGCCCTCAGAAACCCCTTGGTGCTGGCTCTGGTGGTGACTTATGTGGCTGGATACAAGTCCGCTCCACTAAATTCACTGGGTCCGGTTTCAATTTTGGCGCCTTAGTGAAGCGCCTCCAGTGCTGGTGACTGTGGGAAGTCCAATACTTGTCCCGATGAGCGCGGTCCACGGAGTTGGATCAGGTCTCCTAAAAACAGAGAGTCCTTTGCTGGGGGAGGATGAAAAAGCAGAAGATCTGCCCTCAGAAGCCCCACTGGTGTTGGCCCCGGAGACAGGAGTCCCATCAATGGCAACCTGTTAGAGCCCGGCACTGAAGCAGGGGCAGAATATGGAAGCACTGAAGGGAACGCTGTCAATGGGCCAGCCGGAGGTTATGACTGCACAGATGTCGACGGCAGAGGTAACAGATGCTGAAACAGCTTTGACACTGTCTGATACAATTACTGTACGTCAGAGTCTGAAGGGTCTTCAATGGCTGAAATGCCAGTGGGACTGTGTTCGACAGCAAAATAGGCTGCATGTCCCCGACTGGGAAGGATGAGCTGGTACTGGACCACCACCGTGATGTCTGTAAGACAGTCAGGGGTGGTAGGATCCACAGCTGTAGCCACGGCCCTGTCTTTTTCTGTGGACTTATCCATTCTTAGTGGTGAATGGGAATTGACCAGAAAAGTGTCTTCCTTTCCACATTTCTCCTTGGCTGCGTAGTGGTGTTTGTCCACCGACTTAAGATTTCTTTTTTTTCTTGGATGACTCAGAAATGGCTGCCATTGGCCGTGGAAGTCGACAACGAGCCGTGAGAGAGTGATGACAGAGAAACCGCCTTTGCTACAGCCTGTTTCTCCATTTCTTGAGTCAAACAAAAGTTTTCTAAAGCTTTCCAATAATGTCTCCTGGTTGCCTGGTTAAAGCCTAGGCAGAATGTGCACACTTTAAAATCGTGGTTTGTATCAAGTCGGCGGATACAAATGGAGTGGTCATCATCTTTATAAATTTTAACATCGCCGCAATGGCAGAACAGCAGTCCTTTGTCCATTTGTGGCACAAAATATATGTTTAAATTAGTAAATAGAAGTATACAGGGACAGCAAAATACTTTGCAAAACTTTTGACTGCGTTCTTCAGCAGTGGTGGATCGATAAGCAGCGACGCTGGGAGAAGGATCTGAGGCATGACTGGGACATCAACATGATATAGGCGTCGACAAGGCATATCAACGTGGGTGGCCCCAACCTGAAAAAAGTTTCCGAGTGATCCTGACACCGATGACACAGTTCTTTGATGCGGCTCAACAGAGGGGAAATATCCTCAAAGAAGATATGTGCTTACTACCTGCTCAACCTCGAGTGTTAAAATGATGAATAATCAATAAAAGAATTTTGTGTTAAAAAGAGATACTTACGCAGTTTTATTTGTTGTAAATGTCGATTCCATTTTTCACACTCATGTAAAATACTGAAGTAAGCAATTGTGTAGCAGGGAGAAGCTTAGCCCAGTGTAGAAACAAACTGACTAGAGTTATTTTCTATAGAATCTAGAGTATGTGTGGAGAAGGGCACAGAAAGTCACATGCTGTCCTGTTTGACACTGTCAGATGAAACATTTGGATATTAGTGCTCTCCTTCACCTTCTAGAGTGTTGTGGACCTGCTCATGTGAACCCTTAGAAGACTGCGGGTGTATATATACGTCCAGAATCTACATACGTTCAAACATAGCACTCAAGAGTTAAATTCCACTTTGCATGCATAGAATATGTAAGGTATACTGTACAGTCTGGTGTACAGCAATATTGTAATAACTGAACAACCTGGGTGGTTTGTGAGGCCCAAGGCACAGTTAGCGGCCTTCAACACCCAAAAAGTGAGGTTATTACTGCACTGATGCACACCCAGAGTGATTATTACTTATAAAATTGTCAAAAGTGTTACAAATCCTACTATGATATGGAATATATTCTGGTGACAGAAGGCCATGATCATCGTGATTATTATCAGGTCAAAAATGGGCACTTTTGTTGCTTTAGAAGTGTACAAAGCATTTTCAGTGTGATTACTTAAGCAATAATACACAACAGAATACCATGAAATAGTGTCAAGCTTTGGGTGTGTTGTGAGGCAGGAGGTGATGCAATGCTGCACTGTGAAGCTGGAGGTGGCCTACCAAGCAATGTGAAACCTCAAAGTGAAGGTAGTCCCTTGGTGCAGGTGGAAAGAGGGTCTCCCCAGCAGTGGGAGCCCAACAGTCATAATCTCCACCTGGCATGGCAGGGGGTGGGCAGCAGTCTCAGCAGAGGCCCCGAGAGTCAGGTTTGCTGTCCACTGTGGCTGGGACAGGCGGGTGGTCTCCCAGGCAGTGGGCCCCCCCAAGACTACTGTTTGGTGTGACTAGATGTGTTCTCTCAAGTAGTCGTAGCCCCAGGCAGAGATTCCCCTTCCCCCCCCGGAAAGTTTGAGTGGTCTTGCCTGTCTGAATTCCACCCTGCCTCGACCTGCAACTGCTGAGAGGAGATGACAGAGCTGGCAGCACCAAGACGGAATGAAAGGTGCCGCCCATTACCATCATACTGGGGGAGGCAGCATGGAGCATTCAGTCCTCAAGTTCAGCTGGGATAGTTGGCCTGTGCGTGACTCAGCTCTGAATCAGACATGTGGCAGCCACCCGATCAAGACAGGGGCTCTACGAAATCAAGATTTCAGCCCCCAAGTCCAACTGGGAGACTGAACCTTAATATGGATCAGACTAAGCCCCCCCCACCCTGATGTCCACTATTCCAGTCAGATAGAAGATTCTGAAAATAAAAAATAAAATACTTAAGAGATGCAGTACTGCTAGGGAGAGATGTGTGCTGGAGTTAAGTGCAATTATGAAGACAGATAAGAGCTGCAATTGTTTGTCTCCATGTCAGGACTAGATCAGTGTACAAAGAGCTCCAGGAATTTACATGTTTCAGTCATTCGAGTCTGGGGAATTCAGAATGAAAATGACATTTTTTAACATTGTATTTTATTTGTGCCAATCATGTTGAGGAATTTGTATTATTTTTACCCTTCTTCTGAGCTGCTCCTTCATGTGACCTGTCCAGAAAGTGAGGAAGGGGCAAAACCGGTCAGGATGGACACCTTAATAATTCAGAACAAGTGGCTGGTCCATCAGTGCTGCACCACTGCATCATGCAATGCTGACAAGTCACACTCAGGACCGAGCCTGGGAAGCCAGAGTGCCAGCAGTGAGAGAAGGAGTGACTACCCCAGTGGATGCTCGCCTCCTCTGGGATAAGGGTCTGCCCAGAATCTGCCATGCCAGTGCCACCTGCGGTACCACAGGAGGCATGGCAGAGCAGAGTAAGTGCGTAAGCGAGCGTGTGTGCGTTTGTGCACGTCGTTCTTGTCCGTCCCTTCCCTTTGATCCACCTCCCAAGCCCAGTTTCACTGCACTGGTCATTTGTATTGTGCCTCCTCACTGAACTTGGTCACACGTCAGATCCTCGGTATGCATTATACTACATAAATCTCCCTACACCAAGTAATGTAGCATTTGGGGTGGGGCTTATTCTTCAAAATGAAAATAGAGGGAGTTGAGAGAAATCCCATTATAACAGACACATGTCCACGTAAATTCAGAGGGCAGACCTGTGAAAAGTGCCATGGTATGTAGTGTGTTCACCTTGCCTCAAGCTATATACCGGCGGTGGGGAATTCAAAGTGGGGTTCTGAATGTGCCAATTATTAGCTGGCTTGTGCCATCCTCCCTCCTCCGGTAAGACTAAGAAAAAGGAGCCCATAAATACTAAACAGTAAATTCAAAATATGAAAATTACGGACTCATTGTAACGGTTTATCTTCCAGAATATGTTCACCATTCATTCACACTGACAGGTTTAAGCCACAAGTGCAAGGCCCCACGGGAGCAACTTTTTTTTTTGCAGCTTAGGAAGGGGACCGAGGTTGGTGCGGGCCAGCTTACCGACGTCGTGCATGTGGGCCAGCCAGTAACTGATGCTGGCCCCCTCCTTCCTTCAGTTCTGTTTGCCAGCAAAAATTAAACAAGTGGGAGAGAAAAAGAGAGAGAACTGTAGACTCCTAGCCCAAAGAAAGAGGAAAAGGATATAAGATATAAAAATAACAACAATAAAACACTACTACCAACTTAGCAGAAAGAACAATTACATAAGAACTTACCGTAACAGTACATCTTCAGAGGAATCTTGTCATCAGGTTCTACAGATGGAACTTCACTGTCGGTGAAGCAGGATCCACATGGAAGACTTTCAGCAGTACAACTGGGGCTGCTCACACCATCATCAATCCTATAAAGGTGTGAGCGGCCCCCCCGCTCCCTCCCTCCTCAATTCTTTCCCCTGGAGACAAAGGGAGCATAGCTCAAACCATGGGGGACTGAGGGGAGAGAGAGAGAGGTGCCCAGGCCCATATGAAAGGCTGGATACACCAGATAGCCAGTTCTAAGAGAGAGACCCCCAAAAAAGGGGGAAGGTGGGAGGGAAGGCGGACCTGATGACGGAGATCCCCTTGAATATCTACTGCTACAGTAAATTCTTAAATAAAAAGTTTTATCTTCTTCAGGGGGTATCGCAGACATCAGGTTACACAGATGGAACGAGTCCCAAGTAGTTACATATGCACAGAAACAGTCCAGGAGGAAGGCCATCCTTAAACTTAACATAGGAGGCCCTGCAGCACAGCCCCGCCAAACCTGCATGGGCTCTTGACGGAATGTCTAGACTGTAGTGCTTGGTGAAGGTATGGACGGTACCCTAGGTGGCAGCCTTGCAAAATGTCAGCAGCTGAGACCCCTCTGAAACAGGCCACAGAGTTAACCATGCCTCTAGTGGAATGAGCTTTCACCGCTCCTGGCAACTCTTTGCCATACTTACTGTAGCAGAACACAATGCAATTTGCCAACCATTTAGACAAACAGTGTTTAGAAACCTGAATGCCCTCTTTGCAAGGGGGCAAAAGAAACAAAAAGCTGCTTCGATTTTCTGCATTCCTTAGTCTGTAGCAGGTAGTACTTGAAAGTTCTGTACACATCTAAAGTATGGAGCAGTGCTTCCCCTGGATTGGCATGCTCAGGAAAATAAACAGGAAGGTGGATGGACTGGTTCAGGGTAAACTCAGGCACCACCTTAGGGAAAAACTTGGGATTCATGCGCAAAGACATCCTGTCTTTGTGAAAAATCAAATAAGGCCCAGGCCCGGTGGCACAGAGGGTTGAGGCGCTGGACGCCACACCTCGCTCCACACTGGCGACCCAGATTCAGGAAAGAGCCCGGGTTGTTAGGGGTCAGCAAGGGAGGACTAGGATTGAGCATCCGATGACAGCTCTCCTTGTCCTGGGGAAAGGGTGGGCACCACACTGTGCTCTGGCGGTTCCTGGGGACGCCTGGAGGCACTGCAGGTGCGCGGTGTCCAGTGGTGGGGGTGGTGGTGGGGGTGGTGGTGTGGTGGATGTCTGCATGCTTGTGCACAGATGTCACTGCACAGTCACGCGCCCATTGGGGTGAAAACTGAAAAAGGGCCGGGCACAACCATGCAGCTTGATGGCTGCGCCCGGTCTTGCAGGGAGGACAGTCATGGAATCGGGCTTGGGGGTAACAGACATCCAGTCCTGGACAAAGTAAGCCAGCCTGCCTCCTACCGGAATGGGGGAGTCTATCCGGGCTGACACATCAGGGTGTCTGCTTGGCAGGAGCCTTAGGCTGAGGGGTGGATGTAGCCCTGCTCATCCCCCTTCTGCCTCTCCCTCTGAAGAACCCCCTCTGAGAAAAGGGAGAAGAGGCCTGCGCTTGGTAGAAAGGCCTGTGAAAAGGCCTGCCCCTAGCTTGCTGCCTTTGAGGAATTGCCTGCCTATCCTTGGCCTGGGCACTCCTATACGTGGTCCTGTACTCATCCATTTTCTTCATGTAATTCTCTGTCTGCTCCCCAAACAAAGAATTACCCACCACAGGGAAATCCATGGCCTTAGCCTGGGTGTCCTGTGAAAGGCTAGTGCATCTGAGCCAAGCCATTCTCCGAAGGGCCACAGATGTAGCCATGATTCTTGATGACACATCACTGGAGTCCACAGCAGCATGAAATTGCACCTTTGATGCCTCAATCCCATCAGCAGCCACCTCCTCCAGCTCCTTGGCTAGCTGGGGGGAAGCCTGCTTAGCCAGTGCCAGTACAGTGTCCCACCTGGACTTCTGGTACCTGGCTGTATAGTCCATATAGTTAGCCTACCTGAGTCCCAAAGATGATACCATGTACTGTTTCTTTGCCATGGCATCTGTCTTCCTGGAATCTTTGACTGGGGGGTGTGAAGCCAAGGGAATGTTTGCCTTGTCAAAGGCTGCAGCCTGCACTACCCCAAAATGGCTGCATTGCTGATACAAAAACTCCATATCCGAGCCTGGTAAGGTGTACCTCTTGTCCATTCTCCTGTCAACAGGAGGTACAGAGTTAGGAGACCTTAGAATTTTTTGTGTCTGTTTCCCAAAGGACTAATGGAGGGGAACAGACAGTCTCCTAGACTCTGGGATGTCCATTATCTCAACAAAATCAGGCTCCTGATCCTCCACAGCCTCCTCCATGGGAAGCTGGACGGTTTGAGCCACTTTTCTGTAAAACAGATAGTGGGAAGGGGACTCAGAAAGCCTAGGAGGGAAAACACCAGAAGGTCTGTCTGGGGAGAAGTCTGGTTCCACAGGCACATCCAGACTTTCACCATCATCATCATCATCACTATCCTCGTCAAAATCCCCCTCCTCATCAAACTCCGGTTCGTAAAAGTCTTCAGGGGAATAATCTTGAACCGGGGGAACCAACCGGGCGAGCCTGCAGAAAGGCGCCAGATCGGTCGGAACGAGACAGCGATTCAACAATCCGAATCGCTCTGGCTATCTCTTCGGCGGTCGGAACATGAAGGTCTGGATCCGAACCGTCTGATTTATCCTTGTGCTTTCTTTTAGTAGGAACAGATCTCTCAGGATCGGCTCTCTTCTTGGCCGAAGAAGTATCGCCCTAGTCAGAGGGCACTCCTTCTGGTTCGGCAGGAACCGAGCCAGGCTGGCCTTCCAGGTCAGCGGATTTCTCGGCCTCCTTATCCCTAAGTCTACCTAACCTTTTATCCAAAGTAGACTTAGGGAAATTCTTGCAAATTTGGCAGTCTGAATCGAGGTGGTCAAACCCGAGACAGTAAACACAAGTGGTGTGGGGATCGGCCTTAGCAAAGACCTCCCCACACACACACTGCAGTGTTGAAACCCAGTGGGCCCGTTTTTTTTCTTGGGTTTCTCAGACATGGCCAACCTAACAAACTTACTCCTTATTTGGCAACCGCCAGGCAAGACTCCCCTATCGGTTTCTCACCATGTTACGGGTGTTGGAAAAAAACGTTCAAATCACATTTTTTTTAACTAATACGGTCCGGTAACTACACACTAACTTTTCAGCAAAAGATTTTACTAAAAGATTGGTTTAGATGAACTGACCGGAAAATACTTTTTTTTTTACAATTTCCACAAAATAACTATCCTAAGTACTTACAGTATCACAGAAAGAGTCCTGAGTCGACAAACGGAACTTTTTGTGGAATAAATCGGACTAAAACCGACAACTTTAATCGACTTTGAACCAAGCAGAAGGAGAAATCTCCAGAGCGACTGTTCAGTGAGGCGGAGTAAAGAATCTGATGGTTGGGTTTCAAAGTACTACAGACAGAGTTTTCAACAGAGCTCGAGCTCAACGTTCTATGCCTGGCATAGAATTTTAACCCTTCTCTCTCAGGGGCAGTTTAAGTGCTGGAGCTAACTGCAATAGTCAGAATACAGCAAGACTTCATGTTGTTTGAATCACAATGCATTATAGGATGATGCATTCAAACATCTGCTTGTTAGACGTCCAAAAACTGCGTGCGACTGTTTCAGGTAACCCATTACACATAATCTGTACACAGCCTTAGCTTGTGGACCCCCATGGCCTTCCTATTCCTCCTGTAGGCCAACAGCTCCTTTGGGTAACTACCCCCCAAGCTCCTTCCCTCCTCCAACCCCCCTAGGGGACTCCTCATAGCACAAGTCGCCTCCTCCCTTTTGTGTGTTTTTTTTCTATCCCCCAACGCTGTATCCCATGTACCATTGCTATCCTCTCCTGCCTCTCTCCTTTACGGTCTCCAAATATGCTACGATGAATTAATTGTGTACATATACAGCCTTGCTATCTAAGATTTATTCCTGATATTATCTTTTGTAATCTTTCCTCTTAATTATACTGGAAATTATTCTGTGTATCCAGGACCATCTTGCAAATGAGCTCGCTCTATGACGTAACTGCCTGGTTAAATAAAGTTTGATTGATTGAATTTGAGAGTTGGAGAATAAGTGCTCTAATCAACTTCACAAATCAACCCTCTGGGTCCTTGAAATATCACCTGTTTTTAAATGGGAAATTCTTGTGGAGCATAACTGCGAATCTAGCTTGGGAGGGCAGCCAAATATACTTGCCCTACCAGCTTTTAACCATCTCAGCATGCTCAAGTTGTGTGTGCTACGTCTCTTGTAAGAAACACATTTTACTCTGTAGCCGAGTTAATTCCTGTATAACGTGTATACTTTTAACATAGGAACTGAGACCTTTAATATTATATATTACTATTTGTAACTTTCTTCATCTGTACCACTAGGAATCATAAGTGTGTGAACAGGAGGACATCTCTAACCATTCCCACGGTCTTGCCATTTCTGACCACAAATTGCAATTTTACCGTGCAATCATAATAAATAACAAAAAAACTATAACAAACATAACTAAATATTAACAAAAAAACAAAACAAAGACAGCATCTCCCCCACTAGCCAGGGGTTTGGTTACTGGACTGCCAAACAGAAAGCCTAGTATCTAGTAGTCAAAACCAAAAGACAGGGTCAGTGCTACAAGACAAGCAGTGCAAATCAATCACGTGGAGGAGCCCCAATCCCAACATGTATAAAATAAGGAAGGCCACACAAAAGATGTGCTATTTGTGCACGAGTAGTAGAACCTTTTAATTTGCAAGTATATCTTGCCTGTTCTCTGCTGTGCAGCCTTTTTTTGTGCACACTCTCCAGAAGTGACTGATTTAGATAGTTCAGTAGGAAAAGTTGGGCTGGCAGTGTAGCCTAGAGGTCAGAGTAACAAGCTGTGAACAAGCTTGGTGCATCCAGCAAACCAGACTTGGGTTTAATTCTCACAGCCTCCACTTGCATACTGTGCGACTCTGAGCAAGTCACTTAACCACCCAGTGCTCCCAGGTCACCCCTGAAAACAGGCACTTGTGCCTAGTGAACCTTACCCGGTTACTGGTTACCAAAGACTAAAAAAAAAAAAAAAAAAAATGTGCCCACAGGGAGCCTTTGCTCAGCAGTGGCAAGATCCTTACAGCTGTCAAATTCAGAATCTTGAGATCAGAACACCGTGATCCGCTGTCATGCTGTCACCTGGCAGCCTCCAGGACCGGCACAAGACAAGAGAGTAAATCCTAGGGAAGGGGTCTGGGGGAATTTAGTATAGATCGCCGTTTATTCTGAAGATCATATGAGGGCCACACCAGGGGTGGTGTAGGGACCATGACGGGCTTCCCCTCAATGGGAGTTTCTAGCAACCTTGTGGTATGGAAGGGCCCCTACAAGAAAAGGTCCCATGTTTGGGGTCGGGTCTTTTGCGGTCCTGTGCCTCAGCGATGCTGCCTGTGGAGCTGCTGACGAACAGAAATTTGGTGAGAGAGACAAGATTGCTAAGGTAGGTAATGTGTCTACAATGTGTGACCAAAACATGCAGGGATGGGTACCTGGAGAAATAAACTGCACACTACAGACAGGGCGCAACAGTAATCATCACAGATATTCAATGAAACAAAAGATGCAGTACACACCAGGTAAACAGGCTAGTGCCAAAAATCTATTACAAACTGCCAGGTGGTGTCACCAGCACTTAGAAGCACTATGCCTCTCGTAATGGGATGGGACAGAAGCTGCAGCCACCGGCAGAGGGGCTGGGCAACTAGCAGAGGTTGCCCATGAACAGACTGGTGTATGTGCTGCCAAGCTGTGCCCAAGCACACCAATCCGGTGAGTAGGTAAAGTTGTGATGTGAGGTACCCAACAAGAGGGCGACCTCTGGATTCAAGAGAGGGGACTGGCCTGATATGGAGCAGCTACCCTCAGGACTAGGGGGCTCATGTATGCACACCAGTGAACAAAAATTCAAGAAGTCTGTCCCTAAAGCAGTGCATGCTGGAAAAGCAGGCATAGAAAGGGCTGTGAGCACCTATTCTGTGTGTGTGTGTACAACATTAAAAGTTGTTATTACTATAAAAACTTTACTAATATTACCACTAATAACATCTAATCTTCCTGTTAATGCATTAAAACAAACAAAAAAAAAAACAGGCTAGAGTACCAAGAGGATGTATCCCTTTGGCTCCCTCTTGTGGCTATCCCTGTATATACTGCAGCTATTATTCAGTGCAGTATTCTGGGCTCTTATCACCAATCACGTCTCAATCCCACCTCCGCCTCCAATGTCAGTGAATGCTCCACCACGTGTGCCATTATGGAGATACACTCCGCTTGGGGAGGGGAGGTGTGTGTCGCAGCCAGGCAGAAAGATGGACCACTACCACCTGCCAGGGGAGGAACTGCCTTGATCCTGGGACAGTGACTTGGAAGGGACGACCGGGGGGTGTTGGTTGGCATGATGGAACTCTGAGGTGGTCATCCGGTACCCCAGAGCTGCAATTTCCACTGTTATCTACACTTGCTCTGTCGCTGCAAACACATGCATGGACACAAAGGGAAGGGGACACTCTGAGGCCATCATCTGGCATGCTGAAGTGACAATTTTGACTGTCCTCTCCATCTAGCCCCTCCCACCACTCACACACCAGTGGCTGGACTAGTGGAGGGGAAGGGTAGAGTAAGCAAAGAATCACAGCACACCATACCTCTCAACTGCTATGAATTCTGCATAGCGCTATGACTTTCACGCTCAAATTTACCCTTGCACCTCATGAGTTTACCGAGGAACCTCATAATGTTAGAGCCATTTCTGGACGCACAAACTATTAAATCATTGTACTAAGCTGATAGAAACATTCCCTATCACTTAATATATATTGGGTCCACTATCTTTGAACAGAATACTGTTTAAAATAAAAAAGTGCTCCACATTCTGACCCTTTGCTATGATTTTTAGTGCTGAGAGGTTGAGAGGTATGCAGCGCACTCAAAAAATACTAAATTCAAGTGCAAATTACAAAACAAAATCCTGTTTTTTTTGCAATAAATTTACACTTGCATTTATTGTTTTGCTGTGATTATGTGCTTTCTTTACCTGTTTACCATACACAGCTGCACCTTCGTTTGGCAGCATGCGGTTTGTGGTTTTGCCTTTTGGACTAGTGGGGGTGCCTGACAATTCATAGCCACACACACTGGTAATGGTACCTCCACCACGTCGCCAACAGGAACAGCTACTAGGGCAGTGCACCGAGCATGAAATATCAGTCCAGAATTCCTATACATTCTAAATCTGCCGGCAACCTAAGGGTTAATAAGCGAACAATTAGCTGAGATTCAGGTGATGACACTATCAAAAGCAGACTGATGGTGTTTTCCAAGACTCTCAATAGACGTATTAGCAAAACAAATAACTAAATCAGCATACAGTTTTACTGAGGATGAAGAACTGAGGGAGGGCAAGAGATTGACAAACAAACCAAAAAAGGAGGGACAGGACCAAGAATAAGAACCTGAAGAGCACCAAGGAATAGAGAGGAGGAAGAAGACAGCAACCCAGACCAACAGACTGAGAATTACACGAGAGAGGAAGAAACCCAGTCTGTGACATTAGTTGAAAAGCCATAAGTAGTAAGATGATCCGCTAAAAGGGAGCGACCACGTAAATCAAAAGCCTTTGAGAACTCAATAAATCTAGCAACCAGATAGGACCCAAAGGCAAGAGAAGAGGCAATGAGCGTTGAAAGTTCACAAGTGCAGTTTGGGTAGAAAATGTGAAAAATGAAAACATGATTTGGTTTCTGACAAAATATTTGATTTATCCACATCCTGTATGATTTTGCCATGAACAAATTTCTCAGCATTAGAAATAACGGTTAACAAACATACGAGACGATAGTTGTCAGCAGCAATAGATTTAGGGCCAGATTTATCAATCAGGAGAGTTACACAATGTTTTCAGGCAGTGAAAAAGATTTGAGAATCCAAAAAAATTAAACAAGGAAGCTAGTGAGGAGGCCATAACCTAAGCCCCCAGCTGGAGAAGAAGTGATCAAGTTCATTAAAGCCTTTAACTGTGTCAATCTGTAATCCAGAGATCAAGCGGTGTACTTCCCCAGCTCGACAGCTTTAAAATAAACCTTGAGTAGGCCATCTTTAAAGGGGGAACAAGTTTAAAAGAATAAGCATCACCAAGAGGCATACCAGCCAAAGGTAAAATAACAGCGACTGTAAAATCATATTCTTTATTAATAGATATCTGCAAGAAAACTGGATCCTTTCCCAACCAACTTCATCTGTTCCAGCTGCTTTCCTGTCCCTGAAGTAATAACCCTCTACATCGCTTTGCCTCAAAGTGCCTTCAGCCTCATGGATAGCGTGCCAGGAAAACAAAGTTGCCTTGCCTAACCTGTGACATCAGAATAATTTCCGTGACACCAGGTTATGATGCCCTAAGCAGATTATGGCTTCACAGCAAGTGATAAGCAACATGACCTGATGAAGACAAAGAGAATAAGATTTTTTTTTTTTTTTTACATTTTATTTGCTGTATGAACACATACAAAAGAAACAGATAAACTGTGTAAGTGATACAACTGACTTTAAGGTACTGTTTTAATGCAAATGTCTTTGGTAATTTAAAAAAAACGAAAGGTCTTAAAATTTTAGGGGGTGGATTCTGTGCAACAGTTTTGCATATACTGTATGCCAATTCTGTTCCTGAAAACTGGAAAACATCTTTAATCAGCTACATGTTCATCAGTTTCCAAGAGCTGTTTGAGAAACAGTGAAGAGAACAGAGAAAAAACAAATACTGTATCACCTCGAACAAGTTTTACAAAAGAGTTCACAGTCACTTGGTTTTATAAAGTTAAATCATCTGAGGTATGTATGTATGTACCAGGTTTAAAAATAAACTGCTGACCAGAATTTGGGAAACCATGAGAAACAGAACTTCTGTGCTATACAGTCGCAAGGTGATGGTCACTGTTAGCCAGTGGTTGAGTAATCTACTGCAAAGAATCTTCAAGGTAGTGTGTATTTCTAGGATATGCAATGGCTGATGCAAAATATGCAATTTATCTTCAAGTGTGAGGGGCAGGGCAGGACCATAACTCATGAGTTGCAGAGAAACGAGTGAGATACGAAAGTCTTGTCCCCTCACACGTTGATAAACTGCTTATTTTTAGCCAGCTAACAGGACAAAGAACCTCAGCTAAAAGCAGTGAGGCGAGGATATCCAAAAAGGACAAAGGCACAAAAATCAGGTTTCAAAGAAATACAAAACAACACATCCCCATAATGTAAAGCATCACGGGATGTACACGTAAAACATCATGAAAAGTTACGCTGGTTCTGCTTCAAACAGGAAACATGGTGCCAAAGGACTGCTCACACAATCTGCAAAAGCTGAGAACAGAAGACACAGACATGTGTTATGTCCTACTCAGGACTCATCAGTGTACCTTGTTTATATCTCAGCCCAGGGAAAAAAAAAACAAACCAGCCCGTATGTGGTCTTAAAGGTTTGGGTCACGATGGGTTGAAAATAAGAAAGCAAGCTAACAAGACTAGGGTGTGATGCAAACGAGGTACACTGGTGAGTCCTACGCAGACAAAATACTTGTCTGTGTCTTCTGTTCTCAGCCTTTTCAGATTGTGTGAGATGCCCTTTGGCACCATGCATTCCTGCTTAAAGCAGAACCAATATACATTTTCATAATGATTTACATACACATCTCCTGATGCTTTGCACTACGGGGTTGTGTGTGATTTTGTATTTCTTTGAATTCTACACGAGTTGACAATGCTCCATTTGGCTAACCCTTACCCTCAGTGTTTTTGGCGGAATTTACTTTTTCTCAGGCAACTGCATGTTCGCTTTGTACATCATCGGTTTACTAGCCATACCTGATAAATTGGCTATTTGTGTAAAGAATTATCTGTTTCTCCTTGATCTTAACTGCTGGCTCCAGTGCTGTACTGTACTATCTGTGATGTCATCAGCATTGTGAAAACCCACTGCAATGTACTTACCTACAACATAGCGTGACACACAACTTGCAAGAGAACATGCTATCTTCTAAGCTGGGTGCAAAATAAATACAGGTTACTCACCTGTAACAGGAGTTCTAGGAATGGTATATGTTGTTCATCCACACTCATTGGCAGGTATCCTTGCCGCTTTAAATCTTGCCGGAAGGTCTTCAAGCTTGCTCCTCCCACCCACCCGGGTGGTATAACTCTCGGCTCCGCCCCATGACGCCAGATCTGGCCCGCTGGAAGCTCAGGTTGTGCGTCGAAGCCGGGGAGGTCGGGTGGGTCGTGTGGATGAACAACATATACCATTCCTAGAACTCCTGTTACAGGTGAGTAACCTGTATTTCTAGGGACATGGATATGTTGTTCATCCACACTCATTGGCAGACTCCTAGCAGTTCTCCGGGAGGAGGGAGGCAAGACGCACACCCCCAATACTTACTTGGGAAAGAGACTGGAGAACCGAGGCCCCAAAACCAGCATCCCGGCGTGACTCAAGGTCGATGTGGTAATGGGTAATGAAGGTGTTTGCTGACTTCAGGTAGCAGCCCTGCAGATTTCCTGGATAGGGCGTCCCTGGAAGCAGCCACCGTTGCAGCAGTATGGCGGGTAGAATGAGCTCTTATCCCTCTGGGAGGCTCCATGCCCGCCAACTTATAACAGAGATCTATGCAGGAGGTTACCCACCTGCTTATCGTCCAGCTTGGCTGCAGGTCTGCCAGATCGGCTTCAGCGTAGGTGACAAACAGCTGGCGAACCTCTCCCGAATTTCAGCCGTGCGCTCCTTATAATAAGCGGCGCCCTTCTAGGGTCAGAGTATGGAGCCTATATTGACCTCCGAGTGTGATTGGGGTAGAACACGGCAGAGTCAACATCTGGTTAAGGTGAAACTCGACACCACCTGGAAGGAATTTCGGTGGGGCGAGGACAACCTTGTCCCTGTGGAAGACCAGGTAAGGAGACTCTATGGAAAGCGCCTGGAGCTCTCCCATCCTTCTGGCTGACGTGATAGCCACCAAGAAGGCGGTCTTCCACGACAGGTGAGAGAGAGCACACCTGTGCATAGGTTCGAATGGCTTGCCCATGAGCTTTGCCAGTACCAGCAGTAGATCCCACGGAGGTGGGGGGTCTCCTGCACTGGAGGGAAATGTGATCAGGCCTTTGAAAAGCGCCAGACCACCTTCTCCCGTGCCATCGACTGCTTCCCGCCCGCGCCCGGTAAGCAGAGATGGCTGCCAGGTGCACCCTTAGGGTCGTCGACCTAAGCCCTTGACTAGAAAGGGACCATAAATAGTCCAAGATGCTTGCCAAGGAACAGGAGGAAGGGTCCAAGCCCTTGCTCTGACACCAAATGGAAAACCTTTTCCATTTGAAGGCATAGCATTTTCTGGTCGACTCTACGGACGCCTCAACTACATTGAGGACCTCGGTCGGAAAGACCCAAGGCCTGGAACTCTAGCCGCTCAGGAACCAGGCCGTCAGGTGCAGGGATTGAAGGTCCGGATGGAACACCTTCCCTGATTGACTGAGAGCAGGTCCGGGCGAGCTGGAAGCTGCTGCGAGTCCTGGAGCTGAGACTGAGGAGATCTGGGTACCAGAACTGGCGAGGCCAGTCTGGGGCTATCAGAATCACCTCGCCTTGTCCCTCCTGCCTTGAGAGCACCTTGTGGATCAAGGGAAATGGGGAAAGGCGTAAAGAGGCCGGGGTCCACTGCCTCGAGAAGGCATCCCCTGCAGCGAGCCCTGCTGAGGGGGGCGGGCATGGAACAGACTCGCTTCGCGTTCTCCCTGGAGGCAAACAGGTCCACCTGAGGTGTGCCCCAAAGGGAGAACAGATGCTGTACTACCTCCGGCAGGAGAGACCACTCGTGGGATGCAGCCCTTATCCGGCTCAGGGCATCGGCCAGGGTGTTGGAGGCTCCTGCCACGTGAATGGCTAGGAGATCCGCCTCCAGGCTGCGCACGAGTGACCAAATGCGGAGCTTCCTTTGCATAGAAGCATGGAGGCGGCGTCCCGCCCTGGCGGTTTAGATAGTACATGGTAGTGGTATTGTCCGCCTGGACTCGGACCACTTGACCCCGGAGGAACGGAGCAAAGGCGTGAGAGCTAGGCGGACCGCCGGAGCTCCAGCAGGTTGATGTGGCATGGGACTCCGCTGGGACCAGAGGCCATGAGCCCGGTGTTCCCCAGATGGGCACCCCAACCCATCAGAGAGGCATCGTCGATGAGAGACCGTCGGCTCGGGCGGACGAACAGGATGCCCTCCTGCAAATGATCTGGAACGGTCCACCACTGGAGCGTTCCACATCCCTGTGTCACCGACACAAGCTGGTCCAAAGGATCGGCGCTGTGACCACTGGCTGGCCAGTCCCCACTGAAGGGGACGATGTTCCAGCGGGCCCAACGGACCACGCTGGTGCAGGCCGCCATGAGACCCAGGAGGCACAGGAAGTCCGGGCGGGCGAAGTGCCCAACCAGAAATGATCGGGCAAAGGAGGAAAGAACCTCGGCCCTGTCCGCTGGAGCCGCGCTCTGGCTCGAAGAGAGTCGAGCTGCGCCCGATGAATAGAATCACCTGCTTGGCTCGAGTTCCGACTTGGCCTCGTTGATAAGGAGGCCCAGTTGAGAGCAGAACCTGGAGGGCCAGATCTCTGGACCACTCCGCCTCCTTCCTGGAGGGAGCTGCTATCAGCCAGTCGTCCAGGTAAGGGTACACCCGGACCCCTCGGCGCCGCAGGAATGCTGTCACCACTGCCATGCATTTGGTGAAGACCCTGGGAGCTGGAGACAAGCCGAAGGGCATGGCTTGGAACTCGAAGAGGGATCCTTCCGCTCGGAAGCGAAGGAATCTCTGGTGAGACGGACGGATAGGGACGTGAAAAAACGCGTCCTGCAAGTCCAGAGAGCAGAACCACACGCCGCGTTCCAAGGATGGTATTATCTGAGCCAGAGTGACCATCCTGAAGGTTCGAGACCTTAGGAACTTGTTTAGGTCGTGTAGGTCGAGAATGGGGCGCCAGCCCCCCGTCCGTTTCGGAACCAGGAAATACCTGGACACAAACCCTGGTTCTGAAGGAGGGTCCACCACCTCTCTTATCACCTCCTTCTGGAGGAGGAGAGCGATGTCGGCTCGACGAGCCGCCAGTGAGGCTGGGGATCCCGAAGCCCCCCAAGGGGCGACGGCTCTGAAGGGTGGTGCCTGCTCGAATTCCAGAGGCAGGCCTCTTCCCACCACCTCCAAGACCCACCTGTCCGTGGTAGCAGCGGACCAGGCGGAACGGAAGTGCGGGAGCCGTCCCACCACGGGGGGACCCAGGGGTAAGGTGACGGGAATGGGGGCGACACCCCTCAGCCCGTCACTGGGCAGGCTTGGAGGAGGGACCGGCCGAGGGACCTCCTGGGCCTTTTCCTCCCTGCCTCCTGTTAGAGGAAGCCGGCGGCTTGGGTTTGGGATGCCAAGGCCGAGCCTGCTGGCCCTGACGTTGCTGGGCCGGGCGCGCCGGGGGCACAGAAGGACGAAAGGGCTTAGGCTGTGGTTTGCGGCCTTTGTCCTTCTGAGCGGAAGAGACCGAGTCCAAGGTAGCATTGGACTTCTCGATCCTCTGCAGGTGACCTTCCACCCCAGGGCCGAAGAGGTCAGTCCCCAAAAAGGGAACATCCGCCAACTTGTGCTGGGTATCCGAAGTAAAGGTGGATATCCTCAGCCAAGCCCGCCGACGCATAGCCACCGCGGCCGCCACCGATCTGGCACATGAGTCCCCTATATCCAAAGCAGTCTGGAGCTGCTGTTTGGCCACTGCCCTGCCCTGGTCCCGCACCTGCTTAACCGTAGTCTGCAGATCGGCGGGAAGATGAGGATGACCTCATCCAGGAGCCCAACAGGGCATGAGAAAAATGTGCCATGAGGACGGCCGAACTGGCCTGAACCGAGAGAGGGCGCATAGCGTGACTTTTCGCCCGACATAGTCCAATTTCTTGGACTCCTTGTCAGGAGGTTTGTCCACATCCCTAGCGTTGCCGTGGCCGAGCCGCTGTCGGTAACCAACCCTCAGCAGAGGGTGTTCAAAAACGGACAAGGAACCGTAGGGACCGCATACTTCCTAGCCATCCTGGCCGAAGGTGCAGGGCAGGAAGCAGGCGCTGCCAAAGCTCCAGTGCGGACCCACTATGGCCTCGGCCACGGAAGGCCTCCGTCGGAATCCCTCGGTCCAGAATCTCCGTGAGGGGATACCTGGCCCGCTTGGAAACAGGTTCGAGCTACACATCCCGGTGGACTCCGAGATGAGCCGAAGCAGTCCTAGGAAGGACGACGGGCTATCGTCCATTGACTGACCTCCTGAAGACTCCAAGTCCAGTCGCTTGGAGAAAAAGGAGGAATCATCTTCGGACTCGGAAGAGTCCTCGAAGAGCTGCCTCTGGCCTGAGCCACCCTTCACCTGCCGAGGTCGGTCGGGAGTGAGGGTAACTGACAGCCGATGGGGTAGACCCTTAGCTGACCGAGAATCCTTGGTCGGAGCCCCAGTTGGTGGCTGTGGAGGCGGAGGTTCCACCGGAATCGGTGGAGCAGCTGGTTTTGTCCGAACAACCGGCCTGGGTATAGGCTCCTCGGATAAGTCGAGGGGTTGTGTCGGCCGCTCCGGTGACAGCCACTTAATGGCCGGGGAAGGCGACGGGTTCGGCTTACTCCCGGCCAGGAGGAGCTGTTGCAACATAAGGTCCCTGTTACCGTCGGCGTAATTCTGTGAAGCCTCCCTCGTCGAGGGGAGGGGCGAGACCCAGCCCGGCTGACGCCGCTGTGATGCGAGTTCGAGACCGCCGTCATGATGGGATCGGTTGGACCGCGAAGAGGTCCGAGACCGAGACCGAGAGTCCCGGAATTTCCGAGGTCGGTGCGGGGAGGTGTCGGCCGGAACCGGCACTCCCTTCGGCTCGGATGGTCCATCCGAGGGCTCCGGAACCGGAGGCACAGGCGAGCCCACAGGATCCTCAACTCCTCCCGGGGGAACCGGGGAGAGGGGAATCTCGGCTGCTAAAGGCGACAGCCCGTCGGTCGAGAAAAATCTCGACTTCATCGGTGGGAGTCTCGGTCAACTGACCTGGCGGGACACCGCGGAGGCCAGTGGCGAAGCCGAGCGTCGACTGAAGCCGACGGTCGACGACCCGGGGAGAGGGACCTTTCCCGCTCCCAAGAGCGTCGACGGAGGGACTTACCCCTGTCCCTCTTTTTGGACCGAGAATAAGGTCCCGCAGACGTAGGCCCTTCTCCTTTAGTGGAGAGGGACAGACAAAGCTCCTTAAAGGAAGCCGTGTAAGAAGAGCCCAGAGACAGCGGGATAAATGCCGCGGCCGAGGAAGATACGGCCCGCGCCGCCTCCTCTTCGAGGGCGACCATCCGCTCGAGCTGATCCGCCGAGCCCGCCGCCGCGGACACCGCCAACCGGGCCTCCTTGGACTTCACCGGTGGGAAACGCTTCTCGGGACGGCCCAGTTGCAATCGGGCAGCACGGTCTTCGAGGACGTAGGCCGAGAAAGATGAGCACAGGTCGCAAGCCTGCGGGTCGTGCTCAAGGCCTAAGCAGTAGACACACGTGGAGTGTGGATCCGTCCGAGACATCTTCTGCCCGCATGGGCATCTCCGAAATCCGGGAGTCGATTTGTCCATCGCAGCCGCGAGGGATCGAAGACTGAAGTCTTTTTCGCAAAATTTATTTTTAAATCCGCAAACGGAGAAATAGGAACCAGTCTCAAACGCAGAGCGTTAAGGAGGGAACCTGAGCTTCCAAGCGGTAAGGAAGATCTGGCGTCATGGGGCGGAGCCGAGAGTTATACCACCCGGGTGGGTGGGAGGAGCAAGCTTGAAGACCTTCCGGCAAGATTTAAAGCGGCAAGGATACCTGCCAATGAGTGTGGATGAACAACATATCCATGTCCCTAGAACTCGTTTATCTTACACAATTTATTTCTAAACATGTATTAACCAATTTTAGAAAAGCATATGGCACTTAAAATTTTAAGAAATGCAGGAAATATGTATATGCATTGTGGCATTTAGCAAACAGCTATAAGGAGATCTATTTTGATGTCATTATCGAAAAAAACAGAAAACAAAAGCTACCATTTCCACTCTTGTGGAAAAATCGGGTGAAAGTTCAAAACTTCAATATCATTTGTTTATGTAACATTAAACAAACTTATTCCTTCTGGATCTAAGGAGCTAGCTAGCATTTGGTGCTGTGTCAGAAGTTTAATGGGCACCAAGAACTCCACAAAAGGCTCCAGGAAATACAGGCGACTACACAATCCTATTTTGACCTCTATTCCTAAGAATAAGAAAAGTTTTGTCCATTTGTCATGTTGCTGTATATGATTTTTACTGGACCATATTTTGGCTGTGTTTAATAGTAGCAACTTTGATGTTGCATGCCCTGTTATCAAATTAGGGTCTCTAAGCCCTGCAGTTGTGTGACTATTATAACAGCAGTTTTGGTAGAGAGAGAGCTGTATGAGATGTGGCATCAGATTTCATGTCTTAACTATTATGTCATAAAATTTCAGGTTCCTAGATTTAAACTTGACCAAGATATGGGACTGCAAAAGCCACACTATGGAAAGTAGCGACTATAGTCCCAGTCCACAAAAAAGGGCCCCCGAGATAAAGTGGGGAACTACAGGCCCATCTCCGTTCTCTGTCCCCTAGGGAAGTTGCAGAAGAGGTTAGTCTATAACCAACTGCAAGACTACCTTGAGAAGCACTCTCTCCTAGCAGACATACAACATGGCTTTATGAAAGGCCATGGCACAGACACGGCCCTTATCTGGCTCACATCCGACGTCCTTGATGCTATGGACAAGGGCTCTCCGACGGGAGCTCTATCGACCTGTCTAAAGCCTTTGACCGGGTCTGCCACAAACTTCTTCTCTCCAAAATCCACCTCTTAGGACTAGATGGGCTCTCCCTCTCCTGGTTTCAGAGCTACCTGCTCAATTGAAGCCAAAATGTTCTCTGGAAAGGAATCCAATCTAGTATCCGACTGGTGATCTCTGGGGTACCTTAGGGCTCAATCCTGGGCCCCCTGCTCTTCACCCTCTTCATCAATGACATTGAGAGGTTTTGTGGGCCGAGCAAACTCATCCTCTATGCAGACGACACCACTGTCTACTGCAGTGACCCGCTATCTAGTGTTGTCACTGCCAAACTGCAAGTTAGCCTCTCAGCACTTGAAGCCTGGTTCTCCTCCAACTCCTTAGTACTGAACGAGGAGAAGACTAAAGCTGTCCTGTTTGGAACCAGGCATCTGGATACCATCAGATGTGACCTGCTCCAACTCCAAACAGCCCAGGGGAAGAGAGCTGAGGTTCTTGACAAGATCAAATACCTTGAAATCCTCCTCGACCAGGAGCTGTCCTACAAACCTCACATTGACTCTCTAACTAAGACCATCCACCAGAGGATTGGGCTCCTTAACTGCCTGGGTCACTCCCTCTCTGATAAGGCTCGGCGAGCTATCGCCAATTGCACCTTACTCCCCATCCTCCCTCTATGGGGCCCCCTCCTCCGGTCCCTTAGAGAAGGAGAACTATGTAATCTCTCTGTGCTTTACCACAGTGTGGCACGTTTTGCCTCCACTGACCCCCCAAGGAGGCACCACTGTGAGGTCCTAGCAGACCTACTGGCCCACCTTATGGCACAAACTGGCCTACTCCTCTCTCTGCCTGACCTACAAACTCTCCACCACAGGCTCTCCTCCTCACTTGCGTGGCCTGCTCAACTCTAGAGTGCACTGCTGTGATACAAGATCCTCAGCTGGTTGTCCCCTGGACATCCCACGGGTACGCTCCAACTCAGGCAAGCGTTCCTTTAAATACTCTGCCCCGCACTTATGGAACACTCTCCCAGCAAACCTTGTCAACAGGCCTTCTCTCCAAGGCTTCAAGCTAGGCCTCAAGGTTTATCTCCTTGAACTCAGCCTCTGTGGCTGTAATCGTTAGCACTCACTCATACACTCGTTCCCCTTCCTACATAGGTCTCAACTGTGACTACGGTATTCCATGCTCGTTCCTATGAATGTGTCTGCTGTGACTACTGCTACCCCAATGTATTGTGCCAAATGTATAAATCACAACGTCAATTGTAATTACTGCCTCTCCAATGTATGTAACAATCATAACCACTGTATCTTGTCTAATGTATATAACCTTGCTTTATGTAACTAATCCCGGGTCGCCCCTGAAAAAGGGACCTCTGGTCTCAGTGGGTTTACCCGGCTACCAAAATTTAAATAAATAAATAATTAACTGTACCTCTCTAGATGACACAGAGATCACCGAGAAATCCCACCAGAAGTCAGGACTGGACCTTCCCTCAGTTCAGAATGTTCAGGCCATCCACCCCTTCAAAGGACTCTGAGTGGCCCCATGCCAATGTTGACTCTTCTGTTGATGGGTCCTCTGTTGGATTCCTCAGGAGCCATCTCCTTGCTCTCTGGCAAGGTTGCACTCTCAAAACCTCCAACAATTAGGAAGAAACAGCTGAGGCATTATCAGACCTCTTCTTTCTTAACTGGCTCTCAGCCTCAACACAAGAAGCATTTTTGACATTCTCCCGAGACCAAACCATCTTGGATCTGGTGTTTCGTCCCTTGTTGGCAACCCCCTATGGCATCTCAGGAGGTGCCTCTCCAGATCTTCGTCCTTCTCACTCAGTCCCTGTTCTAACTGTTCAACTTCACAGGCAATCACTCTGCCAGAGATGCTAGAAAAGGATCTTCTGATAAAAGTGATGCATCTGCTGTCCCAGCTTCGTGATGTCATGTGATGGGCCTCCATCATGTCCAGGAGATCTCAGAGGGCCATCGCACCAAGCCGCCAGGTACACCGCCTATTGGTCAAGCTGCAACTTCAATAGTAATAACTCTATATCTTCCCTTACAGATGGTAATCCCTCCAACCCTGTTTAACTGGATTGGGGATCAGGGGGTCCAGATTCAGGCAAGGATCTTTTTGGCAACTATGCTGATGAGAATCTCTGCTATATGGACAAAGAAGGATGTCGTAACAGGTTTATCCTTCACCTGTCCCATTTCATGCAGTTGCTTTCACACAGCCATGCAACCTCAGGACTATTGGAATCCCCTGCCTACTTTACCGTTTCCCCTTGTTAACACAAGGTGGGAAACAACCAGGTGCTTCAAGCATGCTGACACTTTTCACTAACGGAACGTGACTTACTTAAACTACTGTGTCTTCAGAAAATTGTCTCAGAATGGTCAGTAACTGTTACCTGCTTCCTTAAGCAAAATTGAATCACAGATCAGTTTTAAAAGTTAAATAAAATAAAAAAACATTTGTATGTCTATTCATAAAGCATGCCCTTCATTAACAGGCATAATGCACAGGTATTGCGTAATACAAACAGAAGAAATAAAACGAATCTTGTAAGAATAAAGGCTATAAAAAAACAAAAAAACTGCTCATTAAAAAGATAAAATGGGGGGGTGCTGTGGTGCAGCAAACTGGCAAGACACACTCAAGTGCAGCTCTGCACATTCTCAAGCTTTCTTCGCAAAAATCACAATTTGCTCTGAGTAAAAATGTAATCTGATTGCAGCAGTGGACAGCTCAAGTTTTCCAGTGTTGTGGGATACCAAACAGTCATGGGTCATAACCAAAAGGCTACTGGAAGTGGATCTAAGAATGCGGCAGCGGCAGATGAACAGGCAGCGAATTCCCCAACGACTATCGCCAGTGAAGAGCCCCCTTAGAGAACTTTACAGGCCTCTATGCAAGCGATCGACTCTAAAACAGAATCAATCATCCAGCGTTTTGCACAGCAAGATGTAAAATTAGAGGCAGTCAGTAAAACAGCAATGACTGCAGAGAAAACGGCTGTACAAGCCTTGACATCTAAACTCGTACAAGAAAACACTCAACTTTGCTATAACTTAGAGGCGCTGGAGAACTCCAAAAGTGTGTCGCACATTCGAATAATTGGTCTCCCAGAGGGCAGCAAACAGGAGGATCTTATTTCCTTTTTACAATATTGGTTACCTGCAATACTTTTCAATTGCACAGCAAACTCTGAAGGGACAGTTTTACAAAGTCTTTCGGATTACACCCCGTGCGGTAGGGCCGCGTGGTGAGGCACCAAAAGTGGTTCTGATGGTTATGGCAAGTTCCCTCATTAGAGACAGTCTTCTGCAAGCGGCAAGTTCCTTGTGTGGACCTGATTATAATGGATCTACTGTCCATCTCTTTCCAGACCTCTCTTTTGCAACATGTACCCGAAGGCAGAAATTTGACGCAGTGCGAGCTCGACTCAGAGGGCTAGGAGTTTCGCATTCTCTCCTGATGCCGGTCCGACTAAGCATCCATTATGGTGGTAAGACTTACCAATACACCGACCCACTGGAAGCAGGTAAAAAAGTGGAGTTGATAGCTCGGGAGTTCCAGTCGTCCGAGGGCCATACTATCAGTGAACCGGACTCAGATACCGAAGCTTGACTGTTTAATGTAATTTTGGAACTTGATCATTACCGCACCAGAACTCGAGCTTACTGTTCATTGACTTATAAAGCATGAATCACACGTTTTTTTCCTGTAGCTTAAGAAATCTATTGAAATGTTGCTTGGAGCACTGTACTAGCAGTGCTATCCATTTTAGGAGCACCTTTTATTTTTAAGGAATGGGGGACATATCAGCATGGGATGATGAGTTATAATTTATGGTCTTTAAACATCATGGACTTGACCCCAAAAGCCTTAGTTAGCTGTAGCTTATTTAGTTACCATATTTGAGTAATTATTTTATTTTGTTTTCCCCCCATCCTGAATTCAAACTGTCTAGGCTCTAAGTATCCTAATCCACATTGGATGTATCTAGTAATACAATATTGATACCTGACAGATGATTGTACAATATGCTATTGTCTACTGTGAAAACAATAAAAAGAAAGTTTAAAAAAAAAAAAAAAAGATAAAATTAACTCTTAGAATTCACCACATTACAGGCTAGCCTTTCTTCTTAGCTAGGGTCTAAATGTAGTTCTCAGTAATACCCTGCTGACTGAAAAGAGTCAAAGACTCTGAATGCAAGAAGTCTTGGGTTTAAGAATTTCATTTCCCTTTTCAAAGTAACCTTCTTTAGGAACCAGAAACCATCAACTAGATTTCCTCTTGTCCAGTTACAGGGTCAACAGGCCAGAGGAAAAATAAACTGTTTGCAGTTAATTAGACCAGAGAAGATAGAAAGCTATAAAATTATGACACCAGTTGTGTCAGAGAGGACTAGGGCTCAACTGGATGTTTCCTCTAGAAGCTCTCCAGTCATTAGCCTTGATGGTGCACATGTCTTGAGGCTCAGGAGTTCTAGAGAAGGTCCAGAAAGAGGGATTGTACCCCACTCCTAGATTTTGACCAAGGAATGATCATCCTTCCAAGCTCTCACTATCTGTAAGACAATATGGACCTGACCTAACAGGTACAGCTACATCGCTGTCCAGAATGGCATTAAAGCAGTTCATACTAAAAGTCTTCTGGGATTTCTAGACTATTACTCTCCTGAGGACATGGACTCAGTGGTGTTCTGGAAAGGGAACTCCCATAGTGAATGTTTCAAATCTCTGGATAAGTCCATGAACCTGGACATCAAAAGCTACAGAGTCTATATCACTGGCTCAATAACAGTCCTCCAAGAAAGTTAAGCAGCCTATGTGGGCCGGTACATGCTTCGTATCATTAGGAAGCTCAAGTCCGTTCCTGACCGCCTTCTTGAGGATGGTAAACGGCATGTGACCAATCTATGCACAAATCATGGATGCAGTTAAGCACCAACTGCAAGTTTAATTGAATAGGGCAGTTACAGCAGGCTCTGCTTCCTGCTTGGTTGCAACTAGCTCCGTTATCTCTCTTTTTTTTTTCTTCCAGGAGATTCACGAGCTCCCCTTTCAGGACAGCAGGTATTTGGGTCCATAGTTGAGAATTTTTTTCTTCTATTCCTGCCCCCCCCCCCCCAGGGCTCCTGCTGTCAGGTGGCTTTGGCTCTCTCCTTGAGAGAGCTCTCCGCCCTCTTGTGAGCCACACTGCTCTCCCCCGACCCGGTAAATCCCCCATGGACTTCCCCCGTGGCGAGGCCAGGACAGGGAGGGCCGACCTCCAACCCCCAGTACACAAATCCAGTTTGGCTGGTGGTGCTGGGGTTGAGAGCACACCCCAGGTGTCATGGTGCCTGAAGCATCCCCCAATCCGGTTTTCTGCTTTTCCTCCTTCCCTCTCTGTTGCCGAGGCACAGACGTCAACACGCGCACATGGGTACGTGCATGTTACGGGTCCCGCAGGACCTTCCCATCCACTGGTGTCCCCGGCCCGCAGTACCCCCAGGCCTCCACCTGGGGCAGTCATTCAGCAGAACTGCCAATCCACCCTCCCCGGGAGAGGAGAGCCATACTTTGGATGCTCAATCCTCTCCCTCCCCGGCTGACCCCCCTCCGACCGGCTCGCACAGTGAACACAGGTCGCCACCATAACAGGAGGTAAGGCATGGATGCCTCAGCCTTCCAAGCCACTGGGCTGTCCAGTTGAGAATTTGTTTGATAAAAATCATGAAGTCCAATACTCAGCAAGTCCACTAAGTCCCTCATTTGTGGGCAAAATTGAGTCTTGTCAAGATGCAGGCTCATACTCCTTTTGCAGTTCCTTTCATCCGCAGCAGCAGTAATCCTGTTTCTGGACAACCTACTATAGCAATGTCTTTGGTCAGGGAGCTTGCAAAGGGAGTAACTATAAAGGGGGGCTCCTTTTCATCCAGAAAATTTAAAGAGTGACTGGCTGGGGGGCCCCCCCTGCAGTCCATGCTACCACTTTGGGATGGGGGTGAGCTCTAGATTTTTTCCCAGCGGCCCAGCATATCATCAGATCACGGTTTCCTATAGGTGATGTTCAAGGTCCTCTCTCCAGAATTTTGGTCTTCAGCTCCATGTTGACCCTGAGAGATGATCCTCTCACTGTTGTGTCATCTCACACTGCAGGTAAGTTCTGCAGACCATAAAGCAAGTGTTGGATCGCTTGTGTCGAGATACTTTTTGTTACCAAAGTGGACATGCGGTTCGTTTCCAATTTTGAACCTACAAATAATAAGTCTGTCTGCAACTGAAAGCTTTGCAGAGTCACACTGATGCAAATCATTCAGTTCCTGGAGAAGCAGGTGGGCCTGTTTCTGTTCCCAAGACATCCAGGATGTGCAGTCTCATAAGGGGGTTCCATCGATTTTGGATGAAGGACAGCCTGTATCAGCTCAATGCATGCTTTTTGGCCTCTCCTCCACCCTGTGAGTGGTCACTAAGTCACTCACAGTGGTATTGGTCTTTTTTAATCACATGGAGGTGAAGATGTCTGACAGACGATTCTTCACAGGGATGTCAGTCCAAGAGGCGGAAACCATTTATGAAACTACTGGTTCACATGTTCCCGGGTTTCATCCTTAACTTGGAGGAGTTGGAATGCTCACCCAGGAAGAGCATAAACTTTACTGGGGCAAAACCAGAGTGCAGCCAGATCTAGACCCACCTACCAGAGGATCAGGCCATGGACATGTCTTCTTCCCAGTCATTTCAGCTTGGGCAGTGGAAGCTGGTAAAGGACATTCTCCAGCTGTTGATGCTCACAGCATCCACAAGGTGCTTCATCCACTGTGCCCACTGGCACATGTGGCCCATTAACTGGTAGTTTACCACCTGTGGTCCCAGACTCACTCCATGCTATCCACATTACCCTCCCCCACCCACATCATCAATGCAGACTCTCCTTCAGCTCTTAGTTGGGGATTGAAAGCCATTCTTCCTTCCTCATGTTACTACGTAAACTGAGAAGTTTCTTGATCTCTGGAGCATAGTCAAGATAGCTGATATCTCAATACCTAATAAGATTTGACATCAAAGAAAGATGTTTCAATATCAAATAAATCACAGATGTTTTATTTTTAAAATGTGACATCACCAAAACGGAAATAATATTCTATTTCCACTGGGAATACTTAAAGCATTGAGCTGTCAATCTTAAGGATCAGTAAATTTGTATACCATCTCCAACCAGTAAGACAGCAGTTTTCACAATGGTTATGACATCACACAAAGGCCCTTTGCTACATTCCAACCAAGGTAATGAAAGCAAAAAAGCAGTTTCATCTTATTAAAATAGCTTATTTAACAGTTTACGTTTTAAATGTGCTGTGTAACATGAGCACACAATAGCTTAACTCGGAATATCATATGCCATTTATCACTTGTTGGGGGGGGGCTCACAACTCGCTCGTGGTTTTGTAACATTTAAGTTATGGATCTTTTCCTCATTTATGAAGATAAATGGCATATTCTGAGTAAGGTCAAATACGAGTAGCTTTTTACCAAACTGTAGGTTATCAATACCTATTACTAAAATAGTTAATAGCGCAAAAACATTTTAAATACGTTCAGTTGTTTGGAGCAATTCCTTCGAGAGCCTCTGACACCACATCGCTTAGGCTGAGCCCTTCGATACAGAGACAAAACACAGCCCCCTGCTCGAGACTTCAGTGGGGACAGGGCATTTTCTATAGCAGCTCTTGTCCAATGGAATTCCCTCACACCCTTAGTCAGGAATGTTCATACTTTGGGTCACTTCAAAACAAAGGGAAAGGGAACATTGTTTAACCAGGAGTAGCACACTAAGCTGAAGCTTGTTTCCAGATGCAACCTGGGAGCACAAGGAAGTTGAGTGACTTGCTCAGGATCACATAGTATGCACCTTGGCGGCTGTGGGATTCAAACCCAGGTCTCCAGATCTGCAGTTCAGAGCCTTAACTCACTGCGCTATACTGCCTCCAAAGGTCTGGGAACTGACCTTTCTGCTCGGCTTACCAGGGTCCCATTTCATGAGTTTTATGTGGCTTCATTAGTATGGGATTATACAGTTATTTATTTAGCTGTGAATGTATTGTCTTGTGTTATGGCATTGTACAAAGCTCTGAGTTTTTATTTTTTATTTACTACTTTCTGGTGCCTCCCACTGCCGGCACCATCTGCCCTGTCACGGACCCCTCGGTTGCGGCTTCCCATATCAGCCACCCTCCCGGTACCCCCTGGCTTATCCCCCAGGGCAGGGTCGCGGCACCCGACCCCTCTGAAAGGTGCTGCGATTGACAGGTTAGGGCGGGAGTTGGCCTGGGAGCCAACTGCAGCCGGGGGGGGCGGGTGTCATCAAGGCAGTGGGTGGCAGGCTTTTTCTCCCCTGTAAATGGGGGCGGGAACGTGCAATGACGCCAGTATGCATCTCACCCCTCAGATCTTTGTTGGTGCCAGTCACTGTGGTGCCCCTGGCCTCTGCCAGGGTCCCATGACACCCGGCTACACACTGCACCCTCCCTGGAGGAGGAGGCAGTCCGTGGACGCTTCAATCCTTCTCCCCCAGCCGGCCTTCTGACAACCCAGGTCCGTTCCTGAGCCCAGGTTGCCGGCGTCGCAAGCGGAAATTCAACCACTGTGTTGAAGGGCTGGCAAAGATGTGAGTTTTTTTTTTTTTTTTTTTTAAACAGCATTACACACAGAATAATCATGCACTACAATCTGCAGAAAATCCATTCAGCCATTTGAGTAATCACAGAAACAGAAGTCCAGTGAGCCATTTTTGATCTGATGCACACCAGATATATTTTACTCACCTATAAGAAAAAAATACTTAAACAATAATGTTTCCTCTAGGGGATCCCTCACTATGCTTAGCTAGTGCAATCAGCCTGCAGGTCTGAGCTGCCCCAGAACTTTAGTGTTTTATGCTAATTAGAGAATCTTGGAATGAAATTCAAACTCTGCTGGGTGCTTATGCTCACCCCCAACATTTTAATGGCAAATTTATTTCTACAGCTAGGGTGAGCAGTGAGCACTAAACTACCTAAATGGTTGCCAAAAATATATCAAAAATACTTTTAAAATGTGATGAAGAAATGAAAAGACTCCGGTCACTGAGTAACAGCTGTAAAGACACTGTAAAAGGTAATGCTCAAACAACATAAAGAACTGATTCTTGGGTGAACCTTTTCTCAGGTTCTGGAAGGGAAGGCAGGGATTGGGATTGCTAAGCATAGTGAGGGATCCCTTCGAAGAAACAACAGTACTATGGTAAGCAGTTTTTTCTTCAAACCCCAGGAATCCCTCATTATGCTTAACTAGTGTGAACTACAAAGCAGTACTTTGGGAGGCTGGGTACAGAACCTATTTATGGAAAAGGTTCTGCAAGACAGCAGTGCCATATCTGGCATCCCTTCTGGACTGTATGTCCAGACAACAGTGCCCTTTGTGAAGGTGTGCACTGTTTTCCAGGTAGCTGCTTTTCAAATTTCCAGCAAGGGGATATCCATTGCAGCTGTTACAGAGGCAAAAGTGCCACGCTTGAAATGTGCTCTGAGGCCTTGAGGTGGTAGCTTGCCAGCTTTGATGTAACAGAACTGGATGCAGGAGACTATCCAACAAGCAATAGTTCGCTTGTAAGCTAGCTTACCTTTGCCAGCTTCGCAACATGTGGAGGAAGACTGTTTTCTAAGAGTCAAATTTTAAATCAACATTACCCATGGGCATGAAGGGAGAGTCCATGAACTCAGTAATGCACAGGTTCGAATCCCATGGGCAGACTGGGTCCCTGACAGGGGGATGCAGGTGCAGAAGCCCTTGAAAGAACTTTTTTGAGAATGGGGTGTGAAGCAACTGTTTGCTTCTTCACCTGTTGAAACATAAGCTGACACTGCTGCCAGATGCACCTTAAGGGTCGAGGGCCAGAGGCCCACATACTGAAGATGGACGAGGTAATACAAGATTGTGGGCAGATCTGCTTGCAAAGGACTGAGCTGCTTAGAAACACACCACAGGGACAGCCTTTTCCACTCGGAAGCATAGGTTTTCCTTGTTGCTGGTTTCCTGGAAGAGGACTTGCAAAACCTTTTCAGAAAGGTTGAAGTCACAGAACTCCAGCTCCTCAAGGACCACGCCTCGAGGCACAGAGACCCGAGGTCCAGGAAGGTTATCCTGCCCTGAGACATGGTCAGCAGGATGTGCCTCAGCGGGAGGCGGATGGGATGCTTGACGGAGAGTGCCAGGAGAGTAGGAAGTACCAAACCTGTCTGGCACAATCTGAGCTATTAGGATCATGGCTGCAGACTGGCTTCTCATGTTCAAGAGCACTTTCAGCAAGAGAGGGAGGGGAATAAAGGTACATAGGAACCTCCCTGTCCAGTCTAGAGTTAGCGCATGCAAAGGGACCAAGCCCCCTGCCTGAGGCCTGCAACAAAACAGGGGAAGCTGATGATTCTCCCAGCATGCAGACAGAACTATTTCCAGTGTGCCCCACCTTCTGAACGCTGATGCCAGCACCTGTTGATTCAGGGCCCATTCATTTGCGATTTCCCTGCCTGATCTTGCTCAAGGTGCTAGCACAGTGCCGTTCCCTGGTAGGTATATTTCGGACAGCTTCACCCCCCCACCCCATATTTCAGGTTAAAGATCTTCATGGCTTCTGAGCATAGCTTGGAAGATCTTGTTCCTCATTGTTTTTTGATATAGTACATGGTTGTGGTGTTGTCTGTTCTGATCTGGACAAACTGACCACTGATCTGGGAGGAAAATGCCTGCATTGCCAGGAACACTGTGCTGACTTCCAAGAGATTTATGTGATCTTGTGTCTCCTGTGCACTCCATGTCCCATTCACATTTAGATCTTCCAGGTGGGCACCCCAACCTAGGAGGCAGTCATCCGCTGTGGGAATGACTGCAGGGAACTGCCGGAGGAAGTGAATCCCCTCTATGAGGCCTGTTTCTACCATTTTCGTGCTTCTGACTTCCTGCATAAGTGTTGCTTGAAAGTGCCTCTTGGTTTCTACCATTCTCCTTCGGTTGCCTTCCTGCTTATGTTCTGCTTGACAATGCTTCATAAGACTGCCACACTAGTGTTCAATATCGATTATAAAAACCATTGTGTATGACTTTTCATCATTGTTTCATTCTCTGTTAATGACGAGGAACTTTGTAAATGAGCATGCATGCTCAAAAGTGTTCATCCGATTACTTGAATAAAATTTGAAAACAGTTCCCTCTTCCACCAGTCCAGTGCCCTTAACAAGGCTCTTGTGACAGAGGCACCGATTTGGATAGGTTGTCCCACCTCTGAGACTAATGGTCCCCAAGGTGATACTGGACATCTTTCATCTGGAATCTGGCACACAGTTGCGAAGGAGGCCATGTGAGCCTGTAGCATTAGAAAAAAAAAACTTGCAGGCCCTGGCTGGCCTGCTCTGAAGGATTCTACAGTTAAAATCAAATTTGCTACCCATGCCAGAGAATGAAGAACCTTCCCTTGCAGGGTATCCAGTTCTGCACTTATAAAGTCCTGAACTTGAGCTGGTCTGAGGGCACTGAAGGTTGAGGTGCTGGATGCCACACCTCGCTCCATACCGGCGACCTGGGTTCAGGGAATGAGCCTGGGCAGGAGGTCAGCGAGGATCGGCGTCAGGAGGACAGCTCTCACCTCTCTCGGGAAATGGGGGCAATATGTGTCAGGGAGGTGCGCCTGACATAATTATGTTGGTAAGGGAGGAGGAATGGAGAAACAGAAGGAAAAGGAGCCTGGCAGGGCTCCATAACAGTCCGCCTCACTGAGGGCCAACCGCCTGCCGACTGGGTCCCCGGGAGGCGCCACCTCCCGGCCCCACTGGGAGGGGGGAGGGAAGAGCAATGGGGGAATTTCTGTGGTTGGCGAGTGTGGTGCGGTGAGACTCAAGAGACTGTCCCTCCTCTGGAGGGCCAAAGCCCTGACAGGGCTCGGGGAGCATAAACGCCTTAATTTAAAAAGTCTTGAACTTGAACTGGTTCTGTTTGAGACTTTGAAGGTTTATGAGGAAGCCTAAAGCCTCCAAAGTGCTTTGAGTCAGCAATATGGAGGAGTCTGCTGTGTTTTTCCTGAGATCAGCCTGTCGATCAGGTAAGAAACAAAAACAAAACAAACAAGCAAACAAAATAAAAACACCACCCCCTCTCTTCTCAAATGTGTTGCCACCACAGCTAGGTACTTTGTGAATACCCATGCAGCTGAGGTGAGGCTGAAGGGAAAGGCCGTAAATTGCTAGTGGCAGTCCCTGAACCTGAACCCAAGGGATTTTCCTCAGGCATCATCTGCATTTCCTTTAGGGCTAGGAAGCATCTGGAGTAATGCCCTTTGCCCTGTTCTGGCTAGAAATCCTCTGAACTGCAAAGTCAAACCCTGGCTCACTACCTCTAGGATGGTGTGACAGGGTAAACCCTTATACTGGGAGGCAAGGAGTTAAGATCCTTGCTGAGGCTGAGGAAATGCAAGGAATGCAACATGAAAGGGGGGAGGGTTCCCCTCCTCAGGTGTTGCTGATTAGGGGGACCACTGAAAGGCAGACTGAATCCAGCAAGCAGTGAGTTGCAAGCTGGAAAACTGCTGTAGAGAGAAGCTCCCAGGCAGTGAGCTCTGCAAGAAGAGGCTGAATTTTAAGAAAGGAAACAGAGCAGAAAGCCTAAGGAGAAGGGTTAGCTGCTGGAGAGAGAGCAGTTGGGGGAAAAAAGCTTAAACCTGCTGCTGAGCTGAGGAAGAGACTGTTTCTAGAGCAGGGAACCCAGAGACAAAGAAGCAGCCCGGCCAGCTGGAGCCACGAATAGTGAGTGGAATGCACTGATATTATCGGCCTGCAAGTAAGGCTAAAGGGAAAGACTGTTTGTTTGTGTTTTCTTTGAGACTGTGTATTCAGAAGCTGCTGGCCCACATAAGTGGTTCAAAGATTCCTTTGGTCAAGTCAGCCTGTGAGAAGCTGTTTTGTGTTAAGCATTTATGGTTCCTGACCAGGCTGGAAAAGTTGAACGGACTGTTTATGATTTTTCTGGAGCAGTAAACTACACTGTCATCCAAGAACTTGAAACGCAGTGTGTTGCCTCTCCATCTACCATTGGCCAGCTTGTCACAGATGGAAATAGTGAACCACTTCCTCCCGCTGACAATGGTTGGACAATCTGGTCAGGAACTCTTTCGCCTGGGGTTCGGATGCTGGTGCTGCAGCAGCAGGCCTAATTCCCCTTACACCTCTGCCCTTATAACAAGCCCTTTGTGGAGGGTATTCATAGGGGCAGAAGCATAAGGGTAGTATCCTCTAATCTCTTGTAGGTGGTTTTAAACTAATCCACCTTTTACACATAAGCCTCTGTGTTTCCATCAAACAGGGAAGTTCTCTCAGAAGGGAAATCCATAGCTTTTGCCCGAAACTCCTGGGACAGATTTGTAGTTCTAAGTCAGACAACCCTTCTTAAGGCCATGGCATGGGCCCTAACCCTGTATGCAGTGTCCTTCGTATACATTCCCATATGAAATGGGTATTCTGTGGTATGCGTGGCTGATCTTGCTGTGCCAGCCATAACCTCTGTCAAATCTCCAGTAACTTTTTCGCACAGTGCCAGAATCGAGTTTCACAAGGCTCTCTGGTATTGTGCTGTGTAAGCCAGATAAGCTGCCTGAATTAGGAGCAGGGGAGCTGAAGTATACACTTTTTTTGACCCCGACATCCAGTTTCCTGGAAATCTTTTCTAGGAGGCTGGGAGGAAAAGGACACTTTGGCCCTATTTCAGGCGGCAGTCTGGACCATTCACTCATGATCAGGGTGGGAATACAGGTATCCAGAACCCTGTTTGTCAACCGATATTTACTTATGTAATAATTTTTTTTTTTTAAACCCTTCCAGCAGCTGAGGTGGGTACTGAGATGATTGTAAATGGCCTTCCTGAGGGATTTATGGATGGGAAGTATCAACCCTTTAGTTAGTGGGGACAAACCCATCATATCCATGAATTCAAACCCCTCCTCATCAGTTTTCCTGTGAGGAAAAGCTGAGGGTACTGACCATATGTCTCACAAAGGTACAGTGAGAGGTATTAATCATTTATTTCAAACGTTTCACCAGGAAAGATACTGAGCTGAGTAGCAGCTCGTTTCCAGATGCGTCCTGGGGGGAAGGGGGTAAAGGGAGGCAAAGCACAACAATCAAAGCAATATTTACAAGGCAGGAAGAGAACAACATTTTCATAGAGTACTGTATAATCAACAACGGCAGGCAACTTTAACATAAATAAGTTAGGCATGGATGCAGCTGAAGATACCATTTAACTGCATCATATACGGGTGCAGGCAGTGGAAGCTGGGGGGGGGAGAGACAAGGAGAAGACGGTGGGAAGGAGCAGACAGTGGAGGAGCAGAGCTGGAGAGTCAGGTGCATTTTGCAGGAGGGCAAAATGAAGTCTCAGAGGAGAGAGAGTGCACAGGGAGGAGGCAGAGTGGATGGATAGGGAAGAGAATTCCATTGTTTAGGGAAGTGGAAGGAGAAAGCTGCCTGGCCAGCTGAGGATGACCTTGAAGGGAGTGAAAGCCAGAGTTGCGAAGGGTGTGGGGGGGCAGAGAAGAGGTAAGAGGGAAGGGGGCCTAGCCAGTGTTTAGCAATAAAGGAAGAGCACTATGCGAGGTGCCTGGCTTCCAGGGAGTGGAGGGAGATGTAAAGGGAGGAGTGCTAGGTGCAGGAACAGACAGTCCAGGGCAAAGCGGTAGAAGGAGTGATAGAGGGGATCCAGCCAGGCTACAGTGGACTTAGGAACGGTGCTGTAAACAATGTCTCCAAGGTCGAAAATAGGGAGAATCATTTTCTGGAGAAGGGCTCTACGAGCCGGCTGGGGGATACACCCCCAGTTTCCGTATAATGCACCTAGCTTTGTGTGCAGTTTTTTGTGGATAGCGTTCACGTGTCCAGAAAAACTGAGGCGACAGTCAAGTCAAACCCTGAGGCACTTGAAAGAGGGAATGTCCTCGACGGAGGTCCCATCTAGGGTTTGACAGGAGGGAAGGGCGGTAAGCCTGGAGAGCTTTTGCCTAGTACCAAAACTCACAGAGACATTTTTTTGGTGTTGACGGATGGCTGATTCGATCGGAACCAGTGCTGAACACTGTTGAAGTCCAGCTGCAGCCTGGTCATCAGATTGGTGGGAGGAGCCAGAGGCAGATACAACTGTTATCGTCTGGGTAAATATGGATGGACACAGAGGTGCAGGCAGCAGGGAGGTCATTTAGGAAGACCGAAAATAGAACAGGGCCAAGGACAGAACCCTGGGGGATGCCGGTGCTGATGACTGGGGGGAGGGGGCAGGGAATCTCCCATTTTAATGGACCGAATCATATTCTCACAGTAGGAACTGAACCAGTTAGTAGCGGAGAGAGAAAGCCCTGCTACTGCAAAAATTCCAAGGAGAAGGGGGTGGGCTGCGGTGTCGAAGGCTTTGGCCAAGATGACAAAGACGGCAGGGGTGATCTGGATCTGAGCCATGCCTGCAAAAATGGAGTCAGTAAGCTGGAGGAGGAGGTGGAGTAGGATTTTTTAGAAATCAAGACTGAAAAGGGGTGAAGGAGAATGAATCAAGGAATGGAGAGAGCTGAGCAAACACTAAATGTTCTTGAAGTTTAGCAAGGGTAGGAAGCAGGGAGATGGGGCGGTACTTGCCAGGAATGGAGGAGTCGCCACCTTTGGAAGGAGGTATCATTGGCATGTTTCCAAGCGTCTGGGACAGCGGCAAGGGAGAAGGAGAGGTTTGAAGGAAGTGATAGGTAGGATGATAGCAGGGACAGAGAGATGGAGAAGTTTAGGGTCAAGCCTATCAGGGCTCCTGCCCTCGAGAGGGTCAAGGGCTAGGAGGGCCTTTAGGGTGTCTGCCAGAGAGATGGGAGAGAAGGGAGGAGATGGTGTGGGGTGCAGTGGGGGAGAGAAGGTGGGAGGGAGAGAAGGGACGAGGTAAAGGAGGTGAAGAAAGCACTGAATTCAGAGGCAGAGATACAGTCCTCTGAGGGTCTTGGAAATGAATCTGATTCTTGCTCAGGAGAAACATCTGGTTCTATAGGTCTCCGTATGTATTTATTTATGTATTTCATTCTGGTAACTGGGTAAGCCCAACTGGAACCACAGGTCCCTTTTTCAGGGGCAACCCTAGACTAAATTACACAGAGACAGCTGAATACACAGTACATCAATACAGAGTATGAAGGGGTATAAGCACCAAGAGCTCAGATCACCATCTACATACATTTGTACAATTATAATCACTTACATATAACAGAACAATAACATTTTGGATATAAGAGGAAACAGAAAAACATTAGGTAACCTAGCCTAAAGGACATCTGTCAGGAGACTGTGGCACAGGTAGGTGCTGTAAGGGTTCACATCCTCAGTGACAAATACTAGGTCAACTTAGAACATTCTTCATAAAACATTTTTATCTCCTCCTCCTCAAGAACTGGGAACAGAACTTGAGCGGCGGGGGGGTTGGGGATTTCAGGCATGTTCCTGAAATTCCATGCCTTAGTAATGTCCGCCATTGAGGGCATTTTATTTTTATTTACTGGTGACTCCTTTCCCTTTTTCAGGAGGAGGAGCAGCTTTTTTTTTTTGCATGTACCATAGCCTACACTGAAGTTAGTCATGTCCCCTACTGAGGGCATTTTACTTCTGTCCACTGGTGGCTCCTTCATCAGGAGGAGAGAAAGCGACACATTTTTCTTTTTTTAGCAGGCACTGACTCCAGTGTCTGCTCAAAGGCTCTTTTAGTTTTACTCGGTTCAGAGCTCCCCCATTCAGACACCCTGATTTCTGAACCATCTTTAGTAGCCTTATGCTTCTGCTTATTTTGTGATGTGGGAGCAGACTGAGGAGCCAAAATGACTTAATTTTTTAGCCTTTTTTGGGACAAATCTCATACAAATGAAGATGTAATCTGGACCCAGGCACTTAAAGCACGACTCAAGGCAGTCTGCCTTTGGCAGGAGTTAGAAACAAACTGACAAATTTAAAGCCTGTAGGTCCCATCTTTTTTTTGGGTTCGTCAGTCATGCCAAACATAGACGAACCAGGGCAGCATAAAGGAAAAATGAACGAGAAGAAAACCCTGTATATGTAAACGGGGTTTAAAACATATCACATGTGGTTCAATTCCCCTTAAAAATGAAACCGCAAATAAAAGCAGCCTAACAGATGATTTAGTTAGGCTAAACTGTAACACATTGGCTTGGTTCCCAATTAAAGAGGAACCGAGAATAATAAACAGTAGAAACCGAAAAGTGGTTACATTTGTTAGTAATTTAGCGAAAATAAGCGAGTCCTTAAAAGCAGGAACACGGCTGAAAAATGGCCTTCTCTGGTTCCTGGGAACCGGAGAAAAGTTCAAAAAAAAAAAAAATACACAAAAACAACCTAACTATGCAGAGTTACCCGAGAAAATAACTAAATAATACACTATTGCAAAATAATAACCTGAAAACCAATCTGAAGTTGAAGAGAAGACTCTGGAATGATTACTTTCTTCAGGCGGAGAAATAAATCTGCCGTTAGAATGTTGGGGTGAGTATGAGCACAAGCACACAGCAGAGTTTGGATTTCATTCCAAGATTCTCTAATTAGCATAAAATGTAAACCCCTGACGCAGCTCAGACCTACAGGCTGACTACACTAGTTAAGTATAGTAAGGGATTCCTGGGGTTTGAACGTGCGGTTACATAAGAACTTACTGTAACATTAGATCTTCGACGAATGTCTCTCGCAGTAGGTCATTACTCTTGGGAGGTTCCAGCAGAGGGTGCTGTCACATGGCAGCTTCTTCAGCAGTTTTTTTACCAGGGACTGTCCACACATGACATTTCCTTGCATCCTATATAAGTGTGGGTGGTCCCTGGTATCCTCTGTTCCCCGTTGGTTTCAGCTCACAAAAGCAAGGATCGAGGGAAACCGAGGTACCAGTGAGTCCCAACCTTAGTCCTTATGTAACCCCCTTGTCACCCGGGATTACTAGAATCCCACTTAGAACTAGTGGCAGGCAAGGAAAGGCAGCTTGTGAGACACCAGTTAAATGACTTTCATACTGTCTCACTCTGTCCTCAGTCTCAGCTGAGCTGGAGGGATGACATCACCATAGAATTCTCACAGCAGCATAAGCCACATTGGAATGTTGGCTGCAGGGGTCAGTGTTAGAATGTTGGGGATTTCAAGTCAGTTTTGAGGAGTCTGCAGAAGAGTCTTGAGAGGGGAAGAGGTGTGTTGCAGTTGGTGGCCCCTCAGAGCCTAGCTCTGCTTTAGAGCTACATCACAAAGTGGGTTGTGTGTTCTCACCCTAGAGAGGAACATAGAAGAGACTGAAAGAAGTGGTAGAGGCCGTTCCCCAAGTTGTTCCAGTGCCCCATCCCCGGAGGGATGGGGGTGAAATCCAGCATTTCGGGGGCAATCCCCTGGCCCTGCTTAGATGGGGAAAAGCTGCCTGAAAGAGAAGTTGTACAGACAGTGCCAGAGAATTTGTTGTTCCTTTTGAAAAATAGCCTTGGGGCACCTGCATACCACGGTGAGTCTGTTCTGAAATAGAGCCTATGTTCACCAAGACAGAGTTGTGTAAAAGTATCTGCCTACTGTGGGGTCAGGAGAAGACTAGCCAAGTACAGTGCTTTTAAATTTGTGTATGGCTTGGAAGCATCTGAAACAGTGGCAGTCTAAGGAATGGACATAGCCACTAACAGAACTTTTTGAGTCAGGATACCACCTAAATACAGTGTAGAATGTTAAATGTGACAAACATTTCGAGATATCATCTACAACCAGTAGTTTCGAAGAAAGGTGTTGTTCCAAATGAATGGCCGGGTATGGATTTGGGAACAAGAGGTGGGAGATCCTCATCTGGAGTAACCAGGTTTACCTCTACAGGTTCAGTTTGGGCACCTATAGCTTTCTCCCAGGCACTTGGCCAGTGTCTACAGAAAGTACCCAGACGTGAGATTAAGGATGTTCTTTCCCTTTACAGCTAGAAGGTGCTCATAGGTGGTTTAGGGAGCAACCATCAAACTCCATGCCATATGGAAAAGTGTCCAAGGACTGGCTAGAGAAGCATGCCAAAGAATCAAAGAGAAAAGTACCAGTCGGGCCACGTGAGCCCATAGTAGTTCAAAACTTGAGGGATTTCACATAGTAAAGAAGATGTGCTCTAACCTCTGTAAATCTGCATTGCCAGTGAGTGTAGCCCTGTGGGGGCTCATCTTGCTTTGTTATTCCTGTGTCGATGTGAATAAAAGCCACACTCTAGAATCCCATTCCTGGTTTGGACATTTCAGTTATTGCTTCCTGTGTCCGGAGTTACTTGGGCACCACTGACCAGAAGTACAAACCTAGCATGATGCTGAGCAAATAGATTTTTCTCCCTGAACTGAGGGGGGTTACAATGTCCCAGAGGGCTGTGACCAAGCTAGTGTGACCACTAACAACCCTGACCTCTGGGTGGAGGCACCCGTTACTGAACCTAGGCCCCTTAACCTGCTGCTAGCCAAGCAGGCAGGGGTAGTAGCCCTTACAGTAGCACCGCTAAGGGGTTACACATAGGTCAGGATTTTCCCTGTTACAGAAGGCAGGGGGACAGAGGGCGGGATTATATCTACTGGAAGAGATATTCCTCAAAGATCTACTGTTACGGTAAGTTCTTAAGTAACCGCACTATCTTCTATGGAATGGTCTCTTGCAGTAGGTTATTACTCTTGGGAGAGTTCCCAGCAGTTATGCCCATGTGGGAGGACAATTATGATAGGATGCCCTGCAGGACAGCAGAGCCGAGGCAACATCCAGACTGTAATGCCTGGTAAAGGTATGGATGGTAGACCAGGTGGCCACATTGCAAATATCAGTAATGGAGGCACCTTTGAAACAAACCGCTGTAGCACTCGACCCTAGTGGATAGGTTTGGACAGGCCCGGTAAGGGCTTATTGTGTTTTTTGTAACAAAAAGTAATGCAATGGGCTAGCCAGCAAGAGAAGGGTGCGTTTTGCAACCGGAAGGCCCTCACGACCTAGGGCAAATGTGACAAACAGTTGTGAGGGGCTTCGTCCGATCAGTATAATAGTGAAGTATGCAATGAACTATGCAAAAGGTGTTCTCCCGGATTGGAGTACTCAGGGTAGAAAACCAGTAACTCCAAGGACTGATTCAAGGTTTGTTCGGAAACAACTTTAGGCACAAAGGAAGGGTTAGTGCGTAGCACAACCTGATCCGTATGAAAGATAAGGTTCTCTGCACATAAGGGCATGAAGCTTGGAAATTCGTCGAGCAGAGGTGATAGCCACCAGAAACAGCGTTTTCCAGGAGAGAACATGCAGGTCACAAGTGGCAGCTGGTTCAAAGGTGTCCAATGTTAGTTTTTCAATCATGAAATTCAGATCTCATGGTGGAATGGGACGTCGCATAGGAGGCTTCAGATGTAATATGCCTTTCAAAAACATCTTAGCCAGATGGTGTTGACACAAAAGCCGGCCATCCAATGGTTCGTGGAAGGCAGAGATGGCAGCCAAGTGGACTTTAACAGAAGAACAGCTGAGGCCCTCCGAGGACAAGGAGGCCAAGCTGTCCAAGACCTTCATAAGAGGGCAAAAGTAAGGGTCCAGCGATTGAAAAGCGGACCAAATGGAGAAACGTTTCCACTTAGAATTATAAGTATCCCTGGTAGCCTGCTTCCATGCGGCAAGCAGAATATCAGCCACCTGAGAGGAGACTTGTAGTCTTTTTATGAAGATGTCTTCAGGAGCCAAGCATGAAGATGGAGAGTCTTCAGACTGAGATACAGGAGGGAGCCTTGACACTACGTCAAGAGGTCCAGCCTGAATGGCAACGGAGCAGGTTCCGCAACTGATAACTGTTGCAGAAGTGGGAACCATGCCTGTCGAGGCCACAGGAGAGCTATTTGATGACTGCTTCATAGAAGATTGCGCTAGCTGCTCTGCGAGCTGAAGCCAGCGGGAAAATAAACAGAGGATACCAGGGACCACCCACACTTATACAGGAAGCAAGGAAGTGATGTCATGTGTGGGCGGCCCCTGGTAAGACAGCTGAAGGAACTGCCATGTGACAGCGCCCTCTGCTGGAACCTCCCAAGAGTAATAACCTACTGCAAGAGACCATTCTGTAGAAGATCTGTAGTTCTAGGAGTGGTACATGGTTCACGTCCACACGTAGCCAGACTACCTTAAAGAGCTGTTCTTGCTGGACAGTCTTCAAGCTAAGCTCCTCCCACCACCCGGGTGGCATATCCCTCGGCTCCACGCTGTGATGTCAGATCTTGCACGCTGCAGCAGGGATCCGTGTGCCACTTGCCCGGGAGGTCGGGTAGGTGGTGTGGATGTGAACCATATACCACTCTCAGAACTACGATTGCAGGTGAATAACCTATTTTTCTAGGGACGTGGATATGGTTCACTTATCCATATGTAGGCAGAATTCCCGCAGTTCTCCAGAAGAAGGGGGCAAGGCATGTACCCTTATTTGGCAAACAAAGATTGGAGAACCAAGGTCCCAAAAGCGGCATCCTGGTGTGATCCAAGGTTGATGCTGTAATGGGAGATGAAGGTGTGTGTTGACTTCCAGGTAGCCACTCTACAGGTCTCCTGTATGGGGACGTCCCTGAAAGCAGCCACCGAGGCAGCATCGTGTCTGGTGGAATGAGCCCGAAGGCTCCCTACCAGTGAACCTACAGAAGAAGTTGATGCAGGATGTGATCCACCTGCCAATCGGCCACTTTGCTGCCAGGTGTGGCTTAAGCATATGTAAGAAATCTGGCAAGTCTCATCCTGAACGCCAGCCACATGCTCCTTATAATAAGGGCGCACTTACCGCACAGTCAAGGTATGAAGTTTATGGTTGGCCTCCAAAGATGGGTTAGTAAAGTATACTGGTAAGTTAATCACCTGATTAAAGGTGAATCTCCAGTATAACCTTCGGGAAGAACTTTGGGTGGAGGTGAAGGACGACCCGTCTCTGGGGAAAACCAAATAAGGAGACTCCCATCGACAGTGCCTAGAGCTCACTGATACTTCTGGCGGAGGTGACAGCCACCAAGAAGACGGTTTTAAGCAAACCTATTCAACAGCTTTGGCTGTAAAGTGTTAACAAGTATTTTGGGAGTATACAAATGCCTGATGAGGTGCAAAGGCAAGGTTTACCTAACAAATTTTCCACAGCTGCTGGGTATACCGCCATAATTTCAAGTCAATGCAAGCAACAGTACCAAAGAGTAAGCTGACTGATGGTGACAGCAGATGTGGAACCACTAGTGATTTACTAACAGTTGTGGAACCATTAAGATCTACTGAAGCTTGGGGGGTACTTAACACAATTCTACAGTAGTCTCAACAGGTAGCTACAAATTAATTTTGATTATTAGTAGTTAAACATATTCAAACGCATTGGATCTTGTAGTAAAGCACTAGCCTACCTTGGAAGAAACACTGGTTTTTGAGCTAGATGTTCCCGTAGTTCTGGTGAGGTAGAATCAGAGTTCACATACCGTTCTACATAGTCTGACCAACGCTGCAAATGCACATAAAAAAAAAGTTAAGACAGACCACTCCAAAAGCTCAAACATACTGTATCAAGTCATGCTGTTCATAACTTGCTTTCACAGTGTTAAACTATGCAGTTTTCACCATTAAAATAGTGTCTGGGCCTCTGCCAGATGCAAGGTGTACATTCTGCTGTTCACTGGTGACCTGCACCGGCTGATGGTTGTACTGGGATGTGTTCAGTTGCTCCACCACTTCTAACCCAAAAAGGGTCACTCTAATGTGGGGCATGATATTAGCCAGCAGGGCCTCTGGGCATTGAAGTGAACATCACAGTGCAAAAATGTACACTTTCTGTTGCATCAAAAGTTGTAAATGGAGATTTTCAGATTTTTTTTTTTACCTGAAATTTTACTGTATTTTTTCTTACTGATACCGAGGTATTTTGATGGTGACTCAGGTCATGTCTGAAATTGGGAAGAGTATAGTACACTTACCCAGTAATCAAAAAAAAAATCTAATTAAATTGATTCAAATCAGAGAGGACTATGCCAAATCAGATCACAATGTTTTAGACATCCTGATCTCAAATCCTGGGTAATAATATTCTCCTGTAAGAAGAAAGTCCTGTCACCAGCAAGAGAAATACAAGTTGGTATCAGCTCAGCCCAAATACACAACACAGAAAGCAATGCTCAATTTCCAGCCATTCTGGACTATATTAGCAACCTACATGAAAACAAGGTATCTGATTCCCAGGGTTCACTAGCTTTTGATTTGTATTCCAAGGCTGGAGTCACAATTCCATTGTTATGACATCCCACTCTGTTGTGTAACTGTGATATCACGCACACCGACTGTTATGACCTCAGCTAGGAAGCAATCTCCAGGAACAAACTCTCATGCATTTGTCCTTATTAGTAATGCACGGAATACCATGAAATACATGATTTTGGGGAAGATGGTATTTACTCTCTGCCAGCAGCAACTGAGAATTTCACTGCTGATGGCAAAGACCCTTTAAGTATAGACATGCTCTCTATTAGTCAGTTTCCGGCTCTCAGATTTCTTCATCCACCACCCTTGGAAATGTTAAATGTGCATCAAAGTAACATTTTAACCCACTACTAAGGACTCCAGTTACCATCCCAGATGGATGCAGGCCATCATCCCTGTATAGTGCCTTATCATCCCAGATGGGTCCCCAGTCCCCAGTGTAGCTGAACCCTTCCTCTCTGCATCATCTCTTCAGCCATGAGTTGAAGCTCCTGGTGCAGATATCCTTTCTTCTGTCTCCTGTCACAAACAGGCAGAACCTCAGCGAAATCCAATGAGTGAGCTACCTGAGACCCCTCCCCAGCTCCCTAAACTCCCCCTGCACTATCCCTGCCCCGTACCTAGCCAGGTCATTAGTCCCCAGGTGGACAATGTCACCCAGCTCTCCCTCCTGTCCTGCTGCCCTAGCGATCCTTACAATCCGTTTCCCATCTCTTCGGCAGTGGCGCCAGGTAGGCACCTAACCTGCCTCTCCACCCCTTTCCTATTTCTAAATCTATCTTCTTTCAGATAATCCTGAGAACCTACTTGTCAATCGTGAGACTCTTGCTGATGGTAAAACTGAGTCAGGCGCTCCCCCTTCATAGGGAAGGGGAGGTCTGCCTCGAGCAGCTGAGGCAGTATAAGGGCTGGAATTTTAGATATTGGCACTAGGTACTTTTGGCACCTGTGCCTTTGGTGCGGCTTACTTTTTAGGCTGAAGGCACTGGTTTCTGTCATTTTGGGCTCCCTTGTCTTTGCCACAAAAGGAGTGCCTGCTGCTGAAGGACCCATGCCCCTTGCCTCTCTGCGAGTAGAAGGGAACTGTCTGGAGGTCTTAAGAGAATTATTCTACAGTGCCATCAGAGGGGATATTCATTACCTGCTGTTGGACATCCTGAGTGAAGCCAGCAATCAGGAATGCTACCTGATGCAGACACCTGCGGAGGCACAGCAGCATGCTGCAGCAAAAGAAGCCACTGAGGCTTTGGGCTGGTGACCGTTGGATTCAATACCTTGCTTAACGGCAGCAGAATATCTTGTTTAGCTTCTTAATCTGGCACAGTCTCTGCCAGAGACTTTAGCTTGCTCCAGAGGGTATACGCATACTTGGAAAAATGCCCTTGGTATCTAGTTATTCTCATGCCCAGAGTGGCTAATGTGTATGCTCGTTTGCCCACAGTAGTGCAATTCCCTATTAACGTGGCGCACACTGAACTCGTTGGGCACTTCATTCATTTACGGAAAAAGTTCATTTCTACCTTTCTCCATCTGTATGTCGTCTTCCCCGACGTCGCCCATCGACCGGCACCAGTCGAAGTGTGCCTGTGTCAAACAGATCTGATCTGGATGAACTCTGCCTGCCTTCTGTGCCTATGTATGGTTACTAGAATGCATATAGTAAGTAAGCACAAAGGTTCAACACACAGTTTTGGCTAAATGACACATTAGTTGTAGTCCTGCTGTCCCCAGTGAAAGTCTCCGTGCTCCAGAAGAGAGTTCATCTCCACAATGTGCTGGGAAAGCGTGTCTACCTGTAGCGCGGTCCCGGCAGGCATATTTTAACATGGCCATTGTAAAAAAACAAACTTTTAACACTAGTGGCTCTAAACTTGTTTTGGTATCTGATACCCAAAACAGAGGGCTCATTCTTGTGTAAAATACATTTGAACACTGGTACCCAAATCCCACGCATGTGCAGCAGTGGCACATTCTCGCGCATGCAAGGGATCTTTTATCTGGTCGCTACTGCGCATGCACGGGATTTGGGCACCAGTGTTCAAATGTATTTTACACAACAATGAGCCCTCGGTTTTGGGTATCAGATACCAAGACAAGTTTAGAGCAACTAGTGTTAACAGAGTTTATGTGTTTTTTTTTTTTTTTTTAACAATGGCCATGTTAAAATATGCCCGCTGGGCCAGCTCTACAGGTAGACGCACGTTCCTGGCACGTTCTGGACATGAACTCACTTCCAGTGCACGGAGACTTTCATTCGGGACAGCAGGAATACAACTAATGCATATTTAGCCAAAACTGGTTAGCAGAATCCTTTGTGCTTTACTTACATGCATTCTGTAGTAACCATACAACAGTCAGGTGCATTGCAACCCAGTGATAGTAAATTTGCAAAAAACGAGGGGTAAAGCTGACAGTGCCCCTTTAAAACAATGTTTAGATTCCAAAGGGAAAAATCACACGTGTGATACTAAAACAGAGTGTATGACTCACTATTCAGGGTTCGATTTTAACATTGTTCTACTAGCCCCAAAAACCTAGTGCACATTGGTCAGTCCTAGTGTAATTAAACCTCTACTTGCCCATCTTGACTAGTGCAGGTTTCCATTGCTGTTAATGAAGTTAAAATGTCCCTACTTTAGCAGGCTGTGGTCACCATGCTAATCTCTGTGTTCCAGATGGCCTGGTGTGATTAACACCACCTCATTAAGAGCTGCAGTTATCTGGTAGTTCAATAGGGGGATCCCACAAAAGACTCAATGTGAGTCACTATCACCACTGCTAGAATTTCCAGCTGGTGTCCAACGTGTGATCAGAGGGCAGAAGCTGTTAAATCACTAGCTTCCAGTTTTCTGACCTTCTCTGACAATTTCTCCCATATTATTAAGACCAATGCCCCTCCTTTCCATACATGCTGACTGCCTGTATCCAGCAATTCAATGAATTATTGTTAAGAGGCACACAGAGTCTGCTCCACAGGCGGTGGGTTTTATTCCAGCCTTGACATAGTTGTTCCCTCTCCCTTCAAAATCTCTCCACTCTGTACTTGCTACTTTCCCTGGACACTACTGCAGACCATACTCTGAAATGACAATTCATAGACCCATTGTTGCCACTACTGCCAAGTGCAGGGGTCCCCAGCTATTCTAAATGGACCATGCCACCAGCCAACAACACCCATACAGTCCCAGCCTCACCCTACCCAGCATGTCCTTCATGTGGGCTAGTGCAACCATCTGTAGGCTAGTGCAATTCTGAAGCAACTTGTCCTGCCAGCTAGTGTAAAGAAAAGTTTAGGTTGATCCTGTTCACCATTTATTACATAGCGCAAATACACAGCAAGCTGGCTGAACCGGACCCTCCAATAATTGAGGGTTGGCAGCTTGTCATGTATTTTTGCACTGCTACTGAAATGAATGGTGACTATTTTCGTGTTGTGTGCAAATTATATTTCGCTCATCACAGGGGTTGATTGAAGCTGTGGCACTTGAGCAAAACTATGCATTTTACAAGTGGGGCGGGGAGGGCTTCGGCACCCAACTAGGGATCTGAGGTTCGAACAGACTCAACAGACCGTAAGGCCTAATCTGCTGGCAATTAGTATGTTAGTAAGAGCATGCCGGCATGGTAAGGAAAACTGGCACAGCAAAACAGTAGTCCAAATATGTCTGTGTTGCATTCAGGATATTAAATAAGCCCCCCAAACATAGCACCTTAAAAGTGCTAATCCACTGTAAAAATGTATAGCACTTGGCACCGAATGGTTAGCAACATTTTAAAATAGATAATTTTATTAATTTTGTCTACGGTGCCATAGACTCACTGAAAAATAAATGGTTGGCAATCCACTGGTTGCGATGCATTTTTGGAAATGGTTAGCATTACTTATCCCGTTTTACATAACATTTTGCTGTGATATACCAGCTATTTAAAGCAACAGTACAACAAAAAGTTGTAACTTTTGCATCTGTAATTATAATTTAGTAACATGCTGCTTGATGCCCATTTTAAGTTACTCAAAGGGTTTCTTTTGGCTCTTTATTATTTTGTAATTAATTTGCGCAGCATGTTCGTTCTCTCCATGTGACTTGTGGGGCAGTACATTAATTCACGCAAATTAATTACAATTTGTATTGAAGTAAGAAAAATTAAAGAACCAAGGGAAACCCTTACAATAACTTAAAAATGGACATCAAGTGGCATGTGACTACATTAAAATCTCACGTGACTGCAAAATGAGAACCTTTTGTTGCACTGCTGCTTTAAAACCCTGGTTGCACTGTACATAGAAAAATCTATACTGCAGACCGTTAACATTCAAAAAAATAAAGTATTTAATATTGTGTAAAAACAGCAGAAACACATTCTTAGGGGTAATTATATGTCTGTTATGATCTAATGCATGACGTAAGAGGACCAGTGACTTTCCTTAGTTAACATCTGATGCTACTTGTATGGCAGTGTTGTGTGGTATTAGGTAGCCCATATGCAGTCTCATTTAGTTTTTATAAGCTGAAAACAGGGACATTAATAACCTACCCCATGTCACTTTAGGAGACAGAACATAAAGGGCACAGTAGAGAGAACAGCCTTGGTTCACAGTAAAAATGTTGCTTTGCATAACAAGTTTGTTACAAAATAAATTGCACAAAATGTTTAAGACAGCTGCACAAAGCAATCACCGATAAGGCCAGTAATTTATTTACGTATTTTACTGAATGGGAGAAATTTGGCCAGGACCCCGGAGAAATTCCCCAGATCTTTTTTCGAGAAATACCATGGGATCTTTAACATCCACCTGAACTATCAACAGAACAGGCAGATGGGACCTCGGTTTAACGTTTCATCAGAAACAGTGCAACCCCCCCGTTGCACCATGGTGTCAGTATTCGGATTTAACTCAAGTGCATGGAGTGATAATAGAACCCACAGCATTCTAATCTTAAAGCCGCGGAGGCAAGTGTACAATCTGCTGAGCCGTCTGACACTGATTTTAATCATTTAAGATTTGAATTTAAGGTGAAAAGCACTATCAAAGTTGCTATAAATTGTCATTAGCTCAGAAGAGTCACATGTGAGTGGAAGGAAATTAAATGTAAAGGTACAAATAAATTCCCAGAACAATCTGACTGCCTCCAGCAGCGTAACTGTCTTAATATGGATTAATGCCCACACACTGAGGAAGTAAAATGCACGATTAAAGTTGCTATAAATTGTCATGACTCATTAGCTCATAAGAGTCTCAGGTGAGGGGAAGGAAAATAAACGCAAAGGTAAATTAAATGAAATGTGAAGGTAAAAAAGAAATTAAATTCCCAGAAATGAAAATTACGTACCTACCGTAATTTTTGATCTTCTCTTGTATCTTCACCATTCATTACTGCTTGGGTGTAAGCCGGAGGCGCGCACCCGTCACGGGAGCTTTTTTTTTTTTTTTTTTTAAAAGCTAGTACTAACGGCGCCGCCCTCGAGAGTGACGTCATGCGCGAGGGGCGGCCGTTAGTAGCGACCGACTCCTCCTCCAACTCAGTTCTGTGAGCCGGAGAGGCAAAAAGCGAAAGCATAGAAAAGAGAGACAGCGAGGCAAGGTAGCCAAGGGATAGCAAAGTAAGGAAGAATGAACTGAAAAAGGAATAAGCCGATGGAGAAAGGACAGAGGAGATAAGAACATTCCTAACCTAGGGATCGCAGGGCCTCCTTACCTGGGCGACTCTAGGTGGAGAGAGGAAGGAAGGAATGAGGAAGAAAGAAGAAGAAGAAGAGGAAGAGAAAGATGGGATGTTGAAGAGACCAGAATGCCCAACGAGCAAAGTTAGCTGAAAAGCTTAAGGCTCGATTAGCAGGGGAGCAAGAATCCCTGGTGATAAAGCTGAACAGAAGGTTCACCGAACCCGCTAGACAGACTCAGAAGGGCATAGTCCTTGACCTCAACATGCCATGGTCCTTGATCCTAACTTCGGGCTCCTGGCCGAGAAAAGGCCTTTAACTGGAGGACACCTGAGTAGGAAAGGATAAATCCTAGGCAGCATGTAAGAGCTGCTCAAGGGTTTAGAAACAGAAAATCTAGGCCTTTCAGGCGGTTTATAGGTATTGAAATGGAACTCAATCGGACTTGCCAAGGCAGGGCCAGAGGCTTAGACTGGCGAGGAACTGGTCATGTTGGCACTGCTTTTCTGCAAAACTGTCCAAGAAGCACACTTGAAGGAAAATAATTATCACATTATTAAAAGGAAAGAATTTTTCTTCCCTTTCTTTTTTTTTTTGACAGAGCATAACTTGCAGGCTTTAGGAGCATGACCCTATAAGCCAGGGATTGCCTTTCAGCAGTCGGAGAGAGTTCCCTCAGTTTTTTTTTTTTAGAAAGGGAAAAATAATCGTACCCGTTCCTCTGCTCTGCAAGGCAAGAATAAAGGGGGTTGTGATTCTAGGGCTTAACAGCTGGTAGCAGGGAATTGCAGGGACTAAAACTGTATAGACAGAGTCAGGCAGGAGCCCCAGGAGTATCTAGCCAGAAGGTATGGCAAAGAGATAGTTGTGCAGCCTGATCACCACACACAATTCTAACAAGCGCCCAAGAATCTTAGAGTAAATAATTTTCTGGATTAGAATTAAGTCTCTTTAAAAAAAAAAAAAAAAATTTTTTTTTTTTTTTTTAAAAATTGGAAAGTAATTTTCCTTTTTATTATATTTGCAGAGAGAGGAAGGAGGCGGGGAGGAGAAGCCACAGGAGGCCACTGAGGGGATGGTGGGCGGGGTCAGTAATGAATGGTGAAGATACAAGAGAAGATCAAGAATTACGGTAGGTACGTAATTTTCATATCTTCCCTTGTCAATCTTCACCATTCATTACTGCTTGGGTGAGTACCAAGCTCCTCTTCCCCCGAAGGGGGAAGGGGTAAAAGACCCTGAGGGAACAAGACCCCCAGCCTCCTGTTGGTGAGAAACAGAAGGGGAAGACCCTGGCTTATTCACAGAAGCCTAAGTGGGAGAAGAGCTAGGAGGTGCCTCCCGAGGACGAGGAGATGGAGAGGCCCCTGCAAAGCCTCCTAGCTCTAGAGGGAAGAGGCGGGTCCCTGGCAGGCGGAGCGAATCACCCTACGCCGGGCCATGGGTGACAACCTTGAGAGGCAAGCCATGCCGTCCGTCTAATGCAGATCGCTGTCCCCGCAAGCCTGGAAGCCACCTCATTGGCGTCGTAAGATGCCCTTGCTTGGTGTCTTGCCAGCTCCAGGCCTACCGCGGAGAGGGCAACAGCTTGTCTGGTTTGCTCCGTATCAGGCATTGATGCCAAAAGCTGGGACATCATCGACCACAAATGCCGGTTGTAGGCAGCGTGGTGAGCCTGATGTGATGCAATACAGGCAACTGCACGAGAAGAAGAGAACACTCTTCGCCCCCAACGGTCGAACTGCAGAGAGTCTGGATCCGGTGGGCGGTCGTGCGCCAGGCAGCGGCGCCCGGAAGGAGTGTCCAGGTAGACCAAACCAGAGGGGGGATTGGGAAGGGTACCTAGAGACTCTGAGGGTGCACAATACCTTCGCTGACAGTCAGCCGGGGCTGGAGAAGAAGCGGCTGGGGACTGCCAGGACCGGATAGACGCCTCCTGGAAGGGGATAGGCCAGGAAGGTACCACCAAATGCTGGGCACTGAATTCACCGAGGAACTCACGCGTCTCCCGTTCGGTATTGTCTCTCCGAACATAGGAAATCCTAAGATCCCTCACCATCCTCGAAAGGAAACGCTGATATTCCGTGAAATCAGCATCGGAGGAGAGATGAGCAGGGGGTTCCTCTCCCTCAGGGGAGAGCGAGGATGATGGGAGCTGGAATGCCCAGAAGACTCTTGCGGCGGTGGGGAGAGTCGAAAGACCCGCTCATGCATGTATCTAACATATGAGGGGAAGGCCGCCACAGAACCTCTGAACTGCTCCCAAGATAACGGACCCGTAGGCCCGACATGGCCTGGGAGCGGGGGTGGTGGAGGCAGAGAGATGGGAGAGGGCACCTACAAGGAGGCAACAGATCTCTGCCAGGGCTCTGGAATCCGGGAGCGGGCCCTAGCTGGAGGGGTCCCGGACAGCAGACCAGGCCATAAAGCGGAACTCTGGGAAGCGGAGCCTGGAAGAGCCCAGGGGACAACCTCCCTGTGACGACGTCAGGGACTGCATGGATCCAGAAGGGCAGCCCTAACAACGCCGCGGAGGGCACCCTAGAGCCCCGGAGGAGGCGGGTTGCGCTCGACTCCTAGGCCACCCCGAGGTGGCCAAAGAAGACGAGGCCCGATCCTCTGCCCTCAACCCCTCGGACTCCGAGAGGCCCTCCTCCTCGACAGCAGCGTCCCCTATCCCCAGAGGGGAACAGCACCCGGGGGTAGCTGTCACCAGCCCTCCGGAGAGGAGCCTCCCCTCCGTCACCCCGTCTCCCTCCGGGACCCCGGTCACCCCAGCCGGGAGCCCTCAGGAGAGGGACGGAAGGGGGACAGAGGAGGAGCCCGCTGCACCGCCTGGTACCTCTAGCCACAGGGACCCAGACTCTGAAGAGTGGGGTGCCAGGATGGGTCCACGTCTGAATCATCGTCCTCCGAGGAGGACGAGACCAACTGGACCTGATGCTGGCCACCCAGGGGTCCCAGAGGCACAGGCGCGCAAGACGGCACCGGTACCAATGTGGCGCCGCCCCAACGCAGGGCAACAGCCAGGCCCGACTCCCAACCACCCAGCGCCAGCAGGACAAACGGCACCGCTCCGGTGCGGAAGCCGACCGGCACGGAAGGAGGCAAGATCAGGCCAGCGGCGCGGGAGGGAGGCGGCGCCCGCCGAGATCAGCGGTGCCACCAATGGCGCCGTCTGATACGACACCTTTGACGGCGGGATCCCGTATCACCCGGCACCATGAGCAGCGCGGGATCCACAGCAGCGCCCGAAAGGCGGCGTCGAAATCCATCGGTGCCAGGTCCAGAGTCGAGGGCCTGCGAAACACGAGAGCCTGCACCTCCGAGAGGTGACTGCGAGCGTGCGGCGTCGCGGCCCGGGAGGGACTGTAGCTCCTGACACCCAGAAGGGGCCTCCTCCTCGGCAGAAAGGCGAGACCCCCTCCTCCTCAGACCGTATAGGCCGGGAGGGACCTGGGAGGAGCCTAGAGACCTTACCGAGAGTCCCTCGCGGCGTCGTCCCAGTCGGCGGGGCCTTGCCGAGCAGAGCAGCGGACTTGAGGACACTGCGGTCCATGGAGAAACAGGCATCGCATCGAATCCATATCATGGTTGGGTCCCAGGCAACGAAGACAGACGTCATGCTGGTCCGAGACAGAGAAATGCCGCCACAGGAGCACCGGCGATAAGGGGCGCGGCCCGTCTTGGAAAAACGCTTAGCTCCGGAACCGGACATAACGCGAAACTATTGAGAGAAAAACAGTAGGAAACACACCCGGCGCCGCTTTAGAAAGAAAAGGAACAGTCTTACCGGTTGGCGTCGAGTGTGCGGAAAAAATCAGGAGTCATGACGCAGTTAGCAGAAGAGCGCTTCATGACAGGTGCTGCCTCGACGGTGGGAGAAACAGAACTGAGTTGGAGGAGGAGTCGGTCGCTACTAACAGCGCCCCTCGTGCATGACGTCCTCTCGGGCGTAAGGCCATAGTACTAGCTTTTAAAAAAAAAAGCTCCCGTGACGGGTGCGCGTCTCCGGCTTACACCCAAGCAGTAATGAATGGTGAAGACTGACAAGGGAAGATCAATCTGCCTCCATCAAGTGCCTTAATGGTAATGCCTGCACAAATGACAGGCACAGACAACATACATGGTCAGCATACTCTGGCTTTCTGCTTTGTCTAGTGTGCGTTAAGCTTACATGGACTTGGTTAAGTAGGTTCACTTCAGGTTAACAATATCAAATGCTAAATAAATACATTGCACCTGCAATCAACAGCCACTGACTACTGCTTATGTTGAGTTTGTTTCTTCAATCACAAATAAATATTTGTATCACTTTATATCACTCACTGAGGCTCCAGCAATCTCTATTTTATCTCTTCTAACATTCCGCTTTTTCTACCACTACAGTTTACAGCTAAGATCTAATAGTTATTAGAATTTATTTCACTTACAAAATGCTCCTCTCCTGCTGCTGTCTGGTTGGCAATGCCTGGCATCAGTGTCAAAAAATCACATTTTTCAACTTAACAAGAGCAAGACAAGCCAGTCCCTAGGTGGCGCCTGCTGTTTGATGGCCGTGACCGTCTGTTGCCGCAGAATGTGACCAAGGCCCTGGTTCTTTCTGCTGAACAGGTAGAACAGTGTGATCTGGCACTTTCAGCCCTCCTGGATGCCTTGGTGGCTCTTCCTTGGAGCAGCAACTAGTCGTCACTGTGGGATTCTCTTTTCTCTCTTCGAAGTAGTAGTGAATCAGCTCTTTTGTGATGGTTTGTTGTTAGAAGTATGCCCTTTATATAGGGCAGTAACCAGTGTGATTTCTTTTGTTTTTTCCCCCGCTGCTGATGTTCGTGAATGCAGGCATGCGACGGGTCCTCTCACTGGACCAATCACAAGCCCGTTCTTCGGCTGCACCACGATTGGCCACTATTTTTCCTCCTGCACATTGATAGGCTGGTTTTCCAAGCCTTGCTAAGCCTTTTAAGACTAAGCTGGTGCTGCCTGCTGCTGCTTGTTGGTGTTCAGTGTAGTGCTGCAGGCAGAGCAGCGTGCGTGGATGCCTGGACTGGACCAGGAGAGGGACCGCAATTGGAGAAGCTGGAGAAAAGAGCCAGAGGAATTAGCACACAGGCTGGGTGGTGCAAGGCGGGCATATCTGACGGTAGCCATTCCGGACTGAAAAAGACTGGTGGCGCAGACGAGTCGGGAAAATGGGAAGAGAGTAGAGAGGACTGAGAGCCAGGACCAGGACAAGTGAACCACGGCCTCGGAGAAGTGGAGAAGAAGGAGAATTTAGAAGGCGCCTGACAGCAGCAAACCAGAGGCAGAGGGGAGCTACACTATTCTCGTCTTCTGGTCAGACGAGAGGTCGAACGCTGCCGAATGCCAGTGCCACTGAAACCGGACAGCCGAGAGGGCATGGGGATTGTCTGATTAGGACAATCCAGTAGGTGGCTCAGGCTGGCAGCAGTCATTCATTAACTTTAATTTTCCAAACGGTCTCTCAGTCAAACCTATTTTTTAAGACAGCTGCCTCACTACCTGTGTGTGCTTCTTTCATTTTTGTACATATAATGTTCAAGACAGCGTTAGGCCGGCAGCGTAGTTTAGTGAGTCAGGATGTTCAGTGAACTGATAAGTAACTTGTTTGAATGTTCAATCACTTTGGACTGGAATTTAACAGTTTGTGTCACGTTCCGGTAAAAAAAAATAAAAAAGGAGGCAAAGTCAACACACCGTGCTGCCCGCCCTGCTGGCTGCCGCTCACTACTTGGGGACTAATCGGAGCAGCAGGGCGGGCAGCACAGTGTGATGTTCACTCTTGTTTCTCTTTTCTTTAACAGACTCCCCAGCATTAAATATATTTGGGGGGGGACAAAAAGAATGGCACAGGCAGTGACAGAAATGTTTTGGGGGGGGAAGCATGTCCCCCCCCCATAATTACACCCTCGATGATGATGCGTCACTGCAACTTCCCGTAAGGTGCCCTTATGTACTGTTACACGAGGTCCCTGCACCCTAATTGGTACCCTCAGAGGTACACCGTAGACAGCTAGCACTTAGGTATATGTTATACTAACATATAGGGCTAAGGGCATCTACCGTACAAGAGCAAATGTCAGGATATGAACGTATATTGTTGTAATACACTTTGCTTGCTAATACATATATTCTTCTATGTATTTTCTGTGTATTTCTTACTTGTAAGATGCCAGGGCATCCGTGTCCTTCGAATAATTATGATATGTAAGTTGGCACTGCCACCTTTTGGTGATTTGTACTACTACACTGAGTTATGTAAGACTCTGTATAAGAACTCTTTTGTTCACAAACTGATGACTACTACAAAATTGTATAATGTTATCTTGGACCGTGAAGCCACCTCTAATTTAGCCAATAGGGCTCATCTCTGTAACTAGAAATGTTTCTATCTTACAGTAACCATAGTAATTATCATGGGTATATAATGTAATACACTAGTCTTGTACCTCGGAGATCCCAGGGGACAAAGAGAACCCTCGAGGTATAGGAAACGCTTAGCACTGGCTCCTGGTTTGTACTGGTAAGAACTGCTTAGGGCAACTGTGATTTTATTCTTTTGGTAGTAACAAACTTGTTTATTACTCTTATGCAATGTGTCTAATTGCTTGCATTCCCAATATTGCCAAGAACCTGAAAGTGAGGTTTAGACCTAACAGTATGGAGATTTAATAATCTCTGTATCTCCCATGCCCTGCTCTACTTTCATGTATATGCACATGGCATTTAGGCAAAGTCTGTAAAAATAAAGCAGGGCATGGGAGATATAGAGATTATTAAATCTCTGTACACAAGGGCACCATACAGGAAGGGGCAGTATAACATCATCATATCACGTTGTCAGCAGCGCGATCTTGGGGGCCGAGTACCAGGATATTAGAAAATGCCGGCTGGTATGGAGCTTCTTACAGTTTTAACAAGTATTCTGGTATTAATAAATTTCCATGACTACTGTGCCTGCAGGGGGAACTGAGGTACTGAAGCACTGTTCCGTGCAGTGGTCGCTGCTTTATCGGTGTCTGTAGATCTCCTTTAAAGGAGAACTGCACTGAACCTGTAAGCCATTTCCTCCAGTAGCAACTGTTTTTAACTACTGGTTCCAGTTCTGTTACTGTTTTTTCTATGCAGGTCTTTCAGTAAACACACTGGATGTTTCAGACTTGCATTCTGACGTTAAGCACCATTTTGGAACTGTATGATGTACTTTATGTCCCTCTCACAGCCACCCAGTTCTATAATAGAACATGGATGCATTGTGCCAACAATGGAAGAGCTGAGCAAGGGACAAACTACATCACATACTTCTAAAATAGTTCTTACTACTTCAGTGGGAATCAGGAATACCCACTAGGATAACTAACAAGTCTGCAGAAATGGAACAGTAACAGAATTTAAACCAGTATTTAAAAACAGGCTTTTACAGAGGAAAATGACACAGGTTCAGCATAGTTCTCCTTTAAAGGTATCCTCTGAAGTATTTAATAAATGTAGGAACAAATACACCCTGGAGACAAGGGGGGGGGGGATATGACAGGAACGTTCTGATATCTCCATGGGATTAACAAGGGAAACTGTTATGAACTGTTCACACTAAGTGCCACACAACCACAAGGGGAATCCACTGAAGGTAGGCTCAGAAGCGATGCCGTCAAGTACAGGGAAGGGGGAAAGGATGTGGATGGTCATTATGGTCATCACACAAGCAATAGGTAGGACTGGGCAGACAAGATGGGCCAGTGGTCCTTTTTCTGCCATAGTGTTCTATGTTTCTGTGAAATACAAGAAGAATTTTGTTTAAATACTGGGCTAGATATTCAGACTGCGCCAGGCAGGGGCGCAAGCCTGGGTGCAGCACAACTGGGTTGAGCCAGGGCAATGTCCAGGCGATATTCAACGGTGCTGTGCCATGGCTCAGCACCGTTGAATATGGCACTGAGGGTGCACACACTGCACACGGCGCAGTGGCACTGCGCCAGTGCGTGTAACGCAGAGGAGCAGGTTGCGCTGGGGCGCAGCAAAGGCGATATTCGGCGTGGGCATGCAAATCAGGCCATAATGCATGTCATTATGGCCCCATTTGCATGCGGTGTGCCAATCCCTGGCAACTTGCGCCTGGCGCCATGCCAGGCTGCAGCCGTTGGGGACCGATGCCCGGCTGCCCCTCGGCATGTGTAGAATAAACCCTGGTGGTCTAGTGGACCGTACCGCGTCGCCCGATCGTGGGCAGACAATAATGTAAACCCTGGTGGTCCAGTGGACCCAACCCCTTCGCCTGATCACGGGCTTGTAGTAAAATACATCCTGGTGGTCCAGTGGACCCTACCCAGTTGCTTGATCACGGGCATGTAATGATATACAGCCTGGTGGTCCAGTGGACCGCTATCCTCTGCCCGATCGCGGACACGTATAATAATATTCCCTGGTGGTCCAGTGGACTGCTATCCCCTGCCCAATTGCATGCATGTATAATAATATTCCCTGGTGGTCCAATGGACTGCTATCCTCTGTCCGATCATGGGCATTTAGTAAAATACACCCTGGTGGTCCAGTGGACCGCTATCCTCTGCCCAATCGCTGGCATGTAGTAAATTACATCCTGGTGGTCCAATGGACCGATCTCCGTTGACCGCTCACGGGTGGTAGACGAACACCCTGGTGGTCCAGTACCCGCCCACATAGTCCCCCCGCAACCTTGCACCCCCCCCCCCGTCAGTGGCGGGCGTCAGCTTTCCGCCCTCAAGCCGCCCGCCGACCCCGACAGCGTACAGTAGGGCTGTCGCTATTGGTCACTGCATGGGCCAATGGGCGCAGTCCATACTGTACTACACAGTCCCAATTTGTGAATGAATGCTCATTCACAAATAGGGACTGTGAAGTGGACAGAACTCTCAAGCATGCAAGTTAATGGCTGGGAAATAGGTGAAGCATGCAAGTTAACGGCTGGAAAATAGCTGGGATGAATAAAAGAAAATGTCCTACATTACAGTACTTGGTAGAAGGTGGCCAGATTAGAAAACTAGCTCCGGTGTCGCATGCTACAGATAGGCATATTCCAAGGAGAGTCCTAGTCTGCCCCCCTCCCCTCGAGTCTGCCTGACTGTCCGTGGCTGCTAGTGCTAGAAACTGCATCATGACGAGTCAGGGTAAGCTAGCGGGTAGCCTGGCGTAACCTCCTGTCAAGGGCTACTTCAAAGGGCAGAGCATACACTAGTAATGTTAATATTTTTAGTATGACTCAAGAAGACATCACCGCCCCTCCTCTCCCCATTCTATTACGGTATAACCTGTGGGCTACCTGGAAGAGAGAAAGGCAGCAATTGCTTCTGAATAAATCTTTTAACCTGACATGAAACCCAGTCTGCCACCTAGATACAGAGTTCTGCTGTCCTGTCCCAATTGTGTTCTGTGCAGTTTGTATAGTAGGTGTGCTTGTTTGGTTATGTTTCGTCTTCTGAGGATGCCCGGCCCCCACCTAACTGGCCCTTCTACCTGCCTCTGGCCAACTGTGTTCTTAATATAGTGCAGTAAAATTCACCCTGTAAGTTGAGCAGTCACTCTGATTACTTAAAATCTCGACACTAAATAGTCATAAAACATAAGAAAATCGACCCATTCAAGTAACTGGGAGTGCTTGACATTAGACCTGCTAGTGTCATCAAAAACGGAGCTTTGTGTCGCCGCGGCATGTCTTCAGTTTGGAAGTGGCTCGGTTTTTTATCGTACCTACACAGAGAAAATTACGAGGCGCATAACTTTTTAATATGGAGGATTTACGTGGCATACTTTTATGCAGCAACTCCTGGCCAAGTACCTTACCATATATATCTGGGATGGCTGCTACGATAAACCTGCTCTTTAAGTGGGACACGTCGGTGGATCCATGATTGTCCCATTTAAACGTCTGTCTCTCTAAAGTGAAGTGCATCAAAAGCTCTGCTCTAACCATTGTGGCAACATACCTTTCACAGTAATGTAGCGTTAAAGCAGAAACAGAAGGAAATGTTTGTGTGTGCATTTAAAAAATGTATTTGAATTTAATTTGAAAAAATTTAAAGAAATGTAAAGGCAATTTTATTTGCAAATCATGCACAGTATACCATATTGTATTACAGAACAGTGTACGCTTTGGGTCCCAGTTCAAGGTCCACATCCGTATCCACAAGGTGTACAGCGGGCAAACTCTCACGACAAAAATCTTCGAGGTCAGGGAACAAATCCATAGATTTGTCAGATGGAGTTGGCGTATATGGAGCGTAATACAGGGCTACATATGAGCCTGGTTTCACTTGAAAGAAGTCAGTGATCCTGCGCTGCTTTGCCTCTTGGAGCGCTTGTTTGGTGATTTCATTCTTGATGTCTAGCAAGTACTACCAGCAAGACATCGGCCCTCTTTGCTGGCACCACATCATTGCTGCAGATAAACCGGAAAGCACATCCAAGGTGGACACATTTAGAAGTGGTTCATCTTGGCCATCAGTGACCTCATCGTCTGAGATGTCATCTCCTGCAGCCTTTATAGCCGCGATGATCACTTTGCTATTGGTCAACTTTCAGACAGTCTGCTCATCACTGTCCATTTCGACAAATTTTGTGAAAGCATCAGCATCCATACATATAGAGACGGGGATGTCATCGAGGGCAGAGGTTGATGCTGCTTGACCCACTGGCTCTGTAGAATCACAGACTACAAAATTAGCTTTCAGGTAGCAATTTCTTATGGTAGCTGGCATAACAGACACCCGTGATTTGTGCAGCATGTACAAGGCATCTAACAAATTCAATTTTCTTGCAATCTTGGCTGCAAAATCACTATGTCCTTGATCACATGTCAATTTTGCTGGCAACTAGGTACCTATAGTGGCCCGTTAGATTTTTATTACACCCATATCCAATGGCTGCACAATGCTGGTTGTGTTGGGGAGACATCAATTTAATGTAATAAAGTCTTCTGGTGAGGTCATGCAGATAAGCGCTGCAGTTATTCACCAGTGGAGGATTCTGCGGTGGCTTCGTCTGAGCTCCGTTTCCCACCCTAGAAGCCAGTCCTGGAAAATCCAGAAGGTCTTCCATGCATTACAGGAATTTGTGTAGGTTACCAGCAGGACAAGTCCTTAGGCAAGCAACAGGGTCTGCTGTTCTTGCGTATCACCAGCAGTTTTTTCTTTTCTGTACCCGATGCACTGGCACAACACAGGACTGAAATGCAGTCCTTAGCTGTCTTTCCCTAAGTGAGCTCCTAGTTCTCACGGCAAGACCACGGTCGGGATATCCCCAAGAAAAAAGATCAGTTTTGTCTGCATTGAAAATATCAGCAGCACTGTAACTGGCAAGTAAACCAGGAAGGATTTCAGTCATCCAGTTCAGTGCTGCTGCTGAATCCGCATCTTGCTTTTCGCCGTGCTAACGCTTAAACCCAATCTGGTGGTAGAGCTTCCAGCGAGAAAGCCACCCATCGGTGGGCTCAAACTCAGTACGCCCCATTTGACTGAGAATTCCTGGGCTTTAGTTTCCAGAACTGGCCCTGAAATACAGGCTCCCTTGCTGACAGCATGCTAGATCATGCCAAAATTGTATCTTCCACAATGCTGTCCTTTTCCTCTGAGGGTTTACATTTGACTGCCACTCAGAAAGGATGGCATCTCTATTTTTACTAATCTGCCCAGCCTTGCTTTTAGGGATCCAAAACTGAGCAGCAATAGATGAGAGCGAAGAAGTCTGGTTCTGTAAGGTTTCCAAAACCTTAACCCAGTCAACAAGGAAGAGCTTGTTTCGTGGCCGAGACATGGCTGAGATGAAACAGACACGAAACTGACAAAGCATTCATTTAACATCAGAATTAGGTGTTAATGGAAAGGGGGTAAAGGGGAAATTGTTTAACCAGGAAAGGCACACTAAGCCGAAGCTTGTTTCCAAGTATGACCTGGGAGCACAAGGGAGTTGAGTGACTTGCTCAGGGTCACACAGTATGCAAGTGGGAGCAGTGGGATTCAAACCCCGGTCTCCAGGTTTGCAGCTCAGAGCCCTAAACCACTGAGCTACAGTATACTGATTGCTTGTCAGGTGAAGTGCGTCATATCACTGAATGGCAGGATCAGCTCCTTTTGTCTCAAACGGAGTTGCTAAAAAATAAATGTCCCAACAAACCGAATTCAATCAAGGCACATAATTAAGGTGAAATTCTGTTACCAGTGGGCCGTGCTGCTTAAGTGGCTGTTCCACTTATCCGCATCCCGTTTATCTGGATTGCACTGTACACATTTTTTCCCCCATCACATTCCAGCTGGCCCCCATCTGCTGTGCCCTATCCTAGCCATGTCACCCTGGCATCCCCTCGGACTTACCTGACCTGTGTTCCTCCACAGCTTTTCCCTCTGGCAGGGGCTCCCCCTTAACGGTGCACAGCTCCAGTCTGGAAGACAGGGCTTGAGTAGCCAGGTGAAGGGCCTGTGGGTTGGGTCAGTTTCACCAAGTCGCCGGGGCTCTTTTTCTATTTCACCTTCCCTCAGGATGTGCGTGTAAGGGCATGCCAAGCTCCCACACACCCAAGTGTGCATTGTGTGGCACCCGCTGACGTCTTCATACCCATGAGTTGCTCCAGCTGCACTGCCACCTGTGGTCGGTGGCAGTAATGTGGTGGAGCTGGCTGTCCTCTGTCCTTGCAGGAAGAGAGCATCCTCTGGGACTCTCAACCAACTCCTCCCCCCCCCCCCCGACGATCTGCGCCAGTTTCCGAACGTGGGTCGCTGGTGCCACAAGCAGCTGCGCTACCACTGCACTGAAGGGCCAGCAGAAACAGTACACAACTGTATTCATCTTACAGTTCGTTATAACATTCGTCTGGTATGAGGTTTTCATAGCAAGGCCCTAATCAGTTGAGTTTTGGAGCTGGTCCTGCTGCTCATTCTCAATTGAAAGAGAAACCCCTCCTGCGCCCTGATCACCCTGTGAGGAACTTGTACGTCTCTTTAATGTCATCTCTCGTTCACCTTGCTTCCAGGGGGCACAACCTGAGATCCCTCAGTCTCTCCTTATAGGGCATCTCATGTAATCCGTGCACTATTTTAGTTGCCCTCCTCCTCCACCCTGTTCATGTCCTTTCTGATGTGTGGCCTCCAAAACTGGACGCAGTGTTCCAGGTGTTCTGCCCGATTGATGCCGCCACTGAATAGCTCTTTTTGACTCTAAGTTTGCAGTCTCTACTCCAATTCTCTGGCTACCTAAACACACGTACATCGCTGCATAGTCCTTCAGTCTTTTCCTGTACTGTCTCCTGACCACCAGTAATTTATCAAAGACAATGATCTAGTTCTGCTCTTTGGCTCCAAGAAGGAAAAAAAAAAGGTAAGGAACTTGTGCAGCTGAGCCTCCATGCCCTCCTCATGATGTTCTGGTCTGTCTCCTGCTGCTTTAGCCTGGTGTTGGCTCACTTGGTATCACTGCTAGTGTGAAAGTACCAGTCGGTTAGTCAGGGCTAGGGGAGAGGCTGAGGTGGCAGACTGACTACTACATCTACTTCTGAAATAACTCTATGCGTAAGGCTTTATTTTATTTGTGTCGGTACTATAATGTTAGCGTGGTGTAACATACTTAGCAGTGTGTGTTATAAAATGTATACCACCTCTCAATGCCCTACACACTTACAGAACAGCAGTACAACAAATAAAAACACTAAAATTACACATTAAGCAAACAGCAAGACAGTCATTGTCTGCCCTAGCCAACTCTTGTTTAGAATTGGGGCTAGGACCTTTAGAAAGTCAACAACCATGTTTCTGTGCTCTACTGACTAAAGCATTGCTCTGCACTTCAACACAGATGTCTTGCACCGCAGTAGCCAGCCAGTATTTGGTGCAGTCAGGCTGCATGCAGGAGGCAGTCTGGCAAACATAAGGTGGTACATACTGTAGGATTCTCAAACAGGATACAGGGAGAGAACAAATGCTGAACATTTTTCAGTTATTCCCAACCCCCCCCAAATGTTATGCATATACTATTTATTACATTAGCCACTGCGGGCTACCTTTCTTATATCTCTAGTTTTGCACACTAGGACAGCCTTGTTTAGGTGAAACACGTATTTTCCAAAGAATCCTGGGGGACAGTTAAAGCTCCAGAGCTGGCACACACCTCTATGTTATAGGCATGACATAGTAAGAAATAATCAGCAAATTCCTATTTACTGCAAAATAGGAAGAAAAACAAATAGACACAATACATCTTTTTACTAGATAGTAAGCAGGGAAAAAAAAAACTTTCTTTTTATCATTTATATGTATTCTGAAGATGCCCATATCACTATGTAAGTGGTCAAAATTGGCAATGGCCCTGGAGTCAAATGCTGACAATTTCTTATTAGGTTAGTAAAATTTAACTAGCCCTGTTGGCTGGCTCGTAATAGAGAAGAAAACATAACAATAGAGGCACCACACAGGTGAAGGGAAAAGTCTGTGAGCAAGAGGATTTTCACAGCCACTAGCTCTGCTGACTAGTGGCTATGAAATTAGATTTTGACCCGCTACAAAAGTTGTTAAAGCACTGATATTTAATACATTCAACGATGTACTCCTCTTACCTCAGCATCCACGGGGTCATCAGAATGCTCCTCTTCTGTATCCAGAAGTTCAACAGACAACTGTACCTGACCATGGCTCTGAATAAATACGAGCTACAGGCAAAATAGGAGGAAAAATAGCTAAGCAACAGCGTAATCAGTTAAAGACAGGTTCCTTCAAAGACAATGTACAACTGCACAATACTTCAACTTCATTGAGAGCCTTTAAATGGATAGGTTCCCCGTCTTCAGTTTTATAATGTGCTAGACAGAGAATATTAAGCATGCAATAAGACACAAGGGGGTGTGCATCAGATATTTCTAATGCGTGGCCAGGGGTGTAGTGAGGTATGAGGTCACAGGCCAAAGTGCCTTCAGCCCCTGGCCATGCATTAGAAAAGTCTAATGCACATCACTGGGGTGCCTTATTGCACTTACAAAATGGAGTTCTTTTTTTAAAATTACTTTACAATTTTATCTAAACACGTTTGAATATAGAAAAAAACGGATACAGTTAGCTGAATTATAGGACAAATAGTCCTTCTGCCAGCTCCGATTTGATTTGCTTTAGGAATCTGTCCTTTCATGATAGCTGTAGTTGCACTTTCTTTACCCCCCCCCCCAAAAAACCACCACCACCACCACTCAGTTCTTTGTATTCAATCTATTAAACTGATAATGTTTTTTGGACAGAGTGGCCAGGGCTCGAGTCTGCAGGATTTAAGCGGGCGGGGGGGAGAGTATTTTTGGTTGGGGACACTGGCTAGATTCAGTAGTTTGAGTGAGGAAGTGGCATTTTCAAAAGTGAAAGAGACTAGGCTCAGTGACATGCTGCGAGTGCAAGTCTGAAGAGCAAGACCGTGTTATATAGCTTGGGAAGCAGGGGGGTTAACATTTTAACAAGTAGAAAATGTTTTGGCAGCAAGTCTGTAAAGGAAGAGTGTTAAGACTACAAGGCCAGTGGACTGACAGAACCAGGAAGCAGTGCAAGTAAAACTGAGCACAGGAGTGGAGACATGATCTTTCTTATGTGCGGGGAACGGGATGATGCATGGCAAACTGCTAAGTGATTTCAAAATTAAAAGAAAAAAAACTTTATAGCAGCAGCAGCATACGTTTGTGGTGCAGGAAGCTCGGTAGAGTAGCAGCTTGAATTAGACGGCTGTGTGAGCACTATGGGATAGGAGGAGGAGAAGGGGGTGGGGAGGCATCGGGGGCAGTAGAAGCTATTTACGAACATACGAAAATGCCAGCAGAAATGGGCCTCACGGTCTATCAAGTCTGCTCGACTGCGCAGCTAGCAGCTTATAATGCTGCTGCCCCCCCCAATCATATTACCCCTTCCCCTAGCCCAACCCCTCTTGAAGCTGTCTACTATCTTGCAGGCCACTACCTCACCCGGCAAGAAGTTCCACTTGTCCACCACTCTTTCCATGGAAAACATTCTCCTCTCTCTCCTGAATCTACCCCCCTCCAAATCTCAGCTGGTGTCCTCACGTGTCCCTCCCCTTTCTCCTCTGGAAAATCCTCTCTGTATTAGTCTTGTTTATTCCCTTCAGGTACTTAAAGGTCTCAATCATATCCCCCCTGTCCCTCCTCTCTTCCAGAGAGTACATATTCAACTCCCCCAGCCTTTCCCCATATGGCTTGCCCTCCAATCCCTGGATCATCTTTGTAGCTCTATGCTGTACCCCCTCCAACAAACTGATGTCCTTCTTCAAGAACAGACGCCAGTATTGCACACAGTACTCCAGGTGAGGCCTAACCAGTGACCTATACAGGGGCAGGGTACCCTCTCTACTCCTGGAGGAGATCCCGCTAGCTATACACCCCAGCAATTTGTTGGCTTTTGCTGCCGCCCTTCGGCACTGAACAGAGTTGTTCATGCTCCCTGTTATGATCACCCCATGGTCATTCTCTTTTGTGGAGCAACCCAACTGAACTCCATTTAAGTGATAATCCCTCCCCTGGTTTTGGGCTCCGAAGTGCAGAACCTTGCACTTCTTGGTGCTGAATCCCAGCTGCCATTTATCTGACCACTTCTGAACCTTATTCAGATACTCCTGCAACCCTCCCCGTGTCATCTACCACAGCTCCCATCTTGGTATGGTCTGTGAACACTTATTTCAACAGGTGTCCAAGTGGGCTGGAATGATACTGTTAGAAACACTTGGATGTACAACTGAAATTGCATATAAATGCACTACTTGTGGTTTAAAAATAAGAACATTTACATGCGGAAGCCTTTTTTTTTTTAAATCAGGGGAACTGTTGCATTTATTTACTTTTCATTGTCAGTGCCTACTGTGGGGGGAAAATGGTGTCTGTTTCATTTCTGAAAGTTCTAACGTTGTTACAAGGATTTTGCCCATGTACTGTGCCCAGGCTGGCAGGGCTAGATTTTAACCATGTATTAGACACTTCTAATGCACAGCTATCAAGCAATCAGATTGTTTGAAATCCTTCCCCATTTTAGACACTTCTATTGCATAGCTATCAACCAATCACATTGCTTGAAATCCTTCCCCATTTTATAAGCTTGGTTAAACGCAGAGAATGTATAGAAAACAGCAGTTTCAGATGCTAGCTACTTTTTGACTACCAGCCTAGGTCTAAAAGGTGGCTCCTCCCACCCACCCGGGTGGTACATACCTCAGCTCCGCCCCTTGACACCACATCTTGCCCACTGGAAGCTTAGGTTGTGCGTCGAAGCCGGGGAAGTCGGGTGGGTTTGTGTGGATGAACAACATATACCACTCCTAGAACTACTGTTACAGGTGAGTAACCTGTTCTTCTAGGATCGTGGCTATGTTGTTCTAGCCACACTGTTTGGCAGATTCCTAGCAGTTCTGCAGGAGGAGAGAGGCAAGGCGCACCAAACTCCCCAATACTTACTTGGGGAACAGAGACTGAAGAACTGAAGCCCCAAAACCAGCATCCTGGCGTGACTCTAGGTCGATGAGGTAGTGGTGATGAAGGTGTGTGCTGACTTCCAGGTAGCAGCCGTGCAGATTTCCTGGACAGGAAATTCTCGAGAAGCAGCCACTGACGCAGCAGTATGGCGGGTAGAGTGAGCTCTTATCCTTTTGGGAGGCTCCTTGCCCGCCAACCTATAGCACAGATCAATGCATGATGTAATCCATCTGCCAATCGTCCGCTTGGCTGCAGGTCTGCAAGAAGCGGCTTCAACATAGGTGACAAACAGCTGGCGAACCTCTCCCAGAACATCCACCGTTCGCTCCTTATAATTAGAGAGCGCTCGTCTCAGGTCCAAGGTATGGAGCCTGTACTCGGCCTCCAAGGTATAATTGGGGTAGTACACCGACAGAGTCAACACCTGGTTAAGGTGAAACTCCAAAACCACCTTCAGAAGGAATTTCAGGTGGGGGTGCAGGACATCCTTGTCTTTGTGGAACACCAGGTAAGGAGACAACAGAGAGTGCCTGTAACTCCCCAGTCTTTCTGGCTGATATGATAGCCACCAAGAAGGCGGTCTTCCACGACAGATGAGACACCTCACACCCGTGCATCGATTCGAATGGCTTGCCCATGAGCTTTGCCAACACCAGCAGTAGATCCCATGGCGGTGGTGGTTCACACACCGGAGGGGAAATATGGTCGAGGCCTTTAAAGAAGCGCCAGACCACCTTCTCCTGTGCCACCGCCTGCTGACTGGCCCATGCACGGTAAGCAGAAATGGCTGCAAGGTGCACCTTAAGGGTTGTGGACCGAAGACCCCCTTTGGACAGAGACCAAAGAAAATCGAGGATACTAGCCACTGGACAGGACAAAGGGTCCAAACCCTTGCCCTGACACCAAATGGAAAACCTTTTCCACTCGAAGGCATAGCACCTCCTGGTCGACTCCTTTCTGGATGCTTCCATGACTGTGAGTACATTCTCAGAGAGACCCAAAGCCTGGAACTCTAGCCGTTCAGGAACCAGGCTGTCAGGTGCATGGATTGAAGGTCCGGATGGAATACCTTCCCCTGATTGACTGATGTCAGGTCCAGGCATAATGGAAGATGCTTCGGGGGCCTGGAGCTGAGGCTGAGGAGATCTGGATACCAGACTTGGCGGGGCCAGTCTGGGGCTACCAGATCATCCTTGCCTTGTCCCTCCTGACCTTGAGGAGCATCTTGTGAACTGAAGAAAGGCACAGAAGAGGCCTGGGGTCCATGGCCTCGAGAAGGCATCCCCCTGCAGCGAGCCCTGCTTGGGGGGGGGCAGGCATGAAACAGCTTCAGCTGTTCTCCCTGGAGGTGAACAGATCCACCTGAGGTTTGCCCCAGTGGTAGAACAGGTTGTGTACTACCTCTGGATGGAGACACCACTCGTGGGACATCTCGCCCACACGGCTGAGAGCTTCCACCAGTTGGTTTGAGGTTCCTGCCACATGGATGGCTAGGAGATTTGTCTCTAGTAGGCACATGAGGGCCCAGAAGAAGCGCACTTCCCTGCACAGAGGCCTGGAGTGTGTGTCGCCCTGCTTGTTGAGATAGTACATGGTTGTGGTATTGTCCGTCTGGACTTGTATCACTTGACCCCGAAGGAGCGGAGCGAATGCTGACAGTGCCAGTCTGACTGCTCTGAGCTCCGGCAGGTTGATATGACATCGAGATTCCTCGGGGATCCAGAGCCCGTGGACTCCGATTCTCCATGTGGGCACCCCAGCCCGTGACAGAGGCATCGGTCATGAGGATGACCGTCAGCTTGGGACGGACAAACGGGATTCCTTCCTGCAAAATATGGTAGGACGGTCCACCACTGGAGAGTGTCCCACATCTTCTGGGTCACCGTGACCAGCTGATCAAAAGGACCAGGGTGCTGAGTCCACTGGCTCCCCAGCTCCCATTGAAGGGGTCAGCAGTGCAGACCGGCATGTACCCCAGAAGTCCCAGGCAGGGCGCAAGTGCCCAACCAGAAATAATTGGGCAAAGGAGGAGAGAACCTCCGCCCTGTCCGCCAGGAGCCTGGCTCTGGCTCAGCAAAAGTCTAGCTCTGCCCCAATGAAGCAGATCACCTGCGAGGGTACGAGTTCCCGACTTGGTCTCATTGACCAGGAGACTAAGATCGATGCAGGTCTGGAGGGCCAGATCCCTGGACCTCTCCACCTCTTGTCTGGAGGAACCCGCTATGAGCCAGTCATTGAGATAAGGGTACACTCTGACCCTTCGATGCCGAAGATGGGCTGCCACCACTGCAATGCATTTGGTGAAGACTGGGGGGGCCGATGACGGGCCGAAGGGCATGGCTCGAAACTCGAAGAGGGCTCCCTCCGCTCGAAAGTGGAGGAACCTCTGGTGAGACGGACAATCGGGATGTGAAAGAATGCCTCCTGAAGATCCAGAGAGCAGAACCACATGTTCTGCTCAAGAGATGGCATGATCTGAGACAGAATTACAATCCTGAAAGTGTGGGACCTGAGAAATTGGTTCAGGTCATGCAGATCTAAAATGGGGGGCCAGGCCCCCCCCATCCATTTCAGGACTAGGAAGTACCTGGAAACAAACCCTGGGTTGACAGGGGGGTCTGCGACTCTGGCCACCACCTCCTTGCGGAGAAGTTGAGCGATGTCGTTTCGGAGAGCCGACTGAGTGTGTATAGACATCATTTCCTCCCGTGGGGCATGGGCTAGGCTTGGTGGGTAGTGCTCAAATTGCAGGGGCAGTCCCTGGCCGACCACTTCTAAAACCCACCTGTCTGTTGTAATAGCGGACCAGAGAAGTAATGGAGCTGCCCTCCCCATGGGAGGACCCAGAGCTGGTGTGACAGGTATTGGGGTGGCCACCCCATCCCATCACTGGGCAGGCCTGAAGAAGGAGGGTCCGATTTGGAGACCACCCGAACCCATCCTCCGGGTTTACAGGCCGCCGGGGCTCGGACTTGGGCTGAGGGTGTCAAGGTTGAGCCTGCTGCTGATGCTGCCCCGATGAAAATGAGGTTGCTTGGCCGCAGGGGCAGGGTGCTGAAAAGGCTTCTTCTGCTTTTTGGAACCCTGGGATTCCTACTGAGCAGAAGTAACAGAATCCAAGGTGGCACTGGACTGTTTGATGCACTGGAGGTGACCGTCCCCACCTGGGCCGAACAGGTCAGTACCCAGGAAAGGGACATCCGTCAGCTTGTGCTGGGTGTCCGCCGTGAAGGCGGAAACCCACAGCCAAGCCCTGCATGCATGGCAACCGCAGCCACAACCGAGCGGGTGCAGGAATCTCCAAGGTCATCTGGAGTTGCTGTTTTGCAATTGCTTGACCCTGGTCATCGACCTGCTTGACCATGGTCTGGAGGTCGGCGGGGAGGTGAGGTAAAACCTCATCGAGAAAACGCAGTAGGGCATGAGAAAAATGCGCCATGATGATGGCGAGCTTGCCTGGCAGAGATCCAACGAAGAAGTGGCATAGATTTTTCGGGCCGAGTGGTCCAGTTTTTTGGATTCTTTGTCCGAGTTTCTATCGGTGTCTGCCGTATTACCAGAGTGCCTGAACACAGACCCAGTCACCAGTCCCTCGGCCGAGGGATGTTCTGTGAATCCCGAAAGGGACTCAGTGGACACTGCATACTTGCAGGCCATGCAGGCTGAAGGCGCGGGGCAGGAGGCAGGGTACTGCCACAGCTCCAAAGCCAGGCCGACAAAGGCCTCAGCTGGTGAATCCCCTTGTTTGAGGATATCAGTGAGGGGGTATTTGGACCATTTCTGAACAGGTTCTAAAGGCATTCCCGTGGATTCAGAGATGAGGCGGAGGATACCCATGATGGAAGAAGGGCCTTCCTCCATAGAAAGACTACTGACAGACTCCTCATCTAAAGGGTGAGAATGTAGGTCAGAGACCTCGGACTCCGAAGTGTCCGGATAAATCAGCCGGCTACCAGAGTCACCCCGAACCTGACTGGAGCTATCAGGCGTGAGGGTGACGGACAGCCTACACGGTAGGCCTGGAACAAGCTGACACTCCTTAGAAGGAGCCCCTGAAGGAGGCTGCTTCGGTAGCGGCTCCACCATAATTGGTGGAGAGTCCAGTTCTGGCAGAGTCAGAATGGTCTTGACAGACTCCATGGGCAGAGGAACGGTGCGGACTGGCTCCTGAGGAGTAGGTGCTGGCCTATGAGGAGATAGCCAAGTAATGGCCGGGGTAGAAGCCGGGGCTGACTTCTGGCCGGACATAAGTAGCTGTTGCCACATTAAATCCTCAGAGCGTCCAGGTTTCTGTATAAGTGTCTCCTCATCCAGAGAGGGCCGAGGAAGTGGTGGCGCCACGCTTTACGGCGCTTTAGCGCCTTCTTGTCTGTCAGTCAAAGGAGTCCAAGACCTCGACTTGGATCGTTGGGGAGACTGACATGGTTGTTGGGAAGGAATCAGGGAGAACTGCGGCTCTTCCTGGTCAGGGACCAGGACCACAAGGGGATTCCCAGCAAGCTGGGTCTCCTCCTCAGTGGCAGGCAGGACCGGGGTCCTGAATAAGGAGTTGTCGGCCTCATCGAGTGACGAGGATCGATGGGGTCGAGAATAATCTCAACCGGATCGTCGTCCTGTGTCTGAGCTATCTGGTCTGACTGGGGTACCATGAAGCCAGAGGCCGAGGTCGCAGCCTCAACCAAAGTCGAGACAGCAGATTCCTGTGACTGAGATATCTCACGGTCCCAGGAACATTGCCAGCTAGACAAAGTTTCCTTAGGCTCCTTGTCCTTTTTACGGGACTGAGAGACGCGAGTGCCTGAGGGACCCTCTTCCTTGGTGGGAAGGGACTGGCACAACTCCTGAAAGGAGCCTGAGAAAGTGGAGCCCAAATTGAGCGGGACGAAGATGGACATGGAAGAGGACCAATTCCCGGCCCGAGCCACCTCCTCTTTGAAGGTCTTCATCTGTTCGAGCTGCTCGATGGCCCCAACGGGCTTCCTTGGATTGGACCACTGGATTCGGTTTTTCTGGTCTGCCCCATTGCAGTCATTCGAGACGATCATCCGAAACATTTGGATGAAAAGCACGACACATTTTGCAAGCCTGGCCGACACCCAGGCGATAAACACACAAGGCATGCGAGTTCGTGCGAGACATCTTTTGCCCACACGGGCAGCAACGGAAACTGGGTGATGACTTGTCCTCCATTATGATCAAGATCTTGAAGCGATTAAAAGAAAAGTACAGTTACGTAAGAACTTACCGTAACAGTAGATCTTCGAGAACAACTCTTGCAGCAGGTTACACCATTAGGACTGAAGCCGGCAGGTGACAGGACCCCATGGAAAAATTCCAGCTAGCAGTATCCAGCGGGGGACCGCCCCAATGTCGGCCCCTCCCCGTCAGGCACCACATAAAAGGGGGTGGTCCCTCAGCATCCCCAGTTCTCCTGCTGGAGACTCCCGGCTCAACTGTGACATCTGAAGGGGAGACCGAGGATCCGCTTCCAAAGGAAGGTTAGAAAAAGGCGTCAAAGGACGCTGTAGCCTAAAAACTAGGTCAGAAGACTCAACCTCCAGAGGGGACGGTGGGAGGGAAACTACCTGCTGCAAGAGCTGTTCTCGAAGATCTACTGTTATGGTAAGTTCTTACATAACTGTACTATCTTAGCAGGTTACACCATTAGGACTGATTCCCAAGCAGTAAGGGAACAATTTGCTACCGGGAGGAGGGTAGGAGAGATGACTCAAACTTCAGGACAAGAGTCCTTGAAAGACCGCCAAGCAGAAACCAGCTCTATGCCTAGAGGTGTAGTCCAAACTGTAGTGTCTGATGAAAGTGTGCACAGTGCTCCAAGTCGCTGCCGCACAGATGGCTGAAATGGACACATTTTTGAGTGCAGCGAAAGAGGCAGCCACCCCCCAATAGAATGACCCTTCACCGTCCTGGTAAGGGTTTATTGCGCTTCTGATAACAGAACATACTGCACTTGACCAACCATCTGGAAAGCGACTGTTCTGAAACAGGCACACCGAGCATCCGCTGTGCATAGGAAACAAAGAACTGGTCCAACTTACAATGGGCTTTGGTTTTGGTCAGATAATATCTGAAATATCTATGCACATCTAGAGTGTGCAACAGGGCCTCCCCCATTACCGTAATTCGGGTAATACACCGGCAGGTCTATATCCTGGTTGAGTGTGACCGACGAGACCACTTTGGGAAGGAACTTAGGATTTGTTCTTAAGGACACCCTGTCCTTGTGAAAAACCAATTAAGGATCCTTGCACATGAGTGCATGAAGCTCAGAAACTCTTCTGGCAGAAGTAACAGCAACTTAAAGGAGAGTCTTCTAAGCGAGGAGACGCAGCTCGCAATCCGCGGCTGGTTCCAAAGGAGGTAGAGTAAGCTGCTCTAAAACAAAGGGAGATCCCAAGGTGGAACCGGTCTCTGATAGGAGGTCTCAGGTGCAGGATGCCACGCAAAAAGCAGGCAGGCTCTAGTTGAGCTGAGAGCTGTACCTCATCGCGAATGATAACTGAAATGGCTATTAGGTGAACCTTAATGGAAGAGTAGGCAAGGCCTGCCTGCATACTACCATTAGAAGGTAGTCTAACACTGACCTCTCTGAACAATCCAATGGGGTCAATCCGCAAGCTTGAGCCACTGCGGCCGCCACCGACCTGGCACATGAGTCCCCGATGTCCAAAGCAGTCTGAAGCTGCTGTTTGGCCACTGCCCTGCCCTGGTCCCGCACCTGCCTAACCGTGGTCTGCAGGTCCGCGGGAAGATGAGGGACGACCTCGTCCAGGGAGCCCAACAGGGCATGAGAGAAATGTGCCATGAGGACGGCCGAACTGGCCTGGCGAAGGCCGAGGGAGGACGCAGCGTAGACTTTTCGCCCAGCATAGTCCAATTTTTGGACTCCTTGTCGGGAGGTTTGTCCACATCCCTAGCGTTCCCGGCACGCCGGAAAACGCTGTCGGTAACTAACCCCTCGGCCGAGGGGTTCCGAAAAACCGGACAAGAACCTAGGGGACCGTATACTTCCTGGCCATCCTGGGTCAAGGCGAGGGCGAGCTAGGCTGCCAGAGCTCCAAGGCCGGGCCCACTATGGCCTCGGCCACCGGAAAGGCCTCCGTGGGGAATCCCTTGGTCCAGAATTCCGTGAGGGATACCTGGCCCGCTTTAGACGGGTTCGAGCTTCATCCCGGTGGACTCCGAGATGAGCCGGGCAATCCTAGGTAGGACGAAGGGCTATCGCCCAACGACTGTCCTCCTCCGAGGACCCAAGTCCATTCGCTTGGAGAAAAGGAGGAACGCCGACTCGAAGAGTCCTCAAAGAGCTGCCTCAGGCCTGAGCCACCTCCACCTGCCAAGGTCGATCGGGAGTGAGGGTGACAGACAGCCTATGGGGCAGTCCCTGAGCTGACCGAGAATTCTTGGTCAGAGCCCCAAATAACGGCTGTGGAGGCGGAGGTTCCACCGGGATCGGTGGGTCAGCTGGTTTTGGCCGAACAACCGGCCTGGGAACAGGCTCCCCGGGTAAAACGAGGGGTTGTTTCGGCCGCTCCGGTGACAGCCACTTAATGGCCGGGGAAGGAGACGGCATCTGCTTGTTCCCGGTCAGAAGGAGCTGTTGCCACATGAGGTCCTCATAACGTCGACGTAACTTACGTCGAAGCCTCCCCTCGCCGAGGAGGAGGACGAAGCGGCGCGCTTGCCGCGGGTGCCGACCACGGCGACAGCGGATCGGCTGGACCGAGAAGAAGTCAGAGACCGAGACCGAGAACCTCGGCTTTCCGAGGATGGTGCAGGAGGTGTCGTGGGAACCGCACTCCCTAGTTTCGAGGGTTCATCCAAAGGCTCCGGAACCGGAGGCTCAGACAAGCCCACGGGGTCCTCAACTCCCACCGGGGGAACCGGGGAGAGGGGATTCTCTGCTTCTCCTGCCGACAACCCGTCCAACGGGTCGAGAAAAATCTCGACCGCGTCGACGGGAGTCTCGGTCAACTGGCCTGACGGGGACACCGTGAGACCAGTGGTCGAGCCGAGCGGTCGACAAGTAGACGGCCGACAACCTCGGGAGAGGGATCTTTCCCGGCTCCCAAGAGGTCGACGGAGGGACTTACTCCTTGTCTCTTTTGGACCGAGAAACGGTCCAGCAGAAGTTGGTCCTCACCTTAGTAGAGAGGGTCAGACAAAGCTCCTTAAAAGAAGCTGAATAAGAGGCACCCAGAGAGCGGGACAAATGCCGCAGCAAGGTAGAAGCGGGTCACGCTTCCTTCGAGGGCGATCATCTGCTCGAGCTGATCCGCCGAGCCCGCCGCCTCGGAAACCGCCAACCGGGCCTCTTTTGACTTCACCGGAGGAAAACGCTTCTCGGGACGCCCCAGTTGTAAACGGGCAGCGCGGTCCTCGAGGACGTAGGCCGAGAAGGAAGAGCACAGGTCGCAAGCCTGCGGGTCGTGCTCAAGGCCTAGACAGTAGACGCACGTGGAGTGCGGATCCGTCTGAGACATCTTCTGCCCGCAAGGGCATCTCTGGAAACCGGGAGTCTATTTGTCCATCGCAGCCGCGAGGGATAGAAGACCAAAGATTATTTTAGCGAAAACTTTTAATTCGCAAAAACCGAAGAATTAGGAACCAGTCTTATACACAGAGCGTTAAGGAGGGAACCTGAGCTTCCAAGTGGTAAGGAAGATCTAGCGTCATGGGGCGGAGCCGAGAGTTTTACCACCCAGGTGGGTGGGAGGAGCCAGCTTGAAGACCTTCCGGCAAGATTTAAAGCGGAAAGGATACCTGCCAGACAGTGTGGATGAACAACATATCCATGTCCCTAGAAGTGGCTGTTGCCTGCCGCGTAAATGGTTCTGGTTCCTCCAAAAGGAACCAGATCTGGGTCTGTACATAGCCTGTATAGTCCGAACTGCCTTCCTGGCGTCCTGCAGCTTGGTGATGACCTTCTCGGATTCCTCACCGAACAGGACAACTCCATTATAAGGGACGTCCAGGATGTTCTTCTGAACGTCCAGAGTGAAATCGGAGACTCTCAAGCAAGAGTGTCTCCGAAGACAAACGCCAGTAGCTGCTCCCCTGGCGGCAGAGTCCGGCTAGTAAATGTAAGCAGCTCGGAGAACCTGGGTCCCATTGCTCACCCAGTACGAGGAGGTTAAGCAGCTCCTCCTCCTTTCGCCATCCGGAAAGTCCTTCAAAAGGTCTTGGCCTTGTTCCCAGAGGGTGTTTTGAAATTGCAACCATGTGCGTGAGGTAATTCAAAGACCTTATCGAGCATGTAGCAGCCACATACATGCGTCTTCCCACAGAATCTAATTGCTTAGATTCTTGGTCCAGAGGCTGGGTACTCGAGTGTCGTGGTCGTTGAGACCGATCATGAGACGCCGTAATGACCAGTGAATCTGTCAGGGGTTGCTGCGCCAGATACAGGTCCTCCATAGGAGCTCTGTAGAGGCAGCCAGCCTTCTTAGGAACAACCGGTGTCCAATGCGGACACCTCCAAGACGCCTTGGTGACATCTGTGAAGGTGTCCATTAGAGGTGGGACCACCACAGGCACTGGGTCCTTTTGCCGAAGGTAACAGGCAAGGCGTTGTCTCTCGGGGTCCAAATCTTCAGTCTCCCATCCCATATTCTCCTGGATGTGCCTCATGATTTCGGAGAAAGAGGGATCATCCGGTAGTGACCTTGACTGGTCTCGCGGGTCTAGTGATGGGGACTATGGGGGGATGGAGACCTGGAGGTATCGGACGTATCTGGTCTGGAGTCATCCCCCGGTGGGTGTCATCTATCTCTGGGTCATTTAAGGCTCAGAGACCCACAGGGAGACCATGATGGGCATCTTTTTCTCTCTCTCTCTCTAGATAGGAAAATTACGTACCTACCGTAATTCTTGATCTTCTCTTGTATCTTCACCATTCATTACTTCCTGGGTGTAAGCCGGAGGCACGCACCCGCCACGGGAGTTTTTTTTTTTTTTTTAAAGTTTGCGTAATGGCCCCGCCCTCGAGAGCGACGTCATGCGCGAGGGGCGGCCGTTAGTAGCGACCGACTCCTCCTCCAACTCAGTTCTGTGAGCCGGAGAGGCAAAAGTGAAAGCAGAAAATATAGATAGCGAGGCAAGATAGCCGAGGGATAGCAAAGCAAGGAAGAATGAACTGAAAAAGGAATAAGCCGATGGAGGAAGGACAGAGGAGATAAGAACATCCCTAGCCTAGGGAGTGCAGGGCCTCCTTACCTGGGCGACTCTAGGAGGAGAGATGAGTAGGGAAATGAGAAAATAGAAGAAGAAGAAGAAAGAGAAGAGAGATAGGATGTTGAAGGGACCAGAATGCCCAATCGAGCATAGTTAGCTTGTAGCTGAAGGCTCGACTAAAGGGGAAGCAAGAACTCTCGGAGATAGAGCTGAGAGAAGGTTCACCGAACCCGCTAGACAGACTCAGGAGGGCATAGTCCTAATCTTCAACATGCCACTGTTGCCTTGACACCCACCTCGGGCTCCTGGGCGTGGAAGGCCTTTAACTGGAGGACAGCCGAGAGGGAAGAATAAACCTTAGCAGCATGAGAGCGCTTGCTCAGGGGTTTAGAAATGGAAAATGTAAGCCTTTCAGGCGCTTCAAGATAGAACGGGACTCAGACTGACTGGCTAAGGCCGGCCAAGGCTTAGGGCTGGCTAAGATTGGATATGGTCAGCAGAGCTCTACTGTAAAATTGTCAGGAGGACACTTAAAGGAGAAACCAGTAGCAAAACAGCGAGAAGGATAGCCTACCTTCTCATTTGATTTTTTTTTTTTTTTTTTTTTTTTTTGCAGATAAAAAATTTTTTTTTTGACTAGATGCACTGACCCAGATACCAAGATGCCTATAGCAGTCGGAGAGAGTTCCTCAGCATTTTTTTTTTTTTTTAAAAAGAGAAAGGAACAGACGATCTGTCCTCTGCTCTGCAAGGCAAGAATAGAGGGGATTTAGATTTCAGGGCAACTATCTGAACACGGGATTGCAGGATCAAAACTGAATAGCCTGAGCCAGGCCAAAAAACCCCAGAGGTATCCTGCCATAAGAATAGCAAGAGATAGTTGTGCAGTCCGATCACCAATGCAATCCGCGAGATGGCCCATGAATCTTAGAGTAAGTAATTTTTCTGGATTTTAGAACCCCCTAAAGAAAGATCTCTTTTTTTTTTTTGGAAAAAATTAAGCAATTTTCCCTAAATTTTATAAAAATGCAGAGAGAGAAAGGAGACGGGAGGTGGAGAAGCCACAGGAAGAGGCCACTGAGGGGATGGTGGGTGGGTGTAAGTAATGAATGGTGAAGACAAGAGAAGATCAAGAATTACGGTAGGTACGTACTTTTCCTATCTTCCCTTGTCAATCTTCACCATTCATTACTTCCTGGGTGAGTATTTGCCCTCTTCCGAGGGGAAGAGGCCAAACCCTGAGGGAACAAGACCCCAGCCTCTGTTGGTGAGAAACAGAAGGAGAAGACCCTGGCTTATCTGGGAAAGCCTAGGTGGGAGAAGAGCTAGGAGGTGCCTCCCGAGGACGAGGAGACGGAGGGAGCCCTGTAAAAGTCTCCTAGCTCTGGTAGAGAAAAGACGGGTCCTCTCGGAAGGCGGAGCAATCCACCTCACGCTGGCCAGGGGTGACAACCTGGAAAGACGAAGCCATGCCGTCCGCCTGATGCAGATCGCTGTCCCGCAAGCCTGGAAGCCACCTCATTGCGCCATAAGATGCCTTTGCTTGCGTCTTGCCAGCTCCAGGCTCACCGGAGAGGCAACGGCTTGTCTGGTTTGCTCCGTATGAGCATAGATGCCAGCAGCTGGGACATCATCGACCACAGATGCCGGTTGTAGGCAGCGTGAGGAGCCTGATGTGATGCAATACATGCACTGCACATGCAGAAGAAGAGAACACTTCGCCCCCCAACGGTCGAACTGGAGAGAGTCCGAACCGTGGGTGGTCGTGACGCCAGGCAACGGCGCCCAGAAGGAGTATCCAGGTATACCAAACCTGAGGACGGTTGGGAAGGAACCTAGAGACTCAGAGGGGCACAATACCTACGCTGGCAGTCCGCCGGGGCTGGGGAAGAAGCGGCAGGGGACTGCCATGACCGGATAGACGCCTCCTGGAAGGGGATAGGCCAGGAAGGTACCACCAGATGCTGGGTACTGAATTCACCAAGGAATTCACGCGTCTCCCGTTCGGTATTGTCTCTTCGAACGTAGGAAATCCGGAGGTCCCTCACCATCCTCGAGAGGAAACGCTGATATTCTGTGAAATCAGCATCGGAGGACAGATGAGCAGGGGGTTCCTCTCCCTCGGAGGAGGGAGACGAGGATGATGGGGAACTGGAATGCCCAGAGGATTCCTGCGGCGGTGGGGAGAGTCGAAAGACCCGCTCATGCATGTATCTAACATATGAGGGGAAGGCCGCAGCAGAACCTCTGAACTGCTCCCAGGATAAGGGACCCGTAGGACCGACATGGCCTGGGGAGCGGGGGTGGTGAAGGCAGAGAGTGGAGAGGGCACCTCCGCGAGGCAACTGCTCTCTGCGAGGCTCTGGAATCGGGGAAAGGAGCCCTGGAAAGAGGGATCCCGGAAATCAGACCAGGCCGCAGAACGGAACTCTGGGGAAGCGGAGCCTGGGAGAGCCCTGGGGGAGAACCCCTGTGACGACGCCGGGACTGTATGGATCCAGAAGGGCAGTCCGCACAAACGCCGCCGGAGGACACCCTAGAACCCTGGAGGGAGGGGCGAGGCTCTGCACTTCGGCTCCTGGCCACCCCCCCTGAGGTGGCCAAAGAAGACCGAGCAGCAGACCCCCTACCCCTCAACCCCTCGGACTCTGAGAGGGCCCTCCTCCTCGACCACAGCGTCCCCCTGTCCCTAGAGGGGGCAACAGCACCCCGAGAGGTAGCTGTCACCGGGCCTCGAGAGAGGGGAGCCTCCCCCTGCGTCACCCCCACGCCTGCCCCCCGGGGCTCCCGGCCACCCCCAGCCGGGAACCCTCAGAGACGGAAGGGGGGGACAGAGGAGGCCCGCTGGCCGCTTCTGGCACCTCCAGCCACCGGGGACCCAGACTCCGAAGAGTGGGGGTGCCAGGATGGGTCCACGTCTGAATCATCGCCCTCCGAGGAGGACGAGACCAGCAGGACCTCAATGCTGGCCACCCCAGGGGTCCCCGAGGCTACGGGGCCGCGAACGGCCCCGGTACCAAGGGAGGCGCCGCTGGCCTCCCTCACGCCAGTAGCAGCCAGGCCAAGCTCCACACCCCCAACGGTGCCGGCAAGGCCGGCACCGCCTGGAGGAAGGACAAGGCCCACGGCCGGCGCCGGAAGGCGAAAGCGGCGACCACACGGCGCCGCTTCGTCCATCGGGCGCCGCAACGACGCCGAGGCCCAAAACGGCACCGCCAATGGCGCCGCTCGACACCGGGCGCCGGGATCCAAAGCGGCGCCGCCACCAGCGCCGCCTCGATCACCGCACCGCCGAACGGGCGCCGATCCAAACGGGCGCCAAAGGCGGCATCGAGGTCCACCCGAGCCAGCCCAAAAGTCGGGCCTCACCACGGGGAGCTCTGCACCTCCGGCAGGTGACTGCCGAGGCGGTGTCAGCGCCGCTGCCCCGGGAGGGACGACGCCCCGACACCGCAGAAGGGCCTCCTCCTCGGCAAGAAAGACGAGGAGACCTCCTCCTCAGACCGTATAGGCCCCAGAGGGACCCGGGAAAGGCCAGAGACCTTACCTGAGAATCCCTTGAGCGACGCCGTCCTCTGAAGGTCGGCGGGCTTTGCCGAGCTTGAACGCTGCGACTTCGGAGGACACGGGCGGTCCATGGAGAAACAGGCGCCGCATCGAATCCATGTCATGGTTGGGTCCCAGGCAACGGAGACAAACGCTCATGCCGGTCCGAGAAGGGGAAATGCCGCCACAGGAGCACCGACGATAGGGGCGCGCCTGCCTTGAAACGTCACTCCCAGAACCGACATAACGCTAAACAAACAAGGTCAAAATACAGAAAGAAAAACACCAGCTGCCGATAAAAGAAAAAGGAACAGTCTTACCGAGTATGGCGCCCAGTGCGAGAAAATCGAGTCTGTCTACCGCGCAGTTGAATTGACGCCCACGCGAAACAGGTGCTACCTCGGCGGCGGGAGAAACAGAACTGAGTTGGAGGAGGAGTCGTCGTTATTACGTCACTGCATGACGCCGCTCGAGGGCGGGCCGCGACACTTTAGGGCACTTAAAAAAAAAAAAGCCTGGGCGGGTGCGCGCCTCCGGCTTACACCCAGGAAGTACTGAATGGTGAAGATTGACAAGGGAAGATCTGCCCCTAGGAGGTAGAGTTGGCCCCTTAGGGGTCTGGTGTCTTGAGCCTTCACCCTCCCAAGGAGGGGGTGTAGGTGGAAGAGGCTTACTGGGGACCACGTCCTTTCTGATGGTCTCCCACCAGAAGGTGAACAATTCCTTCACCTCCTGAATGTTCATGCTCGATGACGGGCCCGGCGTCGGTGTGGGTCTATCGCTGGGGTCGGGCGCCAGGTCCTGGGGAACCATCGGATCTGAAGACGGCTTCAGGCGAAGCCGAGCGGCCCTCCTTGCCGCCTGTCTAGTCATCCGCAGCCTCCTCTCCCGGGATCCCTGACGTCCGTGCTCACGGCATCGGTACAACTGTTGCCGGGTCAGGCGCCTGTTTTCCAGCCGGGTCAGGCACCTTTATTCTGTGACGTCCGCTAAGAGGCGGCCAGATCCTTGGTCTTCCTTTCCCGAGGCCTTGGGAGGCTGGGAGACGGACCTGAGGTCGGTGTCCCGGCGTCGGCCTGACGCCTCGCTAGATTTTGAGGAAGACTTCCTATGTTTTTCTGAAGAGTCAAGCCTGGAAGAAGAGTCAGGCGCCTGGTGGGCTTAAGCGGGTGCAAGGAGGCTGAAGAACCCTCTAAGACCTTACCTTAACTGGGGGAGGTTGGGAGCGGGCCCGGGAAGGAGAATGGTCGCACCACGTAGAGCTGGAGCTGGTCCTGAATTCAGAGGCCCTGCTGGGAGATCCTGACCTACCCGAGTCCCAGTGCTTCCCTGTCTTATGGGAAGAAACCCCTTTGGAGGAAGGTCTTTTTTTTTTCCATTTTGTGAAGTTTCTCTACAAGAAGGAACCCCTGAAGGGACTTTGGGTGTCGGATCCTGGTCCTGCTATTAAATTGTTGGCAGATGGAGCAAGCCTGGGTGTCATGTTCCGGGCCCAGGCACCTCACAGAAGCCGAATGATGGTCGGCGAAGGGGATCTGCTTGTCGCAGGCGCACTTTAAGGGGTGTCCTTCGAGAGAAGGAGTTGGAGAAGTAGACATGGATTATTTTGTCAAGATTTTGCGCTGTCAGATCGCTGAGTAGGCATCCGAGGTCGATGCTGGCGAGTTGACGGCAGGAAAAGAACTGGGGATGCTGGGGGACCGCCCCTTTTTATGTGATGCCTGACGGGAAGGGGCAGATGTCAGGGGCGGTCCGTCGCTGGATACTGCTAGCTAGAATTTTTCTGTGGGGTTCTGGCACCTACCGGCTTCAGTCCTAATGGTGTAACCTGCTGCAAGAGCTGTTTCTCGAAGTAAGATCTCGTATGAGTTTTAGTTTTGGTAAATCCGAAGATTTATTCCCCAAGGCATACATTAACACATGAGCAATAAGGAGGGAACCTGAATCTTCCAACGGAAAGGAAGATCTGGTGTCAAGGAGAGGAGCTGAGGCATATACCACCTGGGTTGAAGAAGCCAGCTTTTAGACCTTCTGGTAAGAATCTTAAAGGGAAAGGACATGCCAAACAGTGTGGCTAGAACAACATATTCACAATCCCAGAACCCATTTTTCTAGGGACGTGGATATGATGTACGATTCCACACTTCTGGCAGACTCCTAGCAGTTCTTCAGGGAGGCGAGGATAAGGCGTACACACCCTACTTAGGGAACAAAGATTGGAGAACTGAGGCCCCAAAACCAGCGTCCCGGCATGACTTAAGGTCGATGTGGTAGTGGGAAATGAAGGTGTGTACTGACTGACAGATAGCAGTCCTGCACATTTCCTTGATAGGAACATCCCTGGAAGCAGCCACCGAGGCAGCGATACGATGGGTGGAATGAGCCCTTAGCCTTATGGGAGGCTCCCTACCTCCCAATCTATAGCAGACGTCAATGCAGGAAGCAATCCACCTGCCAATTGTTCGCTTAGTAAGTAACAGTTTATTTCTTGAGTGACCAATCCCAAATGCTCTTGGCACGTCACAAAAAGGTGCAACAGTTTAAAACACTTTGCAATAATTTAAGTTAGAGTTAATCTAAATTTAAAATACAGAATAAATAATACATTATAAAAGCTCTAAAACCCATTAAAATTCAGTTGACATTGAATGCCTGCTTAAATAGGTGTGCCTTGAAGCCCCGCTTAATAATCTCCACAGAGGACAACTCTTTTAAAGATCTTGGTAAGGAGTTCCAGAGGACAAGCCCTGCAGCCTCAAAGGCATGGTCTTGAGCCACGCCCTTGGAACCATCAGGAGGCCCTCTGTGGAGGAACGGAGCGAGTGCACCAGGCGACAGGTGTTAGGAAGTCAGTCAGACAGCCAGGACCCGAGCCGTATAGGACCTTATAGGTGAACAAGCCCACCTTGAAGGCAATCCACCACCTGACCAGCAGCCAGTGCAGTTCACGGAAGACCAGTGTTATAAAAGCGGATCTCAAAAGGCCCGTCAACAACCTGGCTGCCACGTTCTGAACCAGCTGCAGCTGACGGAGGTTACTCCCACTGACTCCAAAGTAAAGAGCATTAGAGTAATTGAGTCTGGATGAAGCAAAAGCATGCACCAGTGAGGACAGGTTATTTGGTGCAATTAAGGGTTTAATCCAGGCGACATTCCTTAGGTGGTAAAAGCCATTCCGGATGACGGAAGACACCTGAGCATCAAGTGTCAAACCGTCGTCAAGGCTGATGCCCAGATTTTGCACCTCACTTGCAACAAACAGTGAGGTGGCACCCATGAACAACCCTGTTCCTGCTCCGGTGGCGACTACGTCCCGCCGACAACCAGGCTCAATCACTGGTACCTCTATCTTGTCCGGGTTAAGCCTCAGTCAGTTAGAGGACATCCTGTCCTGGATCACAGATAGGCATTTATTTAGCACTTCCACAGCGTCAGATGTCCCGGGGGTAAAGGACACAGCTGGGTATCATCTGCATAGCAGTGAAAACACAGGCTGTAACATCTAATGATGTCACCCAGGGGCAGCATGTACACAGCAAACAGCATGGGCGACAAGATCGAACCCTGAGGAACTCCACAGGTCAGGAGCTTCGAGCAGGAGGAGAAATTCCCCATCACTACCCGTTACTTCCTGCCCGTCAAGAAGGACTCAAACCAGCTGATGACTTTGCCGGTGAGTCCACAGAGCTCTCCAAGGTGATCAAGCAGCAGCATGTTAAGGGTTAAGGGTTGGGAACAAAGATGGTAAATTGGATCGGCAACTTGCTGGATGGAAGGCAGCAGAGGGTGGTGGTGGTGCTCTCATCACCAAGGGAAGTGACAAGCGGGGTGCCACAGGGATCAGTGCTGGGTCCAGTGTTGTTTGGGATATTCATAGCTGATATCTCACACAGGGTCCGGAGTAGGATCAGTCTGTTAGCAGACGACACGAAGATGGGAACTGTGGTAGATGACATTGAAGGCTGGAAGATGATGCAGGAGAATCTGAACAAACTAAAGGAGTGGTCGGTAACATGGCAGCTGGGGTTCAACGCCAAGAAGTGCAAGGTGCTGCACTTTGGAGCTAGGAACCAGGGGAGGAGCTATCAGCTGGGAGGGGTACAGCTGGAACGAAAAGGATCTGGGGGTGATTATAACGGGCAGCATTAACAATTCGGCTCAGTGCAGAAAGATGGCAGCAAAGGCCAATAGGATGCTAGGGTGTATAGCGAGAGTAATCTCCTCCAGGAATAGGGAGGTGATCCTTCCCCTGTACAGGTTTCTGGTCAGGCCTCTCCTGGAGTACTGTATGCAATACTGGCACCCGTTCCTGAAGAAGGATATCAAGTTGCTGGAGGGGGTGCAGCGTAGGGTGACAAAGATGATCCAGGGACTTGAGGGGAAGTCCTATGAGGAGAGATTAGCAGAGCTGAATTCCGTGGAGTAGAAGAGGGATAGGGGATATGATTGAGAAACTCAGATACCTTAAGGGGATAAATAAGGTTAATACGGAAGGAATTTTCCAACTTAGAAGAGGGAGGGATATGAGAGGGCATCAGTTGAGGCTGTTGGGGGGGGATTAGGAGACATTTTTTCATGGAAAGGGTGGTGGGCAGGTGGAATACATAGATACATAGACAGTGTCGGCAGATAAGGGCCTATGGCCCACCCAGTCTGCCCATTTGAGCTTGTAAGTTCAGTTTGTTTTCCTAGAGGTCTGTTTCCCCTTACCCATGACCTGTAGAATTCCTTTATGTCTATCCCATGCATTCTTAAATCCCGTGATTGTTTCAGCCCCCACCACTTCCTCTGGCAGGGTGTTCCACTTGTCCACCACCCGTTCTGTGAAGAAATTCTTTCTCATGTTTCCTCTGAATCGTCCTCCTCCAACTTCATCCCATGCCCTAGTCCTGGAACATCTTTTTCTTAAAATAGTGTTTTCCTGCACTCTGTTTCTCCCTGTAAGATACTTGTATGTCTCTATCATATCCCCTCTCTCCCTCCTCTCCTCCAGGGAGTACATGTTCAGTTCCTTCAACCTGTCTTCATAGGACTTGTGATGCAATCCATGCACCATCTTTGTTGCCCTCCTCTGAACCTTCTCTACCCTGTCTATGTCCTTACGTAGGTATGGTCTCCAGAACTGTACACTGTACTCCAGGTGGGGCCTCACTAGTGTCTTGTATAGTGGAATTATGACCTCCCTTTTCCTGCTGGTGATGCCCCTACCTATACATCCCAGCATCCTATTTGCTTTACCTGATGCCTTGTCACACTGTTTCCCTACCTTGAGGTCATCAGAGATGACAACCCCAAGATCCCTTTCCTGCTTGGTGCATGCTATATCCTCACCCCCCAACTGATATATTGTGCCAGGGTTTTGTGCCCCATATGCAGTATCTTGCACTTCTTGGCATTGAATTTCAACTGCCAAACCCTTGACCATTCTTCAAGTTTCTGCAGGTCCTTCTCATTCTGTCTACACCCTCTGGTGTGTCTACTCTGTTACAGAGCTTTGTGTCATCAGCGAACAGTGAAATTCTGCCTTCTAGATCCTGCACAATGTCACTGATGAAGATGTTAAATAGGACCGGTCCCAGCACTGATCCCTGTGGTACCCCACTGGTCACTCTTCCCTCTGTGGAGTGACAGCCATTTACCACCACCCTCTGTGTCCTGCCACCCAGCCAGTTACCCACCCACCACACTACTGTCCTGCCCACACCCATATTCCCAGTTTGTGTAATAGTCTTCTATGTGGCACAGTGTCAAAGGCCTTGCTGAAGTCCAGATAGGCCATGTCCACTGCCCTCCCTGATCCACCTCCCTAGTCACCCAGTCAAAAATTCAATGAGATTGGTCTGACATGACCTCCCCTGGTGAAACCATGCTGCCTTGGGTCCTGTAGTCCATTGATAACCAGATGTTCCACCAATCTCTCCTTCAGAAGTGCTTCCATGATCTTTCCCACCACCGAGGTGAGGCTGACTGGTCTGTAGTTCCCTGCTTCCTCTTTGTTCCCGCTTGTATAGGGGACTACATCTGCTGTCCTCCAGTCTTTGGGTACCTCCCCTGTTTCCAGTGATTGGCTAAACAGGATAGCCAGAGATTCAGCCACCACCTCTCTTAGTTCTTTAAGGACCCTGGGTGCACCCCATCTGGCCCCATTGCTTTGTCAACTCTTATTATTTCCAGTTCCTTTAGGACCCTTTCTTGTGTAAAGGGACTTGTGTCCATTTCTGCACCATTCTCACCCCTTGTACTCCCTTCAGACCCATTACCCCCCTCTTCCTCAGTAAAGACTGAGCAGAAATACCTGTTCAATATGTCAGCTTTACTGTTGTCATCCTCCACGCGACTCCCATCCTCCCCCTTCAGTCTCACTATCCCTCCCTTTGTCTTTCTTTTTTCACTTATGTACCTGTAAAAGGTTTTGTCCCCTTTAACCACTGATTTTGCAATGTGTTCTTCTGTCTGAGCTTTGGCTTCCCTTACTGACTTCCCTGCCTCCCTTTGTTTCTCCTGGTACTTCTCCCTATCCCCTTCTGCCTGTGTCTTTTTGTATTGCCTGAATGCTATCTTTTTGGCTTTCACTTTCTTTGCTACCTCTTTGGAAAACCATAATGGTCTCCTCTTCCTTTTCCTCTTGCTAACCTGCTTAATGCATAATTCTGTTGTTCTTATAATCCCCATTTTAAATACTGCCCACTGTTCCTCAACCCCTGATTCCTGTCCCAGTCCCCTTAATGCCTCTTTCAAGTATTTCCCAAGTTTCCCAAAGTCTGCCCCCCTAAAATCCAGGATACGTGTTTTTGTGTGGTTTGGTTCTGCTCTTTCTGTGATTTCAAACCACAATGACTGGTGGTCACTGTTACCCAGGTGCTCCCCACTGTTACCCCCATCACACTGTCCCTGTTTGTGAGCAGAAGGTCCAGTATTGCCTTCTGCCGAGTTGGTTCCATGACCAGTTGCTTGAGGAAGGCACCCTGAAGGAGTCCAGGATAAATCTGCTCTAGTTGATGCTGCTGCTGGGATGCTCCAGTCCACGCCTGGAATATTGAAGTCTCCAACCAGTACCCTCACCCTTGTCTGCCATCCTTTGGATGGCTAGCATCAACTCCTCATCTGTTTCTTCCTTCTGGGCTGGTGGTCTATAGACCACACCTGTGGATGGCTGGCCCCATTTTCCTTTCTAGCTTAACCCACAGTATCTCTCCCCATTTTGTTCCTCCTGGATCTCTGTGGCCCTTATGTCATTTTTCACATACAGTGCCACCCTCCTCCCTTCCTGCCTGCTCTGTCTCTTCTGAATATGTTGTAGCCAGGTATGGCCATCTCCCAGTCATGGTTATCATTACACCAGGTTTCAGTGATGGCCACAATGTCCAGGTCTGACTGTACCATGACAGCCTCCAGATCTTCCATCTTGTTGCTAAGGCTCCTGGCATTTGCACACATGGCTTTCCATGATTTGACCTCCCTAGTCTGCTTGACTGTTCTACTCCAGCCCCTTCCTTGGTTGTCATTTATCCCTGGTTCTCCTTGCTGTCTGCCCTTCTGCTGAATTTTTCCCCTTTTCTGCTTATCCACCTTTTGGACACTAATCTCCATCTTTTGCACACTGCTTTGCAGAGATAGCCACTCCTCTGGTTCACTGGTTCCACTGCTAGCTGTGGGGGGTGAGCAAGTAGGTACCCTCCTTGCTGGCCTGCCACCCCCCTTTGCTAGTTTAAATGCTTGTCAATGTAGCATTTAAACTTATCATTGAGTACTTGGATTCCCCTCCAGGATGGATGCAGGCCGTCAGGCTTGAACAAACCTCCATCCCTCCAGGTGGGTCCCCAGTCACCAATGAATCCAACCTTTCTCACAGCACCAGTTCTTCAACCATGAGTTAAAGTTCCTGGTGCATGCACTCCTATGCTCTCCCTTGCCTCTCACAGGTAGTACTTCTGAGAAAGTGACAGAAGTAGCTACTTGCTTGAGACCCCTCCCCAGTTTCTAAACTCTTCCTGAACTTCCTTTGGCTCCCCATTTGCCAAGTCATTAGTACCTAGGTGGATAATGACATCCAGCTCACCCTCCCGTCTTGCCTTCCCAGTGATCCCCAGTATCTTCCTTCCATCCCTCCATGCCGTGGCACCTGGTAGGCACCTCACCTCCCTGTCCTCTCCCTCCTGTGTTCCTAGCTGGATCCCTCTTACGATGGAGTCCCCCACCAGGATTCGCTTCCTCCTCCTCTGGGGTCCACTGCTTTCCCCACTGAGGTCACCTCCTTGGCTAACCTCCACATCCTTTCCTTCCACTTCTCTGGGTACCTCTATTTGGTTGTCCTCATTTGCCAGTGTGGCATATGAGTTCTTGAGAGGAATAGGATCTGGGATGTGCCTCTTCCTGACTGCTCTAACCCTCCCTGAGCCCACTGTCATCCAAGTGCTCCTCATTCTCGGCATCCTTTGAGGCAGCTGCATTGGACTGGGTGGTCCCTGGATAGGGGTGATGGTACTCCTGACCCAGTTTACTTCCGCTCTGAGTCTGGTTCCCTCATCCCGCAGTCCAGAGAGATGCATGCAGATAGGGCAGCACCTCAGTGTCCAGAAGGTCTGCCTGAATATGGCTGCACCACAGCCACTGCATTGCACCACTCCCCACATTATACTGCAATTCCACAACTTGTCTGCTACTGAAACTCTCTTAGTTCTCTTTTTATTAATTTACAGTACTAAAAATCCTGTAACTGATCCTCAGATATTTTTTTTTTAAGGAAAAAGAAACCAATAAATAAATGAGTCGAAACACTTGTCGTGCTGAGGGTGGGCTTCTTCCCCCTTAGGCCCCTCCTACTTCACACCTCTTACTATACCCTGTGTTTAGCTCCTGTCAATCAGATTTATCAGGGCATATAATTAAGAGCTGGGGAAAGGGGGGGGCGAAAATTTGCAGCAATTAAAGACAGCACAGAATTACACCACCACTATGTTTTAAATTTTCAACAGCCCAAAAACAATTATAAGTAAAGACAACCAAGAAAGAAAGTATAGTGTCACTACAAGCCCACAATCTAAGTTTAAAGGAAAAATACCAATTACCAGTTACTCTAAAGCACTGAATTGAATATGTTTCCTTCCTTCTCCTTCTGGCTTCTTCTCTGCTCTGCCCAAGGGGGTGGTGTCCTGTAGAACGGTGGGTGTTTTTAACAGAGGTTGGGATAGGGTTGGGGGGGTTATGGTAGAGAGGGTGGGGCAGTTGCTAGTTGAGGGGCTAGCTGCACAATCGAGCAGACACGATAAATCGTATGGTCTGCTTCTGCTGGCGTTTCGTATGTGGTCAACAGTGTCAAATACTAAAGAGAGATCCAGGAGAACAAGAACTGACCACTCTCCTTTGTCTCTCTCCTGGAGATCATTTTGCACCTAATGCTGTTTCAGTGCTATGCTTTCTCCCAAATCCGGACTGGAGTGGCTCAAAGATGTCAAAGGTCATCAGGAGAGCCTCGAGCTGCAAAGCCACCACTTTCTCTGCTACCTTCCCAAAAATGGAACAAAGAAGACAGATCGATAATTCACCAAGATGTCAGGGTCAAGCGATGGGTTCTTCAGCAGGGGCCTCACCAATGCCTCCTTTAAGGCATCAGAAAACAGCCTCTCTGAGAGAGAACACCGGACAATTTCAGTGAACAGTGGACAAACGGACTCAACCCATCCCACTGGGATGTGCGTCGGGCCCAGGTCCAGTTCACAAAAAGTGGGTCACAGCTTCAAGATTACCTCAATGACCTCAGCCAACCCCACCAGCCGCAAATCGTCCCAGACAACCGGAGTGTTTCTGTGCATACCGGACTCTATACTGCGGGACTGATCCTGTCCCACTGGAGAGATCTTGGTCCTAATGCAGGACACCCTGTCAGAAAAGAACTGAGCGATTTCCTCGCACTGTGCAGTTGGATACTGCTCTTTTTGGCTGCAGACAGACTGGATGTAATAGCCTATCTACAGTCCAAAAGAGCAGAGCCTGTCTGCTTAGCTGCCAGTCTGCCAGGCATGGCATCAACGTAGGTGACAAAGAGCCGGTGAACCTCTCCCCGAACTCCAGCAGTGCACGGCTTATAATAGGCAAACGCTTGCTGCAGGTCCAAAGCATGGAGCCTGTGCTCGGCATCCGAAGTATGGTTGGTGAAATACACTGGGAGATCGATCAACTGGTTAAGGTGAAGCTCGGACACAATCTTCAAGAGGAACTTCGGGCTGGAGCGAAGGGCAACCTTGTCTGTGGAAGACCAGGTAACGAGACTCCACTGAGAGCGCCTGGAGCTCACTGATCCTTCTGGCTGATGTGACAGCCACCAAGAAGGTGGTCTTCCATGACAGGCAAGACATTTCACACCTGTGCATCAGTTTGAATGACTTGCCCAAGAGCTCTGCCAACATCAGCAACAAGTCCCACGGTGGTGGTGGTTCACGCACTGGAGGGGAAATGTGGTCAAGGCCTTTGAAAAAGAGCCAGACCACCTTCTCCTGCACCACTGACAGCATACCAGCCGGTATGCAGAGATGGCTGCCAGGTGCACCTTAAGGGTCCTCAACTGGAGGCCTGACAGAGAGGGACCAAAGGCAGTAGAGAATGCTAGCCACAGGGCAAGACAAGGGGTCAAGCCCCTTGCCCTGGCACCAAATGGAGAACCTCTTCCATTTGAAGGCATTGCATTTTCGAGTCGACTTCCGAGAAGCCTCAACCACGGTAAGGACATCTTCAGGGAGACCCAAATCCTGAAACACTAGCCACTCAGGAAACAGGCTGTCAGCTGCAGGGACTGAAGGTCCGGATGGAATACCTTCCCCTGATTGCAAGAGAGCAGGTTCAAGTGTAGTGGAAGACACCATGGAAGCATGCAGCATGGCCAGACCGGAGCCACAAGAATCATCCATGCCTCGTCTCTCTTGACTTTGAGCAGCACTTTGTGGATCAGCGGAAATGGAGGGAAGGCATACACGAGGCCCAGGGTCCAGGGCCTCGAGAAGGCATCCCCTGCAGCACTCCCTGCTGAGGGAGGCAGGCACAATACAGCCTCAACTTTGCATTCTCCCTGGAGGCGAACAGATCCACCAGAGGGGTGCCCCACCGAAGAACAGACTGTGCACTACCTCAAGATGGAGAGACCACTCGTGAGACGCCTTGCCAACACGACTGGGGGTGTCTGTCAGCTGGTTGGATATGCCGGCCACACGAATGGCTAGGAGATTGGCATCCAGCCTTGAGCACGAGGGTCCAAATGTGGAGAGCTTCCCTGCACAGAGGACGGGAGTGCGCCCACCCTGTTTGTTGAGGTAGTACATGGTCGTGGTGTTGTCCGTCAGGATCTGAACGATCTGACCCCGAATATGTGTAGTAAAGGCTGTCAGTGCCAGTCAAACTGCCTGAAGCTCCAGCAGGTTGATATGGCATCAGGACTTCTCAGGGTCTGGAATCAGGACTCTGCCCCCCAGCCCATCAGAGAGGCATCGGTCGTGATGGTGACCGTCGGTCTCTACGCGGATAAATGGGACTCCTTCCTGCAGATGTTCTGGGACTAACCACCACTGGAAGGTGTCTCACATCAGCTGGGTCACAGTACCCAGCTGACAGAGTGGCCCTTGCACTGAGACTATTGACAGGCTAGCTCCCACTGCAGAGAGTGCATTCTCCACCCGGCCCAATGGACCATGCTGGTGCAAGCTGCCATGAATCCCAGGATGCGCATAAAATCCCAAACAGGGCGCAACTGCCCAACCTGAAATGTTCAGGCAAATGAGGAGAGAACCTCCACCCGGTGCACTGTGTCAAGTTCTGGCTGTGCAAGAGTCAAGCTCTGCCCTGATAAAAAGTATCACCTGCAAAGGTACGAGCTCTGACTTAGCTTCATTGACCAGGAGGCCAAGGGACAAGCAGGTCTGGAGGGCCAGACCCCTGGACCGCTCCACCTCCTCCCAGGAGGAGACCTGCTATCAGCCAGTCCTCCAGGTAGGGGTACATCTAGACCATCAGCATCTCAGATAGGCTGCCACCACTGCAATGCACTTGGGAAAGACCCTGGGAGCCGAGGAGAGGCCGAAAGGCATAGCCAGGAACTCGTAGAGATTCCCCTCCACACAGAACTTAAGGAACCAGCGGTGGGATGGACGGATGGGAATGTAGAAGAATGTGTCCCGAAGATCTAGGGAGCAGAACCACATGTTCTACTCCAGGGATGGAATAATCTGAAACAGAGTGACCATTCTAAAGGTTCGTGACCGAAGGAACGTGTTCAGGTCATGCAGTCTGCTTTGGAACCAGGAATTACCTGGAGACAAATCCTGGGCTTACTGGAGGGTCCCAGACTTGAAACACTAACTCCTTACGGAGGAGCTGGGCAATGTCCTCCTGAAGAGTTGACACCATATCCTCCTGTGGAGTGTGGGCTCAGAAAGGCGGGTAAGCCTCAAACTCTAGAGGCAGACCTTGAATGACCACTTCTGAGGACCCACCTGTCTGTGGTGACAGCAGATCAGGTGGAAAGGAAGAGGCAGAGCCGGCCCCCGGTGGGAGGACCCAGGGGAGACAGGACAGGGATGGGGGCAGTATCCTCAATCCTGTCACTGGGCAGGCTTGGAGGAGGAGGAGGAGGAAGAGGGACCAGCTGAGGAAGCAGCAGGATCTCAATCACCCGGTTTGTGGACGACTGAAGCAACAGACTTGGATTGAGGATGCCAAGTCTGAGCCTGCTGCCCAGCCAAGGGCTGGGACAGCTTGGCCACAGTGGTAGAGAGAGGCCGAAAAGGCTCCCTCCTCTGAAGTTTCGAGCCCTTGGGGTCCCTCTGGGCAGAGGTAACAGAGAGCAGGGTGGCACTGGATTTCTCAATGCAAGTGAGGTGTCCTTCCACCCCAGGCCCAAACAGGTCGGTGCCCAAGAAGGGGGACATCCACCAACTTGTGCTGGGTATCTGACATAAAGGTAGAGATCCGCTGCCAAGGCTTGCGGCACGTGGCCACCTCAGTAGCCATGGACTGGGTGCAGGAGTCGCCATTGTCCATGGCTGTCTGGAGCTGCCGTTGGCCACTGCTTATCCCTGGTTCCAGACCTGCTTGACCTTGGTCTGTAAGTCAGCTAGGAGCTGAGGAAGTACCTCATCGAGAGTGCCAAGAAGGGCATAAGTGAAATGGGCCATCAAAAGGGCCGAACTCGCCTGCCAAAGGCAGAGCAAAGAGGCCGCATTGTTCTTTTTGGTCATGTGATCCAACTTCTTGGATTCCTTTTCAGGAGGCTTGTCCATGTCCCCGTCATTGCCAGTACACCAAAAGACTTGAGTCGGCCACCAGATCCTCAGCTGAGGGATGCTTGGTGAAACCTGATAGGGAACCTGTAGGAACCGCATACTTTCGGGCCATAGGCGCAGGGCAGGAGGCAGGATGCTGACAAAGCTCCAGAGCAGGGCCAAGAATGGCCTCAGTGACTGGGAAGGCAACCCAAGGGGAGTCTCTCAGTCGAGAATTTCAGTCAGGGGATACTTGGCCCGTTTCTGGACAGGCTCCATCTGGATTGCCATTGACTCCAAAATTAAACAGAAGCAGCCCCGGAAAGAGGTGGGACTATGCTCAGTAGATAAATCCTCCCCCGACTCGGCGTCCAACTGACAGAAATGCAGGGAGGAGTCCTCAGACTCAGAAATCGCCAAAAAGCGTTCAACCGCACAAGTCCTCGCTAATCCTATGGGGTCTGTCGGGAGTCACAGTGACTGACAGCCAACGAGGAAACCGGGAGCAGTACGGGCATCCATGGGTCGGGGGCCCTCTGGCTGCTTAGGAGGCAGCTCCACCTGGATTGATGGAGAGGCTGCAATAGGCCAAGCTGAGGTAGGCTGGGGCCGCAGTGGGGGCTGGAATCGGCTTAACCCCAGAAAACATGAGCTGTTGCCAAATGAATTCTTCACAGCGCCGGCACATCTTGCATCGTAGCGTCTCCTTGTCCGAGAAGGAAGAAGAATAGCAGCAGCGCCACTTGTATGAGTGCAGAGAGTGAGAACGACGATGTCACTGTGGTCTGCTGGACTCCGGACTTCGGGATCGCAACCTTGATGACTGGGGAACCTGACAGCAAGAAATCGAGAGAACCAGCAAAAGCAGAGGATCCTCCAAATAATGGGATCCCGAGGGTCAGTGACCAGCTCAGCATGCTGGTCCAATCCACCTTGAGATATAACAGGAATGACTGGAGTCCTAGAAAGTGAGGTATCCACCTCGTGACGGCGTGTCGACCTGCTTGAGAAATACCTCTACAGGCTGGTTGACGGGCATCTCAAACAACTCGCCCAACAGGGAGACCGTGGAGCCAGAGGCCTGGACCGAAGGATCGACCATAGTCAAAACCTCCACAGAAGCATGGGAATCCGAAGCCCAAGAGCACTCACGATCCACCAATAGTCGATGAGACTCTTTCTTAGTCTCCTTTTTGGAAGATTTGGTGCCCTTAGAGGGGCACTGTCCAAGGGTGGAAAGGAACGGGCACAAATCCCAAAATTCCACCATGAAGGTGGTGCCGAAAGAAAGTGGCACAAAAGCCGAAGCTGAAGAGGCATGTCCGCGGCCTGAACTGCTGCCTCTTCAAAAGCTGTAAATTGTTCTGCTGACCCCACAGCTGCGGAGACTGCCTGATGGGAGTCTTTCGATCAAAAGAGAGGGTCCCGTTCATCTGAATGCCCTTAAAGTAGCCAAGCGTGCCGGTCTTCCTAAGTATTGGGATGCAAGGTGTGACATAGGCCACACACCTGGGGATCGTGATCATGGCCTAGGCAGTAGACACATGAGGTGCGTGGGTCCATCTGGGACAACTTCTGCTTGCACTCACATTTCTTGAAACAGGGTGCCAACTTAAGAATCATCCATGATGAAGAATTCAAACAAGTTCAAAATTCGCATGAAAACTTGGAATTTTTTGTCAAGTTTGAAAGCAAAGGGCCTACTCAGCGCAGAGAGCAGTAAGGAGGGAACTTTCTTCCAGCAGAAAGAAAGATTTGAAGTTATGGGGTGGTGCTGAGGGACTTACTACCCTGGTGGGTGGGAGGAGCCAGCTTGAAGACATTCCAGCACAAATTAAAGGGAAAGGAACACTGCCAAGGAGTGTGGAGTTGTACATCATATCCATGTCCCTAGAGCTTATTTTTCTCGGGGTGTTCTCAGAGGTGGCAGCAAGGTATGCACCCCTATCTGGCAACTACAGCTTGGAGAACCAAGGTCCCAAAAGCTACGTCCCTATGAGAATCAAGGCCGATGCTGTAGTAGGAGATCACACGACTTACAAGTGGCAGCCCTGTAGATTTCCTGGATAGGGACATCCCTGGAAGCAGCCACTGAGACAGCAGTATGTCTGGTGGAATGAGCCCCAAGCCTTACAGGAGGTTACTTACTAGCCAACCTATAGCAGAGATCGATGCAATATGTGATCCACTTTATAATCGTCCGCTTTGCTGCTGATCTGCCACGTGCAGCTTCAGTGTAAGCAGTAAACTCCAGCCATGCGTTCTACATAATAGGAGAGCGCTCTCCACAGACCCAGAATATAGAGCCTTCAGTGGGCAGCCAAAGAAGGGTTAGTAAAGTACACCAGTATGTTAATTATCTGGTTACGGTTAAAGTCCGATACCACCTTCAGGAAGAACTTCAGGTTAGGGCAAAGACCAACTCTGTTCCTGTGGAAGACCAGGTAAGGAGACTCCACGGGAACACCAGGAGCTCCCAGTCCTTCTGGCTGACATGATGGACATCAGGAAGGCTGTATTCCACAAAAGCTGTGACATCTCACGGCTGTGCAGTGGCTCGAAAGGTTTGCCCATGAACACAGCCAATACCCGCAGTAAGTCCCACAGTGGAGGTGGTTTATACATCGGAAGGGACAAGTGGTCCAGGCCCTTGAAATTGTGCCTGGCCACCTTCTCCTGGGCCACTACCTGCATACCATTATAGTGCCCAGCAAGCAGAGAGGGCTTCCAGGTGCACTTTAAAGAGCTATTGTACTGCTTGGGATTAATAGTAATTTTCAGATGCAGTCAGCTATCACTTCTTATAACTCAAGTATTTTTTCTTTTCTGTTTGTTAATTAGAAGATTTTCCACCTGGCAGTACTGAGGTGATGTGTGGAGCAGCACTCTGTCTGGAGAGAAAAAAAAAAGTCAGTTTTGTTCCTCCCACTATATCATCAGAAATGAGACCAAACACCTTGAGGCACCATAATCCTTGCAGCCTGAGCAGTGACTTTCACAAGCTACCAATCACAATGCAGGAAATTGTGACATCACTAGTAACCAGGGAGTGCCAGTCCCTGCTGATTCATGTGAAAGTGAAACCTGGCAGTGAGAAATGGTTCTCATTGGTTACTAGTGATGTCATAGTCAGTGTGGTCGCTGTATTGCTGTAGTGGGAGGAACAGAACTGACTTTTTTTTTCTTCCGGATAAAGTGCGGCTCCACACATCACCCCAATACTGCCAGGTGGAAAATCTGTTAGTTAGCAAACAGGAAAGAAAAAATACTTGAGATATAAAAAGTGATAACTGACTACATCTGAAAGTTACAGTTAATTGTAGGAAGTTTCTAGGCAGTACACTAGCTCTTTAAATGTCATCTCCCGGAGTACTAACTGGGAAAGGGAACACAGGCAGTCCAGGATGGACCACATGGCAGGCAGGGGGGCTCAAGCTACTTGCCCTGACACCAAATGGAAAATCTCTTCTATTTAAAGGCATAGTATCTGCAGGTGGATTCTTTCATGGAGGTCTCCGCAACATGGAGCATGGTCCCCAAGGGATGCAAGGACTGGACTTCTAGCCACTCAGAAACCAGAGTGAGAGGTGAAGGGACCGCAGGTTCAGTTGCTAGACTGTTTCTTGAAGTATGGTCAGCAGAGATCCAGGTGTCGAGGCAGTCACCACGGAGGTCTGTTGCTAAGGGTGAGGAGATCTAGGTACCAGCAATGGTGTAGACCAGTCTGGAGCTAGTAGGATCATCCACACCTTGTCCTTCTAGGCCCTGACCACTACCTTGTGGATCAAGAAGGAAGGGAAGGCGTACATGAGGCCTGGGGTCAAGGGCCTCAAGGAGGCATCCCCCAGCAGTGTCCCAGACTGTTAGGGTCAGGCACAAAACAGCCTCAGTTCGGCATTCTCCTAGGAGGCAAACAAGTCCACCAAAAGTGTGCCCTACCACATCTGGACGCAGGGATCACTCGTGTGACTTTTCTCCTACCCGCCTAACAGCATCCGTCAGCTGACTATTCTCTCTTGTGATATGGATCACCACACGATCTGCACCCAGGCTGCGATCAAAGGTTCAAGTGCGGAGGGCCTCCCGACACAAGGGAAGGGGGGTGAGTTCCACCCTGCCTTTTCAGGTAGAACATGTTTGTGGCGTTGTTCGTCTGGACCTGTATGACCTGATCCCTAACTAGCAGAGTGAATTCCATCACCACACAGCCACTTTGCACAACTCCAACACAGATGCCTCCCCCCCCCCACATCAGATGTAGCATGTGCCCCGGTGGAGTGAGCCTTGATGAGCGCAGAAGCTTTCTTCTTCAAACAACATGAAGTCTTGCTATATTATGACTAATGCAGTTTGTCCCACCATTAGAACTGCTCCGGAGGTGAAAGAGTTAACTTCCATGCAGTGCATGGAACTTAGAGCGCGAGCTCGGTTAAGAAAGCTCTGTCAGGGTCATTTCAAACCGAAACCGTCAGATTCTTTACTTTGCCTCGCTGAACAGTCGCTCCGGAGATTCCTCCTGCTGCTCGGTTCATTTTCTCGGTTTAAAGAGTTTTTTCTCGGTTAAATTCAACCGCGATTTTCATTATTTTAACCGCAAACCGATCGGTTCAAGCTCTGTCTATGGTATTGTAAGTAATAGATAGGTTTTCAGTGTGGAACTTGTAAATGTTTATCGGTTCGGTTTGAACCGATCAGATTGTATTTAAACTTCATTCTGAAGCATTTAAGGCTTGTTAGAGTGCGGTTCCTGGTTCTTATCGGTTCTAAAGAAACCGGATTTCATTACGTTTTTTCCACGACCCGTGACACGGTTGGGAACCGATAAGGGTGTCTTGCCTGGCACTGCCAACAAAAGGGCAAGTTTTTGGTTAGGCTGGCATTATGTCTGAGAAACCCAAAAGAAAAACTGGGCCCACTGAGTTTCAACACTGTAGTGTCTGTGGGGAAGCCTTTGCCAAGGCTGACCCACACACCACATGTGTTTATTGTCTGGGGTTTGACCACCTCAATGCAGACTGCCAGATTTGCAAGAATTTCCCTGCAGCTACCCTAGATAAGAGAGTTGGTAGGCTCAGGGAACGAGAGGCCAAAAAGTCCGCTGACCCGGATGGCCAGCCCGGTTTGGTGCCAACCGAACCGGAGGGAGTGCCCTCTGACCAGGGCCAGACTTCCTCGGCCAAACGTAAAGCTGACTCTGAGGAGCCAGTTCCAGCAAAGAGAACTAGAAAGTCAGCAGGTGTGGAGTCAAAATTCCTCTCCAACTGCTGCAGAGATAGCCAGGGCAATACAGATTGTCCAGTCACTTTCCCGGTTCCCTCCGAGCACCACTATCTGGCAAAAGGTCGGTTCCACCGTTCAAGAATATGATATAGAGGAGTTTTATGAACCAGAGGAGGGGAGGATGATTATGATCAGTGTGAATGTGACTTTGAAAGTCTGGATGTGCCCATTGAACGGACATCTCCCAGACAGACCTTTAGGAGAATCTCCCCTAGGCTTGCTGAGTCCCTCTCATTTTCTGTTTTATAAAAAGTTGCTGAAACCCTCCAGCTTCCTTTAGAGGAGGCTTTGGATGAGCAAGAGGAGCCTGACTTTGTAGAGATGATGGATATCCCAGAGTCCAGGAGATTGTCTATTCCCTTACATAAATCTTTTAGGAAACAAACAATAAAATTTTAAAAGCTCCTAATTCTGTGCCTCCTGTGGATAAAAAGATGGACAGGAGGTACACTTTGTCAGGTCCTGATACAGAATTTCTTTCACAGCAATGCAGTCGTGTTGGGGTAGTTCAGGCTGCAGCCTATGATAAAGCTAATATTCCCTGGCTTCACATCCTCCTGACAAGGACTCAGGAAGATTGATGCCATGGCCAAAACAATACATGGCAGCGTCTTTGGGACTCAGACAAGCAAACTATATGGCTTATGTTGAGATACCAAAAATCTAGATGGGATACTGTCATGGCCTTAGCTAAACAGGCCCTGGCCAGCTTGCCAAGGAGCTGGAGCAGGTGGCTGCTGATGGTATTGAGGCATCTAAGGTGCAATTTCATGCTGCAGTGGATTCTAATGATGTATCCTCTAGAGTCATGGCTACATCTGTGGCTTTTAAGTAGATTGGCTTGGCTCAGGTGTACTACTTTGTCACAGGATACCTAGTCTAAGGCTATGGATTTTCCTGTGGTGGGAAATTCTCTGTTTGGGGAGCAGACAGAGAATTATATGAAGAAATGGATGAATATAGAACCACTTATAGGAGTGCACAAGCCAAGGAACGCAAGCCACTCCTCAGAGGCAGCCCCCAGGGTAGGGGCAGGCCTCTTCACAGGCCTTTTACCAGACCCAGGCCTCCTCTTCAGCCTATGTTCAGAGGGTTCTTCAGAGGGAGGCAGACGGGTACAAGCAGGCCTGCTCCCACCCCTCAGCCTAAAGCCCCTGCCAAACAGGCACCCTGATGGGATGCCCAGGGCGCTCTCCATTACCTGTAAGGGCAGGCTGGCTTACTTATGTCCAGGACTGGGAGTCTTTAACATCAGACAAGTGGGTCCTGGAAGTAGTGAGCCAGGGTCTGGTTCTCAGCCTCAAAAATTTCCAAAGATGAGAATCAGATCCTTTCCACCTGCAAACCCTTTAGAGACTCTTGCCTTGAAACAGAAGTCTCAACCTCCTGGCTCTCAGAGCTGTAGAAAGGTTTCTCCCTACACCAGGGCAAGGGTCTGTACTCCAGGTACTTCCTTACCCCAAAAAGACAGGAGAGTGGCGCCCATCCTGGACCTAAGATATCTGAACAAGCACCTTTTAAAACCAAAATTCAAAATGGTGACTCTGGGAATGATTTTACCCTCCCTAAGGCCAGGGGACTGGCTAGCTTCCCTGGACCTCAAGGATGCCTACTTCCATGTTCTTATCAGAAGCTCCCACCGAAAGTACCTCAGATTCGAACTGCCCTCAGGCCATTATCAGTTCAGAGCAATGCCCTTCGGCCTTACCTCTGCCCCAAGGGTATTCACAAAATGTCTGGCAGTAGCAGTTGCTCAGTGGTGGCAGGATCAGAGCAATCTGAGACAAGGGGTGCCCTTCATCCCTCTATCCCACTCCTTGACCCTTACTACAGATGCGTCCCTCTTGAGATGGGGAGCTCACATGGGCGACCTCTCCACCCAGGGGTTATGGTCCCCTCAGGAATCTCTGCTCCACATCAATCTGTTGGAACTCAGAGCTGTTTTTCTAGCACTTCAGATTTTTTCTGCATCTGTTCAGAACAAGGTGGTACAGGTCAGAACAGACAACACCACTACAATGTGGTACATCAACAAACAAGGGGGCACTCGGTCTTCGGCCTTGTGCACCGAGGCGATGAAGTTGTGGTCTCTGGCTTATTCCCTGAACACTTCCCTCATAGCAGTTCACCTCCCAGGCAAGGACAATGTCCTGGCAGATGCTCTCAGCAGGATTTCCCAGGGCCATCACAAATGGTTACTGGATCCCTAGTACTGGGATAGTTTTGCCAGATGGGGCACTCCTCAGATAGATCTTTTGCAGCCCCAGACAATCATCAACTTCCACTTTTTGTTGCAGGCCCCAGTGTTGGGCTCAGTCCCCCTGGATGCCTTTCTCCTCGATTGGGAAGGGAAGTTTCTCTATGCCTTCCCCTTCCCTCTCCTGTTCAAGGTGCTAGTCAAAATCAGGTCTCAGCCCTGCAAGATGATCCTGATTGCTCCAGACTGGGCCAGGCAGCCCTGGTACCCACTCCTTCTGTCCTTAGCAGTCCATCTTCCCCTGTGTCTCACCAGGAACCACAATCTGTTAACCTGTGCTCAGGGGAGAGTCTGGTATCCGAATCTCAAATCCCTCAACCTCAAGGCCTGGCTCTTGAGGAGTTAGAGTTTGCTGATCTACAACTTTCTCAGGTGTTCTCGAAATCTTGAAAGCTTCTAGGAAGCCTTCCACCAGGGCTACCTATAACTCCAAGTGGAAAAGGTTTTCCATATGGTGTTCTGGGAAGCATATTTCCCCGGAATCTGCTGATTTACCCACTGTTTTGGACTATATGGTCCATCTTAATTCTTTGGGACTGAGACCAGCTACCCTGAAAATGCATTTGGCAGCTGTCTCTGCTTTCATTTCAGCAGGGAAGCCCTCTTCTCTTTCTGCTCACCCTCTATTTTCCAAGTTTTTTTTAAGGGATTGCTTCATACCAATCCTCCATTCAGGGACCCTGCCCCTGCCTGGGATCTTAATGTTTGCATTGCTCAGCTGATGCAACCCCCCTTTGAACCTCTGTCTTCGGCAGAGCTTAAGTATTTGACTTGGAAAACTGTGTTTCTAGTAGCCATCACTTCTGCCAGGCGCATAAGTGAGTTACAGGCTTTATCAGTGGAGACTGACTATTTCCTTTCACACGGATAAGGTAGTCCTCAGGACTAACAGGAAGTTTTTGCCTAAGGTGGTTTCGGATTTCCACGTTAACCAATCTATTTCACTTCCAGTGTTCTTCACTGACCATTCCTCCTCTGGTGAGAGGAGGCTGCACAGCTTAGATGTTAAGAGGGCCCTAAGTTACTACATAGAGCGTACCAAGAGTCACAGGTTTGACTCCCTCCAACTATTTCTCACTTATGGTGAGGTTGGGAAAGGGAGACCTGCCACTAAGAGATCCATTGCCAGGTGGATTGTCTCTTATATCCAATTTTGCTATCAAAAACTGGGTAAGGTTCCCCCTTCAGGCCTGAGGGCTCACTCTACCAGAGGTACAGCTGCGTCTCTAGCTGCTGCCAGAGACATCCCTATCTAAGAGATATGTCAAGCAGCTACTTGGAAAACAGTACACACTTTCACCAAGCATTACTTCCTGGATATCCAGGCCAGGAGGGATGCTCGGTTTGCGCAAGCGTGCTTCAGAGCCTATTCCCTAAGTAGGTTCTGTCCTCCTCCTTGGAGGTACTGCTGTGTAGTTCGTATTAGTTCATAATATAGCAAGATTTCATGTTGTTTGAAGAAAAAATTACTCACCTTAGTAATGTTGTTTCTTCTAATGGAGTCTTGCTATATTATGACCTCCTCCCCAGCCTGCCCCTCTCAGAACTTCTACTTTGGGTATGGGGTGGGCTGTCCACTGTTGGCACTTATTGATGCCCCCTTTTATGTTTTCCACCCCTTCTTTTTGGGGTGTTTGGGTGTTGTGTTTTATTTATTTTATCTTATTTTTCTGGTCCCCTGACTTGAGTCTTGGTGTTGGGACCAGAATATTTTAGTAGCCAGTTGGCTAGTGTAGGTTACAGCTTCCACACAGAGCCTTGGTGAGTTTTGCTCGTAAAGATCTGACGGTTTCGGTTTGAAATTACCCTGACAGAGCTTTCTTAACCGAGCTCGCTCTCTAAGTTCCATGCACTGCATGGAAGTTAACTCTTTCACCTCCGGAGCAGTTCTAATGGTGGGACAAACTGCATTAGTCATAATATAACAAGACTCCATTAGAAGAAACAACATTACTAAGGTGAGTAATTTTTTCTTCTCAGTCGCATATGCCTTGGCAATGCAAGCCCTTACCCACTTAGTCAAAAGTGGCCTTGGAAGCTTTCGGACCCTTTTTAGCTGCTCCGAAAACAACAGACAGATTTCTGGACTTTTTGAATTCTGCTGTCCTTTTTAGTACGTCCCAACTGCCCCACCCAAATCCAACTTGTGCAGTTCATTCTCTTTCGGGTTTGCTGGCTTGGGACAGGAGGAGAGCAAACAGATTTCCTGATTTACATGAAAAGGCTGTAGGTATCGTGGGCGCAAAGAACGGGAGCATAATCAATACCATCTTTTACTTATAATGTATGGTAGAATGTTGTTATGGATAAAAATCCATAACTAGAATGGAGTTGTTATGCTGCAGTAGCTATGTCATCACAGCTGTTATGCTGCACTAGCTATGTCACTACTGCAGCACAACAACTTGGAATGCTGCCACATAGTTGCTTTCCTCAATCCAGTTAAGCTGGAAGTTGCTGTTTTTTTAAACTTGAACTTGCAGAAACATCTGCAGCACACACTGTGTCAGTTAAAAAAAAAAAAAAAATGTTAAAATGTCTATTATCTGTTGTCTTCTCCAGCTGGTTTTGTGTGATTTTCCATTCTGAGACTGCCCATACACTATAAAAGACTGTGTATGAGCAGTCATACACAAACAAGTAAAGTCTTGTATCTTGAGGTTCCCTTGGTAACAGAGTACCTCTTGAGCTGCGCTCTCAAGGTCATCTGTTACCAAGGATACCTCTCGATACAAGAATATCCTCGTTCTGTATGACTGCTCATACACAATCCTCTATATGTATGATAACGTAAGGTTTTTCATGCGACAGTGCCTGAAGTTTGCCAATCCTTTTGGCTCAGCAGACTGCAATTAAGAAAAACATCTTGTAGGACAGGATGTCCAGAGGCATGGAAAAAAGAGGTTTGATGGGTGCCCTACAAAGAGCATTCAGCACCAGGTTCCGGTCCCATGGGGGTATCGGAGATCGATACAATGGTCTGCTTCTGCTGACTGCCCAAAGCAAATGGACAGCATCCAAACTGGTTCCCAGGGATGAGCCCTTAAAGTTCCCAGGGTTGCCCCGGGCACAGGCATCTGGCCTCTCAGGGTGCTCAACCCAACACCTTTGTCTACCTCTGCCTGCATGAAATCCAATATCTGTGGGACCATAGCTTTAGAAAGTCTGATACATCTCTCTCTCTCTCTGGCCCAAGCAGAGAAGGTATTGTACACATGCTCATAAGCTACAGATGCAGAAACCCTCCTTGAGGCCATTAGGGTATCCAGCACTTTCTCGGAGAAACCTTGCATTAACAATCTTCTCCTCCCAGAATCCAGGTCACCAGCTGCATCACCTCTGGGTCTGGATGCAGAATGGGACCTTGGAAGTGAAGGTTCCACTTGCCCTCCAGTGGGAGTCAACATGGGGCCTGCTGAGTTAGATTCACAAGATCTGAGAACCCACGGCTTTCTTGGGTCACTCTGGGGTTATCAGAAAGAATCCTCCTCTTGACCGCCTTATCTTGAGAATTACCAGGGAATTAGCAGCAGCAAAGGGACAAAGCGTCCACTGCTTCCACCTGAGGACACCGGTACTGGATGAAAAACCTTGGTACCTGAGCATTTTGCTTTGACACGAAGAGGCCGATCTGAGCCCAACCAGACCCGCACAGAATCTCGAACACATCAGGGTTCAACATCCATTCCCCTGGATGGACTGTTTCTTGACTGAGCCAATCAGCCTGGATGTTCAGTTGCTCTGCTCTATGAACTGCTGCGAGTGTCAGAAGGTTTTCTCTGCCCATAGCAGCACCTCAGTTGCTTCTGCTAGCACTCCCTGGCTTGTTGTGCCTCCTTGAATGTTTATGTTTGCCAACGTGACAGCACTGTCTCGACCTAACAGTCACAGCCTTGGACTGCACCCGACTGAGGAAATGAGGAAGGGCGAGAAATACTGCCCTCATCTCCAACACATTTATTTGTAGCTGCTGCTCCTGGGAGGTCCAGACACCCTGGACCGGGACTTGGTCTAGGACCATGCCCCAGCCCAACAGGCTGGCATCGGTCATCAAAGTCAGTTCAGCTGGGACTAAGAGAGGCCCCTTGCCGAGGTTCTCCCACCAAACAAGCTTCAGGACCAGCCGCAGTAGCGAGATCAGAGCTTGGTGATAGCATCTGAGACCAGGTTCCAAACCTCCAGCGTCCTCTTCTGGAGGGGCCGCATATGCAATCAAGCCCATGGTAGTAGCTCTATCGCCGCAGTCATCAGATCTAGACTCTGGAAAAGCCTGTGAGTAGACCCAGACGATGGCTTGTCAGCCACTGAACCTCTCACCTCAGGATCTCCTTCCTGGCCAAAGAAGAACACTTCACCTTCGTCCATCTGGAACACCAGCCCCAAGTGTTCCAACCTCTGAGACAGAATCGGGGAGCTGTTTTCCCTACTGACGACCCAACCATGTGTCTCCAGCACCTCCAAGGTCCTTGACACTAAACTTTCCGCCATCCAAGAAGGAATATACTTGATGTCCTTCCTGTCTCACTTGTGCCACTAGCACAATCTGGATCTTCAAAAATACCCTGGGCATTGTCACCAGGCCAAAGAGAAGTGCCAGGTACTGGAAATGCTGTCCCTAAATCATGAACCTCGAAACTTCTGGTATGACTAGTGAATGGGAATGTGGAGACAGGCATCTTTCAGATCTATGGACACTAAATAATCCCCCAGTTGGACAACCCATATGATCAAGCATAAGGGCTCCATCTTAAAGGCTGTGTGACAGATGAACTTAAGTGTTTCAGATCCAAAATCGTCCAGAAACCCCCAACTTCTTGGGAACCCCAAAATAAACTAAGTAGAATCCCATACCCTCCTTGCTGAGGAGAACTGGAACAAATGCCTTGATATGTATCAAGTGACCCAAGGTCTGAGTCACTTCCTGCCTTTTCACTAGGTTTTGAGGTACAGGGGATTGCAGGAAATGACCTCTCGTGCGTACTGCTGCAAACTCTGTGGTGTAACCCATAGCCTGGATTTCCAGTACCCAAGCGTCTGATGGTCTGACATTAGTTGGTCCGTCGCTGATAAAAATTCTGCAGTCTTCCACGAAGAAAAGGTGGTAGATACGGGCCCGCATACCTTCACTGTAAGTTACCTCCTCTTCTTCCTGAACCTCCACTGCATGTGCAGGCGAAGGCTCCTCGGTTACTGTTGCCCTGAAAGCTGGACTAGGTCTCCCCATTCCTCTGGTTTCCGAAATTCCAAAAGGGACGAAAACCGCTTTTGGGCTGCTGCAGCCATGCACCTCCCCACTCTCTTTTCATTCAGTTAGTCTTCTCTTGCTGTTTGGAAACTGGAAGTTGTCCATTCTAATCTTGGACATCCTTTAGGATGTCATCCAGGCTCTAGTCGAATAACTGCCCTCCTTCAAAGGCCAGGTTAAACAGCTTTGACTTAGATGCCTGGTCTGTGAGCCAGTGCCTGAGACACTGCATCGCTGCCACAATATGATAAGCAGAAGGGCTGGTCCAGTGGTGTAGAGGGCTGACGCACCTCATATCTTACTTCTTACCACGCCGGTGAATGGGGGTTGGGAATGAGCTTGGGTTGCCAGGGGCTGGCCGGTTAGGAGAGGATCGAGTGTCCTCTCCTGGGGAGGGTTGATTGTGTCCCAGCATCCAGCGACACCCAGTGGAGGCTGGGTGTGCAACTACCAGGACCACATCAGGAAGAGGAGGAGGTAAAGGCATATGTCTACAGATAGGGTGTGGGAACGCATCCGTCTCACCCTGGACGTCACTGCTCGTCTATGTCTCCAGGGAGAAACCACAGTAGCAGTGTTCATTACCTATGTGTACAGACTCCCCACTGACACCGGGGAAACGATACAGAAAATCTGTGAAGGACATTTCCCACTACTAAGCAGGTTTTGGGGAGAATGACGAAACCTTTATCTGCCGACAGATTTTATGTTTATGAACAACAGGAGTTGGGGTAAAAAATGACAAGATAAAAAAACACATCTTGGCTAGTGACATCAGTAATGGCAAAGTATCAGAAAATATTATTGTTGCCATAGTGACAATGGATATTTTTGAGGTTACTGTCATCACAGGTGAATACTGAACCAACTGGAGAGCAGCTTTCATAATACTGATGACATCACAATGCCTTGTGCAACACTGAAACCAGATGTAAAAGTTCTAACTCATAAACTACTGTTGTATATATCAAATATACAATAGCCTGACTCAAAATAGGCAGTTTATCATCACTTGCATTTGGTCCTGCCCCCTCACACTTGAAGATAAATTGCATATTTTGTGTCAGCCCTCTGCATATCCCCTATCTGTAACATCCCTAAATATATCACCCTAGTAGCCAGTCAGTGTATTATGGTAAGAAATACCCATTATTCTGGGGAAAAGCTATATTAAAATACATTTAACTGAATGCAAATGAAAGTCTTTGGCAGAACTAGTGTTCTATCACGTGTGCGAACCTATTCTACACTGACCCTAAGAATTTAATACAGTAACAAAAGAAAAACCAACCTTAAAGCAGTTCTCATCAGACATCAGCTGTTCAGCTTTGCGTTGGTAGGTGGCTTCAGCAGCAGCACGGGAAGTATGCGTAGCCAGTAATCCGCCTGTGGCTCCATTGTTACACTCTGACAGGTATAAATCTGTCACCTGTATGCAGATCTCATCACTTACTATGTGCTGCAGCTAGGGGAAAATGCAGAAAAAAGGAAACTGATTAAATACAGGTAGAAGCTCCTTTTGGATCTTATATAAAAAAAAAAAGTGGAGGTACCACAGAGAACCAGCAAAGGAAAAGACATGGTAAACAAAAAGCCTGTGTGTGTGTTACTATTACAACTCTTTGGGAGTTGGAACATGTCCCTTGTGCTAAGCATGGGATGGAAAGAAAGAAGTACCAGAGCAATCAGTTGAAAGCTACTACTAGTCTATGGCCCATATATTCAGAGTACTGAATCCCATGATGAAAGCAGGCTCTGAACTGACTTATCTGACTGGTGAATCTGATTTTGATATAAATGGCCCCATATAAAAATATGCCCCATTCCCTTCTACGGAGACTCTTCAAACTAAAATGTCGTGAAATATCTGAGCATGCAATGGGGTGCCACACCTGGAAGTGGATGGGAATCGGGCTGCCAGCTGCACTGAGTTAAAATATGATCCCTTCCATACGGCATTCTGCCAGTTTCCAGGTGAACTTTTTAAAATATAATCTTTAGACACAATTTAACTCAGAATATATGGTGATGGATTTCCCCCATTGAGCAACTCCAGGTTTACCACCCCATAAAAGAAACACATTAATCAATTATGACAGAATCCATTAAAATTATCCAAAAGCATAACTGTCAAAAATCCAATCATACGGTTCTCAAACTACCAATAAAGTATTACCAAACCATACAAATCAACAATTATGACATCACCAACTGACATTTTAAATTGAAGTGTGACCCTTCACAACTAACTTGATTTCTCAGTGCTCTAAGTCCCTACAAGTGAACAAATGAGAGAAAAGCAAAACCCTCGATGAAAATCAAATGGTACAGCTTTGCTGGGTCAACCATCCATTGAGCCACCTCATGGAACTGTGAGCCCTCCCTGTCAAGACCACCCAGAAAATTTTTGTAACTGGGGCCGCCCACATCAATGTGCCTCACTGCCCACTAAATAACGTGGTCAGCCCCATCATGCCTTAGTTCGCTGCTGGAGACAAGCTCAGGAGATCATTGCACCAACATGGACCAACGCAACCAGGACCAAAACAAGCACACAGGACAGAATATGAAAACCTTAGTAAATATATCGAGTTTTGGCGTTAAGAGGAGAACCAGCTTGCAAGAGCAGACAGGATAACCACCTGTCACCCAAAAAGGGGGGGGGGTAAGAAGAGAGAGAGAGCTGTGGCTCAGTGGAGGAAAATCTCTTGTTACAGCAAGTAAAACCAGGTTACTCACCTGTAACAGTAGTTCTAGGAGTGGTATATGTTGTTCATCCACACTTGTTGGCATGTCCCTTTCCCCTTTAAATTCTTGCCTTAAGGTCTTCAAGCTGGCTCCTCCCACCCACCACCCGGGTGGTATGACCCTCGGCTCCACCCCATGACGCCAGATCTTAGCCTGCTGGAAGCCAGGTTTGTGCGTCGCAGTCAGTTAGGTCGGGGAGGTCAATGTGGATGAACAACATATACCACTACTAGAAGGATCAGTTACGCTGCAATAAGTCATTACTTCTGGAAGTTCCCACAGGCGGTGCTATCACACAGCAGCTTCTTTCAGTAGTCTCCACACCAGGAACCACCCACACAACCTTACTTCCTGGGCTGTGCCTATAAAAGTGGGTGGTTCCTGGCAGTCTCCATTCCCTGCCAGTTTCAGTTCACGCAAGCGAGGGACCAAGGGGGACTGAGGCACCACAGCATCCTAACCCTATCTGTGTCTTCCCTGATACAAAACGGCAGGGGGACAGTGGGAGTGAAACTACTTACTGCAAGAGACATTCCTAAAAGATCTACTGTTACAGTAAGTTCTTACGTTAACTGATCCATCTTCCACGGAATGGTCTCCTGCAGTAAGTCATTACGTCTGGGAGTTTCTCAAGCAGTTATGTCCAACAGGGGGAGGACCAGGATGACAGCCAGCCTTGTATGGATTAGAAGTACAAGGCCCAAGAAGCATTAGAAATATAAAATTATACACGTATTGGAGGCCTAGATATTTGGCCATGCTGAATAGGGGGTAACAAGGTACCACTTAGTCATAAACAGTATTATCGTGTGATAATAGTAGGCAGCTATCCCTTCATCAGTAGAAACCCAGTTTGAGGTTGGGACTAAAGGTCCGCCACCAAATGGGCTAGGTGGCACCCCGATGCGATTGTCAAAATGAACCGTTACAATACCACCTCCGGTAAAATGTTTCATTTAGTAGACAGTAAAATGTTGCCACGTGTATTATAAGGGGGAAATATCATTAGTTTGTAGTGACTAGATGTGTCACAGCCTCATGGTATAGCCCTCAGTATAAAAGATAGAGAAATGCCCCGAAAAGACCCCGAGGCCTAAGGGAAGAGACCGGGGCCAGTACCAGAGATTATCGAGAGGCAGAGGCAGCCGCCCCCTGAGGAGGGCGGTCCCATTGAGGTCTATAGGTTTTGGGTGTACCTCTTGTTATACGTTCCTTGCCTCTAAAATTACCTCTCTGGTTATAATAATTTCCTGTCTTGTTGAAATATTTATACTGAGGACATTGTTTACGATATAGGCTCTGCACTGTTCTCAATGGTCTACCTGAGGCTTGTAGATTATCCAGTATGGTTTGTGCTCCAGAACCAAACAATGTATTGCCTGAAAAGGGGGCGTTCGCCACTTTTTGCTGGATGTCAGGTGCCAGGCTGGGAAGTCTAAGCCATGCCTGGCGGCGTACAGTAATGCCTGTGGCTGAAGCCCTTGCCGAAGTGTCGGCGATATCATAAGCTGACCTTAATAGGTATCTGGAGAGGAATGTAATTGTATTGATCATCTATATTAGTTGCTCCTTTTCAGAAGATGTGGGTAATTTGTCAAGAACATCTAATTCAAAAGCACCTACTGTGCACTGATATTTCAGCATATGTCCCCACATAATTCAGTATTTGAATATTCAAGGTGCTTAAAGCAAACACTTTCTTCCCCACATGGTCAAAGCATCTGGAATCCCTTTCAGAGGGTACTATACATGTATGTTTTGGTTTATTAGTGCGATCATGAGCTGCAGTAATAACCACTGAATACGCAGTCGGTGTACTCGATAGATATTGGAAGTCTAATGGGGCTTGATAAAGCCAGTCTGCCTTATGTGGCAATGCGTTTGCAGCTATAGGATGGCTCCAAGCGTCACTGATCGCATTTTTGAATGTAGGTATGAAAGGGGGAATTGCCCGTATGGGCTCCACCGGAAGGTCTAGATATTCCGTCATATCTTTACTTAATTTATCTTGTTCTGCTGTGGAAAAACTCTTAATATTTTGTATTTGCATCATCATATCAGTAAATGATGGGTCATCAGGTGGAGAAGTGACCTTAAAAGGCCAAATCACATCCTCGTCCCAAGAGGATGGAATGGAATAAGGGGAATCTATGCCCCGCCCATCAGGGAAGCCTTCGTAATATGTGTCCTTGGAGGGTTCCGTAACATTGTGAGACTCATTATCTGAATAGTAAGCCTCTGTATGTTCAGGAGGAGGAAGCAAAGGGAAGCGGTCAAGTTTTGTATGCGCTTCTTTAGGCAGAGTCAGGGTCATAGTCTGGGAGTAAGGTCGTAATGGTAGATCAGATGTCTGATCGAAACCTAGAGATTGTAAAACTTTATTTACAAGAAGTTCCACATTTGATATCTGTGATGAGGGTAAGGCCATGTAATCGGAGTCTAAACCCTATAGGTGTGGAATTGAAACATGTGGAGGGTCAATCTGAGCCTCTTGATAGTATGATTCAGAACGTCTTTGAGGAGAGTATGTATCATGAAATGATGGTTAAGTACTATACATGTGGGCAAAAGACGCCAGTTTGCCCCGACATTTGGTGGTACGAGGCCCCACATTTCAAGGTGGTGTGTCATGATAAGTGTGTTTTGGAACGTCTTTATAATAAAAGTCATAACCTTGATGGGTCGATGTCTCATAAGGGGCTTCCACTAATGCAGTGTATGCCTTTAACTGTGTTGTTATATGGTGAAAATCAAGTTTCATCAATGATGGAATGTATTCCCTCGACGATGAACAAGCAAAAGCATGGTCCGTCGATGGTGGGGTGCCCCTCGTCGATAATGGAGGGCATGCTCCGTCGACGGTGGAATCCCTCTCATCGATGATGGATAAGAAGAGCATGCTCAGTCGATGGTGGATGATGAAGAGCACGCTCCGTTGACAGTGGAACACCTCTCGCTGACGATGGATAATGAAGAGCATGCTCTGTCGACGGTGGAATGTTTTTCGTCGACGATGGATGAGGGAGAGCATGCTCCGTCGACGATGGAATGTTCCTCGTCGACAATGGATGATGAAGAGCATGCTCAGCCGACGGTGGAATGCTCCTAGTCGATGATGGATAAAGGAAAGCATGCTCTGTCAACGGTGGAACACCTCTCATCGATGATGGATGATGAACAGCATATTCAGTCGACGGTGGAACACTTCCCGTCGATGACGGATAACAAAAGGCATGGTCCATCGATGGTGGAGGCAGTGCAGTCGACAATGAAGTGAAGAGACAGTGCTCTGTCGACGAGGGAGGGCCCTCTGAGTATCCCCGTTGACGGAAGTTGTGGAGGCATCCCTGTCGTCGACGGTGGACATAGCCTCGTCGGAGAGGCCAAAGAATGATGCCCCGTCGACAGGGAATGCTTACTTTTCTGTGAAGAGGTTGATCTCCTATGGCTCTTTGATGAGAAGGATGTAGAAGTGCCTGCCGTCGACGGGGGTTTGTCTGCAGACGACTAAGAGTGCCTCTTTGAAGAGGAATGTTTAGCAGACATGACTGTTGGATCACAGTCAGGCAGGACTTGTAATGAAGGTATTTCCTTCTCTTTTCTGTTTCTTGAAGATGACTCAGTGGTTCTGGAACTGTTTGAATGAGCCCCCTGAGTTTGTAACAGGGAAGTCTTGTCTTCCATAATATGCATAACCTTTTGTTTTCAGGTCACCAGATAAGGCTCTTGGCCAAAGCACAGGAACATGGTGCCGTGATTTAAGCCCAGGCAACCCAAGCTATGTTAGGTTCAGTTCTCGTTGAAGACTGCTTGCAGAAGATTGTTCTAGCTGCTGTGCGAGCTGAAGCCAGCGGGAAAATGAACGGAGACTGCCAGGAACCACCCACTTTTATAGGCACAGCCCAGGAAGTGAGGTCGTGTGGGTGGTTCCTGATGTGGAGACTGCTAGAAGAAGCTGCCGTGGGATAGCGCCACCTGCTGGGAACTCCCAGAAGTAATGACTTACTGCACGAGACCATTCCGTGGAAGAGCTACTGTTACAGGTGAGTAAATACAGGTTACTCACCTGTAACAGGAGTTCTAGGAATGGTATATGTTGTTCATCCACACTTATTGGCAGGTTCCTTGCCGCTTTAAATCTTGCCGGAAGGTCTTCAAGCTGGCTCCTCCCACCCACCGGGTGGTAAAACTCAGCTCTCCGCCCCAGCGCCAGATCTGGCCAGCTGGAAAGCTCCAGGTTGTGCCATCGAAGCCGGGAGGTCGGGTGGGTTGTGTGATGAACAACATATACCATTCCTAGAACTCCTGTTACAGGTGAGTAACCTGTATTTCTAGGGACATGGATATGTTGTTCATCCACACTGTCTGGCAGACTCCTAGCAGTTCTCCGGGAGGAGGGAGGCAAGGCACACCCCTACTTAGGGAATAAAGACTGGAGAACCGAGGCCCCAAAACCAGCATCCCGGCGTGACTCAAGGTCGATGTGGTAATGGGTAATAAAGGTGTGTGCTGACTTCCAGGTAGCAGCCCTGCAGATTTCCTGGATAAGGACGTCCCTGGAAGCAGCCACCGATGCAGCAGTATGACGGGTAGAATGAGCTCTTATCCCTCTGGGAGGCTACATGCCCGCCAACTTATAGCAGCGATCTATGCAGAAGGTGACCCACCTGCCTATCGTCCGCTTGGCTGCAGGTCTGCCAGGTGCGGCTTCAGCATAGGTGACAAACAGCTGGCGAACCTCTCCCCGAATTTCAGCCGTGCGCTCCTTATAATAAGCGAGCGCCCTTCTAGGGTCCATATGAGCCTATATTCGCCTCTGAGGTGTGATTGGGGTAGAACACCGCAGAGTCAGCACCTGGTTAAGGTGAAACTCCGACACCACCTTCGAAGGAATTTCGGTGGGGCGAGGACAACCTTGTCCCTGTGGAAGACCAGGTAAGGAGACTCGGCGCAAAGCGCCTGGAGCTCTCCCATCCTTCTGGCTGACGTGATAGCCACCAAGAAGGCGGTCTTCCAAGACAGGTGAGAGAGATCACACCTGTGCACTGGTTCGAATGGCTTGCCCATGAGCTTTGCCAGTACCAGCAGTAAATGCCACGGAGGTGGAGGTTCTCGCACTGGAGGGGAAATGTGATCAAGGCCTTTGAAAAAGCGCCCGACCACCTTTTCCTGCGCCACCGACTACTCCCCGGCCCGCGCCCGGTAAGCAGAGATGGCTGCCAGGTGCACCTTTAGGGTCTTCGACCTAAGCCCTTGACTAGAAAGGGACCATAAATAGTCCAAAATGCTTGCCACAGAACAGGAGGAAGGGTCCAAGCCCTTGCCCTGACACCAAATGGAGAATCTCTTCCATCTGAAGGCGTAGCATTTTCTGGTCGACTCCTTACGGGACGCCTCAACAACACTGAGGACCTGTCGGAAAGACCCAAGGCCTGGAACTCTAGCCGCTCAGGAACCAGGCCGTCAGGTGCAGGGATTGAAGGTCCGGATGGAACACCTTCCCCTGATTGACTGAGAGCAGGTCCGGGCGAGCTGGAAGCTGCCTCGGGAGCCTGGAGCTGAGGCTGAGGAGATCTGGGTACCAGAACTGGCGGGGCCAGTCTGGGGCTATCAGAATCACCTGCGCCTTGTCCCTCCTTGCCTTGAGAAGCACCTTGTGAATCAAGGGAAATGGGGGAAAGGCGAAAAGAGGCCCGGGGTCCAGAGCTTCGAGAAGGCATCCCCCTGCAGCGAGCCCTGCTGAGGGGGGCGGGCATGAAACAGCCTCAGCTTCGCGTTCTCCCTGGAGGCAAACAGGTCCACCTGAGGTGTGCCCCAGTGGGAGAACAGATCTTGTACTACCTCCGGCAGGAGAGACCACTGTGAGATGCAGCCCCTATCCGCCCAGGGCATCGGCCAGGGTGTTGGAGGCTCCTGCCACATGAATGGCTAGAGATCTGCCCAGGCGCGCACGAGTGATCAAAAGCAGAGAGCTCCTTGCATAGAAGCATGAGCGCGCCCCGCCCTGGCGGTTCAGGTAGTACATGGTCGTGGTATTGTCCGCCTGACTCGGACCACTTGACCCCGGAGAAACGGAGCAAAGGCGGTGAGAGCTAGGCGGACCCGCCGAGCTCCAGCAGGTTGATGTGGCATCGGGACTCCCGCGGGGACCAGAGGCGGTGCACTCGGTGTTCCCCCAGATGGGCACCCCAACCCATCAGAGAGGCATCGGTCGAGAGAGAGACCGTCGGCTCGGGCCGGACAAACGGGATGCCCTCCTGCAGATGAGATGGAACGGTCCACCACCGGAGAGCGTGCCACATCTCCTGGGTCACCATCACTAGCTGGTCCAATGGATTGCAGCGTTGTGACCACTGGCTGGCCAGTCCCCACTGAAGGGGGCGCATGTGCCAGCGTGCCCAACAGACTACGCTGGTACAGGCCGCCATGAGACCCAGGAGGCGCAGGAAGTTCCGGGCAGGGTGCGATTGCCCAACCAGAAATGATCGGGCAAAGGAGGTAAGAACTCGGCCCTGTCCGGCGGAGCCGTGTTTGGCTCAAGAGAGTCGAGCTCTGCCCCGATAAACAGAATCACCTGCTTCGCTCGAGTTCCGACTTGGCCTCGTTGATGAGAAGGCCGACTTGAGAGCAAACCTGGAGGGCCAGATCTCTGGACCGCTCCACCTCCTGTCTGGAGGGGGCTGCTATCAGCCAATCGTCCAGGTAAGGGTACACCCGACCCTCGGGTCAAGAGGAAAGCTGTCACCACTGCAATGCATTTGGTGAAGACCCTGGGAGCTGGAGACAGGCCGAAGGGCATGGCTCGGAACTCGAAGAGGGATCCCTCCGCTCGAAAGCGAAGGAATCTCAGATGTGACGGACGGATAGGGACGTGAAAGAACGCGTCCTGCAGGTCCAGAGAGCAGAACCACACGCCGTGTTCCAGAGATGGTATTATCTGCGCCAGAGTGACCATCCTGAAGGTTCGAGACCTTAGGAACTTGTTCAAGTCGTGTAGGTCGAGAATGGGGCGCCAGCCCCATCCGTTTCGGAACCAGGAAGTACCTGGACACGAACCCTGGTCTGAAGGGGGTCCTCACTCTCCTGATCACCTCCTTTGGAGGAGGAGAGCGATGTCGGCTCGGGCGAGCCGACAGTGAGGCTTCGACCCCGAGGCCCCCCGGTGCGACGGCTCTGAAGGGTGGGGCCTGCTCACTCCTAGAGGCAGGCCTTTTCCCACATCTCCAGAACCCACCTGTCCGTGGTAATAGCAGACCAGGCGGAAAGGAAGTGTCGGAGCCATCCCCCCACGGGAGGAACCAGGGCAAGGTGACGGGATGGGGGCGACACCCCACAGCCCGTCACTGGGCAAGCTTGGAGGAGAGACCGGCCGAGGGACCTCCTGGGCCTTTTCCTCCCTACTTCCTGTTGGAGGAAGCCGACGGCTTGGGTTTGGGATGCCAAGCTCGAGCCTGCTGGCCCTGACGTTGCTGGGCCTGGCGCACCGCGGGCGCAGAAGGATGAAAGGGCTTAGGCTGCGGCTTGCGGCCTTTGTCCTTTTGAGCGGAAGAGACCGAGTCCAAGGTAGCATTGGACCTCTCGATCCTCTGCAGGTGACCTTCCACCCCAGGGCTGAAGAGGTCAGTCCCTAAAGGAACATCCGCCAACTTGTGCTGAGTATCCGAGGTAAAGTGGATATCCTCAGCCAAGCCCGACGACGGATGGCCACTTGCGCGCCACCCACCTGGCACATGAGTCCCTGAAAGTCCAAAGCAGTCTGGAGCTGCTGTTTGGCCACTGCCCTGCTCCTGGTCCCGCACCTGCCTGACCGTAGTCTGCAGATCACGGGAAGATGAGGGACGACCTCATCCAGGGAGCCCAACAGGGCATGTGAAAATGTGCCATGAGGACGGCCGAACTGGCCTGACAAAGGCCGAGAGAGGACGAGCATAGACTTTTCGCCCGCATAATCCAATTTCTTGGATTCCTTGTCGGGAGGTTTGTCCAATCTCTGGCGCTCTCACGCACGGAAAACGCTGTCGGTAACCAACCTCTCCGCAGAGGGGTGTTCTGAAAAACCGGACAGGGAACCGGTAGGGACCGCATACTTCCTGGCCATCCTGGCCGAAGGCGCAGGGCAGGAAGCAGGGCGCTGCCAAAGCTCCAAGGCTGGACCCACTATGGCCTCGGCCACCGGAAAGGCCTCCGTAGGAGAATCCCTTGGTCCAGAATCTCCGTGAGAGGATACCTGGCCCGTTTAGAAACGGGTTCGAGCTTCATCCCGGTGGACTCCGAGATGAGCCGAAGCAACCCTAAGAAGGACGAAGGGCTATCGTCCACTGACTGTCCTCCCGAGGACTCCAAGTCGAATCGCTTGGAGAAAAGGGAGGAATCATCCTCGGACTCGGAAGAGTCCTCAAAGAGCTGCCTCGGGCCTGAGCCACCCTCCACCTGCCGAGGTTTATCGGGAGTGAGGGTGACAGACAGCCTATGGGGCAAACCCAAAGCCGACCGAGAATTTTGGTCGGAGCCCCAACTAATGGCTGTGGAGGCGGAGGTTCCACCAGAATCGGTGGGCAGCTGGAATTGGCCGAACAACCGCCTGGGAACAGGCTCCTCGGCCACAGCCACTTAATGGTCGAGGACGACTGGGTCGGCTTATTCCCAGTCAAAAGGAGCTGTTGCCACATGAGTTCCTCATACCTCCGACGCAACTTGCGCCGAAGCCTCCCCTCGTCCGAGGAGGAGGAAGAGGAAGAGCGGCAGCGCCGCTTGCCACGGTGCCGAGACCGCCTATGACGGCGGGATCGGCTGGACCGCGAGAATTTCCGAGACCGAGAGTCTCGACTAGGCCGAGGAAGGTGAGGAGAAGTGTCGGAAATCGGCACTCCCCTCGGCTCGGATGATCCCACCGAAGGCTCCGGAACTGGAGGCACAGTCGAGCCAACGGGATCCTCAACTCCCACCGGGGGAACCGGGGAGAGGGATTCAGCTTCTCCAGCCGACAACTCCGCTCTAACGGATCGAGAAAATCTCGACCGCTGCCGGCGTGGAGTCTCGGTCAACTGGCCTTGACGGGACACCGCAGCCAGTGGCCGAAGTTGAGGGGTCACCGGGTCGGCCAAGAAGGAGGAGGATCTTTCCGCCTCCCAAGAGCGCGCCGACGGAGAGACTTACTTTTGCTCTTTTGGACCTGAAAGGGTCCAGAAGAAGTTGGACCCTCACCTTCGCTGAGAGGGTCAGATAAAGCTCCTTGAAAGAAGCTGGCACGAGGCAACGAGAGAGAGCGGGACAAATGCCCGAGTCGAGTAGAAGCGGCCCGCTGCCACCTCCTCTTCGAGGGCGTATCATCTGCTCGAGTTGATCCGCACGAGCCCGCCGCCGCGGACACCGCCAACCGGGCCTCTTTAGATTTAACCGGTGGAATTCTTTTCTCGGGGCGCCCCAGTTGTAATCGGGCAGCACGGTCTTCAAGGACGTAGGCCGAAAAGGACAAGCACAAGTCGCAGGCCTGCGGGTCGTGCTCAAGGCCCAAGCAGTAGACGCACGTGGAGTGCGGATCCGTCCTAGACATCTTCTGCCCGCAAGGGCACCTCCGGAAACCGGGAGTCGATTTGTCCATCGCAGCCGCGAGGAAAAGAAGACCGAAGTCTTTTTAGCAAAAAACTTTTTGATTTCGAACTTCCGAAGAATTAGGAACCAGTCTTATACGCAGAGCGTTAAGGAGGGAACCTGAGCTTCCAAGCGGTAAGGAAGATCTGGTGTCATGGGGCGGAGCCGAGAGTTTTACCACCCGGGTGGGTGGGAGGAGCCAGCTTGAAGACCTTCCGGCAAGATTTAAAGCGGCAAGGAACCTGCCAATAAGTGCGGATGAACAACATATCCATGTCCTTAGAACTTGTTTTTCTAGGAATGTACAGATGTTGTTCTTATCCACACTTGTTGGCAGACTCCTAGCAGTTCTCCGGGAGGAGGGAGGCAAGGCGCACACACCCTACTTTGGGAACAGAGACTAGATAACTGAGGCCCCAAAACCATCATCCTGGCATGGCTCAAGGTCGATGTGGTAATGGGTAATGAAGGTGTTTGCTGTCTTCCAGGTAGCAGCACTGCAGATTTCCTGGATAGGGATGTCCCTGGAAGCAGCCACAGAGGCAGCGGTATGGTGGGCAGAATGAGCTCTTTTCCCTCTGGGAGGCTCCTTGCCCACCAACCCATACCAGAGCTCAGTGCATGACGTAATCCATCTGCCAATCGTCTGTTTGCTGCAGGCTTGCCAGGTGCAGATTCAGCATAGGTGACAAACAGCTGGCGAACCTCTCCCCGAACTTCCGCCATCCTAGAGCACGTCTCAGGTCCAGAGCATGGAGCCTGTATTCGGCATCCAAGGTGTAGTTCGGGTAGACCACAGGCAGGGTCAACACCTGATTAAGGTGAAACTCTTGACACCATCTTCAGGAGGAATTTCAGGTGGGGGCGCAGGACAACCTTGTCCGTGCGGAAGACCAGATAAGGAGACTCCACCGAGAGCACCTGGAGCTCCCCAGTCCTTCTAGTGGACGTGACAGCCACTAGGAAGGCAGTCTTCCACAAGTGTGACATCTCACACTTGTGCATTGGTTCGAATGGCTTGCCCATGAGCTTTGCCAAGACCAGCAGTAAATCACACGGAGGTGGAGGTTCACGCATTAAGGCGATATGTGATCAAGGCCTTTGAAAAAGTGACAGACCGCCTTCTCCTCTGCCACCATCTGCTGACCAGCCCACGCCCGGTAAGCAGAGATGGCAGCCAGGTGCACATTAAGGGCCGAAGACCGGAGATCCCCTTTAGACAGAGACCAAAGGTAGTCTAGGATGCTAGCTACTGGACAGGACAGAGGGTCCAAGCCCTTACCCTGATACCAAATGGAAAATTTCTTCCATCTTCAGGTATAGCATCACCTAGTCGACTCCTTCCTGGATGCTTCCACTACAGAGAGAACATCCTCAAAGAGACCCAAAGCCTGAAACTCCAGCCGCACAGGAACCAGGCTGCCAGGTGCAGGGATTGAAAGTCTGGATGGAATACCTTCCCCTGACTGACTGAGATCAGGTCTGGGCATGCTGGAAGACACCTCGAGCCTGTTGCAGAGACTGAGGAGATCTGGATCCCAGAACTGGTGGGGACAGTCTGGGGCTACCAGGATCACCTGCACCTTGTCCCTCCTCACCTTGAGAAGCACCCTGTGGATCAAGACAAATGGAGGAAAGGCACAGAAGAGGCCTGGGGTCCTTGGCCTCGAGAAGGCATCCCCCTGCAGCGATTTCCACTGAGGGGGGCAGGCATGAAACAGCCTCAGCTTGGTGTTTTCCCAGGAGGCAAACAGGTCCACCATTGGTTTGCCCCACAGGGAGAACAGACTGTGAGCTACCTCCGGATGAAGAGACCACTAGTGGGATGTCTCGCCGATACGGCTGAGAGCATCCGCCAGTTGAATCGAGGCTCCTGCCACATGGATGGCTAAGAGATTCGCCTCCAGTCAGCTCACAGGTGTCCAGATGCGGAGCACTTCCCTGTACAACAGCTGGGAGTGCATGTCGCCCTGTTTGTTGAGGCAGTACATGGTTGTGGTAGTGTCCATCTGGACTTGAACCACTTGACCCCAAAGCTGCTGAGCGAATGCTGACAATGCCAGTCTGACCACTCTGAGCTCCAACAGGTTGATATGGTATTGGGATTCCTCGGGGTCCAGAACCCATGGGCCCTGTTGATCCCCATGTGGGTTTCCCAGCCCGTGAGAGAGGCACTGATCATGAGGACGACCATCGGCTCAGGGCGGACAAATGGGATCCCTTCCTGCAACCAGTCTAGGATGGCCCACCAATGGAGAGCATTGCATATCTTCTGGGTCACAGTGATCAGCTAGACAAAATGACCTAGGAACGGAGTCCACTGGGCGGCCAGCTCCCATTGAAGGGGCGCATATGCCACCGGGCCCAACAAACCACGGTGGTGCAGGCCGCCATGTAACCCAGAAGGTGCAGAAAGTCCCAGGCATGGCGCAAGTGCCAAACCAGAAATGATTGGACAAAGGAGGAGAGAACCTCTGCCCTGTCCGCCGGGAGCCGTGCTCTGGCTTGGCAAGAGTTGAGCTCTGCCCCAATGAAGCATATCACCTGAGATGGCACAAGCTCTGACTTGGCCTCGTTGAGCAGGAGGCCAAGTTGAAAGCAGGTCTGAAGGGCCAGATCCCTGGACCTCTCCACCTTTTACTGGGTGGAAACTGTCAAGAGCCAATCGTCGAGCTAAGGGTATACTCTGACCCCTCGATGCCTGAGATGGGCTGCCACCACTACAATGCATTTGGTGAAGACCTGTGTGGCCAATGACAGGCCAAATGGCATGGCTCGGAACTCATATAGGGTTCCCTCTGCTCTGAAGCGGAGGAACCACTGGTAGGATAAATGGATTGGGACATGAAAGAATGTGTCCTGGAGATCCAATAAGCAGAACCACGTTTTGCTCCAGGGATGGTATGATCTGGGATAGAGTTACCATCCTGAAGGTGTGTGGCCTGAGATACTGATTCAGGTCGTGCAGATCTCGAATGGGGTGCCAGCCCCCGGTCTGCTTCAGGACCAGGAAGTACCTGGAAACAAACCCTGGGCTGACTGGAGGATCTGCCACTCAAACCACTGCCTCTGTGAGGAGGAGGAGCTGGGCTATGTCGCCTCTCACAGCCGACCCAATGTGTGCTGATACGCTCTCCTCCCATGAGGCGTGGGCTCGGCAAGGAGGGTACTGCTCGAATTCCAGAGGAAGACCCTGGCTGACCACTTCTAAGACCCACCTGTCCATGGTAACAGCGGACCAGGTGGAAAGAAAGTGGTGAAGCCGACCCCCCACGGGAGGACCCAGAGCTGGCGTGACGGGGATAGGGGTGGCAACCCCTATCCTGTCACTGAGCAGGTTTGGAGGAAGAGGGTCCAGTGCCTAAACCCCGATTTCCTTGTCTGCGAACCACTGGAGGCCCGGACTTGGGCAGAAGGCGCCAAGCTTGTACCTGCTGTAGCTGCTCACCATGAAAGGAGGGCTGCTGGGCTACAGGAGCAGGGTGCCAAACAGGCTTTTTCTTCTGCTGCTGCTTCTTGGCGCCAGGAGCACTTTGAGCAGGAGTGGCAGAGTCCAAGGTGGCACTGGACTGCTCGATTCGCTGAAAGTGACCATCTACACCTAGGTCGAAGAGATGGGCACCCAGGAAAGAAACATCAGTGAGTTTGTGCTGAGTATCCACTGTAAAGGTGGAAAGCCTTAGCCAAGCCCTGCGGCGTGAGGCAACCGCGGCTGCCACTGAATGGGCACAAGAGTCCCCAAGGTCCAAGGCCGTCTGAAACTGCTGCTTGGCAACGGCATGACCTTGGACCTGCTTGATCGTAGTTGGAAGGTCCATGGGGAGGTGTAGGAGAACTGCGTCCAAGGACCCCTGAAGGGCATGGGAGAAGTGTGCCATGATGACGGCTGAGCTACCCTGATGGAGGCCTCGAGAGAAGGCTGCATAGATTTTCCTGACAGAGTGGTCCAGTTTTTTTGACTCCTTGTCTGTGTCAGCAGAGCTGTCTGTGCGTCTGAACACAGAAGAGGTCACTAACTCCTCAGCCAAGGGATGTTCCGTGAACCCTGAGATGGACCCGATGGGCACCGCATACTTGTAGGCCAACCGGGCAGATGGCGCTGGGCAGGAGGCAGGATGCTGCCAGAGCTCCAAGGCCAGGCCATCAATGGCCTCGGCCACTGGAAAGGCCTCCGTAGGGGTATCCCCTCTTAAGAATATCTGTAAGTGGGTACTCCGCCCATTTCTGGACAGGTTCCGGGGCATCTCCATGGATTTGGAGATAAGGCAGAGAATCCCCATAAAAGATGAAGGGGGCCCTCCTCCGTCGACAGACTACCCACCAATTCATCATCCAGCGGGGGAGAGTGGAGGTCGGTGTCATCAGAATTCGAGGTACACGGATAAATCGGTCGGCCACCAAGGCCCCCCTGAATGCACCTGGGATGGTCAGGCGTAAGGGTGACTGATAACCTGCGAGGAAGACCCTGGACCGTTTGGGAATCCTTCCTAGGAGCCCCTCCCAAGGGCTGTTGTGGTGGGGGCTCCATCACTATCAGTGGAGAGACTCGTTTATGCCAAACCGGGGCAGGTTTCACTGGCTCCACGGGCGGAGGAACCATTTTTATTAGTTCCAAGGGAGCCTGCTTCGGCCTAGGAGGCGAAAGCCACGTAATGGCTGGGGTGGAAACCAAGGCAGGCTTCTACGTGGAAAGAATGAGCTGTTGCCACATCAAATCTTTGTAGCATCGATGGAGTTTCCGCCGAAGCCTCTCATCATCTGAGGAGGACAAAGATGAGCGGTGACGTCGCCTCTTTTTGGCACGTTTATGCGCCTTCCTTGGCCTATCGGTCGAGGGAATCAGAGTTCTCGCCCTCGATCGGACTGACTGAGTCACCCGGGAGACACCAAAGGAACCGGTGATTTTCCCAGATCAGGGACTGGTTCCTTGATGGGATTGCCAGCAGGCTGGGTTTCCTCACCGGGGATAAACAAGACTGGAGTCTTAAGAGAATCACTGACCTCCTTGGCCGACAACCGATCTACAGAGTCGAGAGTTATCTCAACTGCATCATCAAATCGAGACTTCAGCCACTGACCAGAAGGTAAGACCAAAAAGCCGGTGGCAGAAGCCGCAATCTCAACCGAGGTAGAGACTGGAGATTCCTGGGACCGAGATCGCTCTCGATCCCAAGAACATCTTCGCCAAGAATCTCTCTGTTCCATGCCCTTTTCATGGGACCAGGAAGTATGCAAGCCCGAAGATCCTTCACCCTTTGTTGGGACAGAAAGGCACATCTCCCGAAAGGAGCCCGAGAATGCAAAGCCCAGGTTGAGTGGAATGAAAATTGGCTGAGTGGAATGCTCCACGGCATGCGCCTCCTCTTCCTCGAAGTCCTGCATCTGTTCTAACTGCTCAGCGGACACCACAGCCTAGGAGACCGTCCACTGGGCCTCTTTGGATTTCACCGGTGGATTCAGTTTCTCGGGCCTGCCCAGCTTCAGACGTGCAAGACGATCATCGAGGACATTCAGTTGGAATGCGAGACAAAACTCGCAAGCCTGGGTGTCATGGCCGACACCCAAGCAGTAGACGCACACAGAGTGTGGGTCTGTGCTCGACATTTTCTGGCCGCACGGGCACCGGCGAAAACTGGGGGAAGATTCATTTCCCATTATCGAGAAGGAAAAGCTACAATCGTTAGCTCGGACGAGTGTAATCTTCAGCGGATCTGAAGGTTTTAGAGCCAGGGCCTACAACACGTGTTAGCAGAGAGGAGGCATCCTGCATCTTCCAGCAGAAAGGAAGATCTGGCGTCACGGGGCAGAGCAAAGGGTTATACCACCCGGTGGGTGGGAGAAGCCAGCCTAAAGACCTTTTGGCAAGAATTAAAGGGGAAAGGGACATGCCAACAAGTGTGGATAAGAACAACATATCCACATCCTTAGAACTATTCTATCTTCTTCATAGATATCTCCCTACATTGAGCCACATCATGGAATGATTTCCAAGCAGTACCAAAGCACCGAGGTAAGAAGGAAGGATCTAAGAACCCTGATTAAGCAGGACTTGCAGGACAGTAAGGCCAAATCCGGCATGGCTGCGAGAGATGATGTCCAGACTGCAGTACTTAATGAAAGTATGCACACTGCTCCAAGTGGCAGGATCACATATGTCAGCAGCAGACACATTATGAAACAAGCCACGGAAGTAGCCACCCCTCTTGTGCAGTGAGCACGGACAGGACCAGGAAAGCTGCTTACCATATGTCAGGTAACAGAAATAAATGCAGCAGGCCAACCATTTGGAAAGGTCCGGCTTCAAAATAGGAGAGCCACAAACAGCTCAGAGTATTTCCTGCAGTCCTTAGTATGATCAAGGTACCAATGCAGTGTCTGATTGGACATCACGTGTATGCAGATGATGTTCCCCACTATTATGTTGTGCTTTCTTGTCATGTACTACTTTTGTTTGCACTTTACTTCCTTTGCATACTCAGTTTTATTGTTATTGCTTGACTGTATCCTTCCCCTCACCCCCGTGTCACATCCGGAAACAAGCCTTGGCTCAGTGTGCCTTTTTTTTCCAGTTCCTGAATTTTAAATAAATAGATAATTCCATGGAAGTCGAGAAATAAACAGGAAGATTTACACTCTGATTCTGTGTTTGCTCAGAAACAATATTTTGTAGAAGATGAGGACTGGTACGCAGGGTAGCCCAATCCTTGCAGAAAACAAGAAAAGGAGGATCTGAAACGAGAGCCTGCAATTCTGTCCTGCAGAAGCCATAGCCAATAAGAACAGTGTACTCCAAGAGAGGAAGTGCAGCTCACAAACAGCAGCAAGTTTGAAGGGAGGGGTAGTAAAGGTATCTAGAACCAGATTAAAGCCCCACATCAGAACTGGACTGCAGACTGCAGGGTGCAGAGGAAGAATGCCTCTGAGGAACCTGCATGCCACATCTCCAGCTGGGTCACCATTTTGCCATCGATGAAGGCATGAAAAGCTGACACCACAGCCAAGTGGACCTTAAAGGAGGAATATCCTAGGCCTGAGTGCATAAGGGGGACAGGAGGTAGTCCATTACCAGACTGATCACGGGTAGTACATCATATTAAAAAGCATTTCTATTTTTGCAAGTAGGTGTACCAAGCAGACAGCTTCTGGGCCACCAGTAGAACCGCAGCAACTGATGGGGACACCCCAAAGCAGAAGAGCTCTATGTCCTGAGAAGCCAAACATAGCAGTGCAGGGATTAAAGATCCAGATGCATCAGAGTACCCATGTCCTGTGACAGAAGTCCCGTTTATAGAGAAAGAAAGACAGGGGGTTCCCACTGCCAACTGCTGAAGTAGCGGGAACCATATTTGTCTGGGCTAGTACGGAGCCACCAGAATCAAGGCAGCGGACTTGGCCCTTGACTTGACCAGAACCCTGTGTCTGAGTGGGAATGGGGGGAAGGTGTATAGGAATCTCTCTTTTCAGGACAGAGAGAAAGACAAAGCATCTCGCTAGATACTCCAGGCCCTGGACCGAGCGAGAAGAAGCAGAGCTGTTTTGCTTTGTATGGAGATGCAAAAAAAGGTCAATGCATGGGTGATCCAACTTTAGGAAGAGGTTATCCACAATGGAGTCCAAGAGTTCCAATTCGTGGTGAGCACCTGGGACCTGCTGAGACAATTTACAAGGGCACTGAGGGTACTGGCCAAGAAGATGGCAGACAGGAACAGTGCCAGACCCTCACTGTCTCTCTGCAGAAAGAGTACGAGTGGACCCCACCTTGACAGATGATGTAGTGCATTACTGAAACACTGACTTTATGGATCAACAGGTGGTGACCCAGAAGGAGGATGTCGAAGGCCTGCAGGCCGAGCAGAACAGCCTTCATCTCAAGAGAGTTGCTGTGCATAATCATGTCAAATGGGGACCATTGCCCCCCAAATCTGGAATGGGCCTAGATGAGCATCCCTACCCGAACCCGAGGCATCCTGTCTTGAGGCTGGAGCGGTCCAACCACCAGAGCAGGAAGTAACAGAGCGGAGGAGTCATTTCTATGAGACACTCCAGTTTCTCAGAATGCTGAGCCCAATGAGCAAGAAGGAACCATTCTGGAGTCCTCATATGCAGATACACCAGTGGAACAGTCAGAATGGCTGCAGCTACAAGGCCTATTAGTCATAAGAGGCATCTGCCTGAGACAAAGTGGTTGGAGGAGTCCATCTGACCTTGAGCAACCAACACTACAGCATGGTCCAAGGGAAGGTAAGTCTGACCCAGCTCCGTGGCCAGAACCAATCCTACGTACTGGAGATACTGGCACAGAGTGAAAACTGTCTCGTTCATTCCTAACTGTTCAAATAGTTGGCTGATGTGGATCAGTGTGCATATGATAGCCCCCTTCGAAAGAGCCTTCAGAAGATAGTAAAAGTCGTACTGGATGACACGGAGGCCCTCCCATCTGAGGGCAGCTGCAACCACCGCAAAGCATTTGGTAAAGACAAGCAGTGCAGCTGATAAACCAAAGGGCGAGACACAAAACTGATAGTGCTAGCCATGGAGCACAAACTGCAGGTATTGCCTGTGGAACTTGTAGAATTTAATATGGAGGTAAGCATCATTCATATCCAGAGCAACCATCCAATCTTCCTGCAGAAGCAGGGGGGAGGAGGGACCCTAGTAAGACCATTTGAAACCACTTGTATTCAAAAAACAGGTCGAGTCCTCGGAGGTCTAGGACAGAACACAAATCCCCAATCCCTTCTGGTATCAGAACTACCAGGAATAGCAGCCCAAGTTTGTTTCAGCAACCGGGACGGGCTCTAATGCCCTTTTGCCAAGGAGGGTTTGAACATCCACTAGCAGGAGGACAAGATGTCCAGGAAGGTATCAGGTAAGGGAGGGTGCACCGGAAGGACAGAGAGGAGTTCTTGGGCGTGTCCTCACTGAACCATCTCTATCATCCAAGCATTGGTAGTGATCTCCCTCCATTTTGGTAGGAAGAGGGAGATTTGGCCCCCACTAGGACTCCCTGCTTTGCAGAGACCAGAGTAGGGGGGAGTTAGAAGGTGCCAGGGGTGGTGGGAGAGCCACCAATTCCAGCATGACTAGTGAACCTGTCATGGGCACCAGAAGACAAACTGGCCTGAGCCACGCCCTGGACCCCTAGAGTAACCCCTGCCAGGGTGGATATACAAAGCCTAAGGGACACTGATGCCTATGTCCTTTTTCCCCATGACATAAGCCTCCTAGATTCCTTATCAGGAGGAAGGTAACTCATGTTTTGGAGCCTCGGACCCATCATGGGAGGCCAAAATAACAACTGTAATCATTCTCTGGTTGAGAAAAAATAATATAGCTTATCAGAAGGTGCAGGATATTCTTATCTGCCTTCCTCTGGACAGTAGGCAGAGCACAAAGCCTGTGCCAAGCAGCTAGAGTGGCTTCCTTCAGAGCTAAATGGACTGGAAGGGTAAGAACTGTAAAGAGTAGGGGCCAGACACCTCTAAGAAAGCAAAGATTTTTCTTAGAATAATCCTTCTCCTACACCACAAATCACAGCTTTGACTGGACCTGCCTGAGGAAAGCCTGAAAGAAGGCATCTTCACGAAGGAATCGAAGAGTGTTTTGCACACTCTCCTCACTACAGGAGGATTAAGTAGAACTGGAGCCCATCACATCTACGGGATTTAGCTCTTCTTCCATCTCTTCATACTTCTCCCCCATAGACTCTGGGTTGTATTCAAGCTCATCCTCAACGTCAACGGTCATGGGCAGTAGGTTAACAACTGAAGGGGGCTGTGAAAGAGGGGCTTTCAATGGTGCCTGGCACTGCGGCTGGCAAAGAGAACTCTTGCGTACAACAGGTCAATGACAGCAACTCACACAGCGTTGACAGTGTCGGTGACTGTGTTAGAGGCAGAAGCTTTTGAAAAACCTCAAACATCATCTGATGAACATCTGCGTGTTAACAGGCCCCAATGGGTTCGATGACCGAACCGTCAATCAGGCAGTGTCTGACGGTGGAATTTGCTGTGAATCCCCCTCATGGGGAATTACAGCCTGTGCCACATCCCAACCTTGGTGTCAGAGAGATGATGAGGGGCAGCAGAACCCTAGGCCTTGGCCCGGGTCCTTTCCTTGTCCGTGGACTTACCTCTTTTAAGAGGAGAGTGGGACCTTTCTGAAGAGGCATCCTTTTCCCTGTGCCTCCTCTTCATGTCTGCGTGGCGATAATTGTCTGCCAATTTAGCAGGCTTGTCCTTTCTCTTAGTTGAGTCAGCGGCGGATGCCATCAACTGCAGTGAATGATGGGTCAATGACAAGCCCAGAGACAGACGGAGGGGGGAAGACAACAGTAAAGCCTGCCTGTGATGCGCGCGGTTTCTCCTACATCACTCTGATATTGAAATAAAATTCTAAGGCCTTCTTGCAACGTCTCCAAGTGACCTGATTAAAGCCCTGGCAAATTCTGTAGGCCTTCATGCTGTGAGCTAGGTTCAAGCAGCAAATGCACACAGAGCGGTCCCTGTCTTTGTAGACCTTTACTTTACTGTAACAACAAAAACGGAACAACAGTTTCTTTCGAAGGCAGCATAAATGATTAAGTATTTTAAAATAACTCAGAAGTAGAAACGTTAGTAATACTTGCAAAGTCGACAACATTCTTCAGCAGCGATGGACTGACGAGTGGTTGACGGCAACAGAAAAAACTGAGGCATGAAGGGACTGCTCACGTTATATAGCAGGGGTTGAAACTGGCTCTGGCACACTAGCCAAATGTTGGTAGATTTTGCAATGGGCTAGTAAGATTTTCCTTTAACTGGCCCTGTGGGCTTGTGGTGGAGAAGGTAAAAATTTCAGTAAGTACACCAGCTGGGCCAGTGGAAAGGTCTGTGGGGCTAGTCACTAGCCCTGCTGTCTAGTGGCTGCAAAGCTTAATTCCGACCTTTGTACAGGTGATGACAATGCACACCACATGGGCAGCCTCAGCTAGCAAAATTTTCCAGGTGGTCCTGACACTTATGGCTTACAGTTCCACGATATGGCTCAATGCAGGAAGTTATCCTCAAAGAGCACATATTACAAACAGTTCATATTCCAGACCCAGCCAGGCCAAACTTCATACTGCAGCTGCTGGTTTCAGTATTGCACATAGCTACTGTGATGTCATCAGCATCGTGCAAGTTGCTCTCTGATTGGTTCAATATTCCATTGTGATGTACCAAACTTTGCAACAGTATCAGTTTTATTCTGCTGCATTTCTCTCCGCACCTGTTGTAGGGAACTGTAATTTGAAAGAAATAACACAATCCAAGTAAGCAGTAATGCATGACAGAGGAGGGCTTTACTAGGGAATTAATGCCCATTTCTTTTTGGGGGTGGGTGCACGAGGCGAAAGGCAGAATGCCTCCAACCACCAATTGGGCACTACTTCTCTAGTACAGCCCGACTGAGTGCATTAATGCGCTTGTAACATGGCAAGCGCTACAAAAATTGATATTACACAATGGTGTTTGGAAAGACACACAGAGAGATGCACGTTCTACTGGTTCCAATTTTTTTTTTTTATGTTCACCGCTGGTTTTTCACACAGGCAATATTGTTTAATATTGTGGCTGCTACATACTGTTGGATCAGTGAAACATACGAAATATGGAGCAGTACCACACTATAATACATGATACTTCACTACATTTCACAACAAAGTACTCTTGCTATCGAAAATGTCTTCATAATTTGCACGTTTCAGCGCTACTTCAGGCGAGTGAAATTGTGGGCCGACTTATTAACATACAGAGGTCCAACATTGCCGATCGCTAAAAAACACAAGTGAATGTATTCACAAACGAAAAAACAAGGCATTTCTTAAAGAGAGGACACAATTAAAATGTTGTCGTCCTGGAGACCTGCACTTCTTATAGACAGGTACTTTTTACTGGTTCTGAGCTACTTCTACGATTCCTGATATGCTGGGATACAACAGTGACCGGTGCGTGGGTGGAAAGGTAACTAACTAGTGCAAGCTGCTCAGCTGGCAGTTGCAATGTAGAAATTTCAAGTACTGCAAAATGAAGCGAGCATTACTAGGGAATTAATGCCAACTTCATTTTGCATCACAAGTTGTCTTTTCACCTATTGGGATGCTGTATTTTACTATAAGAAAGTTTGCCAAGCTACAACTGGGAATAGAACCCAGGGATACAGTGCTCCATCTGCTGCACTATTCAGCCGAACGGCTAGCCTGAACTACACACAGTTGCGTTCTTTCTTAGAATGACAAATTTTGCAGCTGGTAACCATCTGAACAGTTAGGAACTGTCTGTGCAGTTCTATAGACACTGTTAGAGCATTAGCAGCACAAATTCTAAAGAAATATAAATAATGTGGCCTAACTGGGGATTGAACCCAGGCCTCAAAGATAATACCCCAGTGCTCTACCAGCTACACTATCAGCCCAAATGGATGGAGCCTTCAATCACAGCCAAAGACTACTACTACACTAATATATTAGAAAAGTTACAAAATACATATTTTTTCTAAGACCACACCCCTTCAATGTGTAGTTCTTTTTTATCTTTATTTTTTCGTGATTGCTAAAATGTTTGCCATCCATGTTATAAACACAATGACACATTTCAGGGTGTGCAGCAGTAAAAAATACAGGCACATCTTTGTAGACTGTAGGCGATTATTAGCACCTTATGCCCAAAAGAGTTACACAGCATACCAGCTGTAGGGACCAGCTCAGCAGGGAAACGCCTGTGGGGGCACAATTGTAAAGAGCCCTTCTCCTAGATATTTCTCCAGGGTTTTAGCCTGTCGACGCCATGACTGACCCACCTGCCCCAGCCACCCCCGCCCAAGCTCGGCGCTTTAATTTATGGACCACCTCATCATGCGACTTCCGGTCTGTCCAAATTTGCGACTTCCGGTCTGTCCAAATTCTAACTCCCCACTTTTCCATTTGCAGCTTATCCTGGCTGCCCACTAGAGGGAGTTTCCTGCACACTACTCCCTCAGCCTAGCCTCTCCATCCTTCCTACCGGACTCTGCTCCTCCTTGGCTACTCTATCTGACCTGACACTCCCCTCCCCTCTCCCTCTCTCAACTACTGCCCAAACCCCTCCCAACATTACAAGTCCTGCCCCCCCTTACCACACATCTCTCCCCTCCCACCAGTGGCCACTAGGAGTCACTGTTGCACACCCATTTCCAGCTCTGGACACACGCCCAGCGACCCCAACCAGCAGCCCAACAGGCCCTCAGACTAGGCACTGAGCCCCCCTCCCTTACCGGGTTTCGAACTGGCCACCCTCTGCACCAAAGTCCGTAGCTCTGCCTCTGCACCAACGAGGCAGCAACACATCTGGGAAGCTACCTGCCACTCTTCTAACCGTGCCAAAGCCTCCTATCTCCACACACTACTGGGAGACAAACATACACGTATAGTCTGGCCACAATGATATTAATGGTACTGGCCATCCCCCACGGGATCTCACCTACCCACCACTACCCCCAACCACATCCCCCTGCCACTCTGGACAGACACCACCTCCCCCACACATCCACCACCCACAGCTAATCGCTCATCCCCTGTCCCCCAACACCCCTGCTTCCCCTCTTCCTTGCCACACCACGCTGTGCTCCCTGCCCATCCCTTGCAGCTTCCTCACCAGGTCTACCCCCTCACGTATCAATACCAGCTCCAAACAGCACCTGGCTTTACTAAGGGTGTTCTTGCTACTACTCCTCCTATCTGGGAACATACACCCAAACCCTGGCCCCATGCCACCAAATCCCACCCAACTGCCAACAGCAGCCGGCCTACGTATAGGGTTTATGAACATCTGCAGCCTGCTGAAAAAATCAGCACCACTCTAATGCTGGGTTATCCAGCACCAGCCCGACATACTAGCCTTAGTAGAAACCTGGCTCTCAAAATCAACCCCCGACTCCTTCAATAACCTCCCTGGTTACACACTTTTCAGAGAGGACCGAATAGGCAAGAGCGGAAGTGGGTGTGCATTCTATATGTGCGACACTCTGATTGGCCATGATCTCCCAGTGCCCAAACTCGGGCACGGGGCACAAGCCCTCTCGCTCAAAATCACCCCAGAGCCTGCCAGGGGCCCAGTGTTCCTCACTGTTGCCTATGTTCCTTCCCGTAACCAAACCCCAACCATTCTCTCGCTCACTGACTACCTCGCCAGCCTACCCCAGAAGACTGAACAGATCCTGCTTGGGGACCTAAACATCAACTGGCTTGCCAGTACAGCTGCCCAAACCAGGGACTCCTTCACTGCCCTGAATATGTTTCAGCTCGTCGCCCAACCGACCAGGCACAACCCCACTAGCGGAACTAGCACCATCCTGGACGTCACCATCACCAACTGCCCCAACAAAGTCTTGGACACAAAAATCCTCCCAGACTCTCTCAGAGACCACTCCCCGGTCCTGTTCACATGGTCTGCCTGGACCCAAAAAAACCCAGACACAGGACCACCTTTCATTGATGCCTCTGCCCCGGCAACTTCGAGAAGCTCAAGCAGTTCCTTGCCCAGATAAACTGGCCACCCATCCCCCATGCTGCCAGCATTGACACTGCACTAGAGTTCTTCACCAGCTCCTTTAACAAGGCATGTGATCGCTTGGCCCCCCTCACCAAAACCCATACCAGGAAGCAAAATGCACCTTGGGTTACTCCATCAATTATCCAACAACTAAAGCACAGGGACAACCTTTGGCACAGAGTTATCAAGTCTGGTAAGAAGGCTGACAGACAAGCATACAATGCCGAGCGCAATAAAGGCACGTGGGCCATCCGCGTGGCCAAAGCTGAACACTACTGAACCTCACTTGTCTAGTAAGAAGGCTGACAGACAAGCATACAATGCCGAGCGCAATAAAGGCACGTGGGCCATCCGCGTGGCCAAAGCTGAACACTACTGAACCTCACTTGCCTCTTCCTGGGGGACTGCCCAAAAATTCTGGGATAACATCAAAGAACTTAATGGCAAGTCCCGATCCCCCCCAAACCCACTCGCTATCAACGACACCATCTCCTCTGACCCCCATGGTATCGCAGGCTGCCTGAACACTGTGTTCTCTGACCTCAGCGCAGTCCTCCCCAATGGCTTCTTTGACCCCGCCCTCCCAACCTCCATCAACCCTTCTCCCTGTGCACGATAACCCCACATGAAGCCAGACTGTACTTAGCTAAGGCCCTGAATGGCACCGGCCCGTGCAACGACCAACTGGACACCCGGCTCCTTCCGCTAGTACTGGACATCGTCCTTCTCCCACTCACTGATCTTCTTAATTGCTCGCTATGTCTGGGCCAGTTTCCCTTGCCTGGAAAACAGCAGTCATCACGCCCATACTCAAAGATGGTGACTGCACCTCCCAAGTAATTACAGGCCAATCTCCATACTCCCCCGTCAAAAGCACTGGAAAAAATAGTGGAAGTGCAGCTCACAGAATACCTAAACAAGCATGACATAATGTGGAAAGAGCAACATGGGTTCCGAGCTAGGGACAGCACTACAACTGCCCTATCAGAATTCTCCAATTTCATCCACTCTGCCTTGGACTCCCACAACCTTGCTGGAGCGGTGTACATCGACCTCTCCAAGGCCTTTGACACGGTCTCCCATCCCCTCTCGCCTGACTCCCTCTACCAATTACGCCTCACAGCTACCCGTCCTCTAGGTCCCACTGTGTTCAAATCCACAGCACACTGTCCAACACACTGCCTGTCCACTCTGAAATCCCCCAGGGCTCCGTCCTGGGCCCTCTCATTTTCAGCCTCTATCTCACTGCACTTCCCAATGCCTGTTCTGCACGGGTGCTGCTCTATGAGGATGATGCGGTCATCCTGGCACTGCGTCAAAACCCAGCGGCCCTACAAGCCACGCTCCAGAACTCCTTCACCCAAATACAGCAATGGTTCTCTGACCACAGGTTAATTATTAACCTAAAGAAACAAAAGCCATGCTCTTCGCCCACCATCAGAGCAAAGTTAGAAACTCCACGCTCCACATACTGCCCAGTACAAAACACCCCCTGGAGCAAGTAGCCTCATACAAATACCTGGGCATTACTTTCGACTCTGCTCTCACCTTCCACTCCCACATCAACACACTCTACTCTGCCATAAACTCACGAATAGGTTTACTCCACCAGCACATGGAGTGCCTCCCCCCGATGCTCTCCGGCTAGCTATGACCTCCTCAGTCCTGTCCCTAGTAGACTATACTCCTGATATATGCAGCAGCCGACAAAACTGCTCTGAATAAAATCCACCTATCTGTTAACAAGGCATGCAGGCTTCTGACCGGTGCGGACAGGCGTACCCACACTTGCACACTCTACTCCTCCACCAACATGCTCAACCTGAATGAGAGGATCCACTATCAGATTATTCTCCTGTCCAAGAAAATTCTTTTAGGGCTCACCCCACCCCCCCAGGTTGGCCTCCAACGTGTATCCACTACCATCCCCACATGCAGAACCTGTAAGATCACCTTCCTGATACCTAGAGCCAGGATATCACTTGCTCAAAGATCCTTTTACTACAGGGCCTCGTCCTGGTTTAACTCCCTCCCAGACACCATCACTAACCTCCCCAAAATAGGTGTGTTCAAATTTGCCCTCCGGAACCACCTGCTCACTGCGCAGCACTGCAGCTGTGCGTAACCAGGCCTGTACTCCTCTTCCCATACAAACACGGATTGGTGGCCTGCCACTACATTACAATCTTATTGACAATGCCCCTCGGGCCACAGATTACTAGCCCCCCCCCCCAGTCACCTACTCTCTGGTTGCACTAACCACCATCTAGCAACATCATTGTATAGGCCAATGTTATTACCCACCTGTAAAATAAATGAATGCCACAGAATACTGGCTGTAGGCATAAAGCTCTACTCTGGCCTGGCTCTGAACTATGTAATAAATATTCTGCTGCAGCTCCTCTGTTGTTAATCACCACGCCACAGTGAATTCTTGTACCTCCTGTAAATACCTGCCTATCTGTGAAATTTGAAACTCAGGTACCTCTGTAACTATGTGCCTGCCTTGAACTATGTGCTTAAGTGTCTAATCTGAGAACCTTGTACATCCTGTAACTATCTGCCTGTCTGCGAAATTTGAGACTCATTTAACTATGTGATCACTTGTTAACCTGTGTACCTGTTTACGTCTGTGTCTAACTTTGACGATGAACCTTTGGGAACAAGTCTTTGACTCAAAGGGTTGTAATTCTGATTATACAAATAAATAAATAAAACCTTAAGGTGTGTGTATATTTCTTTATAACTGCACACCATGTTGTGTTATCGCTTACTTGAGCCACCTCAACTGCGTTCCCAATGGTGATTTAACAGATACTGAAAGTGGATGATAATATACGACACGAAACAGAACTTCATGGATATGTTACTAAATGAAAGTAATACAGCTGGGTAATTCAGACCCCATGCTGTCCTAGTTCAAGCATCTGTTTTCGGAAAAGGCTGTCAACTATACTTCAGTGTGCGTAAAATCAAAACCTACAAGCTCAACATCACCCAGTTGGATGTTACCTTAGGTTTCCATAGAGGCAGAACTTTCCAGTTCTACTCATAAAAAAGTTTAATACATAACAACTAAAGACTAAAATTCTGAAACTTTCCGTACGACGTAAAGGCACATTACCTGTCGAACAATGCTCTGCACAAGTTTATCCATCGTAAATGCTACATAAGCACGGATCGTAAACATTTCCCTCAGTGCATCTTCATACTGAGGAGGCTCCATGTTCCCATCTAGAAGGTTCCGGACCATGTCCAGGAATGCTGGGTAATAATCTTCTACTCCGATGTCCACTGTGAACAAATACAAACACAGATGGTTTGTTTTACGGGGTAGCATGGCAACAAAAGGCAATGGAATTCGAATGAAAACCAGTAAAATGAGCACCTTAAAAAGCAAAGCCACTCATATCCCTTTACGGCAACATTTTGGTTTCAGAAATGAATCAGCAGCCTAGCAATGCTCTGTCAAACCAACAGCACTGTACAGCATTACTTCCTTTTCAGGTGGGGACTTTAGTTACTGTGGATGCCTTGACAGGGCACTGCGCTTAGCCCAAGGATTTACTGTAAAATTTTGACATAACGAAATTATATATTTTTCTGAACGAGACGTTCCAGCAAATGACAATGTGAAAAGAACTGGCTCTATCAGATTAAATACACCAGCCTTGGGGGCAAGGATAAAGTTCCATGACAACCTGATTTTAGTACAATATCTACACAGAACAAAAGGAACAAGGTCTGAATTTCCCATCATATCAACTCTTCCTTTTTTTTTCTTTTTCTTTTTTTTTTTAACTAAAAATGATGTTTACGGGGGTGGGAGGGCTGAAGCAATTCCTTGAGAAGAACTTAGGATGGTCAGATATGTTAAAAATGACAGCCAGTGGCTTACTGGAGCTGGCTGCCACTGCTGCACACCTTACAACAGTGGCACTGGACTCCAATACCACAATACACATCAGTTTTTTTGGTGACATGAGAAAGTTATATTTTACAGAGAGGGTGGTAGAACCTTGGAAGAATCAGCCAGCTGATGTGGTGGGCACCAAAACTATCGATCGTTTCAAACACGGCTGGGACAGAGTGAAGGGCTTAGTGACTCATTACGCAGGGTGAAAGTGGTAGGGCAGTGAGTATGGGGTGGATGTCGTGAGTTAGAAGCCTGTATGCACAAGCTTAGGGTCTGTTACAGTTTAATGGGCAGAATGAACATTCCAATGGTCTTTTTCTGCCATCCCTGTCTTGCTTCCTATGTCTATGTATGCTTCTATTTTATGTCTTCTAGTCATTTGTTTAATTGCCTCCACAGCACATCGGCGTACCTGGAAGACAAGAAAGTGCAATGGGGGTCCTGATCGCAGAAGTGCTATGCCTTACAGGAAACTAAGCTAGATCTGTGACGTAAACAGTGGCTGGGTATTTCAATATGGATTTCGGGGGGGATACAGCAGCATTAGGTCAGTGTTCCTCTAAGAATTATTTTTAACCCCATCCACGTGGAAGCAATTCAATCAGTATCCAAATACTGTACCCGGCAACTATTGTTAAATTCACAACACTGGCAGGACCCAAGTCACTAACTAGATTAATTTTCCATGAAGCACACTGCCTCCTTGATCGGGACCTGCACAGTGCCGTCTTCCGTGCTTGCCGATTTCGCATGGAGCCAATAAAATGAGGGTACCGAAGGTAGTGTTTCCTTGTTGGGAAAGGAAAGGACCGTTCTAAAGAATCGTCGACAGGAGCCTGTGATAAAGGCTTGATCGGGTCAAGCGTAATCTCAGCTGGTTCGGCTGTTTCGTCGGTCTCTGTGCCTTGGCCCGACGGAAGGTCTGTAAAGCCGGCGGTCAAGGATGCGATCTCGACCGAGGTCAAGACCGCGTGTTCCTGGGACTCGGACCTCTCTCTCTCGGTCCCAGGAGCATCATCTTTGGGAGGAACAAGACTTAGGGTCATTATCCTCTTCTGAGAGTGGGAGGAGTGCGAGCCCGTGGGCGCCTCACCCCTGGTGGGGAGAGACTAGCACAACTCCCTAAAGGAGCCCATGAAAGTCGAGCAGAGGTTTAGTGGAACAAAGAAGCTTTGAGTGGCCGAAGCTTGAGCCGCTTCCTCCTCGAATGCCTTCATCTGCTCCAACTGCTCGGCAGATCCCGCGGCCACGGAAACTGACCACCTCGCCTCTTTAGATTTCACCGGTGGGTTCCTTTTCTCCGGTCTCCCCAGCTTAAGGCACGCCTTGCGGTTGTCCAGAACGTTGGGATGGAAGGCCAAACAAAATGCGCACAACGAGGTGTCATGTCCAATGCCGAGGCAGTACACGCATGTTAGGTGGGGATCGGTGCGCGACATCTTCTGGCCGCAGGTACACCGGTGAAATCCAGGGGACGATTTGTCTTCCATATCCGAATCGGAATCAATAACTCTGACGAGTTCAATAGCAAGTTGCAGTAAAATCGACGTTGTGAAGCCAGGGCCTACGAAATACTAGAGTAGCACGAGGGACCTGAATCTTCCAGCAGAAAGGAAGATCTGGCGTCATGGGGCGGAGCCGAGGTATTTACCACCCGGGTGGGTGGGAGGAGCCAGCTTGAAGACTTTTGGCAAGTTTTAAAGGGGAAAGGGACATGCCAGAGAGTGTGGATGAACAACATATCCACGCTCCTAGAAAAGAAAATTCTTAGAAAAAAATCACTTTACCAAAGCTAACTTTAGAACAAGCCCAGACCTTGGAAAGGCCCTTTGCTCAAACAGAGATAGAAATGGTAATTAAAGACCTGAAACACAATAAATCGCCTGGTCCAGATGGCTTTATTGCCAAATTATATCCTAAGTTTCAGGCTAATTTAGCCCCTAACCTTGTTCAGGTTTGTAACGACTGCCAAGACCCGGACAAAATTCCAGACAGCTGGGGCAGTACGCTGATTTCAGCATTACCTAAACCAGGTAAGGATGTCTCTACCAGTGGGGGATTTAGATCTATCTCACTACTAAGCCAAGATGTTAAGATTTTCGTCAAAGTTATCACTAACCGCCTCCAGAACATAATCCCAAAGTTGGTCCACCTGGATCAATCTGGTCTTATACCAGGCACACATCTACATAACATTGGAAGACTTGTAACTACAATGACCGGTGCCCGCAATGACCCCTTGGTGAACCAGAGGGTTGTTGTGGCACTGGACACAGAGAAAGCATTTGATCACCTTAGTTAGGCCTTTCTTGACGCCACCTTAAGCAAATTCAACTTTGGAGACATATTCCGCTCTTGGATTAGGGCTTTATATTCTAAACCCACAGCTCAAGTCCGACTTAATGGCACTATATCTAATTTCTTCTAAATTCAGAGGGGTATGCAACCGGGATGCTCTCTATCACCCCTCCTGTTTGCTGTTAATATGGAGCCACTGGCTAAAACCTTTAGGACGAGTAAAGAGATCGAAGGCGTCCAAGTTGGGGCAGTTGAAAATCGCATGTCTTTATATGCAGATGATACCATTCTTTACTTACAGAACACAACTGAAACACTCCCATAGGCAATAGCTTTCTCGCACAAATATGAAGAGACATCCAGATTCAAAATAAATGAATCAAAATCTGAAATTATGTTGATAATTGGTAACGTGACCTTGGAGCTTAAAAGCTGTACCAGACTAAAATGGACCATCAAGGGCTTTAGATATCTGGAAGAGCAAATCACTTGAGACCCAAGTAAACGTTTTTGAGCAGACTACTGGAAAAAATTTGGCAGGACTATGACAGATGGGCCGCCTTGTCGCTATCACTAATAGGCCGCACGGAAACTATTAGAATTAATTTCTCCATCTACTCTTCTTATTCAGGGCCCTACCTATACGCCTGCCCAGATCATTTTGGAGATCAGTGCATAAACTGCTCCCCAAGTTTGTGTGGGGTAGAAAAGGCCCTGGCTGAAGTGGAGTGTAATGACCTTAAAGAAGGGAAAGGGGGATCTGGGGATACAGGACCTAAAAACTTATTACCAAGTGGCTCAGCTCCAACACACAGTACCAACTTAAAACAGGAACAAGGCTTGTCATGGGTGGCGATGGAGTGGGCTAGTCTGGGGCAAGAAATGTTGGAAGACTTATCTGTTCAACAAACGGGAGGTAAAGGCAAACAACACTTTGCCTAACCCTTGGGCAAAAACCCTCCTTCTTACGTGGAAGGAAACACTGAAGAACTTGAGGATTCGTAATATTAGTAAATTAACTAGTATCAGGACCTGTAGAGACTTTGCTCCAGGTACAACACAGTGTATGCCAGGTGGGAGCAACGAGGGTTGGTTAAGGTAGGGCAGTTTCTCACAGGAAACGCAATGAAAAGCTACCAACGGTTACAAGGTGAATGTGGTTTGCATCAGAAATGACTTTTATTGCTACCTTCATGTGAGACATTACTGGGAGATGCCACTGGGCATCCATTAATAACATTTTGTTCGGGAGCGGCAGAGGGGGAGAATGAAGGAAAATTAACTTCCAAACTCACTGGGTGTGTAAGGAGGATAATTCTCAACCCAAGTAAGATATTCAGCTTAAATGGGAAATGTAATGGGGGGGGGTCTCTCCCTGATAAAGTTTGGAACCAGATTTGGAAACAATCCAACAAGATGATGGCTTCGCCATCATGGCATGAATTTCTGGTAGCAGGCAAGTACAACGTTTTTCTGAACACCTGTGATTAAAAGTATTATGGCAGCCACCCCACTGATGTCTGTCAGAGTGGGTGCAGCCAAGCAGGGACTCAAACACATTTTTTTTGAGCTGACCAACAATTCGAAGTTTTTGGACTGTTGCTAGGCAGGCAATGACTACTATATTACAGATTCAAATACTGGACGACTGTGATACATTGGTGTTCGGAAGATTCCCAATAGGGGTTGGCAGCCCAGGAAAGAAAAAAAGTTGTTTAACATGCTAATAACAGCAGCAGCTAAAACCATTACAAGGAAATGTCCTTCAGACCAACTTCCGGATGAGTCTCAATGGCTAGCTTGCCGTTTACAAATTAAGGAAATTAAGAGACTTACTGGCCACCTTTGTTTGCAGAAAGGGAAATTCACGGAAAGGTCACTGCCCTTTAACAAATATTTAAGTGATAAATAAGGTGTACCGATCTTAGAAATTCTGGCAAGAGATGCCTAATTTGGATCCTGGTGGGCCAGGCCGGCTCCAGCCTGGTGATCCAGTAGAACAAGGAATGCACACAGGATGATCCCTTGTTTCAGGAGTATGGGATGCAACAATTTTATTGCCCAGATGCATGCATATATAATACTGGCTCAGTATGGCTTAGATGGTATCACAGGATTGCTCCTTTGGGAGAGGGGATAATTTGGGCGTTTCGTTATATTGTGTTATAAAATTGTTGATGGTATTAGATTAAACCTAAGGTTTCTAACTTTAGTCAATGTTCATGTACAGTGTCATGATTTTTATCTTTGATACTCTCGTCTAAGTGATTGTTCATGTTGTCCAATTCCTGTATCTGTGTTGATATAAGCATTGTAATTAAAAAAAAAAAAAGTGCTTCATTCTGGCAGGTGGCACCGCAATCAAGGCACTACCCAGACAAGGGCACTTAAAAATCAAGACTGTAGTAACACAAATAAATAATTAGAAATGTGTTTTAGAGAGTGTATTTAAACTCACTGGGTTCCTTTAACCGTAACCGGGTGGCCGGGTGATCATTTTTGTCCCGTTTAATTCCCAGCACATCCCTCTCCCATTCCCTCTCTCGGTTATCCTCCTCAATCTGCTTTTCTGCTTGGTTGTAGATCCGCAAGAGGCGTGCACACAAGATCTGGTGCAGCCTTACAAAGATGTACCAGTTGTTGTTGACAAAGAACAGGTTGTACACTTCGTCCATGCCTCGCAGCTTCTGAGCGGCCGTATTGCTGAACATCAGCTTCAATTTAGATGGGCTGCCGCCGACACCATTGTGCTTCTTTACTGTCCCACCATTTTCATCAATGTCCATCTCCTCCTCCTCTTCCTCCTCCACATCAGACAGTTCACCTCGCAGCGCAAACAATAAGTCTTGGAGAAAATGGTAAATGATTTGTTTAATTTTGTACTTGTCCTCTTTCTGGATTCCAGTCTGGCGCTTCACATGGTGGATAATGAGAGATGCAGCATCTTCCAGGATCTGCTTGTCGTCATATGTCAGTGTCAAATGGGGTCCGAGTGGTACGCTGGAATTATCTTCTGAAGCTTGTTCTTGCCGCTAAAACAAACAAAAAAAGGATTAACAAATAAAAGGAGTGAAATGCAGCAGAAACCAGAAGCTGCCATCTATCCAAGCATACAGCCAAACTATCTTCTGCTACAGTGTGTTGCGTTCATGTTACTGTTGGCCAGGCTGCCAAGAAGTCATCCCCATAAGTGGAACAACGTGCAGGATGACTAGCTAAACTGCATTCATACTTCACGGCTTGACTATTTCAACAGTGTTACAGAATGCACTTTCTAGAGCATGCTTCAAGCAGCATTCCTGCATCAGCCTAATAAGAGAACTGTTTCATTTGGGCCACAAATGGCCAGCGGGTAGCGCACTGCACTCACTCGCCAGCGACCCGTGTTGGGGAGTAAGCTAGAGAAGCTGGCAGGGCGGCCCAGGGCTGGTGGACGGTGCTGCCGCTATGCAGCGTTTCCAGCCAGGGGTGGGATGGGTATTGTGTTTCACCGCTTCAGCAACCCCCTGCGGTTAGAATGGGGAGCTATCTCTCTGCAGGGGGCACTGAGCATATCAAGGCTGAAACGGGGCTGCCCACGATGCCCAGGAGGTGGATGAGGAGAAAACAGCGATTGTGCAGAACATTGGACCACTGCCATTAGCGTAGCACAAAGCTATGAATACAGTACAATTAATGCTATACTGTAGCAGCGCTTCGCTACTTTCGTTGCGTGCTTCCTGTTGATTTTGGTTTCGTCAGTTTATTTGAGTTTGGGGGGGCGCTCTGGCCCACACAAACACCATTTTTTTAACATGGAGGGTGTGTCGGGGGTGAAGCTCCCAAACTCAAATAAACTAATAAAAAAAAAACCTACAGGCTACGCTACTTTCGTTGCATGGTTCCTGTTGATTTCAGTTTTGTCCATTTATTTGAGTTGGGAAGCTCTGCCCCCACCTCATGTTTTTTTTTAAACATGGCGGGGAGGTGAGGCCCCCAGCTCAAATAAACGAATAAATAAAAAAAAAACAAAAAAAACTACAGGCTACACTACTTTCATAGCGTGCTTCCTACTGATTTTGGTTTTGTTAGTTTATTTGAGTTGGGAGGCTCTGCCCCCCACCCCTATTTTTTTTTTTTTTTTTTTTTTAACACAGGGAGTGTGGGGGGTGAAGCCCTCCCCAATTCAAATAAACTAATGGCCCTGTCACGGAGGGGATAAGCCTGCCAGGTAAGCCCTGGGAACGGTGGGTGTCAGGACTGGGGGAGCGGTTTTGGACCGATGAGGGTCCGGCACTGATTGATGAACTTAAGAATGCTGGGTCCAAAAGACACTAATAAAAGATTGTTTTTCTGCATTATGAAAATAAAACAACTCAAAAATCAGTCATGAATCTAGGGCTCCCACAGTCTTTTGATCAAACAGGTTTTCCTAATGCAAGTTTTATTACTGATAAATGCAGTTTATCAGAAAATGCTTAAGTGTGATGTATAACTTAAAGGCACAGAGCGGACCGAGAGGTGTATTCTCCAATTCTGGCAATACTGACCACACTACAGGGCAGTCATCCCATACTACATGAACAACAATAATGGCAACATTCTGGACTCGCTAACTGAAAGTAGCAGGTTTGGACTGTAATGAAGGAAAAAGGGAGCTTTATTTAGAAATCTGCAAAATTTCCATATATTCAGATAATCCCAAGATACATACTGACACTGGAAAAGATTAATAAACTTTAATTCATGGGGCTCAATTTTCAAAGCCCTGTGAAAGCCACATGTCCCTGGCATGCTGACCGTTTGGCGCAGAGGGCTTGCGGAATTCTCCCGGCCGGCGATAGAGATTTTCAATCCCCAGCGCCAAATGCTGCAGGTTAGACCACCTATTTTCTGGCCTAACTTGCGCCATCTGGGGGACCCTTTTTTATCTTTGGCACAAGCGGACATAAATTGAGGAACCTGTCGCAACTGCGCCCGATGTACTAAAATCAGGGCAGCTGCATCAAAACCGGGTCTGACGAAGGGCTTGATGAAATCCCTGCATCACCCTCTGAAAAACAGAGCCCATTACCTCCAACAGCTCCATGTGAAGTCCGAACCACCCATTGCTTAAACTGATACAAAACAGCCGCACGGGAAACTACATTCAAAATTTACAAAACGTATGTTGTGCACAGTGTTTTTATTTGTCCATGCAGTCCTAGCGTGTCCTACCCTTTGCTTGCTGTTGCTACTTTTTCTAAAACGTATAACTTATTTTATGGCCCCTGGGCATCTCCATGCTTGGCTTTTTTTTAAATAATCTTTCTTTTTTCTTCACAGTGAGTGCCCCTTGATAGTACTGGTGCTAGGAGGAGTTGTGGGTAGATGGAGGACCTTCTCCGGCACTACAAAATCAGGAGCCCAGAAATCAGCTTCTGGGCACCAGATAAGGGATACATACCCCAACTACAGATTTGGCAGCTATAGTGCTGAACCTTAAAGGTGTGTCGACAGAGGGTTACCTATACTCGAGGAACCAGAAGTCCAGTATTGCGGCAACAGCATCAGCAAGCATGCAGTCATGCTCATCTGTTGCATCAGCCATGGACGCAGGGAAGACGCCTAAGTATACTAATAAAATTGCTCCATACTGCAAGGTACATCTTTCTACTAACCTTCTCTGTTCAAGAAGGGAGCAGGTACTGCTAGATGCCTTCCAGGACAGCTTCCTGCTGCAAATGGTCAGTGAACCAACCAGGTTAGGAAATATCCTTGACCTTGTGCTGGCAAATGGGGACTTTGTGAGAGAACTTACAGTGGAGGAACCGCTGTCAGGGAGTGACCACCGCTTAGTATGGCTCACACTGGATACGGGCAAGGAAGGAGTGGAATCTGGCACAATAGTGCTGGACTTCAGGAGGGCCGACTTTGGGAGGATGGGGGAAGTGGTAAAAGGGTACCTGGCCAGAATTCAATCTAGTATGGACACTAACCAGAGGTGGGAGCTCATAAAGCTGGGGATAGTGGAGGCAACCAAAACCTGCTGCAAAGCCCAGAGCAAGAAGGCTAGGGCTAAGAAACTGATCTGGTTAAGCAAGGAGGTCATGGAAAAGGTAAGGAGGAAAAGAGCTGCCTTTAGGAAGTACAAGAAAACAGGAAGGGAGGAGTACTTGACAGAATCAAAGGAGGTGACAAGGGCAGTAAGGGGAGCCAAAGCATCTACGGAACTCAGGCTGGCATAAGGCATTAAGAAGGGGGAGAAGGACTTCTTTAAGTACATCAGGGAGAAAAAGAGCTGTAAGGACCACATAGTAAGGATTAGGAAGGAGGGGGATTGGGTGGAAGTAGGGTGCGATAAGGCGGAAGCACTAAATGAGTACTTCTGCTCAGTATTTACTGAAGAGAAGAGGGGGGTGACACCCAAGGTGGGAGAAATGGCAGCGGGAAGTGGTGACAGATGGGGAAATCATGGAGAGCAGAGTTTGAGAGGGTTTGAAGGCACTGAGGGTGGACAAGGCGCCAGGCCCAGATGGCATCCACCCAGGGTACTGAAGGAGCTGGCAGAGGTCCTGCAGGACTTTGGCAGACCTATTTAATGCCTCACTACATTCGGGTGTGTACCTCAGGACTGGAGGATGGCTCACGTGGTGCCCCTCCACAAGAGTGGTACCAAGGATGAACCGGGAAACTACAGACCAGTGAGCCTCACATCCATTGTGGGTAAGCTAATGGAGACTATCCTGAAGGAGAGGCTGGTGGCCCTCTTAGAGGCCAAAGGACTACAGGACAGCAGACAGCATGGCTTCATACGTGGCAGATCCTGCCAAACCAACCTGGTCGAGTTCTATGACTGGGTAACTAGCAACTGGACAGGGGCCATGTAGTGGATGTCCTGTATCTGGACTTCAGTAAGGTATTTGACTCAGTGCCACATGGAAGGCTGGGAAGAGTTAGTAGGCACAGGGCGGGTGCAAAGCTGGTGAGATGGTGGGAAACTGGATGCAGGGAGGCAACAGAGGGGTGGTGGGTGGGAGCTCTCACACCCAAGGGTAGTGACGAGTGGTGTTCCACAGGGCTCAGTGTTGGGACCAGTGTTGTTTGGGATATTCACTGCAGCCATATCATGGGACATCAAGAGCAAGATCAGTCTGTTTGCTGATGATACCAAGGTAGGAGCAGTGGTGGATGACCTAGGGGGATGGCAGGGGTTGCAGGATGATCTGGCAAAGCTTGAAGCCTGGTCAGACACCTGGCAACTGGGCTTTAATGCCAAAAAGTGCAAGGTGCTGCATTTTGGGATGAAGAACCCAAGGAGGAGTTACCAGCAAGAGGGAGTGCAGTTAGCCCAGACAGAGGAGGAGAAGGATCTGGGTGTGCTCATTACAGGGTCAATGAACAACTCGGCACAATGTAGGAAGGCAGCTGCAAAGGCCAACAAAATGCTGGGTTGTATTGCAAGGGGTATATCCTCGAGGAGGGAGGAGGTGATTCTGCCACTGTATAGGTCATTAGTTAGACCACACCTGGAGTACTGCGTGCAGTACTGGCGTCCGTATCTGAAGAGGGACATTAAATTACTGGAGGGGGTGCAGCGCAGAGCGACAAAGATGATCAAGGGGCTGGGGGACTTATCATACGAGAGGAGGTTGAAGGAGTTGAACATGTACTCACTGGAGGAGAGGAGAGACAGGGGTGACATGATTGAAACCTTTAAATACATGAAAGGAATAAACAAGACGGGTTACAGAGGGCTGTTCAAAGTAAGGGAGGAGGCCATCAGGGGCCATGATAAGAGACTGAGCGAGGAAGGTTCAGGAGGGAGATGGGGAGACACTTTTTTACAGAGAGGGTGGTGGCTGGGTGGAATGCGTTACCTGCTGAAGTGGTATGCAGTAGAACAGTGGACTGCTTCAAACGAGGATGGGACAGGACAAGGGGGAGGGTTAATGAAGGGGAAGGGTGGAAGGGAGGGGCAGCTGCAGAATAAGGGGTGCTAGCTGCACATTCGAGCAGACTTGATAGACCTCTAGGCCTTTATCTGCTGGCAAATTTCATATGTTCGTATTAAAATGACTTTTGGAGTACAGACAAACACAACTAGCATCGGGGGAAAAACCATTATGGCAGGTCGTATCCCAGTGTACAATTGTACATCATGTGGTCCAGCCTTAGATGGCAAAACTATCTTGATATTAAAATCTGCCCAAAATGCCAGAAATTGTCTGATCTGGAGATGACCTACAAATTCTGACAAGAAGTTATAAAAAAAATGAAAAGTACTGGAAAACCGTATAGACAATACGCTGATAGGAAAGTACAGTTGTGTTAAGAACTTACCGTAACAGTAGATCTTCGAGAACAGCTCTTGCAGCAGGTTACACAAATACTGAAGCCGGCAGGCAGCAGCACCTCACGGAAAACTTCTAGCTAGCTATACATAGCAGGGGACCGCTCCCAACGTCAGATACATCATAAAAGGGGTGGTCCCCCAGCATACCTCAGTTCTCCCACCAGAGACTCCCCAGCGTAACGATGTGATTCAGAAGGGGAGACTGAGGATCCGCTTCCAGAGGAAGACTAATAATTCTGATGCATCTGAAACGCTATGAAGAAGAGCCAAACCTCCTGAGGGGAAGGTGGGAGGGAAACTACCCGCTACAAGTGCTGTTGTCGAAGATCTACTGTTACGGTAAGTTATTATGCAACTGTACTATCTTACTTCAAGATACAGCTCTTGCAGCAGGTTACACCATAAGGACTGATTCCCAAGCAGTAGAGGTGTATTGTTAACCCAGTCCGGAGGAGGACAGGAGAGACCAAAGGGAGAGGGATCTCGCAGGACAAAAGTCCCTGGAGGACTGCCAGGCCGAAGCCTGCTCTACGCCTGGAGGCGACGTCCAAACAGTAGTGTCTAACGAAAGTGTCCACTGAACTCCAAGTGGCAGTCACGCATATGGCGGATGTCACCACATTCTTCAAGGCAGCGAAGGAGGTAGCCACCCCCCCCCATAGAATGGCCCTTCAATGGTCCCAGTAAGGGCTTGTTGCATTTCTGATGACAGAAAACAATGCAATTAACAAGCCACCTGGAGAGAGTTCGTTTCGATACGGGTGCACCGATCATCCTTTGAGCAAAGGATAAAAACAGTTGGTTGGACTGTCTGTGTGAACGGGTTCTGGCCAAGTAAAACCTCAAAATCCTGTGCACATCTAGAGTGTGCAATAGGGCTTCCCCCCTGTTCGAATGGTTAGGAAAGTACACCGGAAGGTCGATGTCCTGGTTTAAGGTTAAGGCTGAAACCACCTGGGGAAGGAACTTAGGATTAGTCCTTAAGGACACCCTGTCCTTATGGAAAATCAAGTAAGGCTCTTTGCACATGAGTGCCTGGAGTTCGGAAATTCTCCTTGCCGAAGTAACAGCAACTAAAAAGAACGCCTTCCACGACAGGAGGCGAAGCTCACAATCTGCGGATGGTTCAAAAGGAGGCAGCGTAAGCTGCTCCAAGATAAAAAGGTCCCAAGGAGGACTCTGATCCTTTATAGGGGGTCTCGGATGTAAGACAACATGCAGAAAAGCACGGAAAGCCTCTAACTGGGCTAATGAATGCTGACCAACCGGTGTGTGTGGCATGCTGAAATGGCACAGAGGTGTACTTTCAGAGAGGAATACGCCAATCCCGACTGGAAAAGGGATAGGAGGTAGTCTAAAATGGACTTCTCAGGGTACTGAAGTGGATCAAGGTCATGAGCCTGAGCCCAGAGACAAAACCTCCGCCATTTCAGAGCATAAGTGGCATGAGTAGACGGTTTCCTAGCTGCCACCAGGATATCGGCAATCCCTTGCGAGACCCCATGCCTAAGAACGGATGGACCAGGAAGCCAGCCTCCTGAAACAGTAAATGTGAGCTGACCGGTAAGGGTAAGGGAGGCTCCAGGGCTAGCTGGTGAAGCAGGGGAACCAAATCTGCCTGGGCCAAAAGGGTGCTACTAAGATCATTAACGCTCGTTCTGATTGGAGCTTGAGAAGAACCCTCTGGATCAAAGGGAAGGGCGGACAGGAGTAGAGGAACCTGCCCATCCAAGAGAGGGACAACGCGTCTCATCAGAAAACACCAGGCCCTGGATCTAGCGAGCAGAAATTGGGCAGTTTTGCATTGTATGGGGACGCGAATAAGCCTACGTCTGGTGTCTCCCATCACAGGAACAGGTCCTGGATGACCTCTTGTAGCGATTTCCATTCGTGAGCTCTGGCCTTTGATCAGCTCAGGAGATACACGACAGTGTTGTCCACACCGGGAACATGCACTGCAGTAAGCATGGCGCCGTGCTGTAGTACCCAGTCCCACACCCGCTTTGCCTCTCTGCAAAGGGGGTAGGGGTGAGTTCCTCCTTGTTTGTTAATGTAATACACCACAGAGGTGTCTGTTTGGACTAACACGTGACCTGGTGGGATCTCTGACTGTAAGGTGTACAGGACTGCCCTCATCTCCAGAACACTGATGTGGAGGTAAGTCTCCAGGGGAGACCAAACCGGACCCCGAAGCATCTGTGGTGAGAGTCAGGGAAGGGGCAGGCACCACAAAGGGGACTCCCATGGAAAGATGTTCCAGGATAAGCCGCCACTGTAAGTCCTGAATGACTGGCCCTGTGATTCTGACTAGATGGTCTAAGTGATCCTGCCTCTGGTCCCATTGGGCTCTCAGCGTCCACTGAGTAACTCATGTGCAGGCGAGCGAGGGGGACCGTGGTGATGGCAGCTGCCATATGTCCAAGCAGGAACCAGATTTCATGCCGTGATAGTACTTATCAGTGACCAGATGCATTCCGCCCTGTCCTCGGGCAGGAAGGCAAGGTATCCATAACCGCACCAATGAACCGTAGTCTCTGCGAGGGACCGAGAGGCAACTTCTCTTGGTTGTTGGTGATTCCTAGAGACTGGAATAGGGAGCAGGTGTCATGAATAGCCTTCTCCAACACTTCTTGGGAGCAGGCCATCAGGAGCTTGTCATCCAGATAAGGGAAGACATAATGGCCTTGTCTCCTGAGGGCTGCTGCTACGACTACCATGCACTTGGTAAAGACGTGGTGACAAAGACAGGCCGAATGGGAGTGCTTGGAACTGATAATGGCGTCCCAAAAAATAGAAGCACAGGAATTTCCTGTGCGACCGGGTGATGGAAAGATGAAGATATGCATCCTGCATGTCCAGAGACGCTAGCCATTTCACCTTGCTTGAGCATGGGAATGAGATCTGGTAGGGTAACCATGCAAAAGCGTTTGTATATCACACAGATGTTCAGGTCGCTGAGGTCTGGGATCGGGCGCAAGTCCCCAGTTTTCTTTGTAACCAGGAAGAAGTGGAAATAGTATCCTCCTTCTCGCTGGTTCTTCAGTACAACCTCAATGGCATCCTTGGAAAGGAGTGCAGAGATCTCCTGCTGGATGAGCAGGGCATGCTGCCCCGAGTAATGGGAATGCAGAAGAGGTCTTGACGCTGGGCAGTCGAGGAACTCTATAGAGTGTCCTCGACTGATAAACTGAAGAACCCACCAGTCGGAGGTGATCCTCTGCCGCCCTGACAGGTGGTAAGCAACTTGATCCTGGCCCTCTCCTCCCTTTGATCCGGGGGGCGGGGCTGGGAAGGAGTCATGCTGTAGCGGTGGTGGCTATGACAGGCTGGGTAGACTTGGTGTTTCTCTGGCCCTGACCTCTGGAGAATCTCTGCTGGTTCTTGCGGCCGAAATTGCCCCGTGTTGCTGCTGGCCTGACCGAGGTTGTTGCTTACTCTGTCACCCACGAAAACGGTTCTGTGGTCTGCGAAAGGAACCAGACCTGGACTTATACATGGCCTGAATCATTCTAATTGCCTTCCAGGCATCTTGAAGTCTGGTGATGACCCTCTCGGAGTCTTTGCCAAACAACACTGAACCATTGTAGGAGACGTCCATGATTCCTTTCTGGATGTCTGGAGTAAATCCAGAGACCCTCAACCAGGAGTGTCTCCGGAGGCAAATGCCTGTCGAGGCACTTTTCGCTGCAAAGTCATACGCAGCCCAGAGGACTTGGGTCCCAACATCAGAGCCCAAGCGAAGGAGGTTTAGGAGCTCCTCCTTCTTACCATCTGGGAAGTCCTTCAGTAGGTCTTGTCCCTGGTCCCACAGTGCATTTTGAAATTGTACCATGTGCGTCAAATAGTTGCACGATCTGAGAGAGCATGCAGCAGAGGCATACATGAGACGACCCAGTGAGTCCACTTGTTTGGATTCCTGGTCTGGGGGCTGTGTACTGAGGTGTTGGGGTAGCTGGGAGCGGTCGTGCGAAGCCGTTATGACTACAGAGTCAGCCATGGGTTGCTGAGATAAGTAAGGAGCCTTCAGCGGGGCCGTGTAGAGCCTGTCAGCCTTCTTGGGGACCACTGGGGTTGAATGAGGATGCTTCCGCGCAGCCTTGGTAGCATCCTGGAAAGCGTCCACTGAGGTGGAACCACGACAGGCTTGGGGTCTTTTTGCCTCAAATAGTATGCCAGGTGTTGCCATTCCGGGTCTAACTCGCCTGTCTTCCATCCCATGTTCTCCTGAATGTGGCACATAATATCACAGAACGATGGGTCATCCGGTGGTGACCTAGGGAGGTCGTGAAGATCTGGAGATGAGGGCTCAAATGAAGAGACTGACCAAGGGGTACCCAAAGAATCAGGACGTGAGTTGCCACCTGACGAAGAGGGGGATCTTCGTCAGGGCCTTTTTCTTCTGTGGTCACTAGGAGGCCTTGAGGGGGTCCTGGAGCGTGGAGGTCTCTTAGAACTTCAAGACCTAGAGCGTCTGGCCTTGGACCTACCCCTAGGCGGCGGTGTAGGATCCTGAGGCTCAGGTGTCAATGCCCTGGGAGGTGCCACGGGAGGTGGTGCCTCACTGGGGTGTTTTGTGGGTACAATATCTTTTTTAACGGTATCCCACCAAAAACTGAACACCTCCTTGACCTCCTGGATATTTAGACCGGACGAAGGGCCTGGCGCTGGTGTCTGTCTGGTGTTAGGGTTAGGCGTCGGTGGCTGAGGAGTCGTCTGGTCTTTTGGCAGACCAATGTCTTCGACATCTCCTGATGTCTTGTCGTCGGTGGCATGAGCACCGGCGTCCTCCTCTGATGTCCCCCTGCAACCAGTGTCGGGTGGCAGAGGAGGGGATAGCGTCAGGTCCTTGGGGTGTTTTGCGGACTATGGCTCCGGCGTTCGCTTTGCCTCTGTTGTCCGTTTGAGCAACGTGAGCTCTGAAGTCTTTCTTGGAAGGACGTCTGAGCCTCTGGGCAGCTGGGAGACCGAACGATCGGTGTCCTGGCATTGGTGCTAGATGTAGTCACCGACTTGGACTGAGGCCTGTGGCAGTCGGAAGCCTCCGACCTGGCGGTCGACCCCGCAGGACAGCTATCCTTAGTCTTGGTTTTCAGTGGCTGTAAAAACACTGAGCTAGAGCCCCCTGAAACCCTAACCTAAACCAGGAAGGGGCTGAGACCTAGCCTGGGATGGAGAGTAGTCCGACCAGGTGGAGCTGGAACTGGCCCACGAGTCCCAGGCCAGATTTAGAGATCGAGTCCTATACTTCTACCACTGCTTATCCTTGTGTTTCCCCAATTTGTGCAAAGGTTCTCCTCGAGAGGAGCAAGGCAGTATAGCGCAGTGGTTTAAGGCTCTGAGATGCAAATCTGGTGACATCCAGCAGACCAGACCTGGGTTTGAATCCCACAGCTTCCACTTGCATACTGTGTGACCCTGAGCAATTCACTCAACTTCTCTGTGCTCCCAGGTCGCACCTGTAAAAAAGCTTTCAGCTTAATGTGCTACTCCTGGTTAAACAACTGAATGAAAAAGAAAAAAACAAAAATGAGCTGTCTCCGTGGCACCGAGCGAAGGGGTTCGCTTGTCACGCTGGCGACCCGGGTTTGCGTCCCGAGCCTGAGTACCAGAAGCGGAGACCGGCAAGGGAGGGGTTCCATAAGCGCCCATTGATGCTTCCCGGGGCGGATTTGCCTGGGGACCTGCTGGCGGATTGGTGGCAAGCTTGGGGACGTGCTGCCTCAAAACGCCACCCGCACGCCCCCACCCCAGGAATACCCTGCGCGCTTACGCAAGGCCAAGAACACAGAAAAATGGAAAAATAAGCCCCGTTCCGACCGGATGACGAGTGCCTTGCCCCTTGCCACCCAAAGCCCCAGAGCCAGCCCAGATGCAGCCCCACAGCACCTGGGATGCAATGTCGGCTGTAAGGCCATTCCCCGCAGAAGAAAGGAACCTTCCCGGCATAGGGATACACAGGGTTACCCAAGGTAGGCTGCAACTGGGGCTGGGAGAAGGTGGCAGGAGGTCAGAGGGTAGCAGGAAGCCACTGGCGCTCCGAAGGAGTGGCCGGTCGGTGTGTGTGTGGGAGGCGCATAAATTAAAAAAACACATTATTTTTTTTGCTACTACAAGCTTTGACTAATACTCCATCCTTAAATGTACTTTTCATAGCTTAGGTGTCTGTGACCTAGGTAGAACTACACTTAAAATCTTACACATAAATCACAACATTTATATCAGTAGTACCTCCTTCCTTTTCAGGTGCCCATGACACTATGTATATATATTTATATATTTGAACTTCAAAGCACTAAACCTATTCAAATGCACAAAACACAAGACTTTATTCTCTTGACACATTACTGCCAAACATCAGGTCCCAGAGAGACAAAAATGTAGAGCTTTCCCTAGCTATTTGGGTGGGTGCTTCAGCTGTGTGAGTGTGCGTGTGTGTGTGTGTGTGGGGGGTAATAAAAAGCTTTTAAGAAACAGACACTCTAGTATCCAATATGGGATAGTCTTCTTTGTGTGACATATTTCACTCCTGTGTGTGCTTATACCTTAATTGTCATTCTTGTGTTGCCAAGTGCTTGCTTTCCTCAAGTGCTGTAATTTCAGGATGCAGTTTAACAAGTGCTGTACAAGGATGCAGTTTCAGGCACTCCTTAATTACTTTGTCTTTCCTTCTGAACCTTAAGCTCTGATGCCCCAGGCAGCTCTGATTGTCAGTTGTTCCAACATGATAGATCCACCTCATGCCCCTCCCACACGAACCAAAAAAAGGTGGGAGTGGATCTTTAGGAGCTTCTCAGGTGGGAGTGGATCATACACCCAAAAAAAAAAAAAAAAACCAATGCTGCCTCCCACTACTCAGATTCCAGTTCTTGTACCTCCCATTTAAGAAAGAAATCAGTGCCCTGCAACCACTAGCCAACACGAAAACGTATTTATTTGAGGGCGGAAAGCATTTCTGGGAAGACGGTTAGGCAGAGGAGACTATTTACACCGTCAGCCAGTTCCACGGACAGAAAACATGACATCAGCCCTTTTGTACATGCAAAACATCTGCAGGCTCCGCCCACTGCAGCTGTAAAAAGCGGTAAGGTATTGAAGGGGCATTAATCAATGGAAGAAGAAACAAAAACAAATGGAAATCCCTACAAGCACTAGTAAGCAACGATCATCCTCAGCTGATGGATTTCCTAAGACATGGTGGAAGGAAGTTGGCACCTGGAATATAGACACAGATAGAGGAATACTGCCATTACAGAAGAGACAGTATAAAAATGGAGGTGGAATCTGCTTACTCGTAAATAACCTCATATGATCATAGAATGACAGAAATTTAGAATCAGTATGGGTGAAAACAGAACGAACCCACACTATGGCCCACATATTCAGATGAGATGCACCGTGCCATCTCTGGATTTGAGCGGGCCATTGGGGGAGTGGCCATATTCAAAGGCCAATGATGCACCGCACACCCCAGACTGAGCCACTGCACACAGTACTGTGATGTGCCTATGCAAATGAGGGGTCCCCATGCATACGCCATGCATCACAATATTGAACCCCAACCCCCAAACGTAAAAATGGTTGGCTGTGCCGGTGCAGAGTTATGCTTTTGGAACCCTGCTTTAACTACGTGCACAGCAGGTTGGTGCCCCAGACATCGACTAGGGACGGGTACACAGTTCCCCCTCTCCAGCTTTGATCCATGTACGATACAAAGTTACACCTTCCCCAGCCCCAATCCATGCGTGATAATAATGAACCTGAGCCCAGATCACTTTTAGAATAGTGAATCCCCCCAAGCCCCAATCACTGTTAGAATAATGAATCCCCCCAGGCCACAATCACTGTTAGAATAACGAATCCCCCAAAAGCCCTGATCACTGTTATAATAATGAATCCCCCACCCTCTAGCTCCGATCACTGTTAGAATAATGAATACCACCCCCCAAGCCCCAATCACTGGTAGAGTAATGAATTCCCCCCTCCCTGAGCCCCGGTCACATTGAAATTTGCTTTTCTCATGAAAATGTTTAAATGTGGCTGCATATCCAACTCATTATACAACAGTTACCTACTTACCATAACAGTAGATCTTGGAGAAAATCTCGTATCTGGAAACACCTACAGCACGGTCTGATGGAAGAGTCTCTCTCAAAGATCTACTGTTATGGTAAGTATGTAACTGTTCTGTCTTCTTTGAGGTTATTTCTCATCAAGCCACATAAGGCGCTAGGACCACACAGGAACTTTATGCAAGCAGTCCACATGGGGCTGCCCACGAAAACGTCAGAAGTCAACTCTCTCACATAAATGTACATGGCCCCTTCCCATCTCAGTTCCACACTGGAGATCATGCTCGGAGGAACTTACTGGAGAGAACCCAGTACTCTGCCGATCAGGCAAGGCAGAGAGTAGCAGATAGACCCTCACGGAGAAGGAGACAGTAATCCTCAGATTTTCAGGATCTGAGAGGGCGTGGGACAGCACAGCCTGATGAAACAAGAGTCTCTTGAAGATAGTACAGTTACGCAAGAACTTACCGTAACAGCAGATCTTCGAGAGAGGCTCTTGCAGTAGGTATTCACAGACAGGACTAAGCCACAAGGCATCAGGACCCCACGGAAAAACGTACAGCTAGCAGTCTCTGGCGGGGGATGGCCCCCATGTCAGGTGACTGGCGTCAGACAACGTCCGTATAAAGGGGCGGTCCCCCACATCCACCTTCCAGTTATTTCCTGCCAAAGGCATAAAGAGGCAAGACGAGAGAGAGGAGGATATGTCCCCAAGGAAGAAAAAGAGAAGAAGCCTAGGGGGAACGGAGGGCGGGAAGGTAATACCTACTGCAAGAGCATCTCTCGAAGATCTTCTGTTACGGTAAGTTCTTACGTAACTGTACTATCTTACTTCGAGAGGGCTCTTGCAATAGGTATTCACAGATAGGACTGAGTCCCTAGTAGTCTGGAACAAAGAAGAAAACTCGTGAGGAGGATTGTCATCCACAACATAAACCTCAAGGCTGGACAGGTCTCATGAAAGGAGACCCTGCAGAACAGCCAACCCAAAGCCTGCTCTACAGCACGAGGCAATGTCCAAATTATAATGTTTTGTGAAGCTATGGACAGACGTCCCAGTTGCGGCTGCGCAGATATCTGCCGCTGACACGTTCTGGAAACAAGCTGCAGAGGCAGCTACTCTTCTAGTGGAGTGACCTCTGACCTGACCCGGGAGGGTCTTGTACTTGTCATAACAGAAAGTAATAAAATTCGCCGACCACTTAGACAAGCATTGCTTGGAAACAGCATTGCCTTCTCGTTTTTGAGTGAAAGAAACAAAAAGCTGATCAGTTTTCCTGAGATCCTTAATTTAATTGGTGCAGTATCTCAGGATTCTCTGAGCATTCAGGATATTTAAGAGGTACTCCCCATGATTGGAGTGTTGCGTAAAGAAAGCTGGTAACTCAATGGATTGATTCAGCGTAGACACCACCTTAGGAAGAAACTTAGGACTGGTGGGCATGGCCACTCATTCCTTGTGGAAAATCTAATATGGGATTTTACACATCAAGGCTTGGAGCTCGGAAATACGTTGAGCAGAGGTAATGGCCACTAGAAAGAGAGTCTTCCAGGAAAGGAACTTTAAGTGCGCGTCCACTGCCGGTTCAAAGGGGGCAGTGTGAGCTTTTCCAGGATAAAATTCAAGTCCCATGGAGGGGCGGGATTGCGACCAGACAGGAGACTAGCGTGAATCTGGAGGGTCTCAACCCTGTCCGGAGGCAAAAAGGCTTTGCCTAGGGTCATGTCCAGCATCGCCCCTATAAATTGGAGGCGTTGGAAAGGGACCAGGTGGGACTTGGTCTGGTTGACGGTAATACCCAGGCTGGTAAAAAAATACAGGTTACTCACCTGTAACAGGAGTTCTAGGAATGGTATATGTTGTTCATCCACACTGTCTGGCAGGTAACCTTGCTGCTTTAAATCTTGCCGGAAGGTCTTCAAGCTGGCTCCTCCCACCCACCCGGGTTGTAAAACTCTCGGCTCTGCCCCATGACACCAGATCTGGCCCGCTGGCAGCTCAGGTTGTGCATCGAAGCCGGGGAGGTCGGGTGGGTCGTGCGGATGAACAACATATACCATTCCTAGAACTCCTGTTACAGGTGAGTAACTTGTATTTCTAGGGACATGGATACGTTGTTCATCCACACTGTCTGGCAGACTCCTGACAGTTCTCCGGGAGGAGGGAGGCAAGGCACACACCCCCGATACTTACTTGGGAAAGAGAGACTGGAGAACCGAGGCCCCAAAACCAGCATCCCGGCGTGACTCAAGGTCGATGTGGTAGTGGGTAATAAACGTATGTGCCGACTTCCAGGTAGCAGCCCTGCAGATTTCCTGGATAGGGACGTCCCTGGAAGCAGCCACCGATGCAGCAGTATGGCAGGTAGAATGAGCTCTTATCCCTCTGGGAGGCTCCATGCCCGCCAACTTATGGCAGAGATCTATGCAGGAGGTGACCCACCTGCCTATCGTCCGCTTGGCTGCAGGTCTGCCAGGTGCGGCTTCAGCGCAGGTGACAAACAGCTGGCGAACCTTTCCCCGAATTTCAGCCGTGCGCTCCTTATAGTAAGCGAGCGCTCTTCTAGGGTCCAGAGTATGGAGCCTATATTCGGCCTCCGAGGTGTGATTGGGGTAGAACACCGGCAGAGTCAACACCTGGTTAAGGTGAAACTCCGACACCACCTTCGGAAGGAATTTCGGGTGGGGGCGCAGGACAACCTTGTCCCGTGGAAGACCAGGTAAGGAGACTCAATGCAGAGCGCCTGGCGCCTCCCATCCTTCTGGCTGACGGATAGCCACCAAGAAGGCGGTTCTTCCACGACAGGTGAGAGAGTTCACACCTGTGCATTGGTTCGAATGGCTTGCCCATGAGCTTTGCCAGTACCAGCAGTAGATCCCACGGAGGTGGAGGTTCTCGCACCGGAGGGGAAATGTGATCAAGGCCTTTGAAAAAGCGCCAGACCACCTTCTCCTGTGCCACCGACTGCTTCCCGGCCCGCGCCCGGTAAGCAGAGATGGCTGCCAGGTGCACCTTAAGGGTCGCCGACCAAGCCCTTGCTGAGAAAGGACCAAAGATAGTCCAATATGCTCGCCAGGAACAGGAGGAAGGGTCCAGGTTCTTGCACCAAATGGAAAATCTCTTCCATTTGAAGGCGAAGATTTTCTGGTCGACTTTTATGGGACGCCCAACTACGCTGAGGACCTCGTCGGAAAGACCCAAGGCCTGGAACTCTAGCCGCTCAGGAACCAGGCCGTCAGGTGCAGGGATTGAAGGTCCGGATGGAATACCTTTCCCTGATTGACTGAGAGCAGGTCCGGGTGAGCTGGAAGCTGCCTCGGGAGCCTGGAGCTGAGGCTGAGGAGATCTGGGTACCAGTACTGGCGGGACCAGTCTGGGGCTATCAGAATCACCTGCGCCTTGTCCCTCCTTGCTTTGAGAAGCATCTTGTGCATCAAGGGGAACGGGGGAAAGGCGTAGAAGAGGCCCGGGGTCCACGGCCTCGAGAAGGCATCCCCCTGCAGCAAGCCCTGCCGAGTGGGGCGGGCATGGAACAGCCTCAGCTTCGCATTCTCCCTGGAGGCAAACAGGTCCACCTGAGGTGTGCCCCAATGGGAAAATAGATCTTGTACTACCTCCGGCAGGAGAAACCACTCGTGGGACGCAGCCCCTATCCGGCTTAGGGCATCGGCCAGGGTGTTGGAGGCTCCTGCCACATGAATGGCTAGAGATCCGCCTCCAGGCTGTGCACGAGTGACCAGATGCGGAGAGTTTCTGCATAGAAGCATGGAGCGCGGCCCCGCCCTGGCGGTTTAGACAGTACATGGTCATGGTGTTGTCCGCCTGGACCCGGACCACTTGACCTCAAGAAAGGAGCAAAGGCGGGAGAGCTAGGCAGACCGCCGGAGCTCCAGCAGGTTGATGTGGCATCGACTCCTCAGGGGACCAGAGGCCGTGGCGCCGGTGTTCCCCAGATGGGCACCCCAACCCATCAGAGAGGCATCGGTCGATAGAGAGACCGGGCTGCTCGGGCAGACAAACGGGATGCCCTCCTGCAGATGAACTGGAACGGTCCACTACTAGAGAGCGCTCCACATCCCCTGGGTCACCGTCACTAGCTGGTCCAATGGATCGCAGCATTGGGACCACTGGCTTGCCAGCCCCCACTGAAGGGGGACATGTTCCAGCGGGCCCAACGGACCACGCTGGTACAGGCCGCCATGAGACCCAGGAGGCGCAGGAAGTCCTGGGCAGGTCGCAATTGCCCAACCAGAAATGATTGGGCAAAGGAGGAAAGAACCTCGACCCTGTCCACCGGGAGCCGTGCTCTGGCTCGAAGAGAGTCGAGCTCTGCCCCAATGAAAAGAATCACCTGCTTTGGCTCGAGTTCCGATGGCCTCGCTGATGAGGAGGCCGACCTGAGAGCAAACCTGGAGGGCCAGATCTCTGGACCGCTCCACCTCCTGTCTGGAAGGGGCTATCATCAGCCAATCATCCAGGTAAGGGTAAACCTGGACCCCTCGGCGCAGCAGGAATGCTGTCACCACTGCCATGCATTTGATGAAGACCCTGGGAGCTGGAGATAAGCCGAAGGGCATGGCTTGGAACTCGAAAAGGGATCCCTCCGCTCGAAAGCGAAGGAACCTCTGATGTGACGGACTGATAGGGACATGAAAGAACGCGTCCTGCAGGTCCAGAGAGCAGAACCACACGCCATGTTCCAAGGATGGTATTATCTGAGCTAGAGTGACCATCCTGAAGGTTCGAGACCTTAAGAACTTGTTTAGGTCATGTAGGTCGAGAATGGGGCGCCAGTCCCCCGTCCGTTTCGGAACCAGGAAGTACCTGGACACGAACCTGGGTCTGAGGGAGGGTCCGCCACCTCTCTTATCACCTCCTTCTCGAGGAGGAGAGCGATGTCGGCTCGGCGAGCAGACAGCGAGGCTTCGACCCGAGGCCCCCGAGGTGCGACGGCTCTGAAGGGTGGGGCCTGCTCGAACTCCAGAGGCAGGCCCTTTCCCACCACCTCCAACACCCACCGGTCTGTGGTGATAACGGACCAGGCAGAAAGAAAGTGGCGGAGCCGCCCCCCCACACAGGGGCACCTGGGGTGAGGCGAAGGGGTTGGGGCCGACACCCCTCAACCCGTCACTGGGCAGGCTTGGAGGAAGGACCGCCGAGGGACCTCCAGGGCCTTTACCTCCCTGCTTCCTGGAGGAGGAAGCCGAGGGCTTGGGTTTGGGATGCCAAGCTCGAGCCTGCTGGCCCTGCCGCTGCTGGCCGGACGTGCCGCTGGCAAGGGACAAAAGGGCTTAGGCTCTGCCTTTGTCCTTCTGTGCGGAGGAACCGAGTCTCAAGGTAGCATTGACTTCTCGATCCTCTGCAGGTGACCTTCCACCCCAGGGCTGAAGAGGTCGGTCCCCAGGAAGGGGACATCCGCCAACTTGTGCTGGGTATCCGAAGTGAAGGTGGATATCCTCAGCCATGCTCGACGGCGCATAGCCACTGCGGCCGCTACTGACCTGGCACATGAGTCTCCAATGTCCAGAGCAGTCTGAAGCTGCTGTTTGGCCACTGCCCTGCCCTGGTCCCGCACCTGCCTGACCGTGGTCTGCAGGTCCACCGGAAGATGAGGAACTATCTCGTCCAGGGAGTCCAACAGGGCATGAGAGAAATGTGCCATGAGTACGGCCGAACTGGCCTGACGAAGGCCGAGGGAGGACGCAGCGTAGACTTTGCGCCCGGCATAGTCCAATTTCTTGGACTCCTTGTCGGGAGGTTTGTCCATTCCTAGCGCCTCCCGGCACACCGAAAACGCTGTCAGTACCTAGCCTCGGCTGAGGGTGTTCCAAAACCGACAAGGAACCGTAGGGACCACATACTTCCTGGCCATCCTGGCCGAGGGCGCAGGACAGGAAGCAGGGCGCTGCCAGAGCTCCAAGGCCGGGCCCACTATGGCCTCGGCCACCGGAAAGGCCTCCGTAGGGGAATCCCCTTGGTCCAGTATCTCCGTGAGGGGATACCTGGCCCGCTTAGACACAGGTTCGAGCTTCATGCCGGTAGACTCCGAGATGAGCCGAAGCAATCCCAGATAGCCTTTCGTCCTATCGTCCATCGACTGACCTCCAGAGGACTCCAAGTCTACTCGCCTGAAGAAAAGGGAGGAATCGCCATCGGACTCTGAAGAGTCCACAAAGAGCTGCCTTGGGCCTGCGCCACCCTCCACCTGCCGAGGTCGATTGGGAGTGAGGGTAACAGACAGCCTATGGGGCAGTCCCTGAGCCAACCGAGAGTTCTTGGTCAGAGCCCCAAATAACGGCTGTGGAGGCGGAGGTTCCACCGGAATCGGTGGAGCAGCTGGTTTTGGCCGAACAACCGGCCTGGGAACAGGCTCCTTGGGTAAGACGAGGGGTTGTTCCGCCGCCCGTGACGGCCGCCACTTAATGGCTGGGGAAGGCGACGGCGTCGGCTTGTTCCTGGTCAGAAGGAGCTGTTGCCACATGAGGTCCTCGAATCGTCGACGTAACTTATGTCGAAGCCTCCCCTCGTCCGAGGAGGAGGACGAGGACGAGCGGCGGCACCGCTTACCATGGTGTCGAGACCGAGACCGCCTATGATGGCGGGATCGGCTGGACTGCGAAGAAGTCCGAGACCGAGAACCTCGGCTTTTCCGAGGACGGTGCGGGGAGGGGACAGGTGGAACAGGCACCCCCTCAGCTCGGAGGGTTCACCCGAGGGCTCCGGAAACGGAGGCACTGGCAAGCCCGCGGGATCCTCAACTACCACCGGGGGAACTGGTGAGAGGATTTTCGGCTTAGTCGATCAACAACCCGTCCAATGGGTCGAGAAAGATCTCGACTGCGTCGACAGGAGTCTCGGTCAACTGACCTGATGGGGACACCGTGAGACCAGTGGCCGAAGCCGAACGATCGACCGAAGTCGATGGCCGACAACTCAGGGAGAGGGACCTTTCCCGCTCCCAAGAGCGTCGACGGAGGGACTAACCCTTGTCTTTCTTCTTGGACCGAGAGGAAGGTCCAGCAGACGTTGGTCCCTCTCCTTTAGTGGAGAGGGACTGACAAAGCTCCTTAAAGGAAGCTGTATAAGAGGAACCAAGGGAGAGCAGGATAAATGCCGCGGTCGAGGAAGATGCGGCCTGCGCCGCCTCCTCTTCGAGGGCGATCATCTGCTCTAGCTGATCCGCCGAGCCCACCGCCGCGGAAACCGCCGACCGGGCCTCTTTTGACTTCACCGGAGGAAAACGTTTTTCAGGGCGCCCCAGTTGTAAACAGGCAGCACGGTCTTCGAGGACATAGGCTGAGAAGGAAGAGCACAGGTCGCAAGCCTGCGGGTCGTGCTCAAGGCCTAAACAGTAGACACACGCGGAGTGCGGATCCGTCCGAGACATCTTCTGCTCGCAAGGACATCTCCGAAAACCAGGAGTCGATGTGTCCATCGCAGCGGCGAGGGATAGAAGACCGAAGTCTAGAATGCAAAACACTTTTAAATTGGGAAAACCGAAGAATTAGGAACCAGTCTTATACGCAGAGCGTTATGAGGAACCTGAGCTTCCCAAGCCGTAAGGAAGATCTACGCCATGGGGCGGAGCTGAGTTTTACCACCCGGTGGGTGGGAGGAGCCAGCTTGAAGACCTTCCGGCAAGATTTAAAGCGGCAAGGATACCTGCCAGACAGTGTGGATGAACAACATATCCATGTCCCTAGAAAGTACAGTTACGTAAGAACTTATAACAGTAGATCTTTGAGAACAGCTCTTGCAGCAGGTTACACCATTAGGACTGAAGCCAGCAGGCGCCAGGACCCCACGGAAAAATTCTAGCTAGCAGTATCCAGCAGGAGACCACCCCCGACGTCGGCCCCTCCCAAAGTTTGTTACTACCTGGTGCCTATCCTCAGCTATGGAATGCCATTTTCTTTTCTGCCTCTGAAACAGCTCCTGGTTTTACTGGACTTATTATTCACTAAGATAAGAGAAGTTTCCACGTACTAAGAACCCTCAAGCCATCATGGCTCTTAACTGCAAGAGAAACTTGTCCATTCCAGACTCCTCGACTACCATCCTCCAACTTCCTCTCCAGTCTGATTTTCAGAAGCATCATCCCACCATCTACTCCCTACTGCATGTCACCAATTCAAACTTCTCCGGGATGGATCAAGGGCACAATATGCCTGCCATTTTCACTGATCTGGCCAAAGCCTTCAATTTGGTGTCCCATCCACTTCTCCCAGACAAGCTGAGCTCTACTAGCCTTCCAGCTCCTGCTGCTGATTGGTTCCATTTCTACCTCAAGGACCATCAACAGTGAGTACAGGTAGGAGGCGTCCTGTCACATCCACTACACACCCAGGCTGAGGTCCTACAGATCTCCATCTTGGGTCCAATCCTCTTCCCCAGCTTCCTGGATGACCTTCCCTCTGCCTGTGCCAACTCGCATATTCACATGTTATGTTGATGAAACAGTTATCTCCACTTCTGGTCCCGCTGCTGAAGACCTGCTAGAGCAAGGCTTCAGCTATGTTCTGCACAGGTTCCAATCCAACCAAGTCCAGGTCAGCACTAAAGAAACTGTGTCAATGACCTCTGCTACCAGTCAGAAAGTGGCCAACCCCCCCCCCCCCACTACAATGGATGGTACCTCCCGTTAAGCAGTGCATTCCTTCAAGTACCTTGGTGTGTAACTTGATAGTAAACCTTTTTTTTTTTTTTGATGCTCTATGACTTCTCAGCCCATACTGATGTCATCCATGCAATATTCCGACCCAAGCTTGGTGCCCTGTACCGAAACAAAGACTGCTCATCTCCACAGACAGCTTGTTACCAACATGGTGCTCCCTGTCTTCGACCATGCAGATCTGGTCTATGGCACTGCCCCTCCACTTCTCTTGCCAGACTGGACACCCTCTGTAATGCCTTTTGCCACTTTGCTACAACCCCCCACACTGCTCCCTATCCATCCTCTCTCTGCCCTCATGCTGCCAGGTTCATTGTACCTTCTTCATTTCCAAATACTGGTTTGGTTTCCTTCCCTTCTCTCTCTCCTTTCTCCTCTCCCAAATCCCCTGTTCCCACCATTCCAGGGACCATCACACTTTGGCCGTGCCTCACCCCCATTCCTCAGCTGGACAATCTGACTTCTCCTATCGACTTCCCTTAATCTGGAACCAACTACCCTGCTTGCCTGGCTCCCTCAGGCACCAACTGAAATTTTAACCCCACCCCAGCTGCTCCTATTACACTTCCGCTTGACATCGCCTGAGCCTCAACCATCCTAGGTAGGGCATCTGGTCTGCATTCTCCATTACCTGCTTACTGGTTTTACTCCCACTCAGCCTCTGCTCTTCCCTACACCACAGGGCTACATATACACTCATCCTACAAGTTTCTAGCCTGTTGTCAGTATAGTATTAGCACACTGTGTACTGCTACTGTCTTACTCAGCACTTGAATGGGTGTTCCATACTGTGCCGAACCTGCACGTGTATTTTTCTGTAACAACTTATTTTTGTACTATCTTATTTACAAAATGTTTGCTCAGCTGACTTTTATGGTAAAAACAAGTTACTCACCTGTAACTGTAGTTCTAGGACTGGTATACGGTGTACATCCACACTTCTGGCAGAATTCCTTTCCCCTTTAAGACTTGCCAGAAGGTCTTCAAGCTGGCTTCTCCCACACACCCAGGTAGTATCCTCCTCAGCACCACCCCATGACGTCAGATCTGACACGCTGGAAGCCAGACCAGTGTGCCACTTGCCAGGGGAGGTCGGGTGGGTTGTGTGGATGTACACCATACGCCACTCCAGAAAGTACAGTTGCATAAGAACTTACCATAACATCAGATCTTCGAGAGAGGCTCTTGCAGTAGGTATTCACATATAGGACTGGCCTGCCAGGCGTCAGGACCCCACGGAAAAATTTCTAGCTAGCAGTCTCTGGCGGGGGACTGCCCCCACGTCACATGACTTGCATCATATGACATCAGTATAAAGGACGGTCCCCCACGCCTGCCTTCCAGTTCTTTCCCACCAAAGGAGGCAAGACGAGATAGAAGAGGATATTTCCCCCCATGGAAATGGAGCCAATAAAGCTTAGTGGGATGGAGGGCGGGAAGGCAATACCTACGGCAAGAGCCTCTCTCGAAGATCTACTGTTACGGTAAGTTCTTACGCAACTGTACTATCTTACTTCGAGAGGGCTCTTGCAGTAGGTATTCACATACAGGACTGAGTCCCAAGCGGTCTGGAATAAGGAAAAGTACTCGGGAGGAGGACTGTCATCCATAGCATGGAACCTCAGGCTGAAAAGGGGTCTCATGAAAGGAGAACTTGTAGCAGCCAACCGAAGCCTGCTCTACGGTAATGTCCAAACTGTACTGCTTAGTAAAGGTATGGACAGAAGTCTCAAGCTGCGGCTTCACAGATGTCTGTCACGGACACATTCTTGAAACAAGCCGCAGAGGCAGCTACTCCTCTGGTGGAGTGACCTCTGACTTAACCCGGCAGGGTCTTGTTGTACTTGTCGTAACAGAAAGTGATACAATGAGCCAACCATTATGATAGACATTGCCTAGAAACAGCATTGCCTTCTCTTTTGTAAGCAACAGAGACAAAACGCTGATCAGTTTTCCTGAGGTCCTTAGTCCGAGTGGTATAGTATCTCAGTATTCTGTGAACATGCAAAGTATGTAAGAGGTATTCCCCTTGACTGGAGTGTTGCGTGAAGAAAGCGGGTAACTCAATGGATTGATTCAGCCACCACCTTAGGGAGAAATTTAGGGTTGGTGCATAGAGTCACGCGTTCCTTGTGGTAAATCAAGTATGGAGTTTTGCATATCAGGGCTTGACGCTCGGAAATGTGCCAAGCAGAAGTAATGGCCACTAGGAAGAGAGTTTTCCAAGAAAGGAACTTTAAATCGGCTGTAGCTGCCAGCTCGAAGGGAGGCAGGGTAAGCTTCTCCAGAATGAAATTCAAGTCCCAAGGAGGGTCAGGAATGCGGATGGGGATCTCAAATGGAGAACCCCTCTGAGGAAGGTCTTGGAGACTTCCAACTGAGCAAAAGTCCTGTCCCCAAAGGGAACATGGAAGGCTGAAATAGCTGCCATGTGGACCTTCAACGAGGAATAGCTGAGACCCAGATCGAAGAGGTGATGCATGTAGTCCAGGACTTTATTGACTGGGCATGAGAAAGGTTTGAAGTCTTTCGAGATAGCCCAAAGAGAAAATCGTTTCCACTTCATGGCACTGGTTGTCCTAGTGGAAGGCTTTTTGGCCTCTACCAAGATGTCCGCTACGAGCGGAGAAACTCCGAAGTGGGCTTTTGCTACGTCTGCAGAAGCCACGCATGTAAATGAAGTGATTTTAGACCTGGATGCACAAGGGTCCCCTGATCCTGGGTCAACAATTATTGCGACAGAGGAAGAGGAAGTGGAGGTTCCTCTGAAAACTGTTTTAGAAAAGAGAACCAAACTTGCCTGGGCCAGAAGGGAGCGATGAGAATCATTTGAGCTCCCTCCGATCTGAGTTTGTTCAGGACCTTTGTAATTAAGGGAATGGGAGGGAAGGCATAAACGAATCTGTCCCTCCAAACGAGACAGAGCGTCCCGCCAAAAAATGTCTCGCCCTGGAGCGAGTGAGCAAAAGGCGGGAAGTTTTGCGTTTTGGGGAGAAGCGAAGAGGTCTATCTGAGGTGTTCCCCCATCGCTGAAAGATGTCGTTTATGACTTCTTGATCCAACTCCCATTCATGGGACCTAGCTGAGGACTGACCGAGTTGGTCCGCCAGTGTGTTTTCCACTCCCGGAACGTGAACAACTGTCAAGTGAAGGTGATGCTGGGTTGCCCGATGCCAGACTCTCATCGCTTCCCGGCACAGAGGGTAGGAACGTGTTCTTTCCTCCTTGTTGAGATACCAGACTACGCACATGTTGTCTGATTGTATGAGGAGGTGACCGGGGAGAATGAGGGAGTATAGGGCCTGAAGGGCATAAAGGACACGCTCTCAGTGCGAGCACATTGATGTGAAGGTTTTGTTTGAACTTGGACCAGCTGCCTTGAGTCCTGTGAGACCCTAGATGGGCACCCCAGCCTTCTCCTGACGCATCTGTTGTCAACGTCTGGGATGTTGAAGCGAACTCCCAGGCAAAGGTTCTCCTGGACCATCCACCAACGCAAGTCCTTGATCATGGGAATGGAAAGTAGTATCTCTTGGTCTAGACTGTCCAAGGTCTGGTCTCACTGCGACTGAAGCATCCTTGACATCACCCCCGAACAGCACCGAACCCCTGAAGGGAGCATCCTGGATAGCGCATTGCACTTCAGGGACCAAACCTGACACGCGGAGCCAGACGTGACGCCGTAGTCCTACAACGAAAGCCGATCTCCTTCCAGCTGTGTGCACTGCGTCGTAAGTGGCACGAAGCATGTGCCGACTGGCCGAACGAGCAGAACAGACAAGATCCACCAATTCCTGCTTAGTCTGCGACTCAGGAAGGGAGTCCAATTTAGATTCCACCTGACTTAAGGATGGTCTTCTGAAAATCCCCCATATGTACCACATAGTTCAGGGCCCTATCACCAAGGGTAGAAGACGAATAGATCTTCCCGTACTGGTCCAGAAGCCGGGATTCCTTAACAGGCGGAGATGAGCTGAGGTGCTTGGGATTTGCGGAGCAGCCGTGAGCGGTGCTGATGACGACCGAATCCACCTTGGGGTGGAGGCTAAGGAAGTCTACACCCTCAGGAGCCTGGTATTGCCTATCCGCCTTCCTCCGATGGGGGGCTAGCGCAGAAGGTCGTTTCCAAATAGTGGAAACGAGATCCGCATAAGGCTCTATCCAGGGTGGAATCAGTGTAGGAGCGGTCTCTAGTAGATCCAGATGAGCAGCGAGTTTCTTACGCTGTGAGTCTGGCTCCACTGATTGCCACTGATGGACCTCCTGGATTTTCCTCAATAACTCCAGAAAGGAGGGGTCCTCCGGAGGACACTTTGGAGGAGTCCCCGGCAGAGCGCGCTATGGAGTACGTGGCTTGTCTTCGGGATCAGAGCGTCCTGTCTCTGAGTCTGACGTATCTGATGAAGAGGAAGAAGACTCCTCCCTACGAGGGAGAGGGAGGCCCTCTGGGAGTTCCCTGCGTATATCTCCTCCTCGGCGCCAGTGGGCTCTCCTCTGGTGTCGGGAAGGGGAGAGGGAGTCTCCCGTCTCCAACGTAGGGGATCCTGTATAGGGTTCGGCGTCTGTAGGTGACTCTAAACCTAACAAGTGAATTGAGCCTTGGCCTCAGCCCACCAGAAGGCCAAGGTCTCGTTCAAATCCGCCGCCGGCTGGAGTGTCAGCGGCGGAGGTGGGGGATACGGATATTGGGGATATCTGTAGAAAGAGTATCCATAACCTGACGGCAGGAAGCCCGGCGTCTGGTACTGCGGTGCTGGATATTGCGGCATCAGGTACTGGGGCGCCGGATACTGCGGAGTCGGGTATTGTGGCACCGGATATTGAGGTGTTGGGTACCCGGGTGCCAGGGGCTCTGATGGAGCAGAGAAACCTGGCAGAGGCCCTGCCAGTGGGCCAGGCGGTAGTAACGCTGGCCCCTTTGGCATCGGGCCCATCGTGGGTATGCCTTCGATGGGGTCTTAAGGATCTGATGGAAGGATAGGCCTATTGTCAGGTAAGGGGACGCCGGATGGCGTCGGGTAGGCCAGTGTCAGGGGATCTGGTCCCGAAGGAGGGTTCCCTGACAGCAGCATCCCAGTATCCTCAGTGACGGCTGGGGAATGAGGGTTATAATCCTCAGGGGTCAATTGAGGAGACACGGGGACTTCAGAAGCCAACTTGGAGTGTTGCGGAGAGCCTGAGGCGTTGGACTGTTCAGAGGGGTCCGGCGCAGGCTTCTTGGCCGGGTGGGTGTCGGTGGAACTGGCGTCCGACTTACTGGCCGAATCCGGGCGGGCATCGGAGGAGTCGATGTTCAACTTATTGGACTCCCTGCCAGAGGAAGACCGCACTGGAGATGTGGCCTTGTCGGGCGTAGTTTTGACTGGGTGCTCCCCCGAAGGGGTAAGCGGGTTTGAAGAGCCTTGTCCAGGCGGGCATCAGTGGGACCAATGTCTGACTTACCGACCCGGCCTGGACTAAGGTCACAGTGGTAAAAGCAGCCTTCACGCGAGTGAGGCCTCCTTTTCCCCAGATGCTCCCCGAAGGGCCTGAGCCAGATGGGGAGCTGCAACGCTCTTGGTCACCACCAAGACTGCCGCCGTAGAAGCGATCCCGGAGGGGACGTTTGATTCAGTGCCGCAACCCGGGACGGAGTGGCGGCTGTTGTGAAGTCATTTCCCGCTCCCAGTGCTTCTCCTTGTCGCGCTTTTTCTTGTGACCTTCAGGGGAAGTGGACGCTGGCCTGAGTTTCTTTAGCTCTTTCCTACGTAGGCCATTTTCTTCTTTAGGATATGGGCTTCCAGGGACTGCTGCCCTCTTTTGCTGGTAGCAGAGTTAAATTTCTGGCAGTGCTGGCATTTCTCCACAAGGTGATCTGGGCCCTGACAGAAGAGGCACAAGGAGTTGCCGTCCTTGTGTGGAAGTTGGGAACCACTCGATTTGCACTTATTCTTATGCGATTCAGAGGGCATTGGGGAAGATATACACAGCGAATCATGATAAATTAAAAAAAACAGAGAAAATAGATCAAAAAGTTTGAAAAGTAATGGACCGACGAAAGGCTGAAGAGTGCCGATTCTACCACAAGGAACTTTCACAAGCCAAAGAAGAACTGGAAGGCGGGCGTGGGGGACCGCCCCTTTATACAGATGTCATATGACGCCCGTCACCTGACATGGGGGCAGTCCCCCGCCAGAGACTGCTAGCTAGAAATGTTTCCGTGGGGTCCTGACGCCTGGTGGGTCAGTCCTATATGTGAATACCTACTGCAAGAGCCCTCTTGAAGTAAGATCTACAGTTACAGGCGAGTAATTTGTTTTTCTAGGGGCGTGCTTATGGTGTACTATCCACACTTCTGGCAGACTCCTAGCAGTTCTCCAGGAGGAGGGACGGAGGAAGGCGCAAACCCCCTACTTAGGGAAGAGAGATTGGAGAACCGAGGACCCAAAACCAGCATTCCAGGCGTGACTCAAGGTCGACGTGGCAATGGGAGATAAAGGTGTGTGCCGACTTCCAGAAAGCAGCCCTGCAGATCTCCTGGATAGAGACATCCCTGGAAGCAGCCACTGAGACAGCAGTATGTCTGGTGGAATGAGCCCTAAGCCCTACATCAGGTTCCCTACCAGCCAACCTATAGCAGAGGTCGATGTAGGATACAATCCACCTGCTAATCATCCGCTCTGCTGTCGGACTGCCAGGTGCGGCTTCAGCATAAGCGACAAACAGCTGGCAAACCTCTCCCAGAACTCCAGGTGTGCGCTCCTTATAACAGGCAAGCACTTGCCTCAGGTCCAGAGTATGGAGCCTGTGCTCAGTCTCTGAAGTGTGGTTGGCGAAGTACACCAGGAGATTGATCAACTGGTTAAGGTGAAACTTCGAGACAACCTTCGCGAGGAAGTTCAGGTTGGGGCAAAGGACAACCTTGTCCCTATAAAGACCAGATAAGGAGACTCCACCAAGAGCGCCTGGAGCTCACTGATCCTTCTGGCAGAGGTAATGGCCACCAAGAAGGCGGTCTTCCATGACAGGTGTGACATCTCATACCTGTGCATCAGTTCAAATGTCCTGCCCATCAGCATTACCAACGCCAGCAACAAATCCCAAGGTGGTGCTGGTTCACACACCAGAGGTGAAATGTGGTCAAGGCCCTTAAAGAAGCGCCTCACCACCTTCTCCTACGCCACCAATGGCATAGCAGCATGCGCCCGGTATGCAGAAATGGCTGCCAGGTGCACCGTGAGGGTCATCGACCAAAGGACCAACAGAGAGGGACCATAGGTAGTCGAGGATGCTAGCCATGGGACAGGACAGGGGGTCAAGCCTTGTGCCCTGGCACCAAATGGAGAATCTCTTCCATTTGGAGGCATAGCATGGACAAGTTGATGCCTTCCAAAAGGCCTCCACCACATGGAAGACCTCATCAGTGAGTCGCAGAGCCTGGAACTCTAGCCGCTCAGGAAGCAGGTGGTCAGGTGCAGGGACTTAAGGTCCGGGTGGAGGACCTTCCCCCAAGAGCATGAGAGCAGGTCCAGGTGAAGTGGCAGATGCCGCAGAGGTCTGCTGCTGAGGCTGAGGAGATCGGGGTACTAGAACTGGCACAGTCAGTATGAAGACACCAGGATAATCCGTGCCTTGTCCCTCCGAACCTTGAGCAGGACCTTGTGGCTCAGAGGAAAGGGAAGGAAGGCATTAAAGAGGCCCGTTCAGGGCCTCGTGAAGGCATCCCCCTGCAGCATTCCCTGCTGAGGGGGATAGGCACAAAACAGCCTCAGCTTGGCGTTGTCCTGGGAGGAAAACAGGTCCACCTGAGGCATGCCCCACTGGGACAACAGACTGCCCACTACCTCCTGATGAAAGGGACCACTGGTGAGACACCTCGTCCACACAGCTGAAGTCGTCCACCAGCCGACTGGACACTCCGGCCACATGAATGGCCAGCAGGTCGGCCTTGAGGCTGAGCATAAGGGTCCAGATGCAGAGAGCTTCCCTGCACAGAGGTAGGGAGTGCATCCCACCCTTCCTGCAGAGGTAGTACATGGTCGTCATGTTGTTCGTCTGGATCCAGATGACCAGACCCGGGAAATGTGAAGCGAAAAGCTGTCACAGCCAGACTAACAGCTCGAAGCTCCAGCAGGTCGATGTGACACTGGGACTCCTTGCAGGACCAGAGGCCGTGGACCCTGTGTTCCCCCAGGTAAGCAACCCAGCTCATGAGGGAGGCGTTGGTCGCGAGAGAGACTGTCGGTTCTGGGCAGACAAACGGGACTCCTTCCTGAAGATGCTCCAGGACCAACCACCACAGGATGGCATCCCACATCTGCTGGGTCACCGTGACTGGCTGGTCAAGGTGGCCCAGACACTGAGACCACTGACAGGCCAGCCTCCACTGCAGGAAGCGCATTCGCCAGCGGGCCCAATGTACCACCCTGGTGCAGGCCACCATGAAGCCCAGGAGTCGCAGAAGTCCTTGGCAGGGCATAACTTCCCAACCCGAAATGATCGGGCTAAGCAGGAAAGATACTTCACCCTGTCCACAGGGAGCCGGGCTTGGGCTTGGCAAAAGTTGAGCTCCGCTCTGATGAAGTGAATCACTTGCGAGGGGATGAGTTCCAACTTGGCCTCATTGGCCAGGAGGCCAAAGCGAAAGCAGGTCTGGAGGACCAGGTCCCTGGAGCGCACCACCTCCAACCTGGAGGGCCCTGCAATCAGCCAGCCATCCAGGTATGGATACACCTGGACCCCTCAGTGCCTCAAAAAGGCTGCTACCACTGCTGTGCATTTGTTGAAGACGCTGGGAGCTGAGGAGATGCTGAAAAGCATGGCCTGGGAACTCCTAGAGGGTCCCCTCTGCACAGAACCGAAGGAATCACCGGTGGGACAGACAGCTGGAGATGTAGAAGAAGGTGTCCGCAGGTCCAGGGAGCAGAACCACATGTTCTGCTCCAGGGATGTAATGATCAGTTTCAGAGTGACCATTTTGAAGGTACGCAACCACAGAAACCAGTTTAGGTCGTGGAGATCCAAGATGGGGCACCAGCCCCCTGTCTGTTTGGGAACCAGAAAATATCTGGAAACAAACCCTGGATGGTCTGGGATGCGAACCACCACCTCCTTCTGGAGAAGCTGGGTGATGTCCTCCTGAAGGATGGACAGCATGTTTGCGGACACCACATCTTCCTGAGGGGCGTGGTGATTGGCTGGGTGGGAGAGCCTCGAACTCCAGAGGCAAACACTGGCCGATCACTTCCAGCACACACCGGTCCATGGTAACACAGGACCAGGCGGAAAGAAAGTGGTGGATCCAACCACCCATGGGAGGATCCAGGGGAGGAAGGATGGGCAGGATGGGGCATCCCCTGTCATGTCACTGGGCAGGCTTGGAGGCAGAGGCGGGGGGGAAGCTGCTAGACCCCATTCACTAGGTTTCCAGACAACAGAAGCGACTGACTTAGGCCTGGGATGCCAGGACTGCTGGTGCCCAGCCGGGGTCTGGGGAGCTTGGCTGTAGGAGCAGGGTGGGGCCGAAAGGACTTTTTCTGGGGTTTGGAACCCTTGTCCTTTTTGGCTGAGGTGACGGAGTCCACGGTGGTGTTGGACTTCTCAATCCTAGTGAGATGACCATCCACCCCAGGCTGGAACAAACTGTTGCCCAGGAAGCGGACATCCGCCACTTTGTGCTGGGTATCCAACGTAATGGTCAAGATAGGTAGCCAAGTCCATCGGTGCATAGCTACAGCCATGGCCACTGACCTGGTGCAAGAATCGCCAATGTCCAGGGCCATCTGGAGCTGCTGTTTGGTCACTGCACGGCCCTGGTCCCAGACCTGCTTGACCATCATCTGAAGGTCAGCCGGAAGCCAAGGGAGCACCTCATCCGGGGTGCTCAACAGGGTATGAGTGAAGTGGGCCATCGTCAAGGTCAAACTTGCCTGCCTGAGGCCAAGAGATGAGGCCACATACACCTTCTTGGCCACATGATCCAACTTCTTGGGTTCTTTGTCGGGAGGTTTATCAACATCTGGGACATTGCCCGTCCGACAGAACCACCAAGTCAGCAACCAGGCCCTAGACCAAGGGATGGTCAGTGAATCTGGAGAGGGAACCCGTAGGAACTGCATACTTGGGAACCATACCGGCCAATGGAGTAGGGCAGGAGGCTGGACACTGCCAGAGCTCCAACGCGGGCCCAAAATGGCCTCAGTCACCGGGATGGTGACAACCCCCACCCAGGGAAGTTGTCCCGGTTGAGGATCTCCACGAGGGGATACTTGGCCCGTTTCTGGACGGGCTTCAACTGGATCCCAGTGGCCTCCAAGATGAGGCACAGCATGGCCCTGAAGGAGGTGGGGCCATGGTCTATGGACAAATCCTCTCGATTCTGAGGATTCATCAAAGAATGCCCCCCGGCCCCACTAACCTTGCGAGGCTCATCGTCCCCAAGTGACAGACAGCCACCAAGGAAGCCCGGGGTAGTTCGGGCATCCTTGAATGGAGGACCATCCTTCGGCTGAATCAGAGGAGGTTCCACCCAAATGGGAGGAGAGGCCGGAATCAGCAGAGCCCAAACTGGTTTGGGCCATGGCAGCAAAAGGAGTGCCAGGTAAGGAGCCAGCACCGGCTTAGGCCCAGCACCCAAAAGGAGATGCTGCCAATGAGCTTCTTGTAGAGCCACTGCAACTTGCGACTGAGCCATTCCTCCACTGAAGAGGAGGAGTAGCAGCAATGCAGCTTGCCCGAATGCCGAGAGTGGGAACACCGACTTCAGGGAGGGCTACCCGATCTTGAACTATGGGTTTGAGACCTCGACCGCCAGTGGACCGTTTGGTGGGGAAAGGCCAAAACCGGCAAGGGATGCCTGTTGCCCCCTGCAAGCTCGATGTCCCATGGGTTACGGACTGGGACAGCAAGGTCAGGACCAGAGTCCTGGAAAGGTAGGTACCCCAACCCCTCCCATCCTGCGACAACAGGTCGACCAGGCTGACAAAACTCTAAACTGGCTAGTCAGTCCACGTCTTGGCTAACAGGCCTGGCGGGGACACCGCAGGGCCAGCTGCCTGGGCAGTAAGCTTGGCCGAAGCTACATCGTTAAGGAACATCTATGAAGCAGGAGCACGATAATCCAAGGTCTGAGAGCGCACATGATCCCACACCCTGCAACAGGACTTAACTTTTGTTTTAGAATCCTTCTTGGATTTAGACCCACGAGAAGGGCCCTCCCCGATGGAAGGATGGGACTGAAAGTCCTGGAGCATTCCTATAAAACACGGCCAAAGCCCAGCATGACCAGCGCAGACACAGAAGAGGAGCCCGTGGCCAACTGGGCAGCAGCTTCCTCAAAAGCCACCATTTGTTCAGCAGACCCTCCAGCTGCAGAAACCACCTTATGAGCGTCCTTGGAGCGAATGTGAGGATCCCGCTCACCCGTGCGACCCAGCAAAAGTCTAGCATACCGGTCCTCCTGGGTGGAGGGATGCAGAGTACGTCATAGGCCGCAAGCCTGGGGGTCATGCTTCTGGCCCAGGCAATACATGCACGTGGCGTGAGGGTCTGTGCAGGACATTTTCTGCCTGCATGGAAAAAGTTTAAAACTGGGTGCTGACTTCGGAGCAGAGGAGTCCATGGTGTGAGCAAGGAAAAACCACCAAGCAGCCTGAAGACCCAAAGTTTGACATTAATCGGTGAAACGAAGATAGGGCCTACAAAAACGCAGCGTCCAATGGAGGGAACCTGACTCTTCCAGCGGAATGGAAGATCTGGCGTCACGGGGAGGTGTTGAGGAGGATACCACCCATGTGGGTGGGAGGAGACAGCTTAAAGATCTTCAAGCAAGTCTTAAAGGGGAAAGGAATTCTGCCAGACGTGTGGCTTGTACACCATATCCATACCCCTAGAACAGTGTATTGTACTTCTGATCCACTTGTTCCCTTCCTCCATGCTGCACCTGGAAATGAGCCTTGGCTCAGTGTGCCTTCTCCCAGTTACCAATTTTTTTTTTTTTTTTTTTTTAACAGAAACAGAAATACAGAATTTGACAGCAGATAAGGACTGACTGACCCATCCAGTCTGCCCATTTTTCCCTACCTACAGTATCATCGCAGACCCAACTTGATCTCCGTCTCTCTCTCTCTCCCCCCTTTCTTTTTCACTAAGGATTCCCATATGCCTATCCCATGCATTCCTGAACCCCACCACCTCGCTGAAAGACTGTTCCAGGCATCCACCACTCTTTCTCTGAAAAAGTAGTTCCTCATCTCTCTCCTGAATCTATCCTCCTACAGCTTCACTGCATGTCCCCGTGTTTTTGAGCATCTTTTTTTCTGAACAATACTCCCCCCTCCTGTACCTTATTTTACACCCGTGTGGTACTTAAAGATCTCCAGCATATCTCCCCCTCCCTCTCTTCCAGGGTGTACATATTGAGGTCCCTTAGTTCTCTTCATAGGACTTCTGATGCAGACCCTGCACTATTTTAGTTGGCCTCCTCTGGACAGCCTCCACTGTATGTCCTGGCGGAGATGTGGTCTCCCAAACTGGATCCAGTACTCTAGATGGGGTCTCACCAGCGATCTATACAGAGGCAATACCACCTCCCTCTTTCTGCTGGTGATACACTCCCTATGCACCCCAGTAATCCACTAGCCCTCCCATCTGCCTTTTCATACTGCCTGGACACCTTTACACAATCAGATAGGATTACAACCAGGTTTCTTATGTTTGGTGGTTGCCACTACCTCACCACACATTTTGTACTTCACCTCTGGGTTTCTGTGGCCCAAGTGCATGATTTTGTACTTTTTCACACAAACTCTGCTGTCAAAACCTTGATCACTCCTCAAGTTCTCAGGTCTCGGTTCATCCCCCACCCGAGTGTCTACTTTACTGCAGATTTTGAAGTCCTCCACAAAGAAGCACACCTTCCCTTCTAGTTCCTCCGCAATGTCACTTATAAAGACATTAATGAGGACTAGTCCCAGTACTGATCCCTGAGGGACCCTGCTAGTCAACCTCCCTTGTCTGGAGTGAACTCTGTTTACCACCACTCTGTTGCCTATCCCTAAATCAATGTCTTACCCAGTTTACCACCTTTGAACCCACCCCCTAAGATGTCCAGCTTCCTCACAAATCTCCCATCTGGAACAGTGTCGAACGTCTTATTGAAATCTAGGTAGGCCATGCCTACCGCTCCACCCTGATTTAATTCCCTGGTCACCCAGTCAAAGAAACCTATCAAATTTGTTTGACATGACAAAACCCCCTCACCACCCCAGCAAATCCATGCTGCCTATGGTCCTGTAACCAGTTTGAGACAAGATACTCCACAGTCCTTTCCTTCAAAATCTCCCACCACTGATGTCAGGCTGACTGGCCTACGGCTGACAGCCTCCTCACTGCCGACACTTCTGTAACGTGGGACTGCATCTGCCCGCCTTCAGTCCTTCGGAACCACTCCTGTTTCCAGTGAGCTGTTAAACAGGACTGTCAGAGGTGCAGCCAGTACCTCCCTGAGCCCTTGCGCCCGAGCTCCCTCAATAACCTTGGGTGTACCCCGAATGGCCCCCATCGCTTTGTCCACTTTCAGACCCGCGAGTCCCTACAGGACCCTCTCCTCCGAAAAAGATTAGTGTCCACCTCCTTCTCTCCAAAGCTCCTGTTACTTTATTTGGGGCTCCCTCTCCCTTCCTCTGTGAACACTGAATAAAAGTATTTGTTCAGTATATCTGCCTTTTCAAGGGCTTTCTCTGCACAGTCACCCCCTTCCCTTCGTAACCTTACACTCCCCCTCCCCATATCCTCTTTTTTTTTTTTTTTTTTTACACATACCTAAAAAATGTCTTGTTCCCTTTAGTTACCATCTGGGCTATTCTATCCTCAGTATGCACCTCTGCACTCCTTACTGCTTCCCGTGATGCACCTCCTTGTCCTCCTTCCTCTGCATCTCCTTATACCTTCTAAACCTATACCGTTTAGCCACTTCTTTCAAAAACTACAGCGGTCTCTTTTTACCTCTTGCTTTTCACAAAGATTTGTTGCCTTCGCTATTCCTCCCCCCCCTCCCCCGCGCCAGGTCATCCCTGAGGTATTCACCCAACATTTTAAAATCTGACCTCAAGTCCAGGACCCTCACCCTTGTGCGATTCAATTCCGCAGGCTTCCTTATGTTGAACTACACTGTACAGTGATCACTGGTTCCCAGGTGCCCCCCCACCTTGACATCTGTAGCACTGTCCCAGTTAGTGAGCACCAGGTCTAGTACTGTCCCATCATGAGAGGGCTCCCTGATTAGCTGACTCGAGAAATGCAACCTAGAGGGATGGGTAGATGGAAAGATAGATAGATAGATAGATACAGACAGACAGATGGATAAATGTAGAGACAGACAAACCTGCTTCTGAATCCCACAATTCTCTACATTCACCCGATCCTGAAACTTTCTGTGACTCATATATATATATATATATATATATATATATATATATATATATATATATAAACGTTACATAAAGCACTCAAAACTTAATTTTTCAAAATGAGCACTATATAAAATTAACACATCATCCTCCTCCTATGGGGCTAGTCTGTTGAATAAACTGTAATTAATAAAATAAGCCATTCTGAGCTTGCTCCGTGGGTTGGTGGCAGCATGGTGAATTTTGAGCAATATCAGGTTTCTCATTCACTGGGCAAGTGGTGAGGTTCTCCCACTTTTGGGAGAGTGTAATACAATGCATTACTCTGGGATACCCCACTCGGCCAAACAGCAAGTGGGACTTTATAAGGTCTTGGAGGACTGCATGCCTTCATGATCAAGATTGGGTGTCATGATGTGGTCTGACAGTGCTGGCATGAGGGACAGGGGATGCATAAAGAGTCAATACATTTAGTAACCTTTGGTACTGCAGCACTGCAACAGTTCGTACCTCGTCAAATATACCCTCTATCTCATTCAGCAGGCTCTTGGACCGCAGCACTTTGGTATCATTCTGTTTGAAGTTAATGCCCTGATGATCCAGTGATTTCAGATAGTACTTCTCATTCTGCTCTCTCCAGATCTTGTTGAACCCCCTCTGGGCTTCTCTCCATTCCTCGTCTTTCATTTTTAACCTAAAAGGGGAGTGGAGAGAGGAAAACTTTCAATATATTATCTCATTTTATGCAGTTCTGAGAAACAGGGATCATACAACTTTCTAAAAACAGCAAAAACAAATTCTCAGAAGCTTAGCAAAGAGATTAACTTCGGAGGAATGAGATTTCTTATTAAACAGTACTCGACAAACTCAGAATTTAATAAGAACTTGTTCAACCATTTATACAGAATTATGATGTAGAAAAACACAAACCCACAATTAATAGACTGGTTTTGAGTCTTAACTTTACGTTTGTTTAAAGCAGCAGTGCATGCTATGGTAAACATTCTGACCCACACATTTTTATTCTGGGTTAGACAGTCTTACTTCCTGTCTTTTAAGATCCCCTAGTTTCCCTATTTTGACTCTACATTAGTACATGTTTTAAGATCTGAAACAATAAAAGGAGCATGGCTATGCCCACATTGTCATCAATATTCACAGCGATTTTTGACCGCTCACTGTTCCATAAAGTCAGTGAGCAGAGCCCATTAGATGCTAGTCCAGTTTGGCCACAGGAAAACTGAAGGGAAACAGTGAGTGTTGAAAACCACAGCTAAGAATACCAAAGAAAACATGGAGAGAGTTACATTAAAAGGACTGTGCATTTTAGTATTGCAAATGTAAGAGAATGAGCTAAAGTAGACTCAAAATGGGGAAAAAATGTACTATACAAGATAGGAGCTTCAGGGCAATCTAAAGTAGAATTAAAAAAGTACACGGCAAACCGTTTACCATTAACATGCACTGCTGCTGCAAGTACAAGGCATAAATTGTTGGAGAGTTGATTAGCGCCTTTGCTAATCAAAATGAAAAATGATTAGCAATTAGCCGATTTTGATTAGCAGTTTTCTAAAATGGGCATTTTTACTTTAAACCATATACTGTAATTACTTGCAACTGTATATACTGATAAAACAGACATTGTATGCATAGTTTTGAGACTGTATTTGCCATTTTGACCAAACTGTCAGCAGAGCCATCCTAATCACCCCACCACGTGTACCCGGTACTGAAAATTTTCAAATCCCCACCAAAATGTGATTCGGCACCACTGCAACGTCATTCCACGCCACGTGTGTGAAAAGACAGTTTGGCCCAGATTTGAAAAATGACAGCTGACGTGGTGTAAAAACTAGCTATGCTGAAAATTTGGGGTCAAAATATTTAAAATTACCAAAGTTATGAGCAAGCATAACAAAATGTAAACATATGCACATAACTTGGCCATTTTCATATTCTGACCCCACAGTTTCAACACAGCCGTCTTATGATCCCACCTCATGAACAATGGCCGTAAAAAAAATTTCAAATCCCACCCGAAAGGTGATTTTGCCAAGCAACCACAAAATCACCTTTTGGGTGGGAGTTGTGTGACGACAGTCATATTGTTCATGAGGTGAGGTCCCCAAAAGGCCATGCTGAACATTTGGGGTTAAAATGTAAAAAAAAGGGCCAAGTTATGCATGAAAGTTAAACCCCCCACTGAAATACACTGAACTGCATTTACCATAGTTTTTCATATTGCAGTCGCTGGTTCTAGCAGCAAGGCACGTCTTCGATCGGAGAATAGATCTCGAACCTGGGGCCTGTTCAGGTGAGTAAGGGTGTGTGGGGGTGTACTGAGGGGGTGTAGGATGGTGGGTACTGAGTGGGAGGTGTAGGGGGGGTCAGATTGGCAAGGGACCATTTTCTTTTCTGTAGCTAAAAAAAAAAATATTGAGGGGCTGTTTTCTTTATTTTAAATAGGGACGGTGATGTGGGGGGGGGGGGTGCCACTAGACACCAGGGAAAGAAAACATAATGGGGACAGCGACTGGATGGTGGTGGTGGTGTGCCACTACACATCAAGGAAAAATAAATAAGAAGGACAACGAACGGATGGTGAGGGGGGAGGTACCACTAGACACCAGGGATAGAAAAAAAAAACAACAACGGGACAGCGATCTGCAGAGGGTGGAGGGAGCACCACTGCACACCGGGGAAAAAAAATAAAGGGGATAGCAATCGGAGGTGGAGGGGTACCACTAGACACCAGGGAAAATTAAAATAATTAGGGGGCAGGCCACCTTGTAATGATTATCAATCACTGCTAATCATGCTGGCAACTGACTCACATTTCCAGATTCTTGGGTCGCAAACTGCAAGGCAAACCTGCTTAATTCATCCCTTGAAGTAACTACACAATGTGGCACCCAGTTTGATCCACTACATTAACACTGGGGAGGGATAAATCAGTTTGTGAGTTACTGGTCAGTATGGCCACCAGCTTTCAAAATTTGGTACCCAAAGCAATATTTTTAGTGGCCATCTTTTATAAAGTCTCAAAAGTCACTGTGGGCAGATAGCCAGTTGGCCACTAACTTTCAAAGTCTAGTAGCCAAACCAATTTGTCCCTCCCCGATTAACACACTGTGTTTGAATAAGATTTATTTATTTCAAAAGTTTCACCAGGAAAGACATACTGAGCTGCAATAGCTCGTTTCCAGATGTGTCCTGGCGGAAGGCAGAAAAGGATGTCAGAACAGAATCGAACAATGACTCATACAAAAACAAATGATTTATACAATAAATCATCATACTGAGATAAAAGATAACAGTACAAAAAAAATAGGTTAGTCACTTGTGACAGTAGTTCTAGGAGTGATATATGGTCTATATCCACACTTCTGGCACTGTTCCTTACAATTTAAGGCTTGCCTGAAAGTCTTCAAGCTGGCTTATGGCTCATCGCACCTACCCGGGTGGTAACTCCCTTGGCCCCGCCCCATGACATCACATCTTGCCCACTGGAAGCAAGACCTGCGTGCCACTTGCCAGTGGAGGTTGGGTGGGTCAGTGTGGATGTAAACTATATAGCACTCCTAGAAAGTACAGTTACGCAAGATTTACCATAATAGCAGATCTTTGAGAGAGGCTCTTCCAGTAGGTAATCACCTTGAGGACTGCGTCCCCTGGCGTCAGGACCACACAGAAACTTTAGCTAGCAGTGTCTGACGGGGGTGGGTGGGCACCACCCCCCCGTCACGTGACTGTCAGCATGACACTATGTAGTGGGCGGTCCCCACGCCCACCTTCCAGTTCTCCCGCCAGAGACCTCCAAGAAGGAGTGACAGGAGAACGGGAAAAGGGGCTCCTGGAGCCCACAACGAGCTCACAGAGAAAGAGCAGCAAAGAGACTTGGGGGAAGGACGAAGGGAAAAAGGTTACCTACTGCAACAGCCTCTCTCGAAGATCTACTGCTACGGTAAGTTCTTATGTAACTACTATCTTACTTCGAGAGGGCTTTTGCAGGAGGTAATCACCTTGAGGACCGAGTCCCAAGCAGTGTGAATAAGAGAAACAAACATGAGAGGCAGAAGAGGTCTGCAGAAAGGCAGAGAATTTAGGACAGGAGGCCTTGGAGGACGGCTAAACCAAAACCAGCCCTGCGCCTAGAGGCAATGTCCAGATTGGAATGTTTGGGGAAAGTGTGGACGGAGCTCCAAGTGGCCGCCACACAAATGTCAGCGACTGACACATTCCGGAAGCAAGCAGCAGAAGCAGCCATGCTTCTGGTAGAATGCCCCTTAACCTCCCCCGTGAAGGTTTTAACACACTTTTGGTAACAGAAGACAATGCAGTTCGCCAACCGTTTGGATAAACGCTGTTTTTAACTGCTGCACCCTCTCTCTTGGGTGCAACAGAAATAAAAAGTTGGTCCGCTTTCCGGACAGACTTGGTTCTGTTGGTATAATAACGCAAGATTCTGTGAACGTCCAAGGTATGTAGTATCGCCTCCCCCGACTAGAATGCTCAGGGTAATACGCTGGAAGTTGAATAGACTGGTTCAACGTGAACTCAGAAACCACTTTTCGGTAATAACTGAGGAGTGGTACGCAGAGCCACCCGGTCTCTGTATATCAGGGCCTGAAGCTCAGAAATCAGTCGAGCAGAAGTGACTGCAACAAAAAAAAAAGAAGAGAGCTTTCCACAAAAATTAGCGCATATCACAACTACAAGCCAATTCAAAAGGAGGTAAGGTCAGCTTTTCCAAAATAAAACTGAAATCCCAAGGTGGCAAGGACTGCGCACCGGGGGTTTCAGGTGGAGGATCCCTTTCTGGAAGGTTTTGGAAACCTCCAGCTGAGCCACACATTTGCCATTCCACTAAGGTGTGGTAGGCAGAAATAGCAGACGGGGGTGGGGGAGGGGGGCACGTGGTGGAGCGTTTCAACGTGGCGGATGCTTTTCTTTTTACTGCAGATGGCAGGCAGCTTAAACTATAAATACCACTGACTAAACTACTTCAAATCAATCTTGGTTGGTAATGACTGTTGTTTCAAGGTCAAAGAGACTTGCGATGGGCCCAAAGCATGATAAACATGCAGCACAGAACCTGGATGCCTATCTTTCATCCTCATCGGGCTCCAGAGGTGCAGCAGGCGGCCCATCGACCTCGAGATGCTACGCCTCCAGACACACAGAACCCTCAAATTATGGCGCTATTAGAAAAGATCCAGGCAATGGGGGAAGATACAAATCGCAGGCTGGTTGCAGGGGAAGCCCGATTTACAGAGCTGGACACAAGGATGCAAACAAATGCCTCACAAATAAAAGAACTTACCTTGGAGGGGATGCACCAGAGAAAAAAAAATGCGGTCTTTGTGCAGGACCCACAGTTCCTCCGAGCAAAAGTGGAGACTCTGGAGAATGCGCAGAGAAAGGCGAACGTTCGCACTGTCTGATTTTCTCCCCGGTTGGCGGGGAAAATGGAACTCCTATTGGCAGTAAAGCACCTTATTTTTACAGACCTGGGCTTGGTCCCCGAAGATTCTGGCATTTCTGTCCTAAAGGCCTTTGCTACTCCCCATCACAGCAAAACCTCAGAGTACTGCTGGAGAACGCCGGATGACAGCTATTGTCACACTTTCATGACCAGATGCTCATGTACCTTTGCTGCAAGCTGCCCAACAATGTGAAGACCTATTATGGGAGGGCAGTAAGATCGCCTCTCCCACCCCCCTCCCCCAAATATCCTCGCAAACAGACTTGGAAAAAAGCTCTGCAGGTCACTAAGAAAACCCTTCTAGAAAATGGGATTTCTGCCCAACTCATATTTCCTGCACATCTACAAATCCGACATGCCAACAAAACACACATTTTGACTGACCCGATGCTGCAGCCGCCTTTGCTTCAAAATTATTAACTGTCCAAAATAAGCTTCTATAGCTCATGAGGAAGATGCAGAGTCAGATTTAGACCCTAATGACTGAAGCTGCACAGTAGGGGTTTTGAACTTCTCCTTTTGTCATTTTGGCTGTATAAGGTATATAAAGTTACTGCTGTTTGAATTTCTGATGTATGCATTTTGCTGCACTGGGTCTGATCGTTTAAAGTTAGTAGCCATGTTTTTATCGTACTCTAATGATATTCTTACTGTTTATTAACAATGTAATCGCCTTACTCATAATGAATACCTATATATGATGAGCGTTAGTCTGCTCCACTCAGTTTGTGAACTATTATGATTATACCTGTAAAGAACCAGTTTCCCTACTGGCAATCTGGTATGTGCTACTGCAATTGGGGGCTCAGTCTCCCAAAACATATCTACCCTACGAGGGGCGGGAAATTGTGGCTACCATCCTACCAGTTACAGAACAGGCGAGAACGGACTCTCCTACACCATTATCTCGCAGGACTTTAATTCTATGATGCACCTGGCAGTCCAGAGGCAACCAATGGACATATTTGTTTTGCATATTAACTGCTGATAATCTACAGCCTGTACACTGATGCCATGGTTTGGCTGTCCTTTATTTGAACTGTAATGAGTGAATATAGTATCTGCTGTATTTCATAAAATACTATAAATAAGTTTTAAAAAAACAAAAAAATTGCAGACAGGTGAACCTTCTGTGAAGAGTAACTCAGGCCCAGGTCAGAGAGGTGTAGTAGATATTCCATGACCTGAGGAACAAGGCATGAAAAAGGGTCCCAACTCTTCGAGGTGTTTCCATTTCATGGCAATATCGTCCTTGTAGAAGGCTTTCTGGCCTCTACAAGGACCTGAGTCACTCTGAAGGAACTCCGTAGCATGAGGCAGCTGTGTCATGAGGTGGCACACGTGAAGGTGAAGCGACTTCAGCCCTGGATGGACCAGCGTGCCCCTCGCCTGAGTCAGATCATTGTGGCACAGAGGCAGGGGGCCGGAGGTTCCACTGCAAGCTGCCGAAGAAGCAGAAACCAGTGTCAGTGGCTCAGTAGGTAGCACACTCACCTCTGAGGCTGGGAGATCAGAGGGCTGTGGGTTCAGTTCCCACATCTGGCACCTGGGTTAATATCCCAATACTGACACTGTAGTGCAGCATGAGAGGGGTGCTGCACTTCTGAGGTGCCGTCTTTCGGATGAGATGTTAAACCGAAGTCCCATCTGCTTGGACTGGTGGTAGTTCAGGTGGATGTTAAAGATCCCATGGCACTTTTCGAAAAGAGTAGGGGAATTTCCCCGGTGTCCTGGCCAAATTTCCCTCATTCACTAAAAATACCACAAACAGCTTAATCTGGTTCAAGGTCAGTTGGCATTCATCTGTATCCCCCTCCCCTGGGTCGTGCCTGAAAATAGACAGGATTTGTCTAGTGCACTTACCCGGTCAACAAAAACTAAATAAATAAATATTTGGCAAGATTAAAATGTGGTAATCAGAATCATGCGAACCCCCTCCGCCTGAAGCTTGAGCAGCACCCTCTGTAGAACTGGAAAGGGAGGGAAGGCATACAAAAACCTCCCTGTCCAGCAGACAGATAGCGTGTCTCGCCAGAAACCACCATGCCCGGGATTGAGCGAGCAAAACCAGAGTAGTTTTGTGCTGTATGGGGAGGCAAACAGATCTAGCTCTGGACGATGCCAGAGGGCAAATATGTGTTCTACCACCTACTGCATGAGCTCCCATTCGTGGACTCTTACTCTGGTGTGGCTGAGACTGTCCGCTAGGACATTCTACATGCCCGGCACATGAACAGCTGTGAGATGAACTCGATGCAGATTTGCCCAATTCCACACCCACATCACCTCACTGCAAAGGGATACAAGCGAGTGCACCCCTGCTTGTTGAGGTACCAGACTACACACATTTTCCGAGTGCGCTACTGCTTGTTGAGGTACCAGACTACACACATATTGTCTGACTGGACTAATAGTGGGCCCTGGCAAAGCAAATGCTGGAAGGCTTGAATAGCATACAGCACTGCCCTCATTTCCAGCACGTTTACGTGTAGGGAGAGCGCCAACTGAGACCACAGCCCATGAGTTCTGTGTTCTCCAAGTGAGCACCCCAACCCATTCCCAATGCATCTGTAGTTAGGGTCTGGATGGAAGGGTGGGGGGTACTGAAGGGGACCCCTTTGGTGAGGTTGTTCAGATCCTGCCACCACAGAAGATCCCACTGCATCGAACTGGAGACCATGACCATGTGGTCTAGGTCGTCTGACCTCTGATCCCACTGAGTTCTGAGTGTCCACTGAGAAGTTCGCATGTGAAGCCTGGTCAGAGGACAGTGGGGATGGCCGATGCCAAAAGGCCAGGGAGTCTGAGAACTGACCAGGCCATGACCCGCCTGCTGGAGGCTATTAGACAAGCCTGTTTCTGCAAGGTTTCCGCCCTGTCCAAAGGGAGGAAAGCCATAACCTGAGCTCTATCCAGCACTGCTCCAATAAACTGCAGGTGTTGGGAAGGCGCAAGCTGGGACTTGGGAAGGCAGACAGCAATCCCCACTTGCGCAAAAAGGGCCAGGGTAGCCGAGAGGGAAAGTTACAACTGCTCCCTCAACGGGACTGAGAGAAGTCAGTCGTCAAGGTAGGGGAACACAGTGGCCCTGGCGCCTTCAGGACCACCATCACTACTGCAAGGCACTTGGTAAAAGCCCGGGGTGCCAAGTAAAGGCACGAAGGGGAGGGCTTTGAACTGGTAATGCTCCCCTTGAAAGGCGAACCTGAGGTAGTGGCGATGGGCCTGAAAAACTGGGACAAGCAGGTAGGCATTCTTTCAACGGTCTTTCTGGTGGTAATGTGGCGTAAAGGAGGAGAGGGATGTCCTGTGTGTAACAGCCTGGAGCAGCTAAGGGCCAAAATAAGACTGCTCAGATGGGAGATCGGGAGGATGGTGTGGGAAGTCAGAGGAGCAGAGCAGTGGAGGGAAAGGCAGAAGGATGATGCCCAGTGGAGTGACAGCCTCAGGCAGGGGATGGGAGTGGGGGAGGAGCACTCAGTATACAGGAGTATTTCTTCCTCAAAGGAATAGGCAGCACAGGGTGGAGGAATGGCAAGTGGTAAAGGGAAGGGGTAGGAATGTGAGAGTAGCATCAGGGGTGGGAAATTCTAAAAGGGTGCCTTTATTAAACAGATTTGCACCACTGTCTGGAAGCAGGGAGGGGGCGGCAGGATGTGAGGCAGAAGATCAGGTTGAGCCATGGTTGAGAGGAGTACAGGGGAGGGTGAGGGACCTAATCAGTGTGGGCAGGGAAGAGGAGGCAGGCAAAACGGAGAGGAGGATGGGGGAAGGGAGAGGAAAGGAAAGAAGAGGGGAAGGAAAACTGAAAGCAGATACAGATAGTCAGAAGGGGAGGGGCAGAATGGGAGATGGAAAAACAGTTAAGGGGATAAATTCTGGATGTGGAAAGAAGTTCACCAGAGTGCAGAGGGAACAGTTAGGTGGGGAAACAGCTAGTACCAAAGGTGAGAAAGGAAAGACAGGGAGCACGGATGGAAGAGATGGAAGGGTTGCAATCATAGGGGACACCATAATTAGGGGTATTCACTGGGGAAGGTAAGGGGACCCAAATGCAAGCAGGAGGATGGTCTGTATGCCAGAGATGAGAGCGGGGAAGGTGGGCCCAAGAATAAGGCAAATAGTAAGGGAGGTTGGAGGAAAACCTAATTTAGTTATACATTTGGGAAAAAAACAACCTAGCTGGGGAGAGGGGTTGAAGTAGATTCAGGGAGTTGGGGAAGATCTGCAGGGAGGAAGGAAGTTCGCTAGCCTTCTCAGAGGTGATACCAGTACCAAGGGCCAGCACAGCTAGGAAAAGAAGAATAGAGGATTTTAATGACTGGTTGAGGAAACAGTACAGGGAGGAGATGTTCATCTGTATTGGGGACTGCGAGGAGACCTGGTCAAACAAATACAGGTTACTCACCTGTAACAGGAGTTCTGGGAGTGGAATATGTTGTTCATCCACACTGTCTGGCAGGTACCTTGCCACCAAGAAGTGTGGATGAACAACATATCCACGCTCCTAGAACCTGCATTTCTAGGGATGTGAATATGTTGCTCTATCCACACTGTCTGGCAGACTCCTAGCAGTTCTCCGGGAGGAGGGCGGCAAGGCGCACACCCCCTACTTGGGGAACAGGGACTGGAGAACTGAGGATCCAAAACCAGCATCCCGGCGTGACTTAAGGTCGATCTGGTAATGGGAAATGAAGGTGTGTGCCAACTTCCAGGTAGCAGCCCTGCAGATTTCCTGGATAGGGACGTCCCTAGGATCAGCCACCGATGCAGCTGTATGACAGGTGGAATGAGCCCTAAGCCCTACGGGAGGCTCCCTACCAGTCAACCTATAGCAGAGATCAATGCAGGAAGTGATCCACCTGCCAATCATCCGCTTTGCTGCAGGTCTGCCAGGTGCGGCTTCAGCATAGGTGACAAACAGCTGGCGAACCTCTCCCTGAACATCCGCCGTACGCTCTTTGTAGTAAGTGAGCGCTCTTCTCAGGTCCAAAGTATGGAGTCTGTAGTTGGACTCCGAGGTGTGATTGGGGTAGAACACCGGCAGAGTCAACACCTGGTTCAGGTGAAACTCCGACACCACCTTCGGAAGAAATTTCAGGTGGAGGCGCAGGACAACCTTGTCCCTGTGGAAGACCAGGTAGGGAGCTTTGATGAAAAGCGCCTGGAGCTCCCCAATCCTTCTGGCTGACATGATAGCCACCAAGAAGGCAGTCCTCCACGACAGGTGAGAGATGTCACACCTGTGCATCGGTTTGAATGGCTTGCCCATGGGCTTGGCCAATACCAGCAGTAAATCCCACGAAGGTGGTGGTTCACGCACAGGAGGGGATATGTGATCCGGGCCCATGAAGAAGTGCCACACCACCTTCTCCTGCACCCCCGACTGCTTGCCGGCCCGCGCCTGGTAAGCAGAGATGGCTGCCAGGTGCACCTTGAGGGTTGTCGACCGAAGTCCCTTCTGGGAAAGGGACCACAGGTAGTCCAGAATGCTAGCCAGCAGACAGGACGAGGGGTCCAACCCCTTGAACCGACACCAAATGGAGAAACTCTTCCATTTGAAGGCATAGCATTTTCTGGTTGACTCCTTGCGGGACGCCTCAACGATGCTGAGGACCTCATCGGAAAGACCCAAGGCCTGGAACTCTTGCCGCTCAGGAACCAGGCTGTCAGGTGCAGGGATTGACGGTCCAGATGGAGTACCTTCCCCTCGCTGACGGACAGCAGGTGCAGGCGGGCTAGAAGCCACCTCGGGAGCCTGAAGCTGAGGCTGAGGAGATCTGGATACCAGAACTGGCGAGGCCAGTCTGGGGTTACCAGGATCACCTGCGCCTTGTCCCTCCTGATCTTGAGGAACACCTTGTGGAGGGAAGGCGCAGAAGAGGCCCGGGGTCCACGGCCTGGAGAATGCATCCCCCTGCTGAAGGGGGCGGGCATGGTACAGTCTCAGCTTGGCATTCTCCCTGGAGGTGAACAGGTCCATCTGAGGTGTGCCCCAGTGGGAGAACAGGTCTTGTACCATCTCCGGCAGGAGAGACCACTCGTGAGATGCATCGCCTATCCGGCTAAGGGCATCGGCCGGACTGTTCCAGGCTCCTGCCACATGAATGGCTACGAGATCCGCCTCCAGGCTGAGCATGAGAGACCAAATGTGAAGAGCTTCCTTGCACAGAGGCAAGGAGTGCATCCCACCCTGTCTGTTGAGACAGTACATGGTCGTGGTGTTGTCCGTCTGGATCTGGACCACTTGACCCTGAACAAATGAAGCAAAGATGGTCAGGGCTAGCCGGACTGCTCGGCGCTCCGGCAGGTTGATGTGGCATCGGGACTCCTGAGGGGACCAGAGTCCATGGGCTCTGTACTCCCCCAGATGGGCACCCCAACCCATCAGAGAGGCGTCGGTCGTCAGGATGACCATTGGCTCGGGGCAGACGAACAGGATTCCCTCCCGCAGATGAGCTAGGACGAGCCACCACTGCAGGCTGTCCCACATCTCCTGGGTCACAGAGACTGGTTGGTCTATATGACCTGAGCATTGAGACCACTGGCGGGCCAGCCCCTACAGCGGGGGGCGCATATGCCAGCGTCCAGTGCCTCAAACCTCAGCGCCACTGGGCCGGGAATGCATACTTGCAGGCCATATGAGCCAATGACGCAGGGAAAGAGGCAGGGTGCTGCCAAAGCTCCAGTGCAGGGCCAAGAATGGCCTCATCGACTGGAAAGATTACCCCCAGTCGAGAATTCCGGTCAAGGGATACTTGGCCGATTTCTGGACAAGCTCCATCTGAATCCCAGTTGACTCCAAAATCAAGCGGAGCAATCCCCCAAAAGAGGTGGGACCGTGCTCCATGGACAAATCCTCTGGCTTGGCATCCAATGGATGGGAATGTAGGGACAAGTCCTGAAACTCTAAGGATTCGTCAAAAAGTGGTCGACTGCCAGAGTCCCTCCTAACCCTACAGGGTCTGTCGGGGGTCAATGTGGCAGACAGCAGACGAGGAAGCCCGGAAGCAGTACGGGCAACCTTAGGAGGACCATCCTTTGGTTGCTTAGGCAGCGGGTCAACCTGGATGGGCGGAAAAGCTGGAATAGACTGAGCTGGAACCAGCCGAGCTGGAGTAGGCTGAGGCTTCGGAGGCAGGAGCCACGGAAGAGCAGGGGTGGGGGCAGGAATCGGCTTAACTCTGGAAAACATGAGCTGATACCACACGAGTTCTTCATAGTGCCGGCGCATCTTGTGTCGGAACTTCTCCTCGTCCGTGGAAGAAGAAGAAGAGTAGAAGCGGCGGCGCTTGCCTGAATGCCAAGAGCGGGAACGTCAATGTCGGCATGGGCTGCTTGACTCTGGACTCCGGGATTGTGACCTTGACCGCTGGGGAAGCAGACAGCGAGAATCGGAGGGAACCGGCAAAAGCCAAGGATCCTCTGAGGTAATGGGATCCCGAGGGTTAGTGACCGGATCAGCATACTGGTCCGACTCACCGAGATGTGACAGGAAGGATCGGAGTCCTAGAAAGTGAAGTACCCACCTCGTCCTGCGACAGCGCGTCGACCAGCTTGAGAAATATCTCGGCAGGCATCTAGACCGACTGGCAGACCATGGAGCCCGCAGCCTGGACCAAAGGATCGACCGTAGTCGAAACCTCCAGAGAAGCATGGGAATCAGAGGCTAGAGAGTGCTCGCAACCCACAATCATTGATGAGACTTCTTCTTAGTCTTCTTCTTTGAAGAATTGGAGAATTTTGTTCCCCTAGAGGGTCCCCCCGCCCAAGAGTGGGAAAGGAGTGGCAAAATTCCTTAAATGTCCCTGTGAAGGTGGCACCAAAGGAAAGTGGCATTAAGGCCGAAGAGGCATGCTCTGCAGCCTGAGCTGCCACCTCGTCAAAAGCCGCAAGTTGTTCTGCGGACCCGCAGCTGCAGAGACCGCTCGACAGGCGTCTTCTCACCGAATGGGAGGATCCAGTTTGTCTGGGCACCCTAAAAGCAGCTGAGCATGCCGGGCTTCCAGAATACTGGGATGCAAGGTGCAACACAGGCCACACGCCTGGGGATCGTCATTATGGCCTGGGCAGTAGATGCATGAGGTGTGGGTGTCCATCAGGGACATCTGCCCGCACTCACATTTTTTGAAGCCCGGCACCAACTTTGAGTCGTCCAAGACGAGGAATTTGAGCAGGTTCGAATTTCGCTTGAAGACTAGAATCATTTTTTGAAAACAGAAAAGCAAAGGGCCTACTCAGCACGGAGAGTGGTAAGGAGGTAACCTTCTTCTTCCAGCGGAAAGGAAGATCTGACGTCACGGGGCAGTGGCGCGGGAGTTACCACCTGAGTGGGTGCGTGGGAGGAGCCAGTTTGAAGACGTTCTGGCAAGAATTAAAGGGAAAAGAACACTGCCAGAAGTGTGGATCGTACAGCATATCCATGTCCCTAGAATCAGTCTTTCTTTATGAACAACCAAGACACAGTGCAAAAAGTGGACATTTTGCGGGGAGCAACAAAAAGATATTCAGGAGGAGGGGGAATTAATTTGCCTTGCTACCATTAAGATGCCAAGGTGTCGGCCTTGTCAGCAGAAATCAGAGAATTAGAACACATTTTTACCCCCACCCCACCCCCACAAGACCTGGCACTGTTTGAACAGTACAAGAGCTGCATATGCAGACATTATGAATTCAAAAGCAAAACTAACTATTTTTAGATTTAAATCAAGGGGAAAATGTCGGTCACTTGATGGCCTTGAGGCTTTGTCAACAGGAAGCCACGCGAATTGTGAAAGGCTTAAGAAGGGAGGGAGAACAAACCCTCCAGACTAAACCCCGGAAACAGTGGAGGTCTTCTGAGACTACTATCAGCAACTTGTATGTATGAGCCAGGAAATGAAGAGACAGTGGTAGCCATGAATGAGTTCCTACAGGGGTTCTAGACAGGCATGAGAATACCTGTTCCTTATGTTGAAGTGATATGGCATTCTGGACTCATTACTGCTTAGGTCAAGGTGCTGTACCAGTCCCCACTGACCAAAGTTTATTGTAATGGGCTGTTACCTGAACCCATATTGTTACACAGGGGCACATGACAGGGATGCCCGCTGTCACCCCTGCTGTTTAACTTGTATCTGGAGCCTCTCGCACTAAAAATTAAATATTTTGAACATGTGAAAAGGATCCAGATAAGGAAACAAAGAATTTAGTCAATGGTAGGAATGGAAGCAGGTGCTAAAATAATTCAGATTGCCAGAACCACAGTATTCATACATAAATGACGATGGGACTCTGCCCTTCAACGACATGGTAGGAATGGGATGCACACCACTGACAATGGGAGAGCCAGCCCAACCTTGGTGTCTAAATGACAGTTGGGCTGGCGAGAGAGGTCAATGAAGCAGGCATAAATTTACCCTCTGCGGGATGCAGTGGTGACCAGGAGGGAGACTTAGAATGTTTTCGGTGATAGCCCAGCAAAGAAGCCTTTTTCAGTTTTTCCCTAGACGAATGGGGACTGTCCCATGAAGGCAACAATGTAGTCACCATGCAAGACCACCTGCTAGGTTCCCCGGTACAGTTAGTAGGGTACACTGAGGTAGACGCCTAAGCCAACCGTTTGGTATTCTCCATTTTCTGCAGGATGCTCTCAAGAGTCTTATGGAGACATCTCCTCATGCACTGGTTGCAACTGACTAATGGTGCACTTTTTCATGTCACGCAAGAGGCCCACACAGTTTTTTTACATAATGCAAGAGGCCCAGGTAGCAAACACAAAGCGGGTGAGAGCAAGGTCTTGGAATATCTTCACACAGCAACAACAGAAGTGAAACAGCAGAGGCTTCTTTGGGAGAAACCAAGATGGCACGTAAAACAGGTTACTCGCCTGTAACAGTAGTTCTAGGAGTGGTATATGTTGTTCATCCACACTTGTTGGCATGTCCCTTTCCCCTTTAAATCTTGCCAGAAGGTCTTCAAGCTGGCTCCTCCCACCCACCCAGGTGATATAACCCTCGGCTCCGCCCCATGACACCAGATCTTAGCCCGCTGGAAGCCTGGTTGAGCGTCGCAGCCGGGGAGGTCGGGTGGGTCAGTGTGGATGAACACATACCACTCCTAGAACTACTGATACGGGTGAGTAACCTGTTCTTCTAGGGATGTGGATATGTTATTCTTATACACACTTGTTGGCAGACTCCTAGCAGTTCTCCGGGAGGAGGGAGGCAAGGCGCACACCCCCTACTTAGGGAACAGAGACTGGAAAACTGAGGCCCCAAAACCAGCATCCCGGCGTGACTCAAGGTCGATGTGGTAATGGGTGATGAGTGTTCACTGTCTTCCGGGTAGCAGCCCTGCAGATTTCCTGGATAGGGATGTCCCTGAAAGCAACCACCGATGCAGCGGTATGGCAGATGGAATGAGCCCTTAGCCCTATGGGAGGCTCCCTACCTGTCAACGTATAGCAGAGATCAATGCATGATGTAATCCATCTGCCAATCGTTCATTTTGCTGCAGGCCTGCCAGGTGCGGCTTCAGCGTAGGTAACAAACAGCTGGCGAACCTCTCCCCGAACTTCCACCGTCCTCTCCTTATATTAGAAAAGAGCACGTCTCAGGTCCAGAGTATGGAGCCTGTACTCAGCATCCGAGGTGTAGTTCAGGTAGAATACAGGCAGAGTCAACACCCGATTAAGGTGAAACTCTGACACCACCTTCTGGAGGAATTTCAGGTGGGGGCGCAGGACCACCTTGTCCCTGTGGAAGACCAGATAAGGAGACTCCACCGAGAGCTCCTGGAGCTCCCCAGTCCTTCTGGCGGACATGATAGCCACCAGGAAGGCCGTCTTCCACAAGTGTGACATCTCACACTTGTGCATTGGTTCGAATGGCTTGCCCATGAGCTTTGCCAAAACCAGCAGTAAATCCCATGGAGGTGGAAGTTCACGGCCGGAGGGGATATGTGATCGAGGCCTTTGAAAAAAGCACCAGACCACCTTCTTCTTGTGCCACCATCTGCTGACCGGCCCGCACCCAGTAAGCAGAGATAGCTGCCAGATGCGCCTTAAGGGTCGAAGACCCCCTATGGACAGAGACCAAAGGTAGTCCAAAATGCTTGCCACAGGACAGAGGGTCCAGGCCCTTGCCCTGGCACCAAATGGAAAACCTTCTCCATTTGAAGGCAAAGCACTTTCTGATCGACTCCTTTCTGGATGCTTCCACTACTGTGAGTACATCTTCAGAGAGACCCAAAGCCTGGAACTTTAGCCGCTCAGGTACCAGGCTGTCAGGTGCAGGGACTGAAAGTCTGGATGGAATACCTTCCCTTGATTGACTGATATCAGGTCCGGGCATGCTGGAAGACGCCTCAGGGGCCTGTTGCTGAGGCTGAGGAGATCTGGATACCAGAACTGGAGGGCCAGTCTGGGGCTACCAGGATCACCTACGCCTTGTTCCTCCTCACCTTGAGAAGCACCCTGTGAATCAAGGGAAATGGAGGGAAGGTGCAGAAGAGGCCTGGGTCCACGGCCTTAAGAAGGCATCCCCCTGCAGCAATCCCCACTGAGGGGAGGTGGGCATGAAACAGCCCCAGCTTGTGTTTTCCCAGGAGGCACACAGGTCAACCATCAGTTCACCCCAGCAGAACAGACTGCAAGCTACCTCTGGATGGAGAGACCACTCGTGGGATGTCTCGCCTATGCGACTGAGAGCATACGCCAGTTGATTTGAGGCTCCTGCCACATGGATGGCTAGGAGATCCGCCTCCAGTCAGCTCACGAGTGTCCAGATACGGAGCGCTTCCCTGCACAGCAGCCAGGAGTGCATGCTGCCCTGCTTGTTGAGGTAGTACATGGTCGTGGTGTTGTCCGTCTGGACTTGAACCACTTGACCCCGGAGCTGAGGAGCGAACGCTGACGGCGCCAGTCTGACCGCTCTGAGCTCCAACAGGTTGATATGGTAACAGGACTCCTCGGGGGTCCAGAACCTGTGGATCCTGTTGTCCCCCATGTGGGCTCCCCAGCCCATGAGAGAGGCATCGGTCATGAGGACGACCGTCGGCTCAGGGCAGACAAATGGGATCCCTTCCTGCAACCGGTCTAGGACAGTCCACCACTGGAGTGCGTCCCACATCTTCTGGGTCACAGTGATCAGCTGGTTGAAATGACCTAGGCACAGAGTCCACTGGGCAGGCAGCTCCCATTGAAGGGGCGTATATGCCACCGGGCCCAAAGGACCACGTTGGTGCAGGTTGCCATGTAGCCCAGAAGGCGTAGAAAGTCCTAGGCAGGGCGTAAGTGCCCAACCAGAAATGACTGGGCAAAGGAGGAGAGAACCTCCGCCCTGTCCGCCGGGAACCATGCTCTGGCTCGGCAAGAGTCAAGCTCTGTCCCAGTGAAGCATATTACCTTAAATGGCACGAGCTCTGACTTGGCCTCATTGATCAGAAGGCCAAGTTGAGAGCAGGTCTGGAAGGCCAGGTCCCTGGACCTCTTCACCTCTTGCTGGGTTGAACCTGCCAAGAGCCAGTCGTCAAGGTAAGGGTACACTCTGACCCCTCGACGCCTGAGATGGGCTGCCACCACTGCAATGCATTTGGTGAAGACCCGTGGGGCTGATGACAGGCCGAATGGCAGGGCTCGGAACTCGTATATGGTTCCCTCTGCTCTGAAGCGGAGGAACCGCTGGTGGGACGGACGGATTGGGACGTTAAAGAACACGTCCTGAAGATCCAGCGTGCAGAACCACATGTTTTGTTCCAGGGATGGTATGATCTGGGACAGAGTTACCATCCTGAAGGTGCGTGGCTCGACATACTGATTCAGGTCATGCAGATCTAGAATGGGGCACTAGCCCCCTGTCCACTTCAGGACCCGGAAGTACCTGGAAATGAACCCTAGGCTGACTGGTGGATCTGCCACTTGAACCACTGCCTCCTTGAGGAGGAAGCTGGGCTATGTCGTCTCTGAGAGCCGACCGAGTGTGTGCTGATACTCTCTTCTCCCGTGGGGCACGGGCTCGGCTGGGAGGGTACTGCTCGAATTCCAGAGGCAGACCCTGGCCATCCACTTCTAAGACCCACCTGTCCATGGTAACAGCAGACCAGACGGAAAGAAAGTGGCAGAGCCAACCCCTCACGGGAGGACCCAGAGCTGGCATGACGGGGATAGGGGTGGCAACCCCTATCCCGTCACTAGGCAGGCTTGGAGGAAGACGGTCCAGGGTCTGAACCCCAACCTCCTTGTCTGCGGGCCGGTGGAGGCCTGGACTTGGGCCAAGGGCGCTAAGCCTGTGCCTGCTGTTGCTGCCCACCATGAAAGGAGGGCTGCTGGGCCATAGGAGCAAGTTGCCGAAAAGGCTTTTTCTTTTTCTGCTGCTTCTTGGCACTAGGAGCGCTTTGAGCAGACGTGACTGAGTCCAAGGTGGCACTGGCCTGCTCGTTTCGCTGAAGGTGACCATCCACACCTGGGCCAAAGAGATCGGTGCCCAGGAAAGGAACATCAGTGAGTTTGTGGTGGGTATCTGCCATAAAGATGGAAAGTCTCAGCCAAGCCCTGCGGCGTGAGGCAACCGCAGCTGCCACTGAATGGGCGCAGGAGTCCCCAAGGTCCAAAACCATCTGAAGTTGCTGCTTGGCAATGGAACGGCCCTTGTCCTGGACCTGCTTGACCGTAGTCTGAAGGTTCGCAGGGAGGTGCAGGAAAACTTCATCTAAGGAGCTCAACAGGGTAGGAGAGAAGTGCGCCATGACAATGGCAGAGCTCGCCTGACGGAGGACTAGAGAGGAGGCTGCACAGATCTTCCTGGCAGTGTGGTCCAGTTTTTTTGGACTCCTTGTCCGGGGGTCTATCAGTGTCTGCAGAGCTGCCTGTGCATCTGAACACAAAGGTGGTCACCAACCCCTCTGCTGAGGGGTGTTCTCCATCCGTATTTGAAGAATCCAGATAAAATCGGTTGGCCACCAAGGTCCCCTTGGACACGCCTGGGGCGATCAGGTGTAAGGGTGACCGATAACCTATGTGGGAGTCCCCGAACCATCCGAGAATCCTTTGTAGAAGCCCCTCCCAAAGGCTGTTTAGGCGGCATCTCCACCACAATCGGCGGAGAGACCGATTTTGGCTGAGCCGTAACGGGTTTGGTCGGCTCCGCAGGCAGGGGAACCCATTTGATCAGCTCCAAACAAGTCTGCTTCAGCCTAGGAGGCGAAAGCCAAGTAATGGCCATAGTAGAAACCATGGCTGGCTTCTGTCTGGACAGAATCAGCTGCTGCCACATTAAATCCTCGCGTCAACAGAGTTTCCGTCAAAGCCTCTCCTCATCCGAGGAGGATGAGGATGACCGGTGGCGTCGCCTTTTTTTGGAGCGCTTATTGCGCGTTCCTCGGCCTGTCAGTCGAGCGGGTCTTAGATCTCTACCTTGATCAGACTGGCCAACTCGGTCACTCAGGAGACACCAGGGAAACCGGTGTTCTGCCCAGATCAGGGACCGGGTTCCTCGATGGGATTCCCAGCTGACTGGGTCTCTTCATCAGGAACAGGCAGGACCAGAGTCCTAGTCAAAGAGTTGTCGGCCTTGTGCAGCGACAACGGGTTGACGGAATCAAGAATGATCTCAACCTCGTCAATCGAGACCTCGATCAACTGGCCAGACGGCAGGGCCGAGAAGCCTGCAGCCGACGAAGCAATTTCAACCAAAGTTGATACTGCCGGCTCCTGGGACCAAGATCGCTCACGATCCCAAGAGTGTCTCCGCTGAGACAAAGAGTTTTTTGGATCCTTTTCCTACGGGACCGGGAGGAATGCGAGTCTGCAAGTCCCTAAGTGGGGAGGGACTGACACAGCTCCCGGAAGGAGCCCAAAAACATGGAGCCAAGGTTAAGGGGACCAAAAATCGACCAAGAGGAGGATTCCGCGGCCCGCACCGCTTCTTCTTCGAAGGCCTGCATCTGTTCCAACTGCTCAGTGGACCCCACCCACCGGGCCTCTTTGGATTTCACCGGAGGATTCCGTTTCTCAGGTCTGCCCAACTTAAGGCGTGCAAGACAATCGTTGAAGACGTTCAGGTGAAATGAGAGGCACATCTCGCAAGTCTGGGTGTCACAACTGACACCGAGGCAGTATATGCACACGGTATGTGGATCGGTGCGCAACATTTTTTGGCTGCACCGGCGAAATCCGGGGGAAGATTCATCTTCCATGACTGAGTAACAAATATCACAGTCGCTAGCTCAAACGACAAATTTTCTCAATAACCAAAGGGTTTGAAGCCAGGGCCTACAAAAAGCATTAGCAAAGAGGAGGCAACCTGAATCTTCCAGCGGAAAGGAAGATCTAGCGTCATGGGGCGGAGCCAAGAATTATACCACCCGGGTGAGTGGGAGGAGCCAGCATAAAGACCTTTCAGCAAGATTTAAGGGGAAAAGGGACATGCCAACAAGTGTGGATAAGAGGAACATATCCACATTCCTGGAATAATGTTATTAGTAGAAAAAATAAAGAAATGAGACCCAACATCAACTGAAATAGACATGTTTTCCTAAATCAGACAGCTGTTGGCGGTGGGAGAGAAAACTGAGGTAATATGGGGTCACTCAAGTTGTACAGTGACCCAACTAGGCCAAAGTTTCTGGGTGGTCCTGATGCCAAATGTTTATAGTGCCAAAGAAAGGTATGGCTCTATGGAGGGAGACAGATGACCTAGCTCTGAAAGGAACAACGGCAGTGCAGGAGCAGCTAAGGATGCTGGGTAAGGGTCTTCGGCAGGTAGTATGCACTGTAACCTTTATGGAAGTGCTGCCTGTCTACAACCGGGGGAAGAAGAGGGACCTCCACACTAAGGCCTTCAACTTACAGTTGAAGGAATGGTGCACAGAGGAGGGGTATGACTACATTGGGGACTGGGGCTCCACCTGGAGGGATAAGAGCTTGTACCAGGGGGAAAGTCCGCATCCATCAGGAATGGAGTGGCAGTCCTCAGTAGACAGTTTAAGTGTTACTTCAACGGGCATTTGAACTAGCCAAGGAGGGAGTGGCAGAAGGCAAAGGGGTGGCAGAACCCCCCCCCAAGGCTGTGACGGAGGGTAGAGAATTTCTGGGAGAAAGGATTCCCACCAAAATGAAGGACAACCAAGGGTGCAAGGGATCAGCATGGGAGGTAAGAAACTGGTTAGGGGGTAGGAGGCAAAGGGTGGAGGTAAACGGAGTAGGCTCTGAGGAGGGGACGGTGACCAGCAGGGTATTGCAGGGGTCAGTACTGGGGCCAGTCCTCTTTAATGTCTTCATCAGTGACATAACAGAGGTACTGGAATGGAAGGTCTGCTTCTTTGGGGATAACACCAAGAACTGCAACAGGGTGGACACTCCGGAGGGGGCACAAAGGATGAAAAGAGACTTGAAACAACTGATCTAAAGACTGGCAGCTAAGGTTTAAATGCAAAAAAGTGCAAAATAATGCACTTGGGTCACAGGAACCCGGGGGTGCGGTACAAAATGGGGGAAGAGATACTAGCAGCAACCAAGCAGAAAAGAGACCTGAGGGTAATCATATCGGATGACCTGAAAGTGGCCAGACAAAGCGATTGGGAGAGCTTGTGGGATGCTGGGATGTATAGGTAGGGGTATTTCCAGCAGGAAGAGGGAGGCGATGTTGCCACTACATAGGTCTTTAGTAAGACCCCACCTGGAGTACTGTGTCCAGTTTTGGAGGCCACATGTCTGGAAGGACATAAACAGGATGGAGGCCGTACAAAGGAGGACTACCAAGCTGGTACAGGGTCTACATCAAATGTCCTATGAGGAGAGGCTAAAGGAATTAAACATGTTCATCCTGGAGCAGAAGAAGGAGATGGGGGATATGAGTGAGACCTTTAAATACCACACAGGGATGAATAAGGTGCAAATGGGAGGTATTTTTCAGAGGAAAGGGTTCTCCAGAACAAGGGGCCACGATATGAAGTTGGGGGTAGGTTTAAGAGCGGTGAGGAAATACTTCTTCACAGAAAGGGTGGTGGATGCTTGGAATTGTCTTCCAGTGGAGGTTGTGGGGTCGAAAACAGTGGTCGGATTAAAAAAAGCCTGGGATAAGCACAAAGAAGTCATAAGGGATAGGGAAGGGGGTGGCAGAGAAAGTGCCATAGACCTGGAGGAGTCTACAACGTAAACAATGCAACAAAAAAGGGCAGACTGGATGGGACATTCAGCCCTTATCTGCCGTCAGCTTCTATGTTTCTATGTACTCAAAGAGGATCCCAGCTACTCAGAAATCCAGCGCATTTCACTGATGAACAGCAAATTTATCCCCCCAAGATGGTATTTCTTTAAATAATAAACACCATTTATATGTTTGTAGTGCTGCTGTCAATGTGATTTTTGCAATCAATATATAAGAAAATGTTTCCTACTTTCTTCTTACCAGTTCAAATGTGGTAAGGAAGAAAATATAACCTGCTGAATCATATTAAAAACTCACGGACTGCAGCACAAGTACATGTCTATAAAATTTATATTTCTTAGCAGAAAAAAATTTATTTGTATCTAAATCTATGCAAAGGTATCTGCAGTTTCCCACTGAAATGTGTTGTCTGCCTTGCCAGCAAGGATTTTCTGACATCATAATACAAGGATTCTGTTGGATTATTTTTGGTTATCATGCCAAAACTAAAATAAACTATAAAAAGCTAAAAAAAAAAAAAAAGATAAAAAAAAAAAAGCCATCAGTTATTAATAAAATATCAAGGGCTAGACATTCAAAAGTTATTGCCAGCGCCAATGGGTTTTTACTCACACTATCTGAATCTGCACCTGTTTTTGAGGAAGGGGTCTATATTCAGAGGCTCCTGTAGCACAGGCTGAACCCGTTAACACCCAAGCACTAACATAATGCTGCGCCCACGTAAATGAGGGGATTCCCACCTGCATACGGGCACAACAGCGATTTTAAATGTTTACAATGCCAGTAAATGGCTCCCACAGCTGTGCTATTTACTGCCTCAGAAAACCTCGACTTAACCAGGCGCTAAGCCCGCACTCCACCCCACTGATGGCGGAACAGCTGTACTACAACCTCCAATCACCAGCACGACAGCCAGGATGCACACCCTGGTATCTAGTGGCACCCCCCTGATCACCTGGACCATATATGATAACCCTATCCCTGGTGTCCAGTGCCCCTCTCCCCCCCGATCACCCTTCCCATATATAACAATAATGTCTACTGGCCTCATCCATGCCCTGATCACCTGGCCTGTACATGAAAACCCTATCCCCGCCCTTATGTCCAGTGGCACTCCGCACCCCCTGATCACCCATCCCGTTATGTGATCATTTTTTCCCTGGTGTCTAGTGGCACCTCCCCTCACCCCCTAATCACCCATCCCATAACGGATTACTGTTTTCCTAGTGTCTAGTGGCACCCCCCATCCCCCCAGATCACATGTCCCTAAATGGCAACTTTTTTCCCTGGTATCTAGTGGCACACTCACCTCCCCCCCCCAGTCTCCCATCCCTTGGTAGGAAATATCTTCCTAGTGTCTAATGAAACCCCTCCAAGGGTGGTACCGGTCACTGTAGCAGATTCATGGAACACCCTGGTGACCACGGTAAAGAGGGTGGATGGACGGCTGGTGTACTGGGTGGGTGGGTGGGGGCGCTGGGCTGGACTGCCATGGTGTGTCAACAGTCATTCGGGTGGTGGGAGCATCTCTGGCCACCAGGCATGGTATTTGGACCACTGGCCATGTGTTCAGGTAGTGGGGGATGCCACCAGACACCAGGGAGCTATTTCCAACACAGGACAGGTGACATGGGGGGGTGCCACTAGACTCGGGAAAAGATGGTCATATACGGGACAGGTGATCGGAGGTGTCACTAGACACCAGGCAGATCTTTACTGACACAGGACAGGTGACTGGAAGGCTGGCCGGGGGGGGGGGCCACCGGACACCAGGATAGCGTTTTCATATAGGGGTGGGTGGTGGTGCCACTGGACATGATAATGATTTATTAGATGGGTTATATGGGGATGGGGGGGTGCCGCTAGATAACAGGTGCTCACAGAATTGGCATAAAAAGGTCACTACTTCCAATGCAAATGAGACCATAATGGGCATGCCAATGGCTCCTTAGCAACCCATATGCCCAATGGGCTCATTTGCATTCTGTGGATGACTATCACGCCATGGCTTCCAGCGTCATCCAGTGCCGGTGCACAATTTCCTGATGGCTGGATACAGCCTAGTTCCGTGTCAGGACACCGCAGACTGACTCAGTGCTGCTCCGACACAGGATGATTCAGTCGGATAGCACTGCTCCACTATACAACTACAGCAGCCTCTGGTTAGGGCGCAGATGAGAGTGCAACACAAATTTCTGTGCGCCACTTTCACCCGTTTCTGAGTATCTGGCCCAACATATCAGAAAACCCTCCATTCTTTAAAATATGTACCCTTACCTGGGCACCTGCTCTTCAGTTATAGAATAAAGTGCGTTTTTTTTCCCCTTTTTAGTTACCTTTTAAGTACCAAAGGAACGGCCATAGCAGGGTTCTTCTTCAACCCATCGATGATATCTGGAGCTTTGTCAGCATATATCCTCTGGATGGCTTTGCGGTAAATTACTTCCGATGTGCCGCCCAGTGTATTGTCCAATCTGAATTTTACTTGGTCTTCTGCAGCCATGCGGGACAGCTTTTTTTGAACCGTCTCCAGGACTCTGATAGTTGCCAAGTTTGTTTCCAAGACAAAGTCAAGCTGCAATGAAGGACAGACAATCATCTTTTGTGTTATCTTGCACCCACAGGGAGAGAAATAACAAGATCATCACTACAAACAGCAAACATTACAGCAAGCAATGTTAGATGATGAAAAGAGGCTACTCACTCCCCTGCTGGATACAGAGGAAACCTAAGGATCAGAGGACAGCTATATCCAACCATGTTGCCATTCTTAGTCCTGGCTTGAACAGAGGAAAAAAACTGTACAAAAGGCAACTTTTATTCTGCTGAAGCCTTGTCTGCCTGCCCTCTCCACAAATATCGGTTTACCCATGATGCACTGCTTTGGGTTCAAAACCAAGCAGTCTGGAACTGTGTTCTCTCCTTGTATTCTTTATGGATCCCACATCCGGTCTTTTCCAAACTGCCTCACTGGTATGCTACCTCTGGAGTGTACTAAATGCAAGACAACTACAGTTCTTCCAAGGAAGAGTCAAGGAGGAATATCTCAGAGTCATCTCCATGTGCTGGCAAATATGTGTCGATACATAAAAGTCCAAAATCACAAAAACAGGCCTGGCGGCACTGAGGGTTGAGGCACTGGACGCCACACCTCACACCACACCGGCGACCCGGGTTCGGGAACGGACTCGGGTCGGCAATGGGTTGGCAGGGGAGGATCAGAATCGAGCATCTGCAGACTGCTCTCCTGATCCTGGGAAGGGTTAGGAGAACCCACCAAGCTGTGGCGGCCCCTGGGAACACTACATGCCGGTGGACATGTGGGGGGGGCACATCGGACGTCGGCACATAGTGCCTGGACATCATTGCACGTCTGTGCTCCCAGTGGGGTTAAAACTTGGTGGAAAATGGCTGGGCATGGCTGTGCAGCTTGATGGCCGCGCCCTGACTGGCCGGGAGGACTCTCGTGGAATCGCACTGGGGTCCGGGGCTGGCGCGGGCTGAAGCCCCTCCAGCAGACTGGGCAACGATACGGATCCCCATTATGTGAGTGAGCCTGGTGCTCTCCGGCGGCAGTACCGTGGCTGGATGCCCCGCCGGTAGTCGCTGCAGCCTTGGAAGAAACAGGGTTGCGATAAAAAAAAAATCACAAGAACAGATCGGTTATATTCCTAACCGGATAAGCTGCCATGGGCTTTATATACCAAAACCCGTAGATGGTACACAGATCAAAAGCAATTTCAAGACAATTACAAACTTAAAATATGTTTGATTTTATTGGTAACACACTAGAAATAAAAACAATGTTCAGATTTATTATTTGAGTTTGCCGTTTAAGTTTTTCATTGATGGCCAATTTCTGATCATTCAAGCCCGTCGCTTTCTGAAGATGATGTAACTGGATTTACTGGCACTGAGCTTTACTACTGGATTCGGGCTGAATGCAAAGGACCAAAGACTCCTGAAATGACTTTTAGATTTGCAGTCTCCATTTACTCTATGGACAACCTTTTATAGTTAAATTATATTTTTAAACAAAATCTAAACAAAGTGAGAAAACTCATTTTCTTCATACCCAAGAGTTCTGTTTGCCTCATTTTACCAGGAGGGAAGCCGAGCAGTAACTAGAATGACAAAACATTGCTCCACACTGAGTGCTGCAGATGCAAGAACCCAGAGAAAAGGTAGTAGTGGCAGAAATATCATACAGAGGTACAACTAGCATTGTGTTAAAACTAGGACCCCAAACAAAGTAGCAGGGGAAGAGACTTGAGCGTCCAACGACAGCTCGCCTTCTCCTGGGAGGGTTGCGGCCACAGCCTGCGCACTTGCCTGACTTCGAGCAGGGGCTCGGAGTACTGCAAGCCCCACTCGCAGAGGAACGGGCGGCCGCCACACAGTGTGGATGCTGGCGCTAGGCGCCTTGACGTCAGGGGTTGCACACTGCAGGGGAGGGGGAAAAGAGGAAACACACCTGCTGGCTCCAGGAAGACGGATTCCCGGAGCATGCCTCCGATGTGCCCCGCTCACCAAGATCACCACCTCGACCTGACAAGATGAAGGTCACAGCCCAAGCCATTACCTCAAGAAACTAATCCTGCTTCTCCTGCTTTGCTCTGGTAACACTGAATTAAACCCAGGCCCTCCTGCCCCTCTGGACTCCCCTGCAGACCTCTCAAACCATAAAGGCATCAGCTTCCTCCACATCAACATATGCAGCTTACTGAAGAAGATGGGTATTGTTCAGGCATGGGCCCTGCATGCATCTCCCGATTTCTTTTTGATAACAGAATCCTGGCTCTCGCTCTCGACCCCTGACAAATCCATTAATATAACAGGCTACAACATTTATCGCTGCGACAGACCGACTAGAGGAGGCGGAGTAGTAATTTATGTCAAATGCACATACTCTGTCTCAGTCATAGATTGCACTTCAAAGAGCAAGGAATTTGAATGCTTGACATTCAAACTAGCCATCTCCACCGACAAAACCCTCCTTATTGCAGCTTGCTATCGACCTCCTTCACGTGGCATGGCCATCTTGTAGCACCTCCAAAAGCTAACTGACTCATCTAACTCTGAATGTATATTAATAGGGGACCCCAATCTAAATTGGAATGACGAAATCTCCAAAAAATTAAAGGACCTATGCGATGCTAATGGTCTGTCCCAAATAACACCTGCACCTACTAGACCCAACAGAAAGTACCCTGAGCGTAACTCCCTTTTGCTAGTAAACAAGCCTCATAACTTCTCGCACAGCAGAGTGTTCTTCAATGAAATAAGTGACCATTGCGTGATAGCCTGCATTAGACACTCTCCCCAAATAAAACGGGCCCCCAAATTCATACTGAAAAGATGTCGGAAGAATTTCTGCTGGCACGCCTTCTTGAAAGATCTAAGCAACATTAGGTGGCAGGACTTCTACCTAGCCCCACCATTTAGTGAGGCTTTTAATATCTTTCATAGCCTATTAACGGGGCTAATCGACAAACACGCCCCCGTTCAGCTGATTAGGTCAAAAAAAGAGATGATCTGAATGGTTCTCTCCTAACTGAAGAAAGCGCTCAAAGAAAGGGACTCCCGGTGGAAAAGAGCGAGGAGATCTCAACTGGAGGTAGACTGGCTTGCTTTTCGCATCTCCAGAAATGCCTGCAGCAAATTAATTAGGTCCGAAAAAGCTAGGTACTTCCAGGCAAAACTTGAAGACAACAAAAACAACACTGCCAAATTCTGGAGTATCTTCAAGGAAACTGAAAGTCAGCATCTGGCCGCCTCCCTCCCAGACAGAATTGTAGCCAACGGAGTTACACATACGGATAGAGCTGCTACACCAGAGCAGTTCAACAATTTCTCCACGGCAGGACTTGCCTTCGACACTTCGCCCATCAGTAAGCTTAGCCCTGCGGGTGATAGCTCAATTAGCCCAAATACTATTCCTTATCCTTATCAGCTACACCCTCCTTTACTCAGCTTTTCCACAATTTCGTTTAAGCAAGTAGAAGACTTCCTTTTGGCATTGGACACGAAAAAAAAGTGCCGGTGCGGATAACATTGAACCATTCTTCATAAAGCTTGGCCATTTCTATTTGACCGCCCCTATCACCCACTTATTTAACACTTCCATGAGTCAGGGTGAACTACCTGCGATGTGGAAGACTGCCTATATTCTACCTCTTTTCAAGTCAGGGGACCCTTGTGACCTGAACAATTACCGGCCTATTTCTATACTCTCCACCCTCTCAGAAGTCCTGGAAAAGAATGTCAATAATCAAATCAGAGAACACTTGGACCAGCACAATCTCCTAAACCCTGCCCAGTTCGGGTTCCGGACCAAACACAATACCACTTCTGCTCTTGCAAAAGTAACTACCAACTGGCAAATCGCCCTAGACTCTAAAAAACACGTAGTTGCTCTATTTCTCGACCTCAGCAAGGCCTTCGATACCATGGATCATAACATCATGCTTACATCACGGAGAAATATTGGCCTAGACAACTCTGCCGTCAGTTGGTTCATTAGTTACCTTTCCAATAGATTGCAACAAGTTAAATCAGCAAGCGACCTGTCTCCACAGAAATTCCTATTGCGAGGAGTCCCCCAAGGCTCCATTCTGGGCCCTACTCTATTTGCTATTTACATCAATAACTTGGACTCTCACCTACAAATAGCAAATGTGCATCTATTTGCTGATGACACAGTACTCTATGCTTCAAACTCCTCACTTCTCATGGACTATGAATACCTACAATCGAGACTTTACCTCCATACAACATAGTCTTATCAAGCATAAACTCTTCTCAATGCTAAAAGAGACTAAATCTACGATTCTTTTCTCCCAAAAGCAGCCTCTGGTTCCACACACATCCCATCGCTATTAACGCCTTGGGTGAACCCCTGTTTTCAGTAGATTCTTTTAAATACCTAGGGTTTTGGCTGGACAACAAACTTAACTTTCCATGCCATCTAAATGAAGTCTTGAAAAAGCTAAGACAGCGACTCGGCCTATTCTATCGTATTAAACATCTGCTTACCACAGAAGCTAGAAAGATTAGTACAAACCACCTTTCTAGCGGTACTCAATTATGTTGATTTCCTCTACAATCATTGCCCTCTCACAGCTCTAAATAAACTTGACACCCTTTACCACCGAGCCCTAAGATTCATCTTTAACCTGCCTTTTCGCACCCATCACTGTCTTCTGTACCAAATGGCGAGATGGCCCTCACTTTCAACAAGGAGAAAAAGAAATGTGCTCCTTTGCTTCTATAGAGCTCTCACAGACAAGCTTCCTGCATATATTTCTAGCCTTTTCAAATGTGTTAATGGCTCCTATGGCCTCAGACGATATGCAACTCTTTGCTTCCAAGTGCCCAGAATGAAAACTAACCTTGGACTGTCCGCAATTAACTCCGCACTCCCCTCACTCTGGAACACTATGCAAAGCACACTTAAGCTCACATTACTGCCGAGCCTTCTCTCTTTCAAAGCCCTGCTAGTTGAGTACTTGAGGGAACCCTGTAGCTGTTATAGGTAATCTGTTTTTTCAGTTATTGATGTCTCCGCTCTAACAACCGTTAGAATGTCACCTTTTTTCATTCCTTTGGGTTTTCCAGTACACTCAGTCTCCCCTCCACTCCGTGGCTCTCACTCCCTCTCTCTGCCTTCACATATCCCCTTGCGGGCCCTAGCCTGAACATAGTTTTTTTTTTACCTTACCATACCCCTTTACTCTATTTGTTATTGTTTTGAAAATGTCTAATTGGGAGTACCCATGACAGACTCAAGTATTTTATACCCGACCTTGTACTGTATTTTGCTGATATTAATCTTCGTATTGCTATGTCTATGTATTGTATTGTGCTATGTCCAGGAACACTTTGAAAATGAGCTTGCTCAATGGTGCTGATGCCTGGTTAAATAACGTTTGATTTGAATGCCCCCAGCCTCGTCCCTGCTCGGGGGGAGGGAGCCGAAGCTCCACGGAGGGGTGAGTCCGGGTGGGCGTGTGGCACGAGGATGACTCCTTGGATGTCCCGAAGGGTCGGGGCCAGCAGGCAGTAGGGAGGGATAAACAGAAGGGGAAAACAAAATTATATGTCAAGTTGTTGAACTTTTAGGAAAAAGTACAGTATATTCAGTTCCGCAATTATGAGGGAGATTAAGGCCAATTGCTGCTTACCTCAAACCTCTCATCCTCACATCTGTAAATGTGCTCCTCATACTGAGTCTTCTTCGAGCTGACAAAGGTAGAGTCTTCAGACCAGGAAGGAAAGGACACCCATGTGTCATTCAGAACCTGGGGGTTTAGAGAAGATAATCACCCAGTTACCTTATTTTCATCCTCGTTACATGAGGGGGTGTAACTGTTTCATCAACCCACACCCTTTAGTCCCTGCTGCCCCAAATTACTCTTGGCTGCTCATGGTTCAATTCAGACATGCCATACCTCTTACAGAGAGGAGTCCTTCCTGAGCACCTGGGCTGCTGGTAGCTCTTCGGTAGTGCTCTGTAGCTGGATCCCAGTCGCTTACAGGAGGCATAATCTATCTCCATGGCAATCCCCTCCGTTGCACGCTCTTTAGGGAATGACTCGATATGTGTTGATTCCTTATAACCAAGGAAATTCTTAAACCACGTGAACAGCTCTGGGAATTTACTGTTAACAGCACAAATACAAAGCACATTTTTGAAACAATCAACACAATGAAAATTTACACCGTCAAGTTAGCAGGTGGGTCACAGAATAGTACTGTAAAGAGGATTCAATAGCAGCAAACTAGTTCTGGTATACAGTTTCCCATATACTGCACCAAAAACTAATGAAGACTAAATCCACACAAGGAATGTCAGAGACGAGCTCAACTTTAATTTGTACTCACCAAATATCCAGATTCCAGACTGGAACCCAAGTTTACAAAGTACTGCCCTAGAAATAGTCACTCACCAAAAAGAGAGACTAGGACAGTTTTTTTTTTGTGAACTGAACCCATAATGTGGCTCTGCATACTGCAACTTCAAGGTTGTGCACCGAAAGACAGAATGATGCGGAGTTATCCCAGGTTTCAATGACTTCATTGGGACCCAGGAATTTATTTGAAAACTGGTAACTGTGAAAGGCACACTGGGCCAAGGCTCATTTCCAGGTGCGACCAGGGAGGGATGGGAAATATAACAATAAAAGCATGCACAATATTGAAGCGCAAGTAAGCAGCCTTTTTTTTTTTTTTACCAGTGCACAATACCATAATCAGGCTTCATCAAGAGATAAAGGAAAGGCTGCTGTTTACATTGATGCTAAAACTGCATTTATAAATTTAAGATAAGAGTAGTTTTATGGCGTTTAAAAAAATGTAAACAGCCTTCCCATTTGAAAAACCCACTCTGCTAGCTCTACAATGGCCAGCAGACGTCAGACAGAATGACATCACAGCAGTGCGCAGCACAGCTACACAACACTCTGCAGTGCCAACTGGTTCCTTTCATTTCCACTACTAGTTATACTTGTTTCAGCAAAATAATCTAAATCCTGACTTAATCTGTGTATTATGAGAATTGTCATTTTGATTTGGCCGTAGGAATCAAACGGCATAAGTCAGCAAATACCTGGCGATCTAGTGGTTCTCCTGAAGTGCAGCATGTTGGTCCAATGCAAAGTCTGAAAGGCGTGAAGGCTTAAATTGAAATATTATATGAACGTATGAAGAGGCCAGCAGTATAAGGCCATTAGGTCTATTTAGTCTGCTCGTACTGCAGGGTCCATAGTTTGAGCTACTCACCCTGTCCCCCATCCTTTCCATCCACCCCCACATGACTTATTATCCCCTTATGTCTATCCCCTTTCTTGAAGCTGCATATTGTCGCCAACGAGACCACCTCATCTGGCAGTGCATTCCAACTGTCCACCAACCACCCTCGGTGAAGAAATGCTTTCTCGATTCCCTTCTAAACCTTCGTCTCACTTAAGACAGTACCCCCCTCATGTTCTGGTTGCCACTTAGCCTAAAGAGACCCTCCTTATCCACTCTATTTATCTCCTTCAACTATTTGAAAGCCCCAGTCATGTCCCCTCTCCCCCTCCAGGAATGCGTGCTCAGGTCTCTCAACTGCTCCCCATATGCTTTCCCTTGCTGACCTGCAATCTTCATTGCCCTCCTCTGTATCTTCTCCAGTAGGTTAACATCTTTTCTAAGGTGTGGGCGCCAGTACTGTACTCCATACTTCAGATGCAGTCTTACCAATGACCTATTCAAAGACAGTATAACCTCTTTTCATCTACTGCTGATCCCCTCTAGCAATGCATCAGAACATCTTATTTGCCTTAGCTGCTGCTCTCCTACACTGCATGGAGTGCTTTAGGTCACTAGCAATCACCAACACCCAGATGCTCATTCTTATCCATTACAGAAACCCAGACCACTCCCATATAGTATTAAGCCCTGGGATGCTTGGCTACAATGTGCACAACTTTGGCCTTTTTGGCACTGAATCCAAGCTGCCATATCCCAGACCATCTCTCAAATCTAGTCAGATCCTCCCTCAGGTCCTGTATCCCTTCAGTCAGGTCCACCCTCCCACAGAGCTTGGTGGCATCCACAAAATAGCACATTCTGCCCTTAATGCCATCCCCAATATCATTAATGGAGACACTGAACAACACTGGTCCTAGCACCAAGCCTGCGGGACCCCACTAGTGACTCCCTTAGTGTCAGATAATTCTCCCCCCACCAACACCCTCCGAGTTCTGTTCCCCAGCCAATTTTCCACCCATCTGGTCATTTTCTTCCCAACTCCTAGATCTGGCAACTTCCCGATTAACCTTTTGTGAGGCAGAGGTACAGAGTCAAATGCTTTGCTGAAATCCAGGTAGAGGATTGTTCACCGCTTGACCCTTATCCACTGTTTTGGTGACCCAATGAAAGAATTTGGATTTGTTTGACATGACCTCTCTCCTATAAACCCCATCCCCATAAACCCATGCTGTCTAGTATGATGAAGACCCTGTTCCTCTAGATACTCAGTCAACCTTTCCTCAAGTATAGTCTCCTTGAGCTTTCACATGAGTGAAGTCAAAATGACCAATCTGCAGTTCCCTGGGTCATCCTCAGGACCACTGTTATGAAGGGGCACCACATGTACCGTTCTCCAATCCTGTGGTGGCACTCCTAACTCAAATGAACTACTGAACACACTCACTAGTGGCTCGGCAAGCTCCTCTGCCAGTTCCCTCAGCCCCCTTAGGTGTATTCCATCTAGTCCATGAGATTTGTCTACCTTGAATTCTAGCAGAACTTTTCTCACTTTTTCCTGCTTTATTACTACCTCCATGCCCCCCCCTCTTCCCTCCCCTGTTGGCACCAGTCAACCTTCTCTGTGGTGAAGACGGAACAAAAGTGCTAAAAAATAGATAGAACATATAACAACTTAGCAAGATTTCCATTAGGTTGCACTTACAATCGACATCATTGTTTAATGTACAGTGACCTACAATGGGATTCCCTGGGACTCGGGAGGCAAAACCTGAGAGCAACAATAGCCTTTAAAATGTACAAAGGAAAAATTGAGCTTCCTGAATCTGATCCTGTTGGAGTAACTACGTATACTCATAACACGAGGGAGATTTAAAAAAAAAAAAAAAGAGTTTTTTTTTATTCCTATGGCATCTTACTCCTACGTGAAACTGAAATCACACTGGTAGGCAGCCAAAGAATGGAATACGTTACTCCCAGAATTCAGGAAAGCAACAACTATTAATTCATTTAGATCTCAACTAAACACAAATTTAAAGGATACTAGCACTTGTCATTGAATAAATTGTGTTTGGAATATGTGTGTATGCTGAATGTTGTATCTAGATCTGTATTATATGGTGAAATCAATGTCATCTGATTGACTTTGTATACCATCCGTGTAACAAAGCAGGACGACTTTGTACACAGGGTTGCAAAGTCCTAATAGTTCTATCCTGTTTAAAAATAAAGATTCACTTTATCTTTATCTTATCCAAGTGTTCATTCAGAATGTCTGCTTTTTCCCTTTTCAAAGCTGAACACTCCTGTCCTTCTTGTCCCATTTCTCACTTATGTATCAAAAAAAGGCTTTCTCCTGCTCGTCCTCTCCGGGGGGAGGGGGGATCAAAAGCTCGGCTCTTGTCTGACCTCAGGTGGAGACCCGAGGTGTAACAAGACCGATGCCTAACACATGGGAAGCGTGCCAGGCGTCGGCTAGCTAGCCTGATGTCGAGGGACCACGCACATTGAGAGAACACGGAAAAACACCTTGCGGCCTCCGGGTAGATCGAGCACCAGGCCCACCTCAAAGCCCCTACCTGCCCAGAGACGCATCCCGACGAAACACAGATGTCTCGGTGTATGGGCCCCACCGTACTCCGCCTGGGGGATAACCACGGCTCCATGGGGATGGACTGCTCTGGTCACCAGGTAGGTGAGCGAGGGCTGAAAAGGCCGTAGAGTGTCTCCCAAAGAGAAGGGGGTCGCAAGGAGGAGGGGAGTTAAAAAAAAAAAAAAAAAAAAAAAAAAAAGGCTTTCTCCCCCTTAATTAATAAATTATTTTCAAGCTCCAATTTTTTTTTCCATTCCCACTGTTAAACACTGATGTCAAGGTGCCCCCCACCACCACTACCACCAGCCAGCCCACATGCACACAGCAGCAAACTCCTTTCCATCTTCCTGCTCCTTTACATAAAATTGTTGGTTGCTGGTCCCCAGTGCCACTAGGAAGCACATCTGCTTATTTCTAACTCTCTACTGGTAATCTGAGCAAGCGCATGCCATCCGAATCGGGTTCTTCTTTCCTGACTAGCACTAGTAAATGACATGATTGACCGACGACTGCCAATTTTATGTGAAAGAGCAGGAGAATGGAGTGTGCTGGGGTGCGTTTGACATCAGCGTCAGACATCAAGTATGGGATACAAAACTTAGAAGTTGATCATAATATTTCAATTTAAGCCTGTAAGGCCTTCAGACTTTGCACTGGACCGACACGCTGCACTTCAGGAGAACCACTAGACCACCAGGTATTTGCTGACTTATACTGCTGTTCGGTTCCTATGGCCAAATCAAAATAACAATTTTCAGCTGCTTATGTAAAAATAAATAAATAAAATGATGACCTTACATGTGTATTTACAATAATACACGTTAAGTCATGATTCTGATTATTTTTCTCAAAGAAGTATAACATGTAATGAAAACGAAAGAATCTGCTGTTAGCACTGCAGGGTGCCAAGCAGTGCTGCCACTCACTCCTATGACATCACTCTGTCAGACGTCTGCCAGTGCCAGCCATTCTGTACCCCCACTGACACAGGGGTTTTCAAATGGTAAGGTTGTCGTTTACATTTTTTTAAATGCTACAAAACTGCACTTCTCCTAAATTTATAAATGCAGTCTTAGCATCAGTGTAAACAGAAGCCTTACCTTTATCTCTCTGTGAAGCGTGACTTTGGTATTATGCACCGGTATAAACGTCTGTTTACTTGTCTTTTAAGGACTGATAAATTGTACTCTGTTTACACTGCACTTTGTAACACGGTACAAGCACTCAAATAGTAAACGGAGCTAAGCAAAGGTGCAATGAGCGACTCCAATGTGCAAATAAAGAGCCCAAAGCAGACGGAAAGAATGGCAGTGCAGATGTAGAAAAGGAGGGAACCTGATACAGGCTGAGGTAGAACCCAGGAGGAGGCCCAACAACAGAGATGGTAGGGGTTCCAACATGGAAGATCAGGGAAGACGATGACGGGCAGGAAAGAGTTTTAAATGGTGCCTATAGGAGATGGGGGAAGAGGGAGAGACACAGAGAGAGGAGAACCTATGTCATTCTGTCCTTCAGCACAGCCCCTCAGGAGATACAGAATGAAAACATAACAGAAAGTGGTACACTGGTATGTGAGCCCAGAGGCTGTTACAGACTCCGTTTACAGAAAATAGCAAAGTGCCTTAGTCTCTTATCTTGGTGACTAGGAATTTTAAAGGCAGTACTTTGCAAAAATCGGATAATGGTTTGGAATCTGGATTATTCCTCAGACTCTTCCAGAGCCATTTCCTAGAAGCCAGGGAAACCAATCAGGAGAAGGCTATTATTTCTGTAGGGTTTTGCACAGGCCTTCATTTTGAATGTCATCCTTTTCCTCTATAGTTACCTACCCACCATTAAGCAGAAAGCACTTTACCTCAATTTGATGTGAAGGAGAGGAGCACTTATCCCAAATCAGCCTCCAGTGCAGCTCTATTCTTCAACCAGCAGGGGTGCTCAAACATGCCAGACTTGGCACCAGTCTCCATGAAGGCCAAGGAAATCACTAGTTTGATAAGCCATGCCCCTGCTGACCCTGAAGCAGCAGAGCCAAGTGGGCATTCAAACTCAGATGTGCAGCCTGGCAGCACAACACACCATTGCATAAATGGGCAGACCCAACATTGCAAGTCTGTCGAACCTACAAAACCACAGGTTAGAATCTGAATGGCAGTTCTGAATGTGCTATCAAAAAGGTACAAATAACATGGGTCCCACATGCTCACAGAGACATAGGCCATGACATAATCCTTAGCATTTACCTCTTATTTAAAAGGAAAAAAAAAGTTTATTTTTTACGCCTTTAGTTTTCTTTCCTCTCTCAATTTTGTTCATCCCCTATGGCCCACCTGCCAGCACCTCCTTCGGCTACCATCAGTGCCCTCTACCTATCCTCAGAGCTTTTTCTGGTCGGATCTCTGCTCCCCCCCGACCTCAGGGTACCTGCATCTCACTGCTGCTTTGCCCCCAGAGTTAGGGTCCTGCCTTCGGCTTTCCTTAATGAGATTAAGTTACCCATAGTTGAGGTCCTTGCAAAGGCCATCCTGGGGTTCCAGCGATAGGACAGCGAATGGATGATGTGGGAGGAGGAAAGGTGGAGCGTCATCTAACCAACTGGTGGCAGTTTTTCTCCTTTATCTTCCCATCCGCTGAGAGCACACCTTTGTTCATCAGGTGCCAGCACACCTGACATATCAAAGCTTTCTCTCCCCTCCAAACACTTACTGCAGGCCCCAGAGAGGTGTCACTGCCACCTGGGGTCACCCGGGTGGCAACAGCGCAGGTGGACGCACACTCCTCCCTTCTGAGAGAGCATCCTCTGGAACACACCAAATCCTCTTCCACTCACTGGCCCTCCGACAATCCAGGCTAGAGCATGAACCCAGGATGGAAGCATTACAAGCTGCATCCCACCCGATAAGCCGACGGGAAGGCCCACATTTATTTATTTTTTTTTACTCTTACTCTGTTTTGCCTGAACATTTATCAGTTATCAGATTATGTCAATTAGTATTTTTATATATTTTGTGCCCTTCCAAGCATGTTACATGTAAAACTGCAGACATATATAATATCCCAAACCATACAGAACAAAAACTCCATACAAAACAAACATTTACAGGAGGTCAACATGGAGTTTTTGATCCCAACTCCACCCCATCCCCCAACTAAGAAGTTAAAGCCTGTGGAGAAAAAAAATACTTTTTATATTCTGCTCACTGGTTTACAGAAATGCAAAGAAAAAAACAGGATCAACATATACATTTTTTCTGGCCTTACTTGATTTTTTTTTTTTTGCAATATTAAATACCCAAATAAACCAAGTGGTACGTTAAACACTCCAAGTTTTATCACCTTTTTACAGGAACACATACGAATAGGTTACTCACCTGTAACTGCAGATCTAGGCGCGGTATAGGGTTGACAGCCACACTCTGGCCATTCCAATGGAACAATGTTATTGTCCAGAATGCCTTTAAGCTAAGCGCCTCTCACCATCTGGGTGATATATCCCTTACTCTGCCCAGTGACGCCAGATCTCACACGCTGGAAGCAAGATCAGGTGCCACTTGCCAGGGGAGGCCGGGTGGGTAGTGTGGATGTGAACCACATACCACTCCTAGAATAGGGTTACAAGTGAGCAACCTATTCTTCTAGGGGCATGGCTATGGTTCACTTATCAACACTGGCAGACTCCTAGCAGTTCTCTGGGAGGAGGGGACAAGGTGCACACCCCTACTTGGCAAAGAGAGACTGGAGAACCAAGGTCCCAAAATCCGCATCCTAGCGTGACTCAAGGTCAATGTAGTAATGGAAAATGAAGCCATGTGCTGATTTCTAGGTAGCAGTCCTACAAATCTCCTGTATGGGGACACCCTGGAAGCAGCCTCGGAAGCAACGGTATGCCTGGTGGAATGCACCCTGATCCCTACGGGAGGCTCTCGACCAGCCAAGCTGTGACAGAGGTCAAAGCAAGATATGATCCACCTTGCTGCCAGTCTTCCAGAAGCCGTTTCAGCACAGGTAAAAAGCTGGCGAGCCTGTCCCTGAACTCCAGCCGTACACTCAACACTGTAGGTGTCACAGCATGTGGTAATAAACTTCAGACGAGGCAAATTTACAGGTTTAACACACCATGGTGTGATATTTATTTTTCAAAGGTTAGAAATATAATAAATGAAATCAACAAAAATTGCAAAGTAAATCACTACTTAACATCAGTAGTTTCTGACAAAATACAGTCCTGGATCTTAGAGCTCCTAAGACCCTTCACATCTGCATTCAACAGCTTGTCTACAGTAGCAGTAGAACCTCTCTCCTCTCTCTCTCTCAGGGCTGAGCCCCTCTGGGCTGAACTGAAGTGAACTCATTGAAGAGGTATTTATATCTTTTGGTGGGGGTCACCTGACTAAGCCCTTACATGTCTGGACATGTTGTTTCAAAACCAAGGGGGGAGGGGGTCGTTTCAGGGGATATCCTGGTTCAAGTTAAAGGTACAGTGTATATCTCCACAGATACTGACTCCATACATCTCTGATCCACAGTGACTAATCATTTTCATACATAGAACCTTATACAGTAACAGGATTACAATGTGAATTTATGAAAATACCTTAAGGATTTCTTATACCTGTACTAATCATGGCATTATTATTGTTTTATATGACTTCTGAATCCTTTTTCTTTAAAAAGGCTTTAGTAACTGTATTTATTCCTGATATTTAAAATAGCCTTCATGCTTTTTGCACACAAAATGCACTTATGCAACTTACACAACACCTCTCTGGGTGTTTGGCATTATTTCAGGGACTGGTTGGATGGAAATGGAAAAAGAATGAAGAGAGAACTAGCAGGAAGTTTAGTAGGGATAGCTAAGAGCTACGCTAGGTGGCCAACCTTGGGTAGGGGGGGAAAAGAAGAAAAAGCATTGACTGTTGTGTAACAGAAGTTTTGGTAGATAGGAAATGAGATACAAAAGTGGTCTATCAGTCACAGCTGAGGGGTGTAGCCTAACTCTGCCACAGCAGGAGAGTGTTCTCTGCAGATTCAAAGTACGGAGCCTGTGGTCAGCTTCCAAAGATGGGCTGGTAAAATATACTGTTAAATTAATCGCCTGGTTAAGGTGACATTCTGATTATCACCTTAGGAAGGAACTTTGGATTGGGGCAAAGGCCAATTTTGTCGTTGTGGAATATTCAGGCTGTGGTGCTCACAAGTAAAATAAGAATATTTTCAGGAAAAAATCTGGGCACTCATCACCACATAGACCACAAAGGCCTTTGAGAAATGGTCCGGGTGGGATCAGAAACATGTTAGGAGGACATTTTTAACTGCCTTTTGACATGTAAATAAATCTTTTTTACTCTATTCACAGTGTCAGCAATATATGTAGTGGTGAGTGCTCCAGTTTTTTCCTGAAAATGTCCCTGTGGAAGACCAGAAAGGGAGAGTTCACAAGAGTGCTTGGGAGCTCCCCAGTCCTTCTGGCAGATGCAACTGCCATGAAGAAGGCTGTCTTCCGTGAGATGTGACAACTCACACCTGTGCATCAGCTCAAAAGGCTTGCCCATGAGCACAGCCAAGGCCAGCATTAAGTCCCACAGTGGAGGTGGTTCTTGCACTGGAGAGGACAAGAGATCGAGGCCCTTGGAAAAAAGTGCCTGACCACCTTCTCCTTTGTCCACCGTCTGTATACCTGCCTGTGCCGGGTTAGCACAGATGGCTGCTAGGTGCACCTTATGGGTGTCACTCACATTCCCAGATGGAAAAGGGGCCAGAGGCAGTCAAGGATGCTAGTCACAGGGCAGGTAAGGGGATCTAGATCCTTGCCCTGGTAACAAATGGAAAATCTCTTCTATTTAAAGGCACAGCACCTATGAGTTGACTCTTTCCTGAAGGCCTCCACCATGTGGAGGACATCCTCAGAGAGACCCAAGCCCTGGAACTCTAGCCATTCAGGAACCAGGCCATGAGGTCCATGTGCTGACCATCATCCCCTGAAGTCTTGTCAGCAGGTCTGGGTGATGAGGCAGTCACTGCAGAGACCTGCTACTAAGGCTGAAGAGATCTTGGTACCAGAACTGCCGAGGCCAGTATGGAGCTATCAGGGTAATCCACATCTTGTTCTCCCTGACCTTAACCAGTACTCTGTGGATCAGAGGAAAGGCATACACAAGGCCTAGGGTCCAAGGCCTCGCAAAGACATCCCCCATCAGTGTCCTGGACTGTGGGGGGCAGGCACAAAATAGCCTCAGGTTGACATTCTCCCAGAAGGCAAACAGGTCCACTGAGGTTGAGCCCCACTGGGAGAACAGGTGGTTCATCACCTCCCAATTCAGAGACCACTCATGCGACATCTCTCCTTCCCGTCTGCCAGCTGACTGTTCTCCCCTGCAATATGAATCGCCAGGAGATCAGTGCGCTGGCTGCGCAAGAGGGTCCAGATGCGGAGTGCTTCCCAACACAAAGGAAGGGAATGTGTGCCACCCTGTCTGTTCAGGTAAAACATGGTCATGGTATTGTTCACCTGGACTTGAACGACCTGACCCCTAACTAGTGGAGCAAATTCCATCCGAGCCAATTGCGTGGCATGGAGCCCTATCAGGTTTATGTGGTGACCGGACTCCCTGGGCGACCAGAGCCCATGGGCCATGTGGTCTTTGCAGGTGTGCGCCCCACCTTACCAGAGACACGTCCTTCATCAACATTATAGTAGGCTCTGGGTGGACACATGATTCATTCCTACACATGTCCCGTGACAAGTCACCACTGGATGGTGTCCCACATTGGCTGGGTCACTGTGAGAGGTTGGTCCAAGTGGCCTACATGGTGGGACCACTGACAGCCTAGCTCCCACTGAAGGTGGTGCAGGCACAGCAGACCATGCCGGTGCAGGATGCCATGTACCCCACAAGTCATAAGAAATCCCGATCAGGGCACAAGAGCCCAACCTGAAATGATCAGGCAAAGAAGGTAAGATTTAATGCCTGATCCACCAGAGTCTAGTTCTGCCCCAATGAACCCGATCACCTTCTTCAATACCAGTTCAGACCTGTCTGGGGTTGATCCCCAGACCCAAGTCTCGGCAGATCTGGACAGCCAGGTCTAAGGCTCTCTCCATGGCCTCTCTGGACGACCGGCTATCAGCCAGTCATAAGGATACACTCTGGCATAGAGGCGCAGCAGTTGGACTGCCACCCAATTGGTGATATCGACCAATGTGGCAAAAAAGTGATGTAGCCAGCCTCTGACCAGGAGAGCAGTTGGGGACTGGACAGGCAGAGGGATGACACCCCTGAACCTGTCACTGGAAAGCTTCTGCAGAGGCACAGGTGACTGCTGCTGCTGGAGGAGCACCACTACCCCGCCCCCCTCTGCCCTGTTTTGGACCCTGGGCCCTGGACTTTAGTCTGGGACACCAGGCCTCAAACTGCCACTACTGGGGTTGCTGCCTGGGAGGCTGTAACTGAAAGGACCAATACTGAAAAGCCTGCTTTTTAGGCTTTTTTCCTCTGGTCCTTTTGGGACAAGGCCATAGAGTCAAGGGTGGCAATGAACTTTTCAAGCCAGGTGAAATGCCCTTCCACCCAGGGCCAAAGAGGTCGGTGCCCAGGAAAGGGACATAGGCCAGCTTTTCTTGGATGTCCACTGTGAAGGAGGACAAATGAAGCCAGGCCCCGCGCGACACACGGAGACAGCCGCTGCCACTGTACATACTCAAGATTCACCCATGCCCAAAACTGTCTAGAGTTGGTGTTTTTGCCAGTGACTGACCTTGGTCTTATATGAACTCGATCGCCATCTGCTGCCCTGGATGGACAGCATCAAAAATTCCCATCAGGAGCCGGTCCGGTGGAGCGGAGGAGCACTGAGGTGCTAGATGCCACACCTTGCTCTACATTGGCAACCTGAGTTTGGGAAAGAGCATAAATTGCTTGGGGGGCTGCATGCTGCGCTGACTAACAGTCACCAGGTGGAGGACTGGGGGCAGTGCAGGTCGAGGAGCAGCAGAAAGGAGGGAGGTGCTGTAGAACTCTGCAGCGTGCCCCAGCATGGGGTAGGGCACGGCAGAAAATGCTGGCAGGACAGGTATACATGCTGCCTGCATGCTGATCCCTGCCTGTCACATCACCAGGACTCTGGGACCAGGAACTGGACTTTGTGCTTGAGAGGGGTGGCCCTCACCCCCTGGCCCAGCCATAAGGTGGGATCTGTGGGAATATCCAATCCACAGGTAATCGTGGGGAGGTGCAGGTCGGTAGAGGGTCAGTGGTGCTGAGCATAGGGGAGCCCAGCCAGTCGTGCCAAGGGGGATTAAAATTTAGATGGGAAAAAAAAAAAATTCCCATTAGGGAATTACCATAGTTAGCCATCATAATGGCACAGTTAGCCTGTCAGAGACCCAGACTGGCAACAGTGTATACTTTTTTTGCGGCACACTCAATCGTATGGGACTCCTTGACCAGAGGCATGTCCATGTCCCCCAGCCCGTCTGAATTTATGGAACACAGATTCAGTGACCAGACCTTCGGCCGAAGGTTGGTTCGAAAACCCCGAAAGGGAGTCCGTAGGAACCATGTACTTGGGGACCATGCGGGCCAAGGGTGCTGGGCAGGAAGTTGCCAAAGCTACAGAACCAGTCCCAAGATGGCCTCAGTCAACGGGAGAGCACCCCCAGGGTAATTCCAAGTGAGAGGGGATACGGTGACCGAATGCTTGATGTGAAGCACCAGCAGGAGAATATTCCAACAGAGGGTGCTACTGAGTGCATATGGCGAGTGACTGGCAGGCGAGCAGGGGGGAGAGGCGTCTAACCATCGTGGCCCAGGCGAGCCTCCATACCTCGACCCTCCTGCAAAGGCCCATCGGCTGCCATAATAGGCTGGGACAGCAACTTGGAACAAAAAAAGGGGAGGGATGAATCGGAACCTTCTTTTTATGCTCCATCCATTCCCCTACCTCTTTAGAGGGACATTATTCCTCATCTGACGGATCTGTCCATTGGGTGCAGATTCTGCCCAAAACCCCTTCTACCTCCTCTTGACCTTCCTGTTGTCATGGAAGGGGGTCGCCTGCAAATCTGGGCGAGCAGGGGCACACTGCTCTGGCACAACTGGACTTGTGTGCCCCCTCTCCACCCCAACCTGAAGGGCATGCTTTGGGTTAGGGTGTTTTCACAGGTCCGGTCTAAGACCCCACCTGTGGATCATCAGCATGCCGCCTCCCCTTCAAGAGAGGCAATACAGATATTACACAGTAACACAGCGCTACTCCTGTAGTGGATACCAAATTATAGCACTTCAGTCATGGTATATTCAAACCAAACGGTGTTTTATTTTGAAAAATAACAAAATTGGCAGAGTGCCTCTCACTTCATCACTGTACTACCAGCCCTCTGCCAATTTTGTTATTTTTCACCGGAGGAGCAGGCTTGAGCGTCGAAGACCGCTCACCTTCTCTGGGGAGGGAGGGGACACAAGGCTCGGTGCCTGACTGACCTCTGGCGGAGGCCAGAGATGCAGCAGGCAACCAGCCACTTTCATGGGGGAGAGGTGTGACGGACATCGGTACTCATGCCTAGACGTCAGGGCACACGTCATGCCAGGAGGAACAGGTAAAAAAACAGCTACTCGAGCGCCGAGTAGACGGAGCGCTCAGCACAGACCTCTAACATTCCCCTGCCTGTCCCGTCTGGTGACCCCCGACGAAACACTGAAGCTCGGGATGTACGAGCCTCACCACGTCCCCACCTAGGGGAGATAGCCAAGGCTACATGGGGGGATTCACCGAAGGCGCAAGGAAGGAGGTAGATATCCTGGCAACTCCCGAAGATATGACGCTTGGGAGCAGGAAGGAGCATAAATAGAAACTTAAAAAAATATACATATATATTTTTCAAAATAAAACACCGTTTGGTTTGAATATACCTTGACTGAAGTGTTATCATTTGACGTTAACTATAGGAGTAGCACTGTTTGTTGACTAGTATGTAGTATCCGAGCTTAGAGAATGGCAACAATCAATTCTTAAACCTGATTGGCTGAGACAGGCTCCAAGCTGGGCATTTATTTTTCAACAGATGCCCATCTAAAAATAAGAGCCAGTCCAAGTGCCTCTTCACAGAGTAACGTTCTCCGATGGGCCATTTTCTAAGTGCAATAATACCCTCCAGGGTGGGCATTATTGGGAAATACCGGACCTTCCAGGGGCTATAAGGCCCTCTGCCTGTGGCGTCGGGCCTCACTACGCCCCTGCACTGTCCGGTATTTCCCAATATGCCCACCCTGTCAGGTGTTATTGCTTACTTGTCACCTGCTTTACAGCACATCCTGTTCTGCTCCTAAGCACAGGTTACAGACTTTTTTGTAACACAGGTATTACACAGTAACTCAGCTTAACCAGCTTGTCTCCATCCTGTGGCAAGTCTTACATATCTGAACAAATATGGTCTATAATAAGCCATGATGCCACTGAGCCTGAATATAACTGTATTATGGTCTGCCTTTTAATCTTGACGCCCTTCCGGCTTTCCTCCATATAAAACGCTGTCTAAACTGTCAAAGTCCAAATAGAAACATCTATGCCCAGAGGGGTCAGAATCCTTAACTCTAGCCTTTAAGACACTATAGTCTGCCTGTTCGTGAGCACAGGATTGGTTATGACTAAAACATACCCCTGCCAGTAGACAGAGACAGATTCAAACCTGCAGCTAAAACCCAACTCTTCCAGAGGTAGGATAAGGATTTAAAACTTGTAGCTGTATGCCAGCTATTTAATTAAGCAGCTGTAGCTGGTTCCCCCTGCAACCACCAGCTGTACACAGCAGCGCTTAATAGTGCTACAAAACTGGCAGTTATAAACTGCACTAACAATGGGACAGATCCGACCTTACAGTGAAGGGGAAGGGGGAAAAAAAAAACCCCAGAAGAATCAAAACATTGAACAGTTATGCAGAATAGAACCAGCTGTGAACACAAGTTAGCACAATAGAACTGGCTGTGATAAACTGCTCTAACAGCACAAGAGGGCCGATCTAATATTGAGCGGGAGGAGGAAAAAAGAAGAATCAAAACAGGCCTGCCAGCCCTCAGAGAGGAATGGAACACTGAGCCACAGGAACGAGGAAGGAAACCATTAAACAGCTAGCAGCACCAACCACCTCCCTGAAGCAGCAACAGTCATTCTCCACAGGAACATGAGAGAAGTGCGCTGAAAGGAGACATGTCTTCTTCTAGTTCTGTGGAGACACGTGCATGCTAAACTAATGCGACAGGGTGCTGACAAGTCTCTCCCCCCCCCCCAAACCAGATCAAGTGCCGAGCCCATGGCTCGGTGTGCTCGCATGTCCCCCTGCCCCGAGCAGGTGCGGAGGGAAAAACCATAGACATTAATTCTATGTGCATTCTACTGCATATGAAGCGCTGCCACGAGGGCTGGCCAAAAGCCAATCAGAGGGCACAAATGGCTCGAAGAGCCACGTCTCCAAGGACTGACCGAGCATGCGGAATGCCATGGGGGAAAGGAGCGCAACTGCAACGCTCCTACTCACAGACCTGGGGCATCTGAACAAAAACATAAATCAACTAAGTATCCAGTGCTGAAGTCGCAAACAGATGTCTACAGTACCACTGTGCATCCCACGACAAGCCGCCAGGTTCTTCCAACTACAACAACCACTGGGAGCAGACAGTAGCTTACAATTCAGTACCAAGTGCAGACTAGCCTGGAAGGGGGACAACCGCGCTAACAGTCACTGTGAGAAGAGAAGAGAAGAGAAAGATACACATCTAACATACATCCCCACCTAAACATCTGACTTTAAAAAAAAAACACACACACACAAAAGAAAAAACGCTTACCTGAAGGCACCAGGCTGTAATATTAGTAGACCTGAGCAAACACCCTAAAAGTAGTATGTGGTTCTCATGCAGGCACTGGCACGGAGCGTTAGCCAGCAGGTTAGTCAATTTGAAAGCCTCAGCTTAACCAACAAGGTTTTCTAAATTTAAGGGTGCCCCCTGTCACCAGGTGGCCCCAACTTGCCCCAGTGCTGCACAAACATAACAGTAGAAATACGATTCTTCTAAAAGACTCATGTACGCTACTATCCCTTCTAGTGGTATGGCTAAAACTGGGAAGCTGCTGTAACCGGAGTCCTCATGTCCCTAGGATGCTATGCTGATGTCACAGCCTTGGGCTGCACCACTACCCTAGTGGAGGCACACACTACCCATAATTATTCCCCAATGACAACATGCAGCAATACAGAAAATACACACTATATATTATATATATACATACACACACACACACACATATATATATACACATATAAATATATATTTATATATTTTGGTTTTTGTTTTTTTCCATGGCAAAAATCCATTTAATGAATCAGTTAGGGTTGTTCCACAGCAATAAGCGAGAAATTCAATGTTAGGGTCCCCCTTGTACCTCCACAACCGGCATTGGGGTGTGCGTTGGGTCGGGCGGTCCTAACTCTCACCCCATCCCATGCGTAAACAAGCTGAGGTGCTGAAGTATAGGAGAATGGGAGAAAGAGTTAGGACCGACGACCCCAACGCACACCCTGATGCCGGTTGGGGAGCGGGGGACCCTAACATCGACCCTCGCTTTGTTGCTGTGGAACAACCCTAACTGATGCATTAAACTGAGTTTTTTGTCATGAATTTCCTTTCTTTTTGAGAATGTGTACTATAAATAGTGAAGTAACGGCGATGCAAATGCAAGCGGAAACGCTAAAGCACATGGTGACGCAAATGTTAATGATAACGCAAACAGTAATAGAAACGCAAGCACAAATGGTAATGGAAACAAACGCAAACAGGTATGGAAACGCAAACCGTAACATGCACAGTCACAGTAACGCAACTGAAAATGCAAATGGTAACGGTAATAGCAACGATGACGCCAAAGGAAAGAGAAATGCAGACGCAAACGCAAATGGAAGCAGGTACGCAAATGGTAACGCACACAATGACAAAATGAAACGCAAACAGAAACAGTAGTGGAAACGCAAATGGTAACAGTAACGCAAGCACACACGAAAACGCAAAGGGTAACACACACAGTGGCGTACACGGGAACGCTAACGCAAACTGGTATGGAAACGCAAGTGGAAATGCTAACTGTAAAGCGCACCCCCTCCCCCCCAACAACTGCATAGAGAAACACAGTGAGTACAAAGAATGTATGCATAATAATGGGCCTCTGAGCAGAAAATGAGCACTTGGAATACTAAATTGCGTACATCTCAGGAACCGTACAACACAAAAAAAAAAAATTAAAATTTCATATGATTTCAGCCCAAAAGACCAAACCGTTCTTTTGCAGCAGGGTGGCAAAGAATTCCTGTTATTTTGGCCATAGTGTCGCAAAGTAGTGTAGAAAAACACGACACTTCGCAAAAAAAATCAAATAGAAAGTGTCGAATGTTCGACATCACTTTAAAAAATTAAAAACATACTTCTGGGGTGTTTAACCCCCCAAAACATGGCATCCTCAGGGCTTGACTAGGTAAACACAAAAAAAAATTGTGCTCCTAGAGGGTCCCAATTTTAAACGCCAAGCATTTCTGTGATCAGTAACTGAAAACAAAATGGCGGATTTGCAACACTAAAAACTGCATTTGCGACACTGTCGAACTTTTTGTTAACTTTTCCCATTGACTATAATGGGAAACTTGTTTTTTGAATAACTTTTGAACCGTTTAATATTTTTTCACAAAATCTTCAGAAGACACATAGGGACCCCGCCACATGTTCCTGAAGTTTCCGGATCAGTCGCGCAAACCATGCGACTTGTAGGCTCGAGCAAAGAATGCGCAAAAAAGCGTAAATGTGCAATGGAATGTCGCCTTACAACTCCACAACCGTATGTCCGACTGTTACGAAACTTGGCAGATCCCAAGATCTATGGTACTGCTCCGTGCCCGCCATATGTCAGGCACATCCGTCATACAGTGGCAAAGTTATTAAGCTGCAAAAGTTCACACTTTAACCTTAAATGGGGTACTCAACCCTAACTATAGTGGCACTATCATGCCACTATAATATATATATATATATATATATATATATATACACACACACACACACACACACAAAAGGCATGGAGCCCAACATGTTTACGCTACCACGTGAGAGAGACAGGTTTCCGACCCAACTCCCATGCCCCTATGTAAAGAAGTCTGGGGCACACTGTAGAGACAAAGTACTCTGAGTGCCATACTGCTGGAGCACCTCGGAGGTGAGGGCTTGATGTAGTTGGTGATCAAATAACACCCTCAAAGGCTCAGTGTAGCATAGATGGTCTCCTGATGTGGAATGTGGGAACAGTCTAAAGCAGGGGTAAAAAAATGTGTCAAGGCCACAACAGGATGACAACCTCTCCAGGGCTTGACAAATCCTATAGCCCGACGTCCCGGGCTATCATTTTTAATTCTGGGACAAGCACTTTCATGAAAGCTACTTGTCCGCGGACAAGTATGGTTTTAAAAAACAAAAAAAAAAAAGCAGTTGCTTAACCTTTCCAGAAGGGTGCGCTGGTGGGTTGCGAGGTCCAGTCGTCCTGGTGGTCATGTTAGCCACCAGATCGCTGAGCAACTGATCATGGATGAGACAGGGAAGATCGCGCCGCCAAGATGAGAGACAGCGAGAGCAGGGAATATGGGGAGTGAGTTGCCGGCAAACAGAGGAGGAGCCAGAGTCATCAGACCACCAAGCACTGAGCAGGAAGGTGCACAGTAGTGAGAATGGCAGGTCATACCGCCAAGGGTAAATGAGACCTGTTGGCCGCAGCAGTGACTTGGGGCGGGGGGGGTTGTCAGAGGCGCACTATCACTTCGTTCTAACTACTAGGGAGAGGACATGCAACCGATCATGTGCTTCAGTGTGTACTGAGGAAAGCTGAAAAGCAAAACAAAAACCACTTCATTTGTTGTTGCACATTTTACTAGGGAAGGGAACGTTTGTACACAGGAGAAAAAAGCATTTCAGGGTGGCATGGGAAGAAATAGTGACAGGGAGCCAGAGGGTGCCCGAAGTGACGGTAGTGAGCCAGGGGAAGGAAGGGCTGGAGGCACGGGGCTCGGTAATCTACCTGTCGGCCTAATGCAGAGCACACTGTGCAGACTTAGACTGCCATTAAGTTTTTTACCTTAAATAAATCTGCCCCATCAAAAAAAAAAAAATGTAATAAATAAATAACTAAAGGACTAACTGAAAAAGGAAGAAAGTTTGTTGGTGTTGGATTGGGCAAGGGTTGGGACCGTCACGACAGATATAGAGGAGAAGGACACCGAGCAGCAGTAAAGGAGGAGAGAGAAGGAAAACAGAGCCAGGTTAAAGCCAGAAGTTTCAGAACTGAGCAAATAAAAAAAAAAACAACAGGCAGCTCTAAGGGGATAAATATTAAAAAAACGGAGGGAAGGAGAGAGGGTTGGGATTCGCAAACTAAGGTGCAGAAAAAGGCAGCAACTTCAACAAATATAACTGACTAAAAAGAGCAAATCTGCTTCTGCTCCTGCCCCCAAAAAAAAAGACTGGGAATTGAAGGGAGATTCACATAGAGAAAGAAAGGACTGGGTTTTGTTGTGTTACCCTAAGAAAAGTAAGGGGCACTATGTTACCATCACAGCTCAGCATTTGGTTAAAAAAAAAAAATAGTAACAGGCTGCTCTAAGGAGATAAATATTTAAGAAAGGGGAGGGAAGAGACAGGGTTGAGATTTGAAGAGTGAACTAAACTGCAGAACAAGGTTAACAACTTCAACTGTTACCAACATAACTAAGTCTAGTTGCTAAATCTTTATCTTTATCCCAGTCCCATTCCACTCTGACTGCCTCCTGTCTTGTTTAGTTTAGCAGCCTGTTACTTAAGCAATATACCATGAGAGGGTGTTGGTGATGCCAGGATTTACCCACGCCCTGGGGTGTTGTTCGGTCACGAGGCGTAGCCGAGTGACCAACAACACAGCAGGCGTGTGTATCACCAACACCCTTGAGTGGCATATTGCAATTATACAATGTCCTCCTATTTTTGGCACATAGAAAACATAGTAAATCAGTTGTTTTATTCATTTTAAGCAATATATTGCTGTGTTTATTGTTCCGCTGGGAAAAAAAATACTCCATGTTGCTGGAGCCACGCTGCTACTGTGCATGCGCAGTACTGAGTTAACACTGCCGGCTGCAGTGTGTTTTTGAGGGGCTGGGAAATGTTAAAAATTGTGCGTGAGGCACAGAAGACCATATGAAATAAATATCAATGAATATGGGAGAAAGCCGCAGTTTCAATTTCATGTGAGGTATGCGGTTTCCTGTTGTATTAACTCGATTGGCCGGTCGCTATCAAGCAGGGATTTTCGCCGTCTTTCCGAGTGCTGTGTTGGTGACTGCTGGAGTGATTTCGGGGGACATCCTGATGCGGTTGATCAGCGACTGGCACCTCTTCCCGTGGGGCGATTGTAGATTTTACAACGGGAGAGGGGTGCGAGTCAGCCAATCAGGATAGAGAATTTACATTCTGTTTTGTAGCCCATTGTATAATTAAAGACAATTTTTCATTACTGTCTGTTCCCTTTCCCTTCCATTCAAGACTACCATACCATCACAAAATAAACACACCACACAGTGATTTTGCAGAATAGATTTTATTAGCATCACAAAACAGTAAATACATACATAGTTCTAAATTATTATCCTGACATACTAGTATGCATGCTAGTTTGTTGAGCTTTTGTTCTAAGTTTGGCACTTGTCTCACACTTCCACATCCACCTATATTAATTTAACAGAAAATTTATTTTTTCCTGTTTTCCCGTATCTACAGCTACATAGTATTCATAATATAACCCCCTACACATGTATTTTGTTGCTACATACTTTTTCCCAAGTTTTCCTTAAATTATAGCCTTCCAAACATGGACTACCACTTGCAACACTGGGACTACCATTTTTGGCTTGGCCACTTGTCCTGGACTAGCATGTAATTTTAAAATTTGTCAACCCCTGGACGTCTCTACCCCACAGGTGCTGATCAGCTGCTGGCAGCCTCTGAACTCCACTACCCCATGCTGGAGCCTGTAGAGTTGAAGCATGCTACAAGGGTGAAGCCACAGGGAAGTCTGAGGGGGGACATCAGTAAGATGGCCCTATGGGAATTACTGTTGGTGTTGATGCGGGAATCTGAGATGGGGCAGTCGATAAGCATGGCCTGGCACTGTAAGGAAAAAAAAAGCATCTAAAACTAATAAGCTTTTCTTTACTTTACCATGCTACATCGCTACCTGAATGAAATCAGTTAAGATAATCACAGAGGTCTACTCAAGTCATTCTTTTCATTTTTCTAGTAATTACCCATAAGATTAGCTCTTACCCTAAGAATGGCGAGACAAGCTGTACCAGCTCTGTCCGAGAGATAACTTCCTGGTTAAAGATGATCAAACAACGCAAGAAATTCTCATATGCTTCAGTACTGCGGAGAGCTTTACGAACCTATAAAGAGGAAAATACCAATAATAAAGGTCAGGTTTGTTGCTGCACTAATCAATGTCAGGACATACTGTATGCAAATCATGGGATGGGTACACCTTTAAATCATTTATTTCTCTTGCTGTGTGGGTGTTTTGTATTAAATATTTAATTGTACCAAAACAACATGGTGTCTCGTGTTTTTCCTGTCCATATTCCTACTGTATACCAACATTTCCTTTGTGTGCCCTGCTCCCCATGCCCGGAACTTGTACCCCTTCCCCATCCTCTCTCTCCAAAACAGTCTGCTGTGTTGCACTTTCCTCCTTCTCAATTCCAAAGCAGCACTGTTCCTGATGAGGCAACTCCCTCTTCCATGCCCCTGGAGGGATTATCAGCTCTGCCTCTATGGCTCTGGACTCACCAGACCCAGTAAAAGTCATCACAGTAGCACCGTGTGGCCCAGTGCAAATATGCAGTGGCTCGGAAGTTCCCTTTACATGTATACTTCTGCTTCAAATATGGTCGGTGTAATACACGTTAAGATAATATATTGTATTTATTCTCTTCTTGTCTGTTTCCTCTAATCCCCACATTCCCTTTTCTATCTACCAGGAATATCACACCTTCTGTTAAGATACTTCAATATTCCTGATTGAAAAGAAAATACGGGAGTAAACGACAGACTGCAAGAGAAATATAAAAAGTACAATCTATTATCTTAACATGGATTATACTGCCATATTGTAGTGCACCTATACATGTAAAGGGGACTGTCAAGTTTAAAAGTATATAGCCTGTGCCACTAGTTACTATGGCCTCTGCTGGGCGTCTCTTATGGTATAAGAGACTTTGAATGTGAGGTCTGGGTGAGAGGATCACAAAGCAAAGCTTAGCAGTTCAGGTTGCCCAAACCTCAATGAGAGGAGTCTCTTATACCATAGAGACATTCAGCGAAGGCCCTATGAACTTATTATAAATCACTAACTCAAGTTAGTTGAAGTGATTTATAGTTTCAAGTCTTTTTATATTTTAGTAATGCCCATTCCCTTCCCCCGCAGCTCTGAAGTGGAACAATCCACACCCAACATTCCTGTACAAGGGACCACTGTACCCTGGATAAGAGGTACAGTGGCCCTGCTCGCTGATGGGGTGAAATCATGTTATTTACAATATGCAGCACTTTAGTGGCTCCTCTCTGTGCCTCCTGAGTCACCACGCCAGAAGTAACACCATAAACACAATACTGCGAACAGTCTACAGTATCTATAGCTGCCGTGGTTCTTATTCGAGGTTCTAGACTCACCTGATCTTGAACAGCAATACTGCAGGACCACTAAGTGCCCTGGTGTAGTCCTCTGTGGCTCTGGTTTACTGGGCATCTGCAGTAATCCCGGTCATGGGAGGAAATCTAGTGTTGTGTGCCTACAACAGTTCCCTTTTTCTGGCTAATGCTTTTAACTATGACAAATCTAAATACATACAATACTTTTCTAAATTACTGCTAATGAATTAACTTTAACACACATAATGGCCTATATTCAGGAATGTTATCTATGCCATTAACACCGCTACCTGAGAAAAGTACAGTTAAGTAAGAAGTTACTGTAACAGTAGATCTTCGAGAGAGGATCTTGCAGTAGGTAACTGCATATAGGACTGACCTGGCAGGCATCAGGACCCCACGAAAAAATTTCTAGCTAGCAGTCTCTGGCGGGGAACCGCCCCTACGTCAGGTGACCAACGTCATGCGATGTCAGTATAAAGGGGCGGCCCCCCACGCTCATCTTCCAGTTCTTTCCTGCCAAAAAGGCAAGACGAGAGAGAAGCAGATATTTCCCTTCCTGTAAAAGGAGCTGAAAAAGCTAACGGGGATGGAGGGCGGGAAGGCATTATCTACTGCAAGAGCCTCTCTCGAAGATCTACTGTTATGGTAAGTTCTTACATAACTGTACTATCTTACTTCGAGAGGGCTCTTGCAGTAGGTAATTACATATAGGACTGAATCCCAAGCAGTCTGTAACAAAGAAAAGCACTTGGAAGGAGGAAAACTAACACACCAATGGAACCTCCGGCAGTAAGGGTCTTAAGAGAGAAGACCTTGTAGAACAGCCAACCCAAAGCCTGCTCTACGGTGAGAGGCAATGTCCAAACTGTACTGTTTCGTAAAGGCATGGACAGAAGTCCAGGTCATGGCTGCACAGATATCTGCCGCTGATACATTCTTGAAACAAGCAGCAGAGGCAGCTACTCCTCTGGCGGAGTGACCTCTGACTTGACCCGGCAGGGTCTTGTGGTACTTGACGTAACCAAGTGATACAATGAGCCAACTACTTCGATAAGCATTGCTTGGAAACAGCATTGCCCTCTCTTTTGAGAGCAAGAGAGACAAAAAGCTGGTCCAATTTCCTGAGATCCTTAGTCCTAGTGGTATAGTATCTCAGTATCCTATGAACATCAAAAATATGAAAGAGGTACTCACCTTGATTGGAGTACTGCATAAAGAAAGCTTTTAGCTCAATGGATTGATTCAGCGTAGATTCCACTACCACCTTAGGGAGAAACTTAGGGTTGGTGTGCAGAGCCACACATTCCTTGTGAAAAATCAAATAAGGGATTTTGCACATCAGGGCTCGAAGCTCAGAAATTCGTCGAGCTGAAGTAATGGCCACTAGGAAGAGAGTCTTCCAAGAGAGGAACGTCAAGTCTGCTGAAGTTGCTGGTTCAAAAGAAGGCAGAGTAAGCTTCTCGAGAACAAAGTTCAGATCCCAAGGAGCAGCAGGAACGCGGATTTGGGGGGGGGGTCTCAAATGGAGAACCCCTCTGAGGAAAGTTTTAGAGACTTCCGACTGCGCGAAAGTCCCTTCTCCAAAAGGGACACAGTAGGCCGAGATAGCTGCCATGTGGACCTTCAAAGAGGAATGGCTGAGACCCAGGTCAAAGAGATGACGTAAGCAGTCCAGGACTCTTTCAACAGGGCAAGAGAAAGGCTCAAAGTCCTTTGAAGAGGCCAAAATCGAAAAACGTTTCCACTTCATGGCATAGGTGGATCTAGTGGAAGGCTTTCTGGCCTCCACCAAAATATCTGCGACAAGCGGAGAAACCCCGAACTGGGCTTGAGCTATGTCCGCAGGAGCCATGCATGCAACTGAAGGGATGAGAGACCTGGATGAACCAGGGTCCCCTGATCCTGGGTCAGCAAGTGCTGTGACAGAGGAAGAGGAAGCAGGGGTTCCTCTGAAAACTGTTGCAGAACAGAGAACCAAACTTGCCTGGGTCAGAATGGAGTGATGAGGATCATCCAGACTCGTTCTGAACTGAGTTTGTCTAAGACCAGCAGAATTAAGGGAACTGGAGAGAAAGCATAGACTAATCTGTCCCTCCAGTTGAGAGACAGAGCGTCCTGCCAGAAAATGCCTCACCCTGGAGCGAGTGAGCAGAAGGCGGGAAGTTCTGCATTTTGAGGAGATGCAAACAGGTCTACCTGAGGGGTTCCCCAGTGCAGGAGGATATCGTCTACTATCTCTTGATCCAGTTCCCATTTGGGGCTTTAGCTGAAGACTGACTGAGGTGGTCTGCCAGCGTGTTTTCACTCCCGGAACATGAACCGCTGTCAAGTGAAGATTGTGCTGAACAGCCCAACTCCAAACTCTCACTGCTTCCCTGCACAGAAGGGAGGAACGAGTCCCTCCCTGCTTGTTTGTGTACCAGACTATGCACATGTTGTCCGTCTGGACTGTTGGATAACCGGGAAGAATGCAAGAGTTCAGAGCCTGGAGAGCATACAAGACGGCTCTGAGCTCAAGCACATTTATATGAAGAGTCTGCTCGAGTCTGGAGTCCTGTGAGACCCTAGATGGGCTCCCCAGCCCACTGCCGAGGCATCTCTTGTCAATGTTTGGGAGGAGGGTTTTATACAGAAAGGAACTCCCCAGCAAAGTTTCTCTTGCACCAGCCACCATTGCAAGTCCCTGACCATGGGATTGGAGACCAGAACTTCCTGGTCTAGGTAGTCAGATGTCTGGTGCCACTGAGACTGAAGCGTCCATTGAGAGATCCTCATATGCAGCCTAGCACGAGGGACTGTCGAACAGCAGCCGCCATGAGCCCGAAGAGGCGAAGGACTGACCTGGCACCGACCCATTTGCGACTGGACAACAGACTTGCTTGAGCCTGGAGGGTGTCCACCCTGTCCGGAGGCAAAAAGGCCTTGCCGATGGTCACGTCCAGGATTGCCCCGTGGAACTGGAGTCTTTGGCAAGGGGCCAGATGGACTTGGCCTGGTTGATGGTGATACCCAGGCTGGTGAAAACCTGCAGGGTAAGGGAAAGAGAGAGAAGGAGTTCCTCCCTGGACTGGGCCGCCAGGAGCCAGTCATCCAGGTACAAGAATACCTGCACTGCCTGGGTAAGCAGATAGGCCACTACCACTGAAAGACATTTGTTAAACACTCGGGGAGCTGAGGGAAGACCAAATGGGAGGGCCCTGAATTGGTAGTGGTCCCCCAGAAACGAAAACCGAAGGAATCTGTGGTGGGAAAGGCGGATGGGGATGTGCAGGTAGGCATCCTGCATATCCAAAGTGCACAGCCACTGTCCCTGTCGAAGAAGCGGCAGAAGGCTCTGCAGGGAGAGCATTCTGAAGCGTTTGTACTCCACGAACATGTTCAGGGAGCTAAGATAGGCCTCACGTCTCCTGTCTTCTTTGGAACTAGGAAGAACTGAGAATAGTAACCTGTCCCCCAAAGATGGGAGGGGACTGGCTCCATTGCCGCCTTCGACAGAAGGGAGGAAATTTCTTCCAGGACCAGAGGAAGATGTTCCGGGGAGTAAGATGACTTTGGTGGTGGTGGTGGTGGGGGGGGTTCTGGGTGGTCTCTGAAGAAACTTGATTGAGTGTCCTGCTGCTATCAGTTGGAGCACCCAAGCATCTGATGTAATCCTCTCCCAACCCGGTAGATGGGAGGAGAACCTCCCTCCTACAGGTTCCTCTGGGAAGTCTGGAGGCTGTGGGAGAGGGAAGGAGTCAGGAGGTGTGGGGCAACGCAGCGGCTGAGGCTCCCGCAGCTTTTTTGGGCGGGGGAGGATTGGCTACCAGAAGGGCCAGGCGTTTGCTGGCCCACGCGCCCTGAGGTTTCGCTTTAGGTTGATAACGTCTGCGAAAAGAGCGATACTGTCCCCGAGGGGGCCTGTACAGAGTCAATGGACTGAAGTGCAGTGCCCTTCTCTTGCAAGTCAGTGATGATGTCCTTGACATCCCCACCGAACAGCACCTAACACCTAAAGGGCGCATTCTGAATTGCAGATTGCACTTCAGGGAGCAATCCCGACACCCGGAGCTAGGCAGGACACTGAAGACCTATGGCGAAAGCCGAACTCCGGCCAGCTGCTTCAACTGCATCGTAGGTGGCATGGAGCATCGGAGCACGTGCCAACTGTCCGAACGAGCAGATCGGACAAAATCAGCCACTTCCTGTTTGGTCTGAGACTCAGGAAGGGAGTACAATTTGGATTCCACCCGACTCAGGAATGTCTTCTGGCAGTCCCCCACATGTGCGACATAGTTCAGTCCCCTAATCCCCAGGGTGCAAGAAGCGTACACCTTCTTCCCATACTGCTCCAGAAGATGTGATTCCTTGTCGGGTGGAGACAAGCCAAGATGTTTTGGACTGGGTGACCGGCCATGAGCGGCCGCTAATCACGACCGAGTAGGCCTTGGGGTATGTATTCAAAGAATCCACACCCTCAAGAGCCTGGTATAGCCAATCTGCCTTCCTCAAAATGAGGACTAACACAGATGGTTGCTTCCAAATAGTGGAAATAAGATCCGCATAAGGCTCAATCCAGGGTGGAATCAATATTGGAGGATTTCAGGCAGATCCAAGTGAGCTTCTTCCGCTGTGGATCTGGCTCCAGAGTTTGCCACTGGTGAACCTCCTGGATCTTTCTCAGTAACTCCAGAAAGAAAGGATCTTCCGGAGGAGACTTCAGAGGAGTCCTTGGCCTGGGACAGTCTGGAGTACGTGGCTCGTCATCAGGATCAGAGCATCCCTCTGAGTCCGAGTCAGAGGTCTCCGTAGAAGAGAAGGAAGACTCCTCCCGACCTGGGGGAGGAATGGTCCCCTTGGGAAGACCTCAGGGAAGCGTATCCTCCCCACCCCTGGTGCCTGAGGGTTCACCTTTGGTGTCGGGTAAGGATGAGGGAGTCTCTCGTCTCCAGCGTAGTGGATCCTGTGCAGGTTCTGGGGCTGGCAGACGGCTCTCCACCTCCCGGGTGAGCTGAGCCTTGGCCTCAGCCCACCAGGCAGCCAGAGTCTCCTTCAATTCTACCGGCGGTTAAAGGAGCGGTGAAGTAGGAGTAGGAGGAGGAGGATATGGATACTGAGGGTATCCGTAACCAGACAGTGGGAAGCCTGGCATCAGGTATTGAGGCGCCGGGTACTGCAGCGCCGGATAAAGAGGCACTGGGCACTGCGTGGATACTGCGGTCCAGGGTAGAGACGGTATCGGATTGGCCGGGGTCGGATGCAGGAGCTCGATGGGCAGATGGCCCTGGAGAGGCCCAGCGGAGGGGCTAGGTAAGGTGGCCTGCAGGCATCGGACCCAGCTTTGGAATGGCGTCCAGCAAAGGGACATCAGCCAGCGTCAGGTTGGCTAGCATCGGAGCTGGCGTCCGAGCGACCAGCATCAGAGGGTCCTGCCCTATAGGAGGGAGCCCTGACGTCAGCGTGCCTAAATCCTCAGTGTCAACCAGGGATGAAGGGCTAAATTCCCCGGGGTCCAACAGAAGAGACACAGGAGCCTCGGCAGGCAGCGGCAGGTGCTGTGGCGAGCATGGGACATCGGACTGATCCAAGGGGTCAGACTTAGGCTCTTTCGCTGGGCGTTCATTGGAAGGGCCAGCGGCCGGCTTACTAGCAGGATCCAGGCGGACGTCGGAGGAGCCGGCGTCTGACTTATCAGAACCTACACCAGGGTCACGTTGTGAAGCGACCAGGTGGGTGTACAACGGCATGCCCCCGAAGAAGCAGGCGCCTAACCGGCCCTGTCCAAGCGGACGTCGGTAGAACCACGTCTTTTATATATGTATTTGTTGAGCGATAAGCAGTAATTGAATTTAATTTCATCTTATTTATTCTACAACTGTTTCTATCATATGTTACATTTACTTAGTGGTGACTAACATTTTAAAGAAGTAGCACAGTGTTGCGATAAATTAACGGACAAAATATTGTTAGAGAAGAGGAGGATACTGTGTCTAGTGTTATTAATTTGTCTTGAGTGCATTGTTTTTATATGTATGTGAATAGTTCAATTTCAAAGTTTTAACAAAGATATTATACAAAAAAAAAAAAAGAACATGTCACCTGGCACTTCACCCCCATAACTGTCCTTAGCTTAGGGCTCAGAAAGCATCTGATCGGGTTTTGCAGGAATTCTTACACCGCACCCTGCCCAATTCCACTTCCCAACCCAGTTTTTGTCAGTTTCTACAGGGAATCTATTCTGCTCCACAGACCACAGTGAAGGCAAATGACTCTCTCTAACGGTTCCCCCTCTCCCCGTACCTTTTCACACTGTACGCTGAGCCTTTAGCACAAATTTATGACAATATGAACAAGCAACAGAAATAGTGCTAGGCACATATGAACATAAAGTGGCATATTACGCAAACAATCTTCTCCTCTATATCAGCCCCTCCTGCACCTTTCAGAATCCTTTACATTAATGGAGCAAACAGCAGGATACAAAACGAATGATGATAAAACGGAGGTCATACGTATCCATTTTACTCCAACATCCAGCCTGAAATCCCAATTCCCATTTAAATCACATATAAAATACTTGGGGCTTTATACAGGAACAGGTATCAATCATACAACATTAACTACCCTACTGCAGAACAGGGAATTAAAGCAGACTCACAGTGCTGGCCTTTACTCCCAATACCCCTACTATCCTGGGTTCATATTTGTTTGCATGAACATCATTCCCAGTTTCCTTCTTCTCTTCCCAATGATACCACTACTGCCTCCCACGAAATAATTTTCAAAAAAAAAAAAAGGAACCACTCAATCTCCCATTTTTTCTGGAGGGGAGGACACCCCAGAATTGCATACAACTACTCAAGGTCAAAGGCGTCCAAGCACTCCCTGGCCCCTTTCTTTACGTCCAAGCCACTATAATCAACCACCCAGGATCAGCTGGACTCACCCCACCCATCCACGCTGGGATGTAGAACATGCCCATCTCCCAGCCTCAATATGGTCCCACTTATTCGGTCCTAATAAGCTTCCTCAAAGTGATCTCCCATCACAATCTCGCTCAACAGGTCTACTACAATCAGATGCACATTATTAGCACAATCTCAGCACTGTAATACAGAACACAGTCTCTGCACCCCAACACTGGATCCCAACTTTCTCCCAGCAAGTTACAATCTGGCATTCCACTCCTGGATGTGGACGAGCACAACCCATGCCTTCATTTTATATTCAGCAGGCCATTTCAAATCCCTTGCCCACCTCATGAAAGAATTTCACTTAAACACAAAGGACCACTACAGATTCCTACAGCTACGCCACTATGTCCCCACCAAACTGGGAATCCATGCTGTTGAATCCAGCTTCCCACCTTTAATTTTTTTTCTCTGATCTCTACTTCAAGGGGTTTAGCCAGGATATTTTGACCCAGCAGGCTATAAGGTTCTTGCTGGCCAGCTCACAGGTCACAATGGACACCGCCACCAGTACCTGGGAAGCTGTACAGCTCACCAGTACAAACTGGACTAGGATCTGGTCCTGCCAGCATAAACTCTCCAGCTCCTATCAATGGCGAAAATATGGCTGGAAGGTGGTAACTTGATTCTTCCAAACACTGCAAATTACTGTTAAGTTACATGCTACCAGGGACACCACCTGCTGTATAAGTTGTGGGGCAGCTGTAGCAAACCACACTCATATATTCTGCCTGTGTCCAGTTTTGTCACATATCTGGGAGGGAATCTTCAATGGGCTCATTATCAATCATCATGACCCCAGCACTGGGTAAACTAACCCTAGAGGTGTCAATTTTACTCCAGTTCCCTAGGCATCTCAAAGACAAGGCCAAAATAAACCTGGTAGAAATCCTCCCGACAGCTGCCGAAAAAAAAAAAAATACCTGACAATGGCTCCTACCCATTCCACCCACACTAACTCAATGGGAAGACACAATCTGGGAAATATATGAAATAGAGAAACTCACAGAACACCTACAGAACTCCCTTCCAAGATTGCAAAACAGGTAGAACCTATGACTGCTCCACATTATGGACAAATGAACAGATATCATCCCCTAGTTTCCTATCCCAGCAATCCTAGCTTCCATTTAGGCACCCTCCACCTCCCCCTACCAGGGATGAACCCGGGAATAAGGCTGGACAGGTTATACAACATTAAGGCTGGAACTGATTGGTCAAACCCTGACATACAGTAGGAAGCACCAACGGACCGTGACAGTGAAGATCCCGACAGTGACGGCTCAATACCGACACAGGTATTGTGCCTGTGCAACAGACTGTTTTCTGTTGGGGTGGGGGTTGGGGGGAGCTCTGCTCCCCCACATTTATTGATTATCAACGCCAGATCAGAGTTGATTCGGGGATGGGGCGGGACACTGGAAAAGTGCATCGCCAAAAACAGACAAGTACAGCGAATGTCGCTGAAATTTATTTTTTATTTATTTAAATTTTGGTAACCAGGTAGGCTCACTGGAATCTTGCGGTCCCTTTTTCAGGGGTGACCCGGGTTTAGTTACATATACTTAGAGGAAGGTAAAACAAATGCTTTTGATATGCACAGTGTAACAGGCTTACATTGAGTGAGAGAACAAACATTACAGTACAGAAACGGACAACCAAAACTCCAGACTTTTGATTAGATACAGGCCATCAACAGTTATAAACCTATTAAGTGCGAGAAATAGTTCTACTCCCACACTGTTGAACCTTGACCTTTTCATCCCAACCCTACATTCTTAGGGGAAGTGGCGCCCTGTGTTTGGTCCCTTAGCGGTACCCTAAATGGGGCAGCAGCACTGTGGCCCCTTCCTAAGGTGTGCTTTTAACCCCTTCTTGAAACCCTCAGTAGTGGGGCTGTCTTGCAACTCTCTAGGGAGCTCATTCCAGAGTTTGGGGATGGCGACCCTGGACGACCGTTGACCTAGGAATGACCTAACTCTGGGGATTTCTAGCAGTGTACGGTCGGTGGATCTGAGCTCTTGTCTCCTTGCCTTGGGGATGAGAAGGTCCCGCAGCCCGGGAGGGGCCCTGGGTTGCTGCAGCTTGAAAGCCATGCATAGGGAGAGATATGCTAATCCTGCATCCAGGGATGGCCATTCTAAGGCCTGGAGCACCTTACTGTGTTGTTCCATTTTATCAGCCCCGGCGGTGAAACGGCTGGCCCTGTGATAGTGTGTGCTCAGTCGCTGTGTTTCCGTGGCCCTCAGAGACTGGAGTAAGGTTGTTCTGTAGAAGAGGGTGGGGAGAACTGTCCCATTCCCTATCTCCAACCTAGTTTCTCTGGTTAGAAAGGGGTTAAGCCTATAGAGGAGGCCCAGTTTTTGATTAACTACTTTAGTGAGGTAGTCCATGTGCTTCTTGAACGAGACCTCCTGGTCGAGGTACATGCATAGTCATTTCATGCTGTCCACTATTTCAATCCCTACTCCATCCCTGGTGGAGACTGATAGGTAGTTGGATCTCTTTTGGCCCAGCCTTTTCGGGCCAAAGAGCATGGCTCTCGTCTTTTTGCTATTCAATACTAACCTGTTTTTCAGACACCAGGCCTTGAGGGCTGCAAAGTCCTGGTTCAGTTCCCTATTTAAGGACCCCCATGTCCTTACCTGTCCTATACAGCACTGCGTTATCAGCATATAGTGTGACTTTAGCCCCTCTGCAGTGCTGGGGGAGGTTATTTGTGAACAGAGAAAATGGCACGGGGCCTAAGACTGACCCCTGTGGGACACATGCGGGTACTAGGCACTCATCTGATGTAGCTCCGTCTCATCGGACCATGTGTGTCCTGCTGCTGAGGTAGTCTGTGAACCACTGCTGGGCTGTTGTATCCAGTTCCAACCCCCTTAGCCATTCCAGAAGAAGCTGGTGGTCGACCAGATCAAATGCCTTGGTGAGGTCAATGAAGAAAGCCCCAAGCATTTTGTTCTGGTCTAGAGCTTCATACACATCAGTGGTGAAGCTTATTAGGGCTGTTTCGGTCCCGTGTTTTTTCTAAAGCCGTGCTGCTGATCAGTCTGCAGGCTGTGCAGTTCCAGGTAGTGGTTCACCTTTTGGTAGATCACTTTCTCCAGCAGCCTGCTTAGGGTACTAAGAATGGAGCTAGGTCTGAAATCTTCCCCGTCTTCATGCGGCCCGCCTTTCGGGATTGGGGTCACCAGTCCAACCTTCCACAGAGCAGGTATTTCCCTTCTGTCATGGACCTGTTAAATAGCTGGGCTATAGGTCCTGCGATAGCAGGGGCTCCTATTTTCAGCAGCTTGGGTTCCAGGTTTCGTGCCCTACTGCCCCACCTGGTTTAAGACCTCTAAGCAATTTAAGGACCTCCCCTGCTGTTACCAGCTTAAGGTGGAATTCGGGGCCTTGGTGTGGGGCCCCTGGGTCTGCTTGGCCCCTTGGAGGGGGTCCCTTGGGAGTCCTGGGCTCCCAGGGTCTTTGCTGGGATTGCCGGTTCTAAATCTCTGTAGGTCCAGAAGAAAAAATTCCTCCCCTGTAGTAATCTTATTTCTTCCCAGGGATCCACTAATATTATTACTCTTTGCATGCCCCTTTAAGTCAGCACTGCCCTGGAAACAAACAGAATGCTATGCTAATTATGGAATGTTTAGCTCGTGCATTCATTTTCAAACTGCCCTATTCTAACTGCCTGGATTCTAACTCAGATTTCTGTGAAGCCTGCATATGGCTATAATATACATATAACAATGAATAATTATAAGTTAATGGCCAACAGGGCCATAAAAATTAGTACTAAGCCAAGAAAGGGCTAACAAAACCTTTTAAATAACGAGTCCTCTTTTCTGAGTCACATGCACCCTTAGAAATGAACCTACTAGCTAAGTATTAGAGAATGTACTAACAGATGACATACCCATCATACTAAGAGACATTGCAGCTGTACAGAGTATTTTTCTGAGATTCTAAGGGGAGGACTGGGGGGGGGTAATAATATTAGTGAATCCCTTAGAAGAAATAAGATTACTACAGGCGAGTAATTTTTTCTTCTAACCCCAGGAATCCACTAATATTTTTACTCTTTGCAGACTATGTAGCAGGAAGTGGGCAGAATCTATTTAGGAAAAAGACTCTGCAAAACAGCCCTTCCGAAACTGGCATCACTTCTGGCCTGGGTGTCCAGGCTGTAATGCTCAGTAAAAGGTGTGGAATGATCTCCAGGTAGCTGCTTTACAAATCTCCAGAAGAGGAACATCACTAGCAGCTGCAACGGTGGCAGCTGTGCTCCTTGTGGGAATGGGCCCTTAAACCTGAAGGAGGAACCTTGCCCATCTTTGTATAGCAAAACTGAATACATTGGACTATCCATCGAGATACAGTCCTCTTTGAAACAGGAGAGCCCTTACCTACTTCCCCATAGGTAAGGAATAATTGTTGTCTGTCCTGCCTATGATCCTTGGTATTGGCTATATAATAGCTCAATGCTCTCTTCACATCCAAACTATGCAGCCTACGCTCACCAGAACTGGTGTGTGCTGTAAAGAATACTGGTAGGGTAATAGACTGATTTAAATGAAAGTCAGAAACTACTCTGGGAAGGAATTGTCTATTAGTTCAAAACACCATCTTGTCATTGTGGAAAGAAATATAGTCCTTTTCCACATATAGGGCTTGTAACTCACTTATCCTCCTAGCAGAGGTAAGTGCCACAAGGAAAACTACTTTCCAGATGAGGAAAGTACAGTTACGTAAGAACTTACCGTAACAGTAGATCTTAGAGAACAGCTCTTGCAGCAGGTTACACCATTAGGACTGAAGCCGGCAGGCACCAGGACCCCATGGAAACTTTCTAGCTAACAGTATTCAGCAGGGACCGCCCCCAACGCTGGCCCTGCCCCCGACGTCAAGCATCATAAAAAAGGGGGCGGTCCCCCAGAATCCCCAGTTCTCCCGCCGGAGACTCCCGGCCACTAGATGACATCAGAAGTAGAGACTCAGGATCCGCCTTCAAAGAAGGTATTCAGAGTGGTGTTACAAACACCTAATCCTAGAAGTAACAAAAGGAACAACTTTACCTCCAGAGGGGATGGTGGGAGGGAAACTACCTGTTGCAAGAGCTGTTCTCGAAGATCTACTGTTACGGTAAGTTCTTATGTAACTGTACTATCTTACTTCGAGAAACAGCTCTTACAGCAGGTTACACCATAAGGACCGATTCCCAAGCAATTCTGGAAATCCCTAGCAGGTGGAAGAAGGCTAGGTAGAGATTGCGAGTTAGGCCGAAGCCTAGGACAGGAGTCCCTGAAGGACTGCTAGACCAAAACCAGCTTTTCACCATGATGCAACGTCCAGGCTATAATGCCTGATAAAGGTGTGCACACTGCTCCAAGTAGCTGCTGCTGCGCAGATGGCTGAAGTGGACACGTTCTTCAGAGCAGCAAAGAAGGTAGCCACCTCCCCTTGTGGAATGTCCCCTAACCGAGCCCGGTAGGGATATGTTACGTTTCTGCTAACAGAATGTGATACAATGGATGAGCCACTTGGAAAGCGATTGTTTAGAAACCAGAGCCACCAGCATCCTATGGGCGAAGGAGACAAAAAGCTGATCAGACTTACAGTGTGGCCTGGTTCTGGTCAAGTAGTATCTTAGACACCTATGCACATCTAGAGTGTGCAGCAGGGCGTCTCCTCTATTAGTGTATTTAGGAAAGTACACTGGCAGGTCAATGTCCTGATTAAGGGTGAGGGCTGAGACCACCTCAGGCAGAAACTTTGGGTTTGTCCTTCGGGACACCTTGTCCTGGTGAAAAAACAAATAAGGTTCTTTGCACAAGTGCGTGTAGCTCAGAAATCCTTCTGGCTTAAGTAACAGCAACTAAAAATAACGTCTTCCATGCCAGAAGGCGTAGCTCGCAATCCGCAGCTGGTTCAAAAGGCAGTAGGGTAACCTGCTCCAGGACGAAGGGTAAGTCCCACGGAGGAATGGGATCCTTAATCGGAGGCCTAAAGTGGAGGACACCTCTCCAGAATGCTTGTGCGGTTTCCAACTGAGCTATGGACCGTAGACCTATAGGAGTGTGATAGGCCGAGATGTCTCAAAGGTGTACTTTTATTGAGGAGTAGGCCAAGCCTGTCTGAAATAGGAACAGAAGGTAGTCTAGAACCGAACCTTCTGGACAGTCCAGCGGGGAAAGTCCTCGTGCTTGAGCCCAGAGGAAAAATCTGCACCATTTCATGGTGTATGTGGCATGAGTGGTTGGTTTTCTAGCAGCCACTAGAACATCTGATACCCCTTGCAAGACCCCTTAGCGCATGACAGCTATGTCCCTAGGAGCTAGGCATGCAGGTTCAGAGAGCGAAGGTCCAGATGGACCAAGGATCCTGCCTCCTGGGACAATAAGTGAGAGCGAATTGGCAGAGGCACCGGAGGTTCCTGAGACAGCTGGTGCAGTAGAGGAAACCAAATCTGCCTGGGCCAAAAGGGCGCGATTAATATCAGCGTCGCCTGCTCTCTGCGGAGTTTCAAAACAACCCTCTGTATCAACGGGAAGGGAGGAAATGCGTAGAGGAATCTGCCCATCCAGGAAAGGACAACACGTCTGCCAGAAAACACCAGGCCCTGGATCTAGAGAGCAGAAATTGGGCAGTTTTGCATTGGATGGGGACGCAAAATTATCCAACTCTGGTGTCCCCCATCTGCGAAACAGATCCTCTACCACTTGGAGTAATTCCCACTCATGGACTTTGGCCTGAGATCGACTCAGACTGTCTACGATAATGTTGTCCACTCCTGGGACATGTACAGCAATAAGGTTTGCGTCATGTTGCAGTACCCAATCCCACACCCTCATGGCCTCCCTGCAAAGCGGGTAGGAATGAGTGCCTCTTTGTTTGCTGCGGTAATACATCATCGCGGTATTGTCTGTTTGTAGCAGCAGAGTACCCAGTGGAATCTCTGACTGGAAGGCCTGCAAGGCATAAAGAACTGCTCTCATCTCCAAAATATTTGTGTGAAAATGAGCTTCCTGGGGCGTCCATGAGCCATGAGACCTGACCCCATCGAGGTGTGCTCCCCAACCGAACCCTGAGGCATCCGTGGAGAGTGTCACAATTGGAGACAGCACAATAAAAGGGACTCCCACCAATAGGTGTTCTGGTTCAAGCCACCATTGCCAATCCTGGACGACAGTATTTGTGATCTGAATTGGAAGCTGCAGATGGTCTTGCATCTGATCCCATTGTACCCGTAACATCCACTGGGTCACCCGCATGTGGAGACGGGCTAAAAGGACTTTCGCAATAGCTGCAGCCATGTGTCCAAGCAGGTAAAGGATCAGTCTTGCTGGGACCGTCATCTTTGTCAAGATGCCCCTTATGAGGGATCTGATGTGTTCTGCTCTGTCCTTGGGCAAAAAGGCTTTCCCCTGGACGGTGTCCAGAACTGCACCTATGAACCGCAGTCTCTGCAATGGAACCAGGTGAGACTTCTCCTGACTGATGTTGATGCCCAACAACCCGAAGAGGGAACGAGTATAGTGGATCGCGGATAACAAAGCCTCCCGAAAGGGGGCCATGAGGAGCCAGTCACCCAGGTATGGGAACACGTACTGGCCTTGTCTCATGAGAGCCGCCGCTACAACTGGCATGCACTTCGTAAATACCACAGGTGCTGAAGACAGTCTGAAGGGGAGGGCTCGGAACTGATAATGGCGACACTAGTTAAAACCCTCAAGCTAAGAATTTCTTGTGCGCTCGAGCTATAGGTATGTGCAGGTAAGCATCCTGCATATCCAGAGACACTAAGAAGCCGCCCTACTTGAGCATGGGAATTAAACTTGGAAGGGTCACCATGCAGAAATGTTTGTAAAGGACTGAAGCATTGAGGTCGCCGAGATCCAAAATTGGATGGAGGTCCCATCTTTTTGGGAACCAGAAAGAAGTGGGAATAATAAACTGCACCTCTCTGGTTCCACGGTACATGATCTATAGCCTCCTTTCCTAGGAGCATGAGCACTTCCTGCTGTAAGAGCAGTGCATGCTGACCCGAATAATGGGAAAGCAGGGGAGGCCTTGACGGTGGGCGGTCGAGATATTCTATAGAGTGTCCTCACTCGACAAATTGGAGGACCCACCGGTCGGCGGTTATCGTCTGCCATCCTGAAAGTTGGTGAGCGATGTGACCCCCGACCATTTCCTCCCGTTGCTCCAGTGGAGGGGTGGGGGCCGGGAAGGAGTCATGCTGTGATGGCATTACCCCTCCCCCCGCCGCAGGCTGGGTCGGTTTGGTATATCTTTGACCTTGGCCTGGGGAGGACTTAGGCTGGGCCTTACGGTTGAAGTTGCCCCTTTGCTGCTGGCCGGATCGTGGCTGTTGCTTTTGTTGCTGGCCACAAAGACGATCCTGGCTCCTACGAAAGGAACCAGATTTGGGCCTGTACATGGCTTGTACAGTCCGTACTGCCTTCCCGGCATCCTGCAATTTGGTGATCACCTTTTCGGAATCTTCACCAAAGAGGACCTCGCCGTTGTAGGGAACATTCAGGATGTTTTTCTGGACGTCCAGGGTAAATCTGGAGACGCGAAGCCATGAGCGTCTCTGAAGACAGGAGCCTGAGGCTGCTCCCCTTGCTGCAGAGTCCGCTGAATCGTAGGTGGCTCTCAGAACTTGGGTCCCCACGTCTGACCCAGTGTAAAGGAGGTTCAGGAGGTCCTCCTGCTCGCCATCTGGAAGTGCTTTCACCAGGTCTTGACCCTGTTCCCATAGAGCATTCTGAAACTGAACCATGTGTGTCAGACAGTTCAGTGACCCAATGGATCATGTAGCAGCCGCATACATGCGCCTACCCAGCGAGTCCAAGTGTTTGGACTCCTGGTCCGGAGGCTGTGTACTCAAATGCTGCGGTTGCAGAGACCTATCATGAGAGGCCGTGATGACCACTGAATCAGCAAGGGGTTGCTGCGCCAAGTACAGGTCCTCCACAGGGGCCATATACACAGGTAGTCAGCCTTCTTCGGCACATGAAACTGGAGTGTGGGCGTTTCCACGACCTTGGTGACATCGGCGAAGATGTCCACCAAGGTTGGCACCACCACAGGCTTAGGGTCCTTCTGCCGAAGATATCTAGCTAGGCGCTGTCATTCGGGGTCTAGGTCTTCCGTTTCCCATCCAATGTTCTCCTGGATGTGCCTCATGATTTCGCGAAAAGGAGGGATCATCCAGCGGTCTCGTGGGTCAGGCGATGGGATGCTGATTGGAGAAGGAGACCTGGAGGTATCCGAAGAATCAGGTCTGGAGTCTTCCCCCTGTGTAGTGGACCTCCTGAATGTTCATACCGGACGACGATCCTGGCGTCGGGGTTTGTCTGTTGCCAGTGACTGGCATCGGGTCCAAGGGCATTGCCAAATCAGGTGAAGGTTCCTGTGGAAGCCCGGCAACCTCATTGTCGCCTGCCTGGTTATCAGGCAACGTCAGATCCTCCTCTACAGAGCCCCGGTGACCGGTATCCACCGGTAACAGAGGGGCGATCATTAACTCCTGAGAGCGTTATGGCAGACGCCGGGTGTTTGGCCCGGCGTCTGGTCAACAGGCGTTTAGCTGGAAAGATTGGGCAGCCTGTTTGTGTCCGTCGTCCGCTTAAGGGCGTCAGGTCCTTGGTCTTCCTGGGGGGGGGGGGGTCAGTCCCCTGGGAGGCCGATCTGGCGTCGGGGTCCCGGCGTCTGTCCGAGAAAGCCAAAGAGATCTTAGAAGAGGACTTGGACCGGTGACGGTCAGCAGACTTCACTGAAGCCCGGGAGGGGCTGGAGAAGGGTCTGAAGTCTTGGAAGTCTTGATAGGATACAGAGAAGCCGAAGAACTGCCTGAAGTCCTAACCTTAATGGGAAGGGGCTGAGAACAAGCCCTGGAGGGCGAGCAGTCTGAGTATGTGGAGTCGTAGCTGGTGCGCGAGTCAGAAGCCTAGTTCAGGGATCTGGACCTGGCCTTCTCCCAGTGTTTTTCCCGGTGCTTATGGGACTTAGAGGTAGACTCACCTCTAGAGGCAGGGTCTTCATCCATATTCTTTAATCTTTCTTCCAACAGGAACCCCTGAAGTGCCTTCTGGCGGCGGATCCGGGTGCGACTACTGAACTGCTGGCAAAAGGAGCAGGCCTTGGTTTCGTGTTCTGGGCCTAGGCACCGCAGACAGGACGAGTGAAGATCCTTAAAAGGGATACGTTTGCTGCAGGCACACTTACAGGAGTGTTCTTCTGAGGAAGGAGTTGGAGATGCCAACATTTAGTAGATAAATGCTGGAAATTCTAGACGTCGTTCGCTGGAGTGGGACCATGAGGCCGATGCTGGCGAGTTGACGGCGAGAAAAGAAGTGGGGATTCTGGGGGACCGCCCCCTTTTGTGTGATGCCTGATGTCGAGGGCGGTCCCTGCTGGATACTGCTAGCTAGAACATTTCCGTAGGGTCCTGGCGCCTGCCAGCTTCAGTCCTAATGGTGTAACCTGCTGCAAGAGCCGTTTCTCGAAGTAAGATCTTTAGTTCTGCATTTGCCAGGGGTTCAAATGGCGGGAGCATCAGCTGGACAATACAAATGTTGAGGTCCATGGTGTTCGAGGCTAGTGATAACCCTTTTCCTATAGAGAGATAAACTGAAAGTGAAGCAAGATGAACTTTTAGAGTTGAATGTTGCAACCCCAGGGAACGCAAATGGGACAAATAATCTAGGAGGGTTGGAATGCCAGCCTGTGCTGGGATTAAGCACTTTTCTGTACACCAAATAGAAAATCTTTTCTGTTTTGAAGCATAAGTTTTCTTAGTAGAAGGCTTTCTATAACTTTTAAGGACTTCTAAAACTGTTTAGGAGTATTGAGAGTCTGGATACTCCAAGTCCTCAAAAGCCAAGCTTTGAGTCAGAGACACCTGTGATTGGGGTATACCACTCTGCCTTGGAAGGAGGTCAGCAGATTGTACCTCTGAGGGAGGTAGATCTGTTTGCTCACTGACACAGAGTAATAGGGAGTACCAAGGCTGTCTTGGCCAGTCTGGTGCTATCAGAATCATCGAGGCTGGCTGTGACCTGAGCTTGATGAGTACTCTGAAAAATCAGAGAAAAGGGAGGAAAGGCATAAAGGTATTTCCCTGTCCAATTGAGAATCAGGGCATCCACTGGGACAGTTCCCTTCACTGGGGCCCTGCAGCAATAGAGGGGTAAATGGTGATCCTGGTGGGAAGCAAAAAGATCCATTTCTGGGGTTCCCCATTGCCTGAATAGGACTTGCACTTGACTGTTCAGTGCCCACTTGTGATGGGCCTGGTTTATCCTGCTCAAGGCATCCACTAGTGTATTGTCCTTCCCTGGCAGATGAATTGCTTGTACGGAGGCATTTATGGAGTAAATCAGGCACCATATTTTCACTGCCTCTGTGCATACTGGAGTGGATCTTGTCCCTCGTTTGCTGATGTAGTACATTGTAGTGGTATTGTCTGTTCTGACCTGAACCACTTTTCCCTTTATGAGGTGACAAAGCCCGAATGGCTAGGTACACTGCTCTTAACTCCAAGAGATTTATATGCAGAACTGACTCTGCACTGCTCCAAGAGCCGTGAGCTGTGTGGTCCCCTAGGTGGGCACCCCATCCTAGGAGGGAGGCATCTGTTGTAAGCACCAAGTACGAAACTCTTGTATGAAAGGCACCCTGCCCCTAAGATTGCCTGGATTCTTTCACCACAGGAGGGTCTGTAGAAGAGTTTTTGTTACAAGAATTAGTTCTGAAAATGTATCTCGTCTCTGGGACCAATGGGCCTTGAGGTGAAGCTGAATGTCCTTCATTTGGAATCCGGCGCCCACAACTGTGGTTGTTGCTGCAGCCATGTGGCCTAGCAGCTGTAAAAACTGAGAAGCTGGTTTTGGCCTGCCCAGGACGAATGAGCTGGCCAGAAACTGAACAGCCTGTATTCTTTCCAAGGGTAGGAAGGCCTTCCCCAGAATTGTATTGAGTTCTGCCCCTATGAACTGCAATACTTGGACTAGGATGAGACCGGATTTCTTGACATTTAGAAGAAACCCCAGGGAGGAGAGAACACTCTGAACTAATAGTAACTGTTCTGACACTTGTTGGGGTTTTCCCACAATCAGCCAGTCGTCCAGATATGGAAAAACTGTGACACCCAGTTTTCTGAGATATGCCACTACTACTGCTATGCATTTTGTGAATACCCTTAGTGCAGCGGTAAGGCCGAAAGGAAGTGTTGAGAACTGGCAGTAGCATGCGGGGAGAGAGACCCTGAGATATCTTCTGTGTGTTTCTCTGACAGGGATGTAAAAATATGCACCTTTTAAATCCAGAGAGTCCAACCAGTCCTCTTTTTTTAGTGTTGGCAGAATTGTTGCCAGTATGACCATTTTGAATTTGGATTTGACCAAATACTTGTTTAGACATCCAAGGTCTAGTATAGGCCGCCACTCTCCAGTCTTTTCTGTTGTTAGGAAATACCTGGAGTAGAACCCTTGCCCTCTTTGGTTGGGTGGAACAGGCTGGACTGCTTTTAACAGTAGTAAAGTTTTTCACCTCCTGCTCCAGCAGTTCTCTTTGTGAGGGAGGAACTGATACAAAACGTTTTACCCCTAGAAGGCGAAGGGACTCGAAACAAATGGACAGACCCTGACCCACTATTTCCAGGAGCCACCTGTCCAATGTTATTTTTGACCAGTCCTGGAGATAGTGGGAAAGTCTGCCCCCTACTGGATATGGAGAGGCAGCCTGAAGTGAAGTGTCAGGGATTCTGCTTTTGATGTTGCTGAGGTTGGGTAGCATGCGACCCTCTGCGGGAGCCCCTTCTGCCCCTGGCCATGCAGAAACCCATCTGCTGGGGTTGGTACTGTATCTGCGGAGCCTGCACCTGAAAGAAAGGTCTTCTAAAAGTAGACCTGCCCCTGCCTTCCCTAGAATAAGATGTAGAGGGAGAAGGTTTGTCCCTGGTGGAATTACTTCTGAAAGCAGTCTTGTATTCATTTACTTTCTTCATGTAGGCTTCAGTTTGTGCACCAAAAAGTGAATGGCCCTCAACTGGGCAATCCATTGCTTTGGTTTGAGTGTCCTGGGTGAGGTAAGTAGCCCTCAGCCAGGCAAACCTTCTCATGACTATAGTACCAGCCAACCATCTGGCAGCGGTGTCATTTGTATCTGCTGCCATCTGGAATTGGTATTTGGAAGCCTCCAAACCCAATTTGGCTGTCTCAAGCAATTCAGAAACAGTAAGTGAAGAATTTGCTTCTGCATTATCCACCGCAGACTGCCATAAAGCCTTCTGGTAAAGAACAGCATAGGCCGGATAAGAGGCTTGCCTGATATAGCAAGAGATGCTGAGAGGTACCCCCTCTTAGCCATACTGTCCAGCTTTCTGGAATCTTTTTCAGATGGATGAGAAGACAAGGGGGTTTTGGCCTTCTCACAGGCTGCCTGCTGTACAGTGCCCTGATGATCACACTTTTTGTCACATTTTTTATAAATAGGTGTGACAGTCTGAAGAGCTTTTAATATTTCCAGAATATCTTTTCTGAAAAATTTATAAAGAGAAAGAAGTCATTTTGAAGGTGTTAGCCCCATTAGTTCCATATATTGAACCTCTTCTTCATCCTGTACCTCCCTCAATTGTCTGGAGGTCCACTGTTTCCACCATTTTCTTAATGAAAGAAAAATGGGAGGAAAAATCCTCTGAAGGCCTGGGGGCACCAAAGTCTTGCTCGGTGATACCTCAGGCTCTATTCCTTCCTTCATCATCATCATCCACCTCATCACCCCTAGTGGAAAAAGACACCAGAGGAGTGGCTGCAGTTTTATCAGGTGGAGCAGTTACAGGTTGCTGGGCAGGGAGCAGGCCCTGCAGCACCTGTAACAAAGCCAGGGCTTGTGAAATGTCAGCAAGAGAGGGAGTATGTAATGGCAACTGAGGGACCCCTTGAGGCGTTTCAGTTGGGGTGTCAGTGTGCTTACTTTTTTAAGTCTCTTGGCAGGCACCGGACCGGAGAGTCAGCCGGCTGACTGCCTCTCTTACTACAGCCCTCACCCATATTGGGGTGGATTTTGAGGCTCTAGAAGGAACTGCCACATTTTTTGAGGGGGTGGACTGGTCAGAGCCCAGGGACCCCTCTTCAATCCTCCTCTTCAGTCTCTCCCTGCTCTTCTCCACAGTTTTTTCAGGGAAAGACTTGCAAGTCTCACAATCTTCACTGAAACGCTTTACAAGACAGAGCAGACAGAGATCATGTTTGTCAGCTCTAGCAAAAACCTCTGCACATTTAACAATTCTTAAAGCCTGTAGGTCCTGTGTTCTTTTTAGGTTTATCCGACATTGTAAGAAAACAGGACTCAAAAACTGCTAAAATATGAAAATACTAAAGATTTAGCGGTCGGTTTCAGTAATAAAACGGTCGGTTCAGAAACTGACAATTTTTGAACAGAACCACGGTTCCAATCGGTTCAGGAACAGAGAACCGCTATTAGAACCGGAAAACCTCGGTTCAAAATTAATAGATTTAAATGTTTTTAAAACGAAAACACTCGGAAACTTCCCTAGAGTTTCCTTTTGAAATTTACCAAGCAATCGGTTGCCCCACGGTTCAAAGGAACTGCGAAGTACCGACAAGAAAAGCTAAATAACTTATAAATGAGATAAAATTGCTAAAACGCAATAAGAATAAGGCAGTAATGAAAAAATAAGACAAAATACTTACATTTCTTTTGTTTTTGTGCACAATTTAGACGATCTTGATAGAGAGATCCCCAGGGCATCTGAACTTTGCAGCGGAGACAGAAAATCTGAGGTAGAATCCAGGCAGTTCGAATAGGACAGTTTGAAAATGAATGCACAAGCTAAACATTCCATAATTAGCATAGCATTCTATTTGGCTCCGGGGCAGTGCTGGCTTAAAGGAGCACTGCAAAAAGTAATAATATTAGTGGATTCCTGTGGTTAGAAAGAAGTTGTTGAAGGTGTTGGCCGTGTCTTTAGGGGTGGAGAGTTGCGTCCCATTTGTTGTTATTAGCCCGGTCACCTTACTCTTGCTCCCACTGAGCAGAGTGTTTATGTGCCGCAGAACTTCTTTGGGTCAACCAGAGTCTTGGATTGCAGCGTATGCAGCTAATTATTTTTTTTGCATTTTTGAGTTCCCGTTTGCAGCTGTTTCTGGCTTCACGATATCACACCCAGTCCTGACGCAGGTTAGAGTGCTTGTAATTCTCCCATAGTTTGTCTCTGTCCTTCTGTCTCCTCTTGAGATAAGGGTTGGGCCACCTAGCATCCAGCCCTTTGACCCTGATCTTTTTCTTGGGCGCGTGCTTGTTGGCAACCGACATAAAGTGTCTGGTAAAGCCTTCAAGGGCTTCGTCTATAGAGGTGGTGTTGAGGGCCTGGGCCCAGCTTGAAGGAAGGAGCCTTCGCTCAGAGCAGAGTAATTTCGGTCCAGAAGGTTCTGGGTGGTTGCTTAGGGAATTTGTTCCTCCACACCAGAAAAGTAGGTGAGTGGTCTCTGAGTGAATCAGCTCTCGTTCCTACCATTTTGGCCCTTTCTGGATTAGACATTAGTATCCAGTCTAGTGTGGTATGGTTCCCAGTCTTATGATTGATGCGTGTGTGCTCATGCATCAGCTATGTGAGATTCGCTCCCATGAGGCTGCTTTTGACCTCCCCAGCAAGCTTTTCCCTCCACTTTAGGTTGAAATCTCCAAGTATCATCTTTTCATAGCTGGGCAGGGTGGGTGTGGTGTTTGTCAGCGTTCTTGAGGCTTCCATGGCCTATTTTGGGGTGTGATAGGTGCACCCCACCAGGAGTGGCTTGTGGTCCCCGATAAGGATTTGGACAAATAATACTTCACACCCATCACCTTCGAGATCCACAGTAGAGACCATGATTGCGTCATTTTCATGTTTCGTCGTGGCGGTGTCGAGCTCAAGTGGGTCACCGCATATGGTATACCTCCCCCCCACACATTTCATTGTACACTTTCTTATGTATAAAACTGCATCAGCAGGCCCAGAACTTAATGAAGGTAGTAGTCAGTATTCTGAGCACTTCAGAGGACAAGAAGAAAAAGAAAAGCTGTATTAGCACTATATGTATAACTCAAGATGTAACGCACTGTATTACCTTCTGCAACATGAGAATCCAATCTCTTTAAACATGGTACGAAGGAAAACCGATTAAAATAAAAATAAAAAAAAAAATAAAATTCTCAGTTGTTTAGTGGGCAGGGCCACCGTCGCTCACAATACAACAGATAAGGAAGCTTACATACAGTATCAGACAGTTCAATTAGTATCAAACACTTGAAAACTGTTAGCAAAACTGCCAATTAATTACTATGGTCAAGGCTAGGAGACCTACACTATGAGTGGAACAGATGGCGTTGATCAACATGTTTCACCTCCTATCTTCCTCTGTTGGGATGGACTACTACACAAGATGTAGACTTTTCCAATTTACAGGGATACATCAGATGCAACCAGAAACAAAAAAAAGATAACCGGCAACCACTTCTTACCTTTTCAAAGAAGGTTTCTGTTCCAGGGCCATGTTTACCAACTTCTGTCAGGGACGGATCTTTTAAACCAAGCAGCTTTGGTTTCTTCTACAATTAGAAATAATACATATAAAGAAAAATACTCTAAACTTCCATACAAACTATCAAAAAGCTGCATGTCAGAAGCCTCATCAAGTACATAATCTTGAACGATACAGAAGTAGACAAAATTCTTTAGACAGTTAAAAACTGTTTTTCTCTCAGTGGGATAGAAATTGGCCACCACAGGGATCCCACTCCCACCCACCAACACTTGACAAACGGGAAGGGGGTAGATGATAATGCACACTAACGCGTTCTACTGGACAGAATGCTGTTATGTCTGTCCCCAATTTATTCAGGCAGACAAATCTCTAGCCAGGATGGGACACATCAGTTTGTGAGGCAGTGGCCAGCCGACAACTAGCCTTCAAAATCGGTTGCCCAGATATATTTTTTTTTTTTTTTTTTTTTAGCAGCCAGACATTTTATTTACACTTTACGTTTGTGTGGAATTTTTCCCCATATGATGGGGAATACTTTTCGGTTTCATAGATTTTTTTGAGAACTTGTTTTTTAATTTTTCTTCACCTGTTTCAGTTTTTTTTTTTTTTTTTTTTTGCCCATTTTGCGGGGATCAGTTCCCCAGTTTTACAGAAGACTTTTGGCATCGCCATAATGGTGATTAAAATGAGGAAGACAAGTGGCCAGCAGCAATTTCCGACTGCACTGGGCAACTAGATCTGTCCTATCCTACCTGTGGCCCTTGCTCAGAACTGAACATGGGACCTGGATTATTTGAGGTAGCAACTGTAATCATTCAGGAAAATTTAAATTTCCCCTACCTATGGGATGTAGCATTCCATGGACTTTCTTGAATTTGACATCCCATGCACCACCACTACAGGTCTGTAGCTGTTACAATTATCATAACTGATTTTTATTTACTTCTACAGCCTTCACTATTAGACGGCACTGCCTTGCATGGACTTCATTTTCTCTCACATACCACATTACTTAACCCACCCCACCCTTCTTTTATTTTATTTTAGGCAAAGCATCTGGATGCACAAAAAACCCAAGATGGTATGAACAACGGTAACACAATGCTGTGAATCATGAGGACTGAGAGTTCCTGACCTAAAATGGTATTACCAAGTTGCACTACTCCCACAGACAACCAGATGGATAATCAGTGTGACGCATTAGGACAGCATACTGTATGATGAAAGGGGAGTAACACAGGTGTTGTCTGTTCTTCCTTTCACACAGATCACCAAGAAAGCCATCAGGTGCTCTACTAATCCATGGTCAAAATGGATGTTAACAACTTGATGCAATGTCAACCAGAAACGTCAACTAAAACACATCTATTTCAGCCCTAAAGCCACTGACAGGATTGCCCCACCTTTGGCCATTCAAGAACTGAGAAGACCTTAAACAGATGGGCCTACATGCCTCTCAGTGAAAATCAAAACAATCAGGACCAGTCTGCATTGAGGAGAAGAAAAGAAAAAACACTTGTGAGGAGTTGACTAATCTTGTACAAATCTAGATTAAATCACAGAAGGTGGGCTAGCCCCGTGGCATGGAGGGCTGAGGCAGCGATGCCTTACCTCCCACTATGCCAAAAACCCATGTTCAAAATGCAAGCGGATCGTCAGGGGCCGGCCTGGGTGGGAGAGGATCGAGCATCCAGAGGACTGCTCTCCTCTCCCGGGGAGGGCAGGGAACAGCGGCCAGCGTTTGCTTGACACCTAGCGGAGGCTAGGTGTTGGCACACCTGGCCAATACAAGTGGGGCACAGAGGCAGAGCAGCCAGTGGGTGCGCTACATGTGGACGTGCGCATGGCGTGCTCATGTCAGCATTGCATGCTCCGCCTCCAGGAAAAAGTGAAAATTGGCAGCCCAGGTACAGCGGCTTGATGGCCGTCCACCTACCACACCGTCTCCGAGGGCACCACCTGTACTGGATCCGATCCTGGTGGGGAGTTGGGCGCTCCCTACCACGGGGGGTAAGCTGTGGGGGTAACAAGATGGTGGCCCGACTGGGAGATGGGTGAGGACAGACGGCAGCCGGAGAAAAGGGCTGTCTGGAAAAGTAGGAGCTGATCGGGGGCCACGGGGAAGAAAATGTGAGTTTAACAAAAAAAAATACATATAAAAAATTCACAGAACGTGAAGACATACTCTCACCTATTAATTCAGATATTTCATATCAGTTTTTAGTTGTGGGCTGAAACAAAGGTTGTGGTAGACGGGCAATACTCCAGGTGGAGAGGGGCACTCATCAGCATCCCTCAGACACGGGTGCTGGGGACACTGCTGTTGAAAATTTTCATCAATAATCTGGAAGCAAGGACCTGTAGAAGGCTACTTAAGTTTACCAATGACACTAACCTAGCAAGGGTTGTAGACTCCCTTGAGGATGGGGACAAATTTCAGGAGTACCTGGACAAGACAAGTGACTGGTCGGACTCCTGGAATCTCAGATTCAACACAGCTAAATGCAAGGTGCTACCATGGAGAGGAAAAACAGAGGAAGGGCGAGAAAAAGACCCAGGGATCGTAACAGATAAAGTATGGCCAGCAGTGTGCAACCACTGCCATGAAGGCTAGTGTGCATCACAGGAGAGTGACCAGCAGAGCAGGGAAACTAATTCTGACACTTAACAAGGTATCAGTCAGGCCGGACCTGGAGTACTGCACACAGTTCTGGGCTCAATACAAACGGGACATTAAGACAGTAAAATGGGTGCAATGCAGGGTCACCAAAATGATTACGGGTGTGGAGGATAAAAGCTAACAGGATAGACTGAAAGCCCTGAGTGTTTACCCTAGAGAAAAGGAGGCAAAGGGGGCGACATGGTCTCAAGTCCTCCACCTTCCAGGCACTGAAGGGGGCATTAAGCACCTTCTGCTGGACATAAGCGGCAAAGCCAGAGACCCTCAGCCAGGAGTGCCTACAGAGGAAAACGCTGGTGGCAGCAGCCCTGGTAATAATGTCCGACATGCCACAGAGGGCCCGCAGGAGGTGCTTGCTAATGTCTTCTGCAGTCTGCAAGCATTTGAAAATCTTCTGCTTCTACGTACCTCCTGGAAGGCCCAGGGCAGCGGCCTTGCCCTTCCTCCAGTTGGTGTTCTAATACTTTACCATGTGGGACAGGTAACTGGCAATCGTCAGCCCAAGGGTGGAGAAGGCATAAACCACCTTCTTGCCCCAAAGATCAATCCTGCATGACTCTTTGGGGGGAGGAACTTACGGTGTTTGGGCACCTTAGACCTGTCATGAGCTGCCTTAATGACCACTGAATCAGTTTTATGCTGGGCAGCATAATGTGGAAACCCCTGGGGGGCATGATAAAGTTTATCTGCCCTGTGTGGCATAGCTGGCACCATGTCTGGCCTGTGCCAGGTTGCAGTAGCAGCATTCCTCAAAGCAGACAAAATAGGAGGAATGATCTTGGCAGGAGACTCAGGAATCTCCAGAAAGTCCACCAAATCCCTCTTCACAAGACACTGGTTAGGCCCCATCTGGAGTACTGTGTGCAGTACTGGAGGCCACACCTTTACACGGACATTAATCAAATTGAGGCAGTCCAGAGAACGGCAACCAAAATGGTGCAGGGACTGCATCAGAAAACATAAGAGGACAGATTAATGGAGCTCAATATGTATACCCTAGAGCAAAGGAAGGAGAGAGGTGATATGATCGAAACATTCAAACATCTTAAGGGCATTAACAAGGTGAAAGAGTTTAACATGTTTCAATATAAGAAAAATAGCAGGACAAGAGGACACAGCATGAGATTAAAGGGAGGCCAATTAAGGTTTAATGTGAGGAAGTTCTTTTGCACAGAAAGAGCGGTGGATGCATGGAACGGCCTACCCGAGAAAGGGGTGGATATGAATACAGTGCAGGGCTTCAAACAGGCATGGGATAGTCATAAGGGAGCAATACAGATGAGTATGAACAGATAAGCCATTGACAGAGCAAAGGCCGATGGCACATTCATAAGGTAGAAAAAGAAATGGGCAGACTGGATAGGCCTTACAGTCCTTACCTGCCGTCAACTTCTATGTTTCTATGTAAATACTCCCTGGTGACATCCTCCTCCTCAGTATGGAAACCCATGGCTGAGGACAACTGCTTCATGATACTGAAGAAGGTAGGGTCCTCTGGAGAAGACCTAGAAGTGTATTTGACAGAATCCTCACTGACTGAAGAAGCAGTGGATCCGTCTAAAGTAAGTGGATCTTCTGTCACATCAGGAAGAATAAGGTCAGGGTGGTACTCCTCCTCGATGTCGACCTTTTCCAAATCCAGGTCCGACATTTGAAGTGCTGAAGATGACCCGTGGGGGCGCAACCCGTGGCCGCTGTGCAGGTGGCAACGACAAAGCCGCCAAAGTAGACCTGAAGGCGCCAAGCTGGTGAACAATCACCGAGGTAAACTTAGTTAGGATCTTATTGAGATCAACGACCATCAAACCCTCTGTCAACAGAGAAGGGGTCGATGACGAAGGGGGTGACGACCCATAGGACAGGCCTTGAGAGCCTGAGGAGCCCACTGCCCAAAGGCCTGGGGTCGGATCAGGCCTTGACGGGAGGGCCGTTGACAACGAATCCATCGACCGGCCACCCTGACCATCGGATGGAGGTGCTGTTGGTATGAGTCTGGCAGGCACAGAGACCTGGACACCAGATTTGTGCATCAACACAGCTGCAGTCAACAGAGTACCCCCAAAGGAAGAGGAGGAGGCAGTCAGGTAGCGGGATTGCCGCCAGGGGAAGCAGTCCCAATCCTGGTCTTATCTATGACTTTTCCTCGATGCATTGTCTTGGGCCTTAGCGGTCTCGGAACTCGACAACCGTGCCGGCGACAGAGAGGCCGAGAGCCCGGAGAACCCCTGCCCGGAACAGGCTACCTGTTAATCCATCAGGAAAGTTTTAAGTGCTCTTTTGCATCATCTAAGGGTTGTCTGATTAAACTTCTGGCAGAGTTCACAATCAGAGACTTTGTGGTCAGGCCCAAGACAGCAGAGACAGCGAGAATGTTCATTTGTGGAGGCAGTCTTCTTTCTGCAGCAGCAGCGATGGAAGAGAGCGGTAGAAGGGTTCTCTCTCAGCAAAAACAAATTGAAGGAATCTCTTAAAAAAAAGATTCTAAAGTAGTAGTTTGAAAAAAAGCCGAAGGTGAAAAAGGGCACGAAACTGTGTCGGAGCTTCCGAGGAGACCCATGCGAACAGAGTTGACAGCGGGAAAGAACTGAGGAGAGAGTGGGACTGCTCACGCCTGTACAGGGTTAGTGACGTCATCACATGACGTTAACATGGGTGGCCCCAGCTGTACTGCTGAAAATCTTCCATGTGGATCCTGCTTCACCAACAGTAAAGTTCTTAGGATGTGAACTGATGACTGAGATACCCCCCAAAGATCTTAATTTCAACCCCTGAAATAGTGCAAGAAAGGTAGAAACCTAGAGTGTTAAAGGAAGCAATGACCCAAGGCCTTCCCTGACCAAAGAGCCAGTGGAAGAGAGGTTTTTATCCAGGAACTGGAACCAATCTCTGATCCAGAGAATTCCTGGAATTTCATTGGGCACTGGAGTAATGGTGTATTCCACCTGCTTTGGAATCTGGGGAAATGCAGTCATTATTAGGTAACCTAAGCCAGTACCTGGCCACTGGCTACAAGGACACTTGCTTAACCTAGGTATTAATATCCACCATAATGAGCAAATGATTCTTCATCTACTCTGCAATATAAAAAGGAAGAGGATACATATTACTCCTCTGCAAATGGAATGACCAGAATTACCTCCCTATATTCCAACTGGACCTCCCATTCAGTCCACTTTCAAAGCAAAACAGCCCAATGAGGAAGGCCTGCAATGGCTCAGTGCAAACTGTGCATCTACAGTTTTAAGAGCAGCCCCCTCCAGTTTGTGGCAGCATGTGGACCCAGTGAAATTAACAGTACTGCTCAAAATGTCTAGTCTTAACAGGTGGTTAGCACTGCAGGGTGATTAACATAAACCTCATCTGTAGGATGCAAGGGAAGAAAAAAATACATCACACAATCCCCTGCAAGAAACTATCCACCCTAACAAAGGTATATAAAGCAGTGATAGGTGTGCCTGTTGTTCGGAAGGCAAAATGACAGATTTATGGTGGGAACAGAAGTTATACAAAGGGCAGTACTTACCTGTAAATCCATTAGTATTAAGGGTATGCCTCACTTCAGCTGGAAAGTGCTGTCTGGCAGCAAGCCTAGACGTTAGAGTAACAAGCTGTGAATGAGCTTGGTACATCCTGCAGACCTGGATTTGATTCTCAGAACATCCACCTGCACAGTGTGGGACTCTGAATAAGTCAGTCCTCCCAGGTTGCACCTGGAAACAGGCACCTGTGCCTAATGAGCCTTACCCAGTTAACGACTAAAAAAAGGGGGATTCCTTCCCAGTGATTGCTACTATACATTATGTGGTTATGACCTGGGAATTAGCTATTTGGGTACTCAATACAAATGCTGGTCAAAACTTTGCTGCAAACGCTAAGTAAGACTGTATCTACACACAGTATTTCTACCTTAACAGGTGGCGTGGTCCCAGATCCTGAGTGCCGTCTTATCTGGCACCCATTCTGACTGGGTCGCTGCTTGTTGTTGTTCAGTTGTGGTTTCTTTACAGTGCCCCCATGGTCATTTCTGACGGACTCTACTTTCTCGGCTGTTGTCTTACTAATCATCTGAACAAAAAAAACAAAAATCATACGATTAAAAACCATTTTACCGTAATTTGTTTTGACTGTATTTCATCTGTACCAAAGAAGCCGCCAACACTTAAAGAGCAGCTGACACCTTGAGGAGAAAGTTCAACAAAACAATTTTCAGACACAGTTCAGTTTGTATTTTACATTAGTTCTGTATTTCTCCTCCTCATTATTTACTACCTCAGGACATTTTTATGAAAACAGGATCTGCGCTCCTGAAGAGCTCATCTATTCTTGCTGCTTCCTCCCTGCCTGAGGCCATGCTGCACTGCTTGTGACATCAGTAATCTACTGAGGAAGATGAACTCAAAGGGACACTGATCATGCATTCATGCCAATTTCCTCACTAATAAATAATGGGAAGGGGAAATCTATAAAATACATATGGAATGCAAGCTGATTTGTACCTCGTTATTGTGTTTTATTTAAAGTTTTGAGTTGTCATCAGCTCTTTAACCACCTGTTCTGCAAGTTCCAAGAACTATGCAACAGTCCATAAATTAGTTGATCGTGTACACATTCATCAGCAGGACAGCTCACGGGAGCGTTCTGTGTGATGACTGCTAGCTGGATCCAACTCATTGACAGTGTGTTGCTCTGAAAACTGGGCTGTGAATGAAAGGCTCAAACTCTATTTGGTTTTGACTCTTTGCTCAGCTCTCAACACTTAAAGGCCATTTCATTGTCCACCAGAAAATGGCAAGAAACAATCCTAAAACTTGACTGGGTGAGACAGGCTCCAAGCTGGGCATTTATTTTCCAAAAGATGCCCAGCTAAAAATAAGAGCCAATCCAAGTGCCACTTCACACTGTAGCATTTTCCAGAGGTGCCCAGCCTGCTTTCTAATTGGCTGAAAGCACCCTAGAAAATCTGAGAAAAAAAACACCATTTTTTTTCTCTCGCTTGGCGAGAACTACAGCTGCCCCAACACTACTTCCTTTTCTCTCGCTTAGTGAGAGGCACTCGTCTCCTCCACCCAAACCGTATTCACATGCACCAGCTCCCTGTTTTAAAAATAAAACACCACACTTCACTTACAGCTTGCAGTTTCACAATAGCGCCACTCTCCCGACCGTAGTGCCACTCTGTTGTCCATCTCCCGATCGCGGACTCACACTACCGTGCTGATCGCAAACCGAATCATACCCATACTCCTCAAACACTCACTAGAATCTGAACATATCTTAAATCTTTACCTTCTGTCTCCTTGTACCTCGCATTCAACCGTCACTTTTTGCCTTACTAGCATATCGCGGTCAAAAGTTGCATGCCACATAGATACAAGGTCAGACCGGGAAGAGGGAGGGGGAGAACGTCAATCCACCAGAATGCTGCAGGGAGGAACGACAGCACCAGGAACACCCTATGGACTACCTGATCAATAGGTTTGCTTCTAACACCTGTATTAAACTTTGACAATGATTTACTATATTTTTTTACAACTTCATAAAAATTTACAGAGTTGACCATTTTCTAAGTGCAATAATACCCTCCAGGGTGGTCATTATTGGGAAATACCGGACCTTCCAGGGGCTATAAGGCCCGACACTTATGCCCCTGGGCGGTCCGCTATTTCCCAATCCTGCCCACCCTGCCGGTATTATTGCTTACTTAGCACCCACCTTGCACACTTCTGCAGTTGCTGCATGATATCACTAAGCGTTACTTTGCTCTGCTTAATGGGAGTCCGTCACCACTTTTTTGTAAACTTTGAAAAACATATTTAATATACTGTTTATATTTTATAGATTTTCTCCATTTCTGTTCCTTTTAGTCTTCTTTAGGTGTATTTCCACAGAAACAGGATCCTTGTCACCTACAGATGACCTACACCTGCTCAACCCTTTGCTGGTCACAATCCTCTCTTTGTGACATCATAGAAATTGCCAAAGTAACCCACTGTGATGTCACAGAGGAGTATGACTTCAGCAAAGGACTGACCAGCAGAAGCAGATCAACTTGAGGGGACAAGGATCATAGATAAGCAGAGATAGATGATTAAGGGGGAAGAAAAGACTGTGCCCACTGAGTCTGCCCCATGTTGATTTACTCTCCCTTCTACACTCCCCTGCCCACTGCCATCCTTTTATTCCCAATAACCCCCTTGAAAAAGTTCCATCAGGTTTTGAGCCCCAAAACAGTCCCAGCACTGATCACATAAGTGGGTAGAGTGTTCGAACTACCAAACACTCCCTCCGTGAAGAAATGCTTTCAGAAGTCATTTCTGAATTTCCGCCCTTCCAGTTCAAAGAACTATGGGATCACCTTTTGAAGCCTGCAGTGAAGACACACCGGGGCTGTAGGAAACAAGGCTGGCTGTCCTGATGCAAAATCCAGTATTACAAAACATAGCCCTTGCAAAAAGCTGCAGTCCAGATTATGCAGCGAGGAATTTCATGCTCTGCCTCTCCACACCTCTGAGACTGTGCTTGCGCTTGACAAGCATGGTAATAAAACAGACGTTGATGCACAAGTACCCCTCACAGCACAATGCCCCATGTACAGAGATTTTTCACGTTTTGGTAGATCATAACTGTCATTGTGTTTACCAAGACTAAACCTAACTACTGTGTTTATGCTTATGATAAACAAGAAAGTTAGGCTTGGTCTAACACTGGTTAGGCCCCATCTGGAGTAGTGCGTGCAGTACTGGAGGCCACACCTTCACAAGGACATTAAGCAAACTGAGGCAGTCCAGAGAAGGGCAACCAAAATGGTGCAGGGACTGCATCAGAAAACAAATTGAGGACAGATTAATGGAGCTCAATATGTATACGCTAAAGCAAAGGAGGGAGAGAGGTGATATGATCGAAACATTCAAACACCTTAAGGGCATTAACAAGGTGAAAGAGTCTAACATGTTTCAATATAAGAAAAATAGCAGGACAAGAGGACAGAGCATGAGATTAGAGGGAGGCCGATTAAGGGGGAATGTGAGGAAGTTATTTTTCACAGAAAGGGTGGTGGATGCATGGAACAGCCTACCTGAGGAACTGGTGGATATGAATACAGTGCAGGGCTTCAAACAGGCATGGGATAGGCATGTGGAAGCAATACAGATGAGTAAGAATAGATAGGCCATTGACACAGCAAAGGCCGATGGCACATTCATAAGGTAGAAAAAGGGATTCCCATGCTCGTCAAGAACAATTCTGGAGGGGGAGATGGGGCAGAGCATGAAATGCCTGCTGGCATGATATGGACTGTGGCTTTTGGAGAAGGTTCCATTTTGTGATACATTTAGCATCAGGACAGACAATCCAACTACCGCCCCATCTCTTCATCACAGACTTGACTATGTGAGCCCACAGTTCTCCTTTAAGATTGTACCCCTTGTGTTTCTGCTGTTCCTTAACTTTAATTCTATGAAGTCCACAATATTATGTTCCTGAAAGTATCTGTAGGTTTGCATCATAGCCCCACTTTCCTCCTGTGATTCAGAAAGGAGACTAAGCAGCAAAATCAGATAGAATCTAGAGGAAAAAAGGATCTCGTCTCCATGCAAGGTAGCTAGTGAAAAAGAACAAAGGAAAGAGGGATGCAGTGAATGTATAAACTATAAGATGAACTTGGTTTTCCAATTTTGTCGGCCCACCATCACCCCGAGAGGCTGGGTGCAAGGAAGTGCTGGCTCGAGCATGCATGCAGAGTACGCTGACACGCAGCATCAGTCAGACCCTCCCATCCCCAAAGCATGACTGCCTGCAGATCCACATGTCATCACCCAAATGGCGCTGACAAGGCAGCAGTGCTTGCCCTCCCTCCACAAAGAAGGATGGCATCCACAGGAATGCTCAGACCCCCGATGACCTAGGCTCATTCCCAAACCTAGGTCACAGGTGTCACTAGCAGTAGCCCCACTACTGTGCCAATGCACTGGCTAGAAGCCACATTGTTCAGATCCAGGAGGTCCCATTTTTTTTTCCGGTCATCCTGTCATGCCAGTCTGACGGAAGAGGCACAAAAATGATTCCGAGTGGCTGTATCTGTTTTTTTGTTATTTTATCGTTTATATTCCCTCTCTCTGACTTGGCCACCTTCCCTCGGGTCAGGACCAACCCCATCCCCTACCTCTTTGGCACGTACCTCTCTCTGGCTTACAACCCTACAGGCTTACCTCCACCACCTATGGCGGGGCCCGTATAAGCCAGACTCACACACTGATCAGATGAATACATAATGAATAATAACTGAGATATTCTGTTGATCAGTAAGCTAGCTGCATGCTTTGTTTCTATGTTTCCAATTCCGAGGGGAGTAGGAAATCTAGATGTATCCCTCTATAATATCCACTCCAGTAGTGTCTTTAAACGTATTCTGTTGTTCATTTACACAGATGTATTGTTTTTGTGGTGATGGTACTTATTTATCTTTTTTACTCTTCAGACTCTTAAGATAGCGCACCGATTTACAGCCCTTGACTGCGCAACTTCAAAACCTGGTATAGTCTTGTTCAATTAGGAAGTAATATGTGTAGATCATATTTAAAGTATCAGTTAAAGTAAGACGGAGTTCCATATAACAGAGGGATGCCAGTCAATTTAATGGAGCTTATTTCTGTAATAAGGGAGCCTTAAAAAAAAACACACGGGATAACCCGTAGCGCCACCCCCTGAGGAAGGACCAGTGCGAGTCTGAAGCACTAGGGAGTTTTGTGAGGCTGTGTGTCAGTTGAAACTGTCATTTTTGTAAGCTATGATATTACTAGATGAATAAAGCAGTTTCCCCTTACATTTTCCTTTTCGGTCCTGTTCATTGGAGCATAAATCCGTGAACAAGTGAATAAAGTCACACCTCTCACCTCATCCTGAATGGCGAGGCAGGAGTCCCTTGGGTGTGAAGAGCGTGATTAAAGGCAGGAGGCTGGGGCCCAAGCGTGCCTGTAATCCTCCAAAAATACAGGTTACTCACCTGTAACAGGAGTTCTAGGAATGGTATATGTTGTTCATCCACACTATCTGGCAGGTTCCCTGCCGCTTTAAATCTTGCCGGAAGGTCTTCAAGCTAGCTCCTTCCACCCACCCGGTGGTAAAACTCTCGCTCTGCCCCATGGCGCCAGATCTGGCCCCTGGAAGCTCAGTTGTCGTCGAAGCCGGGAGGTCAGAAATTGTGTGGATGAACAACATATACCATTCCTAGAACTCCTGTTATAGGTGAGTAACCTGTATTTCTAGGACATGGATATATTGTTCATCCACACTGTCTGGCAGACTCCTAGCAGTTCTCCGGGAGGAGGGAGGCAAGGCGCACCCCTATATACTTACTTGGGGAACAGAGATTGGAGAACCGAGGCCCCAAAACCAGCATCCCGACGTGACTCAAGGTCGATGTGGTAATGGGTAATGAAGGTGTGTGCTGACTTCCAGGTAGCAGCCCTGCAGACTTCCTGGATAGGGACGTCCCTGGAAGCAGCCACCGATGCAGCAGTATGGCGGGTAGAATGAGCTTTATCCTCTGGGAGGCTCCATGCCCGCCAACTCATAGCAGAGATTTATGCAGGAGGTGACCCATCTGCCTATCGTCCGCTTGGCTGCAGGTCTGCCAGGTGCGGCTTCAGGTGGTGACAAACAGCTGGCTAACCTCTCCCGACTTCAGCAGTGCGCCCTTATAATAAGCGAGCGCCTTCTAGGGTCCAAAGTATGGAGCCTATATTCGAGCCTCGGGTGTGATTGGGGTAGAACACCGGCAGAGTCAACACCTGATTAAGGTGAAACTCCGACACCACCTTGGAAGGAATTTCGGTGGGGCGTGGGACTCTTCTGTCCCTATGGAAGACCAGGTAAGGAGACTCGATGCTAAAGCGCCTGGGTTCTCCCATCCTTCTGGCTGTCGATGATAGCCACCAAGAAGGCGGTCTTCCACGACAGGTGGGGAGACCACACCTGTGCATTGGTTCGAATGGCTTGCCCATGAGCTTTGCCAGTACCAGCAGTAAATCCCACGGAGGTGGGGTTCCCAGACTGGAGGGGAAATGTGATCAAGGCCTTGAAGAAGCCGCCCACCACTTTTTCCTGCGCCATCGACTGCTGACCGCCCGCCGCCCGGTAAGCAGAAATGGCTGCCAGGCACCTTAAGGGTCACGACCTAAGCCCTTGACTAGATAGGGACTATAATAGTCCAAAATGCTTGCCACAGACACGAGAAAGGTCCAACCCTTTATCCTGACACCAAATGGAGAACCTCTCTTCATTTGAAGGCATAGCATTTTCTGGTCGACTCCTGCAGGCCGCCTCCAACGGCTGAGGACCTCGTCGGAAAGACCCAAGGCCTGGAACTCTAGCGCTCAGGAACCAGGCCATCAGGTGCAGGGATTGAAGGTCCGGATGGAACACCTTCCCTGACTGACTGAGAGCAGGTCCGGGCGAGCTGGAAGCTGCCTCGGAGTCCTGGAGCTGAGACTGAGGAGATCTGGGTACCAGAACTGGCGAGGCCAGTCTGGGGCTATCAGAATCACCCTGCGCCTTGTCCCTCCTTGCTTTCAGCAGGACCCTGTGAATCAGGGAGCGGGGAAAGGCGTAAAGAGGCCCGGGTCCACGGCCCCAAGAAGGCATCCCCTGCAGCGAGCCCTGCTGAGGGAGGCGGGCACGCAAACAGCCTCAGCCTGCTCTCCTGGAGGCAAACAGATCCACCAGAGGTGCCCCAGCGGGAGAACAGGTCTTGTACTATCTCCGGCAGGAGAGACCACTCGTGCGATGCAGCCCCTATCCGGCTCAGGGCATCGGCCAGGGTGTTGGAGGCTCCTGCCACATGAATGGCCAGGAGATCCGCTTCCAGGCTGCGCACTAGTGACCAGATGCGGAGAGCTTCCTTGCATAATAGCATGGAGTGCGTCCCGCCCTGGCGGTTTAGATAGTCTGCGGAGCCCGCAGCCGCGGACACCGCCAGTCGGGCCTCCTTGGATTTAACCAGAGGAAATCTCCTTTCGGGGAGCCCAAGTTGGAGACGGGCAGCACGATTCTCAAGGACGTAGACCGAGAAAGATGAGCACAGTTCGCAGGCCTGCGGGTCATGCACCTGGCCTAGGCAGTAAACGCACGTGGAGTGCGGATCCGTCCGAGACATCTTCTGCCCGCAAGGGCATCTCCGAAAACCGGGAGTCGATTTGTCCATCGCAGCCGCAAGGGAAGAAGACCGAAGTGGTAAAAGTTTTGTTATTGAAAATTTTTAAAAGTTGAATAATTAGGCCCAAAGCTTAATCGCAGAGAGTTAAGGAGGGAACTTGAGCTTCCAAGCGGTAAGGAAGATCTGGCGTCATGGGGCGGAGCCGAGAGTTTTACCACCCGGGTGGGTGGGAGGAGCTAGCTTGAAGACCTTCCGGCAAGATTTAAAGCGGCAAGGAACCTGCCAGATAGTGTGGATGAACAACATATCCATGTCCCTAGAACATCAGGGTTTTTCCGTGTTCTGGTGTTCCTTACCCTTTGCAACGTCCGTGCACTAGGTGCTTCAAGCTCATGCAATGCATGCCTGAGCAGAGCCCAACTAACATCCCCCACTCCCCTCTGAACCTCTGTTGCGCTGTCACCTGCAGTCACAAAGGGGGCAGTGCTGTTACAGAGGTATTGATTCTCTCTCCCCCTGGAAGGAGGAGCGCCCCTGGGGCACTCAATTTTCCTCCGCCGGCCAGCCCCAGTGCACAGGGCTCAATTTCGAACCCCGGTCGCCAATGTTGCATGCAGCAGTGCTACCACTGCACCAACTTACCAGCACTGTGTGACTGTATATGACAAAAATGACAACCACTTTAAAATAAAGTCCAATTAAAACATACTGTTTGGGCCGGCCTGCTGGCACAGGTTGCCCACCTGCAACACCGGCTACCCAGGTTCAGGAATGGACAAGGGATGTCAGAGGGTCGGCCAGGAGAGAAGGACTGGGCATCCAATGACTGCTCTCCTTCTCGGGGGGGGGGGGGCAGAGTGCTCGGTGCGATACAGACACCTAGCGGAGGCTGGGTGCAATGACCATGCTGGCACCAAATGGTTCAGGGAGGTGGGGCAGAAGCTGGACGTCACTGCATGTCCCCGCCTCCGCATACCGGTTGGGGGGGGGGGATGCTGCCAGCTGCCCTAAATGAAGCCCACCTCAGCTTCAATCAGCTTCCAGGCCGGCCCTTCGACCCATCTTGTCGTCAGCGGCACTGCAGGGGTTCAGTGCTACAACCCCACCCTGGGGGTGTAAGCCAAGGGGTATCGAGGGGCCACGGCCAATGTGGGAGTGGAAGCGGGGGTCCGTGACCAGGTAACAGCACCAGGCAGCCGAAAAAAGTATAATTAAACAAACAACAAAAAAAAAAAAAAACATACTGTTTGAACCAAACCAGGAACTGAACAAAAACACAGGCTACACACCTGTAACAGAAGTTCTATGAGTGGTATATGTTGTTCATCCACACTGTTTGGCACGTCCTTTCCCTTTAATTATCTTGCCGGAAGTCTTTAAAATCTGGCTCCTTCCACCCATATGGGTGGTGTATGCCTCGGCTCCACCCCTTGATGCCAGATCTTGCCCGCTGGAAGCAGAGGTTGTGCGTCGAAGCCGGGGAGGTCAGGTGGGTCCGTGTGAATGAACAACATGCATCACTCCGAGAACTCCTGTTACAGGTGAGCAACCTGTGTTTCTAGGGATGTGGATGTATTGTTCTATCCACACTGTTTGGCAGATTCCTAGCAGTTCTCCGGGAGGAAGGAGGCAAGGCGCACACACCCCCTACTTAGGGAACAGAGACTGGAGAACTGAGGCCCCAAAACCAGCATCCCGGCGTGACTCTAGGTCAATGTGGTAATGGGAAATGAAGGTGTTTGCCGACTTCCGGTAGCAGCACTGCAGATTTCCTGGATAGGGACGTCCCTAGAAGCAGCCACCAACGCAGTGGTACAGTGGGTGCAATGAGCCCTTAGCCCTACAGCAGACTCCCTACCCACCAACCTATAGTAGAGATCAATGCAGGAAGTGATCCACCTGCCAATCATCCGCTTGGCTGCAGGTCTGCCAGGTGCGGCTTCAGCGTAGATGACAAACAGCTGGTGAACCTCTCCCAGAACTCCAGCCATGCGCTCTTCTCAGGTCCAAACTATGGAGCCTGTATTCGGGCCTCCGAGGTGTGACTGGAGTAATACACCGGCAGAGTCATCACCTGGATCAGGCGAAACTCCGACACCACCTTCAGAAGGAACTTCAGGTTGGGGTGCAGGACAACCTTGTCCCTGTGGAAGACCAGATAAGGAGACTCAACAGAGAGCGCCTGGAGCTCTCCAATCCTTCTGGCTGGCGTGATGGCCACCAGGAAGGCAGTCTTCCACAACAGGTAACATATCTCACTCCTGTGCATTGGTTCAAACTGCTTGCCCATGAGCTTTGCCACTACTAGCAGTAGATCCCACGGTGCTGGTGGTTCACACACCGGAGGGGAAATATGGTCGAAGCCTTTGAAGAAATGCCTGACCACCTTCTCCTGCGCCACCGACTGCTGACCGGCCTGCGCCCAGTAAGCAGAGATGTCTGCCAGGTACACCTTAAGGGTCGTAGACCGAAGACCCCCTTTGGAGAGAGACCAAAGGTAGTCGAGAATGCTAGCCACCGGACAGGACAAAGGGTCCAGGCCCTTGCACTGACACTAAATGGAGAATCTCTTCCATCTGAAGGCATAGCACTTCCTAATCAATTCCTTCCTAGCTGTCTCAAATACAGTGAGGACATCTTTCGAAAAACCCAAAGCCTGGAACTCTTGCTGCTCAGGAAAGAGACGGTCAGGTGCAGGGACTGAAGGTCCAGGTGGAGGACCTTCCCTTGACTGACAGAGCAGGTCCGGGCGTGCTGGAAGACACCTCGGGAGCCTGATGCTGAGGAGACTGGGGTACCAAAACTGGCGGGGCCAGTCTGGAGCCACCAAGGTCACCTGTGCCTTGTCCCTCCTGACCTTGAGGAGCACCTTGTGGATAAAGAGAAGTGGAGGGAAGGCATAAGAGACCTGGGGCCCACAGCCTTTGAGCAGGCATCCCCCTGCAGCAAGCCCTGCTGAGAGGGGTGGGCAAAAAATAGCCTCAGCTTTGCATTCTCCCTGGAGGTAAACAGGTCCATCTGAGGGGTGCCCCACAGGGAGATCAGGCTGTGTACTACCTCTGGATGGTAAGACCACTCATGGGACGCCTCGCACACACGGCTGAGGGTGTCCGCCAGTGGATCTGAGCCTCCTGCCACATGAATGGCTAGGAGATCCACCTCCAGTTGGCTCATGAGGGTCCAGATGCAGAGAGCTTCCCTGCACACAGGCCGTGAGTGCATGCTACCCTGTTTGCTGAGACAGTACATGGTCGTGGTGTTGTCCGTCTGGACCTGAACCACTTGACCCCAAAGGAATGGAGCGAATGCAGTCAGCGCCAGCCAAACTGCTTGGAGCTCCAGCAGGTTGATGTGCCATCGGGATTCCTCAGAGTTCCAGAGCCCCCAGCCCATGTGAGCGGTATCGGTCATCAAGATGACCATCGGCTTGAGGAGGATGAACAGGTTCCCCTCCTGCAGATGCTCTAGGACAGTCCACCATTGGAGAGCGTCCCACATCTTCTGGGACACAGTGACCAGCTGGTCAAAATAACCTAGTTGTTGAGTCCACTGGCCAGCCAGCTCCCACTGAAGGGGGCGCAAATGCTACCGGGCCCATTGGACCACGGAGGTGCAGGCGAACATGTAACCCAGAAGTCACAGGAAGTCCCAGGCAGGGCGCCAAGTGCCCAACCAGAAATGACTGGGCAAAGGAGGACAGAACCTCCGCCTTGTCCACCGGAAGCCTGGCTCTGGCTTGGCAAGAGTCGGGCTCTGCCCTGATGAAGCAGATCACCTTCGAAGGCACAAGTTCAGACTTGGCCTCACTGACCAGGAGGCCAAGGTTGATGCAGGTCTGGAGGGACAGATCCCTGGACCTCTCCACCTCCAGTCTGGAGGGACCCGCTATAAGCCAACTGTCCAGAGAGGGATACACTCTGACCCCTCGACGCCACCACTGCAATGCATTTGGTGAAGACCCCGGGGGCCGATGACAGGCCAAATGGCATGGCTTGAAACTCGTATAGGGTTCCCTCTGCCCCAAAGCAGAAGCACCTTCAGTGTGACAGATGGATTGGGACATGGAAGAATGTGTCCTTCAGATCTAGGGAACAAAACCACATGTTCTGCTCCAGAGATGGTACGATCTGACGGACTTATCATACTGAAGGTGCGAGACCTGAGAAACTGGTTCAGGTCAAGCAGATCTAGAACGGGATGCCAGCCCCCATCCGTTTCAGGACCAGGAAGTACCTGGAAACGAACCCTGGGTTGACAGGGGGATCCGCGACTCTGACCACTACCTCCTTGCAGAGGAGTTGAGTGATGTCATCTTGGAGAGCCGACTGAGTGTGTATAGATACCTTCTCCTCCCGTGGGGCACAGGCTCAGCTTGTTGGGTACTGCTCGAGTTACAGAGGCAGCCCTTGGCCAACCACTTCCAAGACCAATCTGTCCGTTGTGACAGCGGACCAGGCGGAAAGGAAGTGGCAGAGCCGCCCCTCCACGGAATGACAACCCCTATCCCGACACTATGCAGGCCTAGAGGAGGAGGATCCTGCTGAGGGTCCACTGGGACCTTAACCTCGGGGCTTACGGGCTGCCCAAACCCCTGACTTGGGCAGAAGGCACCAAGATTGAGCCTGCTGCTGCCCAGATTGGTACTGGGGCTGCTTGGCCTCAGGAGCTGAAGGTCGAAAGGGCTTATGCTTCTGCTTTTTGGAACCCTGAGATTCCTTCTGGATGAAAGCAACAGAGCCCAAGCTGGCACTGGACTTCGCGAAGCGTTGAAGGTGACCATCAAATCTGGGACCGAACAAGTCAATGCCCAGGAAGGGAATGTCCACCAGTTTGTGCTAGGTGTCTGCCGTAAAGGTCAACACCCTCTGCCAGGCCCTGCGGTGCATGGCGACTGCAGCTGCCACCTAAAGGGTACAAGAGTCCCCGATGTCCAGAGCCATATGGAGTTGCTGTTTTGCCACAGCCCTACCCTGATCCCAGACCTGCTTGACCATGGTCTGAAGGTCCATGGGGAGATGAGGAAGCACCTCATCCAGCGAGCCCAGGAGGGCATGGGAGAAGTGTGCCATGATGACAGCCGAGCTCGCCTAACGGAGACCAAGTAAAGAGGTAGCACAGACTTTTCTGGCAGAGTGGTCTAGTTTTTTGGACTCTTTATCCAGAGGTCTATCAGTGTCTCCTGAATTGCCTGAGCGCCAAAACAAAGATTCGGTCACCAACCCCTCAGCCAAGGGGTGCTCTGTGAACCCAGAAAGGGAGACGATGGGATCCGCATACTTGTGGGCCATCCGGGTTGATGACGCAGGGCAAGCAGCAGGGTGCTGCCAAAGCTGCAGGGACTAGACAACAATGGCTTCGGCCACTGGGAAGGCCTCTGTCAAAGAATCCCTTTCTTCCAGAATGTCTGTCAAGGGATATTGAGCCCGTTTCTGAACAGGCTTCAAAGGCATCCCCGTGGATTTGGAGACGAGACGGAGAATGCCCATGATGGAAGTGGAACCTTCCTCCGTCAAGAGACACCCCTGAGCAAAACCTAGTCGAACAGATGAGAGTACAAAGAAGACTCCTTGGACTCCGAATAGATCAGCTGACCACCAAAGTCACCTTCGACCCGCCACGGACGGTCAGGAATTAGGGTGACAGACAGCCTGTGCAGGAGGCTCTTAGTGGGCCGAGACTCCTTCACAGGAGCTTCGAAGGGAGGTAGTTTAGGTGATGGCTCCACCATAATCGGGGGACAGTTTCAGATGAGTCGGGAGGGCCTTTGCCGGCTCCACGAACAGAGGAATGGTGTTGACCGACTCCAAAGGAGTCTGCGTTGGCCTAGATGGCGAAAGCCACGTGTTGGCCGGCATGGAAGTCTGGGTTGACTTCGGACCAACACCAACTGTTGCCACATAAGATTCTCGTAGCATCGACGCAACTTGCACCAAACCCTCTCCTCTTCCAAGAAGGACAAGGATGAATGGCGGTGGTGCCGCTTCTTGGAATACCAAGAGTGGCATCTATGAGTTCTCCTCAACCTGTCGGCTAAAGCGGACAGAGACCTAGACCATCGGGGGGGGGGCGACGGGGGGTGCTCAGAAGGAGCCGGGGAGACCCGCGCCTCCTCCAGGTCAGGGACAGGGACCGTGAAGAGGTTCCCAGCAAGCTGGGTCTCCTCCTCAGTAGGTCCAGCCATGACCAGAATCCTGAAAAAGGAATTGTCAGCCTCATACAGCGACAATGGGTCGACAGGGTCCGTAATAATCTTGACCGGGTCGTCGTCCTGAGTCTTAGCCAGCTGGCCTGATGGGAGCACCATGAACCCAGTGGCCGAGGCCGCAATTTCGACCTAAGTCGAAACTGGAGGTTCCTGAGAACGAGACCACTCTCGATCCCAAGAACAATGTCGACGAGACTTCTCTCTCGACTCCTTGGAATCCTTTTTACGGGAATGGGAGCTGTGTGAAGCTGACTGGCCTTCCCCCTTGGTTGGGAGAAACTGGCACAACTCCTTGAAGGAGCCTGTAAAGGGAGAGACCAGTTTGAACAGTACGAAGATGAATGCTGAAGAGGAGTGATCGGCGGCCTGAGACGCCTCCTCCTCGAAAGCCTTCATTTGTTCGAGTTGTTCAGCAAACCCCGCAGCCAAGACCACCCAAAGGGCCTCTCTAGATTTAACTAGTGGATTTTGTTTCTCCGGTCGGCCAAGCTGTAATTGTGTGAGGCGATCGTCCAACACATTCGGCTGGAATGAGCAACAAAAATTGCAAGCCTGGGTACTGTGATCGTGGCCCAGGCAATAGACACATGTGGCATGCGGCTCAGTGTGAGACATCTTCTGCCCGCAGGGGCACCAGTGGAACCCGGCCGAGGACTTGTCCTCCATCAGGGTCGCAATGAAAAAATGATACCAAATTTAAAATCGTTAGTTTCATTGTAAGTAATCCGAAGATTTAAGCCTCAGGGCCTACTCAACATGGGAGAGATAAGGAAAGAACCTAAATCTTCCAGCAGAAAGGAAGATCTGGCGTCAAAGGGCAGAGCCGATGCATATACCACCCAGGTGGGTGGGAGAAGCCAGCTTAAAGACTTCCAGCAGGATAATTAAATGGAAAGGACATGCCCAACAGTGTGGAAAGAACAACATATCCACATCCCTAGAACATATTTTTGAGTTCTTGAAACCACATTGGAACTGACTTAAAAAAAAAAAGCTAAACTAACGCAGAGTACTGAATAAACTTGTAAACGTTACGAAATAAAATGGTATTCAAAACTAAGAAAACTTAGCCACTAGAGCTGGGAGAGGACATGACTCTGGAGTGACTGTTATCTGCTGTGGAGAAATAAATCTGTTATAAGAATGCCAGGAGGGACTGCGAACAACAGCAGAGTTTGAACTTTTAACACTATACTGTCAACAGGGCCTCTGGGACACGGCTGCCCCTTGTGGCCAGGGATGAGATGATTTAACTGTTTTGACATCACAAACACTCTTGTTGCCAGAATTCCACTTCAAATATGTCACTGTTGCTAGGAATGAACCTTCCACAGGTTTATGACCTTGGGGCTACGGTTGCTAGCCAAGAAAACATTGGCAAGCCCTGCCTGCACAAAACGGGTTTCTGTACCACCCTCAACAATTGTAAGGGACTTCACTGCTACCATGGTTTCCTTAGATTCCCCCCCTCCATTGTTTCTCTCTTGGTTTCAAGTAACATTAAATTTGAAAAAAACTAACTCACTCACCCAGCCCACTTAAAACAGTTTTAAGTTTTATTCTGATTATGATGGTGACAAAGAATTGTCCTGTGTCTGCCACTAATGTTACAGGGGACAACCATCCTCTTCCTCAGGGTGGGCAGGAACAATTACATTGATGTCACACCCTTAAAATTTATGCAATTTCTGCTCAGTTTCTCCAATTGTTTATAATTATGGTATTCTGTTCTCTCTCAGTAACACTGTTCTATATTCCCTTATATGACCTTTTCATTCAGCATGGCTCTGGGTATCCTGGTTAACGTGTTCTGTCTCTGCCAACTAAGTGAGTCATAGTTTTAAAACTGAACTGTTCATACATTTATTCGGCCAAACTGGAACAGATTACTCCCACATCAGTTTGTTTTTATACAGAGATTTTTCTCCCTCGGCTACATTGTCTTTCAGGGATATACCCTGTTCAGGCCTTGGTGTTCACAATTCTATATCCAGCTGCTACCGATTCCTCTGTGAGTAGGTGCTCCAGAGGAAGGGCCATCCTCCCCCCTCTCCCCAAGGCAGTCCATCAGGTAAACAGGATCCAGTGTCAGAGGTGCTAGGACCCAGACATGCCAGTCAGCATACAAGCAGTCATGGGGTTTTCTCCCCGCTGTTCCCTCCTCTCCTAGCATGGGCGGAGCCTTCTGACAGCCTTAGCCGTATGCAGCAATGTCTGTGGCAGGATCAAGCTCCCCGGGCCACAAAAAGGAGTTGCTGCTGCACCGGGTGTCCGCCATCTCTACATTTCTTTTCTAAAAGGGTTCTGAAGGCACAATGGATCTCTGTCAAAGCCATCCCATGTCTCCTACTCGAACGAGGAGGCCGCTATGGCTGCACCCTTCCTCCAGTGGGAAAGCACCCAAACTAGCAGTTGCCTTCACAGCCAATGCTACACAATGATTGGTAAACAGAGGGTGCACGAATGCCAGGTGGCCCGGAGGCCTGCATCCCCCTCCCTGGGAGCAACCAAGCACTCTGCCTCTGCGATGGGTGGGCAAGCGTGCTTCTGTAGATTCCTTTTTTTTTTGAGCCTCCCAATCAGCCACATCTTCAGGCCACCTAGGACCCTCCGGCCACCACCACCACTACCCCCCCCCCGGCCACCATCTGCTGCCCCCATCTTTGCCAACTGCCCAGGTAACCAGACGTATCCCTTCGTCGGGTGGGTCTCCCTCCTTCGGGGGAGAGGTGCCCTTAGGCACATCAAGTATTTCAGGACTGGCGGGGGTCAGTTTAGGGTTATACAGAGTTACAATGGTGCCGGGGGACTGGCGGCCATCATCTGGTTGGTTGAGAGGCATTTTCCATTTTCTGGCCCTCCCACTCCACCCTAACTGGGCCAATGTGGCAACAGTCACCTGGGGCATGGACACGTAGGCGCGTCGAGGCTGCATGCTCCTTGCATGTCTCCCAATCAACCTCAGCAGCCGAAGCCCTGCCCTACCCACCCCCTGGGAGGTACGCGTTCAATGGACATTCTGGAATCCCTTCTTGCCGGTCTCTGCTCCCGACACTCGGGGCACGAACCCAGATCACCAGTGTGCCGAGCGAACCCCTTCACTCAGCACCACGGAGTCAGCCCCATACATTTCTTTTAAAGATTCTACATGGGACTGCCCGATGGCCAGTGGGCAACGCGTCAAGCTCTGATGCAGACAACCAGAATTCGGGAGCAGACTCAGGTCGCAGCAGTTTTTTGGGGGGGGCTGGGGAGGGGCTGCCTCAAGAAGACAATACTGCCAGCCAGCGGGTGGGAAAGGTGCCAGGTTTTTCTGCACTGGCGACCCCTACAGTGAGTCAGGGAGCTTGCCTCCACTGCGGCAACACACTACATGCTGGCATGGCCTGTAGTGGTGCTGCCTGGTGTTATGGGAGAGGTGGGCAGGGCCAGGAGAGGGAAAAAAACTGAGAAAACCAATGCATATCAGCCCCCCTTTTTGCCTTCTCGTCTATATTCTTGTGTCCCAACCCATGTGGATCTCCACTGGCTGGGGAAGTGGCAGATGGGACTGGGAGGCAAGGGAAAGATCAGTTACTAGCCATAACAAGAGACCTGCAACAGAATCTCCTCCACTGGGCCACGATTCTATGTGAAATGGGTGACTCAAAAAGAGCGAGCCAAAATACAGCGACAGCAATTCGACTACAAAAACGGTGACGGTACATGTCAGCGATCCCTGAAACAGCGACAAATACTTTTCTGTGGGGATTCTCAGTCTACCCTACAAATCTGCAGTCCCCCTCCTATATCCGTCACATGGTTATCTGGTCCCCCTCCTTCCCATTCCCCCCCCCTTACATATCCCCACTCTCCACGGTTTGAAGCTCCCTCTCCCTCTTCCCGCCCCACCCCTCCTGTCCCTCTGCTCACAACCTGACCCCTTGCAGGGTTCTCTGCATTCTGAAGGATGCAGTATCAAAACCTACCGCACCAGGGTTCAGTACAAACATTCATGTTTTTATTATAATCATTTTTTTTTCCTTTCCGTAAGCACTTTTTAGCCACTGGAGCCCTGGAAGGCAGCTGCGGCCCTCAGACGGAGGACTCTTTTTGGTCCCGCCGCTCCCGTGCTAGGCAGTCCCTGGTAGTTCCCCTGCAGACTCCCCCCCCCAATGGCAGGGCAAGGAGATTGCTTCTCCCCCTCCCAGAGACCCAAGCCCAAATACAGGGACTGTTCCCAGGAGCAGCGAACTGTCATTGAGCCTGCGAGGCTCGTTTTTCCTTTTTCACTTGGCCCCTCCTCCCTTCTGACAAAAGGATGCTGGATCACGCCTCCCGACCCATACTGCCCTCCGGCCATCGCCAGAGGGCAGTCAGCGAGCAGGATGACTAGTCCCTCTCCCCCCTCAGACAGTGGGGAGCAGTCCTCCAGATGCTCAATCCTCACCCCACCAACCCCTGGCGGCCCAGGCTCGTTCCCAAAGCCGGGTCGCCGGTGTGGCGTCCAGCGCCACAACCCTCAGCACCACCGGGCCAGCTTATTAGAACAAATGTATATGAAGCACAATACCTTGGTGGTGTAGAAAGTAAGAACACACTGGCCCCGACCAGTTTCACCTGCAGTAGGCTTTCTCGAGGGATCCAGACCAGTGATAGCAATAGGAATTTAAGGTGACTATAGCCAATCGTGATAACTGGCTATAGGCACTTTAAATTCTTATTGCTAGCAGTGGTCTGAATCTGAGAAAGCCTACCCCAAAATGGGCAATGGATATGTCTGCAGAAGCCAGGCATGCAGATGCAGGGACTTCAGGTTCGGATGGACCAGAGCCCCCTGAGCCTGTGACAGCAGGCCCAGACAAAGGAGAAGCTGAACAGGAAATTCCACTGCCAAACGCTGCAGAAGCAGAAACCAAATCTGGTGAGACTAGAAGGGAACCCCCAGTATTAGGGTGGCACACTCAGCCCGCAGTTTGAGCAGAAGCCTCTGGATGAGAGTAATCAGAGGAAAAATATAAAGGAACTTCCCATTCCAAGAGAGGTACAATGCATCTTGCCAAAAAACTCCATGCCTGGAGTGAGCGAGCAGACACGCAGCAATTTTATACTGTGTGAGGATGCAAAAAGGTCCAACTCTGGATGATCCTATCCTGCGAAGAGGTTGTTTACCACAAAGGTCAGCAGTTCCCATTCATGCACGAGGGACTGAGACCTGCTTTAACCTGTCTGCCAAGATGTTTTGAACCCCTCGGAGAAACACAGCCAACAGCTGAAGACCATGAGATATCACCCAGTACCATGATCTCATCAATTCCCTGTACAGCAGCTAACAGGGAGCGCCCCCTTAGTTGTTTATGTTGCACATGACACTGACTGTATGAAACAGCAAGGTATCGGGGCTGAGGTGGTCCTGGAAGGCCTGCAGACTCAGTATAACAGCCTACATCTCCAACACAATGATACAACGATTCGAGTCCAGATCGGTCCAGGACCCTTGGGTCTTAAAACGAACTGAGATGGGTACCTCAGTCAGACCTCGAGGTATCCATTGTGAGGATCTGTAAGGGTGTCGAGGAAAAGAATGGAATGCCTTGTAGCAAGTGCTGGCGGTCCAGCCACCATACTAAGGTACAGCAGAGAGGGGACATGACGAGGACCATTTGTTCCAGCTCATCAGTCAGCTGATCCCACTGTATTAGAAGAGCCAAATGCGGTATGCGCATGTGGAGGTGGGCAAAGGGAACCATTACTATGGCAGCAGCCAACACCCCCAGGAGACTTACCAGGACACATAATGACTCCAGCGTATCAACTGGGCAACAACAGGCCCTGCCCACCGCTGTGTCTAGCATCACACCAATATACTGGAGGCACTGACAAGCAACCAGTATGGATTTCAGTATGTTTACTGTTATCACCCAGTTCCCTGAATAACTGCCTCATTCTGGACAATAAGTACAGACTCACTGCCCTTGACAGGGCCTTCAGAAGGCCAATCATCCAGATACGGTAAGAAATAGAGCCCTTCCCTCCAAACAGCTGCTGCAGTAACTGCTAAGCATCTGGTCAATACCCACCGTACTGAGAATAAGTCAAAGGGCAAGACTCTGAACTGATAGGCCGGCCCGGTGGCGCGGAGGGTTGAGGCGCTGGACACCACACCTTGTGCCATGCCACCAACCCGGGTTCAAGAGCGAGCTCGGGTCATCAGGGGTCGGTGGGGATGGGGTAGGATTGAGCGTCCCAGGGACTGCTCTCCTTCCCGAGGTGGGGGGCTTGCATGAGCCGGTGCACTGGCGGCCTCTGGTGGTGGCTGGAGACAATCACAGTACATGGCTGCAGAACACAGGGACTGGAGCTGCGGTGGACGTCCTTTCGAGGTGCGCAGGAGCGTGCACTCGCTAAGTTGGGCGTCACTGCACGTCCAAGCTCCGAGGAGCAAAAACTAAAAAAAATTCCCCTATCAGCGGGGAGGTGACGGTGATCACCACCAGTAGCGAAGGCCACACATCCAATGTCGGCCATTCCCCGTGTCTCCCCTGGGGATTCTGGAGCCTCTCCATGGGGCCGGGAGAGCCCGGAATCCTGAACCCGAAGAAGTCTACAGGGATCGGTTCAGGGGGGCAGTGGAGGAGAGGAGCTGTGTGTGAGACCCTGAGAGATGCCCCGAAGGTAAGGCGAACAAATAAAGTCAACAGAAAAAAAAAGACTCACAACTGATAAGGGCTGCCCTCCAGCATGAAGCAGAGGTGCTGCCTGTGGCACTTGCCAATTTTTATATGAAGGTATACATCCTTCATGTCAGGGCACACTGCCAATCCCCATTTTGCAGCAAGAAGATGAGAACACGAAGAGACACCGTTCAAAACTTTTTAGTTTTAGTTTTTTTGTTGACCGGGTAAGTGCACTAGACAGATCCTGCCTATTTTCAGGCACGACCCGGGGGAGGGGGGGATACAGATGAATGCCAACTGACCTTGAACCAGATTAAGCTGTTGGTGGTATTTTTAGTGAATGAGGGAAATTTGGCCAGGACACCGTGGAAATTCCCCTACTCTGGAGGGCGCTGTTGGACGGCTTTTTGATCAGAGGGCTTGCAGATACCGAAGGAGAAGGACGTGAGGGGAGCTGAGGAGCTGCTCTCCTCCTCCACTATCAGCCGATTTATTTCACGGAAAATGAAACCTACCTCGGAAGGAGGTGCTGCGCGGGCAGCGGTTTCGTTGTCGACCTTGGCAGAAGAGTCCGATTCCAGGACAAATGTACCCAGTGTGGAGGAAGATCTCCAAGATATGGAACGACAATACTGTGCAAGACGGAATGACCTGTTAAAGGCGTTGGAACAACGTCGGTCTGGTTTGTTGGATACGCACAGACAGGAAACGGAAGTGGCGCGGGGAAGAGTCCCTGAAGGAATTGGAATGTGGTCTTGTGGATACCGGAGCTACGGAAAGTGGAAAAAATGTTGCGGCACTGCCAAACTGTGTTTCTTCACCTGGGCTTTCACAGGGTGAAGTCTTCTTTTGCTACCGATATGGATATCTCTGTCTTGATGTCTGCAGCCAAAGCTGTAGGACCCTTGGTCTCCACTGATAGCCTAGCCTGCCAAAATGTGTCACAGACTTTGGTTTCTCGGACACTAACTGGAGGTTTTAAGGACCTGACTATTAATCCAAGTGTTTCAAACATAGATTTACCTATCTTGCCTGACCCTGAACACCCCCCCCCTCAAAATCTAAGTGGGGTCTGCTGAGGCTCCTGAATCTCCTCAGTGGGTGGCCACGGCTTTGGAGGCAGCAGGGTGGGTCAGATCCCCAGATGGGAAATCCTGGGACGCAAATGTAAAGCCTCAAGAGGCTTCTTTATCCTCCTCAGTTACTATGTCTCCCAGCATTTCCAGTATTCCTTTACGACAACTAAAGTACAGTTACGTAAAATCTTACCATAACAGTAGATCTTCGAGAGAGGCTCTTGCAGTAGGTAATTACATATAGGACTGACGTCAGCAGGCGGCAGGACCCCACGGAAAAATTTCTAGCTAGCAGTCCCTGGCGGGGACCGCCCCCACGTCAGGTGACCGGCGCAGACGACGTCGGTATAAAGGAGCGGTCCCAGACGCCCGCCTTCCAGTTCTTTCCCGCCACAGGCCAGGATGAGAGAGTAGCAGACATTTTCCTAAATGGAAAAGGAGCTGAAAAAGCCTAGGGGGATGGAGGGCGGGAAGGTATTACCTACTGCAAGAGCCTCTCTCGAAGATCTACTGTTACGGTAAGATTTTACGTAACTGTACCATCTTACTTCGAGAGGGTTCTGCAGTAGGTAATTACATATAGGACAGAATCCCAAGCAGTCTGGAACAAATTAAAGGCACCGGGAGGAGGAACTACTCCAAGAAGTAACAACCAACCTTGCAAACCTCAAGATAAGAGGTCTTGCAAGACCGCTAACCCGAAGCCTGCTCTATAGCGAGAGGCAATGTCCAAACTGTAATGTTTCGTAAAGGTATGGACGGAAGTCCAGGTGGCGGCAGCACAGATGTCTGCCACGGACACATTTTTGAAACAAGCCGCAGAGGCCGCTACTCCCCGAGTGGAGTGGCCTCTGACTTGACCCAGTAGGGTCTTGTTGTACTTGTCATAACAGAAAGTGATGCGATGAGCCAACCACTTTGATAGGCACTGCTTGGAGACAGCATTGCCTTCCCTTTTGTGAGCAAAAGAGACGAACAACTGATCAGTCTTCCTGAGATCCTTCGTCCTATTGGTGTAGTATCTCAGAATCCTGTGGACATCCATGGTATGGAGCAAGTATTCTCCTTGACTGGAGTACTGTGCGAAAAAGGCAGGTAACTCAATAGACTGATTTAAGGTAGACTCCGCTACCACTTTAGGAAGAAACTTAGGGTTCGTGTGAAGAGCTACTCGTTCTTTGTGAAAAATCAGATAAGGGACTTTACACATAAGGGCCTGTAGCTCGGAAATCCTGCGAGCCGAAGTAATGGCCACCAAGAAGAGCGTCTTCCACGATAAGAACTTCAAGTCTGCGGAAGCCGCAGGATCAAAAGGAGGAAGGGTAAGTTTCTCGAGAACAAAGTTCAAGTCCCAAGGGGTGGGCCGGAGTCCGAACAGGGGGTCTGAGATGAAGGACCCCTCTAAGAAAGGTCTTGGATACCTCCAATTGGGCAAATGCTTTATCAGCGAAGGGACATGGCAGGCTGAAATAGCAGCCATGTGAACCTTCAAAGAGGAGTGACTGAGACCCAGGTCGAAAAGATGACGCAAAATAATCAAGCAGAACGGCCACAGGACAGGAGAAAGGCTCCACGTTCCTGGAGGCAGCCAAATGGAAAATCTCTTCCATTTCATGGCGTAGGTGGACCTAGTGGAGGGTTTTCTAGCCTCCACCAGAATCTTGGCCACCTTAGGAGAGACGCCAAAACGAGATTGGGCTAGGTCTGCAGGAGCCATGCATGAAGTTGAAGAGACTTGAGTCCCGGGATGGACCAGGGTCCCCTGATCCTGGGTCAGCAATCCTCGAGATAAAGGAAGAGGAACAGGAGGAACCTCTGAGTATTGTTGTAGAAGAGAGAACCAGATTTGCCTGGGCCAGAAAGGAGCGATCAGAATCATTCTTGCTCCTTCCAATGCAAGTTTCTGCAGCACTCGAGGGACCAGAGGAATTGGGGGGAAAAGCATAGACAAATCTGTCCTTCCAGCTTAGAGATAGAGCATCACTCCAGAAAGTGCCTCACTCTGGAGCGAGCGAGCAAAAGGTTGGAAGCTTTGCATTTTGGGAGGAGGTGAACATGTCTATCTGTGGAGTCCCCCAAATCTGGAAGATGCTTTTTAGAACTTTTTGGTCCATTTCCCACTCATGTGGCAGAGCCGAAGAACGACTTCGCTTGTCTGCCAGGACATTGTCGACTCCCGGAACATGGATCGCCGTGAGGTGAAGGTTGTGAAGCGTTGCCCATTCCCAAACCCTCATCGCTTCCCTGCACAGCGGGTAGGACAGAGTCCCTCCCTGCTTGTTGATGTACCACACCATGCACAAGTTGTCTGTTTGGACAGCTAGGTAACCGGGAAGGATGTATTGGTGAAGGGCCTGGAGAGCATACAGCACTGCTCGAAGCTCGAGCACATTGATGTGGAGAGCTAACTCCGATCTGGACCATAACCCCTGGGTTCGTGAGGACCCAGATGGCTCTCAACCTCGCCTGATGCGTCCGGTGGTCAGAGTCTGGGCGGGAGGATGAAAGAAGGGACCTCTGAACAGGTTCTCTCGAACCATCCACCATTAAGTCTCTCTGTCATCGGCGAGGAGATCAGCACCAGATGATCTAGGTCGTCATAAGTTGATCCCGCTGAGAGCGGAGAGTCCACTGAGAGATCCTCATGTGGAGGCGCGCAGCGGAACTGGCCGGGATGGCAGCCGCCATAAGCCCAGAAGACGGAGCACCGACCGCCAGAACCTTCCTGCGTTCCAAAAGAAGGGAAATCTGGGACTGGAGGGAGGCCCCCCTGTCCGAAGGCAGGAAGGCCCTGCACACTGTCATATCGAGGATTGCCCCGATGAACTGGAGTCTCTGGGAAGGGTCCAGATGAGACTTGGAATGGTTGATGGTGATACCCAGTGAAACCCGCTGGGTGAGGGAGAGAAAATGCAGGAGCTCCTCCTGACGAGGTCGCCAGGAGCCAGTCCAGGTAGGGAAAACCTGAACTCCAAAGCACGAGGTGGCCCGCCACCACCGCCAGGCATTTGCAAAACCGGGAGCCGAGAAAGACCAAAAGGAGCGCCTGAATTGGTAATGGTCCCTGAACGCAAACCTGAGGTATTTTCGTGCGAGGGGCGATCGAGGATGTGCAGGCATGCATCCTGCATATCCAGTGCACAAAGCCATTGGCCCGGTCAAGAAGGGCAAGAGGGTTTCAAGGAGAGCATCCCGAACTTTTGTATTCCACACAGAAGTTCAGGAGCTGAGATTGAGAATGGGTCTGAGATCTCCTCGCCTCTTTGGTACAAGAAAGAAATGGAATGGTAACCATCCTGTGAAGGTGAGGGGGACGGTTCAAGGCTTGCTTCGCGAGGAGAGCAGATATTTCTTCCCTGACCAAAGGAAGATGGTCCCTTGAGTAAGAAGAGTTCAGAGGGGGTGGTATGGAGGTTTCTGCAGAAACTCTATAGAGTGCCCCTCTGCTATGATCTGAAGCACCAAGAATTCTCGATGTGATCCTCTCCCAACCCGGAAGGGTGGAGGGAGAATCTCCCTCCTACCGGTTCCTCCGGGGAGTCCGGAGGCTGTGGGAGGGAAGGAGTCCGTGGTGTGAGGCAGCTGCCGCAGCTGGGGCGCCTGACGCTAGTGGCCCGCCTTCCTGGGGTTTCTTGAGGTCGGCTGCGCTCGCGAAAAGGACGGCGTTGCGGGGGATGGGGACGGTACATGGTATCGACAGATTTGAGGGCCATCCCCTTCTCCTGCAAATCAGTGATGATGTCCTTGACATCACCACCGAAAAGCACTGAACCCCTAAAAGGTGCTTCTTGCATTGCTGACTGCACCTCCGGGACCAGACCTGACACTCGGAGCCATGCATGATGCCGAAGACTTACGGCGAACGCGGAGCTCTGTCCTGCGGTGTCCACTGCATCGTAGGTCGTCCTCAGAATGTGACGACTGGCCGAACGAGCAGAACGGACAAGGTCAGCTAACTCCTGTTTGACTTGGGAGTCAGGCAAGGAGTCAATCTTAGATTCCGCCTGGGTAAGGACAGCCTTCTGGTAATCCACCATATGTGCTACATAATTTAGGGCCCTGATTCCCAGTGTGGAAGAAGCATAGATCTTCCTTCCATACTGATCCAGAAGGCAAGATTCCTTATCTGGGGGAGACAAGCTCAAATGTTTCGGGTGTGCTGACCGGCCGTGAGCGGCGCTAATCACAACCGAGTCTGCACGGGGTTGAGAGTCTAGACAGTCTACACCCTCCGGAGCCTGGTATAGCCTGTTGGACTTCCGAGGAAGTGGGGCTACAGCCGATGGTTGTTTCCAAATAGTGGAAACAAGGTGGGCATGAGGCTCGATCCAAGATGGCACTAGAGTAGGGGCTGTAAGGGGCAAGTCCAGATGTTCAGCTAGTTTAACCCGCTGAGGATCTGGCTCTAAGGAGCGCCACTGATGCACTTCCTGGATCTTCCTGAGCAACTCCGTGAAGGAAGGATCCTCCGGAGGAGACTTCGGAGGAGTCCTCGGCCGGGGCCTGGACGGAGAGCGAGGCTCGTCGTCTTTCTCGGAGCATCTGTCGGAGGAATCCGAGGAGTCCGAGAGGGAAGAGGAAGAAGAATTTGAAGCAGAGAAAGACTCCCTAACTCGTCGAAGGGGAGGAACGGGTTCCTTAGGGGGGATCCCAGGACGCGTGTCCTGCCCCTCTCTGGATCCCGAGGGGAGAGCTTGGGAATCCGGAGGCGGAGAGGGAGGTGCTTCTGGGGCGACGGGAGCCGGAGGTGGCACTGCCGCAGTGAGGCGGCGCCGACTTCCTTGGTGAGCTGAGTTTGGCTCAGCCCACCAGGAGGCCAGAGTCTCCTGAAGATCCACCGCCGGCCTGGGGGGCGGTGGAGGAGGAGGAGGGGGATAGTTGTACGGATTATATCCGTAAGGTGAGTATCCGTAACCTGGCTGCGGGAATACCGGAGCTGGGTATTGCGGCATCGGGTACTGCGGGCCAGTGGAGTCGGCACCGGTACTGCGCGCAGGATACTGTGGACCGTGCAAACTGGGGTTGATAGAACGGCGGATACCCAGGTACCGGAGGAGCTGCCGGAGCAGACAGCCCAGTAGGAAACTCCACGGGCGGATCAACCGTGATAGGCCCGTGGGGTGGAGGGCCCGATGGGAGAGGAATATCCCCCGCCGGCGGCGGTGGGGCCGGCGTCGGCGGGGCCGGTGTCGGAGCCGGCATCAGATCTGGTTCTGTAGGAGGAGGGTCTGACGGTGGAAACGCATCCCAAGCATCACCTGGGGACGGAGGAGAGAAGTCTCTGGGGTCAGGCAGGGGGGACTCTGGTTCCCCAGACGGCAGCGAAGGCTGCGGGGAACCTGGGACGACAGAAGATGAAGGGTCTGTCGTAGGCTCCGACGCCCGGCGCACATCGGAGGAGCCGACGTGCGACTTAGGGGACGAATCCCGGCGGACGCCAGAGGAGCCGGCGTCCGACTTAGGGGGTCCCTCATCGGAGGCGGTCCGAGGGTGAGAAGCGGCCCGGTCTGAGGGGGACACTGCTGTGCACTGCCCCGGAAGGTCGGGCGTCTTAGCGGCCTTCTCCCGGCGGACGTCGGAGGAGCCCACGTCCGGCTTTTGGGAGGCGCCCCCACCAGTAGGCCGCAGCCTGCGGCAGTGGCCTGGGGCAGAAGCTCTTGCCCGGAGGCACCCAAGGGCTCGAACGCCAACCCGACGGGCAGGCCGACGCCTCCAAAGCCTTGAGGCTGTCGTCAAGCAATCCTCGGAGGGATACATTTTAGCCGCGTTTGGCCGGAGCCGCCGAAGAGGAGCCTTCTCCCGGTGCCTTTCTTTGTCCCGCTTTGTGCCTTCTGGGGAGGCTGACGCCTGCCTAGCTTCTTCAACTCCTTCTCCATTGCAGACATCTTCTTTTTAAGGAGATGGGCGTCCAAAGACTGCTGGCATCGTCTGCCGGTAGCCGCACTGAAATGCAGGCAATGCGGGCACTTGTCAACCATGTGGTCGGGGCCTAAACAAAAAAGGCAGAGGGAGTGACCGTCTTTGTGAGGCAGCTGGGCGCCGCACGAGTCGCACTTATTTTTTGAAGGGGACGACAGAAACCGACGTTCACCTGACGAATAAATTGCAAAATACTGATACTTTCGGTAAAAAACCGACGAAGCAACAGGGCTGAGCACGAACTTCACCGCGAGGCGCTGCACAAACTGATGGCGGGAAAGAACTGGAAGGTGGGTGTCTGGGACCGCCCCTTTATACCGACGTCGTCTGACGCCGGTCAACTGACGTGGGGCGGTCCCCGCCAGGGACTGCTAGCTAGAAATTTTTCTGTGGGGTCCTGCCGCCTGCCGACGTCAGTCCTATATGTAATTACCTACTGCAAGGGCCCTCTCGAAGTAAGATCTGCAAATTCTTCAGATCCTTTTTTTAAGGCTCCTTGTCCTGATATGTTGGAGCACATTAGAGAACTGGAAGAGGGTGATACAAGTCGGTCTCCCAACCCCCCCCACCCCCAAATATGGTTGCTCCTGCTAGTTTTGTTTCCCCCACACCAGAGCAAACAACTGAGCTTGGTCAGGATGAAGGTCCTTCTGTGTGGCAAGGTAATATTGCTGAACGTCTTTTTCCAGCCACCTTTGGTCTGGGTAATGAGCCTGCCGCACGACGAAATGCTGTTCGTTTGAAATTTAGGTGATCACAGGAGGAGATCCCGAATAGACTTTTTATTGGTCATAACCCGTTAAAAAACACTATGAGGTTTTACACCTATGAGATTTACGCCCTGATTCATATGCCAGGGGATACAGTCTTTGATGTAAGTTTTAAACACCCGGCAGGTTTGGACAGGTTTTGGAAGCAATACCTAGTTTTGAAACATACTCCTCTGTGGAAACCTTATTTGGCAATACCCTTGACTAAACCAGTTTCTAAGAAAATCACTATTCTGTTTCGGAATGAAGGAGTGAATGTAGCTGACATTACATACTGGTTGAAACAGCACTGTTCTGTTAAAAGTCCCCCGGAACCCATTCTTGATGGGGAGCATCTATGGACAGGGGGTTGGAAATATCAAATTGACTTACGTATTGAGAATGGTTTGACTAAACATTTGCCGAATTGCTTTTTTTTAGGTCGGGATAGAGGGGTACTTTTTTTATCCAGGACAACCCAGAACCTGTTATAAGTGTGGGGCTTTAGGTCATTTAAGTAATATATGTGACCAGCAAAAATGTGGCTTATGTGGGGATTTGGGGCATATAGGTGCACACTGTAGAGACCCCATGAAATGCAATTTATGTGAGGAAAAGGGACACACGTTCCATACATGTTCTTGGGCATCGCATAACCAAGCTGACACTGCCCGTAGAGTGGAACAAGACGTTTTTGTTGCAAATGCGCAAAGAGAACGTCAAAGGTTGCAAGATTTGCTAGACCATAATGCAGCTCAGACTGTAGTTCAGGACCCAGTTCCAAATTTGACTGAGGGTGAGGTTTCTCACATCCCGATCCCTGATGAAATGGATACCAATGCTCTGGATCCTCCATCTTCTATTGACGTAGGGCAGCTTGAAATTTTGGTTTCTGACCCTTTGCTCCAGACAGAGAACAGTGTGCAGCCTGGTTTGGAGCTGACAGTTTCTGCTTCTCATTCAATTACAGAAACTCATACTACTCCGGAACCCTTGTGTATGCCTCCTCCTGGAGCATTAACAGATACCCCCTTTCAACGTGTCACCAGATCAAAAGCATCTAGAATGAGCACAGGGGTCCCACCTTTTTGTCCAGAAATGGAATGTCCCACCATAACGAACCCACTTGTTCCTTTACAAGATCCAGACGGAGATGAGGCGGATTTGGATTTCTCGTCTATTGCCTCCTCACTCCCCGAACATGTCCAGGATTTTGAAGTCCAGGATAAACTCAAACCAAAAAAGAGGGAAAAACGGAAGTGATTTTCGTCTTTTTAGAGTTAAATGTTTTTTCTTCTTTTCCTGTCATATAAACGTTTCTGGCAATGCATATTTCTTTACTTACTGTTAATGTTAACAGTATAAAGTCTCCTTTACGGAGACGAACCACTTTTGCCAGCCTTAGTACTCACCCTGGTTCTATTATTTTTTTACAAGACACCAGGTTAAATTCCCTGGCCTGTGCCAAACAGCTAGTCAGGATTGGCGTTGGGGTGTTTCCTTTTGGTCTCTAGGGGAAGCTGTTTGTGGTGGCTTAGGGATTTTATTTTTTTTTTCAAATTTAGCCATTAAAGTGTTACAACTATTAGATATAGTTCCTGGTAGAGCGCTGCTCATGGATATAGTTGTTTCACGTTGCATTTACCGACTTTTAAATATTTATGCCTCCCAGTCCAAAGCTGATAGAGCGGCTTTATTTAAACGGATTTCCCCATATTTACATACCTCGAAATTGGTGGTGTGGGGGGGTGACTTTACTTGTGGTTTAACAGATAAAGATTGGGGATGCAAGACAAAAAAATTATTCTGTGATACGAATGCTTTGTTGTACGTTTTAAGAACAAACAATTTGGTGGACCCCTATGACATACTTCACCAAAAGCCAGAACACACTTTTTATAAAGAATCACTCCCTACCAGAATAGATTTCTGGTTTGTATCACAGAGAATTACTTGTAGTTCTGTTTCAACGTTGCCTTTGGAAACATCTGATCATTTAATTGTTAAATTTACTCTTGGAAATTATCAAAAACTTGTTCTAGGCCAGGGTTTTTGGAAGTTAAATACGTCACTTTTACAGGATGTCACACTTGCTGCTCAGTTAGATTTCTTTTTTCTTTTAGGTCTGATATTTCCTTTTTATATGATAGCCCTCTGGATTGGTGGGAGGACACAAAAAAAGGATTTAAAATGTATTTTTTTGCACTTTTCCAGACATAGGGCAAGAGATGCCCATCTCACACATTTGGGGTATAGAGCAAGGTATATGGCCTTTTTATCGCAGGCAGTTTCCTCACAGGGTATGCAGAGGCAAGAATTTCTGGCGCTCAAGGAAAAAATGTTAGCCTTTCTCCATAATAGAGAAAAACAATATAAGATACAAGAGAAATATCAAACTACGGGTACTAGAGAGAAAGTGAATCCTCTTGATTTATCCAGTCAAGATTTGCCACCATTATGTATGACCTCTTTAAAATCTTCTGATGGCACTTTGGTTGATGATACTCGTCAGATTAGGAACACGGTGCAAGAACATGTTGAAAACACCTTTTCTTCACTAGGTTTAGCACCCCCTGTTTCTTTTTTTCATACCTTGGACATACCGTTACTTACGGATCAGGAAGTTGATGCCTTAAGGGCTCCTTTTTCTTTACTTGAAATTAAACAGGCAATTGGTCATTTGTCCACTACTTCAAAACCGGGTGGGGATGGTTTGCCAAATTTGTTTTATAAAACTTATGAATAAACAATTGCACCATGGCTGTTGGTTGTTTACCAAGATATTTGGAAAGAACAAAGAATTACTCTTAGTATGGGGAATGGGGTCCTTTTTTTTTGTTTATAAAAAGGGAGATCCTACGGAATTACAGAATTGGAGGCCTTTAAGTCTCCTAACCACTGATTATAAAATTTTAGCTAGCATTTTAAATAACCGACTATTAGCTGTTTCACAAAAATTGTTGGTTGCTACTCAAACCTGTGCAGTCTTAGGAAGGAATATTTCCCAAAATTTAATTTTTATTAGGGAATTACTAGAGCTAGGTTCAAAGAAACAGCTAGCTGGTTATCTTCTAGCATTAGATTTAGAAAAAGCATTTGATGCTTTAAGACATGATTATCTTTGGGATGTCTTAACATATTATGGCATACCATCTATTTTTTTAAATCTGCTTAAAATTCTATATAGCACAGCAATGGTAATGCCCTTGGTTAATGGTCATTTGGGAGTTCCGGTCCCTTATCGGATAGGAGTTAGACAGGGCTGCCCTTTGAGTCCACTTCTATTTGTATTCGGTTTGGACCCTTTATTAAGATATATTTATTTAGCTTTTGTTGACCGGGTAAGTGCACTAGACAAATCCTGCCTATTTTCAGGCACGACGCGGGGAAGGGGGATACAGATGGATGCCAACTGACTTTGAACCAGATTAAGCTGTTGGTGGTATTTATAGTGAATGAGGGAAATTTGGCCAGGACACCAGGGAAATGCCCCTACTCTTTTCAATAAGTGCCATGGGATCTATAACATCCACCTGAACTACCACCAATCCAGGCAGATGGGACCTCGGTTTAACATCTCATCCGAAGGACGGCACCTCAGAAGTGCAGCACCCCTCTCATGCTGCACTACAGTGTCAGTACTGGGATATTAACCCAAGTGCCAGATGTGGGATCTGAACCCACAGCCCTCTGATCTCCCGGCCTCAGAGGCGAGTGTGCTACCTACTGAGCCACTGACACTGCAATATTGACAGGGATACGCAGGTACAGGCTACTATGTCCACTGAGAGTTTTTGTTTTTCAAAGATTTTAGCTTATGCTGACGATTGTATCTGCCCTATTGCAGATGTAGATTCAGGGATACACATCTTGAATTTTTTACGTTCTGTACAATTGGGCACTGGTATTAAAATTAACACGTCTAAATGTTTTTTGTTACCTTTAGGTTCTGCTCCTAGTGTAAACTTGTTTGACATACCAGTAATCACTACTAAAGTGAAATTTCTTGGGAGTTTTTTTTGGTTCTCCTGAATCGGTAAATAGTAATTGGGACAGAATTTATGATACGGTTCTTTCTAAAGTCAAAAAATGGCAAGCATGGAAAATGACACGAAAGAAACGTGTTTTTCTGTTAAAGTCTTACATAGCCCCTCTTTTTCTTTATCTGTCTCGTATTTTCCCTTTGCCTTTTGTAATGCATACTAAAATTATGGGTCTTTTTTTCCAGTTATTATGGGGTAGTCGCTTGAATCCTGTGAAGAGAGCACACACCTACAGACCCTGGAAAGAGGGTGGCTTAGGCATGTTACACCCCATTTTGCATTTTTTTGGGAACTTTTTCTATACCTCCATTCGACCTCTTTTGTTGGAAAGCACTGCTGTAGGTACTATGTGTATGTCTCTGTGGGGAGCCCCTTTTCTAGCAGCTTGGGGTTGAGGAAAATGGCACCCTGTAGAAAGACAGCTACCTTTATATGTGCAATACACACTTAAATACATTCGCTAGTGGAAAATAGAATTAAGTTGGTTTGTGTCACACGAGAGAAAGCCCTTTTATAATTACAACGTCTCTACTTGTTATTTTGAGGATCCCCTTTTTTTTTTTAGTTTCTGCTGATATAAATACATCCATTTTGCTAGCCAGTATAATAGAGTCCAGAATACCGGAGAAAATGCGTGATGTGGTTTGGTCGTGCGCCCATCGGAAACTAAATGTAAAAGCTAACCACACGCACAAACAAATAAGTGATAGGGTTTGTCCAGAAGTATCCTGTCAGGGACGGCTGGAGACAATACAACATTTATATTTCGATTGCACACACTGCCTCCTTTTGGTCAGGACTGGCACATTGGTGGTTAGAACCACTGTTTGAATCTATTACATATAATACCTTGATATTGGGCCAATTCCCACGAGCACGGTGTAAATGGCATAAAGGTACGGTATATGTTCTTCTGGCCTGCCTTAAATGGCATATTTGGCAAGCACGATGTTTGAGAATTCTACAAAATAAGATTTACTCTATGCAAGAATTTTTTTTTCCACATACAGAGTGACCTGGATGCATTATATGCTTATGAAATTAATACAATGGGGACTACTATAGGTGAGATTCTTTGGAAAAATATATTTTGGGTCGGTTGAAGGGTTTTTTTTCCCCTTGATTTCTAGTTACAAATATATGACAGTCCACATTTCTCTTCTAAGGTTTACAGTTTTTCTGTTAGATATAAAACCTTGGAATGTTTAGTTTTGTCTTCCAAGTTAACTTGTTACGGGGGGTGTAACTGATACTATTTAGTATATCTTTTTTTTATGTATAGTTTGGTATTAAGGAGTTTTTTTTTTCTTTGACTTAATGTGTTTACTCATTGGATTGCAAAAGTTTCTGTGCTTGTACAGTATTACTTCATTTACTTGGTTTCATTTTCTGTTTTCTTTTTTGTGTGTGAAGTAACACTGTTTGCTATGTTTTGCTTTTGTTTTTGAAATAAAAATTTCCCCCACTCTTTTTGATAAGTGCCATGGGATCTTTAACATCCACCTGACCTACCACCAATCAAGGCAGATGGGACCTCGGTTTAACGTCTCATCCGAAAGACGACACCTCAGAAGGGCAGCACCCCTCTCATGCTGCACACCAGTGTCAGTACTGGGATATTAACCCAAGTGCCAGATGTGGGAACTGAACCCACAGCCCTCTGATCTCCCAGCCTCAGAGGTGAGTGTGCTACCTACTGAGCCACTGACACTGCAAAGCTGTACCAGAAGTGGAGTTTTGAAGTTTTGTATTCCATGAACAGGTTGAGGTCTCTGAGATCCAGTAGAGGACACAGATCTCCTGTCAACTTGGGAACCAGGAAGTATTTGGAACAGAACCTGTTACTTCTTTTTGTGGGAAGGAACGGGTTTGATAGTCCACTTGTGTATAAGCAACTGAACCTCCTGTAGCAGAACGACCAAGTGACGTGGAAGATAATGAAAAGGAGGCAGAGGAGAAACTGGAGGGGTAGACAGGAACTCCAGAGCATGCTCCCTTTTCCACCATTTCCAGGACCCACTCTCGCCCGTCATGATCTCTCTCTCCACTTTGACAGATGAAGGGAGATCCGTCCCCCAACTTGTACACCTAGAAGCAACAGTGTAAGGGATAGAAGTAGGGCATCTGATGGTACCAGGGCTGGCAGGGCACTGTCTTGACCGATACCTTTGCTTGCTTTTGCATGGGCACCAGGAGGGAGGGGACCATCTCCACAGATTTGTACATGGGGCTGCTGATGGGAGGCACAGCCACCACAGACCAAAAGCCTAAAAAAATAGCCTCTACCACGCCCCCCTGGCAGGTTGAAAGGTCACAGACTTCAATGAAGGCTGAAGCTCACAGACAGCATTTTTTACATCACTCTCAAACAGCCTGGAGCCTATAAAAGGAGTATTCAGCACCGTCTTCTGTACATCAGGAGTAAATCCAGCTACTCTAAGAGCAGGAATATCTCTGAAGGCTATGTCAGAAGCACCAGCCCTGGCAGAAGCATCAAAAGCATTATATGCAAAGCATAACAGATGCCTTCCAGAATCCACACCAACTGAGGCGGCTTTAAGTAAGTCAGCCTTGGCAAGGCCACCAAGCAGAGCCTAATGGAAAAGTACTGACTTTTCCATTAGCAGATTATAACTTCAAGCCACTAGAGGGTTATATCTCCACATGTCCGCTACCTTCCCATTACTGCTTTCTCTCAACTTTTAACTTTAAGCTCAACTTGGAAAGGAAGGTGGTGCAATTAGCTTTATAGTAGTTGTTGGTCATGTGACCCTTCGTTGAGGTTGCCAAGGTTGCTGACTAACATTTTACTAAGTGTCTACTTCTGCATTACTTAGTTATACTGTGCACCCACTAGGGGTTGCATTAGCCCAAGTGTGCTTCTGACATTCAATCAATACTCACCTACTGAAGTTTCAAGTTCTGCTTCTTACATTAGTTCTTCGTACGATGCACCCATTAAGGCTGCTTCCAGCCTTATTGTGCTCCTCCCCTTCCGCTAATACTATCCTGGCCTGATTGGGCTTCTCCCTTACAGCACAGGCTGAAACCTTTGCAAATATCCAGTCCATCTGAAACTCCCCAGGACCGCCACCCTTGTTACAGTGCTCCTCAAACCCCAATAAGCTGGGCACTCCCAAAAAAGAGCTACACCACCCTCCTGCCTCAGCCACTGCACATGCTATTTAATGCAGCTGGACAACACAATGCTGGCATCCCCCAAACTAGTAATCCTTTCCCTCCTCGTTATCTCTCTTGGGGATGAAATTAACAGGAAGATCGTTGCCCCATATACCCTCCTCGTTACCTCTCTTGGGGATGACGTTAACAGGAAGATCGTTGCCCCTAATATGGATCCAGCCTACCCTCTCGGGAACCCCGTGGCCGGTGATCCACACTGCAAGTGGAACAAACACAGAACCTTACTTGTGGCTTGCTTTCAAGCTCCCACCGCAAATCTACAAACCCCGGGCACTGCCCAAAATCCCCACAGTTGCCCCATTATGCTACCGCACCTTAACTAGTGTCAATTATGGCTACAAGCTCTCCAAATTTAAGAATGCTGACCCTCTTGGGTGTTCTGGGCACGCTTCCTTAGAAAGCTAATCCTGGTACTCCTCCTCCTACTATCAGGAAACGTGCACCCCAACCCAGGACTCCCCCTTGCAAGCAACTCCACAAAACTGGGACACGTCAAGATTGTCTCCCTGAATACAGGAAGCCTATTACCAAAGCTATCACAGTTCCAGGTTTGAGTGGAGTTGCTCAAGCCTGATAATAATAGCTCTCACAGAGACCTGGCTCTCCCCTAAGATCAATGATGCAACAGTAGCTCTGAAAGGATACACGAGATTCCGCCAGGACCGTCTGACCAATTGGGGGGCAGCTGTACGGTTTATCTCAAAAGTGATATTAAAGGACAAATACTGCCTAGCAGCTTACAATCCAAGGAGGCACAAATTCTGGACAGTAAGCTCACCATAGGCCAACAAAACAAGGGCCTACTAGTCTCTACTGTCTATATACCCCCTGCCAAACACACCACTGGCCTTGAGCAGTTTATCAACCATCAAGAGCAATCTAAGCAAAAATGGGAACATCCCACTGTTGGGGACTTTAACATTAACTGGCAGTCCAAAGAAACATCAGCTGTAAGGGACCAAATATCAGGTCTATATCTCACACAGGTGGTCATACAAACCACAAGGCATAACTACTGGACAGGCACCGGAACCCTTATTGACTGGATTCTTATCACCTGCCCTGACCATATCTCTTAAGTATCAATCCTACCAGACTCCCTCAGTGACCATTCCCCGGTTATGTGCACCTGGACTAAATAGTTCACTAAATGCACACCACAAGTCTCGAAAAATCTATCACTGAGAACTGGTTAACTTGATGCCTTCAAGCAATACCTCATGCTGGATTCCATAAAAATCACTCCACCATTACTGCGCTGGTTGATTACACCTCTCAGATCTACAATGCCACAGATAATGGCCTGGCAGTGGGGTCTATCTTTATAGACCTCACGAAGGCTTTTGACACCGTTAACTATCAACTACTCCTGAATTGTCTACTATCCACAGACACGTGGCGTGGTTTGGCAGCTACCTCACACACAGGACACAAAGAGTGAAAATAAACAGCAACCTCTCGGAACCTAGGGAAGTGAACCTTGGTGTCCCCCAAGGATCAATTCTGGGGCCACTCCTGTTCAGCCTCTTCACTAACTCCCTACCCTCTGCATGCCCGACACACATCGTGTTCTACATGGACGACGTCATTATCTCAGTACCTGGCAGCAATTGGTCCTTTATCACCTCAGAACTGCAAGCAAACTTCTCTCAGCTGGAATTATAAACTACTACTTAATAAACTACTGCTCAACTACAAGACGACGAAACGCATGCCCTTCTCAGTTCCACACAGCAAGAAGAAATACGGACCTCTGCTGATAAACAGCCACAAAGGAGATATCCTGGCGCAAGTCAGCACCTTGAAATATCTTGGGGTTCACCTGGACGACACCCTCACTTTCTCGTCACACATCGACCAAGTCGTCAAAATGACAAACACAAAACTGGGTGTTCTTTACCGACACAAGCACTCCATGATCTCTGATGCCTTAAAACTTGTTACCTGTTCGGTTTTATGGACCATCGACTACGGCCTTGTGATCTATGGGGCTGGCTCCAATACCACCCTAAAAAGGGTGGACATACTTCTCAGTAAGGCCTGCTGCTTGGTCTTGGGAGTTGACCATCTGACCCATACATGCCCTCTACACAATGGGACCGGGTGGCTCCCCCTCCACCTCAGGACACAATTTCAGACTTGTCTACTGGGGAAAAAAGTCGATGTTAGGACTCGCGCCAAACTCAGTCTCTAGGATCTTCAAAAATACACCACTTGCCATCAACACTATAAGTGCGACCAACGGGTGTCTGCAGTTGCCTTTCAGGCACACAATGCTAGCTCACAGATCTCTATCCTTCCAAGGACCCAAATGGATCAATGACCTACCGACTTAATTGAGTGTAAAAAGCTCTACCAGTTCAAAGCTGGGCTCCACTCCTACCTGGACCACAAAAATGTCTGTGCCTGCATCTCCTAATGCAGACCCACCCGCCTCAACCTAAATCTCTCTCCCGCCACTCCTGTCCAGCTCACCCCATTCGCACCCATCGTACCCCTTTTCCCCTGTCCCTACTTCTCACACTCGGCACCCTTAACAAACATTCAATAGTGAACCTGCATGGCAATCTCGAAACGCCGCACCTTACTCAATGAGTGATGTCACTGTTAGCACTTACATGCTATAAATATTACTCCATTTGCTGTTACATCATCACCTGCATGTACGGCATTACCTCTGTTAAGCGATGCCATGCTATGCTATGTTATGTCTTGTACTGACTGACGTGGAACCTTTGTAAACGAGCCCCTGGCTCAAAGGTATTAATCCTAAACTTAAATAAACGCAACAGATTTCCACAGGCCATTCTGATATTTCATCACGTATGCCTGGTAGTTAGCAATTCTTAAACCTTGATGACGTACTAAAGCACGAAAACGGCTGGGCTGTTGTGGCATCCTGACCTGCTGGCAGTATGTGTAATGTTTTTATCTTACCACGATAGCTAATAAACTTTCTACAACAGACTGTAGTGTCAGTTTTGTTGCTGCTTTTCTCATTTTCTTGGTCAAGCACTCTCAAGCTTAGTGGAGCGAGACCTATTGGCTGGAGCAATTGTTAAGCTAAAGGATGCAGTGAAGCCGCACCTCACGCTATGCCAGCGACCCGGGTTTGGAAACGAGCCCGGATCATCAGGGGTCAGCTGGGGGGGGGGGGAGTGCGGGAACTGGACTGAGTCACCGTATGGCAACTCTCCTCTCCGTGGAGGATTTCTCATCCACTGCTATTGCCATATAAAGTTCTTGGGTGGCAGGGCAGTTGGGGAGCCACACAGGTGGAAGGGCAGGAGTCCGGAGTAGAAGCACGTCTTCGCGTGCTCCGCCTCCTCATCCCCACAACACATCATCATACTTGGGTGAGGCAATTGGGGTAAAAAGCATTAATAAACCCGTGCCTCATTATCTTCTAGTTCAGCTCCTGGTCTGGACGTGACCCCGTGGGGGTACCCAGGGGGTCTCTGCCCTGGGGGCGGCCCCACTGCAAGGGGCAATTCACAGGGTTAGAAGTCCTGCTGGGTTCTGGGGGGTACCCAGGTGGTCTCCATCATCAGCCTGCTGAGAGGTATAATTCACAGGGTTGAAAGTCCTGCGTAGAGGTGTGTTCAAAGCTGGGAGGGGGCGGAGGTGATGCAACACCGGAGGATGGAAAAAGTATCAATATATTAAAAAAAAAAAAAGGAAGATATATGTTATTCTGCCCAAAACATCCAGCCTTGTGGATTCTTTGTCAGGAGGCAAACTGTTCATGCGTCTAGGGCCCCAGAGCTATCATGAGCAGCCATAACACTGCTGTCGTCTTGGTCACATGCCGAAAAGACTAGAATGAAGAAATGAGAGGTAGAATGTATTAGAAAAAAAAAAAAAAGAGACAGAAAATCTCACTGCAGCAATCAGGAGAGACCCGAGAGAGAAGTCCCCAAAATAAAGACACAGCGAGCTTCAACTTATTTTTATTTTTGCTGTTGTTACACACCCCAAAAAAGAGAACTCCTTTCAAGGCAATGTTTTGGGGATCCCGAGCACAGAGGATGCTCTCAGAAAGAGTTTTGCCTGGAACAAGCCAGGACAAGATGTCTGCCTACTCCCAGCATGCAGAGCGGCTACAAAGTCACCCAGGATACCACTTGGGTTGCGCTGCCACTTTTGGAGTTAATGCAAGTCGACCACAAACCTGGGGACGCAAGAGCGGCACCAAAGCTAGAAAATTACCTACTCAAGAGAGCAAACTAGTTCCCCAACTGCAACGGCACTAAGCAATAACTGCCTTCGGGACTTCAGAAACAAACCAAAAAAAGAAACAAAGTGGACATTAGGGTTTGAACAGGCAATTCTCTGGGAAAGGAAAGGGAACATTGTTTAACCAGAAGTAGCACACTAAGCCACAGCTTGTTTGCAGATGCGACCTGAGAGCACAAGGAAGTTAAGCGACTTGCTCAGGATCACACAGTATACACCTAGGCAGCTGTGGGATTCAAACCCAGGTCTCCAGATCTGCAGCTCAGAGCCTTAACCCACTGCGCTATACTGCCTCGGAACTCAGTACAGGCTGCAAGCATAGTGATCCTTATGTTGTGTGCTATAGCCCAATGATGGCAACTTGAGAATGAGGTCCCACATCTTTAGTACCTAACGTGGAAACACAAACAGCAAGACAAATAATTCCCAACTTGTGATGAAGCCTCCCAAGATGGTTCTGCCGCAATAATAATCATTTTATTTTTAAAGCGCTTTTCAAATTTCAAAGCGCTGTACAATCATATAAAAGTAAAACCATACAATCATCATTATAATACAATATAAAACAGTCACAAAACCACAATTTTATAACCAGATCGCATTATACTATAAAAAGGCCATGTGAAACAAATGAGTTTTAAGGCCACTCTTAAATTCCCCCAGGGAGGTGCACTGCCGTAACCGACGGGGTAGAGAATTCCAGAGAGTGGGGGCAGCGTAAGAAAAAGCTCTACAGCCAGATGAATTTAAACACACTCTCGGAATCTCTAGCAACCCCTCGTCAGCCGAGCGGAGCAAACGGCCAGGGCAGTAAGATACAAGAAGATCGTTCAGATAAGCTGGACCCTGATCGTGTAGGGCTTTGAAAGTCAATAAACAGACTTTAAAGGTGATCCGCCACCTAACCGGAAGCCAGTGCAGTTGCATAATGCTATAAGGCATGGGAACCCACCCACCACGGTCGTGCTAGCATGTGCAGTGACCAGGCTCTGGGCACTCCCTCTCCCTCCACATAAAAATGCCCTTCTCTGCCAGCCCGGTGGTGCTGAGGGTTGAGATGCTGGACGCCTTACCTCACGCTATGCTGGCGACCAGGGTTCGGGAACGACATCGGGTTGTTGGGCTGCCGGCACGAGGGGGAGGGAGAAGCAGGATTGAGCAAGCCAGTAGGCAGCTCTCCTTTCCCGGGGATGGTGGGGGTGGCCCCTAGTTCTGCTCTCACTGGGTGGAGGTCCAGTGGGTAGTATAGGTGGGAGGGGCAGCATCATTAGGGGCACAGGTGGGAGGGCTGACTGGCACACCACGGTGTGTGTGTGTCTGTGTGCTGGCCCACACGCCACAGACACGGCCAGGTGCCAGGGCCTCGGCCAGGAACAGGAGAAACCAACAAAATAACACAGAAAGCTATATAGAAAAAGGAAAAAAAGTGCCCTTCTCCTACCTAGGCTCAAAAAGGAGACTGTGCGCCTCCCAGCACCAAGGAAGAGTGGTATGGCAGACTATCCCAACCTGCAGCCTTGGGCTGCTCCCTTGAACGTCCCCGGCAGCATTACAGTGGACTCCTCTGATTGTAGAATGCATTCTTAACTGCTGCAGAATGTACAGTAATAAAATGATACCACAAAAAATCTAAGATTAAACAAAGAAAGATTCCCTGCTAGGCAGGGAGCCATCTCCAACCAGTGGACAGCTAGAAAAGACTGCGGGTGTCTGAGTAATGGGGCGTGTCTCGTACATTCTGTATCTGTCCCGGCTGAGAGGGAAAGACAGCCCATATCAATTACTGCATGCCCATTGGAGCAGACATACACACAGCAATTGCCTGCAGGCAATAAAGACCATGGATCCCAGTGAAGTCAGATGACAAGGTTAGGGTGGGCCCAGTCTACATGGGGGCAGGTCAGGGGCAAAACAGGAGAAAAAGTACAGACAAGGAAGGAAGGAAGAAAAAAGACTGCCAGTATTTGATGTATATTTTCTCTCCTCTGGCACAGTCGGCATGTCATTCCGACCGACCACCCAGCCCCCGAACCCAAGATCAGACCACCTCCTCAATCTCCCACAGATTATCCCCCATGGTGAGGCGGCGAGGAGCTACCCACAGCTCAAACTCGCCCTGATGGATCCAGCTGAGGAGGCACCATTCGAGTCGGGCCACGGAGGTCGGAAGATCATGCTGCCCAACCTGTGCCACCATCTCCCTACTTTTTTTTGTTCCCTGTGGAGTGCAGACGTGAAATAACGTCTAGGCACAAACACGCAGACGTCTGCCGCACTCCGCCCCCTTTGCAGCACCGCTCCAGTAGCGCTCGCGGTCGTTACCAGGGGCCACTATAAAGCGGTGGCTCCCTGGATCCCTCCCCAAGATAGGACAGCAGTCCTCCGGATGCTCAATACTAACCCTCCCCTGCTGGCCCAGGCTCACGTCCAAACCCGGGTCTCCAGCGTGGCACGAGGTGTGGTGTCCAGTGCCTCAACCCTCAGTGCCACCGGGCCAGCCGACTGCCAGTATTTGTAATATGGGTTAGTAAAGCAGCTCTTCAAAGAGTCAGAACTGATTTAGGAGCAGGAATGGGAGCAGGATCCTAAATCCTCATCATCCAGAAGTAGCAGTCATGGTGATAATCACCCAAAGAGGAATACAAAGTACCATGGTCACTAGCTTATGACCAATGCCAGTACTTAGCCAGTGGCTCTTAGGAGTCTTCCTCCTCTTCCGCAGTCGGGGAATGCAAACCACAGCTAGGACTTACCATTTTCATCTGCTGCAAAATTCAGTGAACAGGGATCAGGCCAGCCGGCCCAATGGCGTGGAGGACTGAAGCATCACTGCCTTACCTCCTACCACGCTGGCGACCCGTGTTCGCGGTGCAAGCGAGTCGGCTAGCGCGGGAGAGGACAGAGTGCCCGGACAGCTCTCCTCTCCCGGGGGAGGGTGGGGACATGGACCAGCATTTGCCTGACCCCTAGTGGCGGCTGAGGGCCGACATGCCAGGTCCCATAACGTGGAGGCAGAGTGAGAGCAGCTGCCCAATGTACAGCGTGCGGACGCACACGCTAGGCGTCACTGGTGGCATTGCACGCTCACACTCCGCACAAGGAAAAAGGAAAAATTGGTTCCCACTGCAGCAGGATGACAATGGTCCCCCTCTGTGTGCCGCCCCAAGAGGTCACCCCCCCACAGCTGGATCCATGCTGGTGGGTTGAGTAACTCCCCACCCCTACCACGAATGGTAGGTCGTGGGGGTCAGAAGGAAGGGGGTCTGATGCTTGTGTGCGACGGGGAGGGGGATGTCAGAGATAGCCAGTAGGAGCCAGGGAGAAACAAATATACCACCCCCACCCCCAAGAACAGGGATCAGGCATATCTAGCCTGATCTGACAAGCTAAAAGGTCTTATGCAAATTCTCTCTCTACCTACTTGGCTTCACAATTTCTTCCCAATAAGCGGCCAGGACTGCAAACATCCTAGAACTGATCAGGGGCATCAGTTACTGACATATGCCTCTTACAGCCCTTCAAAGGCCTAAGGCCATCAGAGGAGTTTCCCTTTATGGAGCCACTCCCTCTTCAACGCAGAGCAGTCTTCAGCTGCCCTCTTCTATCTCCCCACCCCACCCCCATGTGCATTGTCAGAGTCAGCTCCACAGCAGTCAAACATCCCTTATGGACTTCCCCCTCCCCAATCAAAAGGTTCTGGGAAAGCTGCTCATCCAGCGGCTGTGAAACAGTAACTGATGAGCTCCACTGAACTAGGAATGGGGCACAGACAAGGCTTTTTATGCTGTGTTACGTCATTTTAACCCACCTCCCAAAACCACCCCAATGCTCAGAAGCGTGTTCAAAGGCTGCATGATACACCTCTGTTGACCTCTTCAGACTCTGTTCCCATCGGTGCACTCCCCAGGTCTTCAGGCCATCAGAGTGATGCAAAGATTCTCAGTAACCAGATCTGACGTTTGCCTGCTGAGGTACTCAATTCACCTTTACAGTCGGCAACAAGCCAGACTTGGGACACAAATCCAGGTGACCTTCACTGCAAGTGGCTCCACAGACACTTCACTTATGTACCTTCCTTTCATAAATAATCCAATAAAGGCACCCTAATTTAATGTTTGGAACAGCATGGTCAGGTGCTCATGGTGGGGGGTCAATGAGTCATCAGCAGAGCTGCAATCCAGTATGTCACAATTTAAGACTGTTCACAGAATGCACTGGACCAGAACTCTGATCCAGTGGGTGGGTCTGAAGGATGATTGTTTCTATCAATGGAAAGAAGTGCAAGGTAATGCACATGGGAAACAAAAACCCAGGGGAAGATTACACAATGAGGGGTGAGATACTGACAACAGTAAAAATGGAAAGGGGCCTGGGGGTAATTATATCAGATGACCTAAAGGTGGGCAAGCAATGTGAGAAGGCAGTAAGGAAGGCTGGGGGGGGATACTGGGATGCATAGGAAGAGGCATCAATAGTAGAAAACAGGAAGTTGTTATCCCTCTGTACAGACAGTTGATAAGACCCCATCTGGAGTAGTGTGTGCAGCAGTTCTGGAGACCCCATCTCTGCAAAGACATAGACAGAGTGGAGGCTGTCCAGAGGAGGGCAACCAAAATGGTGTACGGTCTGCACCAGAAGACATACGAAGAAAGACTAAAGGAGCTTAATATGTATACCCTTGAGGAAAGAAGGGAGAGAGGGGACATGATAGAAACTTTCAAGTACCTCAAGGGAATCAACAAAGTCCAAGAAGGTAGCATCTTTCAGAAAAAGAGATGTGCAAGAACAAGGGGGCACAATTTGAAGATAGAGGGGGGATGGCTCCGAGGTAATGTGAGAAAGTATTTTTTCACAGAGAGGGTTGTGGATCCATGGATCACTGAGGAGGTCGTGGAGTTAAGAACAGTGGAGGAATTCAAGAATGCACGGGACAGACATAAGGCAGTCCTGGGGGGGGGGGGTAGGAGGAAGTAAGCTGTTGGTTAACCAGGATCTGCAGCTTATCTGTTAGGTAGGAAAATGGGCAGACTAGGTGGGCCAAGCGGTCCTTATCTGCCGTCAAATTCTATGTTTCTATGATGCCATTTGCAAGAAATGCAATAAGGAGGCGGAGACTCTGTCACATTTACTAGGACACTGTAAATGTCTCTGTTTTTTTTTTTTTGGACAAAGAGTAGAAGCAGAACTCTAAGATTTGGCAGTCACCAGCGATGTGCATTCTTCTGGCGTCAGAGCCCAGAGGTGCAAACTTCAGGGTTCAGAGAGTACGTGGCTGATGTGAGCTCTCCTAGTGGCCAAAAAACAGAAACTGGCATCCTGGAGAGCCACAATGCCACCTACTCTGCAAGAATGGGTGTCAAATCACCACCCTGGCTAGCCTAAAACACCTAGCCTTTAAGTACAGACACAATTAAAGCAGTTCCATAAAATCAGGGAAACATCACTTTTTTTTTTTTTTTTTTAAGTTTTTTTTCTACCGTTGGGTGAACAGGCAGCACTTCAGCTGTGTCCCCACGTCCTGCTACCAGATCCACCTCCTCCAAGTGCCAGGGTGCGCATCCCGTGGATCTCACCCCCCCCGCAGCAGAGCCAAGAGTGGGAGGCCAACCTCACCCCCCCAAAGATAATCATATCCCGAGTCCCTAGGTTCAGACGGACGAGTGGGTCCTACAGAGATGAGCAGGGCTTCATGTAGCCTATCCTCCCAGTTTCCACTTTCTGTGTTCCCGTCCCCTGTTGTGATGCCATACATGTGCGTGGAGGCATACTTGTCCTCTGCTGCCATAGCTCCCTCCACTCAAGTCTCTTGAGCCTGCACTGCCACCGGGCTTCCGCCAGGGCAGTCATGGGCCGAGACAGCTTGCCACCTCCTCCCCGGGGGAGGAAAGCTATCCCTGAGATGCTCAAGCCTCTCTAACCCTACCAACCCGTGGCTCCTTCCCGAACTCAGCTCGCCGACGTGGCAGGAAGCAATACGTTCAATGCCCTTCCCCACCATGCCACCGGGCGGGCCCGGGAAACATTCTCAAGCTACACTGGGGCTGCTCCACAGCCAAGGCATGAAGGATGCACATCAGGGGTGCTACCCACGTATGATGCACAGGTCAGGCTCTCCCATCCCCCACTCATTTTATGGTGTTACATCTCTGCCCCACACCTTTTCACCCCCAATTTCCCTTCTCAAAGATGTATGATGCCCTGAAAGGACACCATTTAAAAGTTTGTTATAACTTAGCAGCAGAATATAGCAAAGGTCTTTTGTAATCAAATGCTCCATAATGTAAGTAATGACTCTATTCCAAGCCGAAGTATCTGCATAGGAGTTAAAACGTTGTGTTGTTGCATCTGTTTGTTGTTGGTTTATATTAAAATGTATTTACTGAGAATCAGTAAAAAGCAACAAAATTAAAAAAAAAAAAGCCAAGCTCTGGCCACCTCGCTGCTGCGCAGACGATCCAAGTTCCAGCGCAAAACCAAGACGCCACATCTGGAGACAGGTCAGGCTGAGGCAGGTGCTGCGTTACAATGTGCCTCAGCCTAGAAGAGTAGACCGTGAGCTCCGGCACCACAATGACCCCCTGTGGCTGGTCAAAGGAACTTGCTCCTGCCACAGGCGACGTGCGGTGCACAATCAAGGCCATTATGAGGCTGCGCACATGTCCAGGAGGTGGGAGGGACCTAAAAGGGAGAAAACCATATATCTGTCAAAGTGACTGGGCCTGGGAACAGGGTACATCTCCAAGGAAACATGCATGGCTGAGGAGAAAATCCTCTATGGGGGGAGGAATAAAAACACATTCAAACTCCCTGGGGCTTTTTCAGATTGAGGTACTGCCTAACTTAAAAAAAAAAAGACACCTCTAAGTCACACTCCGCCTAAAATTTAGGGAGCTCAGCAAACACTCACCACAGAGCTGTTGGCATCTGGAAGGAACTGTCCAAACTCGGAGAGAAGATCCTCCTGGTTTTTAAAGAGACGCGCTACCTGTGCATATACCTCCTGCTCGGTCAAGGCAGGGGTGTAATTACCACCAGCCTCCTTCGCGTTCCTCTGCTCTTTCTGTAAAAAAGGGGTTGGGGGCATAAAATTACTCAAAGTCAGAAACTCGTATTTACTTGAATTCCTATCCAGAACCCACTCCAGTTCATCACTCAGGAAGTTCAGCTGCAGACCCTAAAGTTTAATGTAATATGCATCATAAAAAATGCTCCTTGACAAACAAAGGTAGTACAAGAAATGCTTCAGAACTGCTCACCTGAGAACTGTTTTCTCTCAGAAACGTAACGAAGTATAACGTGCAAAACAAAAATAATTAAACCAAACACTGGAAAGACCTTCTTACTTCTTCTATGAAGCAAATTTAAATTTGATGCCGATTTACTAAACAAAGCACAAAACAATATTTTGAGACAATCCGTAACACAACTACAAACCCCCACTCTCCTTCCTCGTACTCTACGTTCAGTGATCATCCATCAGCGTAACCCACAGCCAGATACCTGATAGGTGTGCAGGATCTCCAAAAAGGCCTTGTAGATATCAGGCTGTCCCTGGAATCGGTTCTTGATTTTATTAACGTAGTTGATGGCATGGTTAAACTCCACCGGCTGGTTATTCTGTAGGGCGGGAGCTGTTCCATGGGTTCCAGTCACTGGCGTGTGAGGCTGTAGTTGCGGAGAACGAGGAGAAGCGTAGGGAGGGATTGAGGGGGTTGACTGGTTACTTGGTGTATGTGCCGGTGACGGCAATGGCTGAGAAGAAAAAAAACAATGTCTTTCTGATTTACAACTTCCAAGTTACACATTATGGTCACTGTATCCTAAACTTAACCATAAAAGTTTGATCTGAAGGTTTAAATTGAACACAGCATACGATACAGCAGCCATGTCTACTTACTAACCATGGACTTACGGATATTGAGCAAGCGGTCTCTGACAGCAGGATTTAAGGTTGTGGATAGCCAGTTGACCTGCATGATTCATTTTGCTTTTAGTTTTTTCCCCTCTAATAAAAGTAGTTTATGAAAAGAAAAGCAGGCCAAGAACAGCTCTGCCACCTCCCTTCATACACACACCTGGAAAGTGAAAAACAAAAGACGGGTCGACAGGGCAAGTCTGTCTCCCTGTGTCCATCTAATTCTTCATCGCCTGCATTTGCGCTGAACTTTCTTGTGTACTGTGTGATGCAGATTGCTGTGCACACGTGGCTAATCACAGAGCTCATTTCATTTCAGAAACCCAGTGAAAAGTCACACAGTATTACTGTTTATTTATTAACTCTTTATTTACCCATTAAGATAACCCACATAACTCCAGCAATTCTCCTAAAGTTTCTACCAGAAAAAGATGGGTGATGCTGGAGAGAGTGCGGGTGTTCTAGGGCCTCATTGGGTCATGTGTTTTGGCTGTGCCCTTTGTTGATGCCCTTTTGGCTCTCTCTTCAGATGGAACTTTCTGGAATATTCAATGAGCTGGTGGAGTTAACGGCCGAACAAATTATACTAGGGGACTTTCCGGACCACACTCCCCCATGGTACAAGACACTGCTTCCAGTCTGCCTTTTGGCAGCTAAAAAAGCTATAACTCGTAGGTGGATGTCAACTCTGATTCCTACAGTCCAAGAATGGAGAATTATCATGTCTGATATATACTGTTCTGAAAGTTTCAATGCTAAAATACAAAATAAGGGTCCATCTTACCTGTTGAAATGGCAGCGGTGGGTTCTTCACCAATCAACGGTGGACCCCACCTTCTGCCCATAATTCTCCCCTTATTGTGCGCTGTCATACCCGAGTTTCTCACCTAGCAGGTAATGGGGTGGGAGGAGGGGGGGTTAGACAGGGGTCAAATTGGCCTGGATTTCCTCTTATACTTCACCTATATTATGAGGGGAAGGAAATCACAAATACACTCCTTTATACCTTGGTGATTATTTGGATACGTTTTAAAAACTATAGGATGAATCCCCTTTCCTTGACATTATTAACTGGGGTGCAACATGGAGATGGACTACTTATAAAATTATATATCACTACCTGGTGTACTGATCTCATAGGACAACGTTTTTAACCCTCAGAGATTAATGATTCTGCTGCAAAAATAATGCTACCATTGTAAACATTTATAAATTAACTGTAACCCTTTTCTTACTTGCAATGTGTGTAACAAAACTTTTAATAAAAAGAAAAAAAAAAAAGCCCAGATGAGGTGGAACCTCTCAAGCACATTTCTATGCAAAGCGAGGTCCCGCTTCCATCAAATTCTACAGCTGACAGAAATGAAACCGAAAGGCCAAGTGACTTATGGTGTCACTAAGGCTTTTGGAAGGATCTGAACCTCAGCTCTCTTGGTTCACAGTTTCAAACTCTTAATCACTGGGCTACGCAGCCTCCCTCAAAGCATTTTGCTATTACATGCATCAAATGGAATAATAATAATCTTTATTTAAATTAAGCGCCTTTCAAAGTATCGAGGCACTGTACAGAAAAGTTCATAAAAAAAAAAAAGAAAAAGGACAATATAAATGACATAAAACAGTCTGTAGAGATCCTTATCAACAAAATGAATTGTAACAGGCCTGCTGCCACAAAAAAAGTTTTAAGCACCCGTTTGAAGCACCCCATGGTCGCACACACCCGAAGCTGACGGGGTAGAGAATTCCAGAGGGCTGGGGCCACGTACATAAAAAATGCACGGGCCCCTGAAGATTTTAAAGATCCCTCAGAATCTCTAGCAACCCCTCATCAGCCGAGCGGAGCAGTCGCTCAGGGCAATAAGGTACCAGAAGCTCTTTCAGGTAGTCAGGGCCAAGTCTGTGTAGGGCTTTATACATCAGTAATCTGACTCTGAAGGTGATCTGCCACCTGATCGGCAGCCAGTGTATTTTGCGCAGCACCCGGTGTAACATGAGATGACTGGGAGATCCCCAACAACCAGGCTGCAGCGTTCAGCACTAGCTGCAGGCGGCGGACATTAACCCCCGGTAGCTCTAAGTAAAGGGAGTTGTAATAATCAAGGTGCGAGGTCACAAAGGCGTGGATCAGCATGGGAAGGTCACCGGATGGAACAAGGTGCTTGATCCTAGCGATGTTCCTGAGATGGTAAAAGATGACTTGACGACTGCAGACACCTGAGATCGCAGTGTCAGCCTGCCGTCAAGCACCACCCCCAGGTCCCACACCTATTCGGAGGTAGCCCCCCAGAAAGAGTCCAGAAGGCTAACCAGCCCTCAACCCCTCTACCCGCCGACCTGGATCCACAACCATCACCTCAGTCTTTCCCACGTTTAACTTCTGCCAGCTGAAATTCATCCAATCCTGGATTTTAGCGAGGCAGTTATTAAATATCGAGAGAGCACTATCCTGGTCAGGTGCAAAAGACAGGTACAGCTGGGTATCATCGGCATAGCAGTGAAATCTCAGCCCATACCATCTTACAATGTCTCTGAGGGGTAGCATGTACACCGCGAACAACATGGGAGACAGCACTGAGCCCTGAGGAACCCCACATGACAGAGAGAGAGAGGGTCAGAGGAATTAATCCCAGACACCACTCTCCGTATTCTGCCAGTGAGGAAAAATTTAAACCACCTGAGGACTGTACTAGTCAGGCCACAGATAAACCTCAGGTGCTCAAGCAGCACTCCATGGTCCATGGTGTAAAAAGCTGAAGAGAGATCAAGGAGCACCACGATGGAGTGGCTTCTACGATCTCTAGCCATCAGGAGCTCATCAAGCACCCAAACCAGCGCAGTCTTGGTGCTGTGCCTCTTTCGAAAACCAGATTGGAGAGGTTCGTAGATGTTATGGATGGTCAAGTGGTTCTCCAGCTGTGCCGCCACTACCTTCTCAATTACCTTCCCTACAAAGGGGAGGTTTGAGGTTGGTCTGTAGTTAGTCTGGGTCCAAAGAATCCTTCTTCAGGAGAGGTGTCACCACCGCCTCCTTCAGGGAGCTGGGAAACTCACCCGAATCAAGGGAGCACCAGACTATCCATGCCAGGACCAGGCCGATGATGTCACAACAACCCATAAATCAGGGAAGTTGGGCCCGGGTCCAAACTACAGCACATAGGGCGCATACCCTGGACAATCCGCATGAAATCCACGAATTCCAGCCGGTCAAGGGTGCTCCAGGAAAAAGAGGGACAGTGGCCAAGCAACGATCAATAGCATCCCCCATAGAGCGAGTCAAGAGGATCTCCGCCCTGGTGTCAGCCACTTTATTAGCAAAGAACCGAGCAAGCTCATCGCACTCCAATTGCAAAAAGGCTCTCTGAGACTGCAAACAGGCTGGGTTGCACAGCCTGTCCACAGTTCGAAAGAGCTGGGCCTGTCGGTTCTGAATGGCAGCAATCTCCCCAGACAAGAATTCTGCCTTCTTACAGGAGACCACTGATTGACAGACTTGATAATGTTCTATCAATCTAAGGTGATCAGCCTCCAGGGTAGATTTCCTCCAGTGCTGCTCTAACCTTCATCCTAGTCGCCGCAGCTCCCTCAGGGTCCCGTCAAACCAAGGCGCCCAAGGGTGAAAGGAGAGCGGATAAACGCAGATGGGAGCAATAGAATCCAGCGCTGTGAAGATGATCTTCTTACACGCCAACACCAGAGCCTCTGGATTCCCGCTTGCCATAGGGAAACTCCGAGAGGTCAAATAACGCCGCTAGAGAGAAAGAACAAGGAAGCAGATGGGGGCAGAGGGATAGAGCAGCAAGATGGCTGCACTGTTGCTCTGCTCCACAGCTCCGAATCCTAAGAACCATTCTAGGATTCAAGAAGTTTTTTATCGTTTTCCAATCCATCTATGCTACAATTTATGCTGAGCCACGAAGTAAATACAGGTTACTCACCTGTAACAGGAGTTCTAGGAGTGGTATATGTTGTTCATCCACATTGTCTGGCAGGTTCTTTGCCGCTTTAAATCTTGCCGGAAGGTCTTCAAGCTGGCTCCTCCCACCCACCCGGGTGGTAAAACCCTCAGCTCCACCCCATGATGCCAGATCTAGCCCGCTGGAATCCAGGTTGCGCGAAGCTGGGGAGGTCGGGTGGGTCGAGTGGATGAACAACATATACCATTCCTAGAACTCCTGTTACAGGTGAGTAACCTCTATCTCTAGGGACGTGGATATGTTGTTCAATCCACACTGTCTGGCAGACTCCTAGCAGTTCTCCAGGAGGAGGGAGGCAAGGTGCGCACCCCCTACTTAGGGAATAAGGACTGGAGAACCGAGGTCCCAAAACCAGCATCCCGGTGTGACTCAACAACACTGAGGACCTCGTCGGAAAGACCCAAGGACTGGAACTCTAGTCACTCAGGAACCAGGCCGTTAGGCGCAGGGATTGACGGTTCGGATGGAGCACCTTCCCCTTGTTGACTGAGATCAGGTCCGGGCGGGCTGGAAGCCGACTCGGGAGCCTGGAGCTGAGGCTGAGGAGATCTGGGTACCAGACCTGGCGGGTCCAGTCTGGGGCTACTAGGATCACCTGCGCCTTGTCCCTCTTCACCTTGAGAAGCACCTTGTGGATCAAGGGAAATGGTGGGAAGGCGTAGAAGAGGCCCAGGGTTCATGGTCTCTAGAAGGCATCCCCTGCAGCGAGCCCTGCTGAGGGGGGCAGGCATGAAACAGCCTCAGCTTCGCATTTTCCATGGAGGCGAACAGGTCCACCTGAAGGGTGCCCTACTGGGAGAACAGATCTTGTACTACTTCCAGCAGGAGAGACCACTCGTGAGATGCAGCGCCTATCTGGCTGACGGCATCGGTCAGACTGTTGGAGGCTCCTACCACATGGATGGCTAGGAGATCCGCCTCCAGGCTGATCACGAGAGACCAAGTGTGGACAGCCTCCTTGCACAGAGGTAAGGAGTGCATCCCACCCTGTCGGTTGAGGTAGTACATGGTCATGGTGTTGTCTGTCTGGACCTGAACCACTTGACCCCGTACAAACGGAGCGAAGGCGGTGAGGACTAGATGCACTGCTCGGAGCTCCAGCAGGTTGATGTGGCATCGAGACTCCTGAGGGGACCAGAGGCCGTGGGCCCTGAGCTCCCCCAGATGGGCACCCCAACCCATCAGAGAGGCGTCGGTCGTCAGAGTGACCACCGGCTCAGGGCAGACAAACAGGATACCCTCCTGCAGATGAGCCGGAACGAGCCACCACTGTAGGCCGTCCCACATCTCCTGGGTCACCGTCACTGGCTGGTCCAGAGGACCGGAGCGCTGCGACCATTGGCGGGCCAGCCTCCACTGCAGGGCCACCATGAGCCCAGAAGGCGCAGAAAGTCCCGGGCAGGGCGCAACTGCCCAACCAGAAATGACTGGGCAAAGGAGGAAAGAACCTTGGTCCTGTCTGCCAGAAGCCGGGCTCTGGCTCGAAGAGAGTCGAGCTCTGCCCCGATGCACTGAATCACCTGCGATGGCACAAGTTCTGACTTGGCCTTGTTGATGAGGAGGCCAATCTGAGAGCAGACCTGGAGGGCCAGATTCCTGGACCGCTCCACCTCCAACCTGGAGGGGGCTGCAATCAGCCAGTCGTCCAGGTAAGGATACACCCGGACCCCTTGGCACTGCAGGAATGCTGTCATCACTGCCATGCATTTGGTGAAGACCCTGGGAGCTGGAGAGAGGCCGAAGGGCATGGCCTGGAACTCGTAAAGAGATCCCTCTGCTCGGAAGCGGAGGAATCGCTGATGAGACGGACGGATTGGGATGTCAAAGAACGCGTACTGAAAGTCCAGAGAACAAAACCACACACCTGGTTCCAAGGATGGAATGATCTGAGCCAGAGTGACCATCCTGAAGGTGCACTGCCTTAGGAACTTGTTCAGGTCGTGTAGGTCGAGAATGGGGCACCAGCCCCCTGTCCGTTTTGGGAACCAGGAAGTACCTGGACACAAACCCTGGGTCTGGAGGAGGGTCCACCACCTCACTGATCACCTCCTTCTGGAGGAGCAGGGCAATGTCGGTTCAATGAGCCGACAGAGAGGCAGCGGAACCCGTTGCCCCCGTGGGGGTGACGGCACGATAGGGAGAAACTGCTCAAATTCCAGAGGCAGACCCTGCCTACCACTTCTAGCACCCAGAGGTCTGTGGTGATAGCGGACCAGGCGAAAAGGAAGTGGCGGAGCCGTCCCCCCACGGGGGGGAACCCGGGGAGGAGTGACAAGGTTGGGGGCGACACCCCTCAACCCGCCACAGGGCAGGCTTGGAGGAAGGGCCTGCTGAGGGACCTCCTGGACCCTTGCCTCCAGGCTTCCTACTGGAGGAAGTGGCAGACTTGACCTTAGGGCGCAAAGTGTGTGCCTGCCAGCCCTGGTGCTGGTGCTGCTGGGCCGGACGTGCCACGGGCGGAAGACCGAGAGGGCTTACGCTGGTGCTGGCGGCCTTTGTCCTTCTGGGCAGACGTGACAGAGTCCAAGGTGGCATTAGACTTCTCGATCCTCTGGAGATGGCGTTCCACCCCCGGCCTGAACAAGTCTGTGCCCAGGAAGGTAACGTCTGCCAGCTTGTGCTGGGTGTCCGCCGTGAAGGTGGAGATCCGCAGCCAAGTTCTATGGCGTATGGCCACTGCGGCCGCTACTGACTGGGCACAAGAATCACCTATGTCCAACGAAGTTTGGAGCTGCTGTTTTGCCACCGCCCTTCCCTGATCCCGCACCTTCTTGACCGTCGTTTGAAGGCCAGCCGGGAGATGAGAAATCACCTCATCCAGGGAACCCATAAGGGCGTGTGAGAAATGTGCCATCAGAATGGCCGAACAAGCCTGACGAAGGCCTAGGGAGGAAGCAGCATAAACCTTCGCCCCGTAATCCAGCTTTTTGGATTCCTTATCGGCGGTGTTTTGTCCACGCCCCGAGCCGCTCCCGGAGCGCCGGAAAACACTAATAGTCACTAACCCCTCCACAGAGGGGTGCTCGAGAAACCGGAGAGTGAGCCAGTGGGGACTGCGATTTCGGCCATCCTGGCGAAGGCTGGACAAGATGCTGGCCACTGCCACAACTCCAGGGTCGGGCCAACAATGGCTTCGCCACAGGAAAGGCTCTAGGGAATCCCCGTCCAGTATCTCCGTGAGGGATACTTGGGCCCGCTTTGGAAACGGGTTCGAGCTGCATCCCGTGGACTCAGAGATGAGCCAAGCAAACCTAAAACAAGGATGGGCTCGCCCACCAACTGGCTCCTCACAGACTCCAGGTCAAGCGGCCTGGAGAATAGGGAGGAGTCGTTTTCAGTCTCCGAGGAGTCTGCAAACAGCTGCCGGGTGCCTGATCCACCCTCCACCTGCCGAGGTCGATCGGGAGTGAGGGTGACCGACAATCTGTGGGGCAAACCCTGACCCGACCGAGAATCCTTGGTCGGGGCTCCAGTCTTCAGTTGTAGAGGTGGAGGTTCCACCACAATGGGTGGAGCAGCCGGCTTCGGCCGAACAACCGGTGCCGGGGTCGGCTCCTCGACCACTACGAGGGGTTGTTTTGGCCACTCCGGTGACAGCCACTTAATGGCCGGAGAAGGCGACTGAGTCGGCTTATTCCCCGACAATAAGAGCTGCTACCACATTAAATCCTCGAAGTGCCGGGACGAGGATGAGTGGCCACGCCACTTTCCACCATGAAAGCAAGACCTCGACGTCAAGGGACTGGCTGGACCTGGAAGAGGACCAAGACCTTTGGGGGTTCCGAGAGTGGGTCAGAGAGGGGATGGGGGAAACCCGCTCCTCCCTCGATACAGAGACCTTAACCGGGGACACCGGCACAGGACGCACAGGCAAGTCCTCGGTTTCCACCGGGGGAACAGGTGAAGTAGGGTTGTTGGCTTCTTCAGTCGATAAACCGTCTGACGGGTCGAGAAAAATCTCGACCGCGTCGACGGATGTCTCTGCCGGCTGACCTGACGGGGCAGCGTGAAGCCAGCGGCCGCAGCCGCAACCTTGACCGAAGTCGAAAGTCAACGGTTCGGTGACAGGGATCTCTCCTGCTCCCACGAATGTCGACAGTGGGACTTACCCTTAGAGTCCTTCTTCTTGGACAGACTGGAATGTCCCGATGGCCCCTCTCCCTTGGTGGAGAGGGACTGGCAAAGCTCCTTAAACAAAGCCGTGTAGGAGGAGCCCAAAGAGAGCGGGATAAATGCCGCAGCCGAGGAGGAGGAAGAAGCAGCGACCTGGGCCGCCTCCTCCTCGAGGGCAATCAATTGCTCCAACTGTTCCATGGAGCCCGCCGCAGTGGACACCGCCCAACGGGCTTCCTTAGACTTAACCGGTGGACACAGTTTTTGGATCGCCCGAAAAGAAGTCTGGCAGCGCCGTCCTCCAAGACCGAAGCCGAAAAGGACTTGCACAATTCGCAAGCCTGTTAGTTGTGACCAAGCCCCAGGCAGTAGATGCACGTGGAGTGCAGATCGGTTCAGGACATCTTCTGCCCAAATGGGCACCGACAGAAGCCGGGATTCGATTTGTCCATCGCAGCCGCGAGGGAAGATGAAGACCGAAGTCTTGTAAATTTTAAAATAAGTTTCAGAAATTCCGAAGAGTGTGGATCCAGGCCTAAAACGCAGAGCGCTAAGGATGGAACCTGAGTTTACAAGCAGTAAAGAAGATCTGGTGTCATGGGGTGGAGCAGAGGGTTTTACCACCCAGGTGGGTGGGAGTAGCCAGCTTGAAGACCTTCCCACAAGATTTAAAGCGGCAAGGAACCTGCCAGACAGTGTGGATTGAACAACATATCCACATCCCTAGAAATGGATTTTTAGATTTTTTTGCTTAATTTTAAAGAGCAAACAGAAAGACTGAGGATACATGGTTCTGTGTGCTCTTGACATTCCTACAACTTGGACCTAAAGCGGAGAAAAGCACTGGCGGCTTGGTAAGCATTGCCGCTTGAAAGGTTCAGAGTCTGTATGTACTTGTGGCCTCTGGCATGGCAGTGAAATGGGTCTATTTTGTCAGACATACATTTGTTATTTTTTTTCTACCTGACTAAGCACGGAAGGCATGTCTAAAATTCAGTGGCATGCTAGTGATAGCGGGAGATGTTATTCATTGTTTGTGGCAGGCAAACAAACCTGTGTATCAGCTGAATAACCGTCGTAAACAAGCTCTTGTAGTGATTTTAAAGTATTAAAAAATTGTGCCACTAATGGAAATCAGATGTGCCTTTCCACAATGTCAACACAGAAGCCCCGGAGAAGATATCAAATTAGACAGGGCTGTTCACTACGAATGCTGATGTTCTGGATTCACCTTTATTTAAAGGTACGCCGTTGTTCCATGGGGCATTTTTCTTTTAACCTCTCATTGAATTATTAAAATACTGTGCTCAGAACAACGATTTCTTTTTATTTTCTATCTCAAAAACTGTCCATTTAGTGCCACTTAGCCTGCTTTTGGAAATCAAGATTTAGTGAATACTTGAAAGACGCAGTTTTAGTGTCCGGAAGAGCTTGACCAGAGAATGATCGGAGGTTTAGCCCTATTCCAAAGGTACTCCATTTCATTAACATCGTTTGTTAATAAGATGCAAGGAGCCTTTTGACAAAATTAACTGGTTGGGCTTTGTAATTAAAAACCATGAAATTAAATAAGGGCATAAGACTGCTGGGATGGTAGGTTTTCTACTGCCTGTATGTGCCTTACTGACAAGAAATTTGCAAGTCTTCACCAAGGCTATTGGTGTTGCGACTTTAAATTTTCAACTTTTGAAAGAGATAATGTTCTCTTCCCCTAGAATATGATGTCTTTATATTTTCATATGTGATTTATCGTTGAACCATGGCTAATGGATGAAACAAACAGTGCTATGGGAGCAGGGATACAACAGACACAAAGAAATCCAAACCCTGTTAAAAAAATATACACATATTTTTGATCTATTTGACTCAGTATTGAGGGTGATGTTTTTTTCACCGATTTGTTATTGAAAAAAGCGACGACAACTTCTCTTTTCTGGATATGAACTACTGTATTATTGTTGAAAGCGTTACTCCACACAAGGTCACCTTGTTCTTCCTCTGCCAAACAGCACACCTGCTAACTAATAATAATTGAGGCTTTTGGCATACTCTGGGTTGTGTATCTCAAAAAGAAATGTAAATGACTGGTCCTAAATGACCATTCCAGTGCTGGCACAGGACGTGTGTCAGATACAGGGAAACCTGTATTTAAATGTTGAACCTATATCAAAGTTGTTTCCATTATTTTAACTGCTCGAAGCAACAAACTTGCTTTGAGTGGGGTCGGTCTCTACTGAACTTGGTTCCAGAAACTTTATTTATTTAGCTTTTGTTTACCGGGTAAGCACACTAGACAAAAAGTGCCTATTTTCAGGTATGACCCGGGAAGTTACAAAGGTAAATTTACAGAACATAAATGCAGAGCAACACGGGGGAGCACAGATATACAGGCAGTAGACTTTGTATTGGCAGACACCAGCTGACAAAATGACAGTTACAAGTGTTCGCTTATATGAAGCACCTCATGCCTCTACTTGCAATTTACTTTTAATTATTTATCATGGTGTTTACACAGTTTTTAAAACTTTGCTATTTCTCCATGAAAAACTGTTGGAACCACTACAGTATATAAAACTGCAACAGGACTGACATTTAGAATTAGATAAAGTGAAAAACGTAAGTGCTAAAAACTTTTACAATCAAGTATTTGCCTTCTAGGGGATAAAAACATTGGTATTAATCAAGGAAACGTATAACTACTTCTGAGGTTATGCAGTAACATGGGATACTATGATATCTATAAAGCATATCAAAATTATAATAATGTTGATGAACGAATTTGCAGTTGCTAATGGAAGTTATGCAGAAAAATGTGTGCAAGTATGTTTAGGTAAAATAATTAATGTGCCTCAATATAGCCTTAGCCGTGGGAAATTGAACTGACCTATGGTACTGAACAGGGTCTTGATGGAAATATAATTAATACAGTGTGGATAAGCTAATGATACTCTAAAGGGAAAATTAACCTTATTTAAATCTAGATCACACTGAGGTCGGCCTGGTGGCGCAGAGGGCTGGCGCTGGACACCTTGCGCACCGCCAGCGACCACGGGTTCGGGAGCGGACTCAGGTGCGTCAGAGAGCGGCCGGGCGGGAGAGGAGCAGGAGCGACTGGTAGGGTGGGGCATCCTGCAGTGCGTGATGTGTGCGCTCACGCCAAGGACGTGAGAGTGGGCAAAAATGGGGAAAAACAGCTAAACAAATAATTGAAAAAAAAATCTAGATCAAATTAAATCGGTTACTACTTGATTCATTCATTTCATATGAACAGAATATTTAAGGAGGTTTATATTCAACCGCTGTTTAATATGTATTACCCTACCTGGTGTTTTTAATTGTTTTTATAGCAGTGTTTATTTTACTGTATTATGTAGATCTATTTTTTGTTAAATAGTACTGACCTAAATGGTCAAATAAAAAAAAAAATTCCATTATCCAGAAACATATTTTAAAATATAATATTTGAACACACTTCCATATGTATTTCACTGGTTTCCTACTTTTTAAGTTCCCCAAATTCTTTATTACTGGGGACATTTGTATGAAAACGGGACCTTTGTCCCCTAGACTCCATCTTATACTCCTGTTTCTTCCCCCACCACTACTGAAGTCATAATCCACCGCACGCAGACATGAGATCCCTGTCAGTTCAGAGCAACTGACTAATGTCACAAATCAATGTTGGGGTGGGGGGTGAATACTAATACACAAAGATCTTGTTTTCATGCAAATGTCCTCAGCAACAGAGGATGAGAAAACAAACAGAACATTTATGAAATATAAGCTGAAATGTGGCAGAAGATACTTTAAAATGTTTTCCATAACATTGGAAAATAGTTTCTAATAATAGAATTAAACCAACAAACCACTCTGTTCCCCTTTTACAAGAGTCTATATTTCTAATGCAAAATAAAATATTTTATAAAAAAACTTCAATTACAGTATTGTCTTCATCTATTTGATTCTGCAAAGGAAAAGTCCATTCATCTTTTGAACACAGCAAGAAAAAACAGGTTACTCACCGGTAACAGTAGTTCTAGGAGTGGTAGATGTTATTCATGCACACTTATTGGCAGTGTCCCTTTCCCCTTTAAATCTGCCGGAAGGGCTTCAAGCTGAATCCTCCCACCCACCTGGGTGGTATAACCCTCGGCTCTGCCCCATGACGCCAGATCTTAGCTCACCGGAAGTCAGGTGTGTGCGTCGCAGCCGAGGAGGTCAGGTGACTACGTGTGGATGAACAACATATACCACTCCTAGAACTACTGTTACAGGTGAGTAACCTGTATTTCTAGGGACATGGATATGTTGTTCATTCACACTTATTGGCAGACTTCTAGCAGTTATAAGGGAGGATGGAGGCAAGGTGCACACCTCCTACTTAGGGAACAGAGACTGGAAAACTGAGGCCCCAAAACCAGTATCCTGGCGTGACTCAAGGTCGCTGTGGTAGTGGCAGATGAAGGTGTTTGCTGACTTCCAGGTAGCAACCCACCAGATTTCCTGTATGAGGATGTCCCTAGAAGCAGCCACCGATGAAGCAGTATGGCAGGTGGAATGAGCTCTTATCCCTCCAACTTGTAGCATAGACTTATACAAGATATAATCCATCTTGCGATCGTCCACTTTGCTGTAGGCCTGCCAGGTGCGTCTTCAGCATAGGTGACAAACAGCTGGCAAACCTCTCCCCGAATTTCTGCTGTCCTCTCCTTATAATAGGAGAGAGCTCATCTCAGGTCCAAAGTATGGAGCCTGTACTCGGCCTACGAAGTGTAATTGGGGTAGTACATCGGCAGAGTCAACACCTGGTTAAGGTGGAACTCGGACACCACCTTTGGAAGGAATTTCGGGTGGGAGGCGCAGGACAACCTTGTCCCTGTGGAAGACCAGATAAGGGGAGTCCACCAAGAGAGCCCCTGGAGCTCCCATGTCCTTCTGGCAGACGTGATAGCCACCAGGAAGGCAGTCTTCCATGACAAGTGTGACAACTCACACTTGTGCACTGGTTCGAATGGTTTGCCCATGAGCTGTGCCAAGACCAGCACTACATCCCATGGAAGTGGACGTTCACGCACCGGAGAGGATATGTGATCCAAGCCTTTAAAAAAGCGCCCAATCACTGTCTCCTGCGCCAACGTCTGCTGACCTGCCCGCGCCCAGTAAGCAGAGATGGCTGCCAGGTGCACCCTAAGGGTCGATGACCGAAGACCCCCTTTGAAGAGTGACCAAAGGTAGTCTACAATGTTAGCCACTGAGCAGGAGAGAGGGTCCAGGCCCTTGCCCAGACACCAAATGGAAAACCTTTTCCACTTGAAGGGATAACACTTCGGGTCGACTCCTTCCTGGATGCTTCCACCACCATGAGTACATCCTCGGAGCGATCCAAAGCCTGGAACTCTCGCTGCTCAGGTACCAGGTTGTCAGGTGCAGGGATTAAAGGTCCGGGTGGAAAACCTTCCCCTGACTGACTGAGATCAGGTCCAGGCGGGCTGAAAGCCGCCTCGGGAGCCTGTTGCTGAGGCTAAGGAGATCTGGATACCAGGACTGGCGTGGCCAGTCTGGGGCTACCAGGATCACCGGTGCCTTGTCCCTCCTCACCTTGAGGAACACCCTGTGATCAAGGGAAATGGAGGGAAGGTGTAGAAAAGGCCTGGGGTCCACGGCCTCGAGAAGGCATTGCCCGGCAGCGAGCCACACTGAGGGGGCCGGACATGAAACAGCCTCAGCTTGGTGTTTTCCCAGGAGGCAAACAGGTCCACCATCAGTTTGCGCCAGGGGGAGAACAGACTGTAAGCTATCTCTGGATGGAGAGACCACTCATGGGATGTCTCGCCTATGCGGATGAGAGCATCCGCCAGTTGATTCGAGGCTCCTGCCACATGTATGGCTAGGAGATCCGCCTCCAGTCAGCTCACGAGTGTCCAGCTGCGGAACACTTCCCTGCACAGCAGCCGGGAGTGCGTGCCACCCTGCTTGTTGAGGCAGTACATGGTTGTGGTGTTGTCCGTGTGGACTTCAACCACTTGACCCCGGAGCTGAGGAGTGAACGCTGACAGCGCCAGTCTGACGGCTCTGAGCTCCAACAGGTTGCTGTGGTAACGGAACTCCTCGGGGGTCCAGAACCCATGGGCCCTGTTGCCCCCCATGTGGACTCCCCAGCCCATGAGCGAGGCATCGGTCATGAGGACAACCGTTGGCTCAGGGTGAACAAATGGGATCCCTTCCTGCAACTGGTCTAGGATGGTCCACCGCTGGTGAGTGTCCCACATCTTCTGGGCCACAGTGATCAGCTGGTCTAAATGACCTAAGTGCTGAGTCCACTGGGCGGTCAGCTCCCACTGAAGGGGGCGCATATGCCACTAGGCCCAACGGACCACAGAGGTGCAGGCCACCATGTAACCAAGAAGGCGCAGAAAGTCCCAGGCAGGGCGCAATTGCCCAACCAGAAATGATCGGGCAAAGGAGGAGAGAACCTCCATCCTGTCCACTGGGAGCCGGGCTCTGGCTCGGCGAGAGTCGAGCTCTGCCTCAATGGAACACATCACCTGAGAAGGCACAAGTTCTGACTTGGCCTCGTTGATCAGGAGGCTGAGTTGGGAGCAGGTCTGGAGGGCCAGATCCCTGGACCTCTCCACCTCCTGTTGGGTGTAACCTGCTAAGACCCAATCGTTGAGGTAGGAGTATATTCTGACCCCCGGACATCTGAGATGGGCTGCTACCACTGCAATGCATTTGGTGACGACCTGTGAGGCCGATGACAGGCCGATTGGCATGGCTTGAAACTCGTACAGGGTTCCTTCTGCCCTGAAGCAGAGGAACAGCTGGCGGGACGGATGGATTGGGACGTGAAAGAATGCATCCTAGAGATCCAGTGAGCAGAACCACATGTTTTGCTCCAGGGATGGTATGATCTGGGACAGAGTTACCATCCGGAAAGTGCGTGGTCTGAGATACTGATTCAGGTCATGCAGATCTAGAATGGGGCGCCAGCCCCCCATCCGCTTCGGAACCAGAAGTACCTGAATACGAACAATGTATTTTGTAGACAGTTCCACTGCACTTACCCGATTGTTTGTCACTGCTGTATTGTGATTTTGTACTCTGCTGTATTGACATATTGTACTGTCCCGGGTCGTGCCTGAAAATAGGCAGGTTATGTTGCCTAGCACACTTACCCAGTTACCAAAAGCAAATAAATAAATAAAAAAAGGGGAAAGGGACAATGCCAATAAGTGTGGACGAACAATATATCTACTTCCCTAGAAAATGGGTTACTCACCTGTAACGGTAGTTCTAGGAGTGGTATATGATGTTCATCCACACTTATTGGCAGTGTCCTTTTCCCTTAAGATGTGCCGGAGAGTCTTCAAGCTGGCTCCTCCCACCCACCCAGGTGGTAACTCCCTTGGTTCCACCCCATGACGACAGATCTTGCCCGCTGGAACCAGAGTGTGTGTGCCAAAGCTGGGGAGGTCGGGTGGGTCCGTGTGGATGAATATCATATACCATTCCTAGAAAGTATAGTTACATAAAAACACTTACCGTAAACAGTAGATCTTCGAGGAGTCTCTCTTGCAGTAGGTCATTACTTTTGGGAACTTCCAGCAGAGGTCACTGTGACACGGCAGCTGTTCTAACAGTTTTGTACCAGGGACTGTCCACACATGACATCATCTTCCTCCTTCCTATATAAGTGTGGGCAGTCCCTGGTATCATCAGTTCCCCTCGCCGGATTCAGCTCACGAAGTGAGGACCAAGGGGAAGCCAAAGTACCAAGGAGTCCCAACCCAAAGTCCGTGGACAAGAATTTGCTCTCTTAGGAGGGTGACGGAGGGCGGGATCATACCTAGTGCAACAGACACTCCTCGAGTATCTACTGTTACGGTAAGTTTTTACGTAACTGTACTATCACAGAGTGGTCTCTTGTTGTAGGTCATTACTTTTGGGAGAATCCCAAGCAGTTATGTCCATGTGGGAGGACAATTATGAGAGGAGACCTTGTAGGACTGCACAGCCGAAGGCCGCCCTATGTGGTGAGGCAATATCCAGATTGTAATGCCTTGTGAAGGTATGGATTGTGGACCAGGTAGCTGCATTGCAGTCATCCGAAATGGAGGCTCCTTTAAAGCAAGCTGCAGTAGTGGCCATAGCTCTAGTGGAATGGGCTTGAACAGGTCCCGGTAAAGTCTTGTTGTACTTTTTGTAACAAAACATAATACAATTCACCAACCAGGAAGAAAGGGTTCGTTTAGCAATTGGAAGCCCTTCTCTGCCAGAGGCAAAGGTGACAAATAATTGAGATGTTTTCCTAATCGACCGAGTTCAATTAGTATAATAGCGTAGTATACGATGGACATCTAAAGTAGTAAGAGATGTTTACCTGGACTGGAGTACTCAGGGTAGTAGACTGGAAGCTCCAAGGACTGATTTAAAGTAGGTTCGGAGACTACTTTAGGAAGAAAGGAAGGGCTGGTATGAAGGACCACCCTGTCCTTGTGGAAAATCAAGTAGGGTTCCCTGCATATGAGGGCATGGCACTCGCAAATACGGTGAGCTGAAGTGATAGCCACTAGAAATAACGTTTTCCATGAAAGGAAACGGAGGTCACAAGTGGCCATTGGCTCGAATGGCTCAAGGGTCAATTTTTCTATCATAAAACTGAGATCCCACGGAGGAGTGGGTCTTCTGATAGGAAGCTTAATATGCATCATTCCTCTCAAAAACATCTTGGCTAAATGATGTTGGTACAGTAGTCGACCATCTAGAGCTTCATGAAACACCAAGATGGCGGCCAGGTGGACTTTGATGGAGGAGTAACTTAAACTTGACTTCGATAATGAAGCCAGGTAGTCTAAAACCTTAGTCAGTGGACAAGAATAAGAGTCCAGTGAGCGAGAGGAAGACCATATGGAAGTGATTCCATTTGGAATTATATTTTTCTCTGGTTGCTGGTTTACGAGAGGCCAAGAGAATGTTGGCAACACGAGAGGACACCTGTAGTCTATTTATGAATGCATCCTCAGGAGCCAAGCGTGAAGATGTAGGGTCTTCAGACTGGGGTGGAGAAGGTATCCGTGACACTGAATCAAGAGGTCCGGTCTGACTGGCAATGAAAGGGGTTCCCTTACTGATAGTTGTTGGAGTAGGGGGTACCACGATTGACGAGGCCACATTGGCACTATGAGAATCATGGTGGCCGGTTCTGGGGAGCTGGTTACTGACTGGGGAGGCAAACAGATCCAGCTGTGGAGTTCCCCATAGGTGGAAGCTTTCTTGGGAGTACTTCTTTGTGAAGTGTCCAATCGTGAGAGTAGCACTGGCGACTTAGCTGGTCGGCTAACTGACTGTACCGTCCTGGTAGGTGGACAGCCGTTAGTGTTAGTTGTTGTCTGATGGCTTCTTGCCAGACTGCAAGGATCGTCATGCAGAAGGTGTGCGATTTTGTGCCCCCTTACTCGTTGAGGTAAATCATCACTGCAGTGTTGTCTGACTGAATCAGCAACAGTCCTGGCTTGAGGTAGGGCTGGAATGCCTGATGGGCTAGACGGACCGCTTTCATCTCTATGAGATTGATATGGGGGTGATGGGAAGGGGCGGTCTACTGGCCCAGAGTCTGATAAGGACCTGAGTGCATGCCCCATCCATCCAGGGAAGCATCCGCAGATAATGTCTGCAAGGGAGGGAGGGACTGGAAGGGCATTCCTTGATACAAATTGGTTTTGGTTGTCCACCATATCGGGGTTGACTTCAGAGAGGGAGTGACCCTGATTGTTTCTTTGAACTGTCCCGTTATTTGAGATCATTGATTCTGGAGGGTCCACTGGACAGGTCTCACGTGAAGGCGGGTGAATGCCACTGTCGAAACGGCAGCGGACATGTGACCCAGAAGGCTCAGCATTTGTCTGGCTGTGACTATTTTCTGAGTCTGTATCCATGAAGCCTGAGATATAAGAGTGTCCTGGCGAGCAGGTGGGAGGTAAGCTCTGGCTGTAACTATATCTAGAACAGCTCCGATGTACTGGGGAGACTGTCAGGTTTGGACTGGATTTCGGCCAGTTGACTGTTATCCCTAGATCACTGAACATTTTCAGGGTAGCGGCTGGGGAGGCAAGTAGAGCTTCTCTGGAGTCTGCTTTGATTAGCCAGTCCGCTAGGTATGGAAAGATGAAGTGCCCTTTTCTCCGTAAGGCTGCTTCCACCACCACTAGACATTTGGTGAATACTCTTGGGGCCAAAGAGAGGCCGAAAGAGAGCACTCGAAACTGGTAGTTTTGACCCAGAAGGTGGACGTGCAGAAATTTGTGATGGGCAGGATAAATGGGGACATGTAAGTAAGCATCCTTCATATCCAGGGCACAAAGCCAGTCTTCTTGTTTTAGGACTAGCACGATGGCATTTAGAGTGATCATGCGAAAACATTTGAACTAAATGTACCGATTCAGGTGTCTCAGGTCAAGAATTGGTCCGAGATCTCCAGTTCATTTGGGTACTAGAAAGAAGTGGGAGTAAAATCTGGTTTGATGTTCTGGAAGGGGCACCGGTAAGATGGCCTGTTTGGCCACAAGGGCCTTCAATTCCTCGTGAAGGATAGGTACATGATCTGGAGGATACTGAATCTTCCTAGGAGGAGGAGGGGGCGGGTCAGAGGTGAACTCAAGTGTGTCTCTTCTGAACGATCTGACGTACCCATTTGTCAGAAGTGATCGTTGTCCAGGCCTCCAGATGGAGGGCAAAACGACTCCCTACAGCCTCCGAGGCCTGGTCGAGGAGGCGTGGGAAAGCCCTGACAGGTCACTGGGTACTGGATTGCCCAGCCCCTCCAGTGGGACGGGCATGGGAGCCAAGGGTGGCAGAGGTGTTGCCTCTTGTGGACTGGGCACAACCTCCAAAGCCACCTCTGTTAGTGGCCTTATATTTTCCGCCTCTTTCAGAATAGGAGGAATATTGAGTATGGTACGTGGTCTGTGGAGTATGGTACATGTCGTGTACCATACAAAGGGTTCTGCCCGATGCCTGTAGGTCATCTAATAGCGTTTGAGTACCTGGCCCGAACAGTTTGGACCAGTTTAAGGGTGCATTACCTACTTTATGTTGTATATCAGATGCAAAACCTTAAACGCAAAGCCAAGCATGGCAACGCAAAGAAACACCAGTAGCCGAGGGTCAGGCTGAGGTATCTATGGCATCATATCCCGACTTGAGTAGGTGACGGGAGACAGAGCTGCTAGTTGACACTGTTGCCAATAACTTTTCTTTTTCCTGTGAAGGAGGGAGTTTATTGATGAATTCGATGGCCGAAGCCCCAAGGGTACATTGGTATTTAACCATATGTCCCATATAGTTTAAGATTTCAATATTCATGGTACCCGAGGCAAACACCTTTTTCCCCAGGTAACCAATTCTTCAGGATTCTTGATCAGGTGGTAAGGAACTCATGTGTTTTGGGTTTTTTAGTACAATCATGAGCGGCAGTAATGACCACTGGATCCACTTCTGGGATGGTGGACAGAAGGGGTGATCCAGGGGAGCCTGATATAAGCGGTCTGCTTTATGGGAGACAGCTGTAATAGCTGAAAGCTGATGCCAGGCAGCTAGCATGGCATTCTGATAGGTCAGAATCAGTGGGGGTACCACTAAGGCCAGCTCCTCTGGCAGCTCAAGATATTCTGCCATATCTTTACGTTGTTTGTCATGTTCTGTAGTAGGGAATCCCGTGACCTTTTCTATCTGGATCATCGTCTCATTAAAGGTCGGGTCATCTGTGGGATGCTGCGGTGGGTACAGGCAGGTCCTCATCCAGAGAAGAGATTTTAGAGTAGGGGATTCCGGATTCGGGATAGCCAGATCTTGGAATTCTTCTTCCTCTAAGTCACCAGGGAGATTCACCGGTAGTTCAGGTTCATCTGACAAATAGTTCTCCATATTAGGAGGAGGAGACCAGGAAAGCAGTACATCCCTGTCACCGTGAAATCGTTTAGGCAGAGGAGACTGAGACCTAAGAGGATCAGCCAGCTCTCCTGGGTTGGAGGGCTGGGAGTAGCGCATGGCATGCAAGACATGACTTGCTACCTAGTGATGTCCAATTCCTTGGGGGGGGGGGGTGAGTAGTGAGGCAGGGCGAGAAACAATTGGGGTGATAGAAGGGAAGGGACAGGCAGCATAAGCTGGTCTTGCCCAGAGTAGTATGAACCAGGGTCCTGGTCTCTATACGCTTGCCCCCTGTGAGGGTGGAGGGGCACCGAGTAAGGCAAAAGCCATGGGTTTTTGCCTTGAGGAATGTGGGATCTTGTTGATGAGCCCGTAGAGTTGTTTTCAATGAAAATGTCAGATGCCGTCAACTAGCAAGGAGCCACCGTCGAAGCAGCAGCCATGTTTGGCTGTATTTAAGATGCTAGAAAGTGTAGTCAATGAAAGGGTATAAGCCCCAGTCAACAGAGCAGGCAAAGCCTGCACAGCATTTAAAGAGCTGGAAAGCACCATCGATGAATGGGTATGAGCCCTCGTTGATGATGAAGCTGTAGGATGACGCTCAGTCGATGGAGGCGCACCAGAAATGGTGGCAGTCGATGGGCGACGTGGCAGGGAGTGAGAGGAGGGTTTTCCCCTCTCCCTCTGCCGAGGATAAGAACCACAGCTGGGGGAGCCCTTGCTACGAGCCCCCTGGTTCTCTAATGAGACATTTTTTGCTCCATTAAAAGATGCTGAATTTCCAGTAACCATCGTAGATGGGTTGCTGGGTTAAACTCCTGACAGGAGTTGCAGGAACTGGTGTCATGTGTGCGTCCCAGACACCTTACACAAGCTGTGTGTTGTTGTCAAAGCGGTATATCTTCCTACCGCAATGGCAGGAACGAACTAGAACTTGTTTGTTTGAAGAATCTTTATAGACATTTGCTTTGGAAATTCAATTTTGGTCGATGACTGCTACACAGAAGTTGAATTAGCTGCTGTGCGAGTTGAAGACGATGGGAAAATGAACTGAGGATACCAGAGACTGCCCACACTTATATAGGAAGCGGGAAGATGATGTCATGTGTGGATGGTCCCTGGTACAAAACTGTTAGAAGAGCTGCCGTGTCACAGTGACATCTGCTGGAAACTCCCAAAAGTAATGACCTACTGTAAGAGACTACTCTATGGAAGATCTACTGTTACAGGCGTGTAACCTATTTTTCTAGGGACGTGGATATGATGTTCTATCCACACTTATTGGCAGACTCCTAGCAGTTCTCCAGGAGGAGGGAGGCAAGGTGAACACCCCCTACTTAGGAAATAAGGATTGGAGAAGTGAGGCCCCAAAACCAGCATCCCAGTGCGACTCTAGGTCAATGTGGTAATCGGAAATGAAGGTGTGTACTGACCTCCAGGTCACAGCCTTGAAGATTTCCTGGATAGGGACATCCCTGGAACAGCCACCGACGCAGCAGTATGGCGGGTGTAATAAGCCCTTGGCTCTCCAGGAGGCTCCTTATTTTTTTTTTTTTTTTTTTTAGTTTTTGTTGACCGGGTTAAGTGCACTAGACAAATCCTGCCTATTTTCAGGCACGACCCAGGGGAAAGGGATACAGATGAATGCCAACTGACCTTGAATCCGATTAAGCTGTTGGTGGTATTTTTAGTGAATGAGGGAAATTTGGCCAGGACACCGGGGAAATTCCCCTACTCTTTTCGATAAGTGCCATGGATATTTAACATCCACCTGAACTACCACCAATCCAAGCAGATGGGACCTCGGTTTAACGTCTCATCCGAAAGACGGCACCTCAGAAGTGCAGCACCCCTCTCATGCTGCGCTACAGTGTCAGTACTGGGATATTAACCCAAGTGCCACATGTGGGAACTGAACCCACAGCCCTCTGATCTCCCGGCCTCAGAGGCGAGTGTGCTACCTACCGAGCCACTGACGCTGCTTACTCCCTACCCGCCAACCTACAACAGAGATCAATGCAGGATGTGATCCACCTGCCAATCATCCACTTGGTTACAGGTCTGCCTGGTGCGGCTTCAGCGTAGGTGACAAACAGCTGGCAAACCTCTCCCCAAACTCTAGCAGTGCACTCTTTGTAATAAGCAAGCACTCACCTCTGGTCCAGAGTATGGAGCCTGTGCTCGGCCTCCAATGTGTGACTGGTGAAGTACACTGGAAGATTATTCACCTGGTTAAGGTGAAACGCCGACACAACCTTCGGGAGGAACTTTGGGTTGGGGTGAAGGACAACCTTGTTCCTATGGAAGACCAGGTAAGGGGATTCCACCGAAAGCGCCTGGAGCTCACTGATCCTTCCACGACAGGAGAGAGACAGATCACAACCATGCATCGGTTCGAACGGCTTGCCCATGAGCTTTGCCAAAACCAGCAACAAAGTCCCAAGGTGGTGGTGGTTCACACACCGGATGGGAAATGTGCTCAAGGCCTTTAAAAATGTGCCCAACCACCTTCTCCTGTGCCACCTACTGTTGACCGGCCTGCGCCCAGTAAGCAGAGATGGCTGCCAGGTGCACCTTAAGGGTTGCCGACTGAAGGCCCGACAGAGAGGGACCAAAGGTGATCAAGGATGCTAGCCACTGGACACCCTGACACCAAATGCACAGTCTCTTCCATTTGAAGGCATAACACTTCCTGGTCGACTCCTTCCGAGATACCTGCACAACGGAGAAGACATCTTCGGAGAGACCCAAGGCCTGGAACTCTACCCATTCAGGAACCAGGGTGTCAGGTGCAGGGATTGAAGGTTCGGGTGGAGTGTCTTCCCCTGATAGACTGAAAGCAGGTCTGGGCATGGGGAAGATGCCTTGGGAGCCTGCTGCTGAAGCTGAGGAGATCGGGGTACCACAACTGGCGTGGCCAGTCCAGAGCCACCAGGATCACCTGTGCCTTGTCCCTCCTGGCCTTGAGAAGCACCTTATGGATCAAGGGAAGTGGAGGGAAGGCAAAAAAAGAGGCCCGGGGTCTAGAGCCTTAAGAAGACATCCCCCTGCAGCGTTCCCTGCCGAGGGGGGGCGGGCACAAAACAGCCTCAGCTTTGCATTCTCCCTGGAGGCAAATAGCTCTACCTGAGGGATGCCACACTGGGAGAACAGACTAAGAACTACCTCTGGGTGGAGAGACTACTCATGACACGCCTTGTCCACCCAGCAGAGGGCGTCTGCCGGCCGATTGGAGGCTCCTGCCACATGAATGGCCAGGAGATCCGACTCCAGACTGTGCACAAGGGTCCAGACATGGAGAGCTTCCTTGCACAAAGGCAGGGAGTGTGTTCCGCCCTGCTTGTTGAGGTAGTACATGGTGTGGTGTTGTCCATCTGGACTTGGACCACATGACCCTGAATGTGTAGAGCGAATGCAGTGAGCGCCAGCTGAACTGCCTGGAGCTCCAGCAGGATGATGTGGCATCGGGACTCTGAGGGTCCAGAGTCCGTGGACTCTGTGCTCCTCCTTATCAAGTGGCTTGTCAACATCCCCAGTGTTGCCGGACTGCTGGAACACAGAGTCGGCCACCAACCCCTCAGCCGAGGGGTGCTCTGTGAATCCCGAAAGGGATCCAGTGGGCACCACATACTTGCAGGCCATCCGGGCAGAAGGCGCAGGGCAGGAAGTGGGGATGCTGCCACAGCTCCAGGGCAGGGCCAAGAAGAGCTTCTGTCTCCGGAAAAGCCTTCGTCAGAGAGTCTCGCTAGTCGAGGGATCTCGGTCAATGGTAATGAGCCCGTTTCTGGACGGGCTCCATCTTCATATCTGTTGGCTCAGAGATGAAACGGAGGAGGCCCATGAAAGAGGATGAACCTTTGTACATCAAGAGATCCCCCAGACACTCCACGTCAACCGGACGGGAGTGCAGGGAGGAACCCTCGGACTCCGAAGAGTCGTTAAAGAGTGGTCAACCGCCGGAGTCCCCACCGACCCTCCGCGGACGGTCAGGGGTGATGGTAACAGACAGCTGATGAGGAAGCCCCTTGGCTGGCTGAGACTCCTCCTTTGTCAGAGCACCAACCATCAGCTGTTTGGGCGGCGGTTCCACCACATTTCGGCTGAGAAGCCGGGCATAGTCGGCCGTGTTGGCACAGTCTTACATCAGTTCTGTCAGCGAAAGCCTTCCGGGCAACAGCCACGTAATGGCCTGGCGTACAAACCGGGGTCAGTTTGGCACCGGTAAACACCAACTGATACCACATCAAGTCCTCATAGCATCGACGCAACTTGCGCTGAAGCCTCTCCTCGCCCAAGAAGGACGAAAACAAAGAATAGCGGCGGCGCAGTTTCCCGTGGTGTTAAGAGTGGGAGTGCCAATGACGGCAGGACCAGCTTGACCCACCGGAAGAAGACCAAGACCTCAATCTCAGCTGCTGGGGGAACCGGTGGCGGGGCTCGGAGGGAGTCAGTGATAGCAGAGGCCCCTCCTGGTCAGGGTCAGGGACCAGAGGCGGCGGGTCAGTGTACTGATCTGTTCCTCCAATGGTCTGCATCAGGACCAGGGACCTAGACAAGGAAGTATCTGCCTCTTCGGTCAACAACTGGTTGGTCGCCTCGAGAAAAATCTCGGCACGGGCTTCGACCAGCATCTCGGCCAACAGACCCGATGGGGTTACTGTGGAGCCAGTGCCCACGGCCAAAGATTCAACCCAAGTCAAATCCAGAGAACTGTGAGAATCGGAGGCCCTCGACTGAGAGCACACTCGATCCTACAATTGATGACAAGTCTTTTCTTTTGATTCTTTTTTTTAGATTTAGATTTGCCAGTGGGTCCCTGACCAAAGGTCGACAGAGACTAGCACAATTCCTTGAGGAAACATGTAAAAGTCGAGCCCAGCTGAAGCGGCATGAAGGCAGAAGCTTAGGAGGAATGGGCGCCTCCTCTTGAAGGCCACAAGCTGCTCACGGACACATGGCGCGACCTTAGCGGGCATCTTTGATTTAGATGGCGGGTTCCGTTTGCACCGTGGCCCAGTTTCAGGCAGGGTTAGGACGGTTCTCCAGAACGCACGAATGAAACGAGCGGCAAAAGTCACAGGCCTTGTGATCGTGGCCATGCACCAGGCAGTAGACGTATGTGGCATACAGGCCGTCCAGGACATCTTCTGCCCACAAGAGCACCAGCAGAACCCAGGAGCGGACTTATCGTCCACCATGGTCACGATCGAAGATCGTGTTGAAGACAAAACGTGCTGAAGACAAAACTTGTGAAAGTTGGTTTGGAAGAAATTCGGAAGAATTTAAGCACTAGGGCCTACTCAACGCAGGAATGGGAAGGAGGGAACCTGCTCCTTCCAGTAGAAAGGAAGATCTGGCATCATGGGGTGGAGCCGAGGGAGTTACCATCCGGGTGGGTGGGAGGAGCAGCTTGAAGACTTTCCAGCACATCTTAAAGGGAAAGGACACCGCCAATAAGTGTGGCTAGAACATCATGTCCACGTCCCTAGAACAATGTTATTTTCTCCCTATATTTTACATTGGTAAGCTCTCTACCCAGACACAGGTACAAACATGCATAAACACACCCACACCCACTAATAGACTGGTGCTCCAAAACTGATTTCCTACCCCGATTTAAATTAAATCTGCTAAACTGTAACTGAATGTCTTGTCACCATACACTACAGATTGATATTCCCAATCTTGCATTCAGCATGGCTTGCTACTTCAGGACCCACAAAGCCGCATGCTTACCTTAGTGATCTTGGCAGGGGGGGGCTGTGGTGCTGGCTGCACTGGTGTTGGTGTGGACTGTGCTGCGGATGGAGACTGGTGCTGTGCCTGTGGTTGGGGCTGAATTTGGATCCCATGGGGTGTAATCTGGTGTACCTGCCCCGGTGTTGTTACGTTCACCAAGTCGTTCGTTTGAACCTCGATTTTATAACCCGGAGGTAAAAAGGTGTTAAAGCCCATGATGAGGTCAGGGTGTCCCTTGAAGAGCTGGGACACACGGCTTATCACTCCTGGAGTATCAATACTAAAAATGAAATAGAAAGTCATTCAGTATTCAGAGCACGAAGACAGAATTTGCAACATTTCCTTCACAAAAACAAACATTAGGTGCTATGATGCCACGATCACCTGTCGTCACATTCAATCATGGACAACTGCCCTGGTCCACTCCCTATCTGTGGCACTGATTCAGAAATTTAACTTTCCTGCAGTTCTTGGGTACAGGTAATTGCAGTCCTTTCCTTAACTACCTATTCTTCCTCCCATTACCCTCTTCCACTCCCATTCGATTCGCCCACCACAGCTTGGCTTTAGGTAACTGGGAGCTAAGCTAAAGACAATTAGTAGCATTCAAAGCCATGGATACTCCTGCTCTTAGTGCAGACAACAAACAGTCATGATAGCTGCTTTAAACATCCTTCTCTGTCCAGGAGATTAACCAGTTCAAATCTAGGACAAATCCTACCCCCCCAAAAACAGTGAGGTGGAAGTCCTAGCTCAGCTCTTGAACCAACTTAATGAGGGAAGGGAATGGGATAGGATAGGACAGGATAGGATGAGGTGGCAGTCCTAGCTCAGTTCTTGAACCAATTTAATGAGAGGAGGGAGGGGGGAGAGAAACCATTAACAACAGTCTCTTTGACATTAATGATTTGGCCAAGTAGTTCACAAAGAACCAGCAGACACCAGCTGTGTGGCATCAAGGGGCAGGGGACTACCTTCAACTCTGGTGACTCAAGTTTGTGCCCTGGACACAGGATGCAAGGAGAAGAGGACTGAGTGTCATTTCAGACTCTCCGATGAGCACCTGCTACAATTCTCTCCATCTAAGACCAAGCATCTGCTCCAACTTTCTCCCGCATGTCTGCTGCAACTCTCACTCTCAAGAGGAGGACTTGGAGTCTACTCAGACTACCTCCTTCTCAGTAGGAGGAAGGGAGGATCACACCACTTGGCTACCTCCTATCGAAAGGCAGAGGTAGCCGTGAGACCATGAAATTACAACAGGAAAGCGGGACAACGGGGATGTCTGTCTCTAAGTTGTGCATAAAATACTTGCCATGTGTCCTTGTGGAGGGAGGAAAAAAAAAGGAAAAACACCCCACAGCTTGCTTCCTGTGGTTCCTTCTCCCCAAAAGCTCCCTTCATCTGGCCCACAAACTTCCTCTCCTTGTCCAGGTTCACAGGGAAGTTCCACACCAGCAAGACAGCAGGCACCATTGACAAAACGAGGTGGGCAGGATGCCTTATAACAAAACTGTCCCAGCTCGAAACAGGGCTTGGCACTGCCCAAAACAGTGACCCTTGGGAGATGAGTGAGGGAGGAACCAGTGAACTGCATGCCATCAGGCCAGTCCTGTGTGTTATTCTACTTTTTTTTTCTTATTTAAACCCTGTCTAATCTCCCTTACCCCTTTGCCCATGAAGCAAGAAAAGAATTCACTTTCTCAACACTATTACAATTACCAAGTAGTTATACATTTCAACTAATCACATTCCTGATTAGTTTGATCTTTAAAAAAAAACTTTACATAAGTTTCTCTTTGGGACATGGATTGTTATCTTCTCTATGCATTCTCTAAAAACACCCCACAGCTTGCTTCCTGTGGTTCCTTCTGCCCTAAAGCTCCCTCCACCTGGCACACATTAAAGGGAAGGTGAGGGGCCACAGAAAAGTAACAAGCATCGAAGGATGGGAGGTGGACACTAGTCAATTTTCACAGGAGACAGTCCTAAAGGAACTCACAAATCTGAAAGTGGTCAAGGCAATGGGGTCAGACGAGTGCATCCAAGGATACTGAGAGAGCTCAGGGAGGTACTGGCTGCACCTCTGACAGTCCTGTTCAACCACTCACTGGAGACGGGAGTGGTTACAGAGGACTGGAGAAGAGACGATGAAGTCCCACCATACCAAAGTGGTAGCAGGGAGCAGGCTGGCAACTACAGACCAGTCAGCCCGACTTCAGTGGTAGGAAAATTAATGGAATCACTACTTGTTTATTTTAAAGATCTGGTAACCGGGAAAGGCACACTGAGCCGAGGACTGATTCCAGGTGCGACCTGGGGGGAGGGGAATACAGCAAAAATGAGTTACAATAAGCCACGCAGCAGCATGACGACACTTCAGGTAGTTATGGCAGTGCAATTACAGTAACATAGGGCATTCATAAACACCAAAATACATGACACATAGCAAGAGACAGGAGAGAGGAGAAATAAGGTATGACTGCATACATCAGGGTGTTGCCAGTAAGTGCTTAAGAGGTAGGAGACAGGCAGCGAGGGCAGGGGTGGGTCAATTATGACAGTGACGGGGTGAGGGTGGAAGGAGATGAAACTGTTGCTTGCAGGCAAGATGAGAGGAGGAGTTTCTGACAAGGGGGAGAGATTGTTTCATAAGCTATGGAGCCGGTAGGAGAAAGTGGCTTTGCCAGCTGGAGAGGATGGGCGAGGCAGGGTAAAGTATGTACCATTCCTGTGCCTCAGTTCATAGGGGAGCGAGAGGCCGTGGCAATATTATCCATTCAGTAAGAGGGAAGCATGTTGGACCAGTACTGTACTTAGATATGAAGGTGACGGAGGGGAATGTAACATCTGTGTGACAGCAGGGTGAGTCCAAGATGCGAGTCTGAAGGGGGAGTTGGTCGCAAAATGGCAGAAAGAATTCAGGAGGGTGTCTAGTCTGGTCAGGGTGGTTGCAGAGGCAGGGCTATAGACCACATCTGCATAATCGAATATGGGGAGGATCATTTTGGGTAAGATTACTTATCTGGCTGGAAGAGGGAGGGCGTCTCTATGCCGATACAACATGCCAAGTTTGGGACGTAGTTTGGATACAGTGGCATCAATGTGCATAGAGAAGAATAAATGTGGGTCCAGCCAAATGCCCAGGTATTTGTACTTAGTGACCTGGTCTAGAGGGGAACCATCCAGTGAAGTGATAGGGGGTGGGAAGAGGGAGATGATATGCACAGTTTCTGCACTGTGCCAAAAACCAGAGACTGTTTTGGTTGTGTTCACTTTCAGCTGGTTTTGACTGAACCAATGCTGAATGTTGCTGAAGTCGTTTTGGAGGGTAGCTTGAACTTTGTGTATTTTGAGGCCGGAGGTAAAGAGGATAGTGTCATCCGCATACATGTGTATGCTGGATTTGGAGCAGGAGGAGGGGAGGTCATTTATGAAGAGGGGAGAAGAGGACTGGACCAAGGACTGAGCTTTGTGGGACACCCGCTAGGATGGGGAGGATGTGACTGCGATTTTGACCAACTGCAGCCTGTTGGAGAGACAGGAATTAAACCACCGGACGATGACAGGGGCTAGTCCGGCTGCTTCTAGTCTGTATAGAAGGAGGGGGTGGGATACGGAGTCGAAGGCCTTTCCCAGGTCGACGGACATAACAGCAGTCAGAAGGCCATGGTCTGAGGCAGCGAGGATGTGGTTGGCGACTCGCAGGAGGGAGGAGATAGTGGAATGCTGCTTTCGGAAGCCTGATTGGTGGGAAGGGAGGAGGTTGCTGGTTGCGAGGTAGTTCAATAATCTTGTATAAATCAGAGATTCTTGTAGCTTGGCTAGGGTTGGGAGAAGAGAGAATGGCCTGTAGTTGCCAGGCGAGGAGGGGGTCACACCTTTGTGGAAGGGATAACGTAGGCTAATTTCCAGGCCTGTGGGACTAGTCCAGAGGAGAAGGAGAGATTAAGTATATGGGTGAGGGGACTACTGATAGCAGGAGCAAACATCTGCAGGAGCATAGGATGGATCCTGCCAGGGCTAGACTTTGTGGTGTTTAGTGAGCGGAGGGCTTTTAGGACCTCTTGCTCAGAGATGTGGGGGGAGACTAGAAGTTGTAGATGTGGAGGAGGGAGGGAAGGAAGAGGCGGAGACTGGGAGGGGTCCAGGTGGTAAGGCACAGGATGTGAAAAATTTGTTTAGTGTGTCTGCTGTGCTGATGGCGTCAGAGGTAGTGTGACAGTGTGATGTGAAGGCAGGGGTACGGAGCTGGACTGGAGGGTCAAGAAGGGACTGTACAACTTTCCAGAATTTTCTGGGTTGCAAGATAGAGAGTTGTAAAGTAAATTACCTAAAGTAATCTGCTTTGGCTAGCCTAATGGCCTTGGTGCAAGCGTTGCAGAGAGCACTGTAGGCTTGCTTGTTTTGAGGGGTGGGGTGGAATTTGAAGATAGAACAGGCTTTGTCCCTGGCCTTGAATTTAGCTAGAATGGGTGCTGAGATCCACTGGTGATGTCGCTTAACTCTGGGCTTTTTCAGGGGGGCGTGGGAGTCCCAGATTTTGGAGAATATGTGCAGAAAGTTGGAGAGGGCAGCATCGACATTAGGGGCAGGGTACACCTGTTGCCAGTCAGCACGTCTATGGTTGGTAAGCAGAGACTGAATTTCCAACGCATTAAGAGGGCATGTATTTAAGTATTTAGCGGCTGATTTGGGCATGTGAGTTTTTCTGATGCAGTATGTAATGCAGTGATCACTTTGTGCATTTGCAAGGATGCCAGAAGAAGTGATTCTGTGTGGGTGGGAAGAGAGAATCCAGTCTAAAAGAGAGTGGTTTTGAGTGTGAGGGTTACAGTGGGTGGGCTTGTTTAGTAGCTAAGATTAAGGAACTCTATTTTGGAGATGTGGGCCTTGGAGGAGGGGGGCTAGCCAGTCTAGGTTGAAGTCACACAAGAGAACCAGTTCCCCTTTTGAGGCTAGGACGGGTAAGGAAGCTATGATGGAGACGAGTGAGTCACGGGCCATACAGGGAGAGACGAAAAGCACCCCTATGAATAAAGGGAGCAATGTTAGTAGGGCAAACTGAGCCAGGAGAATCTCGTGAGAGTTGGGGCACGCTTCCTTAAAGGTGACAGAGCATGAGAGGGGCTGTTTCATATTAATGGCTACACCTCTGCCGCTCTTGCCACGGTCCTGTCTGAGTAGGGAGTAATTTGGGAGACTGATAGAGAAGTCGAGGATCTTAGTGAAGAGCCAAGTTTCCATCAGGCAGAGGATGACCAGAGAGTGCTCCATCATCCAGTAGGTTAGCTGGTCAAATTTAGGCAGGAGGCTTCTGACATTAAAATGGGTGACAGAAAGACCTTTGTGAGAGCTTAGGGGCTTGGGTTCAGTTTGATGTCGCCTGAGAGAAGCAGGATGAAGAGGAGGAGGAGGAAGGAGTAAGTCACTGGGAGCTTTAGTCTCCTGGTGTAAAGGATTGCTTTGGGGGAGGGTCTAGCAGCCCTGAAATGGGCTGCAAGGGATAACATGTGGGGAGCAAGGATGCTGGGACTGACGTAAGGGGAGAGGAGTGGCTGCGCGACAGGCTGAGGGCAAGGTTGAGCAATGGTCATGCTTGTTAGGGTGGCTAGAGGGCCAGGCGGGGATGGAAGGATGCATTCAGGGTTGAGGGCTGGGAGAGCCCATCGGGGGGGCTCTTCGGCTGGAGGGCTTCAGAGTAAGAGTCGGCTGGAGGACAAGCGGGTGGCTGCCGCACCGTGGAGGTCCTGGGAAGAGCGTCTGGTCAGGGGGCTCTTCGGCTGGAGGGCTTCAGAGTAGGAGGTGGTTGCCGTCTCAGAGCGCCACACTGTGGAGGTCCTGGGGAGAGCGCCCAGTCGGGGAGCTCTTCGGCTGGAGGGCTTCAGAGCAGGAGGCAGCTGGAGAAGAAGCGGGCTGCTGCTGTCTCGGAGCGTCGCACCGTGGAGGTCCTGGGGAGAGTGCCCGGTCAGGGGGCTCTTTGACTGTGAAGTAACTACTGAAGGAAAGGACTGCAGAATATCTTTAATCCAGTGGCTTACAAGATCCAAGGCAGCATGGATTCATTGGGGGAGGTCATGTCAAACAACTCTGATAGCTTTCTTTGACTGGGTGACCAGGGAATTGGATCAAGGTGGAGTGGTGGATGTGGCCAACCTCGATTTCAGTAAGGCCTTCGACACCATTCCACATAAGAGACCTGTAAGTAAGTTGAGCAGCCTACGAGTGGGTCCAAAGGTGGTAAACTGAGAAGAAATTGGTTAGGGATAGGCAAAAGAGGGTGGCGGTAAACTGAGTTCACTCCAAGGAAGGCAGGGTGACCAGTGGGGTGCCACAGGGACCAGTACTGGGACTTGGTCCTATGTCTTTATTAGTGACACTGCAAAGGCGCAGGAGGGGAAGGTCTGCCATTTTGCGGGGACACTAAAATCTGCAATACAGTTGAAACTCCAGGAGAGGTGGAAAAAAATGAGTAATGATCTGAGAAAGTTAGAGAAATGGTCAAGAGTATGGCAGCCAAGTTTCAATGTAAAAAGTGTAAAATCATGTGCTTAGGGCACAGAAACCCGGGGGAGTGGTACTGACTAACACAAAACAGGAAAGAGACCTGGAGGTAATCATATCTGATGACCTGAAGGTGGCCAATCAGTGTGACAAGGCAGTTGGAAGAGCTAGTGGAATACTGGGGGTGCATATGGAGGGGTATCACAAGCAGAAAGAGGGAGGTGGTGTTACGTCTGTATACATCACTGGCAAGATCTCACCTAGAGTACTGTGTCGAGTTTTGGAGACCTAATCTCCAGAATGACACAGACAGAGTGGAGGTGGTCCAGAAGAGGGCAACTAAAATGGTACAGGGTCTGCATAATGACCCCTATGAGGAGAAACTGAGGGACCTCAATATGTACTCCCTGGAGAAAAGGAGGGAGGAGGAGGATACGATAAATACTTTCAAATACATCAATGTTATAAGTAAGGTACAAGAGGGAAGCATTTTTCAGAAAAAAAAAAGATGCTCACGAACAAGGGGTCATGCTATGAAGTTGGAGGGGGGTAGACAAGGGAGGTAATGCGAGGAAGTACTTCTTCATGGAAAGAGTGGTGGCTGAAACAGCCTCCCAGCTAAAGTGGTGGAGGCAACAACTGTAGCAGGGTTCAAGAATCCATGGGATTGCCATATGGGAATCTTAGTGGTAAGGCAAGGGGGATAAGCACCAGAGATAAAGTAGTGTCTGTGGTAATACAGGAGGTAGGAAAAAAATGGGCAGACTAGGTGGGCAAAGCAGTCCTTATCTACCATCAAATTCTATGTTTCTATGTTTCCGACTTAATTTCACATTCCTTACCTCTGAGATTTGAATTCTTTCATGATGTCCAGGAAGTCATTGTAAACCTGAGGCTGGCTACCAAATTGTAATTTTACCTGGTCCAGATACGACAGAGCATCTTCCACCTTAACAAAGAAAACAGCCCACAGTAAACAAAGTAATTATGTAGCACTTGAACTGGTTTTACTCGAAGGTGGAAACATTGCATTCCCACGAAGACCAGCTACTCAACAGTTCTTCTAGTGGCCTGATCCAATCAGACAGAAAAATTTAGTTCAGCTCATCTTTAAAAAAACTACACGCTGCTGACTACAGACTGCTTTCGTCAATCATGATCACAACAAAAAGGACAGACAGTTACGATGGACACCACTAATATTATGACAATCAGTTATTATTATAAATGTTCACTCATGCAAATGGCAACAGTTTTCTAAAATGTAAACTCAAAGATCATCAGTACATTAGGTAACATGCACATGCCTTTGGAAGAAGAACTATTACTATAACAGAAGGTCTTTGAGAGAATCTCCTCCATTGGGCCACACCTTTGAACTGTAAGCTGTCGGTATCAGGACCACTCAAACTTTTGCTATCCAGGGTCCTCCCACGATGACGTGCAAGGCTGGTGCCTATAAAAGTTGGGCAGCCCCATTTCTCCTCAGTTTCCCACCGAAGGCAAGCTCAGTGGGCCTCTTACTGCAAGGAACCGGGAGACCAAACCAGTACTAGGCACACTAGAAGAGGCATGGGACTGGGAAATAATATAAAGAAGGCACTTATGGACACCTCCAGACAAGGCAGTGAACAAACCTACCAACAAATACCTCAGATGCAAAGGGGGCAAGAGGATGAGAACACTGTGGCCAAAGAGGAGGAGATTCATTCGAACATCTATGGGCCACACCTTTGAAACAATTTCCAAGCAGTACACAAGGTACCCGAGGAGAATGACAGAGCCTGACATGGCAATCATTACAGAAGGCCTTGCAAAACAGCAAGACTAAAGCCAGCACACCTACAAGAGACAATGGCTAGACTGTAGTGCTTAGAGAAAGTAAGCCCAGTGCTCCACGTGGCATCAGCAGCACATGTATCAGCTACACAAACATTCTGAAAGCAGGAAACAGAAGTGGCCATACCACGGGTAGAGTGGCCACGCACAGCATCAGAAGTTCTTTACCATACTTTCTATAACATTTATTTATTTATTTTATTTCAGTTTAGGATTAATACCTTTGACTCAAGGACTCGTTTTCAAAGGTTCCCAGTCCGTTAAACGAACAGATACAGACAACACATAGCACAGCAGTGGATTACAAAATAAGGTTAGAGAGGGCTGTACATACTGTTAAGTTTAACTAATACATAGGAGTCTAGGTTTCACTAGTACATAGGAGTCAAACATTGCCTCACTAGTACACAGGAGTCTAACATTGTAAGTAACAGCACTAAGTGCGGGCATAGTAGTGTTAGGAACAGGAAAGAGGGGGAGAGGCCAGTGACTGAGTTTTTGCTGGATAGTACAGGGGGCAAGTGGGGGTGGGGCATGGACTAGGCCAAAACTGCGATGGAAGAATGGCATGGTCAAAAATCTCACAGCGCGGACACCAGAAAATGGGTGTGGTCAAAAACCGTGCTAATAAACCAACTCCGAAACCACGCACACTGCAATGTCAACATGGTTTTCGACACCGCCATTCTTCCAACACGGTGTTCACCGGATACCGTATGGCAGAGTTAGACTCACACCTACGCATCAACCTTAGTGTTCCAGTCCGGGGCTTCCCACCAAAGCAGACAGCACAAGGAATAATGCACGATAGGGTGGTGTCGTGGTTGGGACAACACCACGCCTGGAGGGTTGGGCATGAGGTCAAGAGGTCGAGTGTGTCCAATGCCCCAGGCGCATGCTATCCCAGCACGACACACACCCTGGAGTGCATTACTCCTATTACACAATGGTTTGTTGTTCTATACAAAAATTAAAAAATAAAATTTTAAAGAATGTTTCTATTAGAGTGTAAAAATATTTTTGTTTCTTAAGAGGAGATGCAAAAAAAAGAGAGCAGCCATCATGATGGCACTAGACCTGTGGCGTTAAGCTGGGATGACGCCATGGGTCCAGCCCCAAACTGACCAATCACAGTCCAAGATTCTTTCTTTCCATTGTATGAGGACTTACTTTCCTTTAATAGATATCGCAACCTCATTGGCAAAGCAAGATTTTTATCTCTATACTTGTGGAGATGGCTGGAAGACGAGGGCTTTGACAACAACTCGTCTTTCTTTACCTTTCTCCCAAATCCTCAACGACCATGGTGGCAACAGCAAACACCTGGGAGTTCCCTTCCTGGCAGCGGTCGAGAGTGAGGGAGATGCCTACTTGGAACCTGTGGCCTTGGCTTGAGCTTCCATGGCCTTAATGGCAATGAAGGTTTCCAAAGCCTTCCTTCGGCATCTCCTGGTGGCCAGGTTCAATCCCTGGCAGATCTTGCAGAATCCTACGTTATGGGACAGGCCCAAACAGCAAACGCAAACAGTGTGAGCATCATCCTTCAAACCTAAATAACCACAGGTACAAAACCTAAATAACCGCAGGTACAAAACCTAAATAACAGCAGGTACAAAACCTAAATAACTGCAGGTACAAAACCTAAATAACTGCAGGTACAAAACCTAAATAAGGGTTCTTTTCAACAGCAGCATACAGGGTAATCGTGAACAAAGTAAGTCAAAACAGAAAAATAATGAACGTGAAGAAATTATGGAATCGTTCTCTGCAGGTCAAATGCATGACCAATAGCGTAAGAAAGAACTGAGGAGCAATGAAGCTGCCCACATTTTATAGGTGTCGACACTGCATATCACCATGGGTAGCCCCCGGCTAGCAAAAGTTTCCAAGTGGCCCTTACGCAGACGGATTACAGTTCCAAAGGTGTGGCCCAAGTGAGGAGATATTCTTGATGTAGATCAGTTTTTAGAGAATTACATCCCTGGATTGGGACTTCAGCAGCCAATCATCTAGATATAGGAAGTCAAAGCCCTTCCATCTGAAGGGCCACTGCCACAACCACTAAGCATCTGGTAAATACCCGCAGTGCTGAGGATAAACCACAGGCCAAAACTCGTAACTGATAGTGGCAGCCTCCAGCATGAAGTTGAGGTACTGCCTGTGGCATTTACTGATCTTGATATGAAGGTATAAATCCCTTCATGTCCATGGCACAAAGCCAGGCACTCTTTTGCAGCAGGGGGATGAAGAACCTAAGCAGACACCATTCAAACTTTCTGTATACGATGAACAAGTTTAGGTCTCTCAGATCCAGTACAGGATGCGGATCTCCTGTCCGCGTGGGAACCAGGAAGAATCTGGAATAGAACCCTTTGTATCTGTCTTGCGGAGGAATGGGTTCCATTGCCCACTTGTTTATAAGCGAGTGAACCTCCTCTAGCTAAATGGACAAGAGGCCCAGAGGAAAACAACACGGAAGTGTAGGATGAACTGGAGGGGTAAACTGCAACTCCACAGCATACCCTTATTACACTATTTCCAGGGCCCACTCATCCAACGTGTTCTCCATCCACTTTGGTAAATAAAGGAGATCTATACCCCCCCCCCCCATTTGCAACGGCAGAGGGCAAGGAAGTGGGGAGCCAGAAGGTACCAGGGGTATTGTCGTGGGTGAGGGGATCAGAGAGAGGACCACCACCATGCTTTTGTGCATGGGGCTGCTGACAGGAGGCGTGGTCACCACAGGCCGCAGATGTGAGAAAAGAACTTCTACCATGCCCCCTGGCACGTGGAGGGGTCAGAGATTTGAGTGACCTTCAAGACATTCTGGAAGACTGAAGCTCACGTACAGCATTTTCACATATCATTCTCAAATAGCCTAGAGCTTCAGAAGGAGCATTCAGCACAGCCTGTTGTACATCAGTGGTAAATCTAGCTACTCTCAGCGATGAACATCTCCAAAGGCATATGCTGGAGGCAGCAGCCCTGGCAGAAGAATCAGAAGCATCATGGGCAGTGCATAACAGATGCCTTCCAGTGTCCTCACTAGCTGAGGCAGCTTTAAGCAAGTCAGTCTTAGCAGGACCAACAGGTAGAGACTAAATGGTAGACGGCAGATTTTCACAGGCTATAAGGATACTTAATCATGTATGCCTGGTTGTTTGCAATTCTTAGGCAAAAGGATGCACCGGCATAAGTTCTTTTGCCAATAACATCCAGTCTCCTGGATTCTTTGTCAGGAGGTAAAGTGCTCATGTGTTTAGGGGCTCTAGAGAGGCCACGAGCAGCCATTATAACCACATAATCTGTTTCAGGCTGGGGAGCATAATAAGGCTCACCAGACAGAGCAGAGTACAACCTTCCTAGGCACTCTAAGCAAGGTATAAGGCCTATGCCAAGCAGCAAAGGTTTCATCCTCTAATGCAGGATATATAAAAGGAACCATAACGGAGGGCACAGGGGAAACCTCCAAAAACTCCCATTAAATTTTTCTTACTGGAATCCTCCTCCTCATCTTCAAATCCCATGACATTCTGGATTTGTCAGAGTAAAGCCTGAAAAGAAGAATCCTCAGGAGGAGAACTAGGGGTATATACCACAGTCCTCACTGCATGTGAAGAGGGAAGAGGGAAGAGCTGCAAGGCAAACCCCCCTCATAAGGGTCATTATTCCTTTCATCATCCTCCTCCACATTAAGGAGATCAGGATACTGTACCATGTCATCTGAAACGATGACAGGAATAATCGTCGCAGCCGGCGACAGAGGTAGCGGCTGTGGAGGAATGATACCACAGAGCCCAGCAGGATGAAATGCAGTGTCACAGTTTCCTGCATGACAAAAAGGATCAACTCCCATTGAATTTACCCTATATCCTGCAGCAACTCTGTTGCATAATGCTGCAGAACTGTGTTTTACCCTGTTGGGCTTCACTGTAGATGTGCTTCAGGATCCCAACAGTGCCAACAGTGCTAACGGGAGACCCAGGCAATGGGATAGCAGTTACCATAGAAAAAGTTCAGAGAACGAAGCAAGCACAACCTGGTAGTCAACAACACCCTGTAAAGCCTGGGACAACCAATATCGAAAGGTCAAAAACCCATGATGGGGACTGCAAACTGTCCATAGTTAGTATAACAGCACCAGAGCCAGACCTCGACCTTTATGTCTCATCAATGGTTGGGGGGCTGCAGGCGTCACCACCACAGCTGATGACGATGAGGACTTACCCTCCTTCAATGGAGAACTCTACCTCACCAGCGAGGCATGAGCCTCATCATTGTGGTGATGGCTGGAAGAGGAGGATTTTGCCGATGATTAGTCCTTGTCATTATCATAAGCCCTCGATGACCGCAGACCAAGAAGAGTCCTTCCTGGAGGTAGCAGAACGAGAGGAAGAAATGGGCTTTGAGCCTGTGGGTGTTGAAATTTAATGAATAGTCTTTGTGGACATAGACATTCAGATCAACGAGAGGAATAATGTCAATTATTTTTTTAAACATTGTATTTTATCCCCTACTCTCCCTGACGGTCCCCTTCTTGACTGAACTCCCACCCTCCGCAACCCTGTCACCTGGCTTCCCCGGGGCTTACCTACACAGTCATCCTCAGCTCGAGGACTATGGTTGTGCCCGGCCAGTGATGCAGGGCCTGCAGAGGTCAGCTCATCATCCTGCCGCCCGAGAGTGTTTCTTTTCCATTTTCTCCCTTCCCTCCCCATTGCTGGGGCACGACACGTCAACATGCGAACGTGCAGGTGCGTGCATATTACAGAGTTCTGCAGCACCCTCCCTTCTTTTGGCATCCCCCGACCCGTCCTACACTCAGGCCTCCACCTGGGGGCAGTCATGCGGCAGGACTGCCAAACCACCCTTCCCCAGGAGAGGAGAGTCATCCTCTGGACGCTCAATCCTCCCCTGGCCAACCCTCAGCGATCCGTGTCTACACTGATAACACGGGGTCACTGGTGTGGTAGGAAGTAAGGCATGATGCCTCAGCACTCAACGCCACTGGGCCAGCTAGGAGAGGAATAATGCCTACTCTAAAGGTAAGTAAATCAGAACAATGCTTATAATCACTTACCCTAATGAAAGAGAAGCCTACTGGGACAAATATGCAAACGACTTTGTGGGAAACCAAGACAAAGGTAAAAAGACCGTGGCTGGATACCCACTAAGGTGGGGCATTAGCAAATGTAGCGAACCACATGTAATCAAAATAAATGTTTTAATTTGCAGTTCTTAAACATAAGAAAGAGTCCCAAAAAGACTCAAACCTGACCACTGACCATGAATACTGTACATGTCCCTCAGAGCAAATATGACCAATAAGAAAATGAATGTTGCATTGAAAATTTTAATCCAGAGTAGCCTTTCCCTGATACAAAAAAGGTTTACTCTTCCTAATCCCCTTAATAATGTAAAAATAGATCACAAGTTGGATAATGATAAATACGTCATTCACTGAAGAGAGAAAACAAAGAGGCTCATCGGGACTGTAACTGAAGCCCGATAATAGACTATCCACGCAGCCCTTAACTTTTTATACCATAGACACTGAAAAACAACATGATGTTAAGTTTTATGTACCTCCAGCTGTACAAAGGCAGGGAGCATCACGGGAACTTGGGACGTGGGCAAATCTGGCATAGAGTACATTGCTAGGAAAGCTCTCAAACTTATAACACAAGTAAGCACTTTTTTTTTTTTTGTAGGATTGGGAATATTGTCTAAAAATCTGTAGCCATACCATACTTTATTTGATGCATCCCATGGTGAAAAGTTGGATTTTGAAATATTATCTAGATTCAACTGTTGGTAAAATATTCTAATCTTGTTCTTTATATGTTTTAAACTTAAAACCGATGGCGAGTCCCCTCTTAAAATAGTCATGGAGACACAAATGCTCATATTCTTTCAGTAATAAGTACTTAACCATGAGAATAGTCTACAACCTAGTTGCCCCCAACCATCCTTTTCTTCTAGGCTTAAACAGATTAAACTATCAGAAGTGGCTCTGGTACATTTTATCCAGCAAACCAAAACTAAAGAATTAGCCACAGTTTTGTAACTGTCCAACCCAAGTTCTGCTCTAATGCAAGTGGCAGAAATAAGATTTATTCAAACATGGGGATGATTTTAAAAGCTGGACTGTAAATTTTCCAGCTCTGAATACCACACACTACTACTGTCTGTCCGCCTCCTTAGTTGGATGACAATTACCCAGGAGTTATGATGACTAATCCCAGGACACATTATGGATCAATGCAGACAACTACGTTAAGGCATGGTAGTCAGGTTCGCTTCTCACAAAAGCTGTAAAGTATGGAAGTTGCTTGTTACTTACCACTAATCGTAGATCTTTGAGAGGATCTCTACAAGCCAAAATACACTGGCCTGTAAGCCAGTGTCATCAGGACCATCCACTCAGATGTGCTTCAGTGCAAGGTGGCAGTGCACACCAGCCCCTATATAATGCGGGCAGGCCCCAACCACTTTAGTTTCCTGCTGTCAGTAAAGGGAGTTCTTAAGCATCAACCAACAGCATGATTAAGGCCTCCCACACCAATCACGCACGAAGAGGCAGGGGAAGCGAAGCAAACACTGTCCATCACATACCTAAAAGAGGCAATAATCTAAACCGACTCTCTCTCCAGTGCCTTCACAAGTAGTTGAAAGCAAAGGTCCGGTACAACAGGGAGATGGTGAGTAGGAATAAAGATGTGGCTCTATGGAAATTCAGGAACCACAACAGACTTTTCCATATTTACCAGCACCTTCAAAGCTGTCAAGCAGTTGTCTGGTGCGGTGCAAAGTGTACTTCACCCTGGCTGCTGAAGCTTCCTTCAGAAGTCAGTCATCCATGTACAGGAAGACGTTTCTCCTGGCACACTGCCACAACCACCATGGCAAGACATTTGGTAAAAACACATGTCACCGACAACAATCCAAATGGTAAGACCCAGAACTTTAGTGTTGCCCATCTAGGCAGAAATGGAGAAACTGCCGGCAGCATGGCCCGATTTTGAGAAGCAGGCAGGTGTCCTCCACATCCAGGTGCATATCCAGTTCTCCTCTTGACAGGAGAAGGAAGAGGGAGTCTTGGGACAACATGCAGAACTTTTTATACATCACATGCTCGTTTAATCTTAATAATACGATATACTTTATTTGTTAAGCGCAATTCAGAAATCAAGGCACAGTGCATAAATAAAATATATACAACAACACTACACGGTATCAAATTATTCACAGTATAAATACAGATATCACATAAAATATCATTAAATGCTAAAAGCTTGCTGCAACAAGAAGGTTTTTAGGCCTGCTTTAAAGCTCTCCACGGACCCACACTCTCGAATCTGGCAAGGTAGAGAGTTCCACAGGGAAGTGGCACCAAACGTAAACACCCAGGCCCCCGATGTTTTCAGCCAGACCCTGGAAACCTCTAACAACCCCTCGTCAGTTGAGTGGAGAGGACGGCCAGGGCTGTAGGGAGTCAGGAGCTCTTGCAGATAGCTCAGACCCAGTCCGTGTAGGGCCTTACAGGTCAGACGTCTGACCTTGAAGGTGATCCGCCACTGTACAGGCAGCCAGTGCAGTTCATGCAGCATGGGAGTGATATAACTCGAACGAGAGGTTCCAGTCAGCAACCGTGCCGCAGCATTCTGCACCAGCTGCAAGCAACGGATATCAACCCCACGGAAGCCCCAGGTACAGGGAGTTGCAGCAGTCTAGGCGTGAAGTCACAAAGGAGTGGATCAACATAGGCAGCTCACCAGACGGAACAAGGTGCCTAATGCTGGCGATGTTCCTAAGATGGTAAAAGGATGACTTAACGACTACCAACACCTGCGAACGCAGTGTCAGATCATCGTCAAGAACCACCCCAGGACACGCACTACTCAGAGAGAGAAAGACAGTTGGCACCCAAGCCAAATACCAGAGGGTAACCCCACTACCGACCTCTCTATCCAGCAACCCGGATCCGCCACCACCACCACCAACTCGGTCTTCCTGGACTGCACTGAGGGACCCCACACAGCAGAGAGAATGGATCAGAGGAAAAGACCCCCAACACCACCCTCTGAGATTTGCTGGCGAGGAAAGATTGGAACCATCGGAGGTCTGGGCCAGCCAGTCCACAGAAAACCCTCAGGCACTCGAGCAGCACCCCATGGTCCACAGTGTCAAATGCTGAAAAGAGATCAAGCACCACCAAGATGAAGCGGCGCTTCTGATCTCTCGCCATCAGAAGATCATTAAGCACCTCAACCATGGCGGTCTCAGTACTATGTCTTTTCCAGAAACAAGACTGGAGGGGAGCGTAGACATCATGGATGGTAAGATGGTTCTCCAGTTGCAGCACAACTACTTTCCCAATCATGTTCCCAACAAAGGGAAGGTTAGAGATAGGCCTGTAGTTAGCAAAGCAGTTCAGGTCCAAAGTAACTGTAAGGAGCGGTGACACCACCACCTCCTTCAGGGAGCTGGGAAGCTCACCAGACTCTAAGGAGCACCACACAATCTTTGCGAGGATCGGGCTGATGAACTCCATACATCCCAATGGTAAACGATTTAGGCCCAGATCCAAACTACAGCACGTTGGCGGCAAGTTCTGGACAATCCGCACGATGTCCACAAGCTCCGGCCGGTCGAAAGATCTCCAAGAAAACTGTGGAGTACCCAAGACATCTCAGACAGACCTCGGCAGATGATTACTGCCTTCAGAGCCCTGGTACACACAACTTGCTTTTGCTTATGTGGCCCATCAGGCATACAGCCCATAATATGGCTCACTGCTCGTCACATGTGATTCTGATACTGGTCAGGCACGCCTAATAGTAGGCAATACACAGGCCAAGAGAGGCAGAGGCAAAGGCAGTCTTCCCATAATACCCAGTTTCTGGCCACCTTTATCTGGAGGTCTAGTAGTTGTCCTCCAGGCCCCCCCTTGAGACATATCATGTACAGCCACGATAACAACTGAATCAGTATCCGGCTGGGTAAAACACCACTTTTTATACCTAGGGGTTAAGTACTGCTTGCATGTCTTCCTACGGACAGCCAGCAAGGTACTGGGCCCTTGGCCTAGCAGTCAGGATAGTGTCCTCCAGAGCAGCATGAACAGAAGGGACAACCACCGAGAAGTAACTGTCAACCTCCAAGAAATCACACAGATTGAATAATATTCCTCCCAAAAGAACATACGAACAAGCCAGCAGAAGGAGGCCATTTTGTCTATCAAGTCTGCTCATATTGCAGGGTCCATAGCTTGAGCTAATGTCCCTGCCCTTCCTCCCCACTCCTCCAATCCTCCCAACCCATGACCCTTACCCTCCCCCTATGCCTGTTCCAGCCTCTCTTAAAGCTGCCCACTGTCTTCAACGAGATTACCTCTTCTGGCAGCGCATTCCAAGTGTCCACCACATTCTCTGTGAAGAAGTGCTTCCTCACCTCCCTCCTAAACCTCCCACCCTCCAGCTTAAGACTGTGCCCCCTCATGTTATGGTTGCCACTCAGCTTAAAGAGACTCTCCTTATCAATCTTATTTATCCCTTTCAAGTTACTTGAAGGTCCCAATCATGTCCCCTCTCTCTCTCCTGCCTTCCAGGGAGCACATGTTCAGTGCCCTCAACCTCTCCTCATATGTCTTACCCTGTTGACTGGCTATCATCCTTGCAGCCCCCCTCTGGACCTTCTCCAGCAGGTCAATGTCCTTTTTAAGGTGTGGGCACAAGTACTGAACTCCATACTCTAAATGTGGCCTTACCAGTAACTTGTACAAGGGCAGTATGACCTCCTCTCTCCTTTGCCTTTGCTGCTTTCTTGCACTGCGTGGAGTGCTTCAGGTCACTAGTGAGCATCATTCCCAGGTCCTTCTCCTCCTGTGATGCACATACTTAGACTGCTTCCAGGTAGTACTCTGTCCTAGGATTCTTGGCTCCAATATGCATAACTCTGCATATCTTGGCATTGAAGCCAATCTGCCATATCCTGGACCACCACCCCAGCTTTTCCAGATCTTCCTGTAGGTCCTGTATCCCTTCAGCTGTGTCCACTCTCCCACAGAGTTTGGTGACATCTGCGAATAGGCACATTTTGCCCTTAATGCCATCTCCAATATCACTGATGAAGACACTGAACAACAGCCCCAGCACTGAGCCCTACGGGACCCTACTGGTTACCTATCTGGCGCCAGATAACTCTCCCCCAACAACCACCCTCTGGGTTCTGTCCTTCAACCAGTTTTCCACCCATCTGGCCATCCTAACCCAGAGATCCACCAACTTACTGATCAACCTTTTGTGGTGCACAGAGTCAAAGGCCTTAACTGAAGTCAAAAGGATGTTTACCACTTGGCCCCTGTCTACTGTCTTAGTGACACAGTCAAAGAAGTCAATTAGATTTGGTTGACACTATCCCCCCCCCCCCCATGAACCCATGCTGCCTCGCATCCTGGAGACCATGCTCCTCTAGATATTCTACCAACCTCTCCCTTAGTATGGTTTCCATGAGCTTGCCCACAATGGAGGTCAGACTGATTGGTCTGTAATTCCCTGGATCATCCTTGAGACCGCTTTTGTGAAGCGGCACTACTTGTGCTGTTCTCCAGTCCTGCGGTACTATGCTTGTCTCTAGTGAACTATTAAACAGGTCTGCCAGTGGCCCTGCCAGCTCCTCAGCCAGTTCTTTTAGTACCCTTGGATGTACTCTGTCCGGGACTGGAGATTAGTCCATCTTCAATGCCAGCAGCCCCCCCCCCCCCCCCCACTCTATCCTCCTCTATCACTACATCTGTGTTCCCCTCCCTCCCGCTCCTCTTTTCCCTCCTGGAGGCACTGGTTCATCCTTCTTCCTGGTGAAAATGGAACAAGTATTCATTTAGTATCTCTGCTCCCCCCCCCATTATCCTCCACCCACTCCACCCCTTTCCTAAGCCTAACAATCCCATCCTTCTTATCCCTTTTCTCACTTATACAGCAAAAGAAAGCCTTCTCCCCTTCTTAATTCCTTAAGCTATCTGTAGCTCCTTCTATACCTTTGCTCACCTGACTTTCTTACTTGCCTCACTAGCCAACCTTAGGTAATTTTCACTATCCACCTCTCTCTCTGTCTTCCTGAATTTTCTATAGGCCAACCTCTTTTCGCTTACTGCCTGGGCAACCCCAGAACTGAACCAGCTGGGCGCTTTGGCCCTTGTGTTCTTCCTCTTGAGCCTACGCATGCATCTGTGGCAACCAGTATTCCTTCCTTAATGATGGACCACCTTTGTTCCACCCCCATATCTGCTCTGATGGCCGCCAGAATGCTCCTTAGCACTTCGCCCATTTTCCTGAAGTCCGCCCTCCTGAAATCCAAGTTCAAAGTCTCTTGGAGCTGCCTCATTAATGCCTGGAAAGTACAGTCCTCAAGCACAGAATAGGACCTGTACAGGACCATATCTTCACTTCCGGAGGGCACAGGTGAAACCAACCAATCTTCATGCCCTAAGGGTGAAAAATATCCTCCTCCTCCAATAGGTGTTTGGGTTTGTAGACCTCATCTTCTAGGGGAAAGAGCTAAGGAGTCACAAACCTTGTAAGAAGAGCCTGAGGAAGTATAACATCCAGCAGGTAACACCCGTGGTGGTGACCAAGGGTTGACCTGCTTCACCTGTAGCGGACTAGGCAGTAATCTCTACAAAACTGTAGAATTCTGACGATACTGCACCTAGAACGGTAATGACAGTCAAAGCTGTTGATGGCTCTGCCTCTATGGTGAATATGCAAATTATAAGCTGACATTTATTGATTATAGAGACATATTCAAAACTGTGTACAATTAAGCTTCCTTTAGTAAAAAGCACATAAAATACTGAATGTTTTAGTAAAGTTTTAGACAGCCAAGATGTCCAGGGCTCTATTTTAAAGCAGCAGTACAACATTTTTTTTTTTCCAAAAAGCTGGCTTTAGCTACAGGTAATAATATTAGCATGCCTGCCAAATCTTTTCTAGGTACCACCAATCCTGCACATCATGAGATTTTTATTTTTTCAATCCTAACCCTTGCTAGGTATGATACCATTTCCAAGTCAAATGTGAAAGTCATCTTTTTTTCTTGAGAAAAAACTAAATTAAAACACTATTACATTTGTAAGATACCCGGATTTGGGCAGAACCAGGAAATCTCACCACCAAATAAAACTGGCGCATGTCTGGAATCTTTTATAGTGAAAAAGAGTTAGAGTCACATTGTTTGCCCAATTTCATTGTACTACTACTTCAAGTGTGCAAGGGGGTATGGTTAGCTTAAACTGCAACCTAAACATTAAAAACTTCCACCTACAAATTTTCGATTATATCACAAGCACTTTTTCTAAATACTGTACAAGAAAATGAAAGAAAAGTATTCAACTGACATTAAAAGAAAATGAGTTCATCTTGTTGCCCTAAATATTTGTACGCATTAGCCAAAAATCTGAAAGTTAAAATTCCCTCCCAGAAAAATGATACTGTAGAAGAAATTATTTGTCTTAAAGGGACACGGTCGACCCCCTTAGGCCTCAAAGTGTCCCTAGTTTAAAAAACACATTTTATGATTGCTCATAGTCTGTAAAGATTGCTGATGTAGCTGGATGTTTGATTCTTAGTCTATTTCTCTTTTTAAAAAAGTGAAAAACAAACTACCCATCATACTGGTGTTACCATACCAAAACGTACAGTCACAAGTACCCCCATAATGCAAAGCATCACTGGCTCTATATGCAAATCTCCACAGAATATTATGCTGGTTCAACTTTAAGCAGAAATGCATGGTGCCAAAAGGCCTCTCACAGTCTGCAAACTGTGCCAAAAGAAGACACAGACACGTGTTTCATCCTACCAGGACTCATCTGTGTGACACCCTAGTGAAATGAACCAGCTACCCTAAGATGGTCTATCTGGGTTATGTTGTGATAAGCCCAATGAAAACAAAAAACAAGCTAAAAGACAAAGAACCTCAGCATGCAAGCACTGAGACAATGGTTACCCCAAAGGGCAAAACATGTCTTACATTCCTTGATCAACTTCCACTGCATCTTTCCTGGACTTGGGAATACCCCCACACAATCTAGCCACACATGATGCAGCGAGGAGAGCAGACTACTGCATCATGAGTGGCTACACTGTTTGGGGGCGTTCATAATGCTCATTAAGTATGCATTAAGGGTTGATCAAGGATTTGAAACAAAACAAGGTTGTTTACAATACACCATTACTATGCATTTCAGTTCTATTAAGAAAGGAAGCAGAGAAAACAACCAGCAACATCAGTGAGCTTTAGAGAAGGTAAGAAATCATAAAATGTGGGTTCTCATTTAAAAATATTATGATACAAAAACGGTTGACAGTGATTAGATGTGAGATGTTATTATTTGAAATGTCCAAAGTAAACAAAAATGATTTTGTGATTAGCCTTACCTTGAGTCTCTGGAACTGCTGCTGCCCCTGCACAGGTGCAGCTGGAGGTGTTGGGTGGGCATGGCTCTGTACCACTTGCCCTCCGTGTGACTGAACCGGCGTGCTGTGATGGTGTGCACTGTGTACGGTCACTGGGGTGTGTCCGTGACTGCCCGAGCTCTGCACCACTGCTGATACCTAAAGCATTGGGCAGGAAAATGTAAATGTCAGAATACACTTCTTGTCAGAAGTTTAATTTACAGTTTGTTCTCAGCTTTTCATTGGAAGACTTGCACAGAATCACACTGAGCTTTACAGCCAATTAAAAACTAGTGACTTTTCTCTAGAGATGCCCCCAAACAATTAAGACAAGTAAATGAATGTGAACCTATAAGGGTAACACTTGGAGGGTGATAAAAGTTGCAAAACATGAAGGGAGGTGGGGTTTCATTAGGCCTGGTACAAATTATGCACAGGTTTTTCTTATCCATAACTTGTTCAGGTGCCTTTCACAATGTCACTCTTTCAGTCTTAGAATTTAAAGGCCCCTTTAGCCACTAAGCCAAAACCTAGATTTGCAGAAGCCCCTTTCCCCAGCCATGTGCAATGCTGTTCCAACTGTTGGGAACTCGCAGTACTTCTCCAGCATAGCCTAGCTCCATCTGGGTGCACCTGTTTTTTGTCTTCTTGCTCCTACTGCCCTGGACACTCTCTCATTCAGGTTCTCCATAAGACACGCACCCACCAGCCGCTGGACTCAGCTTGCACTGCTGGACCCTTCCACCAGGCCTCCAGTACTTCTGCTGTTAGGTGAGTGAGTCCACCTTATCCCTCTCTGAGGGCCCTCCTGCTGTCACCAGACAGCAGGCACCTTAGTTCTGCCTGCAACGGCTGGAGATGAAAGGGGCAGCCCACTCTGGGGACCTGATAGTGTGGGAGGGGCTTACAGGGAGGCAATCACCTAGTGTACCCAGTGCAACCCTTTTTTTCTGTGTTCATGACCTCACCCACCGACCGCGTGCTATCACAGCAGCATCCTGGGGGCAGGGACATTTGGTAGTATGTGATCATGCATAATGCCAAGGGTACCCCTACAAAGCCACCACCAGAAGCTACTATCAAAGTGGAGTACAGCCACCCACCCTGCGATAGGGAAGCGTTCAATGAGATGCTCAGAGTTCCTCCCTGCCAGCCTCCACACCTGACGTCCTGGGCTTGGTGTGCAAACCCAGCATGCCAGAGCACTGACCCATCACTTAGCACCATAAGGCATGCTGCAGGACTAATCAGGACTCTGAATGGGTTTCTGGACAAAAATGTGGAACAATGATGAGTGAGACTAACACTCACATTCTTACGTAAGGACGACTGCAGAGATCCAAACCATTTTAAAAGCACAAGAATAAATATAGGTAAGGTAATGTCATACAACTAATCATTTAAAACACGTCTGTTGCTGACCTGTTGCCAGTGGCAGTACTGCTGCTGTGTCAGCACTGCTGACCTGGGTTCAGGGCCCAAGCTCAAAGTGCTGAAGGGTCAGGGAAGGACTGAGCATCTCAGAGGGTGCCTTCCCCTTTGGGGAGTGTTGGTTCCTAGCTTCGCTGTGCTACTGCCATCTAGGTGACCACAAGTGATGATGTAGCTGGAATCCCAGGTGGGAGAGAGGATTCAGAGGCGTTTTGCAAAACCGCACTCTGCATGAACGCTCTTGGTGCCCTGACTTTTCGTGTCCTAGAGATGGGAAAAATGGAATGTAAAAGACCCCAGAACACACAGGATAAAGAACAGTTACATAAGATTTTACCTTAACAGTAGATCTTCGAGAGAATATCTTGCAGCAGGTCACACCTTGGGAACTGTAGCCGCCAAGCACCAGGACCACATGGAAACATTTCTGCAGCAGTCTATCTGGGGCCACCACGTCGACATCACCACACTGATGTCCCCCTATATAATCATGCATGGACCCACAACCTCCTCAGTTCCCCCACCAGAGACCATCCAACAAGGATGCACTCCCAAGGGAACCGAGGGAGTGCTCGAGAGCCTCGCCAGGAGGAGTATGGGAAACAGAAGGTTTACCATCTTGGAGAGGAGAACGCAGAGTTAAGGAGGAAGGAAAGAGGGACGGCATGACCTGCTGCAAGAGATTCTCTCTAAGAACTACTGTTATGGTAAGTTCTTACGTAACTGTTCCATCTTCTTCGAGGAGATCTCTTGCAGCAGGTAGCACCTTAGAAACGAGTCCTAAGCAGTACTGCAGAGGAGACCAGTATGGGAGGCTGCAAAGCAGGACTCTAGGAGATGAGGCCCTGTAACACGGCCAGGCCGAAATTTACCTGCCTTCTAGAGGCATTGTCCATACTGCAGTGCTTTGTGAAAATGTGGACAGTACTCTAAGTGGCAGCAGCACAGATCTCCGCTGCTGAGACCCCCCCGAAACAGGCAACAGAAGCAGCCATACCTCTAGTAGAGTGGCCCATAACCACCCCAGGAAGTTCCTTACCGTACTTCCCAGAACAGAAAATACAGTTGGTCAACCATTTTGACAGACACTGTTTTGAAACGGGTACACCCTCTTTCAGCGGCAAAAAAAAACAACTGTGAGGACTTCCTGCAGTCCTTCGTGTGATAAACATATCCGAGTATTCTATGTACATCCAAATTATGGAGCAATGCTTCCCCTGGACTGGTATGCTCTGCATAATAAACAGGCAGGTGGATGGTCTGATTCAAAGTAAACTCAGACACCACCTTTGGCAAAAACATAGGGTTAGTATGCAAAGACACGCTGTCTATGTGGAAAATCAAACAGGGCTGCTCACACAAGTGCCTGAAGCTCAGAAATTCTACAAGCAGAGGTAACAGCAAATAAAACGAACGCCTTCCACGACATACAGCATAGCTCGCACATCACGGCAGGCTCAAAAGGAACCAAAGCAAATTTCTCCAAAACAAAATTCAAGTCCCAGGCCGGGACTGGGTTACAGATGGGAGGCTTTAAGTGCAGGATGCCTCTCAGAAAGGTATGGGCTATGTCCAATTGAGCAACCATGCGACCCTCAGTGGGCACGTGGAAAGCTGATATGGCAGACCAGTGCACATTTAGTGAAGAATACTTCAGGCCAGCATCTGACAAGGACTGCAAGTACTCTAGAAATCTGGTTCGCAAGACAGGTGAAAGGATCCAAATGGTGGGAAGCTGCCCACAAAGCAAAGCGCTTCCATTTCATGGAATATGTCGCCCTGGTGGAAGGCTTCCTGGTGGCCACCAGGATGTCAGCCACTTTAGCAGAGACCCAAAACCTGGCAATGGCTATGTCTTCAGGAGCCAGGCATGCAGGTGAAGAGACTGGAGGTTTGGATGGAGAAGGGTCCCCTGTTTCTGTGACAGCAAGCCTGGGCACAGAGGAAGGAGCACTGGAGGCTCCACTGTTAACTGTTGCAACAGTGGAAACCAGATCTGCTGAGGCCAAAAGAGAGCCACCAGAATGAGAGTGGCACCCTCCATCTGGAGTTCAATTAGCATTCTCTGGATCAGAGGAAAGAGAGGGAAGACGTAAAGGAACCTCCTCTTCCAAGAGAGGGAGGGACAATATGTCTCGCCAGAAAACTAGGCACTGGATTGAGCCAGCAGAAAAGCGACAGTTTTGTGTCGAGTGGGGATGCAAAAAGGTCCAATTCTGGACTGCCCCACCTGTCGTACAGGCCTTCTACCACTGAAGTGAGCAGTTCCCATTCATTCATTTTGGACTGTGACCAAGGAAATTTTGGGCACATGGAACAGGGACGGCTGACCACTCTAGGCCGTGTTCTAGAGCCCAGTACCAAACTCTCATCACCTCCCTGCACAAGGGATAAGAGTGGGTGCCCCCTTGCTTGTTGATGTAGGGCACCACACTGGTATTGCCCGTCTGCACTAGCAGCAGGCAAGTGGACTGGTGAGACTGACAGGCCTGTAGGCCATACAGTACAGCTCGCATCTCAGACACTGATGCGCAGCAAAGCCTCGAGCAGAGTCCACGTCCCTTGAGGCTGGAAGAGACCCACATGAGCACCCCAACCCATCCCCAAAGCAAGAGATGAGGATCTGAGAACAGGGTATGACAAAAGGAACCCCCACGAGTAAATGGCTCGGTTCCATCCACCACTGGAGGACCTTCTTACCTGGCAAGGAGACAAGGACCATCTGCTCCAGGTCATCCATCCGCTGGTCCCACTGTTCCCTCCATTGGGGGATGCGCATATGCAGCCTCGCCAGGGAAACCGTGGCAATGGCTACGGCCATCAAACCTAGCAGTCTGAGGTATGTCCTGTCTGAGACATACCAGCTGTGATGAGACTGCCTAGGCCTGCTTAGTTAAGCGATCTGCCTGGTCTAGGGGCACGAAGGCAGAGCCCTAGGTCGTGTCCAGTATGGTTCCTATGTACTAAAGATGTTGGCCAAGATTTAACACCGACTTGGACAGGCTGACTGTAGTCACCAACTAACTGAACAATTGTAGGGTACGTAACAGGGTCAAGGACATTTGCTCCTTGGACTGAGCCTTAAGCAACCAGTTGTCCAGGAAGGGAATGATGTAAAGGCCATCCTTCCTCAGGGCCGCTGCCACCATAGCTAGGCACTTGGTGAGGACCCAAGGCGCCGAAGACAATCCAAAAGGGAGAACTCTGAACTGGTAGTGCTCCCCTTGAAACAGGAACCTGAGATATAGCTTGTGGGGTAGGCAGATTTTTTTTTTTATTTAGTTGTTTAACCAGGTATAGCACACTAAGCTGAAAGCTTTTTTACAGGAGCGACCTGGGAGCACAAGGAGGTTAAGTGACTTGCTCAGGGTCACATAGTATGCAAGTGGAAGCTGTGGGATTCAAACCCAGGTCTGGCCTGCTGGATGTCACCAAATTTGCAGCTCAGAGCCTTAGACCACTGCGCTATACTGCCTCCAATGCAATCCATTTTGATATGCAGGTAAACATCCTGCATACCCAGGGAGCAGATTTAGTCCCACTCCCGGACCAAAAGCAACAGGCCCGGGAGGGTGACCAGCCTGAACTTTTTGTACTGGATGTAATAGTTCAGGTTTCGTAAGTCCAGGATGGGCCTCAAGTTTCCTGTGGTCTTGAGGACAAGCAAGAAGTGGGAGTAGATCCTCACATTTTGTTGGTCCTTGGGGACGGGTTCTAGGGCCCTTTTTTGCAGAAGTGTTTTGATCTCCCCCCTCAACATGGGTACGTGTGCTGGACGGTACATTGAGGGCCTTGAAGGAAGTTCTGGAGGCATCTCCACAAATTCTAAAGTATGTCCCTATTGTATGAGCTGCAGCACCCAGGCACTGGTTGTGATCTCCTGCCACCCGTCTAAATGGAGGGAGAAGCGACCCCACACCACCACATCCTGGGGAACTAGATGGAGGGGGTTGGGCAAGGAGTCAGGCTGAGGCAGAGCCCACAACCAGGCCCACTCTGCCACCTCTTGAGGACTTGCTGGTGGTGGAGGAAGGAGTAAGCAGGGCCATGGCAGCTTTGCGCTTGCTGGACTGCTTGGTGCCAGACTGAAACTTATGGGTGGCATGCTGAAAGGGAACCCTCTGCCCACTCTTCTGATGGGTGTGATAGAGGGAGTGACCAGACCGCAGGATTCCGCCCAAGGCCTGTAGGTCATTTAGAATATCCTGCACATCTCCCCCGAAGAGTTTGCAACCCCTGAAGGGAGCATTCAGGATGGACTGCTGGACATCAAGAGGCAAAACCTGACACCCTGAGCAAGGAGTACCTCCTAAGGCAAATGCCCACTGCAGAGGCCATGGCCGAGGCATCTAAAGCATCATAAGCAGCCCTAAGAAGATGTCTGCCCACATCAGCACCAGACTGAAAGGTCTTAAGCAGCTCCTGCGTCTGGGAACAATTATAGAGGGACTGGGCAGCAGACCGGGCCAACTCCCAGAGGTCATTCAGGTATTTAAGCATGTGGCCCAAATAATTAAGGACCCTTATCGCCAGGAAGGAAGATGCAAAAACTCTCTTGCCCATGAGATCCAGCTTCCTGGACTCCTTGTCCGGAGAAAGGGAGCTGAGGTGTTGGGGTTTTCTTAGACCGATCATGGGCCACACTGATGACCACCGAGCCCGCCTGAGGGGGCCCCTCGAAAAACAGCTTCCCCATGGGGATCTGGTACAACCCATATGCCTTCCTAGGCATAGGAGGGATCATATTAAGCCTGTACCAAGCAGCCATGGTGGCATCCTCACAGGCATCAAATCACAGGAGGAATGACCAGAGGGCGAGACTCTGGCAATCCTCAGTAGTGAGCCAGGTTCTGCCTAGTAATGTCCTGCTCCACCGCATCAAACCCCATGGCAGCCTGCAACTGCCGCATTACAGCGATGCAAGAGGAGTCATCAGTTGGAGACCTCGGGATGTACTTGGAGAAGGGCCACCCCCCCCCCCCAACAAAGTAGACTGTGGAGGTGCTAGAGAAGTCCAGCAACCTCATCCTCCCTCATCCAGGAGGAGGAAATCAGACGATAATCGCCGGCCCCTGGGTCAGAGGGAGGCATAGTACGAGAAGGTCCTGTTGACAATGGACCCTGAGGTAGAACAACCTTCTTCACAAGGTCCAGGACAGACAAAAAAAAAAAAAAAAATTCACCTGAACATCGATAGTGACCATCATCAGTACAACACCCTGCTGTAGCAACAGGGGGGTATTGAGGCCTCGGCATCACGGGAGAGAGCTGGAGCAGTGACGTGATGTGGTTAGGCTGGGGAAGCAGCCAAGGGCCCTGCATTCCCAACATCATAGGAATGGCCAGAGGTGTTGCCGGAAACGGCCTTACGCCCATCGGTGCATGACCTTCACCGGCCACCAGGAGACCCTTATCGCTCCCTGACTGTGACCCCTGAGGAGATGGGGGGCTTTCAGCAGAGCTAGGCATGACGGCGGAGGCAAAGGAGGAAGCCCCCGCGACGAAGGGCCAGTATCAGCAGAGCCGACCGGCCGCACTGCCAAACTCCCCCCCCAACCCCGTGGGGCAGATAAGTAGTGGAAATTGTCGGTGGGAGGAGGGAAAGGCCCACCGATGAACTGCCACCGGGTTAAGTAGCTCCAGCGGGAAAGGCTGCCAAGGCTGACCCTATAGGCGAGAGGGTGTGGGAGGCAGCAGCGGTCGCCGCCAGTCTGGTTGATGACCCCAAAAAGGTCAGCACATTGTGAGGTGACAGAGCGCTCCCAGGAGGATCGATCTTTCTCCCTGTGGTGATGTTTCATCAACAACTTGTCCCGGGCCTTGGCTGAATGGGAGCACAAAGACTAGGCCAGGAAAACGAAGGAGCTCCAAGCCTGAAACTCATCCTCCAAGGCAGCGACTTTCTGTTCCATGAGGAAAGACTTTAGCTCTTTCTGAAGACGATGCGGGGTTGCCTGACTGAAGCCGTGGCAGATCTCACAGGCCTGGATGTCATGGAAGGAGCCTAGGCAGCGGACACAGGCCTCATGAAAATCCTTATCGCAGATCTTATGTCCGCAGCTGCAGTGACAGAAAAGTGTATCAAATCCAGACATAAAACAAAAGGGGAAATCACTAAGGGATAAAGTGATTACAAAATTAGGGTGAGAAAACAAAAGGTAGAAACTTAGATAAAGTTTTCATTTTTATTTTAGTCTTTGGTAACCTGATAAGGCCTACTATACGCACAAGTGCCTGTTTTCAGGGGTGACCCGCGTGCACGGGTCGGTTAAGTGACTTGCTCAGAGTCACACAGTATGCAAGTGGAGCCTGTGAGAACCAAACCCAGGTCTGGTCTGTTGGATGTACCAAGCTAATTCACAGCTCGTTACTCTAACCTCTAGGCTATACTGCCAGCCAGGCTGAAGCAACGGTGCTCTGCAGAGTCCGAGGTACGATGGTTGACAGCGGGAAAAGAACTGAGGAGGGCGTGGGGCCGCCCATGGTTATACAAGGGGATGATGCCATAGACGGCCCCAGACAGACTTGCAAAAATGTTTCTGTGTGGTCCTGGTGCCTGGTGGCTATAGTTCCTAAGGTGTGACCTGCTGCAAGAGAAATCCTCGAAGAAGACAACCACGGTACTCTCAGTGCCCCAAGCCAAAGACTGATCACCTCACCACGGTATCTGCTGAGGTAGACAGTAATCCACTGAGGCCAGTAAACAGGGAAGGGGTTTGCAGGGAAGAAATATGTAAGGTGGTCGTAGGTCTGGGAGATTGCTGGGGCAGCTGAAAGGGTTGGGATGGCAGCACTGGAGAAGTAGTACCATTCAGTGAATTAAAAAAAAAAAAAAAAAAACAAATGTGGCCACCAACGTAGCTACAGTGCCTTCAGAAAGTATTCACCCCCCTTGGATTTTGTCACGTTTTGTTGTGTTACTACCAGAATTTTTAATGCATTGAAATTATTTATTTCCCCCTTGATTCACACAGCATACTCAACAATTTAAAGGAGCAAAATATTTGTATTGTGTAACAAAAATGTATGAAACATTAAAAACTGAAATATCTTGTTTACTTAAGTATTCACCCCCGAGGCAATACTTTGTAGAAGCGCCTTTGGCAGCAATTACAGCTTTGAGTCTTCTTGGGTATGTCTGTATCAGCTTTGCACAGCTGGATTTGGGGATTTTCGCCCATTCTTCCTTGCAGATTTGCTCAAGCTCTGTCAAGTTGGATGGGAAGCATCAGTGAACTGCAATCTTTAAGTCTTTCCACAGATTCTCAATGGGATTCAAGTCTGGGCTGCCACCAAGGACATTCACCTTCTTGTTCTGAAGCCACTCCAGTGTTGCTTTGGCTGTATGCTTGGGGTCGTTGTCCTGTTGGAACGTAAATCTTCGTCCCACTCCAAGGTCTATTGCAGACTGATGCAGGTTCTCCTCAAGGATGTGCCTGTATTTGGCTCCATTTATTGTTCCCTCTAGCCTGACAAGTGCCCCAGTCCCTGCTGCTGAAAAGCATCCCCATAACATGATGCTGACACCACCATGCTTCATGGTAGGGATGGTGTTACACGGGTGATGAGCTGTGTTCGGTTTGCGCCAGGCATAGCGCTTTGCATTCAGGCCAAGGAGTTCAATTTCTGTTTCATCAGACCAGAGAATCTTTTGCCACATGGTCTCAGAGTCTGCCACGTGCCTTCCTGCAAACTCCAGGCATGCTATTATGCGGTTTTTTCTCAGGAGTGGCTTCTGTCTAGCCACTCTCCATAGAGGCTACATCTGTAAGTGCTGCAGAGATTGTTGTCCTCTGACAGGTTTCTCCCATCTCAGCCATGGAACTCTGTAGTTCTGTCAGGGTGGTCACTGGGTTCTTGGTCACTTCCCTGACCAAGGTCCTTCTTGCCCGGTTGCTCAGTTTGGGAGGATGGCCTGCTCTAGGAAGAGTCTGGGTGGTTCCGTAATCTTTCCATTTCTTAATGATGGACTTGACTGTGCTCCTGGAAACTTTCAACACCCTAGAAATGTTTTTATACCCCTCCCCAGATCTATGCCTCCTCACAATTCTATCACGGAGTTCAACGGACAGCTCCTTGGTCTTCATCGTAGAGTTTCTGCTCTGACATGCACTATCAACAGTGGGACCTTATGTAGACAGGCGTATTTCCTCTGAAACCATGTCAACCATTTGAACTGACCACAGGTGGACTCCATTCAACTTTTAGAGTGATCTCACAAGGAAACTGGATGCAACTGAGCTCAATTTGGAGTGTCATAGCAAAGGGGGTGAATACTTATCAAGACATTTCAGGTTTTTATTTTAAATTACATGTACAAAAAATTCCAGAAGTTTCATTCCACTTTGACATTATAGAGTAATTTGTGTAGATACGTGACCAAAAAATCCCATATAAATGCATTTTAATTTGAGTTTGCAACATCACAAAATGTGACAAAATCCAAGGGGTGAATACTTTCTGAAGGCACTGTACCAAAATCCGGGATTTTTGTTTGTTTGTTTTTTTTGGGGGGGGGGGGACGACTTCTACACAAAAAAAATTAATCTTTAGTAGTGATAACTGAAAACCTCTTCTTTCATGACTAACCACTTGCTGCAGTCTGTACTATGTTTTTTATTCAAACTAAGCGGCATCTTTATATTTTGCTTTCTGCTCAGGAGTTAAGCTGTACCACCAGATTGGTTTCTGCCCCAATGCAGATGCAAGTGTGCTTCTGTCAGCATCACAGAAAGTGATGGCAGAGCCACAATTACGATGCTCATCTCCACAAGAGAGAAACTGGCACTGTGTCTGCGGCTAATTTCTTCAGACTACTGTATGTGTCCTAACAGTTTTATTATGGAACATCCCAAGAGCATACATATTGATTATAAAATATACACACACACACACACACACACACACACACACACACACACACACACACACACTGCAAAAAGAACAGGTTACTCACCTGTAACAGTAGTTCTAGGACCGGTATATGTTGTTCATCCACACTCACTGGCATGTCCCCTTACACTTTAAGTTGTACCGGAAGTCTTCAAGCTGGCTCCTCCCACCACCTGGGTAGTATATACCTCGGCTCCGCCCCATGACGCCAGATCTTAGCTCGCTGGAAGCCAGGTGTTGTGCGTCCACAGCTGGGGAAGTCGGGTGGGTCCGTATGGATGAACAACATATACCACTCCTAGAACTACTGTTACAGGTGAGTAACTTGTTCTTCTAGGAGCGTGGCTATGTTGTTCATCCGCACTCATTGGCAGACTCCTAGCAGTTCTCCGGGAGGAGGGAGGCAAGGTGCACACCCCCTACTTAGGGAACAGAGATAGGAGAACTGAGGCTCCAAAACCAGCATCCCGAAGTGACTCAAGGTCGATGTGGTAGTGGGTAATGACGGTGTTTGCTGACTTCCAGGTAGCAGCCCAGCAGATTTCCTGGAAAGGGATGTCCCTGAAAGTAGCCACCGATGCAGCAGTATGGCGGGTAGAATGAGCTCTTATCCCTCTGGGAGGCTCCTTGCCCGCCAACTTGTAGCACAGACCTATGTATGATGTAATCCACCTTGCAATGGTCCGTTTTGCTGCAGGTCTGGCAGACGTGGCTTCAGCGTAGGTGACAAACAGCTGGCGAACCTCTCCCCGAATTTCCACCATCCTCTCCTTATAGTAGGAGAGAGCACATCTCAGGTCCAAAGTATGGAGCCTGTACTCGGCCTCTGTGGTGTAACTGGGGTAGTACACCGGCAGAGTTAGCACCTGGTTAAGGTGAAACTCTGAAACCACCTTTGGAAGGAATTTCGGTTGGGGGCGAAGGAAACCTTGTCCCTGTGGAAGACCAGATAAGGGGAGTCCACCAAAAGTGCCTGGAGCTCCCTATCCTTCTGGCAGACATGATGGCCACCAAGAAGGCCGTGTTATACGACAAGTGTGACAAGGCACACTTGTGCACTGGTTCGAATGGCATGCCCATGAGCTTTGCCAGTACCAGCAGTAGATCCCACGGACGTGGAGGTTCACGCACCAGAGGGAATATGTGATCCAGGCCTTTGAAAAAGCGCCCGACCACTGTCTCCTACGCCAATGTCGGCTGACCGTCCAGCGCCCGGTAAGCAGAGATGGCTGCCAGGTGCACCCTAAGGGTTGATGACCGTAGGCCCCCTTTGGAGAGAGACAAACGTTGTCAAGAATGTTAGTCACTGGACAAGAAAAAGGGTCCAGGCCCTTGTCCTGACACCAAATGGAAAACCTTTTTCATTTGAAAGCATAACATTTCCTGGTCGATTCCTTTTTGGATGCCTCCACCACAGTGTAGACATCTTCAGAAAGACCCAAAGCCTAGAACTCTAGCCGCTCAAGTACCAGGCTGTGAGGTGCAGGGACTGAAGATCCAGATGGAATACCTTCCCCTGATTGAGAGAGATCAGGTCCGGGCGTGTGCAAAGCCGCTCCAGGGGCCTGCAGCTGAGGAGATCTGGATACCAGAACTGGCGCGGCCAGTCTGGGGCTACCAGGATCACCTTCGCCTTGTCCCTCCTCACCTTAAGGAGCACCTTGTGGATAAAGGGAAATGAAGGGAAGGCGTACAGGAGGCCTGGGGTCCACGGCCTCGAGAAGGCATCCCCCTGCAGCGAGCCCTGCTGAGGAAGGCGAGCATGAAACTGCCTCAAGGGAAATCACCAAGCTGAGGCTAACGGGTACACCATCGGTTTGCCCCAACAGGAGAACAGAGTGTAAGCTACCTCTGGATGGAGAGACCACTCATGAGATATCTAGCCTAAGCGGCTGAGAGCATCCGCCAGATGGTTTGAGACTCCTGCCAAATGGATGGCTAGGAGATCTGCCTCCAATCGGCTCACGGGGGTCCAGATGTGGATCACCTCCTTGCACAGCAGATGGGAGTGCGTGCCGCCTGCAACTGGTCTGCAGTGGTCCACTATTGGAGAGCGTCCCACATCTTCTGGGTCACAGTGATCAGCTGGTCGAAATGACCATGGCACTGAGTCCACTGGACGGCCACCTCCCATCGGAGGGGACGCATGTGCAACCGGGCCCAACGGACCACTGAGGTGCACGCCGCCATGTAACCCAGAAGGTGCAGAAAGTCCCGGCCAAGGCACAATTGCCCAACCAGAAATGATTGGGCAAAGAAGGAAAGAACCTCCACCCTGTCCACCGGGAGCTGAGCTCTGGCTTAACAAGAGTCGAGCTCTGCCCTGATGAAGCCCATCACCTGAAGGCACGAGCTCAGACTAGGCCACATTGATCAGGAGGCTGAGCTGGGAGCAGGTCTGGAGGGCTAGGTCCCTAGACCTTTCCGCCTCCTGTTGGGTGGAACCTGCTAGGAGCCAATCATCAAGGTAAGGATGAATCCTGACCCCCCCCCCCAACCCCTGAGATGGGCCGCCACCACTGCAATGCATTTGGTGAAGACCCATGGGGACAATGACAGGCCAAACGGTATGGCTCGGAACTCGTACAGGTTCCCTTCGAGCCTGAAGCGGAGGAACCGCTGATGGACGGACGAATTGGGATGTGAAAGAACGTGTCCTGCAGAGCCAGTGAACAGAATCACATTTCACTCCAAAGATGGTATGATCTGGGACAGAGTGACCATCCGAAAGGTGCATGACCTGAGATATTGATTCAGGTCGGCAGATCTACAATGGGGCGCAGCAGCCCCCGCCTGCTTGGGCACCAGGAAGAACCTGGACACAAAGCCTGGGTCTGCTGGAGGATCCACCACTGGAGCTACTGCCTCCTTGAGGAGGAGCTGAGCGATGTCGTCTCAAAGAGCCAACTGGGTCTGAGTGGATATTCTTTCCTCCAGAGGGGCACCGGCTCGGCTTGGGGGGTACTGCTCGAATTACAGAGGCAGTCCCTGACTGACCACTTCGAGGACCCACCTGTCCATAGTGACAACTGACCAGGTGGAAAGGAAGTGGAGGAGCCAGCCCCCCACGGGAGGAACCAGAGCTGAGATGACGGGAGAGGGGTTGACAGCCCCCACCCAGTCACTGAGCAGGCTTGGAGGAAGAGGCTCCAGGACCTGAACCTCGGCCTCCTTTACGGGCCTGTTGGGGTCCATGTTTAGGCCGGGGGTGCCAAGCCTGAGCCTGCTGCTGTTGCTGGTGTTGTTGTCCACCTTGAAAGGAGGACTGTTGAGCCGCAGGGGAAGAATGCCAAAAGGGCTTCTTCTTTTTATTCTGCTGGTTCTTGGCCGAAGAACCCTTGGCAGAAGTGGCGTCCAAGGTGGCACTGGACTGCTCACTGCGCTGAAGGTGACCGGCCACTCCTGGGCCGAACAAGTCGGACCCGAAGAAGGGCAAGTCAGCTAGTTTATGATGGGTATCCACCAGTAAGGAAAAAATTCTTAGCCAAGCCCTGCGACGAGAAGCAACTGCGGCAGCCATCAAGCGGGCACAAGAATCCTCAATGTCTAGGGCCATCTGAAGCTGTTGTTTGGCAACAGCTCGGCACTGGTCCCAGACCTGCTTGACCGTGGTCTGCATGTCCATGGGGAGATGTGGGAGGACTTCATCCAACGACCCTAAAAGGGCTTGAGAGAAGTGTGCCATGATGACAGCAGAACTTGCCTGATGAAGGCCCAAGGAGGAAGCCGCATAGACCTTCCTATCTGAATGATCCAAAAGCTTGGACTCTATCAGGAGATTGGTCGGGGTCGGCAGAACTGCCAGTACGCCTGAACACAAAGGAGGTTACCAGCCTCTCGGCCGAAGGGTGATCTGCGAACCCCTCAAGGGATCCTGTGGCACCGTGATACTCTAGCTGGATGTGGGCAGATGGAGTTGGACAACAGGCAGGACGCCACAAAGTTCTAGGGCCGGACCAACGATATCTTCAGCCACAGGAAAGGCCTCCGTCGCAATATCCCCTCTCTTAAGGATACCCATAAGAGGGTACTCCGCCTTTTTCTGGATGGGCTCCAGGGGCATCCCTGTAGATTCAGAGATGAGGTGAAGAATCCATTGGAAAGAAGAGGGACCTTCCTCCATCTCTAAGCCAATGGTTGATTCATTATCTACTGGATGAAAATGCAAGCCGGTGACGTCCGAATCCGAGGAATCCGGGTATAACGGCCGACCGCCCAGGTCAACTTCGACCCACCGAGAGCAGTCTAGAGTGATCGTGACCGCCGGGGAAGCCCGGTGTCTGGCCTAGCTTCCTTGGAAGGAGACCCTCCCACAGGCTGTTTGGGTGGTGGTTCCACTACAATCGGTGGAGAGACCGTTTTTGGCCGAACTGGTGGTTTTGCCGGCTCCGCGGGTGGGGGAACCAATTTAATCGGCTCTGAAGGAGTCAGCTTCGGCCTAGGAGACGAAAGCCAGGTAATGGCCGGGGTAGAGGCCAGAGTCTGCTTGTGCCCGGTCAAAATTAGCTGTTGCCTCATGAGGTCCTCGTAGCGCCAGAGTTTCCACCGGAGCCTCTCCTCATCCGAGGAAGACAAGGATGACTGATGGCATCAGCTCTTTTTAAAGCGCTTATGGCTCTTCCTCGGCTTGTTGGTCAAGGGGGTCAGAGACCTCGATCGAGATCAGACGGGCCAACTTGGTCGCCCGGGAGATACCGGCAGGACCGGTCACTTCCCGGGATCAGGGACAACTTCTTCAATAGGAGTCTCAGCAGGCTGGGTCTCATCATCTGAAAAGACCAAATTAGGGTTTCGATCGAGTGATTCGTCGACCGGAATCGGGAAATTGGATCGATCGGGTCGATCACGATCTCAACATCGTCGACTGATAACTCTGTCGACTGACCTGACGGCAAGGCCAAAAAGCCAGCAGCCGAAGAAGCGGTCTCGAAAACTGCATGTTCCTGGGATCGAGATCTCTCCCACTCCCAAGAATGTCTCTGTTGAGACGAAGACGATCCCAGATCCTTCTCCCACTTGCGGGATCAAGAGGAATGCAAGCCCGCAGGATCCTCTCCCTTGGTTGGGAAGAGACTGGCACAACTCTCGGAAGGAACCCGAGAAGGTGATGCCCAGATTGAGCGGAACGAAAAAGCTCCGAGATGTCTCTGCACGCCTGCAAGCGTTCCAACTGCTCAGCGGATCCCGCAATCGTGGAAACTGCCCACCAAGCCTCCTTGGATTTCACCGGAGGGTTCCCCTTCTCCAGCCTCCCCAGTTTCAGGCGTGCGAGACGGTCGTCGAGGATGTTGGGATGAAAGGCAAGACATATCGCATTTTGAGGTGTCATGGTCAATACCGAGGTAATAGGCACACATGTGGTGGGGATCGGTGCGTGACATTTTCTAGCCGCAAGGGCACCGACGAATTGGGGGAAGACTTGTCTTCACTAATTGAAGCAGCGTACTTGCGAAGGTTTGAAAGCCAGGCCTACAAGATGCGTGAGCACGAGGGAGGTAACCTGAATCTTCCAGCGGAAAGGAAGATCTGGTGTCATGGGAGAGTCTAGGTATATACCACCCAGGTGGGTGAGAGGAGCCAGCTTGAAGACTTCCAGTCTAAGTTAAAGTGGAAGGGGACATGCCAATGAGCGTGGATGAACAACATATCCACGCTCCTAGAAACTTCGTTAATGCATCAGTTAAGGCTGAAGCAACAAAAGAAGGGAAATGAGGCATTAGGGTTTATTTATTTAAAAGTTTCACCAGGAAGGCATGCTGAGCAGACTACTGCTCGATTCCAGATGCATCCTGGGGGCAGGGGAGAAACAGGAATACATACAGTACATAATATTCAGAGTCCAGAAACCTTAGAGCAAAATCTTACAAGGTGTAGTGCAGTACAGCAGGCAGCTGTGCAAGGCATACGACAATAAAATATTCAGATACATAACATATGTATACAAACATATACAAACAATGCCTATTTACAGTCTCATGATGGAGTAGGCAAGACCCAAAGTGCTAGAGCGCACATGGGTGCATGTGCACGTGAAGGAGAAATGTGCTTTGAGAAGGGAGTTGAGGTGTTGACTGGAAGCATGCCGTATATCTGGGGGAGGGAGTTCCAAAGTTTAGGCATGCGATATGCAAACGCTGACTGGCCTGCCGTGGTGGACATGAGTGGAACAGACAGGAGACGCGAGTCATTTTCCCCCCCACCCCAACTGCGTACATCGGGAGAGTAGGGGCTGATAGGACAGAGGCAAGATATGGAGGGAGGGACTGGGCCCAGTATTTAGCCATGATGCTAGCGCAATGGAAGTGTCACCGGTCCTGAAGCAAGGGGGAGGTCCAGGGTCTGTTAGAGGACACAGTGATGGGTGGTGGAAGGACAGTCAAGAGCAAAACGAAAGAAGGAGTGAAAGAGAGGGTCACTGTAGTCGAAGATGGGGAGAATCATCTTCTGCACAATTGTTCGGCGAGCTGGCAGCAGGACGCACTGCAGTACAAGACACCCAGCTTCGGGTGAAGCTTTTGTGAATGGCATCTATATGTGCGGAGAAGTCTAGGTGCTGGTCAAGCCAGACCCGGAGATATCTGCAAGAGGTGCAAGTCTCTAGAGAAGTCCCATCCAGGGTGTGGAAGGTGGAGGTGGAGGGGAGCCGTGGAAGTCTCCGTTTTGTGCCGAAGATCATGGAGACAGTTTTCTTGGCATTGAGAAACGGCTGATTTGAGCAAAAACGGAGCTGGACATCACTGAAGTCCTGCTGAAGTCTGGTCGCCACATCAGAGGGCAAAGGGCTGGATGCATACAGTACTTTATCATCCGCATACATGTGAATGGATGTGTGTGGGCAGGCAATGGGCAGATCGCTTCCGACTAACACTCTGACACTTTTCCACACAATTAGGTTGGGTGTTTGTAGTCGGCTCTCAATCTCACCCCATTCCATGTAAGGAAGCAGAGATGTGCAGTGAGGAGAAAGGGGTGAGAGTTAGGCCCGACGACCTCAAGGCACACCCTGACACCTGTTGGTGTGTGGAGAGTAGGGTTGGGGGGGGGGTGTTAGGATTAGGTGCTTTGTAACATCATCAAAATTTGTGCTAATCCACCATCCCCATCTCATTACTAATTGGAGACTTGGTTAAAAGCTCTCTACATTATATGCTTTAAATTACAAGCACTTGGTAATGATGAATGATTGTGGTGTATTGAGAAGCGATACAAAATGAATTATTAGTGATAAGTATTCTTTACCTATTCATGCACTGGCACTTTATGTTAAAAAGCTAACACATCATGTGACTGTATGAAATGCTTTATAAGTGTCTCACCTAAGAGGGGGGCAGTATCTTTGATAAAGACCCGTGAGAGTTGAAACGTTAGAGCACTTGTCTTTCCCCTGGCCCAGGAGGGTTGGTTGTTTTACTGCTTGCAGGCAAAAACAAACAGAACTATGACTTGAATCAGCTTGGACTTCGACCCGCTTTATTTTCATTATGCCCTAGGTAAGTGCCGTGACTTGTTTTCTAGATGTATAAGTAATTGTCGCTGAACACCCCAGGTAACCTTGTGCGGCTCTGTTAGGATGCTTCCATTATTTATTTTTTTTTTTTTTGCATTATCCTTTTCCCTCCTGCCAGCGGCCAACCCTCACCAACCTCTCCTTCAGGTGGCAAGTCTCCACCACTGCTCCAATCCTCTGTTCCTGCCATCCCCTGCTCCTTCATCCTGCTGCTCAGGTTGTCCCACTATATCTCTACTACAGGGGACCCCCACCCCCTCCCATGGGGGCAACCGGAAGGGGAGACTTCAGTGCCCGAAGATGCCTTTCACTATCTGGGCTGGAGCAGCGAGGGGTACAGCATCGGAGCTATCCCAGCTGCCGTGGTGACAGAATAAGAGGGGCTGCCGTCATCCGTCTGTGAAGAGGACATTTTTCCACGTTTTCTCCCCCTCCATAAATATACATATATGCACCTATGGAGGGACAGTAGAGCACTCCACAAACATACACATTTAATGGGGTGAGCTTTACAGTTGACAACCCCTAGGAAGACTCCACCCACAATTTGCTTTAGGGGTGCTTTTGAGGTTTTAGGGTCTGAAATCCAAAAACCACATTTCCCTACTTTTGTCGCTTTAGCCTGAATCCTAAATGTTGCACTAATAGAGTTTTTTTTTTTACAAAGTATATATATATATATATATACACACACACATACATACATATACACACACACACACACACACACACACACACACACACACACACAGAAGGGGGCTGTACCAAATCTGTAGTATTAGGAATCTCTATTTTATAGAGATTTCAAGTTACAAGTATACAGTTTACTTATCTCTAACATCTCGAATTAAGCCTGTATGCAGACTTTTCTACTACTAGAACAGAGGATTTATTGTTATAAGTTAGACTTGACTCTTTACTGCTGTTTCAACATTTAAAAAGGTTTACAACACATGTAGAAAAATTCTAGTGATTTGACTGGCTGAAAGCAGCTCAGAGTTGTGTAATTATTGACCCATAATTACACTCCTGAACTACTTTAAGCCGGTCAAAGCCCTATAACACAGAAAAGTATAACTACACTCCCACATTCTGACAGGAGCGGTCACTTCAGACCTGTCACTTCACCAGCAGGCGGTAAAACTGAAACATCTACACAGAATTGCAAATGATCCTTCTGGCCTGTCTGCATCACAAAAACATTATGACCGTACTGTTGTAAACACTATTAAATGGGAGAAACAGGAGACTGCACTTTGATTAGGGAGATGGAAAACTCAGCTATTTACTGTATCCATGATGCTTCACTATGTATTAGTATACAGGCCATTATATTTCTGTACTCACTACAGAAATGGGAGATTATATCTCTCAGTAAAGAAATATTGTCAGTTATACAGTGTATGCACGATGCCTCATTTGAAAATAAACATCTGAGATCTTGTCTTGTAACCACTACTAAAATAGGAGACTGCACCTCCCAGTAAGGGAAATGAAAGTTAGCATCACATTGTACCCACAATGCCTTACTATGTATATTTACATATTAGGTACTATGCTGCAGTCACCAGTCCCAAAATAGGAGACTGCACCCGAGTAAGGAAAATTTTAGACACCTGGATAATCTACCCAGAATTCCTTGTTACTGTATGTAAATCATGATATTAGCTGTTATACTGCTGTATCCATTACCAAAACTAAGAGTTAACTGATTTAACAAAAATGGACTGCTTTATGTCAAAATGTAGTTACAATAATAAATTATGACGTTTTTGCAGGCAGTATTGTGATTTTTTTTAATTTTACAGCTTTAACAATTTTTCTACACGTACTGTAAGTGCGATAAGACACTTCAGGGATGCATAATTATGCTGTAATAATTGCACTTTGCTCTTGGGTGTTTAAAGGCACTTGGCTCAAGCATCTCGTGCCTAACCACACCTTCGAGCCGTGCAATTATTACAGTATAATTACACACCCAGGTGTGTCTTATTGCATACATATACAACCTGAGCACTATCTAATGCAGTCAAAACTAGGTAATGCATGGTGAACCAATTTAAGTTTCCACACAATGCGGACTATGGACCTCATTTATGAACATCTAGGACGCTACGATTTAAAATATAGGTCCTTGCTTGATGGCAACTCACTGGTTATCCTACAGTATACTTCGGTGAATTTATATTTGTATATATATAGTTTGCCCTCCTTGAGATAAACAAATTGGGAGCAATGTGCATATTACTGTACTGTAACATATTACGTACGATACGTTTTATAAGCTCTCTCACTGTAGATCAACTTTGTAAGTTCTATTTATAAGAAAACACTGAAAAAAAGAAATCATAGGTGAGAATGGAAGGAAGCAATGCTGAACCAATATCAATATTAGGGTGGGCTAAATCACTTTCTAAGCTGGTGGATAGCTTGGCCACAAGCCTTCAAACTCTGGTGGGTCAGAAACATTTGGTGGTCAAATTCTATGGGGGAGATTTTGAAATAAGGATTATTAATTTTTTTTCAATGAAACACAGAAGTCGTGCCCTCTGCACGGCAGCTATTAAATATATTTATTGTTCTGCTCCCTGCTGCATCTGTTGAAGAAGCCTCAGTCACCCACCACCCCCCTCATGGCCAAAGCCTCCTCTATCCCAGTAATCCTTTTTCAAATGGGAATGTCAAGCACAGTAGCCAGCAGCAATAGATAAATTTATTGCTCTGCTGCTCCTGGTTACCTTTGCTCAATCCATCCTCTTGCTCTTCTTGATGTCACAGCCCATTCCCCAACAGTCCTCAAAAGGACTTCTTTCTTCTTTACTGCAATTAAAGTAAAGGTCTAAGATGTACCTTTGGGCTTTCACAGCCCACTGCCCTGGGGCACAGATAGTCCCTGTGGGTTAAAATCATAACTTGCAATGCACTCCTGTAAGGAAGGGAAGGGATCATAATGCTGACTTAACTGCCAGCCAACTAGTCCTTTTCCACTTCCCAGTGTGCCTGCTCCTCCCCCCACGCTCCCACTTATTGTGATGCTTAACCAGGGAAAAGCGCGGGGACGCACCCCATACAAGTGTATGGGGCTCGTTTTCAGAATGATTTTACAGAACTTTAAACAACCTTTTAAGAAATACGAAAGCCACTGCTCAACTAATAGGGACCCAGAGTCCATATATCCTCCGCATTGCAGCCAATACCCATGTCCACCCCTCACTTCACCCTTGAGCGGGGGCCACCATTAACCAGGCATGCGATGGAGTACCCACCTGAGGAAGAAGGATGAGCAGAGGAAGGAAGAACCACTGGGCCAGCCCACTGAGACCTGGGTGGGGAGCAAGCTTCTTCTGCCTGCATGAGACCCAGTCCTGTTTTCCTCCTTGTTTTCTCCCCACAAACGCGAAGCGTGCCACTGCATCAACCCAGATGCTCAGGCGCTGCTTCATCGCCCTGCTGCCAGCAAGGGGTAGGTAAGCAGCAGCGTCTGGTCAATACTCTCCCACAAGAGGACACTGTCTTGGGTGGAAGTTCGATCCTCCGCAGCCAGCCTCTGCTCCTGACGTTCTAGGCTTAGGGCACAAATCTGGGTCACCAGCATACCAGAGCAGTCCCTCACTATTTGCCACCACGGAGCTAGTAGTCCATAATAATTTTGAACTTTGAACAATTACCACACAAAACTAGTCTCCCTGCACTGCCTTTCAGAGACAAATAGTTTCATCATGCAAAATAACATGTGTGTTACCTGGTAACTAGGTGTGACGGAGTACTGAATACCAGTGGGAGGTTGCATGTTCTCAGGTACAGTCTCATGCGCTGGAGGGGCAGGAGCAAGCATGCGATGCTGAAATGCTTCTGTGCTGTTCGTCAGTCGACGGTGCTGTGTAGCATAAGCCGGTGACTCCTGCTCATCCAATCGGCGTTTCATTCTGAAGTCATACTCATAAAATCACAACGAACCTGGGAGAAACCAAATTTTTTTTTTAAATTTGTTTTTGCAGCACCAGATCCCTTGTTTAGCCCTGCCACATTCTTGCCAGAACCCAATCAGCTTGCAGCTGAGAACCATTTCTAAGGTTTTTGCCTTTTTTTTTTTTTTTTTTTTACTAGAATTTAAACTCATACGAGACTTAGTGTCAATGTAGGTTTTTAAAATGAACCATTATCCTTCGAGGAATTCTGCATGCCTGTGGGAAATGTCTGAAAAAGCGCAACGCTTAGACAGACACACATAAAATTTCAAATATTTCTTGGTTTACCTTCTTTTTTTTTTCCCCCTTAATTACGGAGTATATCTGCTTGGAAAAAAGTGGGTTGCTCCTTCTGCCTTCATCTGCTCCTGCTCAGTCTCCATCTGGAATCATCTGACTTTTCTAAAATTTAGCGCCCCCATTATCCAGTCATACCCAATCATTCTGACCTCTCTTGAACCCTTATTTCATCTGGTTTTTCCATTCTTAACCATCCCTCTGCAATTCCCCGTGTCGGGAATCCCAACTCCTGCACAGAACAGATCTGGATCAAAGTAGGGTAGTCACCGTCCCACTCCCTCAGGATGCCGATGGCGGGGTGCGATGAGCAAGCATGTGTATCAGATCACCAGCTGGCACCCTCCACGAAACAAAGCTGCTTCAACCGCACTGGACATCTGTGTTCACCCTAGTGGCAGTGCTATGAACCAGACCAGTCCTCCTAAATTAAGACGATGTTCTCTAGGACATTTGATCCACCTCCTCCAGCCCCCCAAAAACAACTCCACACTAATTTCCTAACCTGGGTTTCTGGCATTGTGAGCAATGAAATCATAATCTTTTGATTTTGACAATGCTATTGGCTGCCAAGGAAACATCTGTGAGGCCACAAGCAGAGAGCTGTGACTTCAGGCTGGGAATACATAGCCAGAATAGATGACACAGCAAGGACCAAGGTGCTGGTTTCTTACAAATGCCCTCAGAGTGAAAGAGCAAAGAGAAGAGTAATGCATAAAAATACATGAAGCATAAGCAGAGATGTGCAGGCAACATTTTACTCCAAAATCTTTGCATGGCAGAGACCCGTTATACAAAAATAATTTTGTGACGCAACAAGCAAGCTTTAGGAAGCATTTTACGTCATGTAAGTACTGAGTTTTGTTTAGCACCCCAGGTCTCTTTCCACCACCCACTCCCACACACACTGACTTACTTACAAGCCTACATTTTTGTGACACAGTAATTTTAGCCCAGAAGGGACTCTACGTCCGTCATAACCCCCTACCCACCCTGACTGCCTTTCTGTTTTATGTTCATTCTCGCTTTGATCTTTTCTTTCTTTTGTTTTACATTTCATCTTTTTACAGCTCCTTCCTTCCATATTTTTAGTTTCTGTGCTGTCTTCCTCCGTTGGCCCAGTGGTTTGAACACAGACCTGTGAACCTGTATACCCAGGTCTGAAACACTTACCTTCTGTGAGTCACTTAACCTCACTGACTAACTTCCCTCTCTTTAATCTCTCTCTGTGCTGTTTGAACTGCCCAGCATGCTGAAAACTGCTGCAACATTCTCCCGCCTTTCTACTGAATTGTAAAGTATAAGATCACCCCCAGTACCCTTTCCTAATCACAGTGCTTCCACTCACAGTAAAACCCACACCTGCACCATCACCAAGTTTTATTCCAAAATATTTGTGTTGCAAGTACAGTAAGTAGCAACTGCTGACAAAACTAACAGTAGGAAAATGATGTGCAGCACTTTGCATGTACTGTAAGCTTGTGTGAATCAACTACACAACCACTTTTAGGTGAAACTGCATGTGAAGCACATGACTGCTACACAAACATTTTTGCCTGTAGCACCAGGTAAACTATTGCCTGAAGATGCATCTAATATTCAGGGCTCCTGGTGTTCCCTGTCACTTTATCCCGATTTTCGCAGCAGGGCTCCTTGGTTTCTATGGCAGCATTTTCTGATTTCTGTGGCATGATTTATTAATTTCTGTGGCAGAATGCAGTCCTGTCATTGGCTAAAACATGATGTGATGTCATTGATGACATCATATGCCGATCATAGAGGAGGGGCTTCAGGATAAATGAGATGGGGAAGGGAGCCAGGCACTATGGAAAAACTGTATATTTGAATGAAAATTCATCAATAACAATGAATTCTGTGGGAGGATATATATTTTGCAGCATAATGCAAATTCTGTAAAAAAATTCCACGGCTGCAGAATCACAGAATTCCAGGGGCCTTGCTAATTTTGTATGAATGCAAGTTTTCCTTGTAGGTTTGGTCGCCCTTGTGACAGGGAGATCCTGCCACTCGAGGACCAACCTTTCCTTAAATCTGTTGCAACAGTTCTTCTATTTCTTACCCTAATCTACCTTTTACAATTTCTAGTCCATACGGCTGGCCACCTATGGGCGCCCCCTCCCCTTTCTTGACTATGCTATAGTGTCCTAATTTTTCCTTTTCCCCTCTCATGTTCTCATACAGGGAGGCTATTGTGGTGACCTCTGAACCGATGTAAAACAACAAGTTGTGTTCCTCGTTGTTGGATTTAGTATGCAATAGCACTATGTCATAAAATACCTTGATGTATATGCCTTATGTGTATGAAACCTGTAAATGTAGAAATATAAATGTTGAAAATACCACGGTACTAGGTGTTTTTGATAAAGGCAAAATGTTATGGTGTGCCGACCGAACAGCGAAATCTTTCACGGCGAAATCCCTCACAGCAACAATCTCGACAGGTTTTGAGACTGTCGCTGTGAGGGACCTGAGGGCTAAAGTTGGCCTTTCGCCGTGTTTCACCCCCCCCCCTTTTAAATCAACTCCAACTCGGAGTTAATAATCTGTACAAGGGGGTATAGCTCTCCACATGGGGTTCCACGGGCACAGCCCCCCACCCCTGAGAGAAACACACCAATGTCGGACAGACAAATTTCGCTTTTCAACACTGGGGATCTCACTATGCCGAACTTCGACAACAGTGTTGTAGATTCGGCATAGGTAAACCAAAACATTACTAGGGGCCTGTATTATAAAAATAAAGTTAGTTGCGTTATTTAAAATGCATGTAAATTACAGATTGTTTGAGAGGCCCTTTGGCACTATGCATTCCTGTTTAAAGCTGAATAAGCCTAAAATCTCATGGTGATTTGCATACAGATTCCATTGCATTATGGGGGTATGTGTGATGTTGCGTTTCTTTGAAACTTGGCTTTATTGCCAATGCGCTTTGGGGTAACCCTTGCTTCAGTGCTTCTGCACTGAGGTTCTTTGTCTTTAGCTTGTTTTTGGGTTTTTCTTTTTTGAGCTCCCCATCACCCAAACACAGAAGACCAACATAGGGAATAAAATAATTTTCACTAAAGAGAGAGAGATCAGTGGCTTAGTAGGTGCTGACTAAGTGCAGAAGAAGGACATGCATAGTCTGTTACTGCAAACTGATGTATTGAAGAAGGAATATGTCATTGCTTAAAGTTATCCCGTGTTTTAAATAAACATCACACAGAGATTGTGCGTTGAACCTGAAGTTCTGTGTCTGGTCCATATGTTATCCCACAACTCCTCTACAGACTTGGTGTCAGATGTGGGATAACTTGCTGGAAACGTTTAGACGGCGCTAGGGGGATGTTTTCCAGTGGATATCGCCCAGATATCCCAAGTGGACCGATGCACCAGGAGTTGTCACAGGAGAACCCGGAGAAGAATGTCCATGGAGTTCTGACCAGAACCACTGCCGACAGACTAGGAGAGAAGCTGCTGCCTGGACTGGACCTGGGAGCTCAGAGGAAGGCCAAGCCTGAAGACAACGAAGAAATGCAAGGGGATATGGAACTACCATGGGGTCGAGGCAGACCAGAGATGCAAGACAACACCCTGATGGTGGAAAACCTGATGAGGCTAATACAGTGGATAAGTGGGCAATGGCTGGAGGCAGACCGACTACACAGAGAGGCGGAACACCGGTGCCAGGTGCTCGAGAGGTCCCTGCCAGAGAGTTTTGATAAAGAATCAGAGGAAGATTTTCGTGAGGTCCACTGGAAGAGGACCCCCTGGCTGAGCAGGATATTCCTTTGTTGCCTGTTTTCCAAGGATGTTACCTTTTGGGAGGTTGGAGATGCAAGTATGGAACTTGAATGTGAGATGCCAGTTAAGACTGTGTGTAGTGATACTGTGCTGGGGTTGAAGACTCCAAGCAAGCAAGAAGAAGGTGAAGGGACTTTATCTTGTATTGATACAGCTAAATCTATTAACAGTACTGACTGGGATATACTGCAGGCTAAAGATGCTAATGTTGCCCAACTGTTACAGTATGTTACGGTCAAGGAGGGTATGCAGATTAATGGTGACGTGGGGGGCAAAACAACGCTGGTGGTACGAACTAAAGAAGGGTGTTCTGTACCACATGAGGCCCAACCCCCATACAAAAAGTGTGGATGTCCAGGTAGTGGTGCCTGAGGCCTACAAACAACAGGTGATGGAGGCTGCTCACGCCAGTCCCTATGGGCATCTGAGCCATAGCAGTGTCTTGGCTCAGTTAACACCTTCTTATTACTGGCCTGGTATGTAAGACAGGTGGCAGCCTATATTAGGACCTGTGTAGTGTAGTGGAGGTTCCCGCTGGGAATAGAAGACATCCGTTCAGCAGAGGTACTGGTTCATGGGGAGTGAGAAGAGTGTCCCAAAGGGAAGGGGTCATTATGGTGAATAAATGGCGCGCCCTTGGAATAGGGGAAACCTCCTGTCTAGGACACACGGTACCAGATGGTAACAGTCCTTGGTACTGCTGGTTCACATATTGCTAAGATGACCACTGTAAATCGTGATGATGTTAATGACTTTCCCTAAAATGAGATAGTACAGACCAATACAATATCATAGTACTAACTAAATAAAAAAATGTAACTACAACTTGTGAAAGCATTTTAAACGGGCTAAAATGATTCTAATCGGCACCAGACATACAATAATAAGCAAAATAATTCTATAAATAGTTACTACTAAGACTGTGCACATTTTAAAAATACACAGGTCACAAATACAGCATTCAAATACTCAAGGTTTAGCTCGGGAAATAATGAATGAAAACTCTCTACCTCACGGAAGCTTCTCAAAAATATACTTGCTCTTAGTTAATATATTAGTTCATGTATATTTATGTATTTAATCTATTTAGAAGGTATGTTGCCAAGTAAGCACACAGAGTCCAGGGCTCGTTTCCAGTTGCGACCTGAGGAGAGTGTGTTTGAGACAAAAGGGTACACCTACAAGGTGCATACAGATTAGAGGCATACAGTTCCCATTACAAATAATATAAATGATACTATATAAGTTGAAATTGGAAAGAAAACCACTACATGACACAATACAGGGTACATCCAGTTTCAAAGTTCATACAATTCACATACTAAGAAACAATGGTTCAAGTCCAAGTAGACAACAAGTCTAAACCACTGTGATCCCTCAGGGAAGATGCAAAGTTGGGCGGCACTAGTAGTACTGAAGTGATACAGCAGGGGGCTAAGTGAAAAGAGTTGGCTTGTTAGCCACCACATGAGAGGTCTGCAAGGAGCCTCGGGCATTGGTGGGAGCAAACCCAACAGTGGGGGAGTGGGGGGGCAGGTCAATGGGGCTCTGAAGTAGGTCTTCATCAAGGCCTTGCATGATTTCAGGGAAGGAGAGGTAGTAACTCTGGATGTTAGATTGTTCTAGAAAGCTGGGGAGCCTGTAGCTAATCGAGGGACATGGAGGTGGCAGCCAGTCCCGAATCTGAGCAAGTAGGCAGGGTTTGCCGAGGGACACAATAGGTCAGATAGGTATTTAGGTAGCTTGTCAGTCCAGCAGTTTGCTCCCATGAGAGCAGTGTGCATCAACTGTCTCGTGTGGGGGGAGGGGAATACAGCCCAACTCATTGTACATAGTACAGTGATGCGTACAGGAGGGGCAGTCCAGTACAAATCAGCACACTGCATTGAACATGATGGCAATTTTGTCCAGGGAGGTGGAGCTAGCATCTGAGTTCACTACATCACCGCAGTCCAGAAGAAGGAGGATTGTTCCACCACCGGTTTCCTTATTTTTAGTTGGAGATAGTTCAACTCTGTACAGGGCGCCAAGCTTAGCGAATTACTTGGCCAAGACCTGAAAGATGTGCTTGGAGTAATCCAGATGTTGGTCCAAATGGAGGCTAAGGTACTTGTAACTGGTGACAGAGTCTGGACAGGCCCAGCCACGGAATGTATGGTTAGTGGTGGGGAGCTGATCCGCTGCTTGGTGATGACTAGCATGGACACCAGCTTCTTTTGGCTTAGGATCAAGCGATTGCTAAGAAACCATTTTTCGGATCATCGTGAAGTCTTGCTGAAGGGACTCCTCAACTGATGGGGCAGACATACCCGATGAGTAGATTATGGTGTCTGAATTCATGCCTCCACTAGCTGACCCCATGAATATTTCCCTAACCTTATGCAGTTCTCTCTCCTATTAGCACTTGGTTACCCCTTAGCACGCACTTCCATGTTATGTCTATGACAATACCTCTGGTTGCACTCCTCTTCTATAGCTCTCCGCCCCCCCCACATTCTTCCTCTCACTTGTCCTCTATCCTCTCTGCACCTCATCCGCTGTCTCCTTGTAACCTAGCCTCCAAAACTTGTTTTATTTCTCAGATGCTTTGTAACTCAGTTTAGCTTTACACTTTTGTAACCTTGTCCTATGTACTGAATTTGTAATCTGACTTACATGTCTTATGTTTTGAATTGTAACCTGACGTGGAACCTTTGTAAAAGAGCCCTGGCTCAAAGGTATTGTAATCCTAGACCTAATAAATAAATAAATAAAAATAAATTCATGTATATGCTGCTGGTTCATATGGACAAGGAGAGGTCATTTATGAAGGCTGAGAAGAGCAGAGGCCCCAAGACCGAACCTCTAGGAAGACCGGTAGGATGAGGGAGAATTTCAGGGCTAGCTCAACGGCTTGGGTGTGGTTGGCCAGTTAGGACTGGAACCATGCCAGCAGTGTTGGGAAGACACTAGAGTTTGCCAGTCTGTGCAGCAGCAGAGGGTGGTCCACGGTGTTGAAAGCCTTTGCTAGGTCTAGGAAAATGGCCCCTGTGCCCAGGCCCTTATCTAAGTTGTTATGTATGTGGTCAGTGACCTTGGGTATGGTAGTGGAGGTAGAATGGTTGGGGTAAAACCTGATTGGTATGATGTAAGGAAGTTGGACTGTGCATAAAAGCTGGATAGCTGCCAACTGACAAATCTCGAGGGTTTTGGAGAGGATGGGTAAAAGTGAAACTGGACAGTAGTTGGATGGTGAGTCGGTTGGACCACCTTTGTGAATCAATACCACCAGTGCATGCTTCCAGCTGTGTGGGCCAGAACCAGTGCAGAGGGACCGATTATATATGTCAGTATCAGGGGCAGCTAGTACTGGAACACCAATTTTGAGAAATCCGAGTCAAATGCCACCAGAACCACAGCTAGATACGATAAGGGCTATTAATTTTTTGCGGACATGTTAGTCGAGACTGTCTGTAGGCAGAAGCTTCTACTTGAAGTCATGTTAGACTTTGGTGGGGTGGGGACTGTTAGTGCGAGTCCTACGGGACTCAGTGACAAATCTGCTGAGGACGTCAGTGGTTAAAGAGAAGCTGGGTGTGAAATGTGCCCCGCTGGGGTAGCTGACATGGGAATTTACTGTCTTCCAGAATTTTGAAGGGTCAAGGGCATTGGAAAATAGCTTGTTCTAAAAGTAGTTGGTCTTGGCAAGTTGTACACTCCTGGTGCAGTTATTCCACAGAGCAGTGCAGGCCTGCCTGTCCTGAGTTAGCCAACTGGATCTGAGTCTGGCCCAAGAAGAGACCCTTCTCTGGACGAGTTCAATTAGGTCAGGGGTTATCCAAGGGAGGTAGTGGCCCCAGACTCTTGACAGCTTGACTGGGGCATGTTTGTTGCAAATGGCTAAGGGTGGTGGAGAAGTGAGCCAGTGCCTCTTCCCGGTCAAGGGCCGATAGGACAGGGGCCCAGTTAGCTGCAAGGTAAACTGTCTAGACAGAAAGTTTAGAAGGATCTAGAAAATCTTTTTTGGAGGGGGGAGTGCTTTGGTGAGTTTAATTTTACACACACAGTAAGTCATGCAACAGTCACTGAAAATAAATGACAAGGTGCCAGAGGTCAGGATTCTCTGCGGATATGTTACCAACACTCAGTCAATTGTGCTATGATTAGTGGAACTGGGGTTGAAATGGGTGGGCATCAAAACCAATGGGTGCAGGTTCAGGGCTTTGATTTTGAAGTGAAGGTTGGGGAGGAGACAGGAGCTTGGTTCCCACTGACCAGCTGGTACTGAAGTCACCAAGCTCACCTCAATATGTTCACCTCTGAGTAGAGGATCCAGCACTTTATGGAGTATGCCCAGAAACGCATCAGATGTTTACCTGGGGCACAGCAGACACCCATTTTCTACAGCAGCATGGAACGTAGGTGGATGAGGACCCCAGAAATGAGTTTATGCAATTTTGGGGAGACTTCACAGTAAGTTACAGAGAAGCTGTGGGAGCATGATGCGTAAATGGAGTATTCCAGCCCCAGTCTTGGTATGGTCTTGTCTGTGGGATGTGTATCCAGGGACTTCTATGGCTGTGGAGGGAATGCAGGCAGACAGCCAGGTTTTGGTTAGGATAAGGAAGTCAGGCTGGTTCAAGACTGTCCAGTTTTGATTAGGTCAGTCTTGGGAAGGAAACTTCTGACACTGACATGGAAGATTCTGAGACCCTTGGGCAAGAGGAGGGATGCTCCAATGGGATTTGGAAGTGGAAGGGGGTTAGACTTCACATCTCCACCTAGCAGTTGCCGAAGAATTAGGAGAAGCTGGCTGCACTGTGATGGGGTTTTCTATAAGGGTCGTTGGGTGGTCATCGACCATATGGGATGGGTGAAATAAAGCCTCTTCAGTGTTTCTATGCGGACCCAGTTGAGGTATAGAAGGCTTGGATGGATACCTGCATAATGTGAGCCTGAGTCGGACTCTGGTGGGGACTGGGAGGACTTAGTGGAGATAATACAGAGTGCAAGTATCAGCATGATGGCAGCAGGAAGCCCTTCCAGGTACCTCTTCAATGCACGTAGTAGTTAGCCTTATGGGAGTGGCAGAGAGTTCAGAGCCAGGTAGGGGCTGGTGCAATTAAACGCAGTTAAGCAGGAACAGCTGGGTTATGGTTAGGAACAAGCATGGATTAGAAATGTTGAGCAAATCAGATTACCACCTAACCTACCTGCAAGACACCGAAGATACTGTACCCCACATGGGGAGTTGGTAAGGTACTGATACCAGGCAGAATGACGCCTGAACTCCTATGATGTCAGACCGCTGATAGGGAGTTACAAGACTGCAGTTGTTAAGCAGTGGTTACACCAAAGCTACAAGCTAGCAACAAGAATGGTTTTACCCTGGTAGTACAGGATACCTAGTAATTAAAAACCCTGACCCAGCATGAGAAACCCCAGGCAGAGTGAAGGTGGATACGACAGCAATCAAGCAGTTAAACAACAGAAGAATGGTAGTATTCAAGCAGTAATACATTACATTTGCAGGGTATTAGCTAAAGCCCAGGCAGCCACTGAAGGGTGGACAGCAAGATAGGATAGCATTCAAGCAACTAAACAGCACCAAAATAGTAGCATTCAAGTAATAATACAGTACAATTGCAAGCTATCAGCTAAAGCCCAGACAGCCACTAAAGGCAGACACAGCACAACAGCGTGAGCGACACAGTTCTGAGCAACTTACATTATAGTATAGACGAGTGTCCAGTGTAGTTCAGACTGCTGCATGGAGCATACCCTGGAGCTTACTGTGAAAGGGAGCACTCCTGGGGCAGCATGGCCAGCTGAGGGCAGATTCCACAGCTGACACCCTTTGCTCTCCAGCCTGCTAGATGAGCAGTCCAGAAGGAAGGAAGGAATGCTGCCTCCTGACTGGCCATGGTTGTAGGAGGGGGAATGGCTTCAGATTCAGGCTCTCCAACTTGAAGGAACAGTGGAGTGGCGTTCTCAGCGGGTGGGGGGGGTCGCAGAGCTCACATCACCCCATGACCTCTTCTCGCCCCAGCGCTTGGTCCTGTAATGTGGTTCAGGTTTTTGGCAGGCTTGTTGGAATGCCATATGCTGGCCGAAAATGCTGCCTCCCGATTGGTTGCAGTTCCCAACTGGTCCAACTAGTTTCAATTTGCTGTTAAAACACTGTGGGGAGACAGTCAGCCCAGTGGTGTGGAGGGCTGAGGCACTGAATGTCTTACCACCTGCCACGTTGGCAACCCATATTCGGGAATGAACATGGGCTGCTGTGGGTCAGCAGAGTGGGAGAGGGTTGAGCGTCCCAAGGACTGCTCTCCTCTCCCAGGGAGGGGTGGGCCAAGATGACTCGGCCTTTGACTGCCACTGAGTGGAGGCACTGGTGGTAGTGCAGGTAATGAGCAATTCGAAGGGAGGGACGGTGGTTCCACAGAGCGCGCGCGCCGCCATGTGCACATCCTCACATGCTGCCACGGCAGGGACACCTGGGAGAAAATAGAAAAAGGGTCCTGAAGGCAGACCACTGCTCTGCGCACCTCCCCGGGCCCATGCCACCACCCCAACATATGGAGCAACTCTGGATTGTGGACCTGGGGAAGGGGAGACTGCCCTCATTCTCCAACCCTGCCACAGGGTGAAAGCTGTGGGAGACTCACTCCAGGTAAGTCTAGGGGAGGTAAGTGCCGGCCAGGAGGAGGGAGGGTGGAGACAGATTGGGGTCTCCAGAGAAGTTAAAATAATATATGTAGAAGAAAAGCTGTGGGGAGCGTAACTACACTGCAGAGTTTGAAATTTAATATTCTGAAGTTCCATCTCTGGGGCAATAACGCAGAACTGAGATGATGCAATTTTGCAAGACCACTAATACACCCTCTAGAAGAAACATAATTAGTACAGTTTTTATTTCTGTCCCAATAATTATCAGATTTTGGGTTGGGGTGAAACTGAATGTTTGTAGAGCCTCGAGAAGCCCTACAAAACAAAAAAAAAAAAGCTGGCATTCAAATTTACATGCTGCAACTATAAATGTAACCAGACCACAAACAAAGGTCCCCTTAGGGAAAGGTGGAGCAAAAAAAGATACCAAGACAGGTGTCCAAGTAACAGCTGTTCAACAGGTGCTCCAACAAAAAGGGAATGAAGTACAAGCTCCCCCCCCCCCCAAACAATCTGTTGGTCCAAAGCACGAGGGAACTTGTACTTTGTTCTCTTTTTGTTGCAGCATCTATTAAAACAGTTATTACTTGGACACCTGTCTCAATATCTCTTTTTTGCACAACCTTTCCCTAAGAGGACCATTGTTTGTGCTCAAGAAACCCTAGCCTGCTGTTTTTTGTTTTTTTTTATTTTGTTGTTTAACCAGGTATAGCACACTAAGCTGAAAGCTTTTTTACAGGAGTGACCTGGGAGCACAAGGAGGTTAAGTGACTTGCTCAGGGTCACACAGTATGCAAGTGGAAGCTGTGGGATTCAAACCCAGGTCTGGTCTGCTGGATGTCACCAGATCTGCAGCTCAGAGCCTTAGACCACTGCGCTATACTGCCTCCTTTGAGTAGCTAGGTTCTGAAAAGCGAAGTGTCTCTGAACTATACCAGAGTCAGCCATCTAAACAGTGGTACTTAAGATATACAGACACAAACACAATGACAGCAGATGGTCTGTCAGCCCATCCAGTCTGCTGACACGCTCACCCTACCCAACTACTTTGCACTGGCCCTAGTGGCCATCCTCTCCCTTTGTTTCTGCCCCCACTCCCCCTTCTAACTAAGCCCATATCCTGTCCTGTCACTGCTTGAAGCTGTTTATTGATTTAGCTTGTACCACTACCACCGGCAACTTGTACCACTTGTCCATCAGTCTTTCTGTAAAAAGGTACTCACGGATATGCCTTTTGAATCTCCCCCTGCGAGTTTAAGTGAGCTCCCCCTGTCCCTGTATTTGCATTCAAGGAGAAAAATTCCTTGGCATTCACCCCATTTATCCTATGCAGGTACTTGTATGTCTCTATCATGTCACCCCTTCCCTCCTTTTCTCAGGGGTGTACATGTTCCAAGTGCTGCAGTCTCTCCTTGTATGTCTTGCTCCCTAGGCAATGGACCATCCTGGACACCCTACATTGTACTGTTTCCGCCTTTTCACAGTCTCTCCTCAAGTCTGGACTCCAGTACTCTGGGCAATATTCCAGGTGGGGTCGCACCAGCGACCTGTACAACTGGAGGATCACTTCCCGGTTTCTACTGTTTAATCCCCTCCCTATGCAACCCAGGCTCTCCAATATCATGACCTCTAGATTTTTTTCCTCCGTGGTGCTTTCCAGCACCAATCCTCCATTTCACACTGCACTACTGGTTTCCTCACCCAATGTGCACCACTTTACATTTTTTTGCATTAAAGCTCAGCTACCAGATCTCTTGCCAGCCCTCCAATCTGCCCAGACTCTCCTCGAGTTCCATTAATACCTTCATCTTCACACAGATATTTGTGTCATCTGCAAAGCGGTACATCTTGCCTTTGATGCCTTCCCCAATGTCACAATTGAATACACTGAAAAAGACCAACCCCGCTACCACTCCCTGAGGTACTTTACTTGTTACATCCCTTACCTCTGAAAACTCTCCATTAACTATTACCATCTGCATTCTTCCCCTCAGCCAGTTCTCCACCCAAGATGCCAATTTTCCCCCACCCCTACGTCCCTTATCTTTTTGACCAGCCTCCTGTGGAGGACTGAGTCAAAGACCTTGCTGAAATCCAAGTACAACACATCTACTGCCTGTCTCTATTTCCTGCCCTGGTCATCCAGTCAAAGAAGTCGACCAGATTTGTCTGGCAAGACCTTCCCCTCGTGAACCCATGTTGTCCAGAGTTCTGCAGCCCATTTCTCTCCAGGAACTCTACCAGTTCCTCCCTTTTAAAGACTCCATAATTTCTTCCACTATAGACATCAAGCTGACCAGTCTATAGTTGCCTGGTTAACCGTTCCTTCCACTTTTGTGAAACGGGGACCACGTCCGTTGTCATCCAGACCACTGGGGCCAGCAAACAGCAGAACACATCAGCAAGTGGTCCTGCTATCAACTTCTGCCAGCTCCTTCAGCATCTTCAGTTATAAGCCATCTGGTCTCAGAGATGCATCTACTTTCCACCCTGTATGGTCTTCCAACACCCTTTTCTCCTTTATTTTGACCGTGCCACTTCAGCCCTTGCTCTCTTCCCTTCCTCTTATAACCCCAAAATCTGGCAGCAGCTCATCCTTCTCCCTATCCTCCTCTCATTGGCTTCTCTTACATTAAGAATGCCCTCCTTTTGGCTCTTACCACTGTCTTTACTTCGGGGGTGAACCACATTGAACCCTTTGCTTTTTTTTTTTCCCCACCTTGGATTCCTTCGCAACCGAGCTTTCTGCCATTTTTTTTTTTAACACAGCTTTGTTGTGGGGAAAAAAGGTCGTCACAAGTCTTGACATCATGGTTTTACACACATGACTAAAATCAATGAGGAACTGTGTGTCCACAGGTCCATTAAGTCAATACAGTAAAGTGATGATCACTCCTCAAGGTGATCCAGTTACTTGTAACGTTACATTTTACATTTCTATCATTGCGTCTTTAAATTCCTCCCATTTCTCCTCTACCTACTCTATACTCCTTGTGCTTTTTTCCAGCTGTTCTCTCATCTTCCAAATATCTGATTTTTTTAAAGTCCCATGCCATTACTGTCTCTGTCCTGTTGGTGGTCCCTAAGTGGACCTTCAGCACCACTGTTCTGTGGTTACTGGAACCAAATGGTTCCAGGTCTGCTACATTTTGAATCGTCCCACTTTTGGTTAGCGCCAGATCCAGCACAGCCCCTTCCCCTTGTCAGGGCCTGGACTACCTGAACTAGGAATGCCTGTTGGCATGCATCCACAAGACACTGATTCCTTAATACTTGCCACTAAATGGCACTTTGCAGTCCACATCTAACATATTCAAGTACTACCACCACCACCTTCACTAAACTGGCAGCCATCGTAAGTATCTCTCCCAGTTCCTTTGTCTGCCTCCTGACCCGGTGGTATGTAGACCACCCCAATTCTGATTTGTTTCCCATTTCTTAGTACTGCTGGCATCCACAGGGCTTCAAGTTTACCCAACTCCCCTAGGCGGTGTATTCCAGTTGCCTCCATTTCCTCGTATACATACAGTGGTACTCCCCCTGCTGTTTGTCCATTTTTTCCCCTACAGCGAGTACCCTAGTATGGTTTTGTCCCATTCGTGGGACATGACCGTACCAGGGTCATGTCCTATTCGTGGTCTGAGGTTGTCCACGCCTCTGTAACAGCTACTAGGTAAAAGGCGATCTAAGTTCTGGCATTCTGCTGCCAAGACTCAATGGTGCACAACATCTTCCACACCAGCTGTACTAAACCTGGTAATGCCAGCACTGTGCCCTGACCCTGGAGTTACGCTGACAGTCGGGAAGGGGCAGCGTCACCGTCACCGTTGTGGCGGTTGACAGCACAGAGAAGGTCATACATGCTGTGCAGTGGGGGGGGGGGGACGCGGACCTGTAGTACACTAGAGAGGTTTTCTCCTTCTCCTTGTGTGTATGTTTATGGCTCCCGGACAGCTTGTCCCAGGATTTTGAGGATCTGGACCCGGAAAAGTGGGCCAGCAACACGGCTGTGCTCTTTTACTGAAGCTCCTTCTCCATGTGAGCTACCTGTTGCTTCAAGATACAGTATGCTTCTCTAAGGACCTTTTTCAACATCACCAGATCACAGAATTGAAACTCCTGCAGATCAGGCAGGCTTTCACGTTGTGGTCCGGGCCTAGGCAACAGACACAGACATCATGGGAGCCACCAGTGTAGATCTTCTCAGTGCAATCACGGTACCGGGATAATTTCGACAGGTCCTTCAACAACATACAGGTTGGCGAAAATCACTTGTAAAGGTGATTACTTTTCTACAGGGAAAAAGAATAAAATGGTAGCTATTGCAACAGCATTTCCATCAGCAGTCCAATGAGAATGGTCGACAGCAGAAAAAGAACTGAACAGAGATGGGGCAGCCCACGTTTACGTAGCAGCCGATGTCTGCTGTCGTCGTGGGTGACCCCTAGTGGACTGCTTGCAAAAGCTTCTGTGTGGCCTTAGAGCTTGGCGACTTACAGTTCCATAGGTGTAGCCTGATGAAAGATATAGCCTTGAAGATCTGTTGTAAAATCAGTGGAGGAGACTGGTAGGAAGGCCATTCCCATGTAAAGAAAAACACACAAAACGGTTTAATTCAGAATCGTGTGGCAGACCAAAGGGGACATCTACTAAACCAGAGCACCATGGCTTGAGCTACATAAGCCAATGCCAAAGCTACCTTCATCATGGCTTCTGCTACCTTTTAAGCTTTCTGCATTATGGACTCCACTTTATCTAGTTAGTCTTTGAAGAAAACCGGTTCTGCTCTATCTAATCACCTTCCTCTTCATCCTCTCTAGAATCCAGATGGTCCTCCTGTTGTTGTCATCCTTAGACATACTACCCATCTGCCACTATATTTTTTGCACTTCCAATTTGCTCATAATACAAGCTTTTCAGATGGACTTGGAGACACTTTGCTACTATTTTTCAATGGTTCTCTGGTTGTTTAGTGTTTTTTCTATGGTTACAATTATGGAATGTCATTGCCACAATCATATGGATCTGTGCCACCTATCTGCTGCCCTACAGCCTATCAGAGAGACCAGTCTGGGTTATTTCTGAACATGAGACTGCTTATGGATATCTTTCTATAATTAGGCTTTGCAACCAGGAGACTACACCAGGGGACAAAATTGCTAATGAAGACCATCATGGGGAAGTCTTTCAGAATATTTTCCCAAAACGTAAATGGCTTTAACCACTCGATCAAAAGATCTAAAACATTAGCTGCCATTAGAAAACATACACCTGCAGGAAACTCATTTGTCAATGAAAGAGCATGCTAAGTTATCCTCTTTTGGCTTTGCTGAAGTGGTGGTCGCCTCCTTTCTAAAACGTTCAAAGAAGGAGGACTACAGTACCAATTTCTTGGAAGTACCCCTTTTCAACTGACTGCCTCTCAAACAGAAACTACTGGATGCCTGGCTATGGTTAAAAGCACATATCTGGATCAGATACTCACTTCTGTCGGTCTATATATTCCCCCAGGTTTCACCCCTTCCTTTGTCAAGAAATTTCTTCAACAGATCACTACCTTTCAAAGAGGTATTCTGGTGGTCGGAGATTTTAATATGACTTTGGATAGCAGCGATACTACGAACTCCAGACCCCCACGTTTTACTCCTGTACAACGTCTAGTGAAATCATACTTTGGGGAAATGGGCTGGATTGACTGCTGGAGATACTTACATCCTATGGACAGGACCTATATTCATTACTCCGCCCCCATGAACTCTATACCCGAAGTTTTGCAAGAGCACACCCATGTTGTTCAAAACTACACAATCAATCCTATCCTACTACTGGACCACTCTTCCTTACTCCTGGCCCTTCAACTGGGTCCTAAAAAAGGTCCTTCCCTGTGAAGATTTAGTTATTACTTGCTAAATAGTAAGGATTTCAAACAATGAGGGAAGGATCGCATAGAGCACATTCTCAGGGAAAATGCTGGAGCGGAAGTCACTTCAGCAACTCTCTCGGACACACTTAAGGTGGTACTGAGGGAAGAACTAACTAAACATACTTCTCATTTAAAAAAAAATAAAAAAATAAAAATCCAGGGAGGTGCAGTTACAAACTTTGCAAGACCGACTCAAAACCCTGCAGGAGCAGCATATGAAAGGGAACCATACTGTTAAAACTGAGTTAATTCAAACTAGGAATAAAATACAAGAAATTCTAAACATATGGCGGAGATGGACCTCAGATATCTAAACCATAAATGAGCCAGGGTGGCACAAGAGCTGCCAAAATCCTAGCCTACAGACTTAGGCAGGGCATGGCTCAAGCAATGGTTACATGTATCCAGCACCCAACACCTATCAGATGGTTACCCCATCAAGCGCCATCTTGAAGGCATTTCAGCACTACTATACCGCCCTCTATTGAGTGGACATCAACCAGACAATAGAGGCTATACAGCAATACTTACAGCCACTACACAGAAACATAGACTTTGATGGCACATAAGGACTGCTTGGCCCACCTAGTCTGCCCATTTCCCTACCTACTGGATAAGCTGCAGATCCTAGTTAACCAACAGCCTATTTCTTCCTACCTCCCACAAGAACTGCCTTATGTATGTCCCATGCTTTCTTGAATTCTCCAGTTTTAGACCCCACAACCTCCTCAGGAAGGCGGGGTTCCATGCATCCACCACCCTTTCTGTGAAAAAATACTTCCTCACACTGCCCCTGAGCCGTCCCCCCTCTATCTTCAAATTGTGTCCCCTTGTTCTTGCACATCTCTTTCTGAAAGATGCTACCCTCTTGGACTTTGTTGATTCCACTGAGGCACTTAAACGTTTCAATCATGTCCCCCTCTCCCTCCTTTCCTCAAGGGTATACATATTAAACTCCTTTAGTCTCTCCTCATATGGCTTCTTTTGCAGACCCTGCACCATTTCAGTTGTCCTCCTCTAGACTGCCTCCATCCTATGTCCTTGCGGAGATGGGGTCTCCAGAACTGGATGCAGTACTCCAGATGGGGTCTCACCAACTGTCTGTACAGAGGGATAACAACTTCCTATTTTCTGCTGGTGATACCTCTCCCTATGGTCGACCAGAATTTCCTGAGCATCAACGAGCCGCTGATGTAGCACTGCAGTCCCTCCATCGACGAGTGGCTGATGTTAAAATGCTAGTCGTCGACGAGACCTAGCATTAGCGCTCCTTGTGCGATGACGAGCCACCAATCTAATCTAGCTCTGCAGTCCCACTGATGAGTAAAAGGGAGTAGTCAAGACCTAGTAATAGCTCTCCTTGAGCCCTGCAGCAGCTCCTTATTGCTGTTAGAGGCCTTTCGAGATAGCCGTTAGTGCGCCTCGTGCCCCGCAGCAGTCGTCAAAGAGAACTCCCAAGACATCGACAAGCTGCTACAGAAGCACTGTAGGCCCATCGTGACAAGCAGCTGAAGCAATTGGGATGCCGCCCGTCGACACAAAATATACAGGGCTGTCGTCGGAGGGGGACAAATCCTCACTAAGCACTCCGGTGCTGTTTTCGTCCCCCTAATCGGATAAACGGCCAAAGGGTAGAGCGCAGACACTTGTATCCTAGGTTTGCTGGTTAAGCCCAAAATCACGGGAAAAACAAACACCGCACTGAAGTGGGGCCAGTCTGTGCAGCACACAAGGCTGAGGATGGAACCCTCACATAAGCGCTAAAAACCAGCTGATATTCCTCAGAAATCCAAAAAAAGAAGAAATTAACTGACTTACAGTCTGCCATCTTCAGCTCTGCCATGTGGTGACAGAGCTCTGCTAGCAGAGTACCTGCCAGTCTGAAGGCAGGAAGTAAACTGAGGAAGACAGGAAGTGGAGGGCTGGATGTCTCCTGCTGCAGAGGTCCGATTCCTGCCTACCTATCAGCATCAGGAGGTACAGCCCAGGAGTAAGGAAGCCCGGAGACCAGCTTAGGAGAGAGAGCTTCCTATTTTCTGCTGGTGATGCCTCTCCCTATACATCCCGGTATCCCCCCAGACCTCCATACTGCCTTCTCACTTTGCTTGCTAACCTTAAGGAAATCTGATATGATTAACCCCCAGGTCCCTTTCCATTTTTGTTGTTGTTACTACCCCCACAAGCTGCCATACTTCTGACCATTCCTCCAACCCTGCCAAGTCCCTTCTCATCCTTTCCACCCCCCCTTATTTATCAATCCTGTTGCAGATCTTTGTGTCACCTGCAAAGAAGCATACTTTTCCTTCCACACCCTCTGCTATAAAAAGGACTGGACCCAGTACCGAACCCTGCGGTACCCACTAGTAACCCCCCTTTCTTCAGAGTGGACTCTGTTTACTATTACCTTCTGTGTCCTGTTGTCCTGCCAATGTTTTACCCAGGCTACCACTCTGGGGCCCACTCCCAGGCTAACTAATTTGTTTATCTCCCTATTTTAAACACTCCCTCAAGCACAATCCCTACTTGCCCGGATTTCCCAACTGGAATGAACAACAACTATTGAGAGTCTTAAAAATAACAAAAGTCCCAGGCCGGATGGCTATACGGCCAAATTTTATAAATCCTTTAATCACTTTTATATGTATTACTTCAGTCTGACACCTTTATAGACGGCCAAATGCCCCCTTACTTGGAGAGGCCACCATATCAGCCATCCCGAAGCCGGGCAAGGACACAACTCTCAGTCCCTCATACCAGCCTATTTCAGTCTTAAATACTGACTACAAAATTTTTACTTCAGTAATGGCCAAGCACCTTGAACGAAATCTACCACTGCTGATAAATGAATATCGGACACGATTCGTGTCTTCCCAGCAAACGCATGACAATATTAAAAGATCCCCCCATATCTTGCACCACGCTGCCAGATAGCACTCCCCAGTTTTACTTCTTAGTTTAGATGAAGAGAATGCGTTCGATCAGGTGGTGTGGACATTTGTTTTTGAAATGCTAACCCATTTCAGTTTCCCTTCGCAATTCACAGATATGCTCAGAGAACTACAGTATATGACCATCCTGTAGCCTATATTAAGGTGAACGGCCAAATCTCCTCCACTTTTACATTAGAATGGGGGAAACAGCAGGGTTGCCCTCTGTCCCCCCTTCTATTTGCTCTCTACTTGGAGGCTCTTGCTCAGACCTTACGTCGAAGTCCAACTATCACAGGTATCCAACTAGGCCATCAAGAACACAAACTGGCATTATATGTCGACAACCTGTTAATATATTTATATACATGAAGTCACTTCCTGGTTTAAAAGCTACCTAGAAAGTAGAACACAAGTCAAAATCCAAGACACCCTTTCGATCAGTCATCCCCTGCGCTCAGGAGTTCCTCAGGGGTCAATCCCAGGTCCTCTTCTATTTAGCCTCTTCCTAAATACCCTCCCCAAAATGTGTACCAGCAATCTGCTTCTCTTCGCGGATGATGCCATGCTATTAACAAGTTAGCCAGATCCACTACCCCTTGTCAGTAGCCTACAACAAAATTTCTCAGCAGTTGAGGCCTGGTTTGCCCAAAACAAGTTAATGAATTATAAAAAAACAAAAATAAAGTAATGCTCTTTGCTAGTCCACACAAGTATACAAAAGGCCCAAATCACCATCTCTAATAACCTATGCATACCTCTTGAACAAGTCCACAGCTTTAAGTACCTTGGGATAACACCTGACAGCACTTTATCTTTCAACGAACACGTCAACATAATCTCAAACTGTTAACACAAGACTTGGAATCCTTTACAGATACAGGCTCAGCATGACCCCAGAAGCACTCTGCCCAGCAGTTACACATTCAGTTCTCTCCGTTATCGACTGTGGTCTCGTCATCTACGACTCCGCCTCCAACACCACCCTCAGAAGAATTAGCGTTGCACTAAATAAAGCATGCCGCCTGGTCATTTGCGCCTACAGGTATACACACACCTGTGAACTATACACCCAAATCAACTGGCTGCACCTCCAGTGCAGGATCTCCTATCAAACCTGCTTGCTAGCAAAACAGATTAGCCTTTGGCTAACCCCATGAACCACACTGCAGCTTCTCACATGGGCGCCCACCCCCCCATGGCACAAACAGTTCACCAAAGCTTACCTATCAAGTCCCTTTCTGAAGTACATTGTTAGCACAGCAGGCCTTCATGAGCAGAGATCCAAACTGGCTCACTGCTCTCCCCAAGCGTTCTGAACGAACCCAAGTTAGGACCATTCAGAAACAAATTCCATGAACACCTTTCCAAGCTTAGCAGCTGTGACTGCCCTACCTAATTGGTGCCCCTCCCTATCCTAACCTATCTCCCCCAGGACTCTTTGTAACACATCTACAACATTCTCTCCTTCCCTCATTCAACCCTCTCCACTCCCAATCTGCTAGATTCATTGCTCCCTCACCTGCAAGCAACCCCATGCATGCTCAGTGCACTCTGGTCTTTTTGCCACTCGCAGGACGGCCCCCATCCCCTGCCCCCTTTCTTCTCGGCACTGACTCAGTCCATTTCAGGCAGCCTTGTATCCCAGAAATATGGTTCAGTTTACTAGCAGTAACTCTATTAACTCTAATCCCAAGTTCTACTCTTCAGTCTCCTCCTCAATTTGTGGCTGTATACCCCACTGCAGCATGAACTTCTCTGCTCCTCTGTTTCTTGACAATGACATCTTACTGACTGCAAATACCTGTTACTACCTCATGTCTGTACCAACTGTTATTCACTGTTTGCACTTTTTAAAGCTCTTACGATTGTAAACTGCCTAATTTGTTCTCGATACTGTACTACGTAACGTTTACTTGTTTGTGTGTCATTCTTGGCATAGAACCTTTATAAAGGAGTCCCTGGCTCAAAAGTATTGTAATTCCAAGATATCAACACATAAATAAAATAAATATAAAGTAGGCTATAGCCTTAACATGATGAAAATGGAGGTTCTTCCTATCCATATACCCCTTCTAAGGAAATCCAGCAGGAATTTTAATTCAAACAGAACCTTTCCTACTTTATATACTTAGAAGCTCTTCTTCCTAGAGATTCAACCAAGGTTTGTCCACTTAACTATGATTCATTTACCCAAACTTTACGACGAGACCTCGAACGCTGGTAACCCTAACCCTCCTCCCCTCATACAATGAATTGAAAGTATTCGTATGGTTATTCTCCCCAAGCTGCTCTACCTGGCACAAACCCTTCCCATTACCCATCAACTACTTACTTCCAAATCTAGAATAAGCTCAATACATTTAGCAGAACAAAAGACTGTGAATCCGGTATGGTGTTCTGCAACTCCCCAAACAAAAAGGTGGTTTTGGCTCTACCCAGTTTGGAACTATTACACAAAGCAGCACAGCTTCGCACTGTATTTTACTGGTTCATGAGTAATTACACGGCCCATTGGAAAACCCTCAAACTGACAGAGAAGAACCATCACCCTTTGGACAGATTCTTATTGACAGAGGCACCTTTAAGGCTACCCAAGTATATACACAGTTAACTCATATATGCAGAGTTTGCTCTGCACATGGTTTCATCTCCTTCATAAAGAAGAAACTACGTTCCTACCTTTATCGACTGTAATCTTTTTAACATGAGTCCTGATTTTCAATCCTCCAGTTTAGATACTACTTTACAAAACTGGCCATGGCTTGGTCTCAGATGCTGGTCCCAGCTTTTACAGGGCTCGGCTGTCCGCACCTTTGCGGAATTAAGGTGAGATGACCACCTACCCCTACACACTTCTTCCTATACCTACAGGCCCGGGATTATTTGAATTCATGCAGGCAGGCGAAGCCACCACTCCAAGATATTCCCACATTGGTGACTATGGTAGTCCGTACATTAATGGGGAAAGATCTTACTACACATCTTATCTCCCAGCTTTATCAGGCGTTACAGGCTCATTCTGATGACATGGCAGATCTGAGGCAGTATAGCGCAGTGGTCTAAGGCTCTGAGCTGCAAATCTGGTGACATCCAGCAGACCAGACCTGGGTTTGAATCCCACAGCTTCCACTTGCATACTGTGTGACCCTGAGTAAGTCACTTAACCTCCTTGTGCTCCCAGGTCGCTCCTGTAAAAAAGCTTTCAGCTTAGTGTGCTATACCTGGTTAAACAACTAAATAAAAAATAAATAAATAAATAAGATCACGTTAAATTAGTCTGGGAAAAAGACCTTGGCATCCCCCTCACAGAATAATGGTAGCCAACTTTACAACAAATTCAGAAAGTAACTTTTTCGCACCTATCACGTAGATTTACCTGGAAAACCATAATTCGTTACTGTATGACCCCAGCCAGAAAGGCAAAATACTTACCTCACGGGGTGCATACCGTTGGAAGACAGTGCAGAACCTCCTCGGCCTCCCCAAGACATATATTGTGCTTATGCCCAATATTAGAGTCATTTTTTCAGCAACTCCAATTGGCACTGCAAGAGATCTGGAGCCCAATCCTTCAACTCAGTCCAGTTACATCTTTACTTCAACATCCCAGCAGAATACTGATCCCCAGATGCCTGAGAACTACTGGTTATTTTATTAGTGACTGCTACGAAAAAAAATTACTAAACTTTAGCTATATTCTCACGTTCCTTCTACTGTACTGAAACATGGTATAGTTTAGTATGTAACATCTATCAAATGGAAAAAAGCACAGCCACTCTTAATAATTCATACTCTGCTTCTGAAATTCAGTGGCGCAGATGGGTGGTGTTATATACTATGGATAAAAGCCCGACCTGTGTTCCCCGAAGTACTACTAAAGGTTTGTACTGCACCCTGGCTTTTAATGTTCTCTTCCAGATAGCGAACACCTGGACTATTCTTTCTGTCAAGTCCCAGATATTTTTCTGAATTCAAGCACTGTCTGTTTGAACTGACTCTCTTGGCATAAAGTGGCAAACTGTGCATTGGTTTTATGTCTCTAGTCGTAATATTGCTGTATTATAAAATGCTCTTAATAAAAATTACAGTTAACCAAAAAAAAAAAAAAAAAATCCAGATGGTCCTCTTTCTTAATTCTAAGAGCCAGTAGCAGTAGTACTGCCATGGGAGCCTTTTAGGACGTCTGGCTGAGGGGTGTTCCCTCATCCAGACTGGTCTGGGAATACATTCAAATCAGAAGAAACAGCCTCTCCACCCAGGTTCTATGACAGATATCCCAATACATCTAGACTTGCCGCTTCCAGTCCAACAGAGGAAGGGGTCTGCTACAAATTGGGATTCAGTGGAGAAATGCTCTTCTGTACCTAAGTTACAAGGTCTTCTTTGTAAATGATTTTGTTATGACCATTGCTACTTCCCTTTTTTTTTTTTTGGTATTTTTTTATCATAATCCATGACAGTAGATCATGTTACATATAACACACAGTCCAGCAGAGAGTTACGCCACTGAGACAGTTATTCTACGAGATACAGGATTAACATGCATGTGCCATACGGAGGTACAACATTCAGGGGGAAACAACTCGTACTACTAAATTATGTCCTGATACGTGCTGTTAAAGGAAGTCCATGAACCACATGGTAATAAAATGGATGTTAAATGATTGTCCAGCAATTCCATTCCTAATAATCTATAACCCCCCCAATGAGGGATATAGTGGTGCCATGTCTAGTGCTAAATGTAAAAAAAAAAACAGATAGGAAATGCAGCAACATTAGCTAACTACATTTAACAATAACTTTAAACTAATCTCTCTTCTCCAAACCCCTGTTCCATTGCTGATACTAAAGTATAATATAATATGAAACATTCTGTGACCCCAATACACTAAGAATGGACATAAAAAGAAAAAAAGAGGGAGACTAACAGCAGAATGTTTACTAAAACACAATTATTACGTAAGTGAGTAAACGCTATCCCACTATAAACTAGACTACTGCCCATCAGGAAGCAAAAGGATAAAGTGAATTATTTCAAAGGAGATTACCCACAGTTAATTAGTAATCCTAGTCCCAACAGTCTCTCACAGAAAGTCAGGTAGGGTTGAAGGACTCATCTTCTCTCAGGTCATCCACACAAGAATGGTGCTCAATAGCCTTACGGTCGGTCCATTTGCCTGCTTCCACCGGATCCGAAAAAATGAAAACTTTACTTTGGTAGACAAGTCTAAGTCTAGCAGGAAATATGATGCGAGGCATCTCTATTCCTCAAAGCTGCCTACGGAAGCCATCAAAGCGTTTTCTGCGTTGACGAGTGGCATAGCCTATGTCAGGAAAAAAGTGAATCTGCACATTGCCCTGATATAAAGGGGCCGCTTTCCTTGAATGTTTTAAAATGTTATCTCGTTCCCCCACACCCACGGTAGCAAGCATAACTGTGCGGGGTTCTTCAGAATTCGCAGCCCGACCACAAGGATTAACCCGGTAGACCTTCTGGATATCCCAAGTTTCTTCTGCCCCTTCAGGTAACAATTTTTCAGACAGCCATTCTCTAATATACATTGAAGGGTTACACCCTCTGATCCTTCTGATCGGGTAAGCCAATGATCCGGATGTTTGCTACCCGGGATTGATTCTATCTTGAGCATCTCGAGTCTGGCTCGAATGTATCGATTTTCTTTCACCACCAGTGTGGTGGTCCCCATGGAGGCGTCGGCTTGTTTTTTTGTTTTTTTTTTAATGTCCAGAACTTCTCCCTTCAAATGATCAACGGCTTTCTCCAGGACCACAACCCTTCCATTAAAATCATCCATCTTCGTGCTTAGGGATGTGACAGACTGAATCATCATTTGCAGTTTGTGACCCAAAGAGTCGAGAGTTTCTCCTGATCCCGATGCCTCAGCAGACTGCACGGCATCCTCCGAATGCAGGGCCCTGGTAGGTCCTTTGCTTTTTCCGCCACTGCCGAACTGTTTTTCTTTCTTAGGATTACCCATTCCAAGTAAAGTGAGGTCGTTCTTTTCAAAAATTTGGTTGAAAATCTGAATTAAAAGCCTCTAAAATATTGATATGGGCTGAGGAGATATATTCTCTTGAAGAGCTCACTAGAAGTCGCTGCTCGGGCTCCACAGCGCCCCCAGAGGCCATTGCTGCTTCTAAACATGAAACCAGATGTGCCTTCACCTGGGCAAGCAGTTCCGGGACGGGTGATGAAAATAAATTTGCAGTAGTCTTGCTAGTACATAGACAGAACATCCCATATGGAGACTGTTTCAAAGTCTAATAACATGCTTTCTATTTCTTTAATGAAAAGGGGCTGCAGAACACCATGCTGCCTTTTAAAATTGTTCTTCCACCAAAACTAGAAAAAGGAGATCTATATCAGAGGCTTTAGTCACTTGTGTCAAGGTTCTTGTGCACTTGCATCAATATCCGAATACCCGTGTCAACCTTTTCACACACTTGCATCAATTCTTCCACGTGTGTGGCCAGCAAAGTGCGCATGGCGCCTGCACATCATGCAGTGCTGCCAGAGGGGATCTCATGGCACCCCCAACCCTCCCCACAGCCCCAAGACCCAAAACAAACGTTCAAAAATCCCTGGTAGTCTAGTGGTTCCCCCACCTCACCCATAGCCCCGATCCCTGTAAAGAACATTTATGTAATTCCCTGGTAGTCCAGTGGTACCCCACCTCCCTCCCTGTAGCGCGATCACCGAATATTAATGAAAATACCAGCCCTGGTAGTCCAGTGGTACCCTCCCCCAGCCTTGAACGCCCGAATATTAAGTAAAATACCAGCCCTGGTAGTCCGGTGTTACACCCCCACCCACCCGTCATCTGTGTGTGTGGACCAATTGGCTTACAGCTGCTTACTGTAGCTGTCATTGCTGGCAGCCACAGTGGTATGCAGGTGGGTGTGCTGCCCGCCGGCGACCGGGGAGCTGGGTGGGCAGGGGGTCCTGTGTGGGTGGGGGTGGTGCCACTGGACTGCCAGGGACGTTGTGGGTGGTTGTGCACAGTGTACTGAGGGGAGTGGGTGGCCACCAACGGCTGGCGGCCGCTGTGTTGCGCCTTGCAATACAGCAGCTCGCATGTGGGTGCCCATCATTTTTTCAAGCTCAACTTTGCACATTCGTATGCAGCGCATCTCAGGATTGTGCCACCATATGCACCGCACATCCCGGGCTGAATATCAGGATGTGCTGCATATACATGGGCATGCCCCCTGAGGATGCGCCGCATACATTATCTTTGCACCCCAGCGCATCAGGAATTGCGCTGCGCAATTCCATCTTTTGAATACTGCCCCACGGCGCATTTCTGGTGTGCGCTGGTGCAACTTAGTTGCATCAGGCCCAACCCCTTTGAATATCCGGGCCCTTGTATCATCTGTTTGGGGCTTACAGGTGCACAAAATGTATTTTTTTTTTTTTATTTATTAAGCAAATCGGAATTACAAACCTTTAAGTCAGAGACTCTTCTGCAAAGGTTCAGCATCACGGAGGTACAAAACAATGATACAGAATATGACAAGCATATTTGGTACAAAAAAAGACAAAACAATATTATACAGGATAAAAACTATCCAAGGTCAGTTACACACAATTATTACACAGGGCACAGTGGAGGGCTTCAAAAAGGGGTGGGACAGGTACAAAGGGAAACTAAATCCAAAGAAGACCTTCTTGGGGCTGGGGGGGCAGTAAAGCGAGCAACCACCACTGGGTAGCTGGCTACCGAGCACTACGACAGAACATAGGGTCCTATTCTGCTGGCATTTTAGTATGTTAGTATATAATCAGACAAATAAGAGCAAGATAGAAATTATGTAAATACCGCCAGCCAGAGCTGGGACCAGAAGGCAGTAGGTATGGTGAAAACATTGGGGGGGGGGGGGAGATCAAGAGGAGGTATCGAATTAAGCACGAAGGAAAGTTTCAAGCAATTGCACTGTAGGAAAGGATGTGTTCCCTAAGGAGAGTTTTGAACAGGCCAAGACTGGATACAGCTGAGGTGGTCATGCACCAATGAGAGATCCGTCCCCTTCCTCCTAGAGCAAACTTAGCATACACAGGCACATGATCTGAAAGAAAGGTCACACCATGCCAAACATCTTGCAGGGTTTCCAAATGCTTGCTGCTGGTGAGAAAGCTTGCCACAAATATTTCTGTAGGGGGTTGGCCCGATGCAGCAAAGGTCTAGATACATCATCAAGGAGACTGAGGGTGATATTTAAGTCCCCCCACCCCACCTCAATTAGTAATTGTCCCTATAATACATCCGACAATTGACAGAAAACCCTCTGTGCCACTGACCTGGAGGATCCCGGGGGAGATAAACTGACACCACAGTTACAGGGAGAGCATATAATGTGCCCATGGCTATACCATATCTACCCTTGGGTTCCACCACCTGGTCCTTTAATTAAAAAGGTGCCTCCCTGGGGATCAAAACTGCCACCCCTCTTCTCCTGCCTGATCCATAGGTCGAGTCTGCCACCACTCGGAAACCAAATGACTGTAATTTAGCATGCTCCACAGAAGATAAATGTGTCTCCTGTAAAAAAAAAAAAATAATAATTTCCAGCTTCTCCCTCCACAGAAACTGAATTAGCCTAGAAAGCTTAATGGGATTATGAAGCATATTAATATTTAAAGACATTATTAAGGAATATTTAACCATTTAAAGTATAGTAAAAATTCTCAAAACTTGTTGGTGACCCCTTCTGTAAAAACAAAAACCTAGCAATAAATTCACTAAAAAATTAAAAAATAAAATACCACCAACAGCTTAATCTGGTTCAATTTCAGTTGCTTAAAATCTGTATCCTTCTCCCCTGATCGCCCCTGAAAAAGGGACTTCTAGGCCAGTGGGCCTACTGGTTCAACAAAATTCAATAAATAAATATTTTAAGCATATACTTATACAACTGAAACGTAAAATTAAAATCAGAATCTGATTCCTCAGAATATTTTCTCTGTGATATTTACACAGCCTAATCTGAATTAGCTGTTTAACAGCAGCAAACTGGATACCATAAGATAACAATGTACAAGCTGGGTAAACGCCATCACTGCTGTGTCAATTCTGAGGCTAGGCTCTGAACAGGGATTGCACTACTGCCTCTGAATATTTGTTTTTACCTTAGATATGTGAGGTTGAACCCTTCCCCCCATATTCGGCAGACACACACATAATGATTGCATCTCCCTGACAGCATGGAGGGGGCCATGATGCCCCCAGTTCCCATCTAAGAGGCAGACTTAATGTGGTATAAACATCAGAATAGCTGACGATCTATAATTTATAACCACTGGCCCCTAAGACTGCTATGAATTTTATCCAGAGAAACACTGGGGTGGGCCTTCTGCTCACAATTGAATTTAGATGCTATCAATATGCCAGAGGCCCCTTCCCTCAGCCCTCCACCCCCATGCTTCTCCCTGCTCCCAACAGTCATGCCCGCTTAGAAGTCAGCCTTGTGTGCCTTACTCTAAAAATATTCCCCGCAGAGCTCACAGGCAAAGCCTGCTACCTGTATTTAAGTTATGTATAGATTAAGTTCACTTCGGGGCTTCCTTGTGAAACTTCTGTAGCAACACTGTTATGTCCTACAGTGTGGTTAGACCTTGCTTGTGGTGGGTTTGCTGCTCCAGGACCTTGCCCACGCTGACTCCCGAATATTCTGCTCATCTTTATGGAAACTACAGCGACGCATCAAAGGAACTGAAATGCCCTTAGTGTTGAGCGCTTGCAAAGCTGCATACAGTGTTTCAAAAGTTTTAGGGCCTCCTGGAAACATTATCGTAAGTTTAGCAGGATATGGCGTAGTAAAACACAGTTGCCGCTGCTTCAAAACTCTGAATATCAGGGCATACGCTTTGTGCCTATCTATCACATTAGGTGAGTGGTCATTGTCAAAGTAGATTCTTTTTCCTTTATAGGTTGTTCCTTTCACGTGCCAGGCACAGGTCAGTATTTGCTGCTTGACAGAGTAATTTAGCAGTTTAAAGACAATAGAACACGGTCTCTGATCTGGGTGCTGGGGCTTTGGAGTTAAGACTCTATGCGCTCGCTCTATGTCTATTGGGAAGGAGGGATCTAGTAAGGTTTCCTACAACAGAGTCTAAAAATGCAGCCATGTCCCATCCTTCTTCGTCCTCTGGAATTTCATGTACCTTTATGTTGTTGCAGCGGGATCGGTTTTCAGAGTCTTCGCATTTATCTGTAAGAGCTCTCTGTTCGTCGACGAGGTGAACCACCAATCGTTCCAGCCTGTCCATGCAATTGTCAACATCAGACTAATGAGATTCCAGGTCAGACACTTTCTGGCTTAATTTAATTCCGTAGTCAGTTCTGATCGAAATGTTCGAACCTCATTTCTGAAATCCTGTAGTTCGGATAAGATTGCGGCATTACTGGGCTGTAATTCTCGCTGTTGCGGCCCCACCAGGTTTACAAGCTCCGTGGTAGCTGAGACTGTGGGCAACCTATGGAAATCGCAGGTACTAGCTGAAAGCTTTTTCTTTTTTTGCGACTTCCCATTCACTTATGTAGCCCCTTATTCACTCATTTGAGATAGTCTGAGTGGACGATAACTTTTTAAGAAGTTTAATTCAGGGCCGAGATGCCGGAGCTCCAACGTCAGTGCTGCATCCTCCTGGGCAATGTCACCGGAAGTTCGCCCCTTAAGTTCTTATACAGGACGATGGCTGTTCCTGGAGGTCACCTGGTCCCCTGTTCTATAACTGATTTGGAACCCAGAATTGAGGGGGGGCTTGCTGACCACCAGACTGGAGGCCAGGAGACTTTGAAGCTGAAGATATTGCTAGAAATCAGTCCTGGGGATGGAAAATCTGGACTGTGGTGCTTCAAAGCCGTTAAAATGTTTGATATCAGGCATGAGCAGGTCTACTGTCATATGGATGCCCAGCTGTTCCCACCTCTTCCATATAGGAGGGATCTGTCCTCAAAAACAGGCAGCTTAGGATGCTGACAGTACAGGGTGGCCTTTGGTTCTGGGGGAAGGGGATACCATGTTATAAAGGTAGGTAGGCAGCAAGAAGGTTCCCCACTTGGTGTTGTTCAAGTCATAACCATTGTGGGGAGGAGAACTTGGTGGCAGCAAACCACTGAAGTACTTGGGAAGCAAGGAAGACCATATGGTATCTTTTTATCCATGGGAGACTCGATGCACTTCTACTACAGTGATGCAGGCAGGGAATACAGGCAGACTAGGTAGGCCTAGCGATCCTTATCTGCCGTCAATTACTATGTTACAGTAGTCCTTGAGCTTTGCTCGGCTATGTCTGGGCAGTTTCCCTTCCCAGAGAAAATTCCTTATGATGGTGCCTATCTTGGCAACTATACATCAGGGATAAGGACAGGCAGGTGTGCCATCAAATGAGTGAATTTAGAAGCCACCATCATGAAACACTTCTAGTTTACCAGCCAGTGACAGGCTGAGGTGTTTCCACTTGCCTAGTTCAGCTCTGGTCACCTCCAGAAGGGGTGATAAGATCAGGATTACCGTTCTGGATGTAGTGGGGTGGAGAACGATCCCCAGGTATTTCAGACCAGTTCTGGTCCATTTGAGGCCTATAATGGCAAATGGGTCTGGCTTGCTGCTGGGATGCAACACAGAAACATAGAATTTGATGGCAGATAACAACCGCTTGACTCACCCAGTCTGCCCATTTTCCCTCCCTACATTATCACCGCAGACCCTACTTGATCTACAGCTCTTTCTCCCTCCCCATTTCCCTTTCACTACGATTTCCTTGTGCCTATCCCATGCATTCTTGAATCCCACCACTGTTTTTGCCCCCACCACCTCTGCTGGAAGGCTGTTCCGGGAATCTACCACTCTTTCTGTTAAGTACTTCCTCACATATCTCCCAAATCTACCCCCCTCCAGCTTCACAGCATGTTCCTTTTTCTTGAGCACTTTTTTTTCCTGAAAAATACTTCCATCCTATACCTTATTTACCCCCGTGAGGTATTTAAAGGTCCATATCATATCCTCATTTCCCTCCTCTCTTCCAGGGTGCACACACTGCAGTCTTTCAGTCTCTCCTCATAGGCCTTTTTTTTTTCCTTCTTAACTCAGCTTTATTGAAATTAAAGTATACATAACACATTGTAAGAAAAGGAGACACCTTAAGACCATCAGTCAGTCAACACAAAGTACATAAGAAAATCAAGGTGTTATGTCAAAACGTTCAAACTCAGCTATCAGATATTTTCATACCGTATCTTTTTTAGTGTCTTCAATTCGTAGGGCTTTTGATACAGATCCTGCACCATTTTAGTTGCCCTTCTCTGAACCACCTCCACTCTATGTCCTGGAAGAGATGTGGTCTCCAGAACTGGACACAGTACTCTAGAGGAAATCTTATCAGTGATCTACCCAGGGCAAGATCACCTCCCTCTTTCTGCTGGCAATACCCCCCCCCCAATGCACCCCAGCATCCCACTAGCCCTACCGACTGCCTTGTCACACTACCTGACCACTTTTAGGTTATCGGATATTAACCCCAGATCTCTTTCCTGGTTGGTAGTTGTCAATACCACTCCACCCATTTTGTACTCCACCTCTTGGTGTCTGTGCCCCAAGTGCATTATTTTGCAATTTTTCACACTGAAACCCAGCTGCCGTATCTTTGACCACTCCTCTAGTTTTCTTAGGTCTCTGCTCAACCCCCTGTGCCCACCCTACTGCACATTTTGGTGTCATCTGCAAAGTGGTAGACCTTCCCTTCCAGCTCCTCTGCAACGTCACTTATCACGGGGACCAGTCCCAGCAGTGATCCCTGAGGCACCTCACTGGTCACCCCCCTTCCTCAGACTGCACCATCACTCTCTGTCACCTATCCCCTAACCAATTTCTTAACCAGTTTACCACCTTTGACTCACTCCTAAGTTACCCAGCTTGCTTAGTCTCCTATGTGGAATGGTGTTGACAACCTTACCAAAATCTAGGTAGGCCACGTCCACTGCTCCACCCTGATCTAATTCCTTTGTCAACCTATCAAAGAAAACTATGCTGCCTCGCGTCTTGTAACCCAGTGGATTCATGATATATAACAATCCTTTCCATCAGCATAATTGAATTAACTTTCCCACCATCAATGTCTGTCAGACTGGCCTACAATTGCCAACCTCCTCCCTGCTACCACTTTTGTGAAGCGAGACCACATCCGCCCTCCTCCAGTCCTCTGGATCCACTGTGAAAGGGTGTGGGAACTGACAACTCTGAGACAGCTTGCACTGTGCAAAATACACAAATTGCTTGTGTGATTTTTATTCAAATAATAAACTCAAAATAAAAAAATAATAAAGAAAATATCAGCTCACTCCTGTTTCCAGTGATCTGTTAAACAGGACTGTCACAAGGCACAGCTAGTATCTCCCCGAGCTCCCCAAGTACCCTTGGACGCACCCCATCTGGCCCCACTGCTTTGTCCACATTCAGATTAGCGAGAGTCCCTTCAGCACTCTCACCTCTGAAAAGGACTAGTGTACATCTCCCACCCTCCAAAGCTTCTGTTACTCGTTTGTGGCCCCTCCCCCTCTTCTTCCCCTATGAACACTGAACAAAACTTTTTGTTCAGGATGTCTGCCTTTTTCTGCCGCCCCCCTCGTACAGTCCCGTCTTCCCTTTTTAACCATACAATCCCACCCCATGGTCTTGTTCTTTTCACTTGCGTATCTAAAAACTGCCTGGCCCCTTTTGTTACCTTCTGGGCTATTCTCTCTCTCTTCAGTTTTGCGCTTTTCCACTCTTTAATGCTTTCCTTGTTTTCCTCTGTTTCCCATGATAACCTCCCTATCTTCCTCCATTTGCATCTCCTTATACTTTCTGAATGCTACCCTTTCAGCCTCTACCTTTTCAGCCACCTCTATCGAGAACCACAGTGGTCTCCCTTTACTCTTTGTTTTGCTCACTTGTTTGACGCAGAGGTTTGTTGCCTTTACTATGCTCCTTTTTAGCTTTGCCCACTGTTCTCCCACCCAGGTCATTGCGCCCCACCCCCCCCCGGGGCTAGGTCATCCCTGAGGCAAATACTTGTCTTTATAAAATCTGTCCTCCTGAAGCCCAGAACCCTCACCCTTGTTTGAATCGATTCCACAGCCATCCTTATACTGAACCACACCGTATGGTGATCACTGGCCCCCAAGTGGCTTCCCATCTTGACATTTGCAACACTGTCCCTGCTAGTAAGTACCAGCTCCAGTATTGCCCCATCACGAGTGGGTTCGCCGACTAGTTGCAAGAGGAATGCCCCCTGCAGAGAGTTTAGGATGTCCCTGCTTCTAGCTGAAGCTGCTGCTGGGAGGCTCCAATCTACAGCCAGCAGGTTGAAGTCCCCCACCAGCAGCACCTACTCCTTTTCCATCACCTTGTCAATGGCTTCCATCAGTACTATATCTAATCCCCCCTCCCCTGTGCTGGAGGTCTGTACCTCACTGTAGAGCAAATACTGGCTCCATTCCCCATCTCCAGGGTGACCCACAGTGCCTCTGCCTCCCTCTGTAGTCCCTGCACCTGTCACTTTTACGCTTTCCCTCACATAAAGCACCAGAACCCCTTTTCCCTTCCACTCTATCCTTCCTGAACAGAGTATAGCTTGGTATGGCCATGTCCCAGTCACGGTTTTCACTGCACCAGGACTCTGTAATGTCCACAATACACAGGCTGGCCTCTACCATGATGGCCTATAGGTATGGAATCTTATTTGCTAGCCTTATAGCATTTGCAAACATGCCTTCCAGATTTTGTTTCCACTGTACTTGCTCCCCCTTGTTCGTTTTTGCCCTCCCTCCTCTCTTTTTAAAGCTCCTGTTCCCTTCCCCCTTTGTCTTTATCACCCGGCTTCCTTTAATAATTTGAACCCTGAGAGATTATTCTCCCCTCAGGTCCTCCCTACTTCAGCCGGGGGGGGGGGCAGTTTCTGCTTCCTTGCGCCACCCCCAGGCTAGTTTAAAAAAAAGGAAGGAACTTTGTTTTGCTACGGTTAAATCCAAAGGAAGTTTGTGATGCAAGGTATTGGGCTTCATAGCTCAATACCTTATATTGTCGGGACCTCACTGCTACAAGAATGTTAATTTCAAACGTAGTAGTTTTACCAGGGGAAGGGATCGTAACTGGTGCCGAACCCTCGGCCAGCCGATCCCTTTCAGCTTCATGGTGCCCCTGCTCCACCCCAACTGTGCCCGCACTCTCAGAATTTGTGACATGTGTGGCCAGGGAAGCGGTGAAACCCTCTATACAGATCATGGGGCTATTTTTAAACTGTTTTTTAGTCATTTTAAACAGTCTTAAGAAAAATTAAAGCAGTCAGCTAACTAGTTGGGACCCTACTAGGTAAGTAAAGTAACTGCTTTAATTTTCCTCTAAGACTATTTAAAATTAATAAAAACTGGCTTTACAATAGCCCCATACCATAGAGTCTCCCCGCGCCTCCCGGCCAGCCACGCCACAAATTCTGAGAGCACGGGGGCATGGGGGCACCAGGAAGCTGGAAGGGATCAGCTGGCGAGGGTTCGCCAGTTACGATCCTCCCTGGTAAAACTACTACACATTTAAAATAAGCATTTTGTACCAGTGAGCTCACGCTGCTATAAAGGTATTGAGCTATGAAGCCCAATACGTTATAGCAGCCACATCGGAAATTCACTGTAAGACCAGATATGTCGGGGAGAGAGAATCAAGGTCAGGAATGTAAGTTAGGGACCCTGCAATATGAGCAGACTTAATAGACCAAATGGCCTTCTTCTACTGGCTCTTTCATATGTACGTATACATGATCCAAAAGGTGGAACAGTGGGTCCAATTAGGCAGCCCCATCTGCTTGGATCAGTAAGAGGTCATCTGCGTACAGAAGTACCCGGGCGTCGTGGTCTCCAATTCTGTTGTCCTGGGGGGGCAGATGCTGCCAAATGGCTGTGGCCAGTGGTTCAATGGCCATTAGGAAAAGCAGACGGGACGGGGCAATCTTGTCTTGATCCCCATCAAAGGAGGAAAGAGTCTGGACATGAGGCCATACGTGAGAACGCTGGCCACCTGAGATGTGTAAAGGAGTTGTACCCACTGGGCGAACCCTGAGCCTATCCCCATGCACTGCATGATGGTAGAGAGATAATTCCATTCCACAGAATCACTGGCCTTCTTAAAGTCCACTGCTGGGGGCACACTAGAGAGCCAATCTCCAGGCAAGAAGCTTAGTGCTGAAGTGTAGTGCGTTCAGGATATTTTATTATAAAATAAACCTTCAAAATTTGTCAAACTTAAACACTTTCCAGCAGACTCAATAAAAGAATTCAGCAGCTTTCATTTGAGCCTAAATTTAGCAGGGGGAAAAAAAACAGGGCTTGACACTGGCAGCTTCCAAATCCAGTGCTGATAAATCAGGGAAGGCAGAGAACACTGATTTTTTTTTTTATTTGTTTTAATTTTTATTTTTTAGAATTTCAGATAAATACCTTTGAGCCAATGGCTCTTTAACAAAGGTTCCACGTCAGCATACAAAGAATAGAAATACAGTTTGTGTGAGATTAGCAGACAAACAGTCTGAATACAAAATTCAGTACAGGGTATACATGGTCTAAAAGCTACAGGTAATATAAATAACAGAACAACACAATCAAGCATACATTTAAGAATGATGAGTCACAACAAACAATATTTACATGAATTAAAACTGCCAGAACGGCATTGTCAAAGGGAAAGGTAGAGTGGGAAAACTGAGTTGCTGCCAGTTGTGCCAGGTAGCATAGAAAAGTGGAAGAAACAGTGGGTGTAGAGGGGTATTTGGGAGGGAGGTAGAAGGAGAGGTGGGTGGGAGGCAAGGATCGGGGAGCAAGTGCAACAGTGGTTGGGGTGAGCAGACTAGAAAAGGGAGAGAGGAAGGGAGATGAAGGAGGGCAAGAGAGGAAGGTGTCGGACCAAGGCTAGGGAGAGAGGCAGGAGTAGATATGGGGAGGGGGAAAGGGTGGTGGCAGGCAGAGGTGGCAATACTAGAGAGGTGCGAAGAACAGAAGCCACTACCAGGGAGGTTAGGAGAAACAGTCACAGGTGGCTCTGGACACAAGCATTTGACGTAGCTGGTGTTTGAACGAGCAGAGGGTGCCTAAGTTGGTGAGTTTGCTGCCCAGGAGGGCTCTACCTGCAAAAGACCGCTGGCCTTGGGCGGGGCAACAGCAGGGAACAAACAGAGAATAGTTCTTAGTGCTTCTTGTGTAACAGGGGGTGGTTGGCTGGGCTTAAGAGAGACTGAACCCCAGGGAGCATGAGTCCCATCAATGACTTTTTTGCTAGTAGGCAGGTTTGGAAAGTAATCCTTCCCTGAAGTTGTAGCCAGTTTGACTGTTCGTAGAGGTTGCAGGCATGCGTGCAGTGGGCAGCATCAGTAAGGAGTCTGCAGGCCCTGTTCAGTTCAGTGCTGTAGCTGTGGCTGCTCCATAGATAACAAGCCCATAATTGATGATGGAGACAACAGAGCTGTGTATTGCTAGCTTAAGGGCGTCAGGTGTCAGGCAGTGTCTGTTTACAGAGAAAGCCTATACGGATATTTACGGATTTCGCAACTGAATCGATATGGCTGAAGAAGGGCAGAGTAGGGTCCAGGGTTATGCCAAGGTATTTGAAAGTCTGTGTCTGGTCCAGAGTCACACCCGAGCTGTGTTCGATAGCCAACTGTTGGTGTTTATGTTTATGTGTGCCACGGAACAGCATAGTCTTTGTTTTTTTGTAATTTAGCACTAGTTTCTGTGAGATGAACCAGGGCTTAACTTGCGTGAAACTTTCCTGCAGTTGTTTCTCCAAGAGGGACGGGTCAGAATTCTTGGAGAAAATCAAGGCGTCATCAGCATACAGAATAATGTTTTCATCACAGGCAGAAGGGAGATTGTTCAAGAAGATGCTGAAAAGAAGGGGTCCCAATACTGACCCTTGGGGAACACCAGCCCAGACAGGTAGTTTGGAGGAGAGGGAGTCACCAATCTTAACTTGTTGTGACCGGTTGGAGAGATAAGTGTTGAACCATTATAAAGTATCATGAGAGAGCCCTAAGTTGCCAAGTTGTTCCAGTAGTAATGGATGGTTCACTGTATCGAAGGCCTTCAAGAGGTCTATAAAGGTGGCACCAGCAAGTTGTCCTTGGTCTAGTGCTAGATGAACGTGGCCTGTAAATTCAAGGAGGGCAGAGGTGGTGCTATGTCCTTTGCAAAAGCCATGTTGCTGTGGGCATTGCAAGTTGTATTTCTCCAAGTACTCCACCAATTGGTCTGCAACAATTTTTTTCAAGAGCTTTGGATAAAGGGGGTAGGATGGAGGTGGGTCTGTAGTTACAGTGTAATGTCCTATCCCCCACCTCGCGCCACACCGGCAACCCGGGTTCAGAAACGAGCCTGGGACGCCGAGGGTCGGCAGGGGAGAGAGAGGATCGAGCGTCCGGAGGACAGCTCTCCTCTGGGTGCGATCTAGCATGCCCGCATTGCAGTGGACTCGTGGATACCATGGTACTGCATATGCTAGGGGCATTACATAGCAGGACGAGAGCCGCGGCAGGCTACCTGACGCCACTGCACGTCCGAGCTCCCAGGGGAGGGGCGGGGGAACTGATGGCGAAAACCAAGGAAAAATCTCCGCTCCCAGAGATAGGCGAGCGCACCACTCTCTCAGCCACACTCCAAAGACCGGACTCACTCGACTCCTGATCAGAGCCCATCCCGGTCCGAATTCTAGATAGAGCGCCCTGGGCGGAAAGGGCGGCCCAACCTCGGGGGGACTCAGACCCGAGGGGATAGTCAGGATGGTGCCACAGGAGAACGAGGAGTTTCAGACCCAGAGGCAGAGCGGGGGGTAAATGGATGCCCGAGAGAGTTCCCCGGGGTCAAAGCGGAGCAGAAAAAGAGCTGGAAAAAAATAAAATAGTGTCCTATCCCCAGACTTGTGTATTGGGGTCACCAGGGCGGACTTTCACTTGAGCGGGAACTGGGAGAGTGTGAGGGACCGGTTAATAATCTTGGTAAGAGGATGCAGGACACTGTCAACGGTGAGGGCGATGAGCTTCAAGTCAAGTGTGTCCCCACTTGATCTGGATTTTCCGAGCACCCTGAGGAGGTATTTTTTGGCTTCCCTTTCAGTAACTGCCTTGAAATAGAAATGTGGATGATTTGTATCCCAAGTCAGTTGATATTGGGAGGCCGTGGTTTGGTTGGTGTCAAAGAAGTTACAGGGAAGCACATGGCTGAGGTCAGTGAATGCCAGATTGAAAGTATTGGCAATTGTGGTGGGGTCCAGGGTGTTGCTGCCATCAACTTTTAGCATATTAGGAGTTGCTTTGGACTTTTTCCCTATAACTTCAGAAAGACTTTGCCAGAATTTCCTTCCATCCGACCAGGAGTTTGATAGGGTGCTCCTGTAGTAGCTGGCTTTTTCAGTGCGGATAGCTCTGGTACAGGCATTCCTGGCGGCCCTGTATGCCTGAAAGTCTGCTTGGTTGCCAGAGGGTGTAGCACAAGCCCATTGAAGGTCCCAAGCTTTTAGTTGGTCTAAGAGTATGTCTGTGATCCAAGGGTTCTGAACCAGATGCTACTGCAGGAACTTCAGCGGGTCTGCCATGGCAACAGATGCTGGCGACCATGAAATCTATGGATGCCAAAATGGAAGAGACACTGGCCAGACTTGAAAAGCCTGAAGGATGGATCTAACAGGCACTATCACAGAGTGTGAAAAGTGATCTGACCACGCAAGCAACAGTTGCCAATATGTCACAGGAAAACACACAGCTTTGGGGCAGGCTGGATGCCCTAGAAAACAAAGTAAGGGCAGTCAATCTTTGTTTCACTGGTGTACCCAAAGTGGCTGAGGGGACTTCATTTATTAGCCTTTATGGTGGAGTGGCTACAGGCTTCAATATCTACTCCAAGTGATTTTGACTGGAGTAACCTCAGGCGCGCTTACTGGGTCAACCCAAGAGTCAGGTCCATGGACATAAACATCCCCCGTACTATTCTAGTGAGGACAGTGGGGGCAGGCATCAGAGAGACAGGTTTTTTTTTTTTTATATAGTGAAGTTTTTATTAGGCATGAGGATCATATACATACAGATAAAAGGGGAAAAAATACAGAATTATCTTATTCAGCACATATTCTTTCATACCATAAATTCAGACTTTCTTTTTAACTCAGACTATAATAATAGATTTCATCTGACAGTCCATTTCTCCCAAGAGTCCTTTCTGAATGTCCAGAGACAACACTTTAATAGGTTATGCACTATTAAATGTAGACACTGTCTGTTCAGTGCAGATCAAATCATTTTCAGGCAAGCCTACGCGCATACCATTAAGCAACAAAATCAGGGTACTTGACCAGCTGATACATCACCCATTTGCGCCATTTGGTGTCAAAGGCTTCTATTCTATCCCCCAGTCTGGCTGCCATCCTCTCCATCAAGTAAATCTCCCCTACCTGGCCAAGCCATGCCTCCTCAGTAGGGCCTAATAATAATAATAATAATAATATTAGCTTTATTTATTGAACGCTTTTCAATTATCAAGGCGCTTCACAAAATTTAAAAACGCAGTTCATTAAAACACAATATCAGAATCATGACAAATCAGGAAAAGCCTTATTCCACAAAAAAGTTTTTAGTGCCTGCTTAAAGCTCCCCACGGTCCTGCACTCCCGAAGCTGTAGCCCACTATCTAGTTATCACCTTTTTTGCTGCCATCAATAATAGGGTAGTTTGTAGATAGACTGACTTTTCAACTTTCATTCCCTGAGGTGCTGTGGCAGTCAAAATGTAGGTGGGAGTAAAGAGATCTGGGGTATCATAGATCTCAATCAGTTCCTGAATAACCGCCTGCCAGTAAGATCTCAAAACACAACAATCCCACAATACATGCACCTGATCTGCTTGCAAGGCACCGCACTCCCTCCAACATTTCCCCATGGGGTCTCCCAAAAACTTTGCCACTACAGTTGGAGTACGAAAAAACCTATACCTCAATTGTCAAGCATACTCCTTCCAGTAGGGCGCCTAAGTTTTCATCATCAGCAGAGAAGCTGCCTCCAATTTAACTCTGGGTTTCAGTCTCCAGTTCTCTGGACCACTTAGTTTTATAGCTTCTGCTGAATCCTTAGGATTTTCAGTCAGCGCCTCATATATGTTACTGATAAGATGCTCCGTACAGGAGCCCTGCATTTGCATCTGTATTCATTTTATAACTAACGGGGTTTTCTCAGCCACAGCTACAAGGGCCTCTCCCATAGGTTGTAAACATGATTTTAGCTGCATGTATTTGTGGAAGATGCTTTGTGGCTGCTTATAAAAGGACTGGAGCTGAACAAATGAATGAATTCCCCCAGGGCCTATTAATTGAACTACATATTTCAGGCCATAACTATACACCAGTGTGACAGGGATCTGTCTATTTTAATAGGAGGGAATGAGGTATTCGCTGCCAAAGACCTGAAAAACAAACCTTCCACAGGGGGTGAGGTTTTTATTTATCAAATACATCCATTGTTTAAAAACTTCTGCCGTATCTTGCGGATATTTTGAAAGAGGAAGGCATTTTGGAGGGTATCCAAAGAGATAATCTGTTAAATCTGACAAATCACTCCAGGTTACCTCAAATTGCTTCCAGGGTACATCATAACTGGGTTTTAACCAGCAGAAAAGAACTTTCAGCTGCATTGCCCTGGCATACTCTTGGAGGTTTGGCAGATTTAAGCCCCCATGTTTCCGAGGTAATTGTAGCAAGGTGTAACAGATCCTGGGAGGCCTTCCTTTGTATATAAAGTGGGAAATAAGTCTATTCCAGGTCTGGAAATAACTTTGACTTGGCACTATGGGGCAGGGTCTGTAGACAGAATAAGATGTGTGGAAATACATTTAGCATAACAGTTTCTACTTGTGCCAAAAAACTTAAAGGTGTATGTGTCCACTTGGTAAGATCCTCAGTTAGTTGCCGAGTTAACAGCTCATAATTAGCAATATCAGTATGAACCGAATTTTATGTTAATTTGATGCTCACATAGCCTGTTCATTCCACTTGAATGGATAGGCCATTTTTAGGGATTGCGACGGGGTGCAACCACAACACAAAACTTCCATCTTTTGTTGGTTAATACTATATCCCGAGACCTCCGTGAAGTTCTCTAGTTGCTCCCAAACCTTGTGAATCAATGTCTCTGGCGTGGTCAGGGACAAAAGAATATCATCTGCAAATAATGATATCTTATGTGTTTTACCCCCCCCCCCCCACTGGAATTCCCTCAATTTCTGGCTGCATTCGTATCGCCTGAGCCAGTGGCTCTACACAGAAACACAGAATTTGACGGCAGATGAGGACCGCTTGGCCCACCCAGTCTGCCCATTTTCCTACCTGATGGATAAGCTGCAGATTCTAGTTAATCAACAGCTTACTTCCTCCTGCCCCCCACTAGAACTGCCTTATGCCTGTCCCATGCATTCTTGAATTCTCTCACTGTTCCTGACTCCACAACCTCCTCAGGAAGGCTGTTCCATGCATCCACAACTCTCTGTGAAAAAACACTTTCTAACATTACCTCTGAGCCGTTCCCCCTCTATCTTCAAATTGTGCCCCTTGTTCTTGCACACCTCTTCTTCTGAAAGATACTACCCTCTTGTACCTTGTTAATCTCTTGAGATACTTGAAAGTTTCTATCATGTCCCCCTCTCCTCCTTTCCTCAAGGGTATACATATTAAGCTGCTTTAGTCTCTCCTCGTATGTCTTCAGGTGCAGACCTTGCACCATTTTGGTTGCCCTCCTCTGAACAGCCTCCACTCAGCCTATGTCTTTTCGGAGATGGGGTCTCCAGAATTGCACACAGTACTCCAGATGGGGTCTCACTAACTGTACAGAGGGATAACAACTTCCTGTTCTCTACTGTTGGTGCCTCTCCCTATGCATCCCAGTATCCCCCCAGCCCTCCTTACTGCCTTCTCACATTGCTTGCCCACCTTTAGGTCATCTGATATTATTAATCCTAAGTCCCTTTCGATTTTTGTTGTTATTAACTGACCCCCCCATTGTGTACTCTTCCCTTGGGTTTTTGTTTCCTAGAAGCATTACCTTGCACTTCTTTGCACTGAATGTGAGCTGCCACGTATTTGACCTTTCCTCCAACCTTGCCAAGTCCCTTTTCATTCTTTCCACCCCACCTTGCTTATCAACCCTGTTGCAGATCTTTGTGTCATCTGCAAAGAGGCATACCTTTCCTTCCAGGTGTTCTCCAATGTCACTTATAAAGATATTAAAGAGGACTGGTCCCAATACCAAACCCTGCGGTACCCCACTAGTTACCCTCCTTTCTTCACTGTGGACTCCGTTTACTATTACCTTTTGCGTCCTGTTGTCCAGTCAGTTTTTTTATCTGCGCTACCACCTTGGGACCCACTCTAAGGCGGGCTAACCTGTATATTAATCTTTTGTGTGAGACTGTATTGAATGCCTTGCTAAAATCTAGGTAGGCCATATCCACAGCCCCTCCCACGTCTACTACTTTGGTCACCCAGTCAAAGAAATCTATTAGGTTTGTCTAACATGACCTTCCTGCTGTGAAACCATGCTGCCTTGGGTCCTGTGCCCCACTGGCCTCTAGGTACTCAACAGTTCTTTCCTTCAGAAGTGATTCCATCATTTTCCCTACCACTGAAGTCAAACTAACTGGTCTGTAGTTTCCTGCCTCTGCCCTGCTCCCACTTTTGTGAAGTGGAATCATATTTGCCCTCCTCCAGTCCTCAGGTACCACTCCATCCTCCCATGCTTTGTTAAAGAGAGTAGTCAGTGGTGTTACTAGTTCTACTCTTAGTTCTTTTAGTATTCTTGGGTGAGTCCCATCAGGCCCCATTGCTTTGTCCACCCTCAGTTTCAAGAGTTCTTTCAAAACCCTTTCTTCTGTGAATGGACTGGTATCAACCACCCTATTCAGAGTTTCTCCCTTGTTTGGTTTAGGCACCTAGCCCTCCTCATCTGTTGTGAATACTGAGCAGAAATATTCGATCAGTATCCCTGTTTTTTCACTGTCACCCTCTGCCCACATTCCCTCCCCTTTATACAGTCTCTGTTTCCCTCCCTCGGTCTTTCTTCGCTCCCTAATGTACCTATAAAAAGTTTCATCCCCCTTCTTAAAAGAGTTGGCAATCTTTTCCTCAGTCTGTGCCTTTGCTATTCTGACTGCCTTCTCTGCCTCCTTCTGCTTTAACTGAAAGTTCTCTGTCCTGTTCCTTCTGTGTTTTCTTATATTTCCTGAATGCTATCCTTTTCTCCTTAACCGTCCCTGCCACCTCTTTTGAGAACCATAAGTGTTTTTTTTTTCCTTCATTTTGTTTTACTGATTTGCTTCACACAAGGGCTTGTTGCCTCTGTGATGGCTGTTGATTATTCCCCACTGTTCCCCCATCCCTCCTTCTTGCTCATTTGCTAGTGCTTTTCTAAGGCACTCTCTCATTTTCCCAAAGTCAGCCTTCCTAAAGTCCAATACTCTTGTTTTTGTATGGCTTGACTATGGCTGTGTTTATTGTGAACCACACTGTTTGGTGGTCACTAGTTTCCAGATGGCTACCCACTTCTAAATCTGAGATCCTTTCTCCTTCCCCATTTGAGAGTACCAGGTCTAAGATTGCTCCCTCCCAAGTGGGTTCCAACACTAGCTGTCTGAGGCATGCCCCCTGTAGAGCATTAAGAATGACCCTCCTCTTGGATGTGCCTGCAACAAAGGTACTCCAGTTAACATCTGGCATATTCAGGTCCCCCATCAACAATATATACCCTTTTTCTGCCATTTTAAGGATGCCTTCCATCATTTTCTTGTCCATTTCCTCCCCCTGAGATGGGGGTCTGTACACAACCCCCATGTGGATTGTGGTGCCATTTCCTGTCTCCAGGGTGACCCATAGTGACTCATCAACTTCCTGTTTACTCTTTAGTTCTGTTGCTTTAATTCCTTTCCTTATATAGAGAGCTACTCCTCCTCCTCTTTTACCCACCCTGTCCCTCCTGTAGACTGTGTATCCTGGTATGCTGACTTCCCACTCATGGTTTTCTGTGTACCATGTTTCAGTGACTGCCACAATATCCAGGCATCCTTCTTCCATTAAGGTCACTAGTTCAGGGAACTTGTTGCATAGACTATGGGCCGTGGTACATCACCTTCCATTTATTTTTTATGGCCTTAACCATTTTAGCCCCATCCCTGTCCTTAACAGCTTTTTCTGCATTTATCCCTGTCCTGCTCTCTACTGACTTCTCTGCCTTGGTATAGAAATATAAGGCAAACAGCAGGGGTAGGAGAGTACAACCCTGCCGCGTGCCTCTCTGAAGGAGAAAAAGTTCAGACAATGAACCATCTAATTTTAAATATTCCCAGGGTGTTCTAGATATGTTTTCTGGAGTTGGCGAACCACTTCTTCCGGAAACCCAAACTGAGACAGGGTTGCCCATAAAAAGGGCCAGACAACCCTGTCAAATGCCTTTTCGGCATCTAGTCCCAGGAGCACCAGTGGTACTGATCTTTTGGCCACAAATTCCTTCAAGAGATAGGTGTGCCTTACAGTATCATGTGCTTGTCTACTTTTAATGAAACCGACTTGGTCAGGTTTAATCAAAGTAGGCAATATGTTTTCCAATCTATGGGCTAGGACTGACATATGCATTTTATAGTCAAAGTTTAACACTGAGATCGGTCTATAGGATAAGGGATGTTTAGGGTCCTTATCTGGTTTAGGGATAGCAGCTATCACTGCATACTTCCACAAGGGGAAGGGGATTACCTTCTTGCACTTAATGCGATGCCCTCAGTACGGAGAGCAACAGCACATCTTGAAATGTTTTTTAGAACTCCAATGGATAACCATTTGGTCCTGGGGCCTTCTGCATTTTAGCTTCTTCAATACCCTTTCCAGCTCTCCCCTGGTTGTCGGGGCTTTTAATAGTTCCATGTGAGTTGTAGTCATTTTAGAAAGTTTTATTTTATGTAAGTAATTTTCTATTTGCTGAGTCGAATTATGGGTCTCAGCCCTACACAATGTTCAGTAATAATTAGCCATAATTTGTCCAATTACTGATGGATCTCCAAGGTTCCAGTATCAGGGTTTTGCATAGTTGTGACACAGGCCCCAGCTCTGTGCACTCTAAGTCTGCGAGCAAGGTTTCTTGCTCCTCTGGGCCCTCCCTCAGGGAAGGCAAGCCTCAGATAAAAGAGCTGCTGTTCAGTTTTTTGATCCATTAGTTTCTGCGGTTTTTGTTTTACTAACAGCATCCGCAGTTTCACGGTTTTTATCTCCTCGGGCACAGAAGGATTGCATGACCTTCAATTCGTCCTGAAGTTGCGTTGTCTGGGCCTCTCTCTCCCTGCACTTCTTTGAGGAGTAGGTGATAATCTCCCCACTGAGTACCACCTTGATTGTGTCCCACAGCATTACTGCGGGGGTCTCTGGATTTGTGTTCTCTCCAAGGATGCGGGGAACCCCATCTTTAAGCAACTGACGGAATTCCGGGTCTCCAACATGCATCAAGTTCAGACGCCAGAATGTTGTTTTGTGCCCACCCCCTAGTGCAAATTTAGCATATATAGGAGCATGGTCAGACAAAAAGGTCACACCATGCCACACATCTTGGAGTGACTCCAGATGTTCAGCAGTACTGAACATATAGTAGTCTTGACGCCACCGCAGAGCCCGGGGCTGAAAAAGCGTACTCTCGTTGCAATGGGAAACGGTGCTAGACATCTCTGAATCTCACGGAGGAAACCGTCCCCCGTAGATATTTCTGTAAAGGGTTAGTACGGTGAGGCAAATAGGCAGATGCATCCATTGCAGGATTTAAGGTAATATTTAGGTCGCTTCCCATCAGTAACTGCCCCTGAAGGACCTCTAACAGCTGGGAGAAAAATCTCTGTGCCAGGGCCTTAGACGCTCCGGGCGGGAAATAAACTGAAGCCAAAGTAACTGGGCAAGCATAAAGCCTGCCCGTTGCTATTGCATACCTACCCTCTGCATCCAAAACTATCTCCTGTAAATCAAATGGGACACCCCTGCGCACTAAAACAGCTGCCCCCTTTCTCCAGCCCGAGCTGTGCGAGGAAGCTACCATCGTAGGAAATCCCCATTTTTTTTAATCTGTCATGCTCAGAGGCAGACATATGGGTTTCCTGCCAAAGAATTACCTCTAGGTTGTCCCACTTAATGAACTGTAGCAGTCCGGATCTTTTCCAGGACTTTGGATCCCGTTGATGTTCAGCGACAGAATCAAGGATGACTTACCCATCTTGCATGCCAAGAAGTAATCCTATTACTGCTTGCAGTATCCCCTCCCACTCCACCCCACCCCCCCTTACCTTCATGTGCAAAACTTGTCTAACGGGTCCATCAACTAAAACTTCACTAATACAAATTTAATTCTCTGTGCCAGGTTTAACACTATATTTTCCTTAGTACCTCTATTTTTCAACATATATCTTACTCTAATTTGTAATGTATACCCATAAGAGAGGGCATCATAAAACAAAAAACAGTTTATAAACAGTAACTTACACAGCATTGTCTTACAGCTAGTACTACTATTAGCTATCTGCTGTCTTAAGTATTTCCACAAATACACAACCAATCTTTGTGATATGCCTTGCTTAGTCAATGAAATCAAGGTGAAGTTATGGCTTTGAACAAGTCTCACTCTGGTTTGTTTCTTCAGTCACCATCTTCCCTTGTTCCCTGTATGTGACGCAAAGCTATTCCACACAAACATCAACAAGAACAATAAACCAGTTATAGAACAATAAATTAAATGCATTTTTGACTCCCAAGGTAGGGAGGGATCCCTTTTCCCTCCTATGTGGGGAAGATGATATTTCCCCGTGGAGGTAACTCATGAACCCAGTATGGGCCTCCAGCGCCGATGAGTCGTAGCCCCAGTATGACACATGCGACTAGCCAACACGCTTGTAGCTGTATCAGGATCTCTGTGGCAGGAGAATATCTAATTGGCCTTTGCGCGTTGCAAGCGCTAGTAATCCGCCTAGGGTCAACTACGCCTCCCCTTTTTGTCATGGGTGCAACAGTATAGGCATTATTTCAGCCCTCTCAGGGCCTACTAATCATTCTAGCCTTTTCAAATGAGGGAGGAGGGTTGTCATACCCGAATATGTCTGCCAGAGAGGAAACAAATCTGCATATCATTTTTACTAAACTAATTTCTCTTTATGTTATCAATTCCTAAGCAAGTATTCTTCATCTCCCTCTCCTTGAATCTCTCAGCCTTCCCCCATTTCCAATAATATGTTATCAACCTAATACAAAAAGAAATCATTTATGTTCTCAACAAGTTTATCAAGAGAGAGACTCCCGTTCCCCCTGAGCAGACTTTTCCCTTTTTGCCATGTTCAGTGCCTCCAAATTACCCATAGGCCATGGCTCCCCGATATCTGCAATAAAACATGTCCCCTCAGTGTTTAAGTCCAGGACATTCAGTCCGGTGTAGTTCTCTGGAACTTCTGCAACAGCTTTTTAACATCTTGCAGAGTTGAATATCCCTGGCGCTTTCTTGTTTGTACACTTTGCGCTGTCTCCCAGGTCTTCTCTTTCAGCCTCCTCTCTTGCTCCTGCAGGTCCGGACGCTCTGTCTGCATTACTACTATGTTCTTGGCCTGTAATGCTTCAATGGCTTCGTCTGGGGATTCAAAGGTTTGCGGTCCATCTGGAAACATTATTGTAAGCTTCGCTGGGTACGGCCTAAAAAATTTCAGCTGTTATTTTAATGCTCTCAGTATTGGCACATATGCCCTCCTTTTCGCTGCAATCTGCGGCGAGCAGTCGTTATCAAAATATAGCCGCCAACCTTTATGTGTCTTTCATTCTCCACACTCGCGACAAGAGCTACTGTTTTACTGCATAGTTCAGTAGCCTTATCACTACAGAATGTGGTCTCTGATCTGCCTGCTGTGGCTTTGGAGTAAGCACCCTGTGGGCTCGCTCAATTTCTATTTTAAATGCTGGATCTAACTGCAGTACCCCTTTCAGCAATGTATCCACAAATTTGAGCATATCTCTGCCCTTTTCATCTTCTGGCACTCCATGTATAAGCAAATCACTGTGTCGCAACCGGTTTTCTAAGTCCTCACATTTTTCTCGCAAAGCTTTTGGTTCATTCAACAGGTGCATGACCACTTTTTCAAAGCTCTCAGTTCTGGTGTCAATTTTTGTATGCGCCGATTCTAGTTCCTCCACTTTCTGATTTTGGTAAGCTCTGAAGCCAGTTCTGTATGAAACGTTCTGACCTTGTCCCAGAACCGCTTCAGCTCTGCCAGGATTGCTGCACTGCTAGGAGTAGTTGGTGGTTCCGCCATATCTGCAGGGCCCGATTTGTAGGTCGGAAAACCTGCTACTAAATTTCACTTGCTGCATTACAGTTGTGGCGACTTTCTTTTTTCTCGCTCCCATTCACTTCTGTGACTCAAATAAGATTTTTTCAACGAAGTTAGTGGCAATAATGAATGTTTTAAGAGTCTTTTTTTTTTAGGTCCCACAAGGGAGATGCCGTTTCACTGCTGCATACTTCTAGGCGGCGTCACCGGGAAGTCCCCATCAGAGACACACTTTTATCTGCTGTGCGAGCACTTACCCATTAACCATCAACGACTCGGATGTAAAATGCTTCCCAGACCTTTCACTTCAAACTAGGGCCTGAAGAAAGCGTCTTGACAGAGTCCGGCAGAAACTAAGGGCACTAAGCACCATCCATTCCTTTTTTGCTGCCAGCACGTTTGAGGATCACATATGCAGGGAAGTCGTGGCAGTTCTCAGAGCCAAAGGATGCTGGAAGATAGCTGGAGAGGACCAAGAAGCAGTTCACTTCTCGGAAGAGGCCCAGTGTGGAGGAAGATGTCACCGGAGAGGAGTCGGATGAGGACTTACCTAACTGGACTAAATGCTGCAATTCCTTCTTACCAGTGAGCTTAATTGGGACAATCGGGACATTGAAATGGATCTAGGTCCATTTCCATTGACTTTTCTTTGTTTACTTAATGTTTCTTTCCCAGGGGCAAGACAAGTGGGAACTTTTGATAATTTTCGACAGGGGACCTTAGTGCAGGATGCTTACATCCTCAAGGTGACGAGCACCACCCTTAGGTAATTCCCTTGCCTTCTTGGGCTCGGGGGAGGTGTTAAGTCTCAATAATAAACTCAGCCTTACTGAGTCAACTTGTCTGTTGCACAGACTTAAATTTGCCAAGTTTTGAAGTAGAGTATTAAGGTAACCGAACGTCTGACATAGATAGTGCTGTGTAGCAGGCTTAAGGGAGCACATAAATCATAATCTATAAAATTAAACTTGGATGAATAGCAGTTCAGTGTGACTGCAGTTAGCATGTCTGTATAAGTTCTACTTAAATCAGGGACTTTCCAGAGCTGTTGAGATGGCTGGCAATTCGAGTAAAAATGTGGTTTAAATATGATTTAATGGAACCTCCACTTCCTATTGTAACAGATTATAGGGAATATATAAATGTTTATCAAATATTTGATCAGCTGCATTGCAGTAAATGCTAATTTTTATTGCCCTGTATAACGTACCATGTACTTGTTTTATATATTTTTTTTTTATTATTGATATTTTATTGCTTTTGAAACAAAAACAATTACATATGACCTCTCGTGCAAGAGATCTCCATATATTGCCAGACGATATAGCCAATGTATTTAGTATATATAGTCTATGCAATCAGGATTGCGGATATGGAGGTACTGCTATAACATTAAGTCCAAAGATTATATAGTCCAAAATATGCTGCACCCTACAGAACTATGGGTGGTCATTTCAAACCGAACATGCAGACATTCTGAAATACAGACTCTGCAACTAGTGCTGATGTGACCCCCTTCCTACATTGGTGCTGCTTAACATGTTATGTGGTTATGGAGATGTTCAAATCAATAATGTACAAAGTGTTCTTTTGTTTTCAACAGTTAGGCCGTTAAACATTCAAAGCTACAAGGCAGAAAAAAAGAAAGAAAATCAGGCTATACTAGTAACTACCCAGTCAAACTCACTGCTTCTAGCACCCAAAATAAGGCAAAAGACAAGGTACCAGTTAGTTGTGTTTAGCCTCACATATCCTACAAACTTGTTTACCCCTTTTAACAGTAAGGAATAATCAGTTAGACCTCCAGGCTTTAACTCCTCCAACGGTTATTATATTTTAGCATCCGACATTAGCTACGATTTGGGCTACTCCCGCGTGATCTTAACTTTGCATTCCCCACCAGATCCCCATTCGTAATCAAGCAGATGGTTAATTGAAGAAAAAGAGGGTGGTAAATCAAGTACAACTAGTTAAATAACTGTTCAGTCATCCTCTTCTGATTCGGATTCCTCCATCTCAATCTAGCAAACTCCTTCCCAATGGATTCGACTTTCTTTCCGGCCTCTTCAGGGTCGGTGTATTGATACATGTGACCACCGTAAAACACTCTCAAATGGGCAGGCATCAACAGAGAGTGCGTAACACCGAGACTCTCTAGTTTAGCATTTACTCCATCAAATCTTTTCCTCCAGGCACAGGTGGCGAAAGATAGATCAGGAAACAAGTGTACAGTTTTTCCCTGTTAACTGAGAGTCCCCGCTCCTCTGGTTGCTTGTAAAAATCGTGTCCCTTGTCAGAGCTCCTACCATTGGAAGCAGGATGGTCCGTGGTACATCTCCCGGTTAGCAGCTGCTCTAGGAGTGATGCGATATGCTTTAAGAAAGCATGTCGAGAGATTCCCCTCTAAGCCCAAAGTTGCAGGTAACCAGTCGCTTAAGAAATTTGAGCAGATTCCCCTCTATGTACTTCAGCAGCCCAACTATTCTGACATTTTGGGCCCTCTGCGCATTTTCCAGGGCTTCTAATCTGTAGCACAGTTGTGTGTTTTCTTGGGATAATTTAGATGTTGAGGCCAAAGCTTTAGTAGCCATCGACTCTGCCACTCCAGCTGTTTTTGTAGCCATGCCTGTCTTAACATCCTGCTCAGCCATACACGTTAGGACCAACTCAATTTTACCATCTATGGCCTGCATTGCTTTCTGTACGGCCTTTCAAGGTGGTTCAGGCCCTGAGTGGGGTTGTATCTGTGACTCTCCCGACGTGGTCGGTTCTGCTGGTGGTGGAGTTTTAGCAGCGGCTCCTGCCACTCTAGAATTGCGACCCATCGTCCAAGTCTGATACCAACAGACTCCTTGCAGTGAAGAGAATTTGATTCTGTCGTTCAAAATGGTATTTGATCAAAAATATTAATTTTTATAAGCCTTATATCTTCGATTCCTAGGAGCTCTCCTTTCCCACGATTTGTTGGTAGGTGTGCTCCACAGCACCCACTGGTTTTATTTTTAAAACAATAAACACAAATTAAAAAAAAAAAAAAGTCTACTGCCACTGTGCCACTGATGAGGTGTTGGCCGTTTGAGCTGCGTGGATAACACCGAGTAAGGTCCTGAGGTGATCCATGATGTGGCATCCCTTTACAAATGCCACTTGTGATGGGTGTAGGGTCCCAGGAAGGTCGTTCTCTAGCCTCTGGCAAGTACGTTTTCCAGAAGTTTGGCATCGGTATTAAGGGATATGGGTCTGTAATTACCCAGCATTGTGAGGTTTTTTCCCCCTTTTTATGGAGCACCATGATAACTGTATCTTGGAGAGTGAGGAGGTTGCTGCCAGATTCTAAGGAGGATTGGAACATGCCTTGAAGTAAGAGGCAGATTTTGTCACTGACCAACTGAAAGAAGACTGCTAGAAAGCCATCCCCCTTGGAGCTTTGTATTTCCTGACAGACTGAATCGCAACCTGGAGCTCTCAGGCTGTGATGGGTCTGTCCAGATTGAAGGAGGCAGTAGGCAAGATTTTTCAGAGTGGGAGGCTGTCCAGGAAATTAGTTAGGGTGTTCACATTTGAGCGGCCCTTCGAGGGGTATACAGTTTTGTATAAAGAGTTCATTATCTCAATAATCTTGGTGGGGTCCGTGCAGGTCTCCCTATATTGATTTTTTTTTTTTTTTTTTTTAGACAAGGGATATGCTTCTCCACCTGTCTCTTTTTGATGTAGAAGGCTAGCAGCCTACTTGTTCTTCCCCCTTTTCCTCAGTAGTCCATTTTATCTTGAAAAGAGCCAATTTTGCATTCTGGGTTAAGAGTTCACTTAGATTCATTCTGGTGCTGACCCGGTGGCGCTGAGGGTTCAGGCGCTGGACACCACATCTCGCTCCACACCAGTGACCCGAGTTCTGGAACGGACTCGGGTCGTTGGCAGTCAGCAGGGGAGGAGAGGACTGAGCATCCAGTGTACTGCTCTCCTCTCCTGGGGAGGGTTGCAATATATGTCTGCTACGCTAGCGACCCCAGTGGAGACTGGGAGAGCAGTACTAGGGGGCACCTGGCAACGGGGTTGGGAGGCAGCGGATGGCCTGCGGGCGAGCACGGGAGTGTGCTAACCACACGCTCGACATCACTGCACGTCTGTGCCCTAGCGATCCAGGAAAAAAAGGAAAAACCCTCATGACGAACAGCATGGTACCACAGATAGACGACCGTCCTCAAGGCTAAACAAAGCCCAGTATAAGTCGGAAGGGGGCTCAAGGGTGATGCAGTCTTTCCCCCGGTTCACCTCCCGCTGGTCCTCCCCATCCTGCAGCAGTGGTGGAGACTGGCTGCAGAGGATCACTGAGCATCCCAGAAACTGGCAGATATGAAGTAAGTACTCGCCAGCCGTCATGAGAGCAAATACAGAATGTAAAAAAAAAAATTTCATTCTAGTGCTTACCAGTCTCTCAAATAGCTCCAGGGGTGGGTGAGGCTGCTTTTTTGTACTCATTCTCAAGGGCTTTAAGGCACTCTTCCAGGGATCATAGCTCAGCCTCTATCTGTTTCTGTCTGATGGCTGCGTAATTTATAGTAAGACCTCTCACTGAGGCCTTATAAGCATCCCATAATCTACCTCTGGACTATTCTCTATTATCATTAATGGAGAACCACTGCCAAAAGTTTCTGTTTTGACCCATTCCTGAAATTTAGGGTCTCTAAGCTGTAAGGGACCTAGGCACCAAGTCTGTGTATGCAGTTCCTCAAGACCCAATAGCAGTGTAAGGGCCAGGGGGCGTGGTCTAAAATGACTGTGGGGTGAATGGCTGTGTCCATTGTCTGGTGAGTGATGCAAGGGGATGTGAGCCACATATATGAAGGGTGCAGCCAAAAAGCAGATATAGTGTCTGGGAGAGGGTCGCTTAAGACGCCAGACAGGGACAGCGCTAATATGCACCAAAACGGCAAAAGTTTGCAGCCTGCTCAGAAAGGACCCCCTACCCTCTGCCAGCGGGTAAAGACCGATGCACCTACTCTATTAAACATCTAAAGACAAGAAAGTGAACTATGCAAAATCTAGTGTTGACTGCTTTTTGACCCATTTTTGTTTTCCTCTCACACAAACCAGTGGGTCCAATCTGACCCATTTTTAAACCATCCAGCACTGTCACTGGAGCCAGACATCCAAAGTATGCTCTTTTAGTAACTCTCCTAGTGCAGTACAAACTCTACTATGGGCCTCATAGGAGGAAATGCTGCGTGGCTTCCATGACTAAACTGAAACCTCCCCTTACAGTATAGGCATGGGGAAAGGGCAAAGGAGGATATTTCATGGCAGAGTCTGATAAGGAACTGAGGGTCATCCTGATTGGGGCCGTAGAGAACGGCTATAAGAAGGGGTTCCTTGGGTGTGGTTGCCTTCGCCAATAGCCAGTGCCCTACATCATCAGTTTTAGTGTGTGTAGTTGCCCACCCCAATGATTTTTTTTAGTGGTCAATTTGTGCTCCTTTTTGCTGCTGCCCTATCTCTGGAGGAAGCCCTCAGTCCCGTCCCCCGGCGTCCACCAGCCAGCACAGACCCTTACCCCCAGGGCTTACCCCCCCCCTGGTGGGGCCGCAGGTCTCCCCAACGATGCCAAAGACTGAATCCAGTGTAGCCAGTGCCATGGCTAGCTGGCAGCAGGACCTGTGAGGCACCCTCCATCATCTGCCGCAGCAACATTTTCTCCTCCAATTTCTCCCCTTCATCGATGGAGCACGCAATAACGCCAGCAGCAGCAACATGTACGCTCCCATGCACATTCCTCCAGACGTGTGCCCCATCTCCGCCCTTATCTACAGCATCGGCGTGCTGCCCCCCCCAGCCTCCACTAGGGGACAGGCGTACACAGACCACTGGCACCCCCCCCTCCCCAGAGAAAGAGAGTAGTTCCTGGGATGCTCGATACTTCTCCTCCCACCACCAATCCCAGGCGTCCCGCATCTGGTTCCTGAACCCTGGTCACTGGGGGTTAGGTGTGTCCAGTGCCTCAACCTCAGTGCCACCGGGCCGGCCGACCCAGATGATTTGTGTAGCAGTACAGACACTCCCCCTTTTTATCCTTAGCCACCCTATGGGCCTCTGTACCAACCCATTCTCATTTCACTTTGAGGGCTTCATCTCTGGGGAGATGCGTTTCTTGGAGCAAGGCAGTGTGGGCACAGAGAAGCTTAAAGCAGCAGTAATAGTTAACAAAAATGTAAATAATGTTTGGCAGTTAGAACAAAGGAAAACGTCAATCTGTTGATTTTCTTTTTGCTTTATTTCATTCCTGAGGCAAGATGAAATATTCGGAAGTTCTTAAAAGTTATTGGTCCTTTGCCAGGTCCACCAACATAGATGTAAGCAGATTAGTGTGTTATTGTGCTGTTAACCATCAGAGACATGTGCTGACAACACTAAATACAGGGGGCGCTGTTAGTGTGTGATCTCTGGGGAGAAGATTTCTGAAAGTTGGTGGGGGCTGCCGTCTTTATTGCAGATCCACGAAAATTACAAAAGTTGTAATTAAACATGGTCTTAAAAAGAGCTGATTGAATTTAAAATACCAAATGAAAACTCTTAAGATTATGACAAATATATTACTGCTAAAAAAGGTAGGATGGCATTTTTTGCTGGCTAACCAGTACTGCTGCTTTAAAATGTTGTAGAATATTTTTTTTTTTTTTAATAGTCAAGTTGAGGCCTCTCACATTCCGGTTGAGGGCCCTCAGTTCAGCCACTGGAGACCATCACGGCAGCTGTATAGTGACGGGGTATGAAAGAAAGCCCAGCATAATGGCCTTCTACTGCTTGGTGCTGCTTACAAGCTTCAAAAGTGTGGGGAAAACACATCACCCTATATATCTGGTATCGTTTGCGGACATTCTTTAACAGTAAAAACTTACAATGCATCTAACCAACATTAAAGGCACAACAGGGGCAAGGAAAAAAAAAGTACTACTTTCCCACCTCCCCAACATTTCCCACCATACACTAACCCTATGTGTGGTATCCTAGTCACTCTCAGGGCACAGTCTTACACCGGTACTAAGTGTGAGAGCACCAGGGTGAAAGGGAGAAGAGAGAAGGAGGACAATCAGAAAAAACGCTGGACAGCCGGTTGCATGCATGCATCTGTGTACCACACAAAGGATCTGCTTGGTCGGTGGGAGCTCCATCCGTCTAATTAGCCTGACAAGCCCCTTAGATGCCACCGTAGGCTGCGAGTTGGTTGCTCTGAGTCTCCTCCTCCAGGGAGAGGGGGGAACGAAGTGGTCTGCCAGCTTAAACATGCCTATCCAGGAGAGGAAGAGGCACCATATGGGGAGGCTTGGTTTATTTACCCATACACAGTGGTAGCAATGTGTGTGGTGGGGGGATGCCACTGTGTTTCCTGGCCTCTATGGGAGTATCCTAACCCAGCAATCCAAAGAGAGAGATATGCTGCATGGTGTATCTACATATGTGCCTGTGGGGGAGGGGGGCAGACAGCTGCTGTATAATTGAATGGTCAGAGGTCATTCCTCCCTCCATGCAGCAGCAGGCATGAGAAAAGGATATTGCACCCATCACTCAAGGGTTGGGGGGCTGGCCAGGTTATCCGATGCACGGAGGTTGGGAAAAAGGGCATGCTGGGATTTCAATGCCCATATTAAAAGGGGGATAACCAATTACCTGTTGAGTAGAAGAAAAAAATATTAATATTCACATGAGTCTAAGTATAACACAGGCAAGGACATTCAGAGATTAGGGGACAAAAAAAAAAAAAAAAAAAAAAAGATATGCTGCAGTTCCTCGATACCAATTTAAGACATCAGGCATCTTAACTGGACTCAAGATCTGACAGGCCTAAGTCCCCAGGAGGACCTCTGTTTTTTTGCTACGTAGGCTATGGCTATTAGAGAAGCACAAAGTCAGGAAGTCAGAGAGGTACTACATCCATGGGTTCAGGGAGCAGGGCCTGGGCAGCAGACCGTGGAGGATTATTCTGCAGAGTTGTCCTGGAAGTAGATGGAAACTGCTTCAGTTCGCTGGTGCTGGAGTCCCTCGACGAAAGCTGAGTGACCGCCATAAGCAAGCTCACTGCCTCTGCCCAAATTTGGGGCATACTGTACAATCCGCGGATGCAGTCCGTTTGGGTGGAGGCATTGGGATGGTGGACTGCTCCATGGGAGGTGCATGTAGGAGTGCAGCGAACAAGGAGAGTTAACAAATGAACATACGAAGAAGCCAGCAGAAGAAGGCCATTTGGTCTATCAAGTCTGCTCGTATTGCAGGGTCCACAGCTTGAGCTAATGTCCCTGCCCTCCCTCCCCACTCCTCCCATCCTCCCTACCCATGATCCTTACCTTCCCCCATGCCTATCCCAGCCTCTCTTACAGCAGCCCACTGTCTTCAACGAGATGACCTCTTCTGGCAGCACATTCCAGGTGTCCACCACCCTCTCTGTGAAGAAGTACTTCCTGACCTCCCTCCTAAACCTCCCACCCTCCAGCTTAAGACTGTGCCCCCTCGTGTTATGAATGCCACTCCGCTTAAAGAGACTCTCCTTATCAACCGTATTTATCCCTTTCAAGTACTTAAAGGTCCCAATCATGTTCCCTCTCCTGTCTTCCAGGGAGTACATGTCCAGTGCCCTCAACCTATCCTCATATGCCTTACCCTGCTGACCAGCTATCATCTTTGTACCCGTCCTCTGGACCTTCTCCAGCAGGTTAATGTCCTTTTCGAGGTGTGGACATCAGTACTGAGCTCTACACTCTAGATGCACCCTTACCAGTGACCTGTACAAGGGCAGTATTAATCTCCTCTCTCCTACTACTGATCCCCCTAGATATGCATCCCAGCATCTTGTTTGCCTTTGCTGCTGCTTTCTTGCACTGCGTGGAGTGCTTTAGGTCACTAGTAATCATCACTCCCAGGTCCTTCTCCTCCTTTGATGCAGATACTCGGACTCTACTCAGGTAGTACTCTGTCCTGGGATTCTTGGCTCCAATATGCATAACTTTGCATTTTATGGCACTGAAGACAAGCTGCCAGATCCTAGACCACCTCCCCAGCTTTTCCCGATCTTCCTGTGGGTCCTGTATCCCTTCAGCTATGTCCACTCTCCCACAGAGCTTGATGTCATCTGTGAATAGGCACATTTTACCTATAATGCCATCCCCAATATCACTGATGAAGACACTGAACACCACCAGTCCCAGCACCAAGCCCTGTGGGACCTCACTGGTTACTTCTCTGGTGCCAGATAACTCTCCCCCCCACAGCCACCCTCTGGGTTCTGTCTCTCAGCCAGTTTTCCACCCATCTGGCCATCTTTTCCCCAACCCCAAAATCAACCAACTTCCTGATCAATCTTTTATGGGGCACAGAGTCAAAGACTTGCTGAAATCAAAACAGAGGATGTCCACCACTTGGCCCCTGTGTACTGTCTTAGTGTCACAGTCAAAGACGTCAATCAGATTTATTTGAAACAATCCCCCCCCCCATGAACCCATGCTGGCTCTCATCCTGGAGACCATGCTCCTCTAGATATTCCACCAACCTTTCCTGTACTATGGTCTCCGTGAGCTGGCCCACAATGGAGGTCAGACTGCCTGGTCTAATTCCCAGGGTTATCCTTGGGACCGCTTTTGTGGAGGGGCACTACATGTGCTGTTCTCCGGTCACACGGTACCACACCCGACTCTAGTGAACTATTAAATAGGTCTGCCACTGGCCCTGCCAGCTCCTCAGCCAGTTCCTGTAATACCACTGGATGTACTCTGCCCGGTTCCCTCTCCTGCCGCTCATACTCCTGTTCCTCGACTGGGTTGGTCTATCCAGTCTTTTCCCCTACTGCTGTTTTTGTCTGCAGCCTTGCCACTTAGGATCTGGGTCCAGGTGTTGGCATCCACCGGGGGAGGATGGAGAGGGGATCCATGGCTACACTTGTATGCTTCATCTGGGGAAGTGGAGATACCCACATTGCTTGTGCTCCTTGTCCTCTGTGCCCCCCCTTGGCGGTTCTGTTGGTATCTGGACCAGTCTGTCTGGGGTCAGGAGCGGAAGATGTACGTTTCTGCTGCCTCAGGGGTCTCAAACTCTTGGGAGACCCCATTTTTAAGAATCTGTAGAGCAGCCAGGTAGCGAATGACTTATGAGATGCTATGGTCCATGAATGCTTGTTGTGCTGGAGTACACATCTTACATATGGCCAACAGCTCTTTAGAAATGTCTGGGAAAATGTGAATACAATGCCCTTGGCCAAGTAAGGTCCCCCTTCAAGCAAGCCCTGACCATGATATTTTCTTTGTCAGTAAAGCGGAGGAACCACACCAAGATGGGTCTAGGTCGCCTTCTATTTTTTTGGGGGGGTTACTAGTGCCCTGTGAGCTCGGTCAGTCGTTAACTCAGGTGGGTACTGTTTACCCCGTAGCTCAGGGAGAGCTTCTTGGAGGAATTTATTTCACAGATTTTCCCCTCGCAGCTTTCAGGGAAACTGACGAAGCAGGTACTGTCCAGTCAGCCCCGATTTTCTAGATCTTCCACCATCTCCCACAGGAGACACATGGCCCGATCTTGATCACAGATGTAGGCTGTAAGTCATGTCATTCTGTCCTCCATATTAGCCACCCGTTTTTCGGTGATGTTCATACTCTGGGCTATTTGTAGTACTTCAGCGTTAGTTCTCTGTGTAGAGACCGCCAGCTTAGAAATCTGCTGGATTAAGTGCTCAAACATTGTTTTTATCTCACAGAGTGCTGTTGTAGCCTGGTTGGGAATGGTCTTCACCATTTTGAAGGTTAAGTCGCGATGCTGAGGAGATTTCGGTGGCCAAGAAAAGCCGTCGACGACAGGAGGTCAACTCTGAACCAATCAGGCTGACAGTAACCTCATGTTCAGGGAGAGCTGTCCCGGCGAACTATGTAGCGTTGGAGCAGGTAAATGCTATATTAGCCCAGGATGTTGCAAGATTCTGTTTAGGGCTGTCAGAGCAAGGAAGATTAGGTAGCCATCCTGTTGGCTACCAATCCACGCCCCGTCGCGGGAAAAAACTGTTTAAAGCAAATTGCACAAAAGGCTTAAATTAGGGACCAAAATAATTAGAGATTACATCAGCAAGACCATTAACGCCTTTCTCACGCCCTTTGAAGAGTTCCGAGTCAAAGTCTTTCAAATGTGATAGAGCGCCAGGAATAGGGGCATGCCATAAAACCATGGGTGGGGGAATCTGGAGAGATGTGAGGAAATATTTCTTCACTGAAACGGTGATAGATGCCTGGAACAGACTGCCAGCGAAAGTGATGGAGACAAAACTAGTGAGGGGCATCAAGCATACATTGGATAAGCACAGGTATATATTATAAAAGAGGCAGGAGGGCTGTCAAGAGACCAGACTGTGTGTGGAGACAGATCACACAAGAAACATCTGGGCAGACTGGGTAGGTCAAGCAGTCTTTTTCTACCGACAAACTATGTTTCTCCTACATGAAGTAGAATGACACAACACCCGATCACCAACAAGGATTAGGGAATTAAGTAGAAGCCAATTAAGCAAATGAACAGGTGCAGTTTAATTTAGAAATTCTGTGTACAAAAATAAACAGGATTCTCTGGTAAGAGTTACTACAGTAGGGAAAAAACAAAGGTTTTTAAGAAAGCCCACAAGCAGGAGAACTTGGCTATGCTGCCTGCCCCTCAGCAAACATGAAGACTGAACACTCTAAGCTAACAGACTCAAAATATGGAGGCACAAGGAGTTCCAGGGCTAGAAATAATGGCCTTGAGGGTACATTTCCTTCAGAAATGTGATGTGGGCCAGATGCATGTTTTGGGACAAAAGTTACCTTTCCACATACAAAATGGGGAAAATGTATAGAGTGACTAGGGCGGTTCAGGAATACAATTTAGGCTTCCTCTTCACTCTGTTCCTCAGAGGAACTGTTTGACAGGTTGTGTTGTACATGTTTCAGGAAAACTTTGACCTTTCTTTTATATTTAGCTGTCTCTGGTCTCCTTTCCTTTTCCAGGGCACAAAGTGACAAAGCACTGGTTCGCTCATACTCCTCTATTTGTGTTGGTGTCAGTCTGACATTCATCAAAGTTCCAGTATTTCAGAAGTCAGGCAAGGTCAGTTTTAATGACTTTCACGACAGAAAAACCAGATTTGACAATACTAGAACTTGAACTTAATACCAAGACAATGCGCAACAGAGCCATAATGTTGGGAAAGTGGTGCAGTTTTCCAAACAGTTTTTTAATTAGTGAGTGATGACTGTTACCTAGTAACAGTCTGAGATCAGTAAGACGAAGAGCATATTTCAGAAAAACAGAATTCACCAAAGCATAATATACGGCTAACTCCCTGACATACTAATGCCTTACAAGTGTTCAGCTAAAAATAAAGATAAAGAACCTCTGTGCACAAGGACTGAGGCAATGGTTACCCCAAAGGGCACTGGCCGGGAAGCAAATTTCAAAGAAATACAAAATCACACATGCCCCTATAATGCAAAGCATCATGGGCTGCATATGCAAATCACCACAGAATATTATGCTGGTTCAACTTTAAGCAGAAATACATGGTGCTGAAAGGCCTCTCACACAGTTTGCAAAGGGTGCCAACAGAAGAGGCAAACACGTGTTTCGTCCTACCGGGACTCATCAGTGTGCTTCGTCTGTTTGACACCCCAGTGGAATGAACCATGTCACATCTTTTCTGCCACAGGCAGCATCATCATCATCATCATCTTCTGGTAAAAATGTGGCCAGTGTCTTGGGATTGAAAACTTGGCACGCTTGTACAACATTGTTTTATGAATCAATTTCTTCCCCTGGGGAAGGCGATATCATGTTCCTGAAGCACTCTTTCATGGAATTAACAATTCCATTTCTGAATTGGGTAATTTATTTTACAACAGTACTTAAGTGTGCCAGTGATCCGTTGTCCCCGTTTGCACAGGTCAGGAAACCCAGGAAGAACAGGAGTAGCTGTAAAATTCACAAGTAACGTTTTATTACCAATAACAGTAAAATAAAATAAAAATTCTTCAGTATAACTATTTACAAAGGCAGTACGGACAGAGAAAACAAAGTCCTCCATCTGAGGGTATCTTTTCAATTCCAAGTCTCAAGTCTCTGTCGCTCACTCACTCTAGCAAAAGCATTGCTGCTCTTTTTTAGAAGTCTTTGCTTTGCAACTCGTTAAGGAAACATCCTGTTTTCCTCAAAATGTTCTTGTTAGTTTCTTTGCAGAGCAGGCCTGCAAACAGAATAGGGTCCCAAGTTGCCCTTCTGCAGACAGCTCTGTTAAAAAGTTTGCACTTGGTACTACCATCGCAAAGCACTGAAAAAATATTTAGACTGCCTGACATCTGTAAGTTGTGCATTAATATGCTTACTGACAAATTTTATAATACCAGCACGGGCCCGTTCACTGGTGTAACATGAGCCAGTCTTTTCATCCGTGACCGTAGTTCCATGTCTTGCACAAAATCCATGAAGGGCTGCCCTGTTTTTGCAACTTTTAAAGCTGCAGGGAGCCCACCGCTCATTACTTCACGTGTCTCCTTATCCAGTAACAGTAACCCCCTCACAACTAGGTTCTTACTATGCTTACGTTGAGCAGCAATATGATTGGTTGCCTCACAACGAATACCGACTTGTTTCATGCACTTTTACTGCACCAAGCATCATGGTTTTGCATCCATTAATACATGGGCTATTCTCTTAAGGAAATACTTTTCTTGCAGAACTCGCATTGCATCTCAGTTCTTTTTGTATTAACTACAAGCCATTCTCTATCTTTCTTAGGTCTTGAAAATTTCATATTCTGTTTTTTTTTTCATAATTTCTCTCGTCTGACATTTTTCCTTTGCTCGGGCAGCCAAGGCTTATTTTCTTGGGGAGGTAGGGAGCTGGCCCATGGCTCTGGCTCTGTTTCTTTTTCTCTTGGTAAACAAATTTAAGAAAAATACATTGTTGTTTTGTAATAATAATGAGACTCTTTTTTCCAAAATACATTTCCAACAGAAGAAGAAATCAGGGCAGTTAACTTCCAAGATAAATTATCAGTCCACAGTCAAGTTGTTGCATTTAGCAGTATGAAAAAATTGAATAAAATAACTAATCACTAGTAGCCTTGCCTTGCTTATTATGAAGGAACAAAAAATTGTCAGTTATGCTAGCTGCATTTAGAGTACAGTCGATAAACCAAAGTCCTAGGCAAGTTATAACGATCAATAAAAGTACTGTTTATTTATGAAAAATATCTATTCAAAAGAAGAGATGATTTAGTTAGGTTTTCACTAGTTAGCCAAATCTGCTTTAGCAGTCTACAAGAACCAATATAAGGTAAAAATTCAGCCCAAATTACTTCAGGTAGGCTATAGTAGTATGAAAAAGATATGGCCTAATTTGTCTAGTATAACTATGCAGGAAATTAACTTAATAGGCTGTACTTCATTAGCCAATAAATTACTGCATTTGTGGCATAAAAAAAAAAAAAAAGCCTTGTTCACAAAGCTACTTCCGATAAAATCCGAAACTACAGTGACATAGTAGGCAGTTACTACATTTAGCAGTCAAGAAGTTTAAATACCAAACACTTTTTTATGCGGGCGACGTAATGACCGACCCAAGGCTAGCAGTAAAAAAAAAAAAAAATAGATGAGTTACGCTAGTAAAGATATGAAACTACAAACAATTTCTAGCAAGTAGCAATTACTGCATTTAGCAGTCAATGAAAGAACTATCTGCATATGTAAAGCAGTCAACGCTGCATAGATTGAGGCTTTAGAACCCAGATCCCCCCATTGCAGGCACAATGTTAATGAAAGCAGGGCTTGCGTTAACCCCCTACTAAAGCCCCCAAATGGGATTCTTGAGGATTCTGAAGCACAAAAATAAAAGCAATGATTCAGCACTTACCCTGTATACTGAAAGGATTGCACAGAGATCCTTAACAGAAAAAGCGTTGGCTAATGTTAAATTTCTGACCCCCAACATCTGAAGCAGAGGGTCAAACTAACTCCCACTTTACTAGTGCTAATGCAAGCCCTGTGAGAGTGCTAACATACCCAAGCCCTCGTAAAAACCACTGTTCGTCTTGTAGTAGGCAGGCACTGTCAGCCATGCCTGTGCCAGCCCCCAAGGTCCCACTCCATGAGACTGCTAACCATGCAGGGGTCCCACTCCATGAGACTGCTAACCATGCAGGGTCATAATGCACCACTGCCCCTGCCTATACACTGCCTTAAAAATGTTGTGATTATCATGACATTTACCCTTAGCCTTTGAAAATATAGCAGGGCACAGAAGATACGGAAATTATTAAAACCTCGCTATATAAGGCACTGTATAGGCAGAGGCAATAGTGCATCATGATCCCGTGTTGTCAGCAGTTTCATGGACGCGCAATTGCAGGGTGGAGACACAGGCATGGCTGACAGTGTCTGCTTCCTACAAGACAAACTGTGTTTTTTACAAGGGCTTTGGTACGTTAGCACTTTTATTAATATTGTGCCTGCAGGGGGGGGATTGGGGTTCTAAAGCCTCAATCTATTGAGCGGGTCATTCCCAGAGGCATTCTGGGAAAATTCCAACAGGTCAAATGCAGTAAAAGAAGCCTTAATGGCTACACCCAGGGGCCATAAAACTTGCACAGAAAAGTAACAAAAAAAAAAAAAAAAAACTTTGACAGACACAGGTAACAGAATGCTAGGGATCACAGAATCAAAAACCCAGTGCACAACATGTGTTTTTATAACTCTGCATGTGGTTTTCCTTTTTTCACTTGCTGGGATTCAGATACCCCTCCTTGTACTGGTCGTTTCTCCCCCAGCACACTCTACAAAATATTATTATTTTCACCTCTAGTCTTGAAATAGCCTTAGATTAATTTCTTATAGCCTCTTTTAGCTTGAGAGAGAGATATTCTGAGATCCCTCCCTAAGGCAATTTGTCAGTCCCCACCACTGCTGCCTTCTTTCTTTCACACCCAGCTGCACCTTTCTCTCCCCACCACTGCCTTCGGGTTTTTTTTTTTTTTTTTTTGGTTAGCTTCACGGAATGATTGTCAATTAAAATCCCCTGCCTCACTGAGACTGTTTTTCAGTCCCCTTACCAGCTGCCTTCTATCTCCCCCACCACCGACTTTGGACCATCTGATTTATTTTATTTTTTTTAAGCTTAGGGAATGATTCTGAACTAGATCCCCGGACTTCCTGAGAATTTTTCTGCTGCCTTTTCTTTTCACACCCTTGCCCTTTCTCCTGAACCTACCTCTCACAAATCTTGCTCCTGGCTGGCCTGGTGACGCTGGAGGTTGAGACGCTGGTCACTACACCTCACGCCAGCGACCTGGGTTCAGCAGGGGCGAGAGAGGATTCAGCGTCTGGAGGACTGCTCTTTTCTGTTGGGGAGTGAGGCTTTGTCGTCTCGGCCACGACTGCCTCTGGCAGTGGGTGGAGGGCAGTACAGGTCGGGAGGCACGTATCAGTGTCATCACGCCAGTGGGGGTGAAGAAAACACGGAAAATGGAGCTGGCAGGCTCCACAATGGCCAGTCGTGTCTGCAGCTTCAGGATTATGCTCTGGGGGAGGAGATAGCCGGCACTCTCCTCCCTGGCCCCACCATGGGGCGTAGGCCGCGGGGGAATACATGGGGTCAGTATGGGTGGGGGGGCATATGGGCCAGAGGACGAGTCCCTCCGAGAGAGGGCCACCGCCGCCTGTCAGGCTCCAGGAGGAAGAAAATACAACAGAAAAGAAAAAAAAAAAAAAAACACTTACTGGAGGTGGCTAGATTTATCAGAGGCAACTCAAGGAGCCAGTTTTTTTTTTTTTAAAGTTCTTTTGCTCACTCTCTCTCCAAATCAGCAGATTTCACAGAGCGTACCTAGAGCTCTCACAGTGTGTTGCCCACACTCTAACTGCGCCACAGCAGATAGAGCACAACTGTTTGAGACATCACCGACCAATCAGGTCAGGTCTCAGTCTGAGTGTCATGTGCTTGTCTCTGCTGCAAACTCCATAAAGGACCCCATGGACTGCCCATTTCCAATCCGGCATCCAGCCTGTTTCAGAAGGCACAGCCTATCAGAAGACTCTATGCCACACCACCCACCTAACAGTGAGGTAAGTGCTTAATCGCTCTCTGCTGCCACTCTGCCGCACCACCATATAGCAAACTATGGCAGAGTGGTATAACATTTCCAGACGGAAATACCAAGGGTCACAACTACACTTCCGGGAGCCTTTCTGTATTTCCACAGAAATGTGGTACGGCTATATTTGGAGCCCTGGGTTCTATGCAGATGTCACAGCTTTGGAGTGTGTTGGCTCCTAGTAGGTGCACATAGTAGTGGCCGGCGTGACAGCAACATCGGGCGCTCCACCAGAAGGTTGGGCAGGCGTCCTGTCAGCTGCTTCAGCACCCAATGCTAACTTTTTTTATTATTATTTAAATGTGTGTGGAGGTGTTTGGGGAGGTCAGAAGTCTGTACCTGCCTTCCCCCAACTGAAAGTGATATGCTGCTGCAGGTGCCACTAGATCAGCTCTCCCACAGTCAGCACTATCAAAGGCGTTTGATTGTCTAGTTTTAAAATCTTAACGACAGTTAAAGCCACCGAGTGCGCTCATGGTAAAGAGAAAGCACGAGAGAAGAGTAGCAGTTCAAGACACTCATTGGTTGTGCAGTCAAGTCCTTGACTTGCACAACCAATTGGATCCCCCTCCTTCCCCAAACTTTACTAACAATCCATAAGATACAGACCAAAGGTTGTTTTTTTTCTGGATGTTGTTGCTGGTCCCCCTTACATTGCCACAAAGTTATCTGGTCAATATCACTCTGCAGACATACCTTACACTCTATAGTTTATTACATGATATCATTATCACTTTAGTTTGTCATCTTTGCCACCCACGTGCATAAAATTTATATATTTATACATCCAAAAATGTTTACTTATAACATTCTCCCTGTTCCTACCTGATCGAGGATACACGAAGCACTACCAAGATTTAATAAAATGGACATTTTTTTTTTTATACTTTTGAGCTCATTCATATTCTCCCTATATGGTTTCAATACCTGAATGTTTTTTTCAACCTCTTCCTTCTCTTTTAATAATTTATGGGCTAGGAGGATTGTTGAATATTTATATTCACTTTGCTTAAAGCTTATGTAACCCCCTTGTTCCCAGGGTTACTAGAATCCCAGAACCAGTGGCAAGCAGGGAAAAGAAGCTAGTGAAATTCCAGTTAAATGGATTACACACTGTCAAGTTCTAGTGTCAGTCTCAGGTGAGCTAGAGGGTTATGTCATCTTAGAACTCTCGCAGCAGCATAAGCCACATCTGTGCTAGCTCTTAGGATGTTAGCTTTAGAATGTTCAGTGAGTCTGTGAGCGAGTGTCAGAGGAGCTGCTCCAACTGCATCCTCCTCCACTGACAGCTCTGAAAAAGAGCAACCCAGTAGTTTTGTTTGTTTTCTTACTCTAGTGTGAGCCAGTACAGACAAGAGGTGAAGTGGTGGAAACCTGACTTAGAGGTTTTCACAGTACCCCATACCAGGAGGGATGGGATGAACTCCAAGATTCAATTTCAGAACTGTGAGTACTTCTGTGTCAGCCCAAGAGAGGCACCTGCAAATCTTAGGTGAATTTGCTCTGACAAAGGGGCCCTTGCCACCTAGACTGTGTCTGTTTTTAAAAGTGTCTGCCTACTATGGAGTCTAGACAGAGAGAGAGAGAGAGAGAGAGAGTGACTGCCCAAGTACAGAACTTTTACTCATGTAGTATGTTAAGTGTGAAAAACATTTCAAGATAGCATCTACAAGTTTTCAGTGAGGGTGTTATTAATCAGATAAATGGCCGAGTATAAACTCCAAAGCAAAAGGTAGGAGACCCCCCCCCCCAATCTGGAGTAACCAGTTTACCTCTCCGGGTTCAGTTTCGGCACCTATGTTTTCAGTCAGTGCATCTGGCCAGTGCCTGATGGAAACAGTTACCCAGATGTGGGTTTTGGGTTCTCTGTGAGCCTGTATGAGCCATTAGTATTCCTCATGAAATATGGGAAAAAGTGTCCTAGTACTGGCCATGTGTGCCTAATTGAGAGAAAATGTACCAGTAACGGCCATGTGTCAATCTCCATTTCAGAACCTGACAGTTCACTGTGTGTGTCCAGTATGTCTACGTTAAATGGGCAGTTCAGGAATTTCTGCACCTCAGTAATCTGCATTACCAGTATGATTAACCCTGTGGGGGTCCATCTACGCTTTGTGATTATTCTCTGTGTACGTGAATAAAAGCCACACTCTAGAATCCCAACCTGGTTTGGACAGTACTGTTATTGCTTCCAATGTGTCTGGATTTACTTGGGTGCCCCTGTCCAGAAGTACAAACCTAGCACAATTATGAGCAAACGTTTTCTCCCAGGGACCTGGGTTGCTGGCCATGGTAAACTGTCCCACCAGGTGTGTGCCAGGTAGTTGCCACACACGGGTTGCCTGTCTGTAATAGCAGGCTCAGAAAGATTTGTAAATAAATTGTTTCATAAACCCCACCCCTTTTTATTTTTGCCCCTAGACGCTATGTGGTGAGAGGAGCAGCCCTGCTAGTTAAACAAGGAGAGAGGGTTACGCTTAATTACCCAACAGATGTTATATTTTGTAATCAGCTGTTAGTAGATATACCATAGTTTACAAGTAGGATTTTGTTTAAGATCTGCTGTTTTGACATTAAGGATTGGTGTTTATTACCTTCTCATATGCCTTTTATAATAGGGACTTGAAGGTGGGGGATAGTTCACAGGGTTCAGCTTGGTTGTAATGTTGTTAGGAGTTCAGTCTAAGGGACTGGGGATTGCTAGATTTACAGTTTTGAGTAAGATCTACTTTATAAGGTTATCTCTAAGGTTGGGTTTATTTCAGGGAAGGGGAAGGGATCTTTGCACAACTAGGAAGAAATGCGAACAATCTAAAATGGACTATGACACCTGTTTTTCTAACCTCTTAAAACATCCTTACAACACTGCACTATGTCAGTGTTACTCAAGGTGGCCACTTGGAATGTTAAAAGGTCTATGCCTCAGGGTTAAAAGAATGCAAATTCTTAGTAACCTAAATTTGCTTGGATACAACCTTGTTTTCTTAAAGAAACCCACTTATTGACTACCGAATCCGACCTACTTAAAAAATTCGGACATATCCAAGTATTTGGAGCAGGTAAATACTCAACAAAAAGTGGGGTAGCTATGCTGGTGAATAAATCATTAAACTTTATTCACACGCAAACTATTCAGGATACTGAGGGTAGATAATCAAACAAAGTCTTTATTTAACCAGGCGATCACCGTTGAGCAAGCTCATTTTCAAGGTGGACCTGGGTTTGTTAAACAAGGGACAATATACATGGGATGCAACGCACAAGAAAATAGTAATACAAATAAAGTGAGATACAATAATACAGTATATACAAAGTACCAGCAGGTAGCATGGACAGTAGTACATGTTTGGAACAGAAGATGCAGTTAGTTTTGGGTAGGACAAGTTTTCATAAAAGTAAAGAAATATACATATCAAGTGCAACAAACACAAATAAAATCTAATTTAAAAAGATATATAGTGATACAGTATGGAGAATTTACAGCTGGAACCAGGGTCAAAGGAATGTGGAAGGGACAGATATGGGGGTAGAAAAAGGGGAAAGGGAAGAGTCGATAAAAGACTGGTCACATCTATAAACAGTAGTAATTATAGTGGTAGGGAAATGTAACCATTCTGATATTGTCATAAGCTGTGTCTACGGCCCTAACACAAATACATCATTATTCTAACCAAATTCTTAACTGCATTATCTCCTTTATCTTATAAAATACTGACAGGTGGAGACTGGAACACCCCCAACACAGCCTTTCTTAGATCTAATCCATCTAATTCTGCTCTTCTGGTACAGTAAATATCCAAGCAATAAACAAATTTATAAACATTTGCAATTCAACAGATCCTTGGAGAACCCCTAACCTGAATTAAAAAAATATATATATTATATATATTTTTCCTCTCCAGCTCACAAATCTTACTCACGCATAGACTTTTTCTTAATATCTAAATCTTGGATGAGTGAAGTTCAAAACTCACAGATCTCCGGTAGATCACTTTCTGATCACTCTTTAATTGATCTCTATATTCCCTTACCAGGTTTATATCCCAGAACTCGTATCTGGAGACTGAATAATACTTTAGACAATATATTATTGGTTAAACTCATCTCTCCATAAATAACTTCTGGAAACAAAATATCAACTCTACAGATAAGCTAGATATTGTCTGGGCAGCTATGAAGAGTTATATTAGGGGTGACTTTATTAGATTTGCTTCCAAACAGAAGAAACAATATGCAGAAAAGGTAGAATTTCTCTCAAAGTGTACTGAAGTACTAGACAATGGAGACCAATCTTTACTGGCAGAGAGAAACCAAGAAACTACAGCAGCACAAAAAATGACCTTTTTTCAATAACAAAAAAAGAGGGCAAAATTCCTCATATTAAAAACAAAAACCAAATATATCAATCTAGGTGACAAGCCAAGCAAACTTTTAACTAATAGACTCCAACAAGAAGAGGACTCTAGAATTACTGAATCAATTATTTCCCAAGATTCAGCGGAGGTTAAAACTGACCCTAAGGAAATTCTTGGAGAATTCTATAAATATTATTCGCTATTATATGCACAGATGAAGAATCCTTCAAAAACAGATGAAATAAAAAATGATTTAAGTAAATTCACTTGTCCTTATATTGTCCAAAGTCAAGCTAATGATCTTATTAAACATATACAACAAAAAGAGATAGAGGATGTCATTGATAGGTTAACCCCCAATAAATCAGCAGGCCCAGACAGGTTCACGGCAAACTTTTATAAAATTGTTTTAAAAATAAATAAATAAATAAATAAATCTTATCCCCTTGCTTCAAAATTTTTATAATTTTATACTACAGAATGGGTCTTAGGATCATTCTCTTCTTGAAGCATTATTTTAATACCCAAACCTAATAAACCAAGCAACAAAGTGGGAAGCTATAGGCCCATCTCTTTGAATAACTATGATATTAAAATCCTTTCTTCCATTTTAGCAATTTGGCACCCCCTGATCTCCGGAGAACAGTTAGGATTTATTTCTAATAGGCAAGCTTCCGATCCTATTAGGAAAACTGAGCATATTTTCTCTCCGTCTGGCAACTCCAAAACTCCAATGGCTCTGGTGTCGCTAGACACAGAGAAAGCCTTTGATAGAGTACACCACAAATTTTTATTTCACACTCTTCTCAAATTTGGTTTCCCAGATACATTTATATATTGGCTAAAGATCCTTTATTTTCCCTCAACAGCCAGAATAAGCTGTAATGGGTTAATTTCAGAGGTTATTAAACTTCAATGTGAAACGACAGGGCTGTCCATTGTCTTATTTAATTTAAACCTGGAACTTTTGCTTTTTTTCTTGAACATTAACCCCCAAATCATAGGCATTAAGTGTTGAAATCTTCATTACAAAATTTCAGCATTTGCAGACGATATTTTACTTCACACTGCAAATCCAGAAGCCTCATAAAAGCAACTTTAATTACTATACAGGAATTCAGTACTTTTTCCAACTATAAAAGTTAAACATTGACAAAACTGAGGTCATGCTCTTAATTCCTTTTCTTTCAAAAATGAAATACACTAGTTTTTACCTGGTCACCCCAAAAAATTTAAATATCTAGGTATATATAGCTAACCTTAGATCGATATGATTTAATAAAACTAAATTTTGAAGATCTACTTATTACAATCATGCAGGACCTTAAAAGATGGCATAATCTTCCCCTCTCTTTATGGGGCAGAGTTAATGTCATTAAATTAATATTTCCCCCCAGACTTTTTCCATCCCCTAAACATGCTAAACATAGATATGCATTTGAAATGGCTTAACAAATTAAATTCGGAATCACCAGATTCATATGGGGTAATACAACCCCCAAGGATAGCTTGGAAAGAAAGCTTATTCTTCCTAGAGACCAAGGTGGAATTAAATTACCACACTGCATTTTATATTACATGACTTCACAGATCAATAAATATATAAAATGGCTCTCCCCACGTAGCGGTTCTGGGAATTATTGCCCAATATGGCTAGAATTAGAACTGAATTTGATGAAAAAGCATAAAATTTACCCCAATACCATTTTATATACAACATTTAAGCTACTGCCCATGAAATGGAAATGTTCAACGATTGGGACTTCTCTGAAAATACACCACCAAATCAGGTCCTTTATATGTTTTTCAGATTTCAAGAGTCTTGATCAACCTATTTTGGATAATCCAAACTTTAAAATAAATGAGAAAACTATTCAATCTGATTGGTTTCCTAACAACCTAAATCTCACAGCTGGTTCCTTCATTAAAAATAATTCCTACGTTTCATTACAGGCAGTGATGGATGATACAAAACTTCATAAAAAATATTTACCCAAGTAATTATTAATCAAAACAACCTTAAAATCTTATTTTAGACCTACACCTATGTCGTTCCCCTCATATGATCCAGTGAAGGATATGAAATCTAGGAGTTCAAATGCTCACCCTTTCTTCAATCAATACCAACTGTTACTTATTTGCAAGTTTGGTACATATCCCATTATCCCTTCTTACTGGAGCAAGGAAACTGGAATTTATATCTCAAACTGGACTTTATGTAAAAATATGTACCAATTTATACATTTAGATAACCTCAGGTTAGTCCAATATAAACGTCTTCATAACGCCTACATGACCCCTCAAAAATGTTTAGGTGCAGTTTTTTGAACTCTGACAGGTATACAAAATGTAACCTAAAGGAAGGAACTATCCGCCTACACTATGGGACCGTCCAAAATCTCAATATATCTGGAACCTGATTAAAACTGAATATGGTAGAAAGTTATCTTTGCAACATACTTTAAAAACTTTGACCATGTTAAGATTCCCCAAAATGCAAGTTTCAGAGGTATAAGCAATAAAGCCATTATAACTATTATAGCTATCTCCACAAACCAACTCATTGTTAAACACTGGATAGATGAACAGGAATTAAGTTTGAGAGAATGGATATCCAATCTGGTTCTTAATCTGCAGATCACCAAACTGATTTGCCTATTTCACAACAATATTACCCAATTCCATAATAAATGGAGAAGGATCCATTTTTTATTGAAATAATTTCACCTGTAAATTTTCTTTACTACTATTTTGAGTATAATACCCAAACCCTTAGGTGTAGGAGACCACAGTAAGACTAGAACTCTATCCCATTCTAAGGACCTTCACTATTTCACATTTCTTCTTAACATTTTACAAGATAAGAGTACTTGCAAAACACTACTGGGGGGGAGATAAGAGGGGTGGGATGGGACATGGGGGTAGGTATGTGCTAAACTAAATTTTACCTTCCTCTTACATTGGTGTGAATTCTCATACTTCTTTACTGGCTGTTTGTTTTGTACTTTCAAAAACTGTGAAATAAAAGAAAGTTTAAAAAAAAAAAAAAATGATGCCCTTATCCTAGTGCTGGGGTGGGCCAGCAAATTACCCTGTTTCTAGCCAAATGTTTATTGAGGTCAAAATCCCAGGACAGGTCTGATCCCTCTCAAAGGCACTTCCCACGGCTGGTAATTGCCTGCAGCTACTAGAGGTGGCTTTTGTTTACCAGACCAATAGAGTTAAGACCTAGCACTTTTTTCCTGTGGACTTTGGGGGGGGGGGGGGTGACTCTACTAAATATTACAGTGTAACAATTTACCGTTAAAGTGTTAAGCCTAATTTAAGAATTTGTGTCAATTAGTTTAATAAACAATTGCACTGAATTCCCAAATGCACTGAATTTTTTACTCTTTGCTGAATGCTATTTTATCGCATTGCTATTTATCAGCTTACGTAAAATGTTATTTATTCTATTTAATTCTATCTGTTGGTTATTTTTAATAGATCATGGTGCCCATCTGAAGTCTGTCCCTCTAGGTGGTGGCAGTAGTATCATTCCCGGGGAACAGTGCCTCCCCTTATTAAAGTACTTTTTCACTTCCACCAGTGGCTGCATCCGCACCACATTTGGGCATTCAGCCATCGGGCCAAACAACCCACCACGGTCAAGTCAGCCAGTTTAAGCCCACTACCGAGGTCAGCACCACCAGGAATACCATATCTTGGTGATGCCACTGACGCGCAGATCCCGCCACAGCATGTATTACCCAGCAGCACAATGACTGGCCAACAACTTGGAAAGACAAAGAAAAATCCATTTTGAATAAATGTTTCAATCAAATTGCCACATCAACTGATATATAATCATTAGATTATACTGATCTCATTCTTGCAGTGCTCCAGATAACACTGGCATTCAAGAGTAATGTACGCCCCAGTCTTGAGATTAGGAGAGTAAAATATTACTGATGAGTAAAAGTGCCTTAAACTTCAAAAAACAGCTCCTTTTGAAGTATCTATGGAACATTTCCAAAGGTTGAGATGAACAACAATACCCATCAAAAGTATTTCTTAAAAACTGGTGCGTAAAGCAGGCCAGTACTCCCCTTATCTGGAGCACTGCTTCATGCATCAAACCTACTACTTCTAAATAGTCACCTGACTGAGAAAGGGGAAACTTTGATTTATGTTTTCAGCTTCTAAATGCATACGAGTTTCAGGAAAAGAGAGGAGAACAGACAAGTTGAAGAGGATGGTATGTGTTATTGGAGAAGGAAAGAACTTATAAGCGGGCAATTCAGTACAATGGTGTGGCTTGTATGGTTTGTGGCCCACACAGAAACACAACAGTCAGCCGACCCATCAGTGCAGAGGTAGTGTTACCGCTCGCTTAGCCAGCGAGCAGAGTTTGGGAGCGAACTCTTGGTCATCGTGGGCCAGCCGAGGGGAGAGAACTGAGCATGGCGCATGACACTCTCCTCCTCCAGGGAGGAAGGGATGCCATCTCTGCTGCAATACTGCCACCTGGGTGACCACAGGTGGCAGGGCAGTTAGAGGTGCCAAGGAAACAGGGACTGACGTTGGCCGGGTTCCGGGAGCTGCATGCACCCTCTACGTGCCAAACATCCCAGGAGAGAAAACGTGAAAATGGCCCCTGTGCTCATGGATGATGGAGTGCTAGTCACTGCTCCAAATTCTTCCTGCCTGCCCCACCACTCCAGCCACCTGATGCACGCATTATCTCAGGGGGCTGCCTCCCCACCTCGTCCCCCACCCTGGGGGAAGGGGGGACCATGGCTTGATGAGGGCTGGGCCTGAGTACTAGGTACAGGTGAGGAGGGACAACAGCAGTTTCGGTGCCTTGGCAACTCCCAAAGGAGGATGAGTGTAGGGGAACAGTAAGGGGGCATAAAACAGAAATATCAACCAAATAAAACACTACAATAGCCATATACTTTTATTTTCCAGGGTATCAACTTGGTTGTCCTCAACCTCAACGACTACCTGTGACAAGATGCCTGCCACAACGGCAGTCCTGCACATAGGCATGAGCTCTGGGACCTTGCAGGAAACTGCTCCTGTGATGCATGCCAGGTATGCCTTTCTCTGGCTGAACTGCAAATCATGCAACTTGTGCTTGAGCTTGCTGTCTCTCACACACAGCTTCCCACAGCGTGCATCAAGTCTAGCTCTCTTTCCAGAGCTCTGTATAGTCTTGTCTGGCCCTTGAGGGCACTGGCACCAACAGAGTATAGGAGTGGCATGCTATGCCCTGCACAACGGTCTCATTCTTCGTGCCTGGGTCAATGAGCTTGTGCTGATGGCCAATCTTGCTTCAACCCTGCTAGGGTGGCGTTCTCCATGGGGACCAAACTGCCAGTCCACAACTTTTGACATCTCTGCAGGACAGAATACCCTTATTCCATTTCCAACCTCCCTTTTTTTGCGAAGGTAGTGGCGCTTCAGTTGGAGGAGCACCTTGTGACCCACTTCTAAAAGCCTTTCCAGTCGGGGTTTCAAGCAGGCATAGCGCAGAAACCGCACTTATTCGGGTGCAGAATGATGTCCTCAGGGCTAGAGATAGAGGGGAAAGGACAATTCTTGCTCTCCTCGATCTCTCGTCAGCATCTGACACTGTGGACCATTGTGTGTTGCTTGACCGCCTTAGGGAACTCTGCGGACTCACTAGCACTGTCATCTGCTGGTTTGAGTCATTTTTAACCAACAGGAGGCAATGGGTTATGATGGGGAATTTCTCCTCCACCTCTAGTCGTACCTCAGGGTTCGGTCTTAGCCCCAATGATGTTCGCAGTGTACATGCTGCCCCCGGGAGGGATTATTAGGAAGTATGGCTTGGGATTTTATTGCTATGCCGATGATACCCAGCTATACTTATCCTTTGCCCTTGGAACATCTAACACAGCAGACATGCTAAACAGCTGCCTTGCCAAGATCAACGACTGGATGGCCTCTAGCTGGTTATGACTGAACCCTGATAAGACGGAGATATTAGTGGTGGAGTCTAACAGAGAGCAGGACAGGATGGCCTCTGGATTAGAGACTGGATCTGTTCCACTGAAGGCCTCCTCTAAGGTGCGAAATCCTGGTATAATTCTGGACATAGGTTTGATGATGGAGGTCCAGGTGTCCGCCACTGGTCCACTCCGGTTTTTTCCATCTTAGAAATGTTGCGGGGATAAAGCCCCTTGTGCCACCTCTGGACCTCCCCACTTTGATACATGCCATAGTTACGTCAAGGCTTGACTACTATAATGCGCTCCATCTCGGGTCACAGGAGTATCTCTTCGCAGACTGCAGCTGGTGCACAACACAGCTGCCCGATTATTTACTGGGCAGCCTAAATTTTGCCATATTACACCGGTATTGCATGATCTGCACTGGCTGCCAGTCAGACGCAGGATCCTCTTTAAGGTGGGTCTCCTCACCTATAAGGCCCTACATGGCCAGGGCCCTGGTTACCTGTTAGACCTTACTGTACCGGCTCTCGGTCTGCCCCTCTGCTCCTCCTGTCGGGGTGTCCCCCTGGAAATTCACAGAATGAGGTTAAAAACAGCTAGTGACAGGGCCTTTAGTGTCGCCGCCCCCATCTTGTGGAATTCGCTACCCTTCGGGGTTAGGATGGCGCCAACCTTGGAGGTATCCAAGGCCTGCCTTAAGGCCCTCGTATTCACCCAGGCTTTCCCCAGACTCAGTTTTTAGTATACTGGGATAGACATAGTTCTCAGCAACCCTATTTTTAGTCTATTTTAGTATAAATTTTATGGATTTGTCTGTTTAAATGTTCTTTTTTCTTGATATTTATGTTTATTTGTGTATCTGATTTTGTACGTCGCACAGAGCTTCTGGGATTGCGCGTCTTTTAAATAAACACTGCCTTGCCATCTCCTTTTCTGGTGGGTGGCACATGCCCATCACACAGGTGCACTTCTAATGCCCTCAGGCTATTTCAGACAGCTGATGCGCCCCAGAAATGCGCAGCTCACAAGATATGCCAACATATGATGGAGATCAAGATGGGCAAACAAAAAACACCTGGAGAGGCAGTCGTCATAAGCAAAACACCCACCAAGTACACCTTTGAGTAGTCCTACATGTCCCCCTCAAATGCTGAGCACTTACCAGATTATGGATGTGTCTAAAAGTAACTGCAGGACATGAAGCATAAACCTCCAAAGTACCACCAATAAGACAGTTAAATCTTACAGAATCATAGTACAAAATGAAAAACTTCTGGGAAATTTCAAGCACCAAATGCTATCTGATATTAAAGCCACACAAGATCTAGGAATTCCTGGCATGTTTAATAACTGTATGTACACATGGCAGCTGCATAAAGAAACTACTGTTTTCTTGTAGCTGCTCAGTTCACAAACGTAAACTAAGCTCTGCCTTGAAGATGTCATGAATATTCTTTCTGAATTTCTCAGGTGATTAGGAGAGAAAGTGAGAGGAGGCAGAAATCTCAAGAACTGTTGACAAGGTCAACGATCATATGAAAAATCATGGTGCCAAACACACACAAGCCAAATCAGGATAGGTTTACTACTTCTAAGACCCTCACTGCTCTTCCCTCCCCCCAAAAAAAAAGTATAATATTGCAATTCAGTTAAACTTTTAATGCCAGCCTCCTCTCACAGAAACATAGAATGTGATGGCAGAAACAAGTTTGTCAGCCTATTCAGTCTGCCCAACCCTGCCTAATACACGAGTGATTGCCATAAGGACCATCCACTCCCTTGTTTCCCTCTCAATACTTACTAGTAGGTAGCATTTCTCGCAGGATTAGGGCAGGCGAGGGCCCATGCCATCTTCATCACTCCACAGTGCCCAATTTTCCCCAGTAAGGAAAGGAGTCACCTCTGTGACGAGTCTTCAACATCCCGCCAACCCAACACAGCAGTACTAGGTTGTAAACATGAACCCCAATTCTTCTGCATGTTATGTGGCAGCACTGCCATGGAGCCAACTACAAGTACCACCCCAGGCATTTGGGGTAAATCCCAATACTGACGATGTAGTGCATCATGAGGGGGGTGCTGCACTCCTGAGGTGCTGTCTTTCAGATGAGACATTAAACCAAGGTCCCGTCTGCCTGTTCTGGTGGTTGTTGAGGGGGACGTTAAAAGATCCCATGACACTTCTAAAAAAAAAAAAAAAAAAAAAAAGAGTAGGGGAATTTCCCCAGTGTCCTGGCCAAATTTCTCCCATTCACTAAAAAAAAAAATAATAAAAAAAAAATACCACCAACAGCTTAATCTGGTTCAATTTCAGTTGGTTACCTAAAAATAAAAAGGGACTTCCACTCTTAGTGGGCCTACCCAGCCAACAAAAGTTCAATAAACAATAAGGTAATGACCATGGTGCTTGAAGGATAAGCACTGGGGGCAGAATAAAAACTACCATTTGCAGCTTCAAGGTCCTACTCAAAAGCCTTTTTAAAACTGTCACTCTTAGCCTCAAGTAGAGCCTGGTCTAACTGCTTTTAAAGAGGTAGTAAATGGAGCGGGCCCCGTCGCAGCAGTAGCACTACTAGTCGCAACGTCATCAACCCAGGTTCGGAAGCAAGCCTGGAGAGTTGGTGGCCGGCAGAGGGAGGAAGAATGAACATCCCAGTGGATGCTCTCCTCCGCAGAAGGTGGACAGCAAGCTCCACAGCAACACCGCCATCTAGATGACCACAGGTGATGGTGCAAGCGGAGCGGCTAAGAGGAGGAGGACGCGTCCTGTGGAAGAAGTCAGCAAGTTCTGCATGCAGCATCACGGCGTTGGCAGCATGGAGCATCGGGGAGGAGGTTAAAAAAAAAAACCACACACTAGCTCAGGAGGGTTGAAGTGGATGCTAAGCCGCAACCCCCAACACCACCTACTGGACTCACGGCAGGCTTGATAAAACGCGGCTACCAGTGGGGATCCGAGTACCCCACCAGCCGCGCCACAAGGGGAAAGCTGTAGGAATGAAGTCAAAGCCAGAGAAAAGTCCCAGAGATGGCAGGTAATGGGGCAGCTGGAGAAAGGGCCAGCTGTACTGCAGGGTAAAAAGAAAAGTTTTTTTTTTTTTTTTTTTTTTTTTAAAGTGCTAGGCCAGGGCATTGCCTAAAGTATTTTAGACATAGAAAGTAGTAGTTTACTACTTCGAAAGGTAATATTTATTTCTTTTCCTTTTTGCTAATCAGAAGATTTTCCAACTCACAATACTTTTTTTTTCCTCTCAATAACATTTTATTGGTTTTGAAAAACAAAAACATAAAATATACATAATATTATGAATGTGTAGGAAGTACAAACAATACTGGCACAACGTAAAAAGAATACTTCCTTGTATAGTATAATATAAAGAAATAAATACTTGTTTAAATTATATTTCTATCTCATATTTGTTGCCTCAAAATAAATCATTCTGTGTACGCCCATTGGTCCACAGCGTGAGCCAATGGGCGATGCCTTCCGGCAAATACTACACGGTCCAGAAATGGAATGGATCCATTCACATATCTTGAGTTCGTAGTACGGCACGGGCTGCATGCCCACTGGCTCACGCCAGGACCAATGGGCGACAGCCCCACACAGACGTCAGTCGCTAGGCGGCGGGCAGCAAGCGGGTGGAGCTGCTGCCCGCCACTGACCGGGGTGGGGCGGGCTCAGTGGGCGGTGGGGAAGGGGGTACCGCTGGACCACCAGGGTTGGATTGGTTTGTCATAATATATTACTGACGCCCACAATCGGGCTGCGAGCGGTCCACTGGACCACCAGGGATATAGGACTATTAAATTTCAACATATGCCCACGATTGGGCTGCGAGTGGTCCACTGGACCACCAGGGATGTGGGAGGGTTAACATCACTACATATGCCCACGACTGGGCATGGGCAGGTCGCTACGAGGCAGGTGCTGCCGGAGCTCGGGTGGCCACCCACAGCTGGCAGCTGTCGTGAAGCGCCCCGCAATACGGCAGCTCACCTGTGGGTGGCCAGCTGTTGCTCCTTTTTTTCTGGCTCACCTGTGTGCAGCGCAAGTAGGGGTTGCGCATGCATGGGCTCAGCACATCCCGGGCTAAATATCGGGATGCGCAGAGTATGCATGGGCACGCCCCCACCTTCCACCGCATACATTACTGATGCGCTCCGGCGCATCGGGATTTGTGCCAGATGCCCTTCTGAATATTGCGCTTGGGCACATCAGTGGGTTGCGTGATGGTAACTGTAAGGCGCCATGCGAACCTTTCTGAATATCCCGCCTCTTATGTACTTCTCTGAGTCATCTTTCGATGTGTTAATCTTCTCAATCACATATCCCCTGGCGTTGTAAACATAGCAATACTTTGGTGTAATGTACTGAACAGTATTCTACCTGGAGGCTGGTATAACTAGTTCTGTTAATCAACAGCCCTATGACACACTGTCTGTGACATCGTAAATGACCTAGAAGAGCTAAGCGCCTGCTGTGATGAGGTCACAATGCTGATGAGGTATGAAGAGGAACAGAACTACAGTGGTTGTAACATTATCCATGTATAGTACTGCTTTTTTACATCACACACCTCATATTATCAGGTACCATATTTTGTAATGATCAAATGGAAAAATAAAAATGTCAAAAATGATAAATAACTATTGACTATTTTTAGAAATTAGAAACATTTTCTGCTTGCTATTTGTGGCATTACTTGCTCCTTAACTGTAACAGACCTGGCCCCAAGTGTGATGACAGATTAAGAGACAATCTAAAAGTCATGAAGAAATGAAGATCGGGGGGGGGCCATAGAAAAATAAACAGAGCAAGAAAAGTGCAGATGAAAAACAAACGTATAAGAGCAGAGAAGATCAAAGGGGAACAATCAGAGAACAGAAAAGGGTCTCAACGCAGGAATGTGTGCAACTGTTGGGAGTTTTTAAAAAAAAAAAAAAAAAAAAAAAAAGGCTCAGATTTACCTGGCTACAGTTTAAGAGAGTTAACCTACATGAACTAGCTAGAAGGGACAGGGTAGGAGAGGTGGGGGAGCTGTACTGCACGTAAGGGAGGGTTAAACTGTACAAAGGAGGAGGTGGCGGGGGGGCTGAGGTGTTGTGGGTAGAGGTGCAAAAGAGAGAAAACTTAGGCTGGAGGTGGTGTACAGAGCACAAAACCAGTAAGAGAAGATGGACAGGGAGTTGCAGTCCAAAACAGTGGCGATGGCAAGCCAGGGGGAGGTGCTGATAATGGGGGACTTCAATCTGCCTAGTGTGAAATGGACGACCCCCAGCTACTTCCTGTACCAAGTCGCATGAGATACTGGATGTATTTCACAGTGGCTTCCTGACACAATTTGCTGTTCAGCCCACCAGAGAGACAGCCATCTTAGACCTGGTGCTGACAAAAGGAACACATGTTCAGGAGGTGAGAGTGGAAGAACCCTTGGGTGGGCACAACCGCCACAATGTGGATGCATCTGGACATGAGCAGGGAGAAAAAATGCCACCAAAACCAGACTATTGGATTTCTGGAAGGCAAACTACAAAAGGATGGGAGAGATTCTGAATGGGCACCTTGCTGGTATCAAAGAAGAGACGGGGGTGAGCCAGAAGTGGGACATAAGTGGGGCTGGTGACAGCCACTAATGAGCAGCACTGAAAAGTAAGATGTCCAAGGCCAAAAAGCCCAGCTGGTCTAACAGGCAAGTTGCCCATACATGTGAGGGACAAAAGGTAAGCCTTCAAGAAATTCAAAAGGGCCCAGAAAGAAGACGACAGTGTGGAATACAGTGTTAAAGTGGAATATAATGTTAAAGTTAGGCAGGTGGGGACTTCCGGTGACGTCATGGCCGGGGTAGGACCTTAAACAGACAGCTCCTCTCTCTCTCTCTCTCCGGGAAATCAAAACTCCCCTTACAGCCAGAAAACGTTAAAATAGGATGCAGTATGGCATCCAAGGAAAGAGGGGAGCATCGGAGCATGCAATCGAGCTCCAAGAGACGAAATTTGAGTGAGGATGGCTCCAGATTCCGACCGTTGAGTGACGACCGCAGCCGCAGCACCACACCAGCAAGTGAGATAGGCCACGGATAAGGAGGAGGAACAGCTCTAGAGGCAAAGATTTTAAAAAATACTATCAGAAATACAGGCATTGAGAGCTGAAAACAAAAGTGAATTTACCAAACTAAGGGACAAAATCTCCGGTTTTAACACAAGGTTGATGAAATAGAGAAAAGAGCGGAGACAGTACAGGCAGATCAGAAACAACTAGGAAAACGCTAAGGAGGCCCTCCTAGGCTACACGGAAACACTGCAGGACAAGTGTTTGGATCTGGAGGCCCGATCCAGATGTGATAACCTACGGATGGCTGGACTACCCAAAACTGCAGAGACACAAGATATGTGCTCATTTTTACAGGACTTACTGAAAGATGTACTTTCACTACCGGCTGGCTATGATTTACAAATCGAACAGGCGCAGAGTGCTGTACCCGAAACCAACAGATGTAAATGCCAGACCAAGATCAGTAATAATGAAATTCCAAAGTTACGGAGTAAAAGAGGACATTCTTTGGAAAGCGTGGCAACAGGGCATAGTAAAATACAATGGCTCCAGGTTGTTTTTTGACCAAGCTTACCATCTGGAAATACTGAGACAAAGAATGTAATACCTGGATATTGTAAAGACATTAAAAGCGGATGGGGTACGATGTCAAACTCCATATCCGGCAAAAATCAGGGTATACTGGAAGGAGGGAGTCAAACTGTACAATACACTGGAGGAGGTGACTCAGGCATTGAAGGATCACCAGATTCCACTTCAACAGAGGCCCAGACCACGAGGTGGCAGCGAACAGAGGACCAGAACCAAAAGAGTGGAAGATGCGGAGAGGGGGAACTTCTGGGAGACTGAACGAGGTGCGGGAACATCAACAATGGAGAAGATCAGAACACTACTGCGCACATTAACAGGGAATGGCAGATGGGAGGAGCCACTACCGACAGGAAAGACCTGAAACAAGAGACCGCCAGAAAAATAGAACCAGGTTTAACTGCAGTGACTTTGAAACTGACCTGCACACAGCGAGACATCAGATGAGTGCACACACAGAATGAGAACTGTTGTGTGTATTTTTCATTAAACTGAAAGGGGGGGGGGAGCCATCAAGTAATGCCCAGGGAAGGGAAGTTTTAAAGAAATGAGAAGATGACTGGATGGGACTAAGAGGGAAACAAAAGAAACAACCAAAACGGTGGGGGGGATAAGGGTAATGGGGGGGGGGCAAACACACAAAGGTAACACAGAGAGAGAGAGAGAGAGAGGAGATAGTGAAAACACAGCCAGCATGCTGGGGGTGGGGGCCATAAAAAGGGTCTGGAGAAAGCAGAAGCGCACTGTATTGTAGAAGTGGAGGGGGACAGTTAAAAGGGGATATAATGAGGCAAAACACAGGGACCCTAAAAAAAGGGGAGAGAAGAGGGCGATAAACCCTGGAAAGGCATAAGAAAGAGCTAATGAGCACTAACAGAGATTGCTCCATGAAAACGGGAGGAAGGAGAAAGGGGGGTAGAGAAGTCTTGAAAGGGGAGCTATACCTGAAGAGACAAAATGACCCAGAACAATACAGAATTTTATGGAACTGAACTGGGAAAAGAGGCTCAGGATGGGGGCAGACAAACATGAACAAACAAATTTGAACGGGGTAATATAAAGAGCTGATCAGAACTTATACAGGATGGACAAAATGTTAAATGAAATCTAACTGAACCCCAATACAAGAGGGGAAGAACTTATTGGGGGGGGGGAGTTGAAAAGAAGGAACCTACAATACTCATAATAGGTCAAGCTTTGGATTGCTGGGACTCTGTTCTGCCCTTTTCTTTTCATTGCAGGGAACTACGCATAACAAGGGGAAGGAGGTTGTTCCTTGGAGATCGATCCAACGGAAGATGCGCAGACACAAGCTGCTGGAGAGATGTGGAAGGAATGGTGCCACCGGACACAAAGGTGAAGAAGCCATGGCAACACCATGCAAAAGGTAACCAGGAAGGGGGAGGAGGAGGAGATAAAGTAACATAAGGGGGTTAAGAGGAGTAATCAGAGAAGAATAGATACAAAGGGGAAACAGAGGACACGTGACAACACAATACAAAACTGCGATGAAAAGATGTGAGTGACGGCGGGGGGGGAATAGAAAGCAATCAATATTCTGAAAAGAACTAGATAGGCATTCAAAGGGCAAGTAAAAGACATATACCTGAGGGAGGAAGACAAAGCTGCGCTATAGTATAACTATACTAATCGTGAGTGACTGAAACACCAAACAATTGGTCAAGGGGGCAGAGGGGAGGAAAGCAGGGCCTTAGTGGACCTATTGACCAAGACAGTGGCCCCTATGCATGGGGGAAGTGGCACCACTGTCACTCTGGATGTAGAGGAGGAGCAAGGAGTAACTATGTCCGGAGACAGGGAAAGTAAAGATACTGTCCTCAAACTTGGAGGTACACTATTTCATGGAACACATGTTGGTGCACGGTTTAGCCGACAGGACACAGTTATAACAGTTTGAATGTTGAAAAGTTACATAAATACAGAGTCTGTGGAGTAGAGCGGGGAAGGAATGAAGGGTTGGGAAGAAATCGGATCTGTCGCAAGGTACAGGACGGTCAAATTACAAGCGTTGGTTACATCAGTAATAATAATAATACTAAAAAATTGTGACATAATGTAAACGGCCTGTCAAACACAATAAAGAGGAAGAAAGTGATGACAGTGGTAAGACAAATGAAAGCAGAAATCACACTTTTGCAAGAGACATCTCACAGAAAAAGAACTCCAGAAATTGAAACAGTTTGGGTATGAGGAGTTATATTCCTCCTCTTACAAAACAGGAAGGAGACGGGGGTAAATTCCATGGGCAACTGGTAACATTGGTGGTGGTGTACGCACCTCCTGGGTCAATATATATGATTTTTATAGATGGTTGTTGCTGAAGGTCACAGACTGGGCGGAGGGAATGTTGGTTTGTGGAGGGGACTGGAACCTAACCCTGGACCCAAGGATGGCTAGCACCTCAATACCACTTAGGGCCACGCACAGAGTTGCAAAACAAGTCAAACTGCCGCTTACTCAGTTTGGATTGGAAGATGTGTGGCACTTTCGGGAAGGTAGCAGTAAGGGACATACGTACTAATCCCAGGTACATAGAATGTATTCCAGACTAGACGCATTTCTGATCCCAAAAGAGACACCCACGAAGGTAGGGTAAAAGTGGGGACGATGGGGGTGTCTGATCATGCCCCACTAACCACAGAAATGTGATTACAGGAAACACCAAGGAACAATTTCTGGAGGCTGAATCTATCCCTACTCAGAGATAAAGAAGTTCGCTAACAAATACCACAGATGATAGAACAGACAATAGCAGATCACAGAAATACGGAGACCAGCGGGGCAATGATATGGGACATCCTCAAAGAAACGATAAGGGGAAAATTGATAGCTATAGGGGCAGCTAGGAAAATAGAAAGAGAAAAAAAAAAAAAACAAAAGGATCTAGAAGAACAAATAAGAACGCTAGATGCAAGACAGCAAGAGAAGATCTGTAGTAAAAGGGGGAAAGAAATACTTAAGCTTAAAAAAAAAGCTCCATAAATTACGGGAGTATAAGACAGAACAAAATCTTGCCTTTGTGAGGCAAAAATATTATTAGGGAGGACCCAGGGCAGTGAATCTCCTGGCATATAGGCTTAGAGCCAATAGAGCAAGGGCACTAATCACTAAAATTAAACACCCGGAAACAGGAGAACAAGTACAAACCATTGACAAAATCATGGAAGCATTCAAAGTAAATTATAGGAAACTATATAGCCCCACAAATGACACCCCCAAAAGAAACAACAGTGGCATTTTTACAAAAACTAAAGCTACCCAAACTAAATGCAGAACTGAATTAAGTTTTGAAGAGACCAATATGAGAGACAGAGATTAGGCGAGTTATAGGGAATAGTAAAACAGGAAAGTGTCCAGGAACTGATGATATCTCAACAGAGTTTCATAAAAAAATATATAGACAAAACAACACCAGTACTGCGAGAGACATATCAATATATCGTGAAAAAGGAGGGACAGATCCCACCATCATGGTCTATGGCAATAATCTCGGTCATCCCTAAACCGGGAAAGGCCTAACTGCACCTCATACTGTCCAATATCCATCTTAAACGTGGACTATAAATATCTAACAGGAATATTAGCCAAAAGATTGGAAGAACTAATACCCTTATTGATACACAATGACCAAACTGGGTTTGTGGCGGGAAGGCAGACAGCAGACAACCTAAGAAGGACCATGCATATAACAGAACACCAAAAGACCTGCAGTAATAATGAGCATGGATGCAGAAAAGGCCTTCGATAAGGTAGATCAGAGATACCTATTTCAGGTACTGGATTCTTTTGGGGTCCCAGGAACCAATCATAGAATTGCTACAAAGACTATACATTGGTCCACAAGCCTATATAAGAACAAATGGACATTTGTCAGATAGGTTCACACTGGGGAAGGGCACAAGGCAGGGATGCCCCTTGTCTTCTCTGCTGTTTGCTCTTTATCTAGAACCACTGGCACAATGGCTCAGACAGGACCCAGGGTAAAGAGAGTAAAGGTGGGTGAGAAGGAACATAAAGGAGGCATTATACACCAATGACATGTTGATGTACCTTGCAAATCCAGAGTCCTCAATACCCAGGATGATGGACATGGTAGAAAAATTTTCGCAGATATCAGGATACACGTTAAACACTAGTAAAACTGAGCTACTCAGATTACATTATAACCTGTCAAAACAACTTACAATCAGATACCCGATGAAATTGTCATTAACAAAATTAAAGTACCTGGGAGTACTACTGAGAAATGATACAAGAGATCTAAGGGTAGATAATTTAGAACCTCTCATATGACAGTTGAAGGAAGATATTAAAAGATGGGGTGTGTTGCCAATCCCACTGCATGATAGAATACAAACTGTAAAAATGAATATACTACCCAGACTGTTATATGTTTTTCAATGTGTCCCCCCTAGATATGCAAATGACAAGGCTACAGGAGATACAAAAGATGCTGTATAGATTTATTTGGACAGGGAAAAAATACAGAGTAAGGAGTAGGGTGTTCACAACAAGAAAGAAACGGGGTGGATGGGCCCTACCGGACGTACAAGAATACTGGCTAGCAACACAACTGAGAAGGGCCATGCAGTGGGGAAATCCAAAAGCAGATGCACAATGGAGGGAGATGGAAGAGGTAGCAGGGGGGAGGTGGTGCATCTCTGAGGGAGAAAATATTAGCATAAAACCAACAGAAGGACTGGAAAAAAAAGAGAATATAGCACTATGGGTGACAGCAGTGGCCCTACAGAAGTGGCATAGATACAAAGGGGAGAGATGGAAGTACACAGGGTGGACAGAAAATAAAGAGTATAAACCAGGTCAGATAGAGCAACAGTATGGGCAACAGAGACAAAGGGGATGTAGATGCCCGGCGAACATCATGAAAGAAGACACAATAAAGATGTGGGATGAGGGAAGAACAGAATATGGATGGAGAGAGTCGGACATACTTAGATACTACTAAATGAAAGGTTACATACAGACTCAGCAGAAGAGGATGGGGAGCACAACATTCAAATTAGACGGAGACGTAACGTTAGAGCAACTCCTGAACAAACAAGACTCTGGGGGTGCGATTACATTAATATACCGGTTCCTCCTAGCTCACAAAGGATCAGAAACTACACACATAATAAGAAAATGGGAAGAAGGGGTACAGGTCCATCTATCAAAATTGGAATGGATTAAGATATGGGAGGGGGGCTTTAAAGTAGCGTCCTCACCAAAATGGAGGGAATTCAAATGGAAAATAAATATCAGGTACTTTATCACACCCCATATGAAGGTAGGATTTGGGGGGGGGAGAAAGAGACCTTCTGCTGGAGAAACTGTGGAGAGAGCAGAGCCACAAACGAGCATGTCTTCTATTTCTGCCTCAAATTACAGAGTTAATTGGGGAAGTGAAGACTAAACAGAAACAAATTTTCCAAATACAGGGAGAAGTACAACTACAGCATTGTACATGGGGACTGCCACACCAGGAACTAAAAGGTCCAAACATAAAACCCCTGTGGAGGATATGTATTGCAGCATTAGGGAAAATAATAACTAAGAGATGGCTGAACCCAGGATCCACCAACAGTGATAGAGTGGAAGAAAGTAAAAGTGAATATACAAGAGATGGAAAGATTAACATATCTGGTGCAGAACATAACGGAGACATTTGGGGAAAGATGGACAAAATGGACACTACAGATGGATTAAGAACAGGAGTAACAAAAGAACAGAACAAGAAGGAAGGCGAGGAGAGAAACGGGAAGGGGGAGGCAGGGCCGTCGTGAACCTGATACCAAGAAACCAAGCTGAACCAAAACAAAGAATAGGGAATCAATCCAAACTGACTCACCCACAGACTTTAGATGTGAAATACTGAAGAGAGACATGTTAAACACCAAAGACTCAGCATAGTTTGTAGTGCTATAGTTTGACATAGATAGCATTTTAGCTAGAGGATTTGTTCTACAGCACTTGAAAGAGGGAGAGAAAAGGAGGAGAAATAAATATAACAGTAAGAATGTGAAGTTAAAATAACAGGCATCTTGACATGAAACAAAATGAAACATGAATGTATGACCGCATGATGACACCTTTTCAAAATAAAGTAAATATAAACAAAACAAAAAAAAAAGCTAGGCAGGTGGGCAGAGCAGTCTGGCTGACCAAGCCCAGAAAGGAGCTGCAACTGGCAGATGGGATGAAAAAAGGTAGAAGACTTTCTTCCAATACATCAAGGATTAAAGGGATATGAAGGATGGTACTGTCGAGGGAACGGGGGAGGGGGGTAGTGAAGAGAAGGCAGAAGTACTAAAGAAGTATTTTTATTCAGAATTCATTAGGGAGAAGACAGATGATCAGATGCCTCAAGGGATGAAAGGGGTGGGCAATTGGGTAAGGAATTACACAATTGTGAATGCTGCTGAGGAAAAGCTAAAGAAGGGTTTAAGGACCCTAAAAGTGGAAAACTTCCCAGGTCAGGACGACATATATCCGAAGGTTCTGAGGGAATTTGCAGATGTGCTGACGGGTTCCCTGATGGATGTGTTTTAACACCTCAGTCATGGCATGGGAGGTGTCCTTAGACAAGAGAACAGTGTATGTTTTTTGTTGCTCAACAAAAGTGGGACACGGGATGACTCTGGCAAAAACAGACTGGTCAGTCTGACTTCGATGGTAGGAAAGCTTATGAAGACCATACTGAAGGAAAGACTGGCGTGCTTTCTGAAGGATAATGGGCTCCAGGATGAGAGGCGACATGGGTTTGTAGCAGGGTGATCCTGCCAAACAAACCTGATTGATTTCTTTGATTGTGTGACCAAGACAGTAGAAGTACCATGCAGTGGACATACTGTATCCAGACTTCAGTAAGGCCTCGGACTCCGTTCCCCACAGTCGATTAATCAAGAAGCTGGAGGACCTGTGGGTAGGGATAAAGATAACGACCTGGGTTGAAAACCGGTTACAGGACCGGAGTCCGAGGGTAGTGGTCGAGGAGGCAGAGGGAGTTCTCGGGAACTACAGCAATCACCAGTGGAGTCACACAGGGTTCTGTGCTCAGTCCAGTGTGCTGTACATTTATTAGCAACACTGCCAATGGAGTAAAGGGTAAAATTTGCCGATTTGCAGATGACACCAAACTCTGCCGGGGGAGGGAATACAGTATCTCAGGGAAGATCTAGCCAGGCTTGAGAAGTGCTTGGCTAATTGGCAACAGGGGTTCAATGCCAAGAAGTGCAAAGTCATGCACTTTTGTGCTAACAACCCAAAGACAGAATATTTTCCAGGTGGTGTGCAGCTTACCAAGTCCGCAGAGGAGAAAGATTTAGCGGAGATCTTCACAAGTACCCTGAAACACTCTGCACACTGCAAAGAGGAGGCTGCCAAAGCAAATAAAAAGTTAGGAAGCACAGCCAGAGGAATACCTAGCAGAAGACAAGAGATCATTCTGCTGCTTTACAGATCCCTGGTGCATCCGCACATGGAGTATTGTGTGCCTTACTGGTGCCTGTACCTAAGGAAAGGCATCAATCTTCTGGCAACGATCCAGAGGAGGGCAACTAAAATGATCCAGGGTCAGCAGAGTAGGATGTATGAAGAGAGAGACTCAAGGGACCTCAACGTGTACTCCCTGAAGGACAGGAGAGAGAGGAGAAATGATTGAACTTTAAATATTGGAGGCGTATGGGGGCTGGGGGCCCCAAACCTCGAGTGGGGGGTGAGCTGGGTGGCCGGATTGGGGTAGTTAGGACCAGGAGACACCCTGGGGCGAAATGGGTTCCAGAACGTGGTCCTCCACATCTGGTCCCCACACCCAAGGGCTCCAGTGTTTTAGGGCGGGTAGCCTGGCCAGCCCCAGAATCTTGTCTGACTCGAACGGTGTTGTGCAATGCCAGGTCCACTAGGAACAAGACAGCTATTATGGCTGATCTTGCTGGAACAGTAGACCTGGTCTGCATCACCGAGACCTGGCTGGATGATAATGCCAGCCTCATTTTGGAGGCAGCTATTCTGGCTGGGTTCTCGGTGGTACATCGTTCAAGATCGGACAACATGGGCAGTGGTGTAGCCATTTGTTTTAAATTGGAATTGGGCTTTACAGGAGTGCCAGATGAGGAATCCAGATCGTTTGAGTGTACTATGATTGCAGGTGTGGGGTGTAGGATCATTCTTATCTACCATTCACCCAGGAGTGAGAAATGGTTCCTACAGGAAGTCGCGGACTTCACTGTCAACATGGCATTCGAGTCACTGAGGTTGATGGTGCTGGGTGGCTTCAACGCCAGGGTAGATGTCGAACTCTCGCAATTTGGTCAGGATTTCCTCCAATTTATTAACTCGTTGGGCTTCACACAGGTAGTTGCCTCTGCAACCCATAATCAAGGTCACTCACTCCACCTGAGTTTCCTCCTGGGAATGAAGACCTCTGACTTGGCGGTGGAACGAGTTGGATGGTCTGATCACCACACTATACGGTTCAAATCCGGGCTCCCCCATGAGTCTGCCCCTGTGGAGATGGTTAGATACCGCCCTTTGAGGAATGTGACCCCTGATGGCCTGTTGGCGGTATTAGACCTATCGGGATTGTCAGGTGCAAGTGAGGGTCCAGAGAGTTTGGTTCAGGCCTATAATAAAGGCTGTGATGAAAGATCTGCACTCCATCGCTCTTGTCCGAGTTTGTCCTCTCACTCTTCGCCTGCAGTCCCCTTGGTTTGATGGGACCTTGAGTGAGTTGAGACGAGTCGGACGAAGGTCAGAGCGACGCTGGCAGAAATCTGCCGTGGATGCTGACCACCTTAGATTGATAGACCCGAAAATGTTCCATCAATCAGCAATCACTCATAAGGCGGCAGAGTTCCTGTCCGGGGAGATTGCTGCAGCCCAGAATCAACCAGCTCAGCTCTTTCGAACTGTGGACAGGCTGTGCAACCCACCCTGTCTGCAAGTTCTAAGTGCATTTTCACAAGTTAAGTGTGAGGAGTTTGCTCAATTTTTTTGCTGATAAGGTGGTCAACATCAAGGCCGATATCTGACTAGCTCGCTCTATGGGGGCTGGTACTTTGTACTTCTCCTCGGTTTTCTTGGACATCCTTTGACCGGCCGGAGATCGTGGATATCGTGCAGACTGTCCAGAGTATGCGGCCGACTTGCTGTAGTCTGGACCCAGGCCCAACACGCCTCATAATGGGGTGTGTGGATTCCATCGGTCCAGTCTTTGCAGAGACCGTTTGGTGCTCTTTAGAGTCGGGTGAGTTCCCAAGCTCCCTGAAGGAAGCGGTGGTGACACCACTCCTTAAGAAAGCTTCTCTTGACCCAAACTGTTCTGCTAACTACAGGCCTATCTCTAACCTTCCCTTTGTCGGGGAAGGTGACTGAGAAAGTAGTTGTGCTGCAGCTGGAGAACCATCTGACCATCCATGATATCTACGATCCTCTCCAGTCCGGTTTTCGGAAGAGGCATAGTACTGAGACTGCTCTGGTTCGGGTGCTCAATGCTCTCCTGATAGCAAGAGATCAGAAGCACCGTTCCATCTTGGTGCTTCTTGATCTCTCTTTAGCCTTTGACACCGTGGACCATGGGGAGTTGCTCGAGCGCCTGAGGGTCATCTGTGGCCTGGCAGGGATGGTCCTCAGATAGTTTCAATCGTGACTCACTGGCAAATTTCAGAGAGTGGTGTCTGGGATGTTTTCCTTGGACTCAATCGCTCTGCCATGTGGGGTCCCTCAAGGTTCTGTGTTGTCCCCGGTGGTGTTCGCGGTGTATATGCTGCCTTTGAGAGTCATTGTGAGACTGTATGGACTGAGATTTTACTGTTATGCAGATAATACCCAGCTCTGTCTTTTGCACTTGACCAGGATAGTGCGGTCTCAGACTAACAGCTGCCTTGCAGAAATCCAGGACTGGATGAAGTCCAGCTGGTTGAAGCCGAATTCTGATAAGACTGAGGTGCTGGTGATGGATCCAGGTCACTGGACAGAGGGGTCACTGGCAGGGTCTCCCCTGGGCCTTTGGGTCCGGGGGGGGGGGGGCTCTGAGAGATATCTAGGCACTAACCCAGGTACTCGAGAGACACAGAATATCAGAATTCCTATTACATTGTTTACATGATGGAATGTGTTTAAAGCAAGTGTTGGAATGGACTGAGTTTAGTTGCTGAGTGTCAGATACAGATTGTGTATTTTTTTTTCTTCTTTGTAACCCACAGCTATTCTTTTTTTTCTTTTTTCTCTTTTAAACAGAGTATTGTTTTTAATGACATTTTCTCTTTGCAAATATATTTCAAGTATTTATGACTGTCCTGCAGAACACTTTTTGTATGAAATTCATTGCACCTGGTAATTTATCCAGGACTACAATTCATTGTTATGCAATCAGATATTGGATGTGTTTCCACGTGTTCACCTTTGATTGACGTTAATAAGATATATGTTGGGAGGGGGAGAACAGCAGGCGCAAGAGAAAAAAAAAATCCCTCCCTCTCACTTCTCATTACGAGTCCCCACTGTGCATCCATCATCTCCAAATACTGGATCGAGTCCCTCCCCCATCCCCCCTGCCTCCTACTCCCTTCACTCCAGGGACTCTCACACCTTCTCCCTACCCCACTCACAATCTTTTGCTGGGCGGTCTGCTTTCTCCCAATCACCTCCCCTCCCTCTGGAACCTCCCCCCTCCCTCCCTCTATTTCCCCTCCTCACACTCCCTCACTTAGATACCAGCTCCAACTTCTTCTGCCCCTTCTGCACCTTTGAACGCTCTACCTGACCACGCTCTGCTATAGGCACCCCCCCCCTCCATGATCTGGCTCTCCCTAATGTACCACTGTTGCCTGTTTTGGATTCACCTCTACAGCTCAAGCACTGTCAATTTTTTCTACAGGCACTGTGCCCTTGTGCAGCTCTTGACAAATATGAATGCTGTACTGTAAGCTACTTTTAGTATCCTCCAATTTCACAGTTTTGATAATCTGTTGTTCTGTACACTATTATGCACTTTTGTACATTATCACTGGAACTGCATTTTATGACAAGTTGCAATTTTGCAATATTGTGCTCCCCTTCCCCTCTCCTCCTAGTCACAACTGGAACAGTGCCTCGCCGAAGACTTTAGGTTATATGTAGAGCTATTCATGTTTTAGAAAACTAGAATTATTCTGTTTTTAATTTCTACAAAAATATTATTCATAAAAGAAAAGCGTGCCTTTCCTGGTTACCATGGCCATCATAAACAGTGCAAAATAATGTGCAACGTACAGTACATAACCTATTTTAAACCAAAATAGATGTAAGGTAAAACAAGTGCCTAAGGCCCCGTCCACACTGCACCACTCAGACCCCATAACAGATAGAAACCGTTACAACCGGGGAGCAGTGCAGTGTGTCCACACTGCCGCAGTGTCCATTACAGAACCAGCACCGCCAGTCCATACTTTGGGAGCCAGGCGACCATTACCGTGGCACCAGATCCCACAATGCAGCTCGCACGCTGCACTAGGGAACCAGTGCCACGCGTTCACACTATGCCTGGTAATGTTACCGAGGCATAACCGGTTTCATAACAGTTGTTGAAACCACCTCATGTGTGGTTTCAATAACGGTTACGAAAACGCCTTCTGTAACGTTACAAGTGTAAATGCAAAGCGTTGCGGTAACGGTTTGGGCACTCTGTAACGTTACAGACGGGTAGTGTGGACAGGGCCTAAGGTAGATAGAACTGCACTTGCACACTAGCAGGGAGCAGTCTCATAACCGGGATGGGGAGCATACTGCGCGAGCTGTGCGTAGGGGCGGCACTAAAGTCAGACATCAGGAAACCTGACTCCAGACTTTTCCACTGGCTCAAATGGTGAACTGATTGAAATTTTAGCTTCTCCAATACAAGTCAGCTGGGCTAGTCAAAGGAAAATGTTGCTACCCCGATACAAAAATCTACCAGCATTTGGCAAGTGGACCTGGGTCAGTTTGCCTCCTGCTGCACAGATCCCTGGAATCAGTGTGCAGTTCTGGTCCTCATACCTGAGGAAAGATACAGACATCATGAAAAAAGTAGAGGAGAGCAATCCAGGTGCTTGAAGGTTTGGAAAACACAGACTATGAGCATGGATGTAAATCTATCATGGAGGTCATAGAAACCATGAAATTCAGGTGCCTCCGTGACTTTTCCTTTGCTGATTTCACTACCTGCGCATATGCTTTTGCAATTTTTTCGCTGATCGGAGCCATTTTAGGAAGGGCAGAGATGGAAAACGCATGTGCGAGTCACACCAGCCTCCTCTGCCATACGGCTGTATACTGCAAAACCACAGAACAGGTACCACAGCTGCTTACAACAGACATCGTGCCACAATCCAACCCACATCCTGCACAGCCAAAAAACGACTTTTGAATTTTAAATACCCGGGACTGGCTGGTCTCCTTTTGTCTTCTGGAAAGCTGTTCCACTATCTCCAACTGTTATTAAGGGAGGATGCAGTCCCCGATGAAACGTGTGAAGGTGGCAGCAGCTAAAGAACACACGGGGAAGTGTAATGTGATCTTTTCACTTGTGGGGGGGGGAATAAAACAGAAGGAATGAGATTTTATGCAGCTGCTCTTTTTGTGGGGAGAAAAAGAACACGTGCATGGCAAATGAAAGAAATGAGTGTGACTATCGGGTCTTCTGCAGATTGGATCTGAAGAAAGACGCAAAGCAAGGCCAAGTGAGTTAATTTTAAATGGGCTAGCTTTGTACAGTACCGAAGAATTTAGAGACTGGAGAGGACCTTGTGTAGCCAAAACCTGCCTTGATCTGCAAATAAGCACAAAATCTTCCCAGAGAAGCTGACTGCAGACAGAACACACACACTAAAAGTTTTTTTTTTTTTTTTTTTTTTTTTAATGTAAAAATATGCTGCTTTTTAAAAAAAAATATTGGTGTGTGGTGGTAGTGGGAGGGAACGGGACTGTGCATTGACTGAAAAGCTAGCATGTCTGTAATGGAGTTTTATTTTTGTGTGTGGGATAACTGAATTAAAGAACTGTATGCATTAAAGTATAACACCTTTGTGCTAATTGGCTGAATACTAAATACTGGTGATGGGTAAGTAACAGGATAGGACAGCATTAACGGCAGCATGCACAACCCCACAATTAGGATTCCTGCCTGGTTTCCTTGTTTGTGAAACAAAACAAAAAGATTTTATTCACCAATTTTAAAATGTTAAACACTACAAAAAGCAATGTATACATATTCTGTTGCTAAATCTGCATTGTATGTTTAGTTGTTTTGTGTTTGAAGTAATTTAGTCACATTCTGCAAATGCCTGTTTCACACAATATGCCACTGCCGCCCATGCTTCAGATACTGAAACTGCAATTTGTTTTGTAAAAAAGACTTGTCATTTTTTTGTATGTTTTTGTTTCTGTGTGCAGCCACACCCCCACAATGATGTCATACAAGAGAACTGTCAATGTTTTACATACAGCAACAAGGAATTCTGGGTAAATTATGAAGTTGACAAATGTTCATTACTCAGGTGCAGTCCCTCATTTTTGGTAGTGGGAACTGCAGAACACCACCTAATATGTAGAAATATAACCCGGTTCTACAGAAGCTTGAAGAAGCTAAGTACGTGTGCACATGGGCAGACTAGGTGGGCCATAGGCCCTTATCTGTGGTCAACATCTATGTATATATGTAGCAAGGCATTGTGTGTACAGTGCATAGCGATTTCTCTGTCTCCATTATCAAACTGCAATTTCTTACAGTATGTCGCTGGTGTTTATAGCAGTACAGTCTGTAGAAAAGTTTCTGGAAAACTGTATTTGGGATGCAGATAGGCCGAAGGAGAATTTGCTAGTCTGTGTAGATATTGTTTGACTTTTACTGCATGCTGGTCAAGTGGCAGCTCCTGTCAAAATGTGGGAGCGTGACAATACTTTTCTCTGTTTGCTTACCTTCAAGGCCCTACATGAACAGGGACCCGACTACCTGAAAGATCTCGACTCACTAGTCCCCCAGTCGTCCTCTCTGATCCACAGACGGACTGCTAGAGGTTCCCAGGGTTCGTTTGAAAACTTCTGGGGCTCGCGCCTTTTCATTTGCAGCACTGACATTGTGGAACTCTCTACCTCATCGGTTATGAGAGTGCCTGACAGTCAGTAGCTTTAAAACTATGCTAAAAACATATTTATTTACTCAGGCTTATCCAGACTGATTTTAAATAATTTATACTGCTGCAGTTTTTATGTACTGTGGCTCTTGTCTGTACAGCACCTTAATTTCAAAAGGCGCTTTATAAATAAAGTGTTGGTTGGTTGATGTTATAGGGCCTGAATGACTAAGTAGTTCAGGAAGTTCTACCAACTCCTGTCATATAATGCCTTTGTGACTCAATGTACTAAGTTACAAATTGTACTTGTACTTGTTTTCCTGCTGTGTTGCGCTGATGTATCTGTAATACCTGTTGTACTCTCCCGGGTCGTTCCTGAAAAATAGGCATACAACTTGTCTAGTGTACCTACCCGGTTAATAAAAGCTAAATAAATAAAATGTAATTATGGGTCAGACTACTTTTCTTTTTCTTTGGGGTCCAGCTTCTGCTACGAGTTCAAAATTGTGAAAGAAAGGATGTCTGCAATACCAAGACTGACCAGCAGAGGTAAGGCAAGGCAAGGCAAAATGTATTTAAAAGACGCCCAATCCCGGAGGCTCTGGGCGCCGTACAGGCATTTAAACAGACATATTTAACATAAAAAGAATATAAATTCACATATGAATACGAATCAGTACAAAAATTTAAAACCTAACAATAAATCCATCTCTAAACATTAAATGCCTTAGAGAAGAAGAAAGTCTTTAGCTGGGCCTTAAAAACATCCACCGATGAAGCCTCTCTGACCATAGTTGGTAAGGAATTCCACAGAACTGGGGCTGCGGCACTGAATGCTCTATCGCCAGCTGTTTTCAGCCTAGTTCTGGGAACGGTCAGTAGGCATTCACTGGATGAACGAGAGGGCGCGAGGAGAGGGCAGGTGACAGAAGGTCTAACAGGTAGCCAGGGCCCTGTCCGTGTAGGGCCTTATAGGTGAGAAGACCCACCTTAAAGAGGACTCTCCACCTGACCAGCAGCCAGTGCAATTCACGCAGAACTGGTGTAATGTGACAAAACTTTTGCTGCCCTTTCAACAGTCGGGCAGCTGCGTTTTGCACCAGCTGCAATCTTCGTAGAGATCCTCCCGTGACCCCGAGATAGAGCGCATTACAGTAATCAAGCCTAGATGTGACTAAGGCATGTATCAAAGTAGGGAGGTCCAGAGACGGAACAAGGGGGTTAATTCTGGCAATGTTTCTGAGATGGTAAAAACAGGTACGAACCACAGAGGATATTTCAGCCTCCATGGTTAAATCTCTGTCCAGAATCACGCCAAGATCACGCACCCGAGAGGAGGCCTTCAATGGCACAGACCCTAGGACAAGCCCGTTTTCTGTGTCAGAGGCCATCCTATCACGAACTCTGTTCGACTCCACTACTAATACCTCCGTCTTATCAGGGTTCAGCCGCAACCAGCTGGAGGCCATCCAGTCGTTAATCTCGGCCAGACAGATGTTAAAGTCCACTGCATTGGATGTTCCTGGGGCAAAGGAAAAATATAGCGGAGTATCATCGGCATAGCAATGAAAACTCAAGCCATACTTCCTAATGATCCCACCCAGAGGCAGCATACACTGCGTAACAACACTGGAGCCAATACTGATCCCTGAGGAACTCCACAGAGAAGCAAACTGGGTATAGATGAGAAATTTCCCATCATAACCCGCTGCCTCCTGTTAGTAAGAAAGGACTCAAACCATTTGATAACATTACCCGGTGAGTCCACATAGATCCCCAAGGCGAGCAAGCAGCACACAATGGTCCACAGTGTCAAAAGCTGATGAGAGATCGAGGAGAACAAGAATTGTCTTGTCTCCTCGATCTCTAGCCCTGAGTAGGTCATTCTGCACCCGAACAAGTGCAGTTTCAGTACTGTGTCTGGCACGAAAAGTCGACTGGAAAGGTTCATACAACTCATGAGAATTGAGGTGTTCTTCCAATTGAAGCGCTACCACTTTCTCAATAACCTTTCCTAAAAATGGAAGGTTAGAGATTGGACGGTAATTTGCCCTGATCTCCGGGTCCAAAGATGGCTTCTTTAAGAGGGGTCTTACCAGAGCCTCCTTCAAGGCATCCGGAAAGACACCCTCAGACAGGGAACACCGTACAATCATGGCAAACACCGGGCCAACAGAGCCAACGCATCTCATTAAGAAGCGCGTTGGCACCGGGTCCAGTTCACAAAAGGTGTGCCTCACATTGGTTGCCACCTCAATAACCTCACTATCCTCCACTGGTCTAAACTCTCCAACCAGACGGAGTGCACTCAGAGCACATCAGACGATCACTGCCAGCTATAACATTACTGGCTGAAGGAACCACCCGTCGGATCGCAGACACCCTGTCCGAAAAGAACCGAGCGAAATCCTCACAATCCGTGTTAGAAAAGACCCTTCTGGGCTGTAGACAGACAGGATGTAAAAGTCTGTCAACAGTCCGGAAGAGTGAGGCCGGTCGGTATCTGTTTAAACAGTGTTTAGAAACTGTTTCCCTTGCATGATGTCACATTTAGGGCTGCTGCACCGAGAAAAAAGGGGCAGGGTTATGCAAATAAAGCAGAGCACAGAAATAGAAGCTTTTTTTCATTGAAAACAGCACTTTCTGGCAGTTTGAATGGTAGGAGATTGAGTCACAACTCCTACAGGTTACTACTCCCATCTGCTATGGCAAACATAACAAAATCACTTTAAGTAACTTTATAAATATACTAAGTATGTTGTATGCCACTTAAAGAGCACCTTTCCCGGATTTTTCTAATTGCCTGGAAAATCATCAGGAGGCTCACTTACCTTACTGGGAGTTCCTCCTCCGTAGTTGTAAAATTTCCTCTGTAGCTCCCTAAGGAAGGGAAGTGATCGTAATTTGTCCCAGAGTGGGGCTAGCCGCTCGATCACCTCCATTTCCTCGTCTCCAATGCTGTCCCCGCGCTTACTTGTTTTCTGATGTCATTATATGAGGTGCTCTATTCAAGCCTATGGAGCGTTATTTGAAAAGTTATTTTTACTATTTTAACCGGACTTTTAGTACAAATTGGAGCCAGTATTCAAGTAACCAGGCCAGTATAAGAACTGGGTGACAGAACTGGGGCAATTTTTCAAAGAAAAATGATGACTCAGAGAGGACATGTCTACAGTCTTCAAATATATTGGGCCACCCTTTTTCCATGAAAACTGAAAAACTGGCATTAAGAGCGGAATCTGTCATTTTTAACCACACTTAAAGAGACAAATTTTCATTTAAAATAAACAAAAACTTTTTTCCATTCACATTTCTAAAGTTGGTGTCAAATTAGGATAAAATATGCATTTTTGCCACATTTTAAATGCAAAACATGCAGATTTGCTCTCGGCGGGGGGCCCAAGGTCAGGTAGCACAGGCAAACCAGGAGCAGTTATAAAATTCTCAAGTAGTGTTTCACTGTTATTAATAACAATAAAATGGGGGTGGGGCTGTGGAGCAGCCAATCAGGAAACACCTTCCAAGACCTCCTGAGAGAGATCCACTAACTATATATATAAAGTTTGTTGTTTGGAGCATACTTTCGACCTGCTGGCCTCATCATTGTATTGTCTGCCTCACTGCTCTACAAAATAGGGAAAACAAAGGGCGCTGCTGCTGCTGCAGCTACTGGCTAATTTTTCCACCCAAAAGGTCACGTGAGGAACGGCCTCAACAAAACACTCAACCAGGGGCCTCCAGTGGCACAGCAACCGAGGAAGTAACTTTGGCCACGGTCAATAATACTTTAGGCCAACTGGTGCACAAAGTACAGGAGCTGGACCACAAGTTTGACATGCTTACCCCTAGAGTAGCAGTTCTCAAAACTAAAATAGACCAAGCTACGACCCAAATGGAGACTAATCTTAATAAAACCATGGACATGGAAACTAAGCTTATTAAGGAGAATGCCCTACTAAGGTGACGGCTTAAGTCAGTGGAAAACCAAACTCAGGAGCGTAACGTGTGACTGTTGGGCTTGCCAGAATCATCAAAAGAGGATAATGTTCTGGAGTTTGTTCTTTCCATCTTGCCCCAGCTCTTGGGATTTACTGAGGAATACCCACCGATATCCCTGGAGAAGGCATACCGGATATCTCCAAGACAGTCGCCTGTGGATTTATTTATTGTTGACCAGGTAAGTGCACTAGACAAATCCTGCCTATTTTCAGGCACAACCCAGGGAAGGGGGATACAGATGAATGCCAACTGACCTTGAACCAGATTAAGCTGTTGGTGACATTTTTAGTGAATGAGGGAAATCTGGTCAGGACACCGGGGAAATTCCCCTACTCTTTTTCGATAAGTGTCATGGGATCTTTAACATCCACCTGAACTACCACCAATCCAGGCAGATGGGACCTCGGTTTAACGTCTCATCCGAAAGACGGCACCTCAGAAGTGCAGCACCCCTCTCATGCTGCACTATAGTGTCAGTACTCGGTATATTAACCCAAGTGTCAGATGTGGGAACTGAACCCACAACCCTCTGATGTCCCGGCCTTAGAGGGAAGTGTGCTACCTACTGAGCCACTGACACGGATGAGTCTGCCCCAGGACTTTTCTTTTAGTCTGCACAGGAGTCGGTGATACAAACCGCATTATAACTGCAGTGAGACGACAGCGACAACTTAAATATGGAGACGCGGACATCTATTTGTTCCAGGATCTATCCTGCCCTACCCGCTAGTGCCATAAATTATTTGATGGGATCCAGAGTCCCCTTCGTCAGCTTAAGGTTCAACATCAGCTGCTGCTTCTGGCGACACTTAAAATTTTTTGGCAAGGCTAAACCTACATGTTTAATGAATCTAAGTATGTTGAAAAACTGCTTGCCCTCACGGAGCAGGAACTGCATCGGGAGTTTGAGGCTGATGTTTCTGAGGAGGACTGAGCTCCTTCCCAGAGCAGGAGCTGGTTGAATAGTACTTTGCTGTGTTGCTATTGGTTTCCTTATTCCATATTAGATGTACATAATCCGTTGTGCAGGAGGCTGCTTAATTGTAAGTGGCTGAAATGGAGCAGTGCCATTTCATTTTAAACTTTTCACACTGCACTGGGTACTGATTTAATGCCATGGACTCTCTCAACGATGCACTGCACAGACTGTAGGATTTTTTTTTTTTTTTTTAGCAGGGCACTAGCTTTGTTAACTCTTACGGTTACTTACTATTACAGACATGCCTTTGTTTGTACACCTTTAGAACACCTGATTAACCGGGTTTTTTTTCCTCCTAGAGCCCCATTCAAATGGGCTCTTATGACTTGCCAGTGTAACTATTTTCTAATCTTTGGAAGGTTATGGCAGATACTATCTCATGGGAACATATAGGGGATTATTATTTTATTTATTTATTCAATCTCGGATTACAAAATACCTTTGAGCACAAGGTAGCTCATTTACAAAAGGTTCCACGTCAGTGGGGAGAGTTACAGACAGACATAGGAAGAATTAACAATTGAATTACACACGTACAGCAACAGAGTGTATTACATCATAAGAAATCTGCACTATTCAAAATAGGAGAACGGAGTGGAGGATAAGAGAAGAAGAGAGGCGAGAAGGATTATGAGACCAAAGGAAACGGGTAGCAGCCAGGTATTAGACCAGCTGGTTCTGGTCCCTGGAATATTTGGAGACTTATTTACTGCTTGTCTTATCCCCTGGGACTTTCGTGGGCTGTGGAAATATATATTTGCATGCTATTTTGTATTAGTTACTTCCCCCACTGTGGTACTGAATGGGGTGGCTCCTCATCCCTAACTTTATGGATGAACATGCGAGTGGTTTTATGCGAGTTCTTTCTCTGGATCCACCTGTGGACTGTGATTCTAAGTTCTTTTACTTGCAAAACTCAATAACTATATAATACTAAAAAACAAAATACCAGAATGGCTTTTCAGTACAGACAGTTCAAACAGAAGTCCTCCTTCTGAATGAATCTCCAAATGTAAATCTGTCAAACCAAAAACCACTGTGCTCTTTGCCCGACAAGTTTGTTTTTTAACTCTACATCCCTGTCTTTCATAAAATGCAAGAATTTATTTCCTGCAGCAAAACAGAATATCCAGGCTCCACAGGGGTAACAAAATAGAACAGGCTTGTCTGGAGCTGGTCTCCTGTTGGCAGTTCTGTCAACAAGCTTTAGGAGGTCAAAAGGTTTCTCAAGGTCAACTCTATGTTTCAGCTTACTATAATAAAAAAAAAATAAACACTTTCTGCAGTATTTCAACAATAAAAATACATACATTTACAAACTAGGAAACTTAGTCTCACACAAAGATGCATATAGTCTTCCAACCAGAGAAGCAACAGAGAGAAAGACAACACATCAAAATAGCAAGTAAAGACAGGGAGAAACATAGACTTTGACGGCAGATAAGGACCGCTTGGCCCATCTAGTCTGCCCATTTCCCTACCTACAGGATAGGCCGGAGATCCTAGTTAACCAACAGCCTACTGCTTCCTACCCCCCACAAGAACTGCCTTATGTCTGTCCCATGCATTCTTGAATTCTCCCACAGTTTTAGACCCCACAACCTCCAGCTTTAAAAAAAAACTTACGTGGGGCGTAAGGCCGTTCGGACTGGCCAGATATTCGGTGCCACAAGAACAGTTGACTGCGCTATCAGACAGGAGACACACATACACAAACAAGTAGTAGAAACAGGACAGGAACAAACAGATCCCTGCTTTTAACTCTCTATTCATAAAAAATGGGACATGGTCTTATTCAACCCTGTCAAAAGACCAGAAAAGAACGCTTCTATGATTTCGTATAATGGAATGGCCCATTTTTTGAAAACAGATACTCAGTGGCCCTAAATACCTGACAGAGATAACACAGTCAGAAAAAGTGCAGCTCTACAGATTGTACTATGACAAGAGAGCAATGGGAACGTGAGGTCATTGAAAGGGGAAAAGATTCAAAGGGAAATGTCAGAACTACCTTACAAACCAAGTTGTGAACACTTCAAAGGGATATTCAGAACAGCCGATAATATCAGCAGATTCGACAAGTTGTTTGAAGAACGGGCTGACAGGAGGATATTAACCCAAGATGTTGGGAAAAACTAAGAGGCGGTCTTTCCTCCCTAAAGCTGCACAAATTCCTGTATGAAACTCATCTACATCCTAAACTTGACAAGGTTGTAGCCACTGGGACACACCACTGTACGATCAAAATATGTAGGTTTGTCACCCCAGTACCTACCACTTGCTATGCGCTTGGCGACCCAGGTTCAGAATAATCTCGGGCCACTTGGGGGGGGCCAGGCATCCCACGTACAGCTCTCCTCCCTTGCATGAACGACACTGTGTATAGCTACTTGACTGCCACCTGCTGGAGGCCAAGTGGTAGCCCAAACCAGTCAACACTGCAGGTAAAGACTGCCACTGGACACCATGCATGCAGGCCACCGCGTGCTTGCCAATGTGTCACTGAATGCCAGCACTGTGGGGAGAAAAGCTGAAGAAAAAAAAATGTCTCAGGCCGATACAGGAACCCCCCTAGGCCTACATAAGATCAACAGAGAAGGCTATCCAGCTTGACAGAGCTTCTTTCTTAGGGGATACTCTGCTATCTAGGTCTGAGACCACTAGTAGTTTCTGCTGACAGAGGAGGAAGGGGAAACAATACTGCCAGGGCCACCACTGATCGCTTCGGGGGAGGAGGGCAGCCTTCCGCTGAGCCCAGCAACCGAGGGTAAGCCATGGAGGATGCTGGACTCTACGTCGGAGGGGGCTGGGAGCTACAGCAGGCCTTATCAGGTTATATTCCTATGGGAAGCAAAAAGCTCTAGGGAAGAAAAAAATGGCACAAGCATGCCCTCCCCAATAACTTCACATGGTACAACCCGCAACCCAGAATCTTCACATGGCACAAGCAGTGGTTATACTAGAAATGTTTACCCAGTGGGGATGCTCAACTCAAGGTCTGTACGTTAGGGTACCTTATCTTTAGATGGTGGGAACATACTAAAGCATTAAACGGTGAAAGCAGACAGTGGTGCAGGATCTCGCATACCATTTTGTAAAGATGTGGGGGGAATGCAGTTCCTCTGGGTTCTTGCCCAATGAAGTACTGGGCACCCCCCAAAAAAAGTTCTTCACAATGAGAAGTTCCTCTCCCCAGCCTGAAATCATCATAACCACAATACTCCTCGAATCTTTACATTACCCAAGCCCCCCACACACAAAATCTTCATATGGCACAAGCATCCTCCCCAGATCTTCACAAGGCATAACTCTCACTGCAGAATCTTCACATCACACATGCAGTCGTTTAACTGGAACTGCTGGGGAGGGGGGGGGCTCTCTTCACATGATTTGTAGCTGAGTTAGTAATCTGCAGGTGGTGGAATCCCACTAGGTTATTCAATGGAGAAAGATGACAAAGATGTAGGAATGTTCAGTACACTTTTGTAAAAGATGGAGAAATGGCGTTCCTGTAGACACTGGGCACCCCCCCCCCAATCTTCACATGGTAGCAGTACCAGTGCCTCCTCCAAACACACAGCACAAGTACTGCTCCCCTGCTTGAAATCTTCACAATACACACACCCTCTGAACCTTCACAGGCACAGGCCGCCCCAAAAGGAATCTTCACAGGGCAAAGCCTCCCCATTCGCATGGCACATGTCTCCCCATCTTCGCATGGCACAAGCTCCCCTCATCTTCACTAGGCAGAAGCCCCTCCCCCATCTTCACTAGGCACAAGTCCCCATCCACCCCAGCACACTGATTTAGTAAAATCCTGACCGAACCCAAAATGGTAAAAACTGGACTGGCTGGTCCAGCCAGACCAGGAGCAACTTGCCCAGTCTGGCTAGACCAGTCATAGAAACATAGACTTTGACGGCAGATAAGGACCGCTTGGCCCACCTAGTCTGCCCATTTCCTACCTACAGGATAGGCCGCAGAGCCTAGTTAACCAAACAGCCTATTTCTTCCTACACCCCCCCCCAACAAACATTGCCTTATGTCTGTTCCATGCATTCTTGAATTCTCCCACAGTTTTAGACCCCACAACCTCCTTAAGAAGGCTGTTCCATGCATCCACCACCCTCTCTGTGAAAAAATGCTTCCTCACATTACCCCTGAGCCGTCCCCCCTCTATCTTCAAATTGTGTCCCCTTGTTCTTGCACATCTCCTTTTCTGAGAGATGCTACCCTCTTGGACTTTGTTGATTCCACTGAGGTACTTAAATGTTTCCATCATGTCCCCCCCTCCCTCCTTTCCTCAAGGGTATACATATTAAGCTCTTTTAGTCTCTCCTCATACGGATTCTCTTGCAGACCCTGCACCATTTTAGTTGCCCTCCTCTGAACTGTCTCCATCCTGTCTATGTCCTTACGGAGATGGGGTCTCCAGAACTGGACGCAGTACTCCAGATGGGGTCTCACCAACTGTCTGTACGGGATAACAACTTCCTGTTTTCTGCTGGTGATACCTCTCCCTATACACCCAGTATCCCCAGCCCCCACCGCCTTCTCACATTGCTTGCCAACCTTAAGGTCATCTGATATGATTACCCCAGGTCCCTTTCCATTTTTTTTGTTGTTACTACCTCTCCCCCCCATTGTGTAATCTTCCCCTGGGTCTTTGTTTCCCAGGTGCATTACTTTGCATTGAATCCAAGCTGCCATACTTCTGACCATTCCTCCAACCTTACCAAGTCCCTTCTCATCCTTTCCACACCTCTTTCACTCTGGTTTTTACAGCTTTGGTCAGTCCATTCTTGCTGGTCCAGATTTCATCTAGGGTGGGTATGGGTGATATCCAGACAGCTGGACCAAGACCGGACCAGAACTGTCAGAGGTCCATCCAGTATGGCAGTCTGGACACAATCCATACCCTCACCCTAGACAGAATCTGGGCAACTTTGAAGTGATGGACCAAAACAACAAAAAAATAAACCAACCGTTATGTCCTGAACAGCTGGATGGTGCAACTGAACCAGCCAGTCTAGTCTGTACCGTTTTGGGGTCTGGCTTGGCAGTCCGGATTTCACCGATACACAATGGCAGAGCCAGGTTTGGGGGCCAGAGGGCACAACTGTCAACTAGAGGGGCACCAATACGCCAGCAAGTGCCACACTGAAAATATAATGTGGCCTGCTACATAATAATTTATAATGGACGATAAAGTAAACAACCTTCTGGAAAGTTAAAAAAAAAACTATTTCACATACACAACTTACATAACAATCCTACCAGCGGCAGTAAATAAGGGGTCCAGAATTCAAAGCTCTGCCCAGTGGGAAAAGTGCTTGTGCCCCATTTGCCCAGGGTTGCGCCCTAGCCCAATATTCAAAAGGGGAAGTCGCACACGCAAAAAATTATGTCTGCAGGTGGGCAAAGGAAGGGGCAGAGACAGGAATACACGCGCAACTCAATATTCAGCGCATTTGCACTGTGCAGAAGAGGTTAGCGTGGTCACTTTGTGCACGACAAATACCATCGACAAGAAACTCAACTTACTCCAGGCAATCCTAGCAAGCGCCAGAGCAACTGCAGCCAAGAACCACATTGGCGGTGGGGGAGTACAGTGCACCCCTACCCTCTAAACCCTGGCCCTATTAAAAAAATTAAGTTTGTTGTGTCCAGAGACGACACCCCCGATCCCAGCTCCTGGTACAGAAAATACTCTGGTGCCTAGTGGTCCCCCCCCCCTCGCATCACCAGCCACCCTCGCATCACCAGCCCCAGCTGTAAAACAGAAGGCCCTGGTCCCCAGTGGTCCCACTGGTGGTCCATGGTTCCCCGCACCCTCCAAATCGCTGTCCTGTAGTGGTAAAACACATATCTCTGTTGGTTCATGGTCCCCAAACAATGATGGTAAGCCCGAAGTCCTTGCCTCCTCCCCCAACTGCCATCCCTATCCATTCAAGGACTCCTGCCATCTAGTGTCCCCCACCACCACCACCATCCGATCCCCAACCCTGAATTCAGCATCATATTCCCTGGCATCTAGTGGCCCCTCGGTCCCGGAGTTCTCTCCCCCAGGAACCAACCACCCTGCCAGCCTCCCTTACCTAAACCGGTGACGCATAAGCCCATACGGTGACTGAAAATGTAGTTACCTGTGCAGTACCAGGTTGTGCATTACAAACAGAGTAAAGTGACTGGGACATCCCAGTTTCCAGTTGCCTTGCTGGCACAGCTGGTAGCACAACCGGAATGGCATTCCGGGCAGCCTGGGTTCAAGTCACAAGTGTCACACATTTCTTTCTCTCTTTTGTTTGGGCACCAGTTTCACAGCCTGGGGCCCGGGGAGAGGGTGAATGCACCCCTGCCCCCTAGCTCCACTACTGCCCATACCCCTAGGCAGAAGCCCCCACTCCTCACAATCTTAACATGGTGCAAGCCTTCCCAAAAATCTTTACACTGCACCCCCACAGTCATCTGGCACTAGCCTACACCCTTAATCTTCACATCAAGCCCCCTACCCCAAAAGTCTTCACATGGTACAAGCTGCCCCAACGACTGAACCACACTTGTCGCTGCTACTCAGTCCGGTGAGACTGAGAGTCTTTCTCCTCCACACCTCTCAAGTGTCCCTCATTACGAGAGACAGCCCTCATCTGGCCCCTTAAAACTGCTCTGTCCCTCATGGAAAAGGTGCTGCCCACACAACTGCTGTAAAGTCAAACTTAAAAGCATAAACACTTAACATTCTAAAATACTAAATCCAAAATATATTTTGTACAAGTAAACACTATGGTTTCTACAGTGTTCTGAGCTTGTATCTCCATGTTTGAGGATATGTCCCTCATTCTGAGGGTCTGTGTCTCTCGTTCCTCATTTTGAGTGTCCAAACAAAGTCAATGTCCCTCAGTTCAGTGACAAACGGTTGAAATATATGCTCCCTCCCATCAGTGTATGATCTCCGGATAGATCGGTTCAGCCCAGACGGCCCGCAGTTCGCCTCTCCAACTCTTCTCCCATCTGGGATTGCCGAGGGACAGTGAGGGAGAGCGATGCATGCATCTCCGCACACCTCGGTGTCATGCGAACTACAGTATGCTCACGGACACCATGCAACTCGCCTCTCCGCCTTCTTTCCCCATTTGGGATGAATGAGATGAGGTAAGCGATCTGCACGCATCTCGGTACACCTTGGTGGCATGCGAAATGTGCTCACGGACACCGTGCAGCTCGCCTCTCCACCTTTCAGGAAGGGGCCGGGCCAGAAGGCAAGTGTTAACCCTTTCAACGAACACATCTCCAGCACCGAACCGCAGCGGCCAGCCCCAAGCAGATCAACAGCCGATCGTGAGAAGGATCGGCGGCGGGGCGCCGCCACCGTAGCTGTAAAGTGGCGCCCAAAGCCCCGCGCCGGCTGCAAGAAGGGGACGCGAGTTCCAACTGCACTTCCCAGAGAGAGAGCTCCCCTCCTCTGACGGAGAGCTGCCCATCCACCGGGGCTCACTCCCTGCAGCGCCCTGACACACAGCCGAGGCACTCGAATGCCCCCGGGCTCCGGGAAGCAAGAAAGGGAGGGGCGCTGGAGAAGGGGGCGGCGCCAAGCCCCGTGCGCTCGGACCCCTACAGCCCGGTCCCCACGCGGTCCCTCCGCAGCCACCAACGCGCTGGCATCGGGGCGGGGGGCTGGCACCGTAGCGACAAACGGCCAGACTGTGACTGCCATCCGGAACTTCAGCACACCTCGCCAACGCTCCGTGGGGAAGGTCTGCCTTATGGGAATGGGGCAAGGGCCGAACCCCGCTCCGGTCGTCTAATCCGCCCCCAAAACAAAGACAGAAGCAAACAGCAAAGGACTGAAGGGGGCGGCACGCACAGCGCAAGCAATGGGGCTCGGTACCTACCTACCCGGTCAACCGGCCACCGAGTGACTCGACCCTGGCCGGCCAGCCTCCCTCTCTCCCCGCCCATCGGAGGTTGCTGCGAGCGGCGGGAGGTAGGGGGGGTCACATCCCCGCCCGGCTCGATCTCTCGCTCTCACACACGTCGGACTGGCGGTGGCTTCACTTACCCCCTCAGCGCAGTAGCCGCTGTTCGTCTCCTCTCCCGGGCAGCCTGGTGACCGAAGTGTATCGGAGCGGGGGAAAAGTCTAATCTCGCTGGCAGAACGGGAAGGAAGACATCTTTTTCGACAGGAACCCCAATCTCTGAGAAAAACAAAACAAACACAAACGAGGTAAAAACAACAACAGGCGACCAGAAAAATATATCGACACAACTCAGGAGAGGGAACAATCTGTTCGTCCGCTTCACTGTCACCCGGGAAATCCCGCCCACACTCTAACTCGACTGGCTAACAGGCGCCGGGAGGCGAAAAACGAGCAATAGTATTGTCCGGTAGGATTGTCAGTTAGAAGTGAGGCCCGCCCACCTGCCCTCCTCACAGCGACTTGTCAATCTCTCCAGTTGTTTCCGGCCCCTACCGTGACGATTTGTGGTACAAAAACTACACTTTAAACCACCAGTCTCCACCCACTTTCTACGTCATTAAAATTCGGACCCGCCCCTTTCTTTACGTTCGATTCATTGGCTGAGTCCAGCGTCGCTCCCACCCATTTTGCCCTATGTTTAATAATAAAGCTCCGCCTCCTGAGTGTCTGTTGCGAGCTGTGTGTTGTGTTTGCAAAACGATTTTTTAAAGTTTTGTGTTTTAGTACCTGTACCCTCCTCTTCAGAACTTAAAACCACATAAATGTGTTTGCCGTTTCTTTTTCAGTGCTCTGAACTTGATTTCAAAAAATGGATTTCACTGTAGCCATGTTGACGTTTCTGTGTGTGATATTGTTAACAAGAATCGGGGCTGGTCGTGAATTGTGATTTTTCCAACGGTGTAGCATGCAGAAAAGTCATGTTTTTACGAATCACGTAGACGCGAAATAGTACAGCGTCTTTCTTTATTTCCCCAGCAAAGCAGAAAGAAAAGTTGGGGGAAACTTGCAAACGGTATCAATTTACCAAATCACCACCCACTCCCAGAATCCCTTGCACAAGTCCATTATGGAACAGCTGAGGCACTTCCTCTTTTCATTGACAGTCAAGGACTGAAGACTTGGAATAGAATCACAGTTTTACATCGCAAGGGGGGGGGGGCTCATGTTATAATGCTGGTTCATATCTGAGAAAAAGCATTGCAACAGGTGAATCTACAACTGGTTTTAACCCTTGCTGCGCTGCAGACTGAGATAACAGTCCATAGTTCTTGTCCTGGATTCCAGTAGATTCTAATTGTGTTGGCAGCTTAAGAGTTAAATAGAAATATAACTTTAATTTATTATTCATGAGCCTAGCGAGGCTATGGATTGGCTACTGGATCGGTCATTAACGTCTTGGAAATGACCATGCAGGTGCAGACTGATGCTGTGTGGCACGTATGTGTAACCCTGAGGCTCGGTCTAAAAAAGGGCTACTGCCCATGTCTTGTCAGCTCGGGCAAGCTCAAACAAGGTTGAGGGGACTGGGATCGGTTTCTGATGGAAAGAAGGGGGTTCTTTCCCAAAGGTTGGGTAACTAGCATGGTGTACCTAACCTTACAGTCATCCCACACACATGACATAACTGAAACCAAAATTCCCATTTTCAATAACATTTGTAATTGGAGACTTCGGTTAATAATATCTCATGAGACAGATTTTTTCCAAAACAAGATAAAACACATTTATTACAGGGGAGGGTTAGGACTGGATAAATGGATCACAAGTTAAAACAACAATCTCAGTTTGACATTCGAATAAGCATAAATCACTTTTCTGGTAACACATTTGTGGTGCCCTCATGGTAGTGTGTGCTGGGATCCATTAAGATAAAAGGGTGGCTAGAGCAACAGTGTCATGATGACCCAAATAAATTACACACAACTTGCCAACACCAGTGCCACTCCCTGCAGCTGGAATGGCGGGAGGACACTTCAGGTTCCCAAGGAGATGGATGTTGTCACCTGACAAAGAGACAAGAATCATGGATGAGTTTCAGATGCTTTACAGGATTTATTTTACAAATGGGAAATAATAATAATAAAATTTAATTAAGCGCCTTTCAAATTTTTCAAAGCGCTGTACATAAAAAAACATGAAAACACAGGCATAGTCAATACATACAATAGAGCTACACAAAACGAATATTACAAAGCTAAAATAACCAATTACAACACAGCAGAAAATGCCTTCTCCCATAACATAGAAACATAGAATTTGACGGCAGATAAGGACCGCTTGGCCCACCCAGTCTGCCCATTTCCCTACCTGATGGATAAGCTGCAGATCCTAGTTACCCAGCAGCCTACTTCTTCCTACCCCCACCCCCTAGAATTGCCTTATGACTGTCCCATGCATGCTTGAATTCCACCACTGTTTTTGACTCCACAACCTCCTCTGGAAGGCTGTTCCATGCATCCACAACCTCTCTGTGAAAAATACTTCCTTAAATTACCTCTGAGCCGCCTCTTCTATCTTCAAATTGTGCCCCTGTTCTTGCACACCTCTTTTTGAAAGATGCTACCTCTTGACTTTGTTGATTCCCTTGAGGTACTTGAAAGTTTTCATCATGTCCCCTCTCCCTCCTTTCTCGAGGCTATACATATTAAGCTCCTTAAGTCTCACTTCATATGTCTTCCGTGCAGACCCTGCACCATTTTAGTTGCCCTCCTCTGGACAGCTTCCATCCTGTCTATGTCTTTATGGAGATTGGGTCTCCAGAACTGCACGCAGTACTCCAGATGTGGTCTCACCAGCTGTCTGTACAGAGGATAATAACTTCCTGTTTTCTGCTGGTGATGCCTCTCCCTATGCATCCCAGTATCCCCCCAGCCCTCCTTGCTGCCCTCTCACATTGCTTGCCCACCTTTAGGTCATCTGATATGACTACCCCCAGGTCCCTTTCCATTTTTGTTGTTGTTAGTATCTCACCCCCCATTGTGTACTCTTCCCCTGGGTTTTTGTTTCCCACGTGCATTACCTTGCACTTCTTAGCATTGAATCTAAGCTGCCATACATTTGACCATTCCTCTAACCTTGCCAAGTCCCTTCTCATCCTTTCCACCCCACCTTGTGTATCAACTCTGTTGCAGATCTTTGTGTCATCTGCAAAGAAACATACTTTTCCTTCCAGTCCCTCTGCAATGTCGCTTATAAAGACATTGAAGAGGACCGGTCCTAATACTGAACCCTGTGGTACCCCACTGCTAACCCCCCTTTTCAGAGTGGACTCCATTTACTATTACTCTCTGTGTCCTATTCTCCAGCCAATTCTTTACCCAGGCTGTCATCTTGGGACCCACTCCCAGGCTGGCTAACTTGTATATTAATCTTTTGTGTGGGACTGTGTCAAATGCCTTGCTAAAGTCTAGGTAGGCCATGTCCACAGCCCCTCCCTGATCTACTACTTTGGTCACCCAGTCTTTAAGGCCTTTTTAAAACTCCCCACCGTCGTACTCTCACGGAGCTGATGGGGCAGAGAATTCCAGAGGGTAGGAGCAGCAAAACCAAAAGCTGGCTCCAGAAGACTTCAGATTTACCTCGACTCTCCAGCAACCCTCGCAGCTGAGCGGAGCTGTCTCAGAGGGGTGTAGGGCACTCAGGAGCTCTTTCAATAGTCGAGACCTAGACCGTAGGGCTTTGTAGGTCAAAAGACCCACTTTAAAGGTGATCCACCACTGTATGGGCAGCCAGTGCAGAGGCAGCACCGGGCAATATGGGACCTTCTAGAAACCCCAGTCAACAAACGGCTGTCAAAGATTCTGCACTAGCTGCAAGCAGCAGATATCAAACCCCAGAAAGTCCTAGGTAAAGGGCGTTACAGTAATCAAGACGAGATGTCACTAAGGCGTGGACCAAAACCGGCAGGTCACAAGGTGGAACCAGGTGCCTAATCTTGGCAATATTTCTAAGATGAAAAAATGCAGTCTTGACAACTGCAGACACCTGATAACGAAGGGTCAGACCAGTGTCAAGCTCCACGCCCAGGTTACGCAACTGTTTGGAGGTGAGGATCTGGTCTACCCCCAGAATTAATCCAGAGGGGGACCCCACCCTTACACCCTCAACCCTGTGACCCGGGTCCACCACCATAACCTTGGTCTTTCCCGGATTCAACTTTAGACCACTGGTATTCATCCAGTCTTGGATATCAGCGAGGCAGTTATTCAGCACCGAGATAGCACTAGCCTGGTCGGGTGCAAAAGACAGGTAGAGCTGGGTATCATCAGCGTAGCAGTGAAATCTCAGCTCAAACCATCTTACAATGTCTCCGAGGGCAGCATATATACTGCTAATAACATGGGGAAGCACTGAGCCCTGAGGTACCTTCGCAAGGCAGAGAGAAAGTCCCGGATGAATGCAAACCCGAGACCACTCTCTGTGTTCTCCTCGAGGTAGGATGAAAACCCTCAGAGGACCATACCCGATAGTCCACAAATGGACCTCAGGCTGCTCGAGCAGAACCCCATGATCCACAGTATCAAAAGCTGATGACAAATCAAGGAGAACCAGAATAGAGTGGTGTCTCTGATCTCTCACCATCAGATCATTGAGCACCCGAACCAGAGCAGTCTCGGTTCTATGCCTCTTACGAAAACCAGACTGGAGAGGTTCGTGTAAACTATGGATGGTCAAATGTTTATCCAGTTGAGCAGCCACAACTTTCTCAATAACCTTCCCCACAAAAGGGAGGTTAGAGATCGGTCGGTAGTTTGCTAGGTCATCCTTTCTTCAGAAGGGGAGTCACCACCCCTTCCATAAGAGAGCTAGGGAAAACTCCCATCTCTAAAGAACACTGGATAATCTGAGCAAGGACCAGGCCAATAGTCTCACTACAACCCATGATCAGGGAAGTAGGGCCCGGATCCAAACTACAGCATGTTGGGCGCATCTCATGGACAATCCTCATAGTGTCTACGAAATCCGGTAGGTTAAAGGAACTCCAGGAAACTCCGGGCTCTGCGACAAGACACTGATCAACTGCAACAGCCTTAGAGTGAGGTCGGAGGCACTGCCTCCGGATGTCTTCCACCTTATTCACAAAGAATCGAGCGATCTCCTCGCAATCAGTTTGCGTAAAAGCTTGATGGATCTGCTGACAGACTGGGTTGCACAGTCTATCGACAGTTCTGAAGAGCTGAGCCAGTCAATTCCGGGTGACAGAAATTTCCCTGGACAGGAATTCTGCCTTCTTATGGCAAATTGCTGTTTGGTACCGCTTATAATGCTCTAACAAAATAAGATGGTCAGCATCAGAGGCAGACTTCCTCCAACGATGCTCCAACCTACACCCCAACCTCCGCAGCCCTCTCAACGCCCCATCAAACCATGGGGCAACGGGACAGCACGGAAGGGGGCGAACACGGACTGGTGCAATCTGATCAAGTGCAGCTGATATGGCTCCATTATAGGCCACTACCAGCTGCTCAGGATCAGTGCATGACTCGTCAAACAACGAGAGGTCAATAACCGCCATCAGGTCTTCAGGGACAACATCTTGCAATGGGCGGTACCTGACCAACTCCACAGGGGCCGACCTGCCCGGGGACCTCAAAATTGAACCCAACTGAGTAATGATCAGACCAACCGACTGGTTCTACCACCAAGTCGGAAGCCTCGATCCCTAGGAGGAAAACCAGGTCAAAAGAGTGACTTCCCTTGTGTGTAGCTGCAGAAACAACCTGTGTAAAGCCCAGAGATGTCATCACCTGGAGGAAATGTTGACCAAAAAGTGAAGATTCGTCATCGACCCACGCATTGAAGTCACCCAGCACCATCAATCTGGGCGACTCCAAGGCCATGTCTGCGGCAAAATCTGCTATTTCCTGCAGGAAAAGCTTCTCATCCCCTGGTGGACGGTAAATGAGAGCAATCCTGCACCCCACACCAGCTACTACAGTACACTCAAATGACCTAGCCTCCTCAACTGGTACACCAGTAAGGCCAATTCAGTCTTAAAACAGACTGCCACCCCCACCCCCCGCGATCCAATCTTGGGTGGTGTATAACCAGGACCAAGCGGAACAGCGGCCTCAAAAAGGGCCACATTCCCATCCAACCAGGTCTCAGTAATGCAAGCCAGATCTGCCTTTGCAACAAAGCCTGCAATAAGACCAGTCTTGTTACAGACAGATCTGGCATTGCACAACAGCGCCGAGTTGGACGAGGATGACGAGTTGTCCCAACCACTTGACTCCAAAACAGGAGGTGCCCTTGGGTATGGGAACCAGAATGAAACTACCACGTTCCAGAAGCCATTTCACCCAAGGGCGTCTTCTAGGTCTAACCACCCCTACGGGAGAGCACCGCTCACTCCGCTGTCCACAGCCCCCCACGCCCGCCATTCCCCTCCCCTTCGCACAATCCCTAGTGCCCGTAATCGATGATAAATATGAATGGGCAAGGAGAAGAGGCGGAGAGCATGGAGAGTGGAGGCCGAGTAACGTACGACAGGTGGAGCCAGCCGGCACATCAGGCTGCTCAAAGGTTAAAACAATAAATAAAACAACACCACAATCAACCTAACACTAAAAAACAAACTAAAAGTAAAAATTAAACTTAACCAACACTCTAATACAAAATCTATTTAGTTATTTTATCCACAAGCCCTCTCACGGCCTGGGGACATTAATGAAATAATGAAACTAAAACTAATAACAAAATAATAAATAGAGGGAATAATTTAAAAACCACTCTCCGGGACTCTCTCACCAAACCGGATAAAGGTGGAATACAAGATGGAATCAAGCACTCTCACTACATAAATTGTCCCTCAAATAGAATAATTACAAACAATACACATCCTATCTATAACAGAATACAAAATAAAATAACATCAGCAAATAAAATTCAATTTCCAGAGGACCATCTTTCACCATCCACATCAGTTTGGCTTAAGTAAAGGACCACCAGCGGGCTGCAGGAACCGGCCAGCCCAAAAAGATCGGTGACCCACTACTTCCACTCCAGGAGAGGACAGCCCCCTGGCCGGCTGCCCCAGGAGTGTACAGGAAGGGAGAAATTAAGGACAGGCCCTCCAGTCTACCGCACTCCCCTCCACTGTGTGTAACACCAACCCAGGGCCACCAGAACACTGCAAGCCCAACTAATAGGTCAAATGAAGTCAGTTGCTCCAAGAATGTTTAAACAGTCACAATATCAATAAACAAATCCAAAGTCACTTATCTTGCAGGATCTCTTCAGGACAGCTCTTTCAAAACACTGATCCCCGTAATCCAACTAGCCAAAAATAGGTCCGGAAATAAACTAAAACGCACCACCACATAAAGTCCAGGGTTTTTGATCAGAATAAGGCTTAAAATAAGCCAAATGATCGCAAGACGAACAGTCCTCTTCTTAGGTGGAAAAGTCGTTCAAACCACACCTGAGGACACGATCCAAATCCTCAGAAAAACAATGACTCCCAAGTATCAGTTAAATAAATGAGGATTCACTCTGAACTCCCCAAACACACCATAAGACTCGGGTCTTCACCACGAAGCCAGAAAGTCGGTATCTTTAAAATGAAATCCAGCTCATAACAGTAATGTTCAGGACGCACCGGTCTCCTAAAGTTCACGCGCCAAAACACCATGATACAACCCAGACTTCCAGAATCCAACCCTAGCAGGTCCCCGACCAAACCATGGCTATAACGCTGAAACAGATCAAAACTGAGAACGCGGAGCAAGGCGGCACGTTCCCTAAACAAGCAGGTCAAAAAATAAAATAGCGCCACAATGTAGTTTAAAATCCAGAAGAGCAGCGAAAATCCGAGCACATAAAATGGGATAGGCAAAGATAAAACAAACAGACGAGACGAAACGGAGCAGTACGAGAGTGGCTAGCCCAGCGTGGCCGCCATCTAAAGAAGACACAGTTGCAGGTAAGGAGGGATACGCTTATAACTTCTAAACTCCTGTAGGAGGAGAACTCTAAAATGGCAATGGCTGTAACAGCTACGCTATAAGAGCGTCTTATCACGGTATGGTTATGCTATGCAGATCTCTGCAATTCCTGTAAGAGGAAAACTCTAAAATGAAACTGTTCACTGTAAGAGCTACGCTGTAAGAGCATTTGCACAAGATAAAGACCTGATGACCACCATATGGATCACTCTACTCCACCCCCGAGGTGCACCTCGGACCAAGTGACTACCGCCCCGGAGTACTCCGCACCTAATGACTATTACCATATGCTGTAGCAAAACTCTATAACTGTTATCGGCAGTTCATGCACGATTGTGAGTTTCTCTGTTGTTGTGGGGTTACCTAGCTGTACAAGGAAGATCAAGATGAAAGGAACTTGTACAAATGGGGACAAACAGGCTAGCTGGCCAGCATAACTCTGAACACTTCCAATGGGACTAGAGGAATATAGAGAGGCTTTCTAAACAGGCCATGAGTCCATCGTCCACATCCACCTCTCCTGAGTTGCCAAAATAAGAACACGCACAAAGATTCTCTTGGCTAAGTACCCAACTGAGGGTTGCCAGAACTGAAGTGCAAAGGATCCAGCCACAGTCCTCTGGTGGACAGCCAAGATGAAATGACAAATGCAGTGGCTACCCTGCCACAGCCCACTGGTGGACTGCCGGGTACAGAAGTTGCAGAATACTCCTGCCACAGTCCGCTGGTGGACTGCCATGTATGGAAGATGCAGAAGATCATGGGAAGACCCTACAGAAATTGAGAACCAGGATAAGGAACTCTTCGGACGTCAAGAGGTTGACAGAGTTCTGGGCGCCAAGGCTGGATAAGCCAAGGACAAACATAAAACAATGAACAGGACATTGATTTGGGTAACTGGAACAGGAGATCTTGATGACACTGTGATGAAAACAACAAAAAAAGAAAACGAACGGCAGTATCTGCACTGGGCCAGGCCATACACTGGGACTGTTAGAGGAAAACAATAAACGTGATGTTGCAAGGGTACAGCTATGGACAAGATCTTCAGGAGTACTGCTACAGATTGATTATGGGGTGCATTGGTGAAATGCCTCTGGAGATTGCTGAAGATTGATTCGGAAAACACACTGGTGCAGTGCCTCTGGATTATTGCTGAAGACTGATTCAGAAATAAACTAGCACCGGCTGCTGGTGCATACAATAAACTGTAGTTCAGAGGCAATTACTCAGCTCAGGAAAATTTTAGCAGTTCACTTGAATGTCACAGTTCGAACAGTTATGTTTAAAATCACAGTTCCAACAGTAGTAGTCAAATGTACAGTCTCTGAATGTCCAGACTACAGTTCGTGAGCATATACCTGAGTATCTCTTCAGGTGGGAGCTTAACTGCAGTGAGGTCCCTCTAACTAAAATGGTCCCCCATAACTGTGGGTTTGCTAGCTGATAAAAGCTGGATGGCCCCTTTAAAATACCATGGGGTGCACAAACAGAATGGACTTCTACGGAAATGGTGGTCCACTACTGGCTGGCTGGGTTCCTTTAAGGATACCTTGGCTGGGCCCCTTTTAAACACACTGGGCCTACGCTGCTTCTTTAAATACTATCGGGCCTCCTGGCTGTACTCCCTTCAGACACTGGGCCTTCTTGTGGCTGGGCCCTTTTAGACAGTGGCTGACTAGGCCTTCACAACTATGGCCCTGTAGCTATGGGTCCTATTGCCCTTTTAAATACTCTCGGGCCTGGCTGCCCTCTTTAAATAAACTCGTGCCTTGTTGCCCTCTTTAAATTATTCTTTTCTGTGGTTGGGCTTTGCCCCACCTTAACTCCGCCTGTGGGGCTTCTCTAATGAATATTCATATTGCTTTACACAGAATCTTCCCACCTGGCCTCTTCCCCTGGGCGTCACTATGCCCAGTAAATAATAATTTATGTAAAACAGGTCTCACTGGCCTGGCCACAGCTCTCAGCCGTTTCCCAATCTTCACACCTAGCACCTTTTAAAAATAAAAAAAAAAAAAAAACTTTTGCTTAAATATTGGTGGCCAGCACCTTGCAGGTGTGCTGCCGGCGACTCACCACCCTGGCCTAGGGTGAAGGTAGTGGAATCAGGAGGTTGGGAGGAGCGCCGTAGAGGGAGGGGAGTTTTCGGGCAGCAGCATGGATGACTGGGGACCTTGCGAGGTCCCGAACTGCTTCAGGGATGATGCAGCACTGCTGTCACCACCTCCAGGGAACCGGTACAGACTTTTAAAATAAATAAAAAGTGCACCAAGCCCTTTCTGTGGGGAGCGGAATGTTTCTTCGGACGTCCGACGGTACCAAGTGTAATGCCCCAATACCAATAGTAGCCCCCGTAGCCAGTCAGTTCCCCATTGTTCCCCAGCCACATGTACCCAGGCCCCTATAAGTAAACTGCAGATGCAGTTTTAAACAATTTTTTTTCCCTTTCTCCTGCAGCCGCCCAGCCCTAGCGCAACGGAATGCCATCTTCGCACTGGGCAGCTGCCTGCCTCTCTGGTCGCTAGAGACTTGGCATCCTGAATGCCAGGGAGGGCTTCTCTGGCCAGTAAAGGCCATTTTCAAATATTCTGTGGGGGAACCAGCAGTCGTGGTGGCCGGGCGAGCGCTCTCAGGTGCCCCAGCAGTAAAAAGAAAAAGTTAGTGGCTCAAAGCAGGGTGAGAGAGGAAGCAGGGAGGTAAATGTAAATAGGTAAAAGTACCTGCATCCTACTCTCATCCCCGCAGCAGCTTCTGAGGTCCGGCGGGTCCAGTGGCAGCAGTCCTGTGGTAGCGGGTCCCCGACGGCAGTCGACCGCATTGTGGGCTTGCATAGCCCAGTTAAATTACAGTAGAATCCCATTTATCTGAACCCACCCCCCCCAATGGACATGTTAATAGTCCGGTTAAACGGGAGTTTGGATGAATGGGATTCTGTAGGTTAGACTTTTTTGTTTTTAGTGTGGCATCTCACAATCAACTAATACAGCACTGTCAATGAGTAATAGCACTTTATTAGTTAGCAGGTGCAAACAACAAAAGAAAAACAGAAATTGTAAACTTAAAAATTAATACTGTGCTGTATCAACCAAAGTTACTTCCTTAGAAAAAAGTCTGTCACTGATTTTTGTTTCACTGCGCTCATGCACTTCTTACTTGCCCTCGTCGGTAAGTTCCCAGCAGCATTAGCTCGACAGGAGAGGTGTCCAGTTGTGTTTCAAGGTAGTTGAGGCATTGCTCAAAGCAGGTAGCGGCCTCCAAGTGACACCTTTTCTTCATCTTCCTTGTCTGAGTCTTCCGTTGCGTCCTGTGTATGCTGCACCATGTTTACTATTGCCTCCTCCTCCTCGAGAGTTTCGTGGCCATCCTCTCCCATGTCACATGACATCCATTCACGCAATTGTGAAGCAGTAAGTGGTTCCCCTGGTAACTGGCCGTAGATCTCCTGTAGCTCCACCTCTTCTGCAACGTATGACGTGCTGTTCGTTTCCGAATCACTCTCCTCCACCCCCTCTGTTTCACTCTCTTCTGAAAACTTTATTCCTGAGCACCTCCAATACTTCTGGATTGTCTCTGGCCGACATTTGCCCACTCCTCTGCCAACATGTAGCAGGCATCCTTCAGTGTAAGTTTTTTGATGATCTCACACAGAGGGGTTGATTCATTCTCCTCTGCCAGACAGATTGCAACGACTTTTTTCTATAGTTGTGCTTCATTGTCTCAAGGATGCCTTGATCGGGAGGTTGTGTTGGGAGGTAGGAAAACACACTTGATCTCACCATCCCTTGTTTTTACAGGTGGGATATCGGGATGTGCTGGTGCATTATCTAATAGAAGAACAGCCTTTAAGGGCAGTCTTTATGAACACAGATGTGACTTAACAGGTGGTACAAACTTCTGTTTAAACCACAATGTAAACAAATGTGAATTCATCCAGCTGTTACTCTGGGACCCATACAACACTGGGAGAGTTGACATGTTAACGTGTTTGAAACATCTAGGCAAGCGGGACTTGGCAATCATGAAAGGTTTCAGTTTATGACTACCACTGGCATTTACGCAGGCAAGGATGGTCACATTCCTTATTTTTTAAACCCAGGAGCATCACGCCACCCCATCAGCAAGTGTCTTATCAGGAAAACACCTCCAAAGTAGTCCAGTTTCATCCGCATTGTATACATGATCTGCGGTGAGACTGTCGGCTGAAATGATCTCTTTAAAACTCTGCAAGAAGGGTGCTACCCCTTCTTCGGCGGCACTCAGACACTCGCCACAAAGTTTTAGCTGACATATACTGTGCTGTTTTTCAAAACGGTCCAGCCATCCATCACTAGCAGTGAAAGGTGTGGTACCACCTAGCCTTTGGTGGAACTGTGAGCTTTTTCCTTCAGTAATGGCCCTGATATAGGGGTGCCCTTTTCCCTTTCCTGCTTGAACCATACATAAATGGCAGAATCACGGTCTTTGTCAGCACAGGTATGCATATTTTTCCTCAAGTCTCCACCTGAAGTAGACTCCATTGTCGAGGCAAAATTTCTAAGCTTTCTTTGTCTTTTATTTCTAACACAGTTGATTTCCCCACTCCATATTCCGATGCTAGAGCTACTGCTTTCTCTCCGTTCTCAAGGCGCTCTACAATCCTCATTTTCTGGGCTAGAATTAGCACTGTACACTTTCATTTGGACATGATTGCAATACATAAGCTACATCACGGAGCACTGAGGGAGAATGAAACATTTTATACGCAATAGGGAACAGTAAAAAAAAAAAACAGTTTAGCAATTAGCAGTTGGCTGTCAAACTACTGTATTCGCTGTTAGCAATCACTGTAACTAACTGACAAGTGCTTGCTAATTGATTTTGACAGCCACCGCATACTAAATCGAACGCGAAGTAGAAGTGACAAAATGAATGGGGGACACGGTGATAGTCCGTTAGATAGGGAGTTCCAGATAAACGGGATTATACTGTAATTTTAAAAGGAAATTTTGGTCCCTCGGCAGCGACACCCACAAGCGGGGCCGCATCCTGAAGAAAAGCGCCGGGCCAAGCCACAAGGCCCCTTAGTCATCCGCCGACCACCTGCCAGTTTCCCCAGCACGAGCCACAGCAGCAGTATCTCCCTCCAGTCTCCTCCTGCAGCAGTTCTTCTCCCCGGGTCAGGGTGGTGAGTGGGCAGCAGTGCTTAAATGGCAGGTGCTGACCGCCAGTTCTGTAAATTTTATTAAAATAAAATTTTAATCGGCTTCATCGGGCGCTGGGAGGACAGCCTGAGGGCAGTCTAGAGGGGCAAGGCAAGGCCCCATACAGAAGGGATAGCCAGAGGGCAGGGTTATTTAAATATATTTAAAGTAGCTCCAGCTTGGAACATAGGCAGGGGGGTGGAGCTAAGGCAGGGCTATCCTGCTTGATGGACAGAGAGAGGCCCCTGTCAGGCCTCACAGATTTAAAGGGGCAATGCTGGGCCCAGCTGTTTTATGAGGCCACACAGACACATCAAGTTAAGGGGCACCATGATGCCACTGATTCCAGCACAGGTGAAAGTTCCTGACTGCAAGCTGCAACCTGGAGCCAGGTAGGGAAACTGCCAACCCCTATCCAGTGAGGCTGAGTGGGCCACAAAGAGCCATGGGCGTATGCCCGAGTGCTAGGGAGCACTGATCCGTGGGGAGATGGACCTTGAGGTCACTCCTGGGTCTGAGGTCCTTGATGATCCGGAAAACTTTGCGTAGTGCTGTGCATCTGGCCTACTTGGTGGGTTGAAGGGGACAAGCTGCTAGAAATCTACAAACAAGCTGCAAGGTGCCTGCTACCTGTCGTCACTCTCAAGCTTCTCAATGATCCGAGTTCAACTACAGAGTTCTGCTTATGTTTTAACTTCCCAGGTCTACAGTCCCAGTTCCACCTGAGACTGTCTGCAGAACTGTAACAGCAGGAACTGCCCTGCACCTGGGGGATGTAAATAGTTTTCGCCACAGTTTGAGTATGGTCATCAGATCAGAATGGCAGGGAGTCAGTAAAATACTATTTTCACAACTGCATGGCCTGTGGGGTTTGTGGGTTTCCATTTTGTTTTAAAAGTGAACCATTGAGAGTGGTCTCCACCACTTCAATTATCAGTTCCTGTGTTCCTCTTAAGGTGGAAACACACACCTTGAACAAAAGTAGCTCTGAAACAGAGCTTAAAGCTCTGAGAGCCTGCACACACTCAGCTGCACTACAGTCTCTCTCTAAGGCTGCACACAGACTGCCTTCAAATTCCCCAACATTCTATTCTAACCTCCAACTGCAACATTCCAGTGTGGCTTATGCAGCTGCAACAGTTCTAAAATGATGTCATCCCTCAGTCTCAGCAGAGACTGACAACAGAGTGAGCCAGTGTGAAATCCATTTAACTGGAGTTTCACAAGCTGCCTTCCCTGCCTACTGCTAGGTCTTACTGGGATTCTAGTAACCCCGGGTAACAGGGGTTACACTCACCATGAGCCATGAAAATGAGTGTCCGCAGTCATTAATCACCCGGCTTAGGCCATCTCGCCCCATGTGTTGACTACGGGGAGGTAGCGCTACCTTCTCCCCTACCATGTGCTAGCACAGGCAGGCCACACTAAGGGCCTAGAGGCCTTTGGCTGACATATCAGCCTCTACCCTACCCACTAACTATGGGTACCTAGTGGCTCTGGTAGAACTGTCCAGTAGCATAGCCCTAATAGATCAGCACTGCGGCCCCTACGGCCATTCAGGACCACAGCCTGTCTATCCCCTCTAGCCCTCTAGGGAACACCTGTAGTCCTCTAACTCAAATTTCCCAAAACAAAACAAACAGGAGACCTCCCCGACCCTGGACACCATGCAACCATACACCAGGAGCTAATACCTTACCTATTCATTACTCCTCACACTCCCCCACAACCATACCTGTGGAAGGAAAAGTTAGACACAGTAACAACAACAATAACAACAGTACTTTAAACACTACTCTCTAAAGTACTAGTGAGGGACTCCGATGAGTCCCTCCTCCTCTTCTTGTTTTCTCTTCTATCTTCTTCAGGAACACCTGCAAGAAAAAGAAAGACAGCACACACTCCTAATCTGCATACACAGTCTATCTAAACCCCTACCATCAGAACACTGGAGAATCCCAAAAAGATTTTTTTCACAAAAGTAGAAAAACATTAGAAAACAGTAGAAAACAATGACATTATTTACAACACACCATATTTGGGGGATGGAGTGCCCTAAAAGTCTCATCTAGTGACCACAGTGCCCGAAGGCAAGTCCATTAAAGAGTCTCTCCTGGGCCGGAGCCCGGTGAAGCACAGTTCTAGCAGGCCAAAGTCCCGAAGGGGAGAGTCTTTGAGGACAGTTCATACATCTGGAGTCTGCTAGTGTAGGGTGTGTACTGCAATGTCATAAAATGGAAAAGTCTGGACTTACCAGTCCTTTGTAGAACGAAAAATGGCACCAAACCTGGTCCTCAGCCGAAGACTCTCCCTGGCACATTCTTCCGATACAGCTGGGCGGACATCTTCTGGGAACGACAGGAGGGCACATCTGGAAACTGCTGGGATGATGTCATCTCTGGAGATGGAACCTTGGAACAGGAACAAAAAGGAAAACAGCTGGTCTGAAGTCATCCGATTACAAGGCGATGAATCAGGATACAGCTGGGCTGGTGTCCTCTCTGGATCTGAAGTCATCTGGTGGGCCAGTTGATGGATTCTGGAAGGCCAGTACACTGTAGAACTGATGAATGTGGGGCACCTGAGTCCTGGATGTCCATACTGGTGGAACAACATAGGTACTGCAACAGCTGGAGTGGCAGCACTGGCTACCACTGCTCTGCTTTCCATTTGGTAGGCATGGGTACATTCGCAGGAAGGTCTTTGCATTGTGGCCAGTAGTACAACGGGTCAGGTGCTTGAATTATTACCCCGTCTGGGCGCTCATAATTCACACTGTGAAAGGTTTCACGTCCCTCTCCATCCACAATTCGAACAGTGCCCATTAACAGTGTCCTGCCTCTTTTCCACTGGCTGTATTTGTCGTGAAACATTCTGTGCTTGACATGCTTGTTTGCACCAGGATGCACACGTTTAATTGCTTCTGCCCAAATCCAGGATTTCCTGTTTTGTTCACTCTCCTCCCAGACTCTCCGAGGAAAGGTAGGAAAGGACACCCCAAAGATTTAATTCGCCTTCCTACGAACCAGTCTTTCCTCTTTACTAGCTTTGGTCAACCTGAGATCTCTGGCCTGGCTTGGGGGTGGCCAGTCCTGGTTCTGCCAGCTATGCATTCTCAAAGACACAAAAAATGGATCCCTGGCTTCTTCTTGCACAGCCAGGGCAGTGGAATCACCACTATCTTCCATGCGTTCCTCTGAGGCAAGAGCTTGAGGCTGTGTACCAGTTCCTTTTTCACAAGGCCACATAGGTTCCCCCTCTTCTTCTTCCTCACTGAGAATCTGTGCCCAGGAGTGAGCAGTCATCCTCACTCCTGAGACTATCCAGTCTTCGCTGGGGGAGGTCGAAACCTCCCATTCAAAGGCCTCATCTCGTCTTCACCTATGAGACTTGGGCTAGGCCCCCCCTCTCCAAGGGTCTACTGATGTTCTTCCTGATATGTCTCTCTGTGACTCAGAATCTGAAACATCAGCACATTGTTCTGTCTGTAAATCTGCACCATCTTGCCACACTCCCCTGAGAGGCCTTCTCCAACAGGCTCCATCTTGTGCTGTGTGCTGCCAACTGCAGATTCTTGAACTTTTGTCCATGTGGGAGCCAAACAAATCTTGGGTGCTTTAAATAAACCATATTTCTCTAGGCACTCAGAACAGTGAGGTACCATGAAGACGTCCCTTCCAGCATTTAAGCACGTTAAACATACTTGCACTGGACATCCAGGAATCGCCACATGAGGAGGCAGTTGTCCTCCGTAGTAACATCTCTCAATGTCCCTTCACTTGTTTTCACTGCATGATCCAGGTAGCAGGCTGGTCCTGAAGCCATGACTGCAGAGAAAACACAAATGCTCACTGTTATTTCAAGTTCCATTTCACTGAAAACTTTCTCTTTCAAAATGGCTCCTCTGCTGCTGTGTTTACATTACTACCCCACCCTGTAATGGCGGCGAGCACTCTATGCATTGACATTCTGAAATTGGGTCAAGTCCATGCATCCGATTTACACACTCTACTGATAACTTTGCTCAAACTGCACAAACTTGCACTGTTCTTTTCCTAGTACATTTATATGATTTACCATGGACTTTTCACTTGCTGAAGACATTGCTCTAGCTACAGTCCCTTAAAGCCTCAGTATTTCATAGCGCAGGATTGCCTGTAACTCTTGCTGCATATCTGATACAACTCACAGTCTCTTTCATGGCTTTGAAACTTATACTGACGCTGAACCTATAACTATGCTCACAGTCGATGGCTTAGAATGCTTGCTTTTGCTGGTAAAACTTAACACAGTCCTTGTTTGCAAAGCGATTACACTTCTACACACAGATTCAGCTGGCTTTTGGCAAAATCACTTAGTTTGAGCAATTATTTCTGTTGGTACTCACTGTTATCAGTAGCTGTTTGCTGCGATGGAAAACGGCCTGCAGCCAGTCTTGGAAGCCTCTGGAAAGAAGCGGGTTGGCAGTCCTGCTGATCGTCCCTCCGAACACCACACTCACAGTCCAGTCGATCGAGATGTGGGTTGAGCCCAAATTCAGACAGAAAAGCCAGTTTTTTGAACTTTTACAGCACTTTCACTCACCGCAACGCTCCTCCTAACAGGCCAGTACGCACACTCCACTCACTCTCCCTCTTGAATGCTAGGCAGTCGCTCTAGAGCTGGCTTGGGGGCAGGACTGATTGCAGTCTCACCAATCACTTGACGCCTTGCAAATTAGCCTCTTTCCTTTCGAGTGCTCTTCTCCTCACGGCAATCATCGAGCAGGCAAATTTAAACTACAAACCACATTTTTTTTCTCAACTGACTCTGACGGCAGGAGCCCATTTCAAACATTTTTCATGGCCATTAACACAACAAGTCTCTCAATTCACAAGAAAGCATTTCCAACATCTAAGGCACATTTTTCCTTTGCTACCCACAGTTTTCCACACTTTCTTTGTCACAAACAGTTTTAAAAGCTGGCAAACACTGTAAATTTTGATGCAGGACAAGGGCATACACTCTCAGGCTTTACTGCTCCTTGGTAGACAGTTGGCATTTTAACAGCAGCACTATGGATAACAGCACACAGCGGCACATTAGTTAACCTTGCTTCAGCTTTTGGGCTACCCACTGCCAGATAACCAAAACGCTAGCCCTTTGTCCAAACGACCTTTCTTACATTCCTCCCTAAATTCCAAACCCAAATCCCAGGAGTGCCTCCACTTTTGTAACCCCTACCCGGTATGCCATTTCCACCTGACAGCAACACTAGGTGGGCTGGGCTCGGGGAGGAATACGCCACTCAGCACAAAGGCCAGGCCTGGCCTCTCTGCACAGGGGCACCCAAGCAACTCCGAACACAGTAAGCAACAACTGCAATGTCCAGCACCAGAAATGGGACTCTAAAGTGTGGCCCATTCACATCCAAACAGAATAAAAAAGCATAGATGGACCCCAAGGGGCTACACCTTGTAATGCAGATTAAAGGAGACCAGAACACATCCTCATCACTTTAGCCCTCAGGCTCTACCACACACTGGGCACACAGCCCGGACTTGTACGCTGCTTTGGGTTACACAGCCCAAACTTGTACACTGTTTGGGTTTTCCTGGCTCAGTTCCTTGCCAGCTACTTGGACACCTTCCATATTTCATGAAACATTTTCTGGTGGCTCCCTAAACCACCTAAGGGGGAATCTTCCTCTTAATCCCACATCTGGGTACTTTCCTCAGGCACTGGCCAAGTACCTGAGAGAAAGCAACAGGTATCTCAGAGCAAATCCGTATAGAGGTGAATTTGGTTACTACTGATGGGGGGTTCCACCTCTCTTCCACAATTCATACCCGCCATTTCTCTGACTGTAAACACTCATCCTCACACTTTGCTGTGTAGATTCTTGCTAAATGTATTTCAATTCAATCTACTTGTCTTGTTTCCCATTTGTGCTGGACTTGAACATACTTAAAATAAGGCATTGTCCATTACTCTAGACCTGCCACAGGTTAGCAGTCCAGTCCCCACATTCTTTCTTTCCATTTGTGCTGGACTTGAACATACTTATAAGTGGCTTTGTCCATTACTCTAGACTCCCCACAAAGTTAAGCAGTCCAATCCCCACATCTTCCAACTGTACTTGGCTGTCTTTTCCTGACCCCACAGTAACAGTCCCTTTAGTTTCCTTCTGTTTCAGATGAAAACACTTGGCCCTTTTCAGAGTGAACTCACCCTTTGGTTGCAGGTGCCCCACAGGCATTTCCTCCTCAAGGAATCTCTTACAGAGCTTCTGGTGCCTCAGCACAACTCAAACAGGCAGCTTCATTCCCTGAGCCAGACCCAGGGGGGTTGCCCCTGGAAAACAGGCAGACACCTTCCTCCCATCCCCTCAGGGATGGGGCTCTGAACCATTGAGAGTGGTCTCCACCACTTCAATTATCAGTTCCTGTGTTCCTCTTAAGGTAGAAACACACACCTTGAACAAAAGTAGCTCTGAAACAGAGCTTAAAGCTCTGAGAGCCTGCACACACTCAGCTGCACTACAGTCTCTCTCTAAGACTGCACACAGACTGCCTTCAAATTCTCCAACATTCTACTCTAACCTCCAACTGCAACATTCCAGTGTGGCTTATGCAGCTGCAACAGTTCTAAAATGATGTCATCCCTCAGTCTCAGCTGAGACTGAGAACAGAGTGAGCCAGTGTGAAATCCATTTAACTGGAGTTTCACAAGCTGCCTTCCCTGCCTACCGCTAGGTCTAACTGTGATTCTAGTAACCCCAGGTAACAGGGGGGTTACACAGAGATGATGGAAGAGCAAAAACTGCACTCAAATGTAAAAATAAGGACAACAGAAAAGTTTTAACCATAAAAACCCGTTTCCGTTTAGACATCCTCCAGTGATTCCAAGAAGTAACTTTTCGTTGTGCTTTTGTCAAAAGAAACTCCCAATTAAGGTATGCCAAATCTCCAGGTCCAAAAAATATACCCAACATTTTACACTACCTTAGGGGTAGCTGGTCCATTCCACTGGGGTGTCAAACAGATGAGGCATACTGATGAGTCCTGGTAGGACGAAACACGTGTCTATGTCTTCTGTTAGCACCCTTTGCAAACTGTGTGAGAGGCCTTTCGGCACCATGCAATTCTGCTTAAAGTTGGACCAGCATAACATTCTGTGGTGATTTGCATATGCAGCCCATGGTGCTTTGCATTGTGGGGGCATGTGTGATTTTGTATTTTCTTGAAACTTGGCTTCCCAGCCACACTGCCTTAGGGGTAGCTGGTCCATTCCACTGGGGTGTCAAACAGACGAGGCATACTGATGAGTCCTGGTAGGACGAAACACATGTCTATGTCTTCTGTTAGCACCCTTTGCAAACTGTGTGAGAGGTTCTTTCGGCACCATGCAAATCTGCTTAAAGTTGGACCAGCATAACATTCTGTGGTATTTGCATATGCAGCCCATGGTGCTTTGCATTGTATGGCATGTGTGATTTTGTATTTCTTGAAACTTGGCTTCCCAGCCAAATGCCTCATCTGTTGTAACCTTGCCTCAGTGTTTATGCACAGAGGCTCTTTGTCTTTTAAATAGTTTTTTATTTTAATGGGTTCACCACAATATATCCCAGGCACACTGCCTTAGGGGTAGCTGGTCCATTCCACTGGGGTGTCAAACAGATGAGGCATACTGATGAGACCTGGAGACCTAAACACGTGTCTATGTCTTCTGTTAGCACCCTTTGCAAACTGTGTGAGAGGCCTTCGGCACCATGCAATTCTGCTTAAAGTTGGACCAGCATAACATTCTGTGGTGATTTGCATATGCAGCCCATGGTGCTTTGCATTGTGGGCATGTGATTTTGTATTTTCTTGAAACTTGGCTTCCCAGCCAAATGCCCTTTGGGTAACTCCTGCCTCAGTGTTTATGCACAGAGGTTCTTTGTCTTTAAATAGTTTTTATTTTAATGGGTTCACCACAATATATCCCAGGCACACTGCCTTAGGGGTAGCTGGTCCATTCCACTGGGGTGTCAAACAGGCGAGGCATACTGATGAGTCCTGGTAGGACTAAACACGTGTCTATGTCTTCTGTTAGCACCCTTGCAAACTGTGTGAGAGGCCTTTCAGCACCATGCAATTCTGCTTAAAGTTGGACCAGCATAACATTCTGTGGTGATTTGCATATGCAGCCCATGGTGCTTTGCATTGTGGGGGCATGTGTGATTTTGTATTTTATCAGAGTAATTGTCCATTCTGTTACATCTAAACAGTTGATTCTGAACTGCCTGTTTTCTAAACATTGCTTATCTCTTCCAAATTATTTTGTACTATTAATTCCATTTTCATATAACTAGTGTAACACATAACCAATACACTTTCTTTTTTTTTTAAAAGAAAACCTTAAACTCATGCATGGTTGATTTGTTAATTACCGTAATTACTTGGGAGTGTTTGTGTGAAGCTTAACATTTCTAATGTCTCATAGTTCCCTATAGATCATTTTAATATCCAAATGCCTGTTGGGATAAAGTGGAGGTACCCTCCAGCTCTTCAATGAAATGCATAAAAGGAAGCCATATCCCATTAAATTTGTCACCCTGTAATCTGAGTTCTGCGGTGATTCTCTCTACCCCGTATATACCCTTCACTAGAGTTACCCAAATCCACCCAGAGTACAGGAACCATTCAAGTACATAAAAAAAATGTCTGATGACATTTGTCATTTTATTTTCTCATAAAAAATCGAAATAATAAAGTAAATATATACAGAAAGCAAAACAAAAGGAAAATACAAGGTGTTCATGCAGCACACCCAACAGACTTGTGGAAACCTATAGCTAATTTCACAGACACCTTCCTGTGTCCTTTAAAGCTGAGGATTCTGCACAACCTGTGAACCTGCACACCTGCACTTCTTTCTTCCAAGGTCAGCTACACATTGACCCACCCTAACTTAAAATAATGCCTCTAGTGGCAGGCCTATATATTATTCTAAGGGTGACATCACTGACATGATCCGCCCACATTTCATAATCTGTAATATAACATGTCTTAGATTTCCTTTTCACCTTATATCAACATTCCCCAAGGGTAGGCATATATACATTCATCAAGAAAAACAATAGGCAGTACCTTTATCTTGGTATCAGGGCATACAACAATCCCTGCATCCTTAATTAGCAGTAAAGGGGCCAAATCCTCCCTTGGCAGTGACCCCACTAGAAGGAGTGCCGAATAATTTCTATTTGGTGGCTGCCAGCCCTATAACAAGTCAGGGGTTTATTTACACTCTGCAGGTAAAGTTCATTTCTAGTTCTTTCTTATTGTTTTCTTATACCTAAAGAAGGAACCCTGTGGGGTCAAAAAAAAATAAAGAGAGAGCCAGAGAGGTGGGTTGGCAGCGGGACAGGAGCAGGTCAGCTCCTCTCTCTCTCCAAACCTGTGTCTCAGCAGCGTATTGAGAGCGGACGGCTTACACTTTCTTTAAGAATAAAGATTGCAGCCGCCACTCCATAACCTTAATCTAGAAAGAAGCCCCTTTCCTGTGCCTGCCAAAGATGGAAAGAGTGCCTGAGCTGTACAGGGACCGCAGTTCAGAACGGAGCGGCAAAGCTTTTCACTTTCGCTTTTTCAGCCACCGCTCTGTGTCTCTGAATGAACCGTTTAAACTCCCGATTTTGTTTTAAAATATTACAGGCAACTAAGTAAGCCTTATAGAAAGGAAATTAAGAGAAAGGAGCCAAAAAAGGAGCAAAATGAAATGTTCAGCAGGCGGCCGAGAATAAAACAATATGAACGGGGCCAAAATGAAGTTTCCCGATGGCTGACAATTACAGCTGTCAGAGCCCAGTACCAGTAGTTATTTTTGTAGCTAAACACCCAGTGTCCCATTAGATGTTTGCACACAGACAATTAAAGGCACAGTCAGTGTATAAACATGGTAGCAGGGCATAAAACAAGGGCACCAGGGAAGTACTTTTTAGACACAGAGTGGCTACACATCCATTTTAAAGACTCCTTCACGGCTTGGCTGGCACAAAATATTTCATTTCTCTTTAGTGCCAACGGCAGGAGTCTTCTTAACATTAGAGGGAGGAGGGTGTTTAAAGAGAGTACTGAGTGGGGCAGAAGGGAAAACTCTCCCGCTCAGTACTGACAGTTGCTACGTCACAGCAGGTTGCTTGGGGCTCTATTCATTTGTGCATACTTGCAGCAAAAGCTGCAAAGAACAGAACGGGGAAGCCGTATTGAAAGAGTGAGCCAAAAAATAGAAAGGAACCAAGCCGCATAATTTTACATTTAGGTTAGTAGCTCTGATGGTAGTGGCTCTAAACATATAAATGAAATCACCATTGTGGCACAAGTCACCATGACCATTACAAGAAAGCTGCATTGAAAGTTTTGCTACAGTAGCTTGTTCTTTGCTCAGCTCAACTATGGTGTTATTCATTCTTCCTGCTCTCAAAAGGGGGTTCCCTTTTGTCAACAGTTTATTTGTTGGGCCATACAGCACATTAATTCCCTCCTAAGCCCCATATAGATAGTATAAATTTCAGTTTTGTACACAGTCTCCAAAAGTTACACCCCGCATTAAAAAATGTACACATCCTTTCCAAATGGTACCCCCTTCCAAACAAGTCAGATTGTTATCAGATGATTCCTCTACTCTCTAAAGAGGTTATACAATGGACACTCCTCAGTGGCCTACACTAACCCAAATACTACAGATTAGAATGATAATATTAACAGAGTGGCTTATGGTTTGTGACAGGTACTCAACAAAATTGTACACAAATGTGTACAATGAGTATGCCTGTCTACACCAGTACGTATAGCCACTATAAGCACTTTAAAACCAGTTTGATAATCATCAAGTTATCTGTGTACCCAAGCAATGTATTTAAAACACTAAATGGGGGGGGTAAGGGAAGACCTTCATCTCCTTACCAGGGTACAAACCTAAGATAGGGGACACCCTGTCACAAAAAGTGGAGAAAAAAAATTTAGTTTTGGTTTTTTAATTATATTTTATTGCATTTATAGCATGTAAAATACAGTTGTACAGTGCAAAAAGGCTTTATTAGAACAAATAATCAATGCGTCATTCCAGCTTGGTCCACAACAGACGCCTCAACTGGTTTCGCCCTGGCAGAGTGTCATCAGGAGGATCGCTCGGCTAGGCTGAAACCAGCTGACGCGTCTGTTGTGGACTGAGCTGGAATGGAGGACTGAGTATTTGTTCTAATTAAGCCTTTTTGCACTTCACCCAGTCTGGTGCCAGAATTTGTCCTTCTGTCTGCACCTCATTGTTTCCAGGCACAGACTTCAGTGGGCAGGAGCGGAGATTGTGGACTTCTAAAATACAGTCATCTACATCTGAGTTCAATCCATTTTACAATCATATAATGTACATTACATCATAATCAGCATATCATGACAGGATTTTGTACTGTACCTCAGATTATGTTACACCCTTGAGGGATACCATGTGGATGGTCTAATTAATCTTAGGAATTTTGAATTACCAACACGCCAAGAACGAGAACAAGTAAGCTTACTTAATATAACATACATAGCACACCCCAGTAAATGGGGTAGGTGTTCTCCAAACTATGCTCTCAGGAGTGCCTGGATGTGTAAAAAGAAGAAAGCTACTGCATTTCTATAACAGTGTTATCAACTGAAGTCAAAACACTTAACACAGAAAGTCTTCTGCCATTATCCATCTGGTCATCTTTATACCAAGAAAAAAACACAAAAACATTTCAGGCTCTCTACTATATGTATGAACAATAAATAGTATAAACAACTATATATATATATATATATATATATATATATATATATATATATATATGTGTGTGTGTGTGAATTTTGAGTAAGATCTCAGACTCTCAGCTGTGTGTAAGAACATTTAACAATATAAACAAACAGCTTTATATAAGTGAGTATGAGTATTATAGATAAACAGTAAATCCGCTCCCTTTAACCCCCGACAATCTTTCCAGAGTTACCTGCGCCATATACTAGTTCTGACGATGCATAAATTAAATTCCAGTGCCAAGCATGAGGAAAAAAGGCACCTTGATCTGGTAACTAACAACAAAGGCCCATCATAGCCCTCCTTTAGGTGCCATTTTGTCACTTTATGGAAGTCCCAGCTTATGATACTCTCATGGTCTAATCTCAATACTTCTCCCCATTTATACATTGCACCCAAAGAAAGTACAAAAATAAAGATTGAAATAAAGTTTGATATAAAGTTTCAGTTACTTTATTTTTCCACCATCTGGACCTCGTTGGCTTACCTCCCATTCAAAATGAGCACACAACACTTTTCTTTTAGTCTTCCTCAGACTCTGAAGCTGATCCTTCATCTCGAGCTGCAAATTCTGAACGAAGCTTGGCCACCAGCTTCCCTGCTGCTTGTGGGTTGGAGTACATGTAAACTTTACCACTGTAGGCGATCTTAATCCTGGCAGGTAACATCAGGACATGTTGGATTCCCAATGCCCGTAATTGGGCCCTCACCCCATCGAAAGATTTACAGCTTGATCTTGTTGTGTAGCTTAAGTCTGGGAACAATTATACCTGGTAGCCCTGGTGTTCCAAGTTGGCCGCCCTTCGTGTAGTGGAAAGAAGCTCATCCCTTTCATCAAAATCAGCAACCATCACCATGATGGTACAGGCAGGTGGATCGTCTCCCAGGGAGCAACAAGATGTAACCTGATAGGCTTTTTTAACTGTAAAGGAGTCCATATTCAATGCTGTAGAGAGCCAGGTATAGGTGAAGGATTTGATGCCCACTTCGTCCTCAGCACCTTCGGGCATTCTGACCACGTGAACATTGATAGCTCACACCTGATTCTCAAGATGCACCAGCCAGTATCAAAGCACTGTGTTCTTTCACTAATCCGGTGACTGTGTTGAGAGCTTTAGTGGCCATCTCGGTGACTTGAGTCATTTCTAGTTGCACCCTGTAACTTTGTTGTTGAAAACGGTTACCTTTGAAACCAACAATTCAAGCTTGCGATCCAATGCCTGGATTGCCTTCGGGAGCGCCATGTTGGAGGGCTGATCTGTGTCCACCTTCTTGGAAGTGACTGGTGGTTCTGCCTCTGCTGTGGGTTGGGTGTTTTTTGTCTGGCTCCCTCCAGATTGCCTCTGGTGTTTCTGTCCATTGTTGCCATTTTTTAGTATCACTCGATTCAGAATCTCTTGTCCCACACACTGATGACTGTCTGTGTTCAATTTTAGATAATTAGAATCAGTTTTAGTGTTTTTTCTTAGTACTGCAGAGCTTGTGTTCTTCACGTCTGTTCTGTTTGGCAGTTGGCTCTGCCCCCGGAGAAAAAAGTTTAATAAAAAAGTGAATGGCACCACAAAAAAGTCTCAACTTATTCAAGAGTGTCACCTTGTAAGAGCCAAGGATCCAGAGGCCCTTAGCTTTACTTTGTGGTTCTCAAACCCTAAGAATTTACAAGGTGACCCTCTCGAATAGTCAAGAGACATTTTCATAGCACCATTTACTTATAAATAGGTTACATCCAAACACACTAATATGCCAGCAATAAAGGCTTTACAGTCTATGTAGTTTGCTCAGATGTGCTGTTCCCACTGCATTTACAGAGGGAACTGCTCCCCCTCCCCATAACCCCCTTGACCAATACCCCCTTCCCCTTCTCTTCGCCCTCTACCTGCAGTTTTCCACATCACCCTGTCTCATCCTCTCTTGAAGCTGTCCACCATTTTCAGAGATGCCTCCTCTTCCAGCAACTCATTCCTCTTAGCCACCACCCTATGTGAAAAAGTGCCCTTCATCTCCCTTCTGAACCTTCTCCCCACCAGCTTTAGGCTGTTAACTCTAGCAGTCTTGTTTCCACTAAGGCTGAAGAGGTCCTCCATGCTCACCCTGTGTATATCTTTAAGGTATTTAAAGGTTTCAGTGATGTCAGCCTTCTCCCTTTTGTCCTTAAAAGAGTACATGTTGAGCCCCCTGAGCCTCTCCTCATAAGTGTTGTCTTGTTGGCCCTCGATCAGCTTGACTGCACTTCTCTGTATTGTTTCCAGCAAGTTGATATCCTTCTTTAGATAAGGGCACCAATATTGCACACTGTACTCTAGATGTGATCTCACTAGAGACATGTACAGTGGCAAAATGACCTCTGCTTTCCTGTTGGTGATTCACCTGGTTATACAGCCCAGCATCCAATTTGCTTTGGATGCAGCCTTCAAGCATTCTGCTGAGTGTTTCAGGTTACTCTTGATAATTACACCCAAGTCCTTTTCCTCCTCTGACCTGCTAACATGCACACCACCCAACCAGTATTTGGTCTCTGGGGTTTTCACTCCCAAATGCATAACTTTGCACTTAGCACTGAACCCCAGTTGCCAAATGCCAGACCATTTCTCTAGCCTAGCCAAATCTTCCCCGAGTTCCTGTCTCTCCTCCTTCATGTCCACCTTCCCACAGAACTTGGTGTCATCCATGAACAGACATATCTTACACCTGATCCCATCTGCTGTATGACTTATGAATATGTTAAACAACACCAGACCAAGCACAGAGCCCTGTGAGACCCCACTGGTAACCGGCCTAGCTTCTGAGAATCCTCCGTCCCCACTATCATCTTTTGGCTTCTGTCCTGTAGTCAACATCTGGTGCTCCCTGCAAGCTGAGCCCCCACCCCTAAGTCTTCTAGCCTCCTGATCAGTCTCCTGCAAGGCACAGAGTTGAAGGTCTTGCTGAAGTCCATATACAGGATATCAACCGCTTTTCCCTTGTCCCCTGTCCTGGTGACTCAGTCAAAGAAGTCAATTAAGTTTGTCTGGCAGAACCTCCCCAATACAAACCCATCCTGCCTCATGTCCCGGAGCTCATTATCCTCCAGAAAGCTCACCAGTCTCTCAGGAGGGTCTCCATCAGCTTGCCCACCGTTGAGGTCAGGCTCACTGGCCTATAGTTCCTGCTTCATCCTTCGACCCATTTTTGTGGAGAGGCACCACATGTGCAGTTCTACAGTCCCAGGGCACAATCCCCAACTCCAGAGAGGCGTTAAACAGGTCTGCCAGGGGATCCACCAGAGCCTCTGCAAGTTCCCTTAGGACCTCTGGGTACGCCATCTGGGCCTGGGGATTTCTCCACCTTCAGGGCTCTTAGGCCCTAAGTACCCTGTCAGCATGAATGACTCCTTCTGTAACTGCCCCCACCCACCCCTTTGTTCTTTTTTGGCACTGGTCATCCTTCTCTAAGGAAAATGAACTGCCATAGCACACTCCTTTTTAATCTGACTCTCTTTTCTCCCTTATATATTGGGAAAAGGCCTTCTTCCTTGGTTTTTATGTGCTAGCTGTACTTCCTTTTTATCCTTTGCCACCCAAACCACTCTGCTCACCTCTCTTGACTTAGCAGAGTAATCCTCTCTATCCTCTAACTTCTGAGTACATTTGTACTTCTGGAAGGCTGTCCTCTTGTCACCTACAGCTTTTGCCACCTCCTTCCCAAACAGCAGGGCTTTTTGGCTTTAGTTTTCTTACTTTTGATTTTGGCACACACACACTAGTGGCCTCCATCAATCCCTCCTTTATTATTGCCCATTTCTGTTCTACATCCATTTCCCTTCTGATCACAACAAGGTGACCTACTAGAATTTCACCCATCCTACTTTCAAAGGCAGCCTTCCTAAAGTCCAAACCCTTGTCTTGGTTCTGACCATCTCTCCCACCCATGTGCAGGTTGAATCGCACCATGTGGTGGTCATTACCTGCAAGTGGTGCTTCTACTTTCACATCCTGAACATGCCTGCAGTTAGACATGACCAGGTCCAGTACAGCTTTCTCCATAGTGGGTTCCAAGACACCCTGGACCAGGAAACCACCCTGAAATGTATCCGCAGTACTTGTTCCCTAGTGCAGGAGGTAGCCAGGATTTTCCAGTCCACCCTGGTAGATTGAAATCCTCAGTGAATACTACCTCACCCTTACTGTCCATTTCGGTGATTTGAAACCCTAGTAACCTGTCCAGTTCCTCTTCCTGGGAAGGTGGCCTGTACACCACCCCTGCTTCCTTAGTTTCTTCCCCTAGTGGATTGTGCCTGTACTCACAGTGCTTCAGTCTTACCCTCCGCCATTTCCTCTCTGGTACAAGTTATCCCTTCCTTCACGTACAGAGCCACTCCCCCTTCCCATCCCATTATCCTTCCTATATAGTTTATACCCCAGAACTGTGAGGTCCCACTCATGGTTAAGTGAGACCCATGTCTCTGTGATGGGCACTATGTCCACCTCTTCCTCTGTCATCAGTGACTGCAAGTTTGCCATCTTGTTTCTCAGGCTTCTGACATTCAGAGTAACCACCCTCCACCAGGACTCAGGACCTCCCTGGCCCCAATCACCTTTTAACTTGACCTCCTGACAAAGACTGTTAAGGTGAAGCGCCAGGTGCAGCTGCTCCATGGCAATTTTGCTTTGGACTTGTGGTGGAAAATAAAAACTTTGTACTGCTTATTTTTTCTGTCTACCTCCTCTCCATGCTGTCCTGGTTGGGGGAGAGCCTATCGGCCCCTCCTTCAGATGACTAAGGGTGCTATGCACTCTGCTGCCTCCCCCCCACCCCACCATCAGTTTTTTCTTTTTTTTTTTTAAGTTTATTTTTCCTCAGCTGGGGGGTTTGTACATATGGTTCCCCACCCCATCCAGCTATCACTTCAGTCCCACCCCAGCAGCAGCCAGAGCTCTGACCCCTATGTTCTACCCCTCCTAGCCACATACTCTGAACACAGTGGAAGGCCAGGGGGTGGACACCAGGGGAGCTAACTTGAGTGTGTCTGACGTGACACCAACAGACCACCTTCACTGAGGCTTTCTGTGCTTAGTCCCCCCTCATGGCGTGGGCGTGCAATGACACCAAGGATGCTTCCATGTGTATGTCCGGCATGGGCCCACATTGACCCACGGCATGCAATGACCCCCAGTCACCACTAGGAGCCAGTGCATCCATGGTAATCCTTCCCACCCTCCCCAGAGGAGGAGAGCAGTCCTTGGGTGCCTAATCCTACCTCCCTCTCAGCTGACCCTCCAGCACCGAGGTCACTCCCAACCCTGGGTCACTGGCGTGGCGCGAGGTGTGGCATCCAGCACCTCAACCTCAAGCGCCACGGGCAGGGACCACCATCAGTTTAAACTGAGCTTGCTCCCTATGTATTCCTACAGTTTACCCCTCAGGACCCTTAAATTCTGCTTACCAGATGCAACCTGTCTGGTTCACAGAGATCCTTGTTATTCTAGGTTCCTTCTGAGCCCCATTGAGTCCGGCATTCTCCTTTTTGCCCACAACCCCTAAGTCATCCATTAAGTTCTCTATCCTTTCCTTCCTTGGCTTACTAGCCCTCAGGGCTGGAAGCACTTCTGAAAAAGATACCATCCTCTTGCTCCTAAACTTCCCTGCACCTCCCTCACCTCACCTCACATCCTGCAAGATCATTGGTCTGCAGGTGCACTATAATGGGGTTCCTCTTGCCTGACCCATGGACTGTTCTATCAGCAATCTCACTCTTCCTGCTGTCATCCGTAACATACAGTCTACCTTCTTATGGCTTGCCCCTGACTCTTTCCTTCCCCATCTCACCTTCTTCACAACTGAACCTCAAGATAACCACCTCCACCCTGGGCCCTCCCTCTCTCTGTCCATCCTGCTGCCCACTCCACATACTTCCTCTTGTCCCTGTTGTACTGCCCCTTAACTTAGAACCCTATCTGTCCTTTTCCCCATCCCTCTTCCTGCCTCCCCACCCCAGCATGGCCCATTCTCATCTTTTTGTCCTTAACCCTCCCTTATGTTTCCCTTCTGCCTGCCCCCTCATCCTCCATCATCTGCCCTTTCCCTTTCTCCACCCATCCATCCCCTCTCACCTGAACTCACCGTCTTCCTTGGTCCTATCTACTTCCCTGATGTCTCGACCCCTTCCCCACTGCCTCTCTTTCTCACTATCCCACTATCCCACCATTGTCCCTCCTCCCCCCCATCCAGTGGGAACAATCTGTTCTACATCTACAACTCTGGAGATGCTCTTGCTGCCCCCAGCCTTGCCTTTCTCTTTACTATAATCTGCCTTCCCTACCCTTTCTCCATCTGGGAGGGTGACCCCTGGACCTGCTTAGGCAGCTGTTTTTCCTATCCCTTGGCCCTCCACTTATCCCTTTTCCAGCCCCTAGGGCCTGGGTCTCCCTGCCCATCCCTTCATCACTACATAAATCCCTACATCAGCGCACCCATTTCATGCCTCAGCTGCCACACCTCCGCACTCATCTGACTAAACTTCCTGCACCAGGCATCATTCCATCTCCCAGAGTGCTCCCAGAAACACTGCAGCTCCACATCCTCTGCACCCCACAGCCCTTCCCCCACTGTGCCCCCACTGCATGCCCCCTCCACATGTTAAGTTTCTAGGTTCTCCTAAAAGTGTACTTAAGTAACTGCTTTAGCCTTTGTATCTGCTACCTTGACTATTTATAGGTGCTTTAGGAATGCTACATGTGGTGAGCTGCCCAGCTGTTAGCCCTTATTTGTAGATATTCTATTGTATATATGATTTTTTTATGTAATCTATGTACATGCCAGTGTCACTAAAGGCACATAGAGAAAAGACTATATTTTTTAAATGGGGTTTGACCTTCCTCTGACCCACAAGGCCAACCTTGCTTGTGGGAATCTGACAAGCTCTTATGTCAAAAGCTTGTGGATACATGATCAAAGAGTATTCCTCTAATGTTAACTGGCCAAGGGAAACAGAAGTAATAAAATCAGCTTGCATAGTCATACAACTTACAGGATCTTCCTTATAACTAATTAAATTAAGCCAGTTCAAAATCCTAGGATGAGAGAAGCTATTTCCACTATTGTAAACCCTTAAGATCAAAAGGGAAATGGTTTTAGACAAGAGATGACAGAAAGGTTCCCACAGTACACTGACATTTTTTTATAAGTGCCAGGAAACATCATCTAACAGGCCTGTATGAGCTTGTAAAACCTAGGTTAACTACAGGAATCTGACTCAGCAAAGGTTATCAGGAAAATAAAACTTTGGGGAAGCACAAGAGTGACACCCGATGGCCTAAAAAGAGAAAGGCCAACCTCTTTTCACTGACCTGGAAGGCCAGTTTTTATTCACAGATTTGGGGGGGGGTCTTCTATATAAACTCCACAGCACAGACACTCAGGGCCATTTTGCCATTCTGTTTGGACTCTCTTCTCCTGACCACAAGCGAGCAGCTGCCAGCACAGAGATTGCCTAAGAGCTAAGGGTTGCTACAGAAAGACTGCAATATTTTTGCAAACCAGCGATCCTCCTGACTTTGAAATCTTCATACCTCAGGTGGATTAGCAAACAGTCTTAATGTGTTAACTTGTAGAGGGGAAGATGGTAGCCACACTGGGCCTGCTGTCATGTTAGTCTTCGACTGTTACCTGGTATTTTAACATTTTAATGTTTTACCATTTTATTTTATTTTTATCTGTTTGCCTGTTTGTATTTTTTTTAATTTTGATTGCTACAACTGCTATAATTACAGTTCGCTCCACTCCATTTGGTCGTTCGTTATTCGACCATATGCTGTATATTGCATCTGGGTAATGGCTTTACTGAAATGGATTTTTAGTTTATTTTTGGAGCAGTTCTGTGATTTTGCTGCCTCTTAAATTATTTCCTGCCTTTGACTGGTCACTGCTGTTTTGCTGTACCTGTGGCCTGGGACACTTTGCCTGACGCTGGGGCTCCGGATTTTGGGCAGCTTTGTGTCTGTTCTGTGGCAGTCGTCGGCATTTTTCCTGGTGCCGATCTTGCTGTGGATTTGATCCCTGGGACAGTCAGTGGTTCTCTTGATGCTGGTCTCCCTGTGATTGCTGCGGTGGAAGACCTGACATCGGCTGACTGGCTGCTGTCTGAGCTGCTGTTTGGAGCCCTGACTGGAGGGAGTGTGTCAGAGCTGTGAATCCAGTTGTGGAATTGACTTTTCTAGTCAGATTATTGGTTGAGAATGGCGGATCGCAAACTGGTCTGACTGGCTATGGTGGTTGGGTGCCTGGTCTTGGGATTCCCGTGGGATAGAGGCTACCAGTCAGAGGGCTGGTGGAAAATTCCTTCTGTGCCTCTGTGGCCTCTAGTTTTTACTGGGTGGCTCCCTGTAGTTAAGTGGGGTGTCTCTCCAGAGCCCTTCTGTGGGTTGGATTGGGACCAGAAACATTTGCATCGTTTTCTTCCTATGCTGGCAAATGATCTGATCATTATAGGTTTGCTGCTTCTTCTTTTTTTCATCCTGCTCCAGTCTAAACCTCTGTCAGGTACTGTAATTACATTTCTTTATTTTGAGGCAGTGAAAGAGCCTCAGTGGTAACAAAGACTCATTTCAACTTTAAATTCAGTACTTGTGGCAGTGAGAGTGCCACGTTTTTCCTGGATTCCATTATTTGATAAGGGTTGGGTGAGAGCTACCCTTTGTTTTACAAACTTTCAAAGGATTTAGTAACTTTTGAAGCAATCTTCATAAGACGACATTGGACAGTGAACTTCACTGAACAATAACAGATGATTTAATTTAGTGTTGTAGTTATCAAAACTGTTTTAGATTATTATTTTGTGGGTTATATTTGTTTATTTTTTGTAGTTTAGGGTATAGGAGGTTTGTTATTAAGATTAGAGGATTGTTATTAAGATTAGGTTTTTGGTTTTATTGCCTGGGGTGGGATATTAGTTTTTAGAATTTGTTTATTATTTTATTTGAAGCATTATGTGTCAGGGAGGCTTAGTGACGGTCAGACATTACTCCCCCACCAGACTCAGGGAATTACATCCCTTTGACTGTCCCCCATTAACATTTGACATCTATTTTAGGTGTCGCTCTTTGGTGATTTCTAGAAAGCGCATAAGAAGGGGGGAGAACTGGGCATGGTGGGGAAGGGGAAAGGGAAGGGCGGATAGGAGTTGTGGGGTCCAAGATGCACCCTGGGGTGAAATGGAGACAGGACAGAGGTCCTCCCTGTCTTGTCCCTATACCCAAGGGCTCCGAAGTTAGCGTTGTGCAATGCCAGATCTATTAAGAACAAAACAGCTATTATAGCTGATCTTGTTGAAACCACCGATCTGGCTTGCATCACCGAGACCTGGTTGGATGAAAATGCAGGCCCTGTTTTGGCTTCTGCAGTTCCGGATGGGTTCTCAGTGATACACCGCTCAAGGTTGGATTGTAGGGGCGGGGGTGTGGCCATTATTTTTAAATCTGAGCTGGGCCTTGTGGATGTGCCATTGGGAAAAACCAGATCCTTCGAGTATATCCTGGGTGAGGGTGTAGGTTATGGGATACTCCTCATCTACCGTTCACCAGGGGATGGTGGAGCATTCCTGCAGGAGATAGCGGACTTCATCGTCGACATGTTGTTGAGGTCCCCCAGATGGATAGTTCTGGGGGACTTCAATGCCTGGGTCGATGATGAACTCTCACATTTTGGTCAAAATCTCCTCCAGCTGATGATAATGCTGGGTCTCACACAGGTAGTTACCTCCTCAACCCATAGGGGGTCACCGGATCTGATCTTTCTCTTGGTATGGAGATAGTTGATCTGGGGGTAGAACCAGACAGCTGGTCTGACCATCACACCATAAGGTTCAACTTCAGAGTCCCCCCCCAACAGGTCTGCCTCTATGGAGATGGTTCAGTACCACCCTTTAAGGGGAGTTACCCCTAGTGACCTATCGGCAACACTGGACCTATCAGGTTTGTTGGGTGAATGCATGAGTCAAGGTGATTTTGTATTAGCCTATAATAAGGCTGTAGGAGGTGCCCTGGACAAGATTGCTCCTGTTCATGTTCGGCCCCTCACTCTTCACCCAAGGAACCCTTGGTTTGATGGTTCCTTGAAGGAGTTGAGGCGAGTTGGTCGAAGGAAGGAGAGAGCCTGGTGAAAGTCCAGCCTTGATGCTGACAGGCTTAAGCTGATGGCACATTATGATGGCTATCAGTCAGAAATCACCTGTAAGAAGGCAGAATTTCTGTCCAGGGAGATTTCTCTGTGCAGAATCGACTAGTTCAGCTTTTTCTGGACCGTTGACAGATTGTGCAATCCAATCTGTCTTCAGCCCAGAGCGTTTTTTCAGTTGAATGAAAGGGTTTGCTCGATCTTCATAGATAAGGTTGCCAGCATCAGGTCTAGCATTGGCATGGCCTCTCCTACGAGGAATTGTGGTGATCAGCGGGATGTGGCATGCACTCGGTCTCTCTGGTCAGATTTCTGCCAGCCAGAATTCACAGACATTGTGAAGATCATCCAGACACTGTGCCCAACTAGTTGTAGTTTGGATCCGGGCCCAACACCCCTCTTATTGGGATGTGTTGATGTTATCTGCCCGATCCTTGCTGAAATTGTCTGGAGGTCCTTGGAGACAGGGGTCTTTCCAGAACCCCTAAAGGAGGCGGTTGTTCGACGACTCCTTAAGAAATCCTCCTTGGACCCAGACTGTCTAGCTAACTACTGACTTATCTCTAACCTGCCATTTGTTGGTAAGGTTATTGAAAAGGTGGTTGCGCTGCAGCTGGATGATCACCTTACAACTCACAAGGTCTATGATACTCTCCAGTCCGGATTTAGGAGGAAACATAGCACAGAGACTGCACTTGTTCGAGTATTGCATGACATCCTAATGGCTAGAGATCGAAAGGCACCTACCATTCTGGTCCTTCTTGATCTCTCTGCAGCATTTGACACTGTAGACCACAGTGTGCTGTTGGAGCGCCTGCGGCTTCTTTGTGGTCTGTCTGGTACAGACAGATGGTTCCATTCTTTCCTCGCAGACAGGTCTCAAAGAGTTGCCACCAGAATTTATTCCTCTGGCACTCACTCCCTGTCCTGCGGGTGCCACAGGGCTCCATTTTTGCCCCCATGTTCTTTGCAGTGTATATGCTGCCTTTGGGAGATATCATCAGGTGATACAGTTTGAGTTTTCACTGCTATGCAGATGATATTCGACTGTACATGTCCTTTCTGCCCAGACAAAATGCTGTACTCTCTGTGCTAAACAACTGCCTTACCGAGATCAGAACCTGGATGAGTACTAGTTGGCCGAGACTGAACCAGACAACACTGAAGTGTTGGTAGTGGACCCTGGTTATCCGGGGGTGGGTATGGGAGCTGGACAGGCATCAGGTTTTTTGATCGATGGCATACAGCTCACTACCTCAGACCGAGTACGTAACCTTAGCGTTATTTTTGATGATGGCCTGACACTAAAATCTCAGGTGTCGGCTGTTGTCAAATCCTCTTTTTACCATCTGAGGAATATCGCCCAGGTGAAACACTTCCAACATTGGTCCACGTCTTGATTACTGCAATTTTTTCTACCTAGGGCTTCCAGGGATTGATATCCATTGCATGCAGCTAGTGCAGAATGTGGCAGCCAGGCTTTTGACTGGGACTTCTAGGTCCAGTTATATTACCCCTGTGCTCCGTGAACTGCACTGGCTGCCTATTCAGTGGTGGATCACCTTTAAGTTTGGCTTGCTAACCTTTAAAGCCCTACATGATCAGGGACCCAGTTACCTGCAAGATCTCTTGATACCCTACTACCCCCCCGTCCTCTCCGATCCACCGACAAGGGATTGCTAGAGATTCCCAGGATACGGTTAAAAACATCAGGTGCCTGTGCTTTTTCTTTTTCGGCTCCAACCTGTGGAATTCTCTACCTTGTCGGTTAAGAGAATGCCTGACTGTCGACAGATTTGAGACTGAGTTAAAAACTTATTTATTTAACTTGGCCTTCCCTAATGACTAATGTGTTTCATTCTTCTGTTTTAAAGTTTTATTTGTATTTGGTTTTATGTACAGTGCCTTGGTTTTGAAAGGCGCTATAAAAATAAAGTTTGATTTGATTTGTTTCATTGTACATTTTTCCATTTTCTTTTCCTGTATACTGCAACCTAAATCAATATTATCTTTTTAGTTGTACTTGTATTTAAGTATTTTAGTAAAACTCTTGTTTTCCTAAAGAAATTCTGCCTGTGTGAGAGTTCTTATATTGTATGTGTGACTGCAGAAGGTTTATTAATAATTCATGACAACTGTTACTAGGTTAGAGAGGCCACAATAAGCAACCAAATTGAGAAAAGGGTCTGTAAGGATAGGGAGAATACCAGAGTCTCATACCATAGTCTGCAGGATTTTGAACCAGATTGTTGCATGTCCTGTAGAGATAAGGCCAGATCAGGTGTTACGCTGCTACCACTGAAGAGAGTGTGACACCTGAGTCCTCCTTCTGTGTACAGCCAAGGAAGGGTTCATATTTGGCCACAAGACTCGAGACTAGTATTGTGCCTTTATCCAGAGCTAGAGGGACACTTGGGATCCTCGTGGCAGAGGTGCAGTCATGACCTCAGTGAGCATTCTAAGGGACGAGGAGGGTATCCCTGTTCTCCCTATCACAGATTGTACTTATGGGTTGGCACTGTGAGCTAAGTGGGCCTGACCCCCAGAAGTGGGTTTGTGACACTATATACCTTCCTGTTAGCTTTCCTGCCTACTAACTCTCATGTAGGCTGGCCTAGATAGGGAGTAGCTGATATCCCCAAATTTCACTGTTATCCCTTTTACTAATTCCCCTGTAGGATGACCCTAGATAGCGACTATCAGAGAACTTATAATACCACTGCTACCACCAGCTTCCTATTCCAGAGACCATCACTAGATTAGGAATCTTGCTACCTTTCTTGACCCCTATTTACTATTCCCTTTCCATTTCTTACCTTACCTACCCTCTACTGACCAACATGGCCTACGGTTTGCGGTCCTCCCTGCTGAAGTCCTGCTGACACCCTCAGAAGTTTCTTAGATGCCACACTCCTGCTTCGTGGCACTCATGCTTCGGGGTTGCTCCCATGAGGGGTTGCTTGGGACACTGGGAGTTTTAAAGAGACTACTGCCACCCTATTAGCATGCTGCAGTCACGTGGTTGGCTCGCCCTCCAATGGCACTAGCTCTCCACCCCTTGTCCCTTCCTCTGTCCCCTGCTCCCTCTTCCCCTTCCACCATTTCAGCAAATAGTCCCACACATGAGAAGTGGCTTCCTATTACCTGAATGGTGAGTTAGTTGTCCTTCTTTCCCTTAAGACTACAGCTGCCTTATTGGTGTGCTGTGGTCACATGGTTAGCTTTGCCTCCAATGGAGCTGGACTCTCCCTACTTTGTCCCTCCCTCTGCCCTCCCCACCTCTCTCCTCCCCTTCCTCATTTCAGCAAACAGTCTCACACATGAGAAGTGGACTTCAAAAATACACAAATGCAGATAATGCGCACTAGCTGTGTTGGTAAGAAACACTTACCTTTCACAGAGCTGCTGCCTTTGTTTATACCCCCTCACCTGTGCAGTTTCCTACTGCCTGCACACAGATTTAGTAGTCCTTCTTCCCCTTGAGAACACAGCCACCCTACTGGCGAGTTAGTTGAGTTGGTGAGTGGGTAAACAGCTTCTTTATCATAGACTCGACTGAGTTATTAAATAACCTGCTATCTGAGCTAGAATCACAACCCTGTTAGTTTAGCTTGAATGAAAGATTATAAAATGGAGAAGACAAATCCAAAAAGCCAATTGGTTGAAACAATGGCTCACCTGTGATGAGTCATTTCTCAGGTGGTTGAAGGCACTTAGCTTCACCTTTTGCTTTACAAAGCATCCATGGCATGATGATATTTTTTTTTTTTTTTTTTTGCCATATTGATTTTTGTACCTTGGTCCAGCAACCCTCGTTCATCAGGGATTTACCGTGTACAGACCTCAGCTACCATAGAGATCCAATCGCCACCACTTGATGCCTCCAGTTTCCCAACAGTTCAAATCCAGATTGGAGGCCGTTAGTGTAATAGGGTGCAAGCACGCTATCCGTAATACAGACAGCAGCTAGGGTGTTTCTTTCTGCTTTCACCCACTCCTTCCCATGATGTAGGCAAACTGTCATGTGACACCATGCATGCACAATATACTGTGGTGAGCTGCCTCCTTTGCCCTCCCACAGATGTGGCTGTGGTGATGCTACCCATAATTTACCCCTCCTGGGCGGAGCACATTGCCTCTTGGCAGCTGTTCCAGCCCATGGCTTCGCTCTGATATGACTCCCCAAGTCTGCTTCAGAACATGGATCACCTGCATGGCAGGGCAGTGTACTGTCACAGGGGGCCTATGATAATATACCACACCCTGTAATGCACTATTGCTCAAATACATCCTGTGTCTTCCTGCTAAGGACAACTGTACAAGTTATTGTTTGCCTGTAAACCCAGGGTTTTAATTAATTGATTAGCAGTTTTTTTCCTGAGACAATACCAACTGTACAGAAAGTATTTATATAGGTTTTCTAGAAGTGTTATATTTATTAAACCCATTGAGGCAAGTGCGATGCATTTTTACAATGTTTTAGCACTTTTATGAGCAAAACGCTAATCAATTTTTAGAGTTAAATAAAACCCTGAAACCCCAAATAAGAAGAAAGCATGGCATAAAAACATAAGCCTATTGAATCAGCCAGTCTTGCTTTAGGATAGCTCTTACCTTACTAACTAAATCTAAAAAGGTTTAAGCTGACCAAACACAGTTACTTACCTCTTGTCACCTGTCAGCCTCACAGTTGCTAACTGTAGATTTTGGTGGGTTTGACTGTAAAAACAGTTCACCCCCCTTTTTTTTCATCAAGGTTTTATCCTCCAGTTCAGTGACTGGCACACAACTCTCTCAGTCTTCCCAGTCCTGTCACTCACATTCTTCAGAACTTACCCTCCTTTGATGAGCTCCACATGGATATCCCCACATGGTGGGGCTGGCCAGGCTCCTCCTGAGCACAATCCAGATAGCTCCGGAAGAGCCTAGTCAGTGGTGCAGGGCTTGCAGAGGGCTGGAATGCCATCCTGCTTGGTCTGGAGGTTTTCCTCCAAGTTTCACTCCAGGACTGCAGATCATGGAATCATGCACTACATGTGCCAGTGGAGGCAGGTATACAGGTATGAGTGTCCAATTGCAGGCCAGGTGCCAGAAAAGTAGTGGAGTGACCTGCCCCACCTCCCCAAGACAGGAGAGCAGTCCGTGGGACACTCCATCATCTTTCCCCCAGAAGGCCCCCATGCAGTCCCATGTCCACTCATAAACTTGGATTGTCAACGTAGAAGACGGTAGTGCTACTGCCATGCTGCCGTGACAGTACCACCTTGTTCCACCTTTATCACATCACTCTTTTTGCGCCCCCACTGACAGCCCCCATCTGATCGTCTCCCCCAACCCTGTCCCCCAGAATAACGGCTTACCTTATGCCCGGCCCAGGAATGGCACCTGCGGGGAGTCGATCATCATCCTGCCACTGCTAATCTTTTTCCTTGGTTTTCCCCGAGGGCCCCAGGAGAAGAATGCATTGCGTGGAGGCACATATGCACCTTACAGCCCCAGTGACAGCTCCCTTCTGCCCACCCCAATGACCTATTGGCTGGCACCCTCGAGCCTGAGCTGCCCGTCGGCCTCCACCAGGGCAGCCATAGCCGAGGATGCCACACACCACCCCAGAGAGAGGTTGCCTGCCGGCAACTCAATCCAGCTCCGCCTTCCCCCCTGTGCCGACCTCCGATGACCCAGACTTGTTCCCGAACCTGGGTCACCGGCAACCCCACAATGCACCTTGTTCCATCTTAAGAGGACTTACACAAGTTGGCCTGTTGGTGCAGGATCAGCATTACTGCTCATGCTGCTAGCGATCCAGGTTTGGAAACAGGCTCAGTGATGGCGGGTGACTGACAATGCTAGGTGACTGGCATTTCAAATACAGGTGGAAATGCAAGAGGAGCAGCTTTTGGGAGGAAAGACTGCCAACCTGCTCCAGGTCAGCATGCTGTCCTTGCACGTGCCTACAGCCATCTTGTCCCTAGAGTCGGGGGGTATGTGTCCCCCCAAATTCCCATCCAAGTACTGTTTTCTAGGCAGAGGAAAGGCTGTGAAAGTATAATTTAACATCCTCCTTTGCTTAATTTTAAATTGTGTGCGCCCCTAAACATGTTCTTACACAGAAAATGTTGGCAGAAAAAGACCATTGGTCCATCCAGTCTGCTCTGTTTTACCCCATCCTACCCAGGGACAGTGGCGGCTCCAGGAATGAAGGATGACCAAGGCACAGGCAGGGTAGAGAGGGCTTTTAGGGCAATTTAAATCCAGACTATGTTGCCAGCTACGTATCACTGCTGGGGCACAGCAGATTTTCACCAAGGCATGTGCTCTGGCTGACCCTGTCCTGGAGCTGCTCACACCCTGGACAAAAGTTTAGTCAGGGTTATTGCCCTCATCTCTCCCTCTGCCTCACTGCATCCCCCCAGTGACTATTAAGCCTTTTGATCAGTCCAAACCCTGCTAGAAAACCATCTCTCTGTAAAATAAAACTTTCTCACATTTCTACTGAATCTCCTGCTAGCTTCCACTGTGCCTATATTCTTGGCATGACGTCTGAAGCCCTAGCTGTTGGCTGTGTGTGTGTGTGTGATAGAAATACAGTATGCAGGAAGAAAACTCTGTCAGGATGGTGCCCAAGAAGGGTACACTTAACCTGCAGTCATTTGATGTGGCACACATTAGAGTCAATCTTCAATAGCTGAGCAGCCATAAGGGATACAGTATGTGCCTTAGGTAAGGCTGGAAAGTTGCCCATATGAACAGACAGGGGCACAAGCTAGGAGGAGCATTAACAGAAAAGGAAAAACAAGAATCGTGAACCTAACCACACCGACAGTTCACGTAACCAGGTGAGAAAGAAAAAAAAATAAGATTTAAGTTCTTATTCACAACAATTTATTTACCTTTTTGTTGACTAGGAAAGGAGTGTTAGACAATGCTGCTTATTTTCAGTCACCGAGGGGGGAAGGGAGCCAAAGGCAACAAATAAAACCCAACCAACTTAAAGCATCAGTGCAATTACAAATATTTTTTTTTTAAAAATCTAGTTTCAGCTACAACTAACAAAATATAACTATCCGATCTACTTTTATCTCTCTTTTGCCATGTGCCATCTTTTTTCTTGAGAAAAAAAACTAAATACAAAGCGAGACTAACTGTACTGAGCACCCTAGAGTGCTGAGGTGAGAAGAAGGAGCCTTTATGGCTCACAAAGCAAGAACTGTGGTGTGAAGGATCCAGGTTCGGGACCCAGGTCCCCGAGTAGTTTTGTGCCATGGCCGCTAGGGCCGAGAGTTCTGTGAGGAAAATGAATGAACTGTAAACACCCCTCTCCATGGAGCCGACTGAGTTGTGGCTTGAGCCTTTAAAAATAAAAGGTGCCTGATTGCATGATTCCTTGCCTGGACCTGATCATTGTTGTCTGAGCCTAGAGACTGTTGTTGTTGTGTTCCTAACAAAGTTTATTTTCAAACAATAAATCCAAAGCCTGTGCCCACCAGTTGTGCTGCGGAAGGAAGAGATAACATCAGCATGCATCTCAACGGAGTCCACGCCATCACTGAAAGAATCCTATTTCTGCATATCAAAAGGTACTGTGTGTTTTACTGTCCTGCTACAACTGCTGTCACTGCTTAGTCAGAATGCTGGCACCTTCCCCTTTCTCCGTGAACTATTCCATCAAACCCCTAGACAGGGAGAGGAGGAGGGGAGCCACACAGAAGTGCCATCTCTAGGACTGAGAGTGAGTGAGCTGCCTGCCTGTTCATGGACTGGGTGAATATTTTAGCTGAAAACCCAGGGCAGGAGCTAAAAGAAAAGACACCCCTGATCGGGTACCCACCTCCTCGAACACGGCCGCGGCTGGAGAAGCCAGCCAGCGCTGTGCCATTCCACAGCCCGCTTTGGAGCACTGAAACTCGGCCACGAAGACGCACCTGATCGGGCGCCCACCTCCTCGAACACAGCCGTGGCTGGAGAAGCCAGCCGGCCATGCACCATTCCACAGCCCGCTTTGGAGCACTGAAACTCAGCCACGGACGCCCCTGATCAGGCGCCCACCTCCTCAAACACGGCCGTGGCTGGAGAAGCCAGCCAGCGCTGTGCCATTCCACAGCCCGCTTTGGAGCACTGAAACTCGGCCACGAAGACGCACCTGATCGGGCGCCCACCTCCTCGAACACAGCCGTGGCTGGAGAAGCCAGCCGGCCATGCGCCATTCCACAGCTCGCTTTGGAGCACTGAAACTCGGCCAAGAAGACACCCCTGATCAGGTGCTCACCTCCTCGAAAACGGCCACGGCTGGAGAAGCCAGTCAGCCGTGCGCCATTCCACAGCCCGCTTTGGAGCACTGAAACTCAGGTAAGCCTGTCTCCAACCACCAGGAAAATGCTGGAGCCCAATTGGCCATGAAGACACCCCTGATCGGGCGCCCATCTCCTCGAACACGGCCGTGTGGCTGGAGAAGCCAGCCGGCCGTGTGCAATTCCACAGCCTGCTTTGGAGCACTGAAACTCGGGTAAGCCTGTCTACAACCACTGGGAAAAATGCCAGAGCCTGATTGGGTAACTAGACTGGGAACGCCACTCTATTGGCTGCCGCTTTTACGGCTTTGGCTGTGATTGGCCACACGAGGGAACTCTGCTTCTAAGGCCATTTGGACTTTTCTCTCTTACTGTGTACTGTGAATTTTCTCCCAAAACTGACCAAGCGGACAGCATACTGTTTAACTATTGCCTGCATTGCTAACTATTTACTGTATGTATTGTTTTGCATTGCTAGATCCCATTCTATACACTTGCTTGGCTGCTAATGACCTTTGTAACTCCTGATTTGGGCCATATAATTGTTGGTTTTGCTGCTTTCTTAAACTGTATTCTTCAAAGTCTCCTTCAGCTACCCTTTTCTGAATTTCCACCCTCTTGTTCTAGCTACTCTCACTACCTTCCCCTGCCAAAACTTAATTCTTCCCTAGACCATATCCGGGCAAGTGGCGCCGCTGTTAACTGCTCAGCCGTTAATCCTTGCCTGCACCCTGCCCTCCCCATCAACTTCTCTTCTGCTAATCTAACACCCCCACCCTGATCTAATCTTTTGTGTCCTCTAAAACCCTTTTGTCCCTGAGCCCTATTTCTAATCTGCCTTCTCCGCTCCTTTTTCAGCCACGAAGATGCCCCTGATTGGGCGCCTACCTCCTCGAACATGGCCACAGCTGGAGAAGCCAGCCAGCCGTGCGCCATTCCACAGCCTACTTTAGTGCACTGAAACTTGGGTAAGCCTGTCTCTAACCACTGGGAAAAGCGCCGGAGCCCGATTGGGTAATTAGACTGGGAACGCCACTCTATTGGCTGCCGCTTTTATGGCTTTGGCTGTGATTGGCCACACGAGGGAACTCCGCTCTTAAGGCCATTTGGACTTTTCTTTCTTACTGTGTACTGTGAATTTTCTTCCCACACCACCCGCCCCAACCCCGGCCTCTATTGAATGCTCTTCCATGTGCACTGTTCCCACCCCTTTCTTATCTATTGGCTAGAATGACTTCTGCCACACCCACCCTTCTAGATCTCTACCCTTGCTCTTCCTCTCTTAAAGAATCATACTTGATTTTGTCTATATCGTAAGACACTTATATTTGAAGTGAGCCTCCTTTAAAAATGCCTTTTGTCTTCCACTCTGTTTAGTTGCCTCTGCATTTTTCATTCGCCTTTTTAACTTCCTGGCTACCAACTCAAATCAGGGCAAAATTCCACATCCAGACCCAGTGACCTCCATGGACTGCCCTCTCTCAATAACCTAGGGTTTCCTATAGCTGGGAGCACCTCCCCATGGCCGCGCCCCTTCCTACATCATGACCTGTCCAAAGTATTCATGTGCATGCCTTTGAAGCTATCAGTCTCGACCATCAATTATAGCACATCTCTCTCAAAACTTTTTAATGCCCATGTTAATGACATTACAAAATGGACACCCACCAGACAACGCAAAAAGTGGCTACTTAACAGACTAAGTCAGTACCTTAAGAAACGAATCCTGCTTCTTCTATTCTGCTCTGGTAACAGTGAATTAAACCCAGGCCCTCCTGCCCCTCTGAACTCCCCTGCTGACCTCTCTGATCATAAAGGCATTAGCTTCCTTCACATCAACGTATGCAGCTTACTGAAGAAGATAGATATTATTCAGGCCTGGGCCCTGCATGCATCTCCTGATTTCTTTTTGATAACAGAATCCTGGCTCTCACCCTGGACCCCTGACAATCCATTAATATAACAGGTTACAACTTGTACTGCCAGACAGACCGACTAGAGGAGGCGGAGTAGTAATTTATGTCAAATGCAAATACTCTGTCTCTGTCATAGATTGCACTTCAAACAGCAAGGAATTTGAATGCCTGGCACTCAAACTAGCTATCTCCACCGACAAAACCCTCCTTATTGCAGCTTGCTATCGACCTCCTTCAGGTGGCATGGCCATCTTGCAGCACCTCCAAAAGCTAGTTGATTCATCTAACTCCGAATGTATATTAATAGGGGACCGCAATCTTAACTGGAACAACGAAGCTCTAAGAAATTAAAGGATCTATGCGCTGCTAATGGTCTGTCCCAAATAACACCTGCACCTACTAGACCCAACAGAAAGCACCCTGAACTTAGCTCCCTTTTGGACCTTATGTTAGTAAACAAGCCTCATAATTTCTCGCACAGCAGAGTGTTCTTCAATGAAATAAGTGACCATTGTGCAGTAGCCTGCATTAGGCACTCTCCCCAAATAAAACTGACCCCCAAACTTTTTCTGAAAAGATGCCTGAAGAATTTCTGCCGGAATGCCTTCTTGAAAGATTTAAGCAACATTAGGTGGCAGCACTTCTATCTAGCTCCATCAATTAGTGAAGCTTTCAACATCTTCCACAGCCTATTAACAGGGCTAATCGACAAACATGCCCCCCCTTCGGCTGATTGGGTTAAAAAAGAGATCGCCTGGATGGTTTTCAACTAGCCTGAAGAAAGTGCTCAGAGTAAGGGACTCCTGTTGGAAATGAGCAAGAAAATCCCAACAGGAAGATGATTGGCTTGCTTTTCGCATCTCCAGAAATGCCTGCACTAAATTAATTAGGTCTGAAAAAGCCAGGTACTTCCAGGCAAAACTTGAAGACAACAAAACAACTCTGCCAAATTTTGGAGTATTCTCAAGGGAAATCGAAGGTCAGCATTTGACTGCCTCTTCCAGCCAGCATTGTGACCAATGGAGTTACTTATACAGATAGAACCGCTATCTTAGAGCAGTTCAATAACCATTTCTCCAGGCAGGTCTTGCCTTGATACCTCGCCCATCAGTAAGCTTAAGCTATGCGGGTGATAGCTCAATTAACTTAAATGCTATCCCTTACCCTCACCAACCACACCTCCTTATTCAACTTTTCCACAATTCCATTTAAGCAAGTAGAGGACCTCCTTTTGGCACTGGACACAAAAAAAAGAGCCGGCGTGGATAACATTGCACTATTCTTCTTAAAGCTTGGCTACTTCTACCTGACCGCCCCATCACCCATTTATTTAACATCTCGTTGAGTCAGGGTGATTTACCTGCGACATGGAAGACCGCCCATATCCTACCTCTTCTTAAGTCAGGGAACCCTTGCGTTCTGAATAACTACAGGCCTATTTCCATACTTTCCACACTTTCAAAAGTCCTGGAAAAGATTGTCAATATTCAAATAAGAGATCACCTGGACCGGCACAATCTTTTAAACCCTGCCCAGTCTGGGTTCTGGGCCAAACACAGTACCATTTCTGCTCTTGCAAAAGTAACTACCGACTGGCAAATCACCCTAGACTCTAAAAAACATGTAGTTGCTCTATTTCTCGACCTCAGCAAGGCCTTCGACTCCGTGGATCATAACATCATGCTTACATCACTAAGAAATATCGGCCTTGACAACCCTGCCATCAACTGGTTCACTAATTACCTCTCTAACAGATTGCAGCAAGTTAAATCAGCAGGAGACCTGTCACCACAGAAATCACTACTGTGAGGGTTCCCCCAAGGCTCCATAATGGGACCTATTCTATTTGCTATTTACATCAACAACTTGGACTCCACTGCAAGTTGCTAGCATTACATTCTATTTGCTGATGACACTGTACTCTATTCCACAAATTCCTCATTGCTCTTGGCCTACTAAGACCTACAACGAGACTTTACTACTTACAACATAGTCTTATCAAGCATAAACTCCTTCTCAATGCCAAAAGACTAAATCCATGATTTTATCTCCAAAAGTAGCCTCTGACCCCACATATCCCTCCATTACTAGCGCTTCCTGAACCACTGGACTCAACATATACCTTTAAATACCTAGGGTTCTAGCAGGACAACAAACTTAATTTTTTATGCCACCTAAATGAAGTCTCGAAAAAGCTAAGACAGCGACTCAGCCTATTCTGTCGTTTCAAACACCTGCTCACCACTGAATCAAGAAAGAGACTAGTACAGACCACTTTCCTACCTGTGCTTGATTATGCTGATTTCCTCTACGATCATTGCCCTCTCACAGCGTTAAATAAACTTGACACCCTCTATCACCGAGCCCTACGCTTCATCTTTAACCTGCCTTTTCGTACCCTCCATTGTCTTCTGTACCAAATGGCGGGCTGGCCCTCACTATCATCAAGGAGAAAAAGAAATGCGCTCATTCGATTCTATAGAGCCATCACAGACAAGCTCCCTACATATATTACTAGTCTGTTCAAACGTGCCTCTGGCTCCTATGGTCTCAGACGTTACGCAACTCTTTGCTTACAAGTGCCAAGAACGAAAACTAACCTTGGAATGTCCGCAATTAGTTACGCACTCCCATCACTTTGGAACACTATGCAAAGCACATTCAAGCATATCTCACTTCCGGGCCTTCTCTCCCTCAAAGTCCTACTAGTCGAGTATTTGCGAGAACCTTGTAGTTGCTATGGGTAATCTGCCCTTTATTTATTGATGTACCTGCTCTAATAATTATTAATATGTCATCCTCCTTCTCCCCTGGGAATCCAGTACACGCACTCCCTCCCCCATTCCATGGCTATCACCTCCTTTCTCCGTCTTTACATATCCCCTTAGCCTCTGTCTGCTTTCAGTTTCTACCCTCCTCTCCCTGTACCCATTTTGTTATTATTTTTTGCATATTTCTATTTGTGAGTTCTTGTGACAGACTCTAGTATTTTTGCATCCAACTTTGTACTGTACTTTCTGACGTTACATTCATTTGTATTACCATGACTATGTATTTGTATTGTTCCTTGTCCAGGATCACCTTGAAAATGAGCTTGCTCAATGGTGCTGATGCCTGGTTAAATAAAGTTTGATTGATTGATTGAGTATCTTACCAAGTTACATCTGGAGGCAAAAGAGAGAGCAAGGGGTTACAAAAATGGGGGCTCATCCAGGATTCAAGAAAGAGGTGCAAACACCTACCTGTCATGACTGGAGGGCATTGTTTTGAGGTGATGGAATGTTGGTGGGCAGCAGCACTGAGTAGGAGTTTAGAGTTGCCACCTGAATGTGAAGTGCTTCATGAGGAGACATAATGGTACCTGAAACTCGTAAAAAAATGTGATGAATGCCTAATTAGAGACTTGTGTGTTTTGACTGGTGAATGGGACTAATGAGATGCAAGCAGAAAAGAGTGAGACCATGTGACAGACTGGTATTCTGCCTCATGATTCGCGCTGGTAAAGGCATCCACCAACTCCATAGAGTTGCTGAAGTGTCTTGCTGCAAAGGAAAACCAAAAAGCAAGAAAAACCAAAAAGAAAGGAAAACAAAAACATTATGGATTACAAAGTTTGTGGCTGTACAAGGGGAGCAAGCAGGAAGAAGTCAAATCCAGAGAAATGGCGTTTGCACCAGAACCTGCTCAAAACATGGTGACTGTACCTGTATTGTTGCTAACTTGGTTGTGGACGATGGTGGAGAGAGAGAGAGAGAGGTCATTCTGGTGAGTCCTGCATCTTTTGTGGGTACAGTTGGAGTGGGGTTCTGAGACAGCAAGTATGCCTTCAATGTTCTGGTGGCCCTGCAAATGTGCTGCCTGTGGCGACAGGGCCACTGCGTATGTTGCCACGGAGTTGGGTAGGAGGAGTAGCGTCCCTAACAAAAGTGAGTTTTTCACAATGGAACTGTTGGAATGGTGGGACGAGGTGGCAACAAATCTACCATGGCAGAGCCACCTGTGGTGGACAGGCACAGCTGTCTGCCCAGCCCTCCCCCACTGCTGGGTGCCCAAGAACTTCCCCGTGGCAGAGGGAGGGACTTCACAAGAGAAGTATGCTGGGCTGGCTTTGTGGGTGATATACCAGACCAGCTGAGGACTCCCAAGGCTGTGATACCCAGCTCTGTGGCTACAGCACCAGCACACACACCCCAGGAAGGGGTAGGAGAAAAAAAGTAACCTTGACATCAGCACCCCCCTCTAAGAAACCGAAGAGGACATCAGCACCCAAAGAACTTATCCCACTGCCCATTGAGCTGGAAAATGCCCAGGCCAAGGAAGAACCTGATGTAGTAGTGGAGGCAGTGATGGAGGGCCCAGGCTCAGATACAGATTGTGAGAGTGTCCACCCCGAGGTGGTGCCCGTGTATGCATAGCCTAAGAAGGGAGTAACGCACATGTTTGAGGACTTGGTGGTAGAAAGAGGCATTCCCAAGCCTTATGCTATGCCCATTGGGGGACTGCTTGAGACAACCCCCATACTCCCAGAAAAATGCTGGCACAAAATGGTAGACATGGAGTTCAGGCACCACCTGGACTTGACCTACCTCAATTACCAAGAAAAGTGAATGAACTGTAAATACCCCCTCTCCATGGAGCCAAATGATTGTGCCTGAGCCTTGACCTTTAAAATAAAAGGTAGCCATCCCAGTGGCGTAGAGGGTTGAGGCACTGGCGCCTTACCTCGACTCACACCGGCGACCCGGGTTCGGGAACAGACTCAGGTTGTCGGGAGTCGGCAGGGGAAGGATAGGATTGAGTGTCCGACGGACTGCTCTCCTATTCTGGGGTGGGTTAGGGACGGCTCATCATGTAGCTGCCCCCAGTGGAGACTGGAGGCACTACAAGAAGCAGTGCTAGGGGAACAAGAAAACCGTAAAAAACACTCCGGAAGTCTAGCCGGATGACAGCTGCTGGCCCCAGGCACCTCCAAAGACTCCCCTGGAGAGCCACAGAATGCCTCAGCAGCTCCTGGGACCGAAAGAATAGTGTGCTGGTTACTCCCGCCGGTGCCTTCCCCCTTGGAGGAGAGGGGACCCACCCGGTGAAGGGTTACACTGGGCTACCCCATGGAAGACTGCAGATGTGAGGTAGATGGTTGAAGGGGGAGATAGGGGGAATGCCAGTGGACCATGGTGGCTCGAAGGAGAGGCAACTCTGGAGCACGTAGGGTGTATAAATAGATAATGCAAAAATTAAAAAAATAAATAAAAGGTGCCTGATTGCATCCGATTCTTTGCCTGGACCGGATCATGGTTGTCTGAGCCTAAAGACTGTTACTGTTGTATTCCCTACAAATGGGGGTTCCTGAAAAGTCTTCCTCGAGCTTGCCTAAATGCTCACTGCCAGGCTGGTGTGCTGTGTTTCAGCAATTAAATGTGATTGCCAGAGAGTGCCTGTGTAGCCTCTGTGTACTGTCTCTTTAAGAGCTGCCTGGATTGCAGTCATAAGTAATCTGAAAGGGAGCTATGTTGAAAGATGTAACTATTTGCTGAAAATCATTTAGAGTGATAATGATAATGTAGTTTGTCTAACCTGTCTTCTTTGCAGCAAGGACTGTTTTGTTTATCTTGACTATCTTGGTCCTGGACTGCAATTGGACCGATCAGTACTGGTGGGACCTAAAATGGAGCCAGACTACAAGAGCTGTCTGGAGTCAAAATTGTGTAGGAATTGTAGTCTGGGGCTTTTGCACCTGAAGGGGAGCCTTTGTTGTGACTGACAAGGGATCAGACAACCTGTACTTTTGGATCTTGGGAATTTCCAGGCTGCTGCAGCTAGTTTCCGCTTTGAGCTGAGATTGAAGAAGTAACAGCTCAAGTGATTTTGAGCAGCAGTTCTGTGTAGCTCTGCATGGGAGAACTGTGAAAGGGCTGAGTTTTGGCCTGCCTGTCTGCCTGCTGTCCCGGAGAGGGAAAATAGAGTTTATTCGAACTGAATCCGAGTTGTGAGGACTATTTAAGCCACTGGGCTGTGACCAGGCTTTAATCTGAAGAAGACTGAAGATTTGCTGAATGCGATTGGCCTGTCAGGATTTTTAGCTGCTTTTGAATCACCGGTTTGTGCAGAGACTTTGCAGTCGTGACCGGAGAGCGGTTTGCCTGGTACAGTTGAATTTCCTTACGTTAACGTGCTGTGTATTGAAAGTGGGTCGTGATTTGGTTCCCCACTGTGTGAACGGTGTTCTGTTTGCTGGTACCGTAGAATCCTTTACATGTAAATGTGCTGTGTATTGAAAGTGGCCCCTGATTTCGTTCCCCACTGTGTGAACTGTGTTCTGCTTGCTGGAAGCTTTATCCAGCCTAATCGGACTGAATCTGCGTTCATCTCCATTTGTCCTGGGCCATGCCACGCTGATCCTGCCAGACTACCCCACTTCACAGAGAAAGCCACCAATGAAAGACCTCCCTGGGGATCAGCCCCCTGCTCCACACTTGAACAGGAACAACACCTCGGTGAATCGTGTGGGCCCTGCTTCTCCTGGCACTCCAGATTAACCACTTGCTGTTTCGATTTTCATCCAGCCTGTGTCCAGTCTTGGGTATTGTGAGTAATCATCAGGGTAGCTCCCTGCAACAACAGCCTAATCTAAAAGTGTGTCATCTGATTGTCTTCTTTGTTGTCTTTTCACGAACTGAGCCCTCTGGCCCGGATTATAATTAGTGTGTGTGGTGCATGTTGTTTTCTTCCATCACAGTGCCCCAACCAGCTGCAATGTTCCTGGCTAGCCCACCGTTCTCCATCTGGATACCTAGAGTGTGTGACTGTTTATGGACCCTGAAGTGCATGCATAACTGTTTGATTGATACAGCCTTTAAGCAAATTAACCTGATTATGCCCCTCCCTTGTTTAAGTCCCTTAAATAAATCAGATCTAACTCTTTTTTGCATTTACCCTGGCTGTGGTTCCAATTTGTGCAAGAGTACTGTACTGCTATTTGCTTTGTATAACCTTGTTTTACAGGGGTCCCCAGGGTCGAGCCAGAGGAAAGCCCTGGTGGTAAGTGCAAACAGTGTGGGTACTTGTGTGGTGTATCAGGGGTATTGTGATAGTGATTATTGTATATTGTTCTGGCCACTAGTAAGGAAAGAGGGGGGTTACAGTGTCCCCGAGGGCTGTGCCCAGGTTAGCTTGACCACTACCAATCCTGACCTCTGGGTGGAGGCACCCATTTCAGAACTCAGACCCCTTAACCTGCTACTAGCCAAGCAGGCAGGGGTAGTAGCCCCTGGGATAGCACCACCTAGGGGTAACATTCCTAACAAAGTTTACTTTCAGACAATAAATCCAAAGCCTGTGCCCACCAGCTGTGATGAGGAGGGAAGAGATAACATCAGCATGAATTTCGACTGAGTCCAAGCCATTACTGAAAGAATCCCATTTCTGTATAACAGAAGGTACTGTGCAGGGGTTCAGTTAATTTATTTTCAGTGGAAGTCTAAAACTTCCAGTTGTCGAACTTTGGAAGTCATTCCAATTTTTGAAGTCAAAATACTTCCAGAATCCCACACCTGGAAGTCAATATTCTAGGAAGGACAAACTTATGGATTTTAATATATTCATGGTAAAATACAGTTTCTTTCAAGAAAATCCATAATTTCTGACTTCCAAGCCTGCAATTTGAAGTCATCTCATTTTGTGTAACCCTAGGTGGCGCTATCCCAGGGCTACTACCCCTGCCTGCTTGACTTCTGACAGGTTGAGGGGCCTAGGTTCTATGATGGGTGCCTCCACCCAGAGGTCAGGGTTGATAGTGGCTAAACTAGCTCAGGCACAGCCCTCTGGGACACTGTGACCCCCCCTTTGTTCCCACTAGTGGCCCACACAGTTCACGGGAGTTACCTTCCCAATACCCCACATATGAACACGGTTTACACATATAGATACCACTTACCCTCGAGACGAATTCTGCAGCACGTCTCTGAGGACCCCCTGTAAAACAAAGGTTAAGCAACGTACACAAACACAGATTGCAATGCTGGTTCTATATGTACTGACACCTCAGACAGTATATAGTTCAACAATAACAAATCTGGTTTATTCAGGGAACTAGAACACGGGAGGGGAAAATCAGGTTGATTGACAATATTCAAATCACAGTACTGTACAGGCACAAAAGGGTCAATAAGTCATACTCTGGGTACACCCAGGATGGTAGGGGGAGCTAGCCAGGTCGCTGCCCAGGTTTAGCGGCTTGTGCAGCTGGATGAGGCCCTATGGGAAGAAAATATATGCACAAATTGTAATCCGGAGCCGGATGGCTCAGTACACAAACAGAAGAACACAAAACAATCAGTTGACACACTTGGATTAAATGAAGGTGAGGCGAGGTACCCCTCTTTGTACTCACAAACCACAAACCGAGAGCTGAGTTGAGGAGGTGGCACTGGATGGCCAGGATGAGCAGGGTATGGAGATGAGACCCTTATGGCAGGGCCTAACTGATTTGGATAGCAGGCGGATTCAGTCCAATTAGCTTTGAGCCCAGCTTCAGCTCACAACTCACAGAACAAGGGGAAAAGGAATCGCGATCCCCTACAAGCACTAGACACATTTATATGTAAAGGAAATTACTATACCAGGCAGCTGCTTCTCGATCCCGATCGCAAATACTGCAAAACCCGAGAACACACGCAGCAACAGAGTCCCCGACAGGCCGATCGCACTTCTGCAAATCTTCGGTCTTTTACGGGTAAGCCTGGTTCTGCACACTTCCTCCTTCTCCTTCTCTTTCCACAACTCGGATTCAGTCCGAATGAGCACTCGCTAATGGCTACAGGCCGACTTCAGGACCTTACACGCGCTTCCCGCGCAAAGTGCACACTGCAGCAGAACAGAGCTCTTACTCCCTTCACAGTCAACTCGCAGCTGCCCCTCCAGGAACAGTTTAGGGCATTTCCCTTGGGCTTCACACAGGTTCGGTTGGTGGATTCAACTGTCAATCACTGCAGGGCTCCCTCTGTTGGTGCAAAAAGGTGCCAAGGTCCAAACTACAGCTCCCAGAAGCACCTGCCATACATTCCCCCTTTAAGCAGGCTCCAGGTGAGAGTCCAAGTTCTGGTTGGCTCAGGCAGTCTCCATTTTAGGGCTCCCCTAACCCAATTGGCCCAGATTAGCAGTTCAGGTCCAAAATGGAGGGGCAACACACACAGAGTCCCAGCTGCAATAAAGGCAGGCTAGATAAACTGCAATTTTACTAATGCTCCAAATGATTTCAGAAAAACAGTTACATCTTTCAGATGGGCTCCCGATGCGCTCTTAGCGACTGCAGAAACGGAGCGATCAGACGGCAGCTCAGGGTGGGATTCGATCATTAACTACACAGTCCCCCCCCATGCAAGCTAATTTAACCTGCGAGCGGGCAGCTTTTAAAGAGAGAGTACCAGAGGCTCTAACGGCTTAAACGCCGAATACCATTCAGGCTGGGAGCACTTAGCCATCTCCTAGAAGACTTTTGGGAACCCCCATTGGCAGGGGGGTTACATTTGGTTTTACAACTGGAAGTCAATGGCTTCCTCCCTCTTTATTTTGAAAGTTTTTGCCTTATTTTTGCAGGTCAAATACTCCTAAAATAAAGTTAACTGAAACCCTGTGTGTTTTATCACCCTGCTACAACTGCTGTCACTGCTTAGTCAGAATGCTGGCACTCCCCCCACCCCCAACTATTTCATCAAAACCCCTACAGAGGGAGTGGAGGAGGGTGGCTGCACAGAAGTGCCATCGCTGGGACTGAGAGTGAGTGAGCTGCCTGCCAGTTCATGGACTGTGTGAATATTTTAGCCGAAAACCCAGGGCAGGAGCTAAAAGAAAAGAGTAACTTGTCAAGTTACATCTGGAAGGAAAACAGAGAGCAAAGAGCTACACAAATTTGGGTGGAAATAGAAAACTGTACCACCAAATAAAACTGGGAGATGCCTGGAATCTTTTATTGTGAAAAAATCGGTCAGATTTTTTTTTTCCAATTTCGTCACACTGCTGCTATTATGTGTTTTTTTTTGTTTTGTTTTTCTTGTCGTCTTATCTCGGGGAAATTTGGCCAGGGCATGAAACAAATAGCCCCCTGACCAAGAGACTCACAAGCCAGCAGCTGCAGATATCCATTTTGTTTTCGATACTGTTGTAACGCTTTGCTTTCGGGTACGTTAAAGAATTTCTTATAAAAATATGAGGCGGAGTTCTGTTAGGGAGGAAGGGACATTATTTGTCTAAAGCTGCTGTGATGTTAATGAAAAGGTTTAAGCTCGTCAACAGAAATGACGCACATATGTTTTAATCAGAGAACAGCCTCCTAATTTCAACTGCTGCATCTCTTAACTCAAGCAACAGTACACCCCACAACCACATAGCTCGACTTTCTTTCGCGTCCCATGCCTAAAAGAAACTACTAAGCCATTTGCTTCCGCAACAAACATGTGACCGAGTAGACCATAGAAATTCTTGGGCGGGGCTGAAATTATGAGGCGGAGCTGCTCGGACAGAACCGCCCATAATAAATCCCCTCCTTGTGGGCGGGGCAGTGTGGCCCGCTGACCCCGCCTCCATTGGGAGGGAGCTTGCCAGCGCGGGGCGCGGCTTCCCTTTCCTCGCGTACATGCGGAACCTTTGTCTTGTAGCCAATCGGCGATATAAGAGGCGTGTCCCCAGTTGCTCCACGCCCATCGATGTTACCTTCAGTGCAGCTGGTAGGCAATGTAACCGTGTTGTTGCTGTGGTGGTGGTGAAGTGCAGCTAACCCTACATTGTTGTGTTGCCGACATTGCTGTAGTAAGTACGTTGCGAATTCGAAACAGCGGCCCTACAATTAAAATGGCTTGCTGCAGACACGAGAGGAGGCAGACGATCGAATTTCTAATAAACGTCCCCATAATTAACTAAACAAAAATATGTGGAATGCTAAAAACGAAGCTGCTGCATGTCTCCTTTTAGGGAAATTGCATCGTGTCTGTCGGTGTAATGTTTACGGGGTTTCGTTGAGCTATTGCGTGCTGCAAATACGAGATGCTATAAGAGATCAACTTTATGGTCGTGTCTAAAATATTTTTTTCTTTATCTGCTCTTGCCTGCTGAGTTTAACATTTTTTTTAAACGGCATCCACTCAAGGCTTTAGAAGACATGTATTAACAATAGAGATATGAACACAAGGGTTGCAACTTGTCATCTGATCGGATCGGAACATCCAGATTTGGGTTACCAGATCCTGACAAAGGGAGAACAAACTCTGTTCAGAGTCAAGACGGCTGCTAATGCATTAGGCTGATAAAAGATTCAGAAATATGTTTTTTCTTGGTGACCAGGGAATGGCAGGGCGACTGCTGGGAGGGGGTAAGTGAAGTGCTGCGCCTGTGTGGCTGTTTACTTCCTGGCAGGGTTTCTGTTTTGCTGGTGACTGGCCAGGGAATGGCAGAGCAGGGTGAAATTTTTTTTGGGGTAGAAAGTGCTGTGCCAGGTTGTGAGGAAAAAGCAATGCATAAAAATTGCATGCATCAAATCAGGGATGAAATATGTTGTTTATCTCAGTGGTACAGGTATTAAGCCACAAATTAAGCAATTTGTTCAGATTGCTCTCCTTAGTGACAAACAGCAGCTCAGAGATTGAGAACAGGGCCCCCATCCTCAACGGTTTCTACCCATTCCGTGACACAACCTCCCCAAAAACTGCAAGATGCAAAATGCATGAAAAGTGTCTCTCCAAAGGATTTATGCATGGGGTTCCCCTCCCTGTTCTTTATGTTTGAGACCCCATCCTTCTATTACACCTCTATGTTTCCAGTAAGTGTCCTAGTATTCCATATTGTTACAGCTTCAGGGCCACAAAGCAGTAAGACAAAGAAAAGGAAATGAGCGAAAATGAAAAAAGTAGGAAAAGAGTATAAGGGCTCGGAGCAAGAGAAACAGACACATGGCCGCGTCTTTTTTTCCTGGAAGGGGCAGAAGAAAGAGATTTCAATTGTCAGGGAAAGCCAAGCTGGAATGCCATGGTTTCTTCTGTCACTCGATAGGCCTACATCCTTTATTTGGGTTTCTATTGTATGTACTGTAATGGCCTTTCTTTTTAAAAGTCTCTTGAAAAGGCTTTTAGGAATAAAATACAAAATAGTCAGAATTGCTATAATGGCTAGGGTGGATCTGGTACATCTCCAGATAAGGGAGACAGGTTTAGGACCCAGGAAGACATAATTTATCATACAAAACTGAGCATGTAAGTTCCAATGATAAGAGAGAAGGCAGAGAATGACCTAGCATGAACCAGATGTTACTGGGGTTGACATGGAACCTGATATTGAACCGCAGTGACACCTGCAGGGAAGATAAACCATTACACCCCATCACACTTCGGGTGGGGCTTGGAAAATTACCAGACTGTACGTATCAGACACATTTTGAACTCAAAGCAGTTGATGTTTTTAGCTTGGAGTCAACAGCTGGAAGACTTGGAGGGCCTTAGAGCTGAGATTTTAAGCTGTTACAGTATATACTTTGGGTTGAAGTATGTAGGGTTTTGGTTCTACTTTTAGAACAAGACCTGTGGTTATGTGGAAATTGATTTGTCCACATATTGAACATAAAATTCTGATTTTAAGTCAGAATTTTGGAAACCAAGACTTTTCACCAAGGAAGCACCTGGAGTTTTAAAGGACGTCCACAGAACTGGAACACAAACTTGCTACACCTCTGTTGCCTAATGAACTGTTATCTCCACACAGACGGTTAATCTTTCTGGACTCTAACATCAGAATAAGGTGTAGTTTAGAACAATAATATCTAGTGTTTTATGTAAAACATCCAGTGTTATTTTTGTTATTGTCTGCAGTTCAGAGCTCTTCCAAATTGTAGAATTTACTGTATTGTTTTTATTTAAGTAAACTTTTATGATTTTCTTATCAACTCTGCCTGGGGTCTGATTGTGTGACCTAAAATTTTAACAGAAGGGTTTTGCAAAGACTGTGTGCCTTGATAAAAATAGTGACCGCTCAGCTATCCTACACAACTACTTAGGTAAGAGGTAGCCAGTGGCAGCGGTGGCCTTCAATGACCTTAAGCACTTCACACAATGCAGGAAAGCAGCAGCAAGGGCAAATAAAATGGGTGCATAGCCAGAGGGATCAGCAGTAGGCACGAGGAGGATATACTGCCCATGTACAGGTCACTGCTGAGGTCTCATCTGGAGTATGGAGTACAGTACTGGTACCCACACCTTAAAAAGGACATTAACCTGCTGGAGGCAGTCCAGGGGAGGGCAGCAAAGATGACCATGGGACAGCAGGGTAAAGCATATGAAGAGAGGTTGGGGGCCCTGAACATGTACTCCCTGGAGGAGAGAAGAGGAAGGGAGGACATGATAGAGACCTTCAAATACTTGAATAGGATAAAAAATAGGAAAAAACTAGATAAGAGCAGTCTCTTTAAGCATGAGAGGATACAGTCTTAGGTTGGGGGGAGGTTTCAGAGGGAGGCTAGGAAACATTTGTTCATGGAGAGGGTGGTGACCAGTTGGAATGCACTACTGGAAGAGGTAGTCTCATTGAAGACATTGAGCAACTTCCAGAGAGGCTGGGATACACATAAGGAGAAAGTAGTGGTCATGGGAGGGGCAGATGGAAAGGTTGGGAGGATCAGGAAGGGGGCAGGGTCAGTAGCTTAAGCTGTGAACTCTGCAGCACAAGCAGACTAGATAGACCAAATGGCCTTATTCTACTAACTTGTCCATATGTTCAGTGTCCGGCCACAGACACACACCCTGAGCATCCTTCTTTGTACTACATCTCGCTATTCAGCTGTAAAAAGAAGCTCTGGAAGTCAAAGACTGATAAATAGTTCAGGATGTAATTTACATAAAATTATTATTTGTTTAGATTTCCTAACAGAGATTAGGATCTAGACAAAGAAGTTAGTAATAACAGACTCTGGCTTAACTCGTTTTTTTTTTATTTGTTTACACTTACATTTTTATTAAAAGTTTTTAGGGCACTGATACAGTATTAGTCATCACAGAGAGATACATCAATCATCTCCTTGTCAAGTCCTATACATACACGCTTCCTTTTTCTGAACTCAGGTGATATATTCCATAATATAATATTCAGTAATATAAATCCAGCTTAGAAATATCTTAGTATGTAAATAAGTATAAGTCCAAAAGAAAGGAGAGGGAGCACGGGAGGGGAGAGACAGGGGAAACAGCCACCAAGGAGGATCACTGAAGACGGGGCCTCCGCTCCCTTTCCCTGGCTCCTAGAGCCTAAGTTTATGGATGACTGGCCCTGTGAATGCATAAGTTCTTTTATCAGTTTAGATCTGCTTTATTGATTGTTTCCCAGCAGTAAAGATCAAATTCTGTCCACCAGAGCACCCCCCGTTACAATAGTAAGTATCCTGATCTCATGGCTTATGGGACCAGGTCTGATCTATACATTGAGATCCTTAGGAACCAAATGGTCCAATAGTTCATAATTCTAGTTAATGTCCCCTGTAATTTGGCTGTCAGGGTTTCCATTATATAAATTTCATAGATCAAGTCTTCCCATAATTTTAATGAGGGGTGGTCTGGTTTCAGCCAGTTTCTTAAAAATAGTCTTCTTAGCTGCTGTAAGTAAAATTGAAGTTAATATACTTTCTGTTTTGTCTAAATTTCCTGGGAAGGTAATAATATTGCGATCTCAGGTGTTAAAGGTGCCAGATCTGGAATAGGTCCATCAGGACTTGTGAAATTCCCTCCCAGAACTGGTTGAGGGATGGGCAGAACCAAAAAACATGGGCATGTGTGGAGACCTCAGCCTCACAGCCTCTCCAGCAGGAGGAGTCCTGCATAACAGAAAATTTGGCTATTATTTGTGGTGCACGAAAAAATCCTGCTGCCACTTTCCAACTGAATTCCTACCAGCGGTAGGATCCTGTGACCCAATGCAGCCATCTCCAGATCCACAGCCAGTCTGTTTGAGTGAATACAATTATTAGGTCTGACTCCCATGTCTTCTGGACCCTCTCCCACAGGGGTCTAGTTGCTGACATCTCCGCCTGATAAAAATGGGATACCAGATGTCTGGTGGTTGTCTCCTCCTGTAATGATACAAGAAGTGTAATCAAATGTGGGATGTTTAAGGGAAGTATCCTCAGTCTCAGGGTGGAGTCATGAAAATGTCTTATTTGTAAGACTCTAAACCAATCCCCCTGGGAGAGGGGAAACTCGGATTGTAGCTGTGAGAAGGATTTACATTCTACTTGGGTATAAAATTGGTGGGTGTAATATAATCCATATCTGCCCCATCTTCTAAATCCTGTATCCGTTGTCGTCAGAATGAACAAGGGATTCCAGGCTGTAATACCCATCCACCTTGCTCCAAATGTATTTCTACGTAACATTAGATAATGGGTCCAGCCCCTCTGATACCTCCTAGTATATACTGATTTCTCAGGAGGTGACATCTCCAAGGGTGGGGGCTGAAATACAGTAGTATTATCCGGAGGGAGAGAAGAAATCACCCAGTCCACCATTACACACTGAAGTTCCTGCTCCGGGGGGGGACAACCCACTCCATCAGATGGGTCAATAGTGATGGCAAACCATACCCTGACCAGCATGGGAGTGCTAGTCCTCACCTCTCCTTAGGTGCCTGCAGTCTACACAGGGATACCCAGGGTCTTCCTCCTTGTCATAAATAGTTAACAATCATCCTGTTCCATCTTCTCTCCTCCCCTCTGGGGAAAAAAACAAGGGAATTGTCTGCCTTAAACAGAGGAGTCGGGGCAGGAGATTAATTTGTATGGATTGTATATGGTTAAGAAGGGACATTGGTAAATGTGTCCACGTTTTCAGGTCTTCTTGTATCTGGGTAAAAAGTTTGTTGTAGTTATGGAAATATTGCCCTGGTCTACTGTTATATCTATCCCTGAGTATTTGATAGACCGACAGTGCCATTTATAATGATATCTATTTTGTAAAGTTAAAGAGGGAGGGCCCTTTGTATATAATGTTTCTGTCTTTGCAAATTTATTTTGTAACCTCTTAAGCTATTTTTCTAGACTCTGCTCTAGTATTTGTAATGAAGCCTCTGAGTCTGTAATGTAAAGTAGGAGGTTGTCTGTGTATAGAGTGACTTTATGTTCCCGATCTGCCACCTCATATCCTCGTATTCCTTATGTTGCCTTAGGAATTGTGCTTTGGCTCAGCATATAATGCAAAAAGAAATGAGGAAAGCGGACACCCCTGCCTTGTTCCTCGGGTAAGAGGGAATCTTGATGAGCAGGAACCGTTAACTTTGACCACCGTCTGTGGACCAGAATATATACCCATGATATTATTAATAAAATCTTTAGGGAAATCAAATTTTGATAACGTTTTAGGAGGAAACCCGATAAGACCCTGTCAAATGCCTTTTGGGCATCTAAGCTGAGAATAATGGAGTATGGTACAGGAAGCATGCTCTATTAGATAAAGGTTCTTTTATGATTTGGCGTGTAGGAATGAACCCCGCCTGGTCCGGATGGATCAGAGAAGGCATTATATTGTCCAGGCAGTGTGCCAGGACACCTGTAAATCTTATAATCCTGGTATGGACAGTAAAGTGTGTAACATTTTGTTATGATTATGCCATATTAGAGCAGATGTCACCATTGCACCATGTTGCCCTGCAGGCACCTGAGAATCGTGACCCAAGCAAAGCAGGCTCTCCAGCTCTAATAACTACAAAACTGATGTCAGATAATATTGCAACCCAAGCTGAGTACCTAGAGGAAGCCAAGACAGCCTTAGCCAGAGGCCAGCACTGAGGAACAGGTGTTCATTTGGCCACATCGCCCAGGGTGGTGGGAGCAACCGTTGGGATGCCAGGTGAGAACCAGTTCACTAGTAATCGGGTGCATTACCAGAGGTGGTCTGGGATGTCCTTCCTGGCAGATTCTGCACTGGAAGCAAAGTGTGGTGTGTTCACTAGTGTGAGTGTGCCATGGTCAAAAATGAGTTTGATTGGCTATCTGGAGTGACATAACCGCACACCTGGCCTGATGTCACACTCTGATTTCATGGCTTCACCCATGACCACAGCTACCATTCCTGTGACTGGTAAAGCAGTCAGTCCCCTGTTGGCCCTGGCAGAACCTGAGAAGCAGATGGACGGCAGCCAAGCTGCCACTGAGGAACTAGATGTGGAAGCTGAGGAGCCAGATGAACAGGACAACAAAGCCTTTAAGCATCCAATCCTTCTTTAAGAGCACATATGTTCTCCTCCTCACCATTTCCAAGTACTGCCACATCAGAGGTCCTCAAACCAGCACCTGTGACTGTCCCTGTAAGTGTTCCCCCAGAGCCCCAGGTACATAGAACAGAAGTCTGAGGAATAACTAGCCCTAGAGAATGAAATGAAAAAAAACTGAACCGTGAACCTTGGTTGCCACCATGTCGTGGAGATATAAAAAGGCTGGGTAAAATGTTTCAAACCTTCAGAGCCATCAAAAGATGGGTAAAGACAAAGTATGGATTCTGTTTTCTGTACATGCCTGCCTGAGTCTGGGAGATTGTGGAAGCAAACAGTGGAAGAATTCTCCTAACCATTGCTCGAGAGGACCACATGAATTATTTGGCCCACAAAGATCAAATTTACCAAACTACCAAAGCTAAAGTTTCCATACGGGAGACTGGAAGGAGTATCAGCACATGTGAGATCATTTACACTGACATGGACAAATGGCAGACTGACTTCTTTGACTGGGTAGTCAGATCTGATGGAGAACAAGTTTGGAAGCCTGATCCATATCATTGTGTATAAACAAAATGATGGACTTCTGTGACAGAAAGCCACTATAGCGTATGGTGGAATGGTGTTGTGCATGGAAATCCATGCCTGGAACAACACTGTTGTGCTGCAGTGACTGACTGCAATGTTGTGCTGCACTAGTGACATCACTGCTGCAGCACAACAACATAGAACATAGTCACATGGCCACCTTCCTATCGAGACGCATTGGCAATCATGGGGAAATTCTTCTTTGCTTTAAATTTACAATTTCATTGTGCTAGAGGGTTATGCTGTGGCTCCTTACGTTGGAGTCATCTTACTGTGGAACTCGGTTTTGCTGCAACTTGGATATCATGAACAGCATCCCCCTGCCTGCAGTAAATGACAGAATATGGCCGAACATCACATAAAGGTTGCCCTTTTTTTAAAGTATTTTTGATGCTCATTCAAGCTTATAGTTGCCCATACAATATAAAAGATTGTGTATGAGCAAGCAACCATACACATACAAGCCTGTGTTTATATCTCAAGGGTTCCAAGCGGCCCAGTGGTGTAGAGGGCTGAGGCACTGGCGCCTACCTCTTACCATGCTGACGACCCGGGATTGGGAGCGACGTTGAGTATCAGAGAGGTCGACCAGGGACAGGAAGGATCGAGCATCCCGCCAACTGCGCTCCTCCTCTGGGGAGGTGGGAGGAGTGACTATCAAGGTACTGGCTCCTGGTGGCTGCCGAGGATGGTGCATGCTTGGGGTCCAATGTGTAGGTCAGTATGGGCTGACATCAGACGTGCTGTGTGTGGAAGCATGTGTGACAGCGTCCCTGACATCCTTGCACGCCCGCACCAGGGGGGGAATCACAGGGGCAAAAAACAATTCTCTGGTGTGCATGAAGGCCAGCCCATCAGTACTGCGACGGACACATCCAAGTTAGCTCCTCTCGAGCCTGGCCCCCAGGTCTTCTGCAGTGTGCAGGTAAGTACCCACTGTGAAGCGGCCTGGGTGGGTAGGACAAGGGGATCCTGAGCTCTGACTGTGGCCGGAAGGGAGTCAAGGAGACCATGCTGGAATGGGGGGACCAAAGGTACAACCCCCCCAGCTGAGGAGGTGAAAAAAGAAACAATCCAGACTCAAAATCTTGAGGTTTCCATGGTAACAAGAGACCTCCCAAACTGTACTCTCAAGGTTCTCTTATTACCATGGAAACCTTTCATTTCAAACACAGGCTTGCTGTGTATGGTTACTCATACTTAGTCCCCTGTGTTTCTTTTTTATAATTTCTTTTTATTAAGTTTCAAGAGCTACTAACAGTACAAATGATAACAACATATGATATTGCAGAAGTAAACATTAATTCTGAGTGGCTACACAGCACTGCTTCTTACAATAAAATTTGACAATTCACTGTTTGGACCTAGAGATAAAATAGTCAGACAAGAACAGTAACTTTAAGTCAGTCAGGGACTGACCGCAGCTTCTTCAGCATTAACATAAAATCCTAAAATTAAAGAACAAAAGTCAGATTATGCAATATAATATAAAGCACTCTAACTTTTTATTTCTGCTAAAAATTAGCTTGTATACCATTTAGGTAGGCAGTAATTTGTTCCTTTCTATATATCTCATTTACAGTCTCCTGCCAGGAGGATTGTGTGGAAGATTCAAGTTATAACTATCGTCTAGTGATAGCCTTCTTTGCTGCAAGGATATATATTATTGCTAGGGATCTTGGGGAAATGCAGACATTCTGTGGGTGGATCGACAGAAGTACCATAGATGGGCATATCAATTCAGAAGAGAAGGAAAGCTGTTCCACTTGGAGTGCTGTATCAGTCCAGTAGGTAAAGAGACCCGGACAGGACCAAAACACATGTGCTTGAGCTGCATTAGGAGTCCAACAATTCCACCAGCAATAGTCAGCAGTTTGTACTAGAAACTTGGCTATATTAGCAGGGGTGCAAAAGTATCTGGAGCAGCATTTCCACACAAATTCACGCCAAACAGTCAAAGAGGTCACTTTGCTGGATAGTGTAGAATGTTTAATCCAGTCCAAATAAGGATAGAGATGGAAAGATCTTGGATCCAGCTATCGACTATAGATTGTGTGGAGTCAGAAATATATTTTTGAAGGCCTTCATAAAAATGGCCTAACAGGTTTTCTCAATGTGTTCCCTCTTGTGCATCAAGTGGAATCCATAATAAGATAAGCATAGGGCCAGGGAGGCAAGTCCGATTCTTTGTTTTGTGTAATAGATACATTCTCACTTGCAAATAGTAGAAGTGGTCCTTCCTTGTTAGGCCAGATTTACTTTGTAATGATTCAAAAGAGACCTAACTGATGCCATCTAGAGAAAGTATGATCTATCTGTGGGGATAAGAAATCTAGGTCCATTGACAAGACAGTGAGAAAACAGAAGGGAAATACCAGTTGTGGCAAGGTATATAAAGAATGCCAAACCCTTTGAGTAGTTGCTGTACAGAGTCGATAGTCCACTGTTAAGATATGGGAACTGGTTTTGAAAAGAAAGAATCCAATGTCATATAAATCATAAAGCGTAATTCAATATGTTTCCAGGTGGACTGGAAGTGGGGTGTAGCCGCATAACCATACACAGATGAGCTGCTCTAGCATAGTAAAGCAGATTAAGCAGTTTAGCCCCACCTGAAGTTGTAAAATTGTACATCAAATTTTAGGTGGCCTAGTGCCAACCTGGTGGCACTGAGGGTTGAGGCACTGGACGCCACACCGCCTCTACGCCATGCACCCGGGTTTGGGAACGGCTCGGGTTGCTGGTAAATGGGTAGGGGAGATAGGCTTGAGTGTCCCACCACAGCTCACCTCTCCGGTGAGGGTTGAGGCCAAAGCCCGCACACTTGCCTGACTCCGAGCGGAGGCTTGGAGTACTGCAAGCCCCAGCCAGGATAGGCAGCCAACAGCGTGGATGTCAGCACCTCGCACCTTGATGTCAGGGGCTAAGCTGTAGGGGAGGGAGGAAAGAGGAAACACACCTGCTGGCTCCCGGAAGACGGGTTTCAAGCATGCCTCCAATGTGCCCTGCTCACGGACCACCTTCTCGACCTGATGCAATGAAGGATTTTGGGGTGAAGGCACTTACCTCATCCCCACTCGGTGGGGACCGAAGCTCCATGGAGGATCAAGAGGTAGTTCCAGGTGGGCGAGAGGCAGGAGGATGACTCCTTGGATGCCCCAGGGGTCGGGCCAGCAGGCAGTGGGGGGTAATAAAGAGTAATTAAAAAAAACATTCTAGGTGGCCTACCTCCCCATATATTTCTGGAAATAATCTTGCTTCACCACAAGAAACAGTGTTGAGCTGGAAAGGTAGGTATGGTCTGATAAAGGTATAAAAGCTGTGGAAAATATTCATACATATGGTTTCTAGTCTCAAGAAAAAAAAAAAAAGTGGTTGATCTAGCCAAATCTGTGAGTTAACCTTACAGTTAGGGTTCATAGTTAAGGAGCTTCAAGTTCCAGAGATCTTCAGGTATTGTAATTCCAAGGTATTTCAATTTTGTACCACACCACCTTTGAATAAGAACCGATTCGAAGCGTGGATGGGGTGAAATTGTATTGGGGGCGCTAGAGAGCTGATCTCCTGGCAGGACACATTTCATAAACGACCTGCACGTCAGCTCTACAAAATTGCCTGTTTCTGCAGACTAGGTCAACTAAACTATAAAATAAGCAATAAAACTGTATCGCTGAACTGAACAGCTTTCAGACAGTATAATTTTTGTCATGGGAAAGCAGAAAGGTTCAGCTCCAGACCCTTCTAAAACAACTCCAGCCAAAAATGTGAAGGCCTCCAAAACTACGAGCTCTGAGGTGAAAACTGCAGCCGAAAACTCAACCACACCTCCCTGGCACCAAATGCTGGCCATAATTAAATCAATGGATGTCAGGATGGAAAATCGCTGGCTTGCCTGGAGAAGCATGATGCCGGAATTATTGAGCTTTCCACTACTGTGGCAGAGAGTGAGAAGTGAGATCACCATGCAGGCAGCCGTTGTTACACTAACCCAAGAAATGTACAGCTATGAGGCAGATTACAGGCCTTAGAGAATGAGGCCAGTGCTGGGAATGTTTGTCAGTCTGTGTACCAGAGGTGCCAAGGGCTTAAATCTCCTCATCTTTTAAAGGTATGGCTGCAAACATTGATTATTGTACTGGAGGACTTTTAGGTTCTTTGAGACGGGAATACCGAGTTAATTCCAGAGTGAGGTGAGCATACCGAGCTAATCCCAGACTGTGGCCTGCTGACACCAATCTATCCCACACTGTGCTCTTGCAGACCACGGGGGTGGACGTTCAGGATAGAATCACTTCTGCTGGCAATTAACAAGATGGATGTCAAATTATTTCTGGACCTTTCCTTCCAGACCTGCTCTCGTCATAAGAGATTTGATATGATCCGACAAAGGTTATGGGCATTGGGTGTGGTGCATTCCTTTTTATTGGGTGCCAGACTCCAGATCACCTACAGTGGCAAATCCTGGCAGTTCACGGACCTGGCGGATGCAGGAAGATGGCTAGAGAAAACGGAGAGGGAGTTTGCCTCAAGAGATAATATCTTGGTGGAGGAAGAAGCTGTAGAAGAGGCACAGGAGCGTGTCTGAATTTGAATTACTTTGCTTTTCCTCTATTTACAGATCAACACCATCAACCAGAACGTCTGGGGACTCATTATGTTTGGCTACCCCTTATAGCTATTTGTCCTTACAATTAGTTTAGTGGAGAAACTAGGTAACATTTTGGAGATCAGATCTGCTCGCTGGTCGATCAGTTCCATAAGTAGGCTTGATTATTTTAAGCCATAATTTTATTTCTCTGCCGATCACTTTTTTAATTTATTTTTATATTTTTTGTTGTTGTTGTTGACCGGGTAAGTGCACTAGACAAATTCTTCCTATTTTCCGGCACGACCCGGAGGAGGGGGATACAGATGAATGCCAACTAACTTTGAACCAGATTAAGCTGTTGGTAGTATTTCTAGTGAAAGGGGGATGCTGAGGTTTAATGTTCTGGGTCGAGGTATATCTTATAATATACCTATCTATTTGACTGTTTAAGATTTAAAATGGTTTTCTAGACCTAGATGTATTTACAGACTAGTTAAGCCGTGTTGAGTCTCAATATACTGCTGTTTAGCAAGAAGTAATGAAAAGCACAATTTCCACTATTTAGTATGTTGTTATGTTAATCTGATAAATAGCAATCCTATGTGATTGTTTTTGACTTTCCTTTGCTATTCTAGCTGAAACCAGACATTCCAAAGCCGCTGAGATGGCTAGCATTATTGGACACTGAAACTTTCAAAATCTGGGTACCCCCTACCCCCCCACTCCTACTGTAACAGAGTACAGGGGATACATACGAATGTCAACTTTTTTCTGTAGTTGTGTTCACAATTATCATGGCCTTGTAGGAGGGATTGTGTATAAGTTTCACTTAAAACAATGAACGCAAAGTATAAAAAAACGATATTGGAGAACCTCTGTTTTGGCAAGATTCAAAGAAAAGCCAGATAACTCTCCATATTGTTGAATTATTTGCCAAGCTGTGAGACTCGATTGTTCTGGATTAAGCAGTGTCATAAGAATATCATCAGCATAAACTGTTTTAAATTCTCTGCCTCCCAACAGAATGCCCTCCACTTGGGATAGTCTTAGTGCTGCCGCAGGGGTTCTATATAAAGGGCAAAAACCAAAGGTGACAGAGGGCAACCTTGCCTAGTGCCATGCTGTACAGTAATCAGGCAGGAGAGAGTGCTGTTAATCCGAATTTATGCTTGGGAGTCAGTGTAGATATTTTGGATGCTTTCAATAAAGGATTCTGGAAAACAAAAGGCCAACAGGGTGCCCCAGAGGAAAGTCCAGTACACCCTGTAGAAAGCCTTCTATGCATCCAGGCTAAGTACAGTTAAGGGAATATATCTAATTTGGGGCATGTTTGATAAGTAGTAACATCAGCAGATATTATCTGTAGATTGCCTCTGTCGAATAAAGCCAGATTGATCAGAGTGAATGAATGAAGCGAGGAGTCGCTCGAGTCAATGAGCCTAGCTGGCCATGTAGGGTTTATAGTCTACATTTAAGACTGATATCAGCTGGGAGGATGCAGGGTGCATTAAATTTTGACCTGGCTTTGGGATGGCCAAAATTGTAGCATATTTCCGTGTAGGTGGAGGGGTCTCCTTTGTGAACTGTCGATTTGATATAACAGTGGGAGTAGCTATTCATTGAAAGCTCTATACCATGCTGTTGTGTAGCCATCAGGTCCCGGACATAGTTTTTATTTGGGTCAGAACCATATGTATGTCTGCTTCTGTGATTGGGACTTCAAAGGAGTATTTGCTGGGCAGTTAATTGAGGTAGTGTTAAACTACAAAGGAAGGTCAAATTAGCAGTTGGAGGAGAGTGCAAAGAGTCTTGATAAAGGTGTTGATAAGACCTAAAGGATTCTAAGACTGCAGGAAAATGATTTGTGGTTTGTCCCGTTTGTGGGTATCAGAGCTGCAAAACAGTTGTGGCTTGTTTTTGCTGGTGGAGTTTTCTTGCAAGAAGCTGTGTACCCCAAGGTCCACCCTTGTAATCAGCATGCCAAAGAAAGGTACGGGCCTGGAGTACCTGGAAATCTAAAATTTTCTGAATGTCCTGCTTTAGTTTTTAATTTTGTCTGAAATAATGCAGTCCCCAGGCCAGTACAGGATTGTAAAGTTTTCAATTGGTCGCCAGGCTATATATTTCTTTTCTTGTTGGTGTTTCTTCCAAGAGGAGTAAGCGATAATATCTTCCAGGTGTACAGTCTTAATGGTATCCCAAAGAAGGGACGGAGAAATATGAGGAGAAGTATTTTCAGCTATGATTTGCTGGAGGTGATCCCGGTGGAACTGTTTAAAATTCTCATTCCTAAGTAAGAATGTGGAAGAACCTTGACTCCATAAGGTCTGTTTAGGGGTTTTACCCAAATCAAGCTTAAGTAAGAGAAGGGTACAGCCAGATAAGAACCAAGATTCATAAGAGAGAGAGATCTTGAATCTTGTGAAAATGTTCACAGGAGGTAAAGAAGTAATCAATTCTAGAAAAAATGACAAGGGGGGATAATAAGAGTACGTTCTAGTAGAAGGGAAAAAGTTCCCCCAATAACTACAGTTCCGATTTGTGCTAGATTATACTTAAAATCTTTTTGCACAGCAGTACTTCTGGCCTTGGTACAGTGTGCAGCATCCAAGTCCAACGATAGTGTGATACTGAGGTTTCTTCCGAGGATCAGTTGTCCCTGGTGGAGATCCAATAAGTGTTTTAAAAATGGCTGATAACCAGGGTGTTGGACTGGGGAGGGAGATATCAGTTTGCTAGGGTGACTTCTTGGCCATACAGTAGGCTCTGAAGAATCACATAACAGCCGCATGTGTCATAATAGGAGCGTCTTACAATAAATTGGGTAGTGGAGGGAATTAATATAACGGTCACTTGTCATTTATTTGTCCAAGAAGAGGAGGCATGGACAGTGATTAATGTATTCTATGTTGTTAGTTTGTCTGTTGAACCTACTTATTTCAGGTCGTTCCTGAAATGGGATCTTGTATCTCAGTTTACCTACCTGCAATTACAAATAAATGAAATGGAAATACCCCCAACAGAAAGCTTTGCATGCTCTTGTGTAGGCAGATGCATCTCCTGTACAAATATTATATCTGCTGAGTGAGTGTGAAGATACTGTAGAAATCTAGTGCATTTTATGGGATTATTTATCCTATTAATGTTTACAGAAAGAATTTTCATTGGAGCTACAGCTGCTGTGTTCAGTATTGGGAGGGGGTTACAAGATCCTGGCCCGGTTCCTCAACCCAAGTGAAAGTCCCACCCTGGTCAGAAGGCAATATCAACTGGGTGACTGTGACAAGTCTCAACAGTGCAGGCCTGAGATAAATGTAAACTATTAGTACTTCATAGTGTATTAACCATGCTAAGATGAAATTGTGATCTAAAATACAAAACATATGCTGCAATATAGAAAAACATTGTATCTGATATAATAAAACAAATATAAACCACGTCAAAACAGTTATTAATAGGAGCTGGCCCACCGGTGCAATGACTGGATTTCCGCTTGCGCCGGTGACTGGTTTGAAATGGACTCAGGAACCGGAGAGCTAGCCGGGAGAAGGATTGAGCATCCTATGGACTGCTCTCCTTCTCCAGGGAGGGAGGTAAGTGCCCGTGCTTGAGGGACCACGCTTGGCAGGGGCCGGAGAACCTCAGTGATTGGCCTGACTAATGAGGGTGGGGCAGATGCAGGACGCCATTACACATCCCCACCCCCGGGGTAAAACAAAGAAAATCATGCATATGGCTGCCATTAATGAAGCCTGCCCTGGCTTTGATTAGTTTCAGGCCGGCTCGGTTCAGTCACTCTGGGGTCCGGTGCCACAACCCCACCCCCTGGGGGGTAAGCCAGGGGTGTCGGGAGTGCGGAGGTCGATACGGGAGTGGCAGCGCGGGGAGGGATACGGGACCTACAGGAAGATGTGGAAAAGCTGGAGAGGTGGTCCAGGATCTGGCAGCTTGGCTTTAATGCCAAAAAATGCAAAGTTATGCATATTGGAGCCAAGAATCCCAGGACAGAGTATTACCTGGGTGGAGTCTGAGTAGCTGCATCAGAGGAGGAGAAGGACCTGGGAGTGATGATCACTAGTGACCTGAAGCACTCCACGCAGTGCAAGAAAGCAGCAGCAAAGGCAGACAAGATGCTGGGATGCCTAGTTAGGGGGATCAGTAGTAGGAGAGAGGAGGTTATACTGCCCTTGTACAGGTCACAGGTAAGGCTGCATCAAGAGTACGGAGTTCAGTACTGGTGCCCACACCTCAAAAAGGACATTAACCTGCTGGAGAAAGTACAGAGGAGGGCTACAAAGATGATAGCCGGTCAGCAGGGCAAGGTATACGAGTAGAGGTTGAGGGCACTGAACATGTACTCCCTGGAAGACAGGAGAGAGAGAGAGAGGGGACATGATTAGGACATTCAAGTACTTGAAAGGGATAAATAATGTTGATAAGGAAAGTCTCTTTAAGCTGAGTGGCAACCATATCACGAGGGGGCACAGTCTTAAGCTGGAGGGTGGGAGGTTTAGGAGGGATGTTAGAAAGCACTTCTTCACAGAAAGGGTGGTGGACACTTGGAATGTGCTGCCAGAAGAGGTAATCTCATTAAAGACAATGAGCAGCTTTAAGAGAGGCTGGGATAGGCATGGGGGAAGGTAAGGATCATGGGTAGGGAGGATGGGAGAAGTAGGGAGGGAGGGCAGGGACATTAGCTCAAGCTGTGGACCCTGCAATACAAGCAGACTTGATAGACCAAATGGCCTTCTTCTGCTGGCTTCTTCAGATGTTGCATGAAATAGGCTAATTATATTCAATATGGTGGGATGAATTCAAGATGGGATTTGTGAGCTGCAGCAGCTTGAAGAGAAACTTGGGTCAGATTCATGGACTAAACACTTTTCTTTTACGGGCACGCCTAATGTTGTCTAAGGGCAAGAGCTTCATTGTTGGTTTTAATTTACCACATTTAGAGAAGCATTTGTTTTTCTCCCCAGCTGCAGTCTAGTTTTACACTTGGAGTGAAGACCGAAAGCTCATGAGCAAAGTGCAGTGGAAGGAGAGAGAGATCTGGTATGGCTCTCCAGAGCAAGGTTGATGTGGTTTCTCAAAGACAGGTGGTGCTACCTGGAAGCAAACATGGAAGATGCTATCTGAAGGATTCTGTGAAAGTTTAGAGCAAAGTTTTTGTAAAAATCTTTGGAAGGTTAGCTGTTTGAAAATTTGAGGGAGACTGAGAAAAGTCATTTCTGCATTGGTGAATTTTGGAGAGGAGAACTCTCTAGGACTCTTAAACTACTTGTTGTAAGTACAGTATTTTAATGAAATGGTTGGGGTCTGCTTTGTTTTGTTTTATACTCTCTTACCTCATATCCCCATAACTTGGCAAATGTAGCAGTACGTTTTGCTCGAAAGTAGGATTTTATGTGCCTTGTGTTTAAGTGGCGTGGAGGTTTAGTTTATAACAGGTGCCTGTCTTAATCAGATGCACTTGAAGCTGTCAGAACTCACAGGCAGCTCATCAACTGGTTTGTTAGAGGATCGACACTCCAACAGGCTTGGAGTACGAAAGTTTATTTATTTCAGTTTTGTGACCAGGTAAGTCCACTGAGACAATTACAGTACCTTTTTTCAGGGTCGGCCCAGGGTTACAACAAGCAATACAACACAGTGCATTAAAACAGAGACGCAAATCAAGATAGTGATAATTGCACAGCATGAAAGGTAAAAATATAATACATAAGTATGGCATAGCATGATAATGGATACACACGTCAATAAAATCATAAAATACAAGGCATTAGACAATTCAGACTACAGGCTAAAAGACCTAAAGCTAAATGATAGAATTTCGGGTATGGGACAGAGGCGGGGAAAAGGGGCAAGGTTCAAGGGATGGGGGGGGTCAGGTACTGAGTAGGTAGTGCAAGTAAATAAGGAAAGGAGGCAGGGTTCAAGGGACAGGTAAGAGGAGGAGAAAGGAACAGGATGGAATGAGAAATAGATGAAGCATCACCGGAAGCAGGAGCATGATACAGAGGCTGAGAGAGAGAGGCATGCAGAGTAGCTTGGAACTTGGGGAGAGAGGAGCAGGACAGGTCGGAAGGAAGAAGGGAGTTCCAGTCAGATACTGCCGCAAAGGAGAATGACTTGCGGGCGATGGCAAGATGCAGATTAGGCTTTATGAGAAGGGGGAGTGAGGCAGATCTGAGGGCATGAGGAGCTTGTCTAAGACATGTAATCTCACTGAGGCAAGGAGGTGTGAATTTGTAGACAAGCTTCAACATGAAGCTCAGTGAGGAATACCTCAACTTAGATTCATAAGGTAACCAGCCAAGTGAGGAGAGGATGTCACAGTGTTGACAGCGGGTATTAACCCCCAATACAAACCTTCCCACCCTATGGTAAGCCTAGGATAGGAGAGACAGGGTTGAGAAATATGTTGAGAGCAGTAGAGGAGCACCATAGGATAGGAGAGGGAGTAGGGATGATGAAGCGATCTTGAGGCAGGAGGCAGAGGAGAGGAAGGGACGGATGCGATAGAGGAGGCCTAGTCTCTGATTCAGAGATTTGGTAACATTGGAGACATGAGCCTTTAGGGAGAGCGAGAAGTCCAAGGTGATGCCCAGGTATTTTTTGTTGTTGTTGAAATTATGCTTTATTTGCCCTACTACTTTCCAACCCGACCCTTCAGGGCATCCAAGGGATCATCCTCCAGCCACCCACTCACCAGGACCTACCTCCCAGTCCCCATGTAGCTTCTGCTTGCCCCCGAGCGGGACAAGGTGGGGTTCTAACCCCATAATCCTTCATTTCATTGGGCCTGGAGAGGTGGCTGGTGAGCAGGGCAAATCGGAGGCATGCCTCAAGAAGCCTGTCATCCCGGAGCTGGCAGGTGTTTTTCCTGTTTTCTCCCGATGCAGTGAAAACCCCTGATGTCAAGGCACTATGTGCAGATGTCCACCTAGTCGTCTGGGCTGCCGTCCCTCCAATGGGGCTTGTGTCCTCAAGCCTCTGCCCGAGGTCACACAAGTGTGGTGGGCATCGGCCATCCCACCCCCCCTGGAGACAGCGAGCTGCCGTGGGATGCTCAAGTTGTTCTCCCCCCAGCCGGCTCTCCAGTGACCCGAGTCTACTCCCGAACCTGGGTTGCTGGTGTCGCAAGCGGAAATCCAACTGCTGTGCCGACAGGTCAGCCCGGATGCCCTGGTATTTAAAGGAATGGACATACTCAAGAGTATCACCATTGAGAGAGGTAATGCTAAGAGGGGAGAGAGTATGCATAGAAGAGGGTTGGTGGGTAAATAGCATACTTTTAGTTTTTTTCATATTCAGAACAAGATGATTGTGCCTGAACCAGCCCTCAAGGGAAGCAAAGTCAGAAGCAAGTTCTCTATTAATCAGATCAACATCTGGAGAGAAGCGGTAGATGATGGCACCATTAGCATACAGGTGTACGGACGCCCCTCCACAGAAGCTAGGTAAGTCGTTAATGAATAGAGAGAATAAAATTGGACCCAAAATAGAGCCTTGCTGGACACCAAGTGTTATGGGTCTAAGATTAGAGACAAAGCCAGCACACTTGACTCTTTGGGAATGGCAGAACAAATAGCTTTTGATCCAGTTCAATGCACTGGAGTCCAGATCAAGAACTTGAAGCTGATGGAGCAGAAGACCGTGATTCACCAGGTCGAACACTTTTGTAAGGTCGACAAAGGTGGCACCGGTGGCAGAACCTCGGTCCATTGCCTGGAATATGTCTGTGGTCACTTTTATCAAGGCAATAAGGGTACTGTGATTCCTTCTGAAATTGTGTTGATAGGGGGATAGCAGATTGTGATATTCCAGGTAGTCCTGAAGGTGGTTGCATACAATTCACTCTTGGTTTAGCCAATGGACAGAGGATGGATATGGGTCTAAAGTTATCGACAAGAGTATTGGGTCCACCCTTATGCATAGGAACGACTACCGCCACCTTCCATTTGTCCAGTACAGTGCTGGTGAGGAATGAACAGTTGATTAGGTCACGGACAGGGCGAGCAAGGGCTGGAGCACCCAGTTTTAGAAATTTAGGCTCAAGGGAGTCATGACCAGAAGAATTCTCCACTTTTAAATTAGCAAGAAGCCTCTGAACCTCTTTGAAGGAAGCCAGTTTCAAATGGAAAGCAAGTCAAGCCCCAGGGGTGCTCAGGAGGGATTGGGCAGGGGAGAGAGGGTGAGTTAACTAAAAAGCGAGGTGTATTTGTGGTGATCAGTAAAGAAATCATTAAACCGAGAAGCGATGGACAAGGGGTCTGAACGGGTGGTGCCATTGGCAGAGACAGAGCTTGGGACTTTAGCAGCCTTTCCCTTGACCAGAGAATTAACCTATCTCCAGAATTCCTTAGGTGTTTGTTTAGCCCACATATTCAGCTTTTTAAATAGTTCAGCTAACCCAGAGTTCAGTATTGAGGCTCGAGTTAAGTGGCGAGTTAAAGTACTACCTGTGTGTGAGCAGCTGCACAGTTTTCTATTTTAGTTTTCAAACTGTTTACTTATATCTGCTGCAGCCCCGCTTTGAATGGTGCTTGGCCATACAACTTCTCACTTCTACTCCCTTATTTATGGAAATTGGTGCTCATTTCACCCCCACAAATAGGAAAAGAAAGTCTTTGTTTTTAATGTCTGCTTATGGAAAGAAGATCTTACTTTTTCTATGCAGCACTTCTTGATGCAATATTGTTAAAGCATTATAACTACTTCAGTTATTCAATTTAGTTTTTTTCTTAGCCCTCTCCTGAGATAGGAATGTGGGTACAACCCATTTATCCAACCCCTTTATTTATTAGTTTTATTCTACACATGCACACTAGAACCAGTCATCAATTAACTGTCTTCTGCTCTCTTCCCTTCTGAACCTCTCCTTCTGTCTTGCTTCTGTCCCAGATGCCTGGAAGCATGCTACAGTAATACCCCTTCCTAAAGGTGGAGACCACTCTGTCCCAGGCAACTATTGCCCTATCTCTGTACTACCCACCCTTGCCAAACTACAAGAACACCTAGTCTTCTCTCAACTCTGCCCCTTTCTGGACCCATCTTTCTTCACACCATTCCAGTCTGGCTTCCGCATTTCCCATTCCACTTCCCCCTTCCTCAGGCTAACTGACTCTGTTCTCTCTGGGCTGGATCAGGGCCAAATCACATCCACTATTTTTGTCAACCTGGCCAAAGCCTTCGACACTGTCACCCACCCCATTCTCCTTGTCAAGCTTACCGCTGCAGGACTCTCCACCCATGCCATTGATTGGTTTCACTCATACCTTCCGGGCGGAGCTCAAACTGGTTAAAATTGGCTGTGCCACTTCCCTACCCCTCCCTATGAGCGTTGGAGTATCCCAAGGCTCTATGCTTGGGCCCATCCTTTTCTCCATTTTTCTAAATAACTTCCCTGCAGTCTGTACCTCAGCGTCCGTCAACAGGCACGGAGAAGATACAGTACTGTTTGCTTCTGGAACCTCCCCCACTGATCTGATGGACAGACTCCAGCTGGACTTTGACAATGTCCGGCGCTGGTTCTGTTCAAATCAGTTGGCCCTAAATGCAAAGAGCTTCTCCATGACCTTTGGAACCAGGCAAACACTCTCCAGACTTACAACTGGCCCTTCCTTTCACACCCTTGATTTGTCCCCAGTGAAGATATCCCATCCTTCAAGTACCTGGGGGTATGGCTAGACCGGCACCTGGACTTCTCAGCTCATGTTGAGGCAATCCACAAAACATTACACCCAAAACTAGGGGCTTTGTATCGTAACCATGGGTGCATCCCCTTCCCTGCTTGCAGAGCCATATTACAGAGAATGATTCTCCCTGTCTTTGACTACAGAGACACAGTATACTGTGCTGCTCCTAAGTCTATGCTGGCCACCACTCATTATGCCACTTTGCTCTTGACTGCCCCCTCTGCACCCACAACTGCTCTCTCTACTCCAGCCTCTCTTTCCCCTCCCTTGAGGCCAAATGTCTTTCTCACTGCTCCTCCTTCCTGGCTAAACACTGGCTTGGTTCTTGTCCCTCCTATCTCTCCTCACTCCTCTCATCCCCTCCCCCTCTCCATCTCCTCCTACTCCCTATGAAACTTTAACTATCGCCTCTTCTCTCTTCCACCTAGGTTGACTACAGTTGGTCAGGTGGCTTTCTCCTACCGTCTCCCTAAACTGTGGAACTCCCTCCCCCTAATCACCCACTCTGCCACTTCTCTTCACTCACTCTCCCATCTTCTTGGCTAGCTTTATTTACCCACCAGCAACTGCTCCTGATTTCCTTCCCAATGCTCCCCCCCATTCCCCTTTTTCCCTCTTCCCTCACCCTGACCTATACCCCTCTCTCTCTCTCTAATCCCTTCTCTTCCCTCACCCTGACCTATACCCCTCTCTCTAATCCCTCTTCCTCACCCTGACCTATACCCCCTCTCTCTAATCCCTCTTCCCTCACCCTGACCTATACCCCTCTCTCTCTCTAATCCCTCTTCCTCACCCTGACCTATACCCCCTCTCTCTCTCTAATCCTCTTCCTCACCCTGACCTGTGCCCCTCTCTCTCTCTCTAATCCCCTCTTTCCTCTTCCTCACCCTGACCTATACCCTCTCTCTAATCCCCTCTTCCCTCATCCTGACCTGTCCCCTCTCTCTCTCTCTCTAATCCCCTCTTTCCTCTTCCCTCACCTGACCTATACCCCTCTCTCTCTATCCCTCTTCCTCACCTGACCTATACCCCCTCTCTCTCTCTCTAATCCCTCTTTCCTCTTCCTCACCCTGACCTATACCCCTCTCTCTCTCTAATCCCTCTTTCCTCACCCTGACCTATACCCCCTCTCTCTCTCTCTAATCCCTCTTTCCTCTTCCTCACCCTGACCTATACCCCCTCTCTCTCTCTCTAATCCCTCTTCCCTCACCTGACCTGTCCCCCTCTCTCTCTCTCTCTAATCCTCTTTCTCTTCCCTCACCTGACCTATACCCCTCTCTCTCTAATCCCCTCTTCCCTCACCCTGACCTGTACCCCTCTCTCTCTCTAATCCCTCTTTCCTCACCCTGACCTATACCCCCTCTCTCTCTAATCCCTCTTCCCTCACCCTGACCTACCCCTCTCTCTCTCTCTCTCTAATCCCCTTCCTCTTCCCTCACCCTGACCTCATACCCCCTCTCTCTCTCAATCCCTCTTTCCTCACCCTGACCCATACCCTCTCTCCTCAGTCTCCTCTTTCCTCACCCTGACTTACACTCCCCACAGCACTACCTTACTGCTCAACCCCTCTCCACCTAATCACTATATCCCACCTATGTACCACTCTGTAGTGTCATCATTGAATATAGTTGGTTTAGCCTTAAAGCTTTCAAATCCAGACTGGTTGGAGTTCATGAATAATTTTCATATTATAGTTCTACAGGAAACCGGGACTGTCAATGAGTGTAAAGTAAATGGTTTTCAACATATACACTCACTAGCTATAAAATTACTTAAGAAAGGGAGACCAGTTGGGGAGCTGGCTCTGTTTATAAAAATTTCAACCTTAATTAAAGGACGTTAGGATAATCAATAAAACGCTAATTTTCAATTAATAAATATTGTATTCAAAGATTTAAATATCCTGATACTGAATACATATATACCACCCAAAAACTCCAAATACTCTGGGGACAATATTTGGGATGCAGTGGTAGAATATACTGTATACTTGTAGCCTTGGAAAACAATCCTGGATCAAAACTGTTGAGCATGGGAAATCTTAATCCACGTATTGCTGATTTCAGTTACATTGAAAAATGTCACTATCCTTGTCTTATGTGAATTTATATAGAAAATGTATGGACACAATATTGAATGAGAATGATTAATAATGGATTCAAGATACCTGAACCCATTATTAAGGACCATCTGTATAAGAATATTAGTGATAGAGGCCTTCTAGATCTGACCGAACATGGTTTCAGACCAGGAAGGTCATGTGTTACTAACCAATTATGCTTCTACGAGAATATTTCATGTACTTTATTTTTAATTTTTTTTTCCTGGCAGGAACCCTGTCGCTTTTTTTTCTGTCGGCCCTGGTCACGGCCCCCAGAAGCCTCTGCCACTGTCTATGGCTGCCGGGGTCCCCCAGTCACCCCCGGCTTACCCCCCAGAGGCCGGGGCCGTGGTCACGTCTTCCATGATCACGGAACTAGTATGTGGTTGGGGGACCTGCAGCGACAGTGGTTATGCGAGGTCTTTCGGGAAGGGCTTCATATAGACAGTGGCCCTCGCCCGCCTATATTTTTCTGACTTTTCCTCCCGGAGGCGGGAATGTGCAATGACGCCGGCATCCGCCCCGCCTCCCAGAGAGATTAGCATCAGCAGCGTGAGATCTCCCGGCCTCCGCCAGGAGTCCTCAGTGCTCCGAATGCTTCCCTCGCCCACCCCCCCGGAGAAGGAGAGCAGTCCATAGGATGCTCTATCCTTCTCCCCCTGGCCGGCCCTCCGACAACCCAGGTCCGTTCCCGAACCCGGGTCGCCGGCGTCGCAAGCAGAAATCCCACCACTGCGCCAACGGGCCGGCCTTTTCATGTACTTTAGATCAAGGGTACCCAGTGGACTGTATCTTTTTGGACCTGTCAAAGGCCTTTGACAAAGTTCCTCATAGTGAGATAATTAAAACCTTGGTAGAGTTGAAAACTGACAATAAGGTAATTGGGTGGATCCAAAGTTCGTTAAAGGATAGAACACAAAAGGTTAGTATTAGTGGTTATCTCTCAGCTATAGCCCAGGTGACAAGCGGTGTACCACAGGGTTCAGTATTAGGCCCACTCTTATTTCAACTATTTATATAAAAATTAGGGCATAACAGTGAAGTTTGGGTCAGCAAATATGCCAATGGCACAAAACTTGCATGTGTTGTCTCTACTAATGCAGGACAAGAAAAGCTTCAAGCCACACTGAACAAAATGGTATACTGGGCACAAGCATCAGGTATGTCATTCAGCTCAGACAAGTTGGGGGTTGGGCAGCAACTGACGGGAGAAGACGCTTCTCACTTGGCTCCCAGCATAGATAGCTGAAAAGTGTTAAAAAAATCATGATTAATCTGCTTGTTACAACAAGTTACCTTCCATTCCTGAAAACATTAGCCCTCAGGACTCTACTCTATAAATGTGGAGCAATTTCAACCATGGGAAGAACTAAAACAGACTCCTTGAAAGATTCAGGCAGAGGAAAAGGTCCTGTGTCAGCCGCCAGTGGAGTTTCAGGTGGCACACCAACGATGGAAAAAGCCAGGGATCTGGAGGCCACGGTAAAAGCTGTTATGATGGCAGTCCAACAAACAGATTAAAAGTTGGAAACATATAATGGCAGGCTTACCCAGGTGGAAACCAAAGTCGCCACTTTTGAAATGGATCACTTGGTACTTACAAATACTGTAAATAAAGTGGCGTTGGTCACGGATGGCGTTCTCAAGGAGAATAAATTGCTCTGGACCAGGCTTGAATATTGGAGAATGGGGTGCATGCGTGCAGCCTTCGCTTCTTGGGGATTCTGGAGGGTTCAGAAGGAAACGATCTTCTGGGTTACATGCAGCAACTCATCTTGGATGTTTTCCATATAGAAACAGAGCACCTTGCGGTAAGGGCTTACTGTTTTCCCCAGGCGCCGGCCCAATAACCCGGATCTCCCCAGGACCTTTTAGTAACAAAAATGGGGATACATGTTTGGGACCTTGTCCTCCAGAAAGCGAAGTCAGCTGGTTCTCTTACCTTGCTGGATGGATCAAAACTGCATTGTTTTCCAGACTTAAGCTACACCACTAGGATGAGACATCAGGGGTAAGATGCAGTGCAAGCAGGGTTACGGGAGCTGGAGCTGGGAATAAATCATACTCTCTAAATGCCTGCCAGACTTAAAATCTTTTATGCAGGTAAAACTTTTATTTTCAACAAGCCTGCTGATGCTGGTCAGAAGCTGGAGAACTTCAGGAAAGATTTTTCAACCTCGGAACAGCTGGCAGATTTTTTTTTTTTTATTTTAGTTGTTTAACCAGGAGTAGCACACTAAGCTGGAAGCTTTTTTACAGGAGTGACCTGGGAGCACAGGGAAGTTAAGTAACTTGCTCAGGGTCACACAGTATGCAAGTGGAAGCTGTGGGATTCAAACCCAGGTCTGGTCTGCTAGATGTCACCAGATTTTGCAGCTCAGAGCCTTAAACCACTGCGCTATACTGCCTAGATTTGGAAGCAGAAGATTCAGAGACCTGAATTAGTCATAAAATAAAAATACAGTAATATTCTCTTTTCTCCTATGGGAGGGTAATGATCCTTATGTGACTGGGAGATGGTCTCTATCTCCAGCCAAAAAAGTTTATTGCTAATTTTCCAGTCACTTAAAATTGCAAATCCATGTTTATTACTGTAGGTAAAGAAATGTTAGACTAAAATGACTGCAAGGATTGTTCGATGTTGGGGGACCTTTCTGCCATTTTGGAGGAAAGGTTGTGTTGTAAGTTATGAAAATAAGTCTCTCTGTTCTTTACAGAGATGTTAACAGATATCTTTGTTTATGCACTTAAGCTATCATTCATATTACCTAATGGAAGGTTTATGCTTTGGTTAGCTGGGACAAAGGCAGGGAAATTTCTCTAACCTAAGAAAGGGAAGTTCTCTGTGTTAATCTAGGTTCATGGACTCCAGGGCTTGTCATTGACAAAAGCCCATCTTATTGATAAGATTCTTTGAAGTTATAGCAAAAAACTTTTATTGATTGGTTGTCCATGGTCTTGTCGCAATGGCCTAAGTTGTGAACTTATTCAATATTCTATTTTAATAGCATGCTTTCCCCCTTCAAGGTTGTAACAGTGAATGTAGGGATATGTATTATCTACCATAATCATTATATGCATATGTTGTATCCTATACCTGAAATCAAGAAATATATGTGCTTGCCTGTTATAAATGAATAAATACAAAGATAAAAAAAAAAATCAGACGCCGTCCCAGTGGCGCTGAGGGTTGAGGCGCTGGACGCCACACCTCGCGCTATGCCAGCGACCTGGGTTCTGGAACGGACTCGGGTCACTGGGGGTCGGCAAGGGAGAGGGAGGATTGAGCGTCCCAACAGATGCTCTCCTCCCTTGGGAGGGGAACGCCAACCCCAAAAATGCCAGTGGAAGCACTGGCACTCGAGGGGGCTTGTGGCTCTGTTCGCGGAGTCCAGGGAGGGGGGACATTGGAAGGTGCTTGAGAGAGACGTGCGTATGCACGTTGCCTCTCTGGATGCTCTGCGTCCTTGTCCCAGGGGGCGGGGCTATGGGGAGGACAGAAAATGGAAAAAAACTTTTGGAGCCCCTAGATGAAGACGGCTCCATCTAATAGGGACCACCGATCCCCAGGACAGACCCCGCTGTGCAGGAGAGGAGAGGAGGGAAGAGGGGTCTAGGGGCAGATCCGGGGGGGTCTGAAAAAAGGAATTGAGTGGTCTGAAGGAGGGGGGGCCGAAGGCAGAGAAGGAAGATAAATACAGGAAAAAAAACAAAAAAAAAATCAGACAAGTGTAGTGTGATGCATGTGGGAAAACATAATATAGAGGCAACTTACTATATGGACTCTATCCCTCTGAAAAAGATAACTGAGGAAAAAGACCTTGTGATTATAATATCTAACAGGTTAATTTACGAAAAAATATTGTCAAGCTCAGGCAATTAAGGCCAAAAGAATCCTCAGGACCATTAAAAATAATTTTTCATGTACAGAGGACAACATCATTATGCCCCTTTACATAGCATACATAAGACCACTTTTAGACTACAACAGACCATTATGAGGTCCAATTAAAGGAGCCAATGGGGACATTATTGAAAAAGTACAAAGGCAAACAACTAAAATGATTTATGACTGCAGGGAACTGTTTTATGAAGACAGGCTGGTTAGGTTTCCTACCTCATTGGCAGGACTCATTTGGTGAGAATCCTTGATTCTATCTCCCCTCCACTCCCCATCAACACTGGTGCCCCTCAGGGCTCAGTGCTTGGTCCCATACTCTTCTCCATTTTCCTTAATGATCTTCCCACAGACTGCTCACCCTCTTCTATCTCCTGCTGGAAATCAGCACATATCCTCCCTCTATTTAAATCTGGTGACCCATGCGATGTAAACAACTATAGGCCTATCTCCATGTTGCCTATCCTTTCTAAAGTTCTCGAAAAACTGATCCATATTCAGTTAAAATCTCACTTGGAAACCTTCTCTCTCATTAACCCAGCTCAATCTGGCTTCCGGGCTAATCATAGCACAATCACTGCACTAGCAAAAGTAACCAATGATTGGATCTCTGCTATAGATGCTAAGAAGGTAACTGGTGCAGTCTTTTTGGACCTCAGCAAAGCTTTTGATACTGTTGATCACAAACTATTAGTCAATTGCCTTGCAAAGTTGGGTGCCACATACCATACCACCCAGTGGTTCTCTAGCTACCTAACTGGAAGATTCCAAACAGTAAAAGGAAGGCTTTTTTTCTGCTCTTGCCAGTTGCAAGAGGAGTCCCCAAGGATCCATCTTAGGCCCTATCTTGTTTTTCTCTGTACATCAATGACTTAGATGCTAACATATCTACGTCCAATCTGCACTTTTTGCAGATGATACTGTATTATACTTCTGGCTCATCGTTATCTGAAGTCAAGGAGTGCTTCAAGCGGACTTCGCACAACTGAGCATAATCTAATAAAGGCAAAGCTTCTGCTCAATGCTAAGAAGACTAAAGCGATGATATTCTCCGCAGTGCTGTCTCAGGCCCCCAATACTCTTGCCCAAGACTTCATTGTCACCACGCTAAACAAGCCTCTGGAAGTTGTAACCAAATTTAAATATCTAGGTATCTGGGTCGACAATAAATTATCTTTCAGTGACCACATCGAAGACGTCTCTAGAAGGTTAAAAGCAAGGTTAGGTTTCTTCTACAGAAATAGGCCCCTTTTCCCCCTTGAAACTCGAAACAAGCTTGTACAGGCCACTTTTCTCCCCCTACTGGACTATGGCAATGTAATCTATTCCTCCACCAATCTTGCAAATCTAAGTAAACTGGACATCCTTTATCACCGTACGTTACGGTTCATTACCAACTCCCCTTACCGTTCACACCACTGTGACTTATATGCAGCTGTTGGTTGGACATTCCTTACTACTAGATGCCTGCTCCATGCTGGGCTATGGACTCAAACTGCTCCTGCAGAAATTGCCAAGCTATCTCTCTTCCCTTATTAGTATCTCACATAGTACATACTCGTTAAGAAAATCTGACTTTATTATGCTTGACATACCAGGCGTAGACTTCCTTTGGTAAACGTATATTGCATATTATGTTCTTCCCTCCATTTGGAACCAATTACAAACCGTACTGAAACTAACTAGCACAGTTTCAATAAACTTCTACAAATCGCCAAGTTCAGCCAAAATAAAAGACACCTGTAACTGTCATTAAGTCTCTTCCTTCCCCATGTGTGCCATATTTATCCACTGGTAAGGTATAATTGATTTGTCATATTAACTGCTTTCCTTTCCCCTTCTACTCCTGGCTTTATCTTTGCTTACGCTCCACTGCTACTCTATCAAATCTCTCCTCCCCCCATATCAGTTGTAGACTGTTGTTTGTTCTAGCTGCCAAAATACTGTATGTATTGCACACACCAGTCATCATGTTTCATTTATCAGTATGCGACCTGTAAGTCGCTTCCCTGTCTCATATCAATGTTTACCACCTGTGGTCACCCTATGTGGTACCCTTGTATGTATATCCAGCCTGTATCATGTAACGTGTATTTCATGTATATACTGTTATTACCCATCTGTGTTTTTACTTTAAGTGTTTATGTCACAGGACCTCCTTGTGAATGAGCTTGGTCAATGGAGTTTTCCTGCAATAAACTTGAACTTGAACTATCCACATGTATGCTGACAATACTATTTTGTACAGTTCCAGCAAAAACCCTGCTGCCGTGCAAACCAGCTTACAGCATGACTTCAACCAAGTTCAGCTCTGGTTTGCTTCTAACCAGCTTTTTCTAAATGCCAAGAAGACAGTCTCAGTGACCTTTGGCACCAGGCAGAGACTGTCTAGGCTCCCGGCCCTACCCACCTTCCACACCCTTGATGGGACCATCTTGGAGGACACCTCCTCATTTAGATATCTAGGGGTTTGGCTGGACCAGCACCTCAACTTCTCTGAGCATATTGATACTATCCTGAAGAAACTGCACCCCAAGCTTGGTGCTCTGTACAAGAATCGCAGTTGCATCCTGCTGACTGCGAGGTACAAAATTGTCCAGAAGATGATACTCCCCATCTTTGACTACTGTGATATAGTCTATGGTGCTGCTTCCAAATCTTCCCTGACCAAGCTGGACACTCTCTTTAACTCCTTCTGTCACTTTGTTATCAACTCCCCTTCCTCCCCCAACTGTGAACTCTATCACTCTCTAACCTTCCTTCCACTATCTCATAGACGCATGTCTCACTGTGCCAAACTAACCTCCAAATTCTGGTTTGGGGAGCTTCCCTCTTATCTCTCATCCTCTCTCTCTCCACTCCACCTCCCCCCACCCACTCTCTCAGATCAAATGATGTCCGCACCTTGACGGTCCCTTGCCGCTCCACCCTCATAGGTCAGACTAGTTTCACCATTCGTTTCCTTAAAATCTGGTAGGCCCTTCCCCTGAAATACAACACTCCTCCTCCAACTGCTCCCTTACCTCTGCCCTACACAATTACCTTTCCCTCAGTTGTTCCTGCTTTAACCCACCTTAATACCTATCCCCAGTTTCTGCCTTCCTCCCGTGACCCCCCCCAGCAGGGTTCTCAACATCCTGAAGGGGGAAATCAGGAAATGTCTACCCCTTTGCCTCATATTCAGTTCTTGCCTCTCCCCCTCTCTTTTCTCCACTCACCCTTTTAGTTCACCAGTGTGCACAACCTAACCCCATCCTTTTTACTCCAACAGCACTTGCGTACTACCTCACACCTGCTCCTGGTACACTCATGCACTATACATGGTTCTATTGCATTATTACTGTTTTGTACATTTATATATTCTTTTGTACGATTTTGGACATGTATTGTAGTTTACCCAATGTTCCACTACTGTTTATTGTATAATACCTTGTGTTCCAACTGTTGCACAGTCTTACAATGTTGTATTGTTTGTACTACTCACATACTATTGTAACTGATCATCCTTCACAACCTTATGTAACCACTGACCCCAGGTTGCACCATGAGATGAGCAACTTGTTGTTCAGTGTGCCCTCCTGGTGAAACATTTCAAAAAATAAAATAAAATAAATAAATAAAACACTTGAGAAGGATCAGGGGGAGATATGTTATTATGTTATAATTTAGTCCATGATCCTATATTACTTAAAGAGATAAATTTAAGTTTTAAAGCTCATGAAAAGGGTACTAGGGGACATAAACAGCAACTCATTCACAAAAAAAAAAATTAATACCAAAAAAAGAACAGCTTTCTATACATGAAGAGTGGTCAATCCCTGGAATAGTCTTCGCAAGGATGTGGTATCCAGCAAAGATAAAAATCAATTTAAAAATAAGCTTGGCCATTGTTAGTTAAATGGAAATGTTCTGACTTATTTTGCGTAGCCTTAGGAACGCATGTGAGCCTAAAGTCTTCCTAAAAGCTCCTTGATCTTGGTATGAATCTTAGTATAATGGCCAGAAACTAATTTCAGTCTTGGAACACCATAATTTGGCAGTAATAAATGGGCAAACTGAGTCAGACCCTGAAGGGGATTACGCCTGTTTAACCGGTAGTAGTAAAGACACCATTTATTGAATTATTACACATATTATGGATCTGAATATTATTAAAAATATTAAAGTAGTATTGAGGGCTGAATGTGATCATTTACCCCTTGTTTTAACACTGGACGTACCTATTGTCTCTAAATCGGCATCAAATTCTACTATAAATATGCAGCCCAATACTACCGTAACACAAAGACTACCCTTAAATCCCTTTGTTCTCCAGAACCTGGAAACTGTATCATTCCATCTAGAAAGTCTGGAGTTACTAGAAAGCATAAAAAGAGATGCCTCAGCTTGAGTAGCCTCTGAGTTGGTAGCAAAGCTATATAGGAACTTAACAACAGTGTTCTATAGAAGTAAATCTAATCGGTGTGTATAGGGTAAACACATGGTTTTGTCAAAGTTGTAAGAAAGCAAAAAGGGAGCTTCAAAAATTAGTCAAACACACAAAAAAATAATCCTTTTAGACAAAATCTCACAGCCTTGAATAAAGCTAGAAAAAATATAAGGAAAAATTTACTGAGAAAAGGAAACACTTTCAGGCAGATTTATGGGCACAGTTGTTCAACATCATAAAAAATGACAATACAAGCTTTTCTGTGGATGGATGCCAAGGGCACCAGTATTTCACAACCTAACTGGAAAGCTACTATTTTAACAAATAATTGGATAAGTTATTTCAAAAGTATCTTCTGTGATCCATTCAGTTCCACAGCTTATAGTTCTTTGGAGAACGTTTTACAATATATTATAGTTCCCCTATCATTTTTCTTTGAAGATGTGAAAGATGCCATCTTAAAGTGTAAATCCAGTAAACCTCCTAGTATTGATAGGCTCCTGGGGGATATATTCAAAGTGCATCTTAACATCTGGGTCACTTTACTCACGATTGTCTTTAATTAATTAATTAATTAATTAATTAATTTCAGTTTTGAATTAATGCTTTTGAGCCGAGGGCTTGTTTACAAAGGTTCCAAGTCAGACAATACACAAAACAGTACATTCCTGAGTGCTAGAAATGAAATGTAATTATCCCTCTATTTAAGAAAGGGGACCCCAATATCCCCAACAAATTTCAAACCAATAAGTCTGATTGATACAACAGCAAATATTTTCTCTAAAATGTCATTAAATAAATTAAATGAATACGTGGCTGGTAAAGCAATGTTGTTCCTTATGCAGCCTGGCTTCAGAAATGATGTGTCCATTATTAACCACATATATATTTTTGCTTATTTCATCAAAAAACATGTACACAAACAGGTTGTAAAACTTTATGTTGGTTATATAGATTTCACATCAACATTTGATTCCACAGACAGAGGAATACTTTGGGGGAAAATTATGGGCACTGGCTAGTTCCCCTACTCTCCTGCTTCCAATAGTGCAGTTGTACTCACACAACAAAACTTATATAAGATTTGATACTCAGGGGAATCTTACAGAACACTTTGAGTCTAACAGAGGAGTGGCCCTGTACATATGGGAGAACATCATGTGCAATGACATTACCGATGCCATAGGGGATGATACAAACAGTGAAATAATATGGGTAGAATTACTAGGCAATATAATAAAAAAATAACTGTAGGGGTTTGCTGCAGACCACCAGACACTGGTGCAGCAGATCACTCTGCCTTACTAAAAAATACATCAAACATTATACAACGTAATGATATTTTGTTGATGGGAAACTTTAACCTACCCGATGTACACTGGGAAGACCTCACAGTGTCAAGCCAATCAGAACAGATGTTCATTGATATTCTACTAAAAACAGATTATATCAATTAGTCGGTGAACCTTCCAGAACAAACAACATCCTGGATTTGAAAATAATGGCTAGGAATGATGAAATACACCATACAGAGATTACTGAACCCCTAGGAAATAGTGACCATAATACGGGCACTTTTCAAACACAGAACCAAGTTAAAAAATGATGGGAAAAACAGCAAAAAAAAAAACTATAATAAAGCTGACTTTACTGCCATAAATGAGGCACTGAAAAAGTGGAACTGGAAAAAACTCAGGGAAAACCTCTAGCGGGGAGAGTTTTTGGACAGAGATAAAAACGTAATATTTGATTTAGAACAAAAATATATACCTGATAAACCATTCTACAGTAAAAGGGGAAAGTGCCTCAGTAGTTTACTCGCAAAATTAAGAAGCAACTAAATAAAAAAAGAACAGCCTTCGAAACAGCGAAAAGTGACAATAAGTCCATATAATGTTGAGAAATACAAAAATGAACTCAAAGCAAACATGTGATTAGGAATGAAAGAAAAAAATAGAGTTTAAAATAGCTCACAGAAAGGATAATGTCAAAACATTCTGTGCATATGTCAACGATAACTCGGCTTGACAGAACAGTGGGGCCAGTACTTGAGGGTACACAAAAAAATCACTGAAGAACAAAAAATGGCTGAACACTTTAATAGCTACTTTTGCTCAATCTACAGCAAACCTGATAATGGGGTGGTGGGACGGTTATAAAACCACCGGCTGACAACATACAGGCGAACGAGGAAAAGACTAATGTTAAGGCCATAACACAGGATGAGGTTAAGGAACTGCTAGACCAAATAAATGAAGGCATGCCATAGGATTGGTTCAAATAACCCATTTAGTTGAATGAGAGGTTGAATGAACTCTGGTAACCTCACGAGTGATGTTACCCGAGTTCATTCTTCACGAGTAAATAAACACGTTATTTGAAACCAAGCCTATGGCATATTTAATGTATATACAAGTGTTGCAACATCCACTGCTTTTAAATTATTTTGCTGGTTTTGTTTTTATGCATTTTTTTTTGTCAGTTAGTAGTGTGCCACTCATTTGAATCGTGGCTACGCAGTAAGTGAATCTCATTCTGTGTAATAGGATGATAAGTTAGAGAGTATACAGTATGATCTGTAGAAGTGGCATGAATGGGTGAGTGCAGCAATTGGTGTAGTGGGGTGTGCATGAATGAGTGAGCGCTGTGATTGGTGTAGTGGGGTGTGCCTGCTTGTGACTGGCTGGCACCCATGTAACGTAATGCGCATGCGTGCAATCATTCAGTTTGAGGATACGGACCAGTTAAGATGCAGCTGCACTGGGAAGGCCACATGGGAGCAGTGGCCTTCAGTGATTATTCAGCCACATGTAGTGTTCAGAGGTTCGGCGAGCCAACAGCGGAACAGTTGGATGACAAGTGCAGCAGTCATGTTCAGAACAGATGGAATATTTCCACAGAACAGCAGTTCTGAAGGTTAGATGGATCGGTGCAGAACTGTTGTGTACTTCAATGAATAGCGAGAGTGCTGTTGTTGGTAGGAGTGCTAATAATACTACATGAAAAGGAGATAATCACCAACAAAGCAGTTGACATTTAAACAAGGACAGAAGTCATGGCAGTCACCTGCGACCCATATAAGTGGGAGAACCCCTCAAGATCAGTTTACAAACATCACTTCATTAACTGTGCAAAGATACAACAACCAACAGCTCAAATTGGGGCTAGATTGTTTTATCTTTGTGCCACAAATAAAAGTGAAGTTTGTGAACCAGTTTTGGTGTGGATTCCCATTTATATGGATCAGGTGTGACTGCCATTATTTCTGTCTTTGTGGAGCACTGTCACTATTCACTGGGTCTGCTTCAGTGGCTGTGCATCCTACTGTTAAGTTGCCTGTTAAGATGTAATTTGAAATCCTGGAGCAAGTGGGGTTGGTGGGGGTGTGCATCAGAGAGTTTTCTCTGTTGCTTTGTGGTGATACTTTTAGATTAAAAATGATGTGAAAATGCAGGGTTTTTTTCCCTGCAGTGTTCACTGCAAAAGAAGTGTCACTTTCACCGCAACCCCGCCCATGCTTATCCCAGTCATTTTTTTACTGTTCATTCCAGGAGTTTTTGTCTGCTGCTGTCTTAATTATGACTTTGAAGGAAAATCATTCCATGAGCCAGTGGGCCTTAGCTACGGAATCAGTTTCATGTAATGGGTGCCACTACTGTATCCTGCTCTCGACTGCACACACCATCAAGGTCCTGTTTGTATGTGAATGCAGCCATGCTTGAGAAGGTGGAGGGAGGTACTCCTCCTCGGCTGAGGCTGTCTTTGCACCTGTATGAAGTAGGCCACAACCTGACCTCCCCGCGGTGTAATGGTAAATGTGTGCTGGCCCGCAGTGTTGCTTTTACAGTGTTACGTGGCTAACTTGCACAAGTAGATCAAGCTTTTTGTCATGACACTTTATTCTACTCTGTGACATAGTACTGCTGTCTTTGCACCAGGAAAGGGTAATTTCTTTGTTAGCGTGTTTTACCCATTGCCACTGGCGGATAGGGTATCAGTCTACCATGGCAACCAGGTAAAACTGATGTCAAAGCTGGGAGATCACTGGCCCCATGGAACAGCAATGTTAACCTTTGTTTATTAATGTTTGGCCACTAGTCCAAAAGAGTCCCAACTAGCCCAGTGGGCTTCTACTGTAAAATACTGGTAACTGACCATCTAGTTGTACTAAGGTGTTTTTCTTTGGCTCCCCTTTAGTAAACTTTACTTCATCTTACTTTTTTTGGTATTTTATTTTCGTACTGTCCTTACCTGTTTTACTTCTGTGTTCTAGCTGTTGATTTTTATCTAAATCTATACTTGTCTGTGCTGCTGTACTGTCCTACACACCTTACAGGTTTGAGCTCTGTTTCTGCTTTTGCCAGTGTACTTTGTCACAGTTAACCTATTTTGTCCTTTACTTTAACAAATCTTAAAGCATGCTCTATTGTATTTTCTTACTGAATTCTCTGTTTTCATTCGATGACCTACAGTAGCTGTAACTTTTTAATTTTATTCTTTATTAAAATTTTCAACTTCAATACAGTCAGAGATATAACCATTCTCCAAAGAAGAAATACAAAATCACATACCACACAATTGAGAATTTCACAAGAGCAAATCTCCCCAGAAGAGTCAGCTCTCACCTAGAAATACACAATTCAGAAAACTTAATTGTGGGAGAATGCTCACCTTGAAGGAGATGGGGAAGAGGCTGGAAAAATCCCCTAATCAACAAATATAAATGTTGAAGCAATATAAAATGACATTACATATAACTCTTAGATATATACTCTGAACGCCCCATTATAACATCTTGGGCTCACCAGAAAAGGGGGCTGTATAACACTCTATGCAGCTCAACAATGTAAAGAAAACACTTTACACAAGAATACTGTAAATGACTTGAACAACAAGATAAAGGCATACTGCTGGAAGAGGCTGAATATTCTAAGGATATTTAAAGTCCATCTTTAAGGATACACCTTTACAAACAAGCCCCTGCCAGGCTGAATGTACCAACTAATTTAAACTAGCCAGCATTACTGATGGGCAAGGTCTGTATTGTAGGGTCTCCTCTTGGATTACCCTCTTGGAGTCTTTAACCACTATCCAGTAACATCCATGCTTTTATCATATACAATCACCTTATTTATGAGACATTAGACCGTTCGTCATCAGAGGCCAAATCTTCCCGAGGTGGTAAGCTGTCCAAGAATCTCTTGACTGCCACAACCTCTGTGAAAAGATAGGGCTTACCCTTATATGTAAAACGGAGATGGGCTGGGAAAAATAAATTAGCTGAAATGCCATGATTCCCCAATCGCTGATGTAGTTGTAGGAACTCTTTTCTCCTCACCTGTGTGCGTGCTGCTACATCCGGAAAAATGTATATCTTCAGCCCTTGAAAGTCCAGGCCTCGCTTATCCCTGGCAGCTGCCAGCACCAGCAAATGCTCCTCTGCTGACTCTAAAGCCACCAGCATGGTTGAAGAATGCACCACACCCTCCTGAGATCTCCGATGGGTAGGCAGGCAAAAACTCTCTTAACATGAATCAATTCCTTGGATATTCCCAGAACGTCTGTAAGTAAGTTCGATACTGCAGTTTTTAAATCCTGGACCAGAACAGAAACTGGAGGTTAGCAGCACGCATATGATTTTCCAGGGTTTCCAGTTTGTTTGAGAGATATTTAGAGTACCAATCTTGAGCTGAAGCAAAACTTTCTTGTCTAGTAGCAAGCTCCTTAACGGCCTTTGAGTTCTCTCCTCTCCCTTCATCTAACTTTGTAACTCTTTGCTCTATCGCAGACAGGGAAGTATTAGTTTGGGTTACCTTGTTCTCAATCTTTTGAAGGATATTAAAGATTCTTTCTATGGTAGGATCTTTCTGTGCTACAGGCTGCGTCATAGTCATTGTTAGGTCTGTCTTGAGAAACATATACTCCTCCACAGATTTAGCGTAGGGAGCTACGTTTTCTCCCCTTTTTGGTCCCATGGTAGTCAAGCACAATCTGTACACAGGTACAAATTCAGTCAAAAATATAGCAAAATGGCATATTTAATAGCGCAAATTATGCCCAGATATGGAGCAATCAAAAGACGCCTGATCAGACTGCTGGTTAGCTCCACCTCACCACAGTAGCTGTGACTTTTTCCCGTTAATTTATTTTTCCTCCCATCCCTGGCGGCAGTTCTTCCTGTTGATCTCCCAGCCCCACCAGCTCACAGCTCAACCTCCAGCTGCCCCATGGCTTGCCCTCCATGGTGGGGCAGCAGGAGCCTCGCCCACCTCTCACAAGGATTCGGTGCTGGAGGTGTGTTGCTGCCAATCGCGGGGGTGGCGCCTGTGGGGACCAACTGTCATGAAGTGTGCCAGGACCTTTTTTCCACGTGATTTTTTGTGCCCTCAGGCCGAGGACGTGCAATGATGTCCAAGGAACGAACACGCATGCTCCCATACATGTTCCTCTGAATGTCTGCCTTGGCTTCCCCTGCTGTAGCCTCAGCGCCCTAGCCCCCAGCCTCCAATAGGAGCCAGTAGTGCACCGAGTGCTAGTTTACCCCCTCCCCAGAGAAGGAGAGCAGTCCAATGGACGCTTGATCCTTCTCCTCCCCGTCGACACCAGCGGCCCGTGCTCATTCCTGAACACGGGTCATCGGTGTGGCGTGGGGTAAGGCGTCCAGTGCCTCAGCACCACTGGGCCAGCTGTAACTTTTAAATTTAAGCTATTATTCTCTTTTGTTTTGTGGTGTCCTATGATTTTTTTGACATCATTGCTTTCGGCTTCTGGTTTTGCCACAGTGTTTTTTGCACACTGACTTATTTTAAACATAGAAACACAGACTTTGATGGCAGATAAGGACCACTTGGCCCACCTAATCTGCCCATTTTCCTACCTACAGGATAAGCCGCAGATCCTAGTCAACCAACAGCCTATTTCTTCTTACCCCCCACTAGAATTGCCTTATGTCTGTCCCATGTATTCTTGAATTCTCTCACAGTTTTAGACCCCACAACCTCCTCAGGAAGGCTGTTCCATGCATCCACTACCTTCTCTGTGAAAAATACTTCCTCACATTGCCCCTGAACTGCCCCCCATCTTTAAATTGTGTCCCCTTGTTCTTGCACGTCTCTTTTTCTGAAAGATGCTACCCTTTTGGACTTTGCTGATTCCACTGAGGTACTTAAACATTTCTATCATGTCCACCCCTCCTTTCCTCAAGGGTATACATATTAAGCTCTTTTAGTCTCTCCTCATATGGCTTCTCTTGCAGACCCTGCACCATTCTAGTTGCCCTCCTCTGGACTGCCTCTATCCTGTCTATGTCCTTGCGGAGATGGGGTCTCCAGAACTGGACGCAATACTCCAGATGGGGTCTCACCAACTGTCTGAACAGAGGGATAACAACTACCTGTTTTCTGCTGGTGATGCCTCTCCCTATGCATCCCAGTACACCCCCAGCCCTCCCTACTGCCTTCTCAGATTGCTTGCTAACCTTAAGGTCACCTGATATGATTACACCCAGGTCCCTTTCCTTTTTTGTTGCTGTTACTACCTCCCCCCATTCTCTTTAATTTAACAGGTCCTGTAGGATGCCAACTCTGCCATCATCAGATAAATATTATACTGTGACCATTATGTCCTCTGCTCACAATGTTTCTCCCTAGGAACCACAGATCTTTTGTGACTTCTTTTTATATTTTATTTTGACAGGTACAACAAATGTAACAGATGTCAGGTGATCACGTTTCCACTCTGGCCTATCTGTCATTTTTATGTTTGCTTGTGCGCATGCGCAAGAAACATTGTGGGAGAAAACGACTTGCTGGAGGTGTGCGCTGTTCCTGCCACTGAACTACTTCATTTGTGGGGTGCGTCCCATATGCACCAATAGAGCAGCAAGATGTGTATGGCAGCTGATTGACAGCAGTGGCCTTGACTTCAAAGAAAAGGTCTGCTTCAATCACTGCGTGAAACGTGTCGTTAGGGTGCATGCATGCTACGCCTGCCTGCTCATCTGAGCCGTTAGCTTTGCACTGCCATTATTTTTTTTTAATGAAGTGCCACTAGGAACATTGACTAGTTCTTTCTCTCCATCCCAGCCCGCAGATCCTTTGCTTCAGAACACATTTACAATTCCGAAATTATAGTGACAATGATGCCTCTCGTGAATGTGATAACAGAAAAGAAGAAACTGTAGTGGAACACAATTGGTTTGGCGGTCATCCATCACCATCATACATCACCAGCACCTTTTGGGTTATGTCGCTGCCTCACTTCTTTGACTTGCTCAGAGCTGTCATTCATCGAGAATGCATCGCTGCTCATCTGTAGTGTTTACTCTTTTCTTGTTCTGTGAGTAGCATTACAGAACATTATTGTTATTATTATTTTAATCTGGTAAAGTTTATTCTCTGATGCACCTATACTTTTACAAAACAACTACTGATCCAAAGGAGATGGCTAGTGTTTCCGACAGATTTCATCTATTAAACATCAGTCAGTGGCAATCATTTTATTTATTTGTGTATTTTAATTGATATTTTAGTGACATTTTACTAGGCGATCGAAGTCGTCGAGGTCGGAGTACATCTGCATCAAGGGTACCCAGAGTGCTACAACCATATACTGTAGTGCCAAACCAGATAATTAACCTCCTCTGCCCCCCCGGTCGCCCCATAGCCGAGACGCAACATCTCCTTTTGCATACTGCGCATGTTTATATCCCTGGATTTTACAGCTGTTCCATGCCTCTGCTGTATGGGAGATAGCACAAGGAATAACAAGAAAAAAAAAAAAAACCGAGTCAAGTTTACAAGTGATGTTTTTTAGTCCCTAATGTAACAGGGAAATATAAGTGAGAATAACTAACTGTTTTTCCTCCGTTATTCTCTGTCAGATAAAGTGTCCTGGAGTCAGAAGCACTCGGTGTCACAATCCCGGACCCCAGTGGTGACGGTGTACCAATGAGATCTGCTGATCCTAACAGCCACCTATGAGACAACTAGCTCGAATACGTATCTCTTCTGGTACCGGCAGTATCCCAGATGGGCACTGGAATATCTGCTCCATGTAGATACTTCCAGCGACATATATGGGAAGGAAGGCGAAGAAAAGTCAAGATTCAAGGTGACTGTGAATAAAGAGCAACAATCCACTCAGTTCAGAATCTTAAAAGTTGAAGTGTCCGACTCGGCGATGTATTTTTGTGCTTTGAGCAACACAGTGAAGATCAGCCACCGCGAAGTGGTGCGAAAACCCTCATCCATCCAACTCCCTTCTCCATGAGAATCCTTGCCTAAACAGTTTGTATTATTGACCAGCATTAGAATACTTTGCACCTACAACGGCTTCTTTTTCCTCTCTCTTACAACTGAAAAAAAAATCATGCATTAAAATGCAACAAACATTTGTTTTGGTTTTTATAATTTATGTTTCTGCAATACCTCGCAAGTGAAAAGGGATCAGTTTGTTTTTCAAACAGAGGGGAGAGAGAGAAAGAAGCAAGTGCCTTAGTTGGGATTTAAACCAGGTGACAACTTTCTGGTTTGCTACCAGCTGCTCTACCAAGGCAAATGGATATCTAGGACTGCCAGAAAACCCTTATTCTTTTTGTAATTTATAAGGGTGTGGTGTGAATATATCTGGAATCAAAACAAACAGAAGAGAGAAAGAAAGTAATAACTTCTGGTTGTACTAGCAGCTGTGCCACCAAGGCAACTGGAAATCCAGAAGTACATTACTTTTTCTCTAGTGCATAACCCTTTTTCCAGTGGCCTTGGTGGTTCAGCAGGAAGGGCAACCATAATGACATCCCAACCCATCCTGCACACAGCAACAGGTGTAGGGGTGTGCCTTGGGGTTGTCAGTCCTAGCACTCAACCCATTCCATCAGTAAATAAGCTGAGTACAGTAAAGGAAAATGGGGTGAGCATTAGGGTTGACAACTCCAAGGCACCTCCACCCCAACCCTAATACCACATTCCCCAACTTTTGTCACTGGAATCCTAACTGATGCATTGATAAAGTTTTTTTTTTTTTTTACAAATAGTTGCCTTACTTTTTGAGACAGTATAATCATATCCTCGTTTGGCTGTCGGAGTGCAGTGCACTCCTGGCCCTGCACTCCCATTCCTCCATAGATACATACATGTAAGCTGCCATGGAAGTATTTCAGCCAGAACAGCAACCAAATTGTCAGTATAGCCTTGTTGTTCCACCTCATGAACTCTGGGTGAGAATTTTCAAAACCCCACCAAAAAGTAATTCCGCATCATTGTAGCATCATTCTAATCCACACCACAGGTGAGGAAGCACATTTTGGCCAGGATCTGAAAACTGATGACTGTCACATTCATGAGGTGATGTAAAGAAATGGTGATGTTGGAAATTTGGTTTGAAAATATTGAAAATTACGAAAGTTAGAAGCAAGCAGTGAAGTCTAAGCGTAGGGAAGTTTAAACAGATGTGCACAACTTGGCCATTCTAACATATTTTAACCCCAATTTTTTTAAATATTATCACTCCAGATTTTCAACATTGCCATTTTTTACACCTCCCCATGGAACAGTATAGCTGTCATTTTTCACATCCTGTTCAGAATGTGTTTTTGCACCTGTAGTGACAAATGCCGTAGTCGCTGTGCAAAAGCAGCTTTCGGCTAACAAACTGATATTGCCACTGTTCATGAGGTGGGGGTCACAAAAACCCCATGTTGAAAATTTGGAGTGAAAATACCAACGAATGCCTGAGGCGTTAGGGTTTCCGACCATAACACCCCACCTGTAGAGAATGACAGGCATCAGGGCTGTGACTTGGGATTGTCACCTGCAATACTCATACCATTCCATCCCCACCCAGACCCTGCAACCACTGAGAGGCATCGAGGTGTGCCTTGGACTCTTCGGCCGCAGAGTTTACCCCATTCTCCTATACTGCACCCATCTGACAATATTTCTTGATGGAATGGGGTGTGCATAAGGGCCAAAGACCCCACGGCACACCATGACACTTGTCGGTGTCTGCACAGTAGGGTGTGGTGAAATGACATGGCCGTTATGCCTGATGACCCAAAGGCACACCCCAATGCCTGGCACTATCTGCAGGGTGGTGATGGGGTTGGCTTCAGTTCAATACTTCACTGCCATTCCTATTATGCAGCTCTGTAACTCCTACACTACCAATCCCAATGCCAGCAAGCAAACATTCGGCATTGACAAATGCTTGTTTTTCTTGTTTGACAAAGGGACTTAATTGCAAAGTTATGGAATTATACTGCAGACATGTTGCAAGAAAGTACTCAGGTAAGTTGTTTACCCCCAAACATTTTATTTTCTGCATCTCATACAGGCCGATTGATAGTTACAAGAGTTTAGCCTTGAAAGTATACTTTTATGCAATATAATTTCTAGATTTCATACACTGCTCAAACGTTCTTTTCTTGTTTTTGTTTTTTTTTTATTTTGCCCTTTTTCTGGCAGGACCACCGGCAGCCATCTGCCCTGGTCATGGCCCCGGAGACCTCTACCGCCGTCAATTGCTGCTGAGGACCCTCGGTCACCCCGGCTTGCCTCCCTCGGAGGGGCTGTGGGCCACCAGGACTCCGAACTGACTGGTCGGGCCCCGTGAAAAGGCGGCAATGTGAGGCTCTCCAGGAGGGCTTCATAGATCAGTGGTCCTGCCCGCCATCTTTTCCACCTGATTTTTTTCCCCAGAGGAGGCGGGACGGCAATGACGCCAGCGTCCGCCCAGCCTCCACCCCCCACGTCGGCGTCGGTTGAGTGGAACTCCAGTCTCCACCAGGATCTCTAGCGCGCGAGTGCTGCCCGCACCCTCCCCGGAGTAGGAGAGCTGTCCGTCGGACGCCGATCTCATTTCCGCCGCCCTCTGACCACCGAGATCCGCTCTGAACTCCCGTCGCGCGCCGCAAGCGGAAATCCCACCGCTGCGCCGACGGGCCGGCCTGTTCTTTTCTTGTTAACATTCATCGTCATATTTTTTTTAATCATCAATTTGAATAATTAGTTATATAATGTATGGTGAGCCCTTATTACTGCTAAAAAGCGGCTAAATTATTCCTTGATAATTACATCGCTATGACATAAGTGGTTATAATGTTATATTATGTTATTTAGTAGATGTCTTGATTTTGGGGGTTCTATTTTTTGTTTTGATTTGTCAGAGTAGGACTTTATTAGTTCTCGTTGAAGGCTGTAGGTATGTGTTATTATCCCCGTCGTGCGCTATTCATCCTCCGCTCTTCTGGCCCTCTGCCCTTTTTCTCCTCCTCTTTTACTGTTTTCCATTTATCAACGTTGTAGGGCTTTGGGAATTGCATGAAAGAGGAGGGTCAGCGAGGGCCTGAACAGTGGAGGATGGATGAGGGGAGCACTCAAATCAGGACTGTTACATCCAGAAGACGCCCTGGGTGAAATGGAGGTCAGAACATGGGTCTCCTTGTCTGATCCCCATACCCAAGGGCACCGCCGCTAATAACGTCGGGCAGGTGGTTGGGGGATCTCGAACTCTGTCCAACTCGGGCGGTTTTGTGCAATACCAGATCCATTGTCAACAAGACGGCCGGCAGACTTGGTGGGACGGGCGGATCTGCTTGTATCACCAAACCTGGTTGGATGGTACGCTGGCCCCGTTCTTGAGGCGGCTGTTCTGGCTGGGTATTCGGTGATACACCGCCCAAGATTAGATCGCAGGGGTGGGGGAGTTGCGGTCTGTTTTAAGACAGAATTGGGTCTCACTAGTGTTCCAGTACAGGAGACCAGATCTTTTGAATGTGTTGTAGTGTCAGGTGGGGGCTATAGAGTGGCTCTCATCTACTGTCCACCCGGGGATGAGAAGCCATTCCTTAGGGAAGTGGCGGACTTCGTCGTTGACCTGGTGTTGGAGTCTCCCAGGTTGATGGTGCTGGGTGACTTCAATGCCTGGATTGACGATGAACTCTCGCATTTTGGACAGAACTTCCTCCAATTGATGAATTCATTGGGCCTCTCACAGGTTGTTACCTCTGCCACTCATAAATGTGGCCATTCTCTTGATCTGGTTTTCCTCCTGGGGATGGAAGCCTCCGGCGTGGGGGTGGAACCTGTCAGATGGTCTGATCATCACACTGTGAGATTCAATTTTAGCACCCCCTTGCGTAGACCAACCCCTGTGGAGATGGTCAAGTACCGCCCTTCACGGGATGTGACTCCCGATGGTCTATCAGTGGTGCTTGACCTATCAGAATTTCCGATGATGCGCATGGATCCTGAGACCTTGGTTCTGGCCTATAATAGGGCCATCACCAACGCCCGGGATTCTATTGCTCCCATCCGTGTGCGTCCTCTCTCCCTTCGCCCTCGGTCCCCATGGTTTGATGGGGACTTGAGGGAGATGCGTCGACTTGGACACAGGTTAGAGAGGTGTTGGCGGAAATCTGGCGCAGATGCCGACCACCTTAGACTGCTAGAACATTATCAACTCTACCAGTCAGCAATTGCCCGTAAGAAGGCAGTATTCCTGTCCGGGGAAATTGCTGCTGCCCAGAACCGACGGGCTCAGCTCTTTCGAACCATAGACAGACTGTGCAACCCAGCCTGTCTGCAGGTTCATAGAGCTTTTTCACAATCTCAGTGTCAGGAGCTTGCTCGGTTCTTTGCAGATAAGATGGAAGACATCAGGGCGGAGACCTGCACAACACTCTCTATGGGAATGGCCATGGATCCAGCCACAGTCACATGCCCTCCTACTCCCTGGGGTTTCTTCAAGAGGCCAGAAATCGAGGATGTTATGAGGATTGTCCGTAGTATGCGCACTACGTCCTGTAGTTTAGATCTGGGACCCACAGCCTTGGTTATGGGCTGTGGGGAGATTATCTTCCCGGTTCTGATGAGGATAGTCTGGTGCTCCTTAGACTCTGGTGAATATCCTTGCTCCCTGAAGGAAGCAGTGGTGACACCAGTGATGAAGAAGGCTTCTTTGGACCCTGACTACCTCGGTAACTACTGGCCTATCTCAAACCTTCCCTTTGTTGGGAAGGTAATTGAGAAAATAGTGGCTACCCAGTTAGACAACCATTCGACCATCCATAACATCTACGATCCCCTTCAATCAGGTTTTTGAAAGAGGCACAGGACTGAGACTGCACTGGTTCGGGTGCTCAATGATCTCCTGATGGCGAGAGACCAGAAAAAACGGTCCGTTTTGGTCCTTTTGGACATGTCATCAGAATTTGACACTGTAGACCATGGGGTTCTGCTTGAGCACCTGAGAATCATCTGTGGGCTTTCTGGTTTGGTCCTCAGATGGTTTACATCCTTCCTCACCGGTAGAACTCAGAGGGTAGCATCGGGAGTGTTTTCTTCCGATCCTACCTCTCTGTCATGTGGGGTGCCCCAGGGCTCAGTGCTGTCTCCCATGTTGTTTGTGGTATACATGCTTCCCCTTGGAGACATTGTAAGATGGTATGGGCTGGAGTTTCATTGTTACACCGTTGATACTCAGCTCTACCTGTCTTTTGCACCTGACCAGAATAGAGCACTCTTGGTGTTCAATAGCTGCCTCGGGGAAATCCAAGGTTGGATGAGGTCCAGCTGGTTGAAGTTAAACCCCGGGAAGACGGAGGTGTTGGTTCTGGATCCCGGTCACCGGACGGGGGGTGGGGGATAAACCATCCCTCAGGTTTTTTCCTGGGGGGTGTGGAGCTCCCCACCTCTAAACGGGTGAGGAACCTAGGGGTGATTCTTGACGATCGACTGACACTACGTGATCCAAGTGTCGGCCATCGTTAAAGTTTCCTTTTACCATCTTAGGAACATCACTAGGATTAAACACCTTGTTCCATCCGGGGACCTACCTACGTTGATTCACTCCTTTGTGACCTCGTGTCTGGACTACTGCAACTCCCTTTACTTTGGGCTTCCCGGGGTTGATATCCACCGCTTGCAGCTGGTGCAGAATTCTGCAGCCTGGTTGTTAACTGGGACTTCTCGTTTTTCCCATGTTACCCTGGTGCTGTGGAGACTGCACTGGCTGCCGGTTCAGTGGCGGATCACCTTTAAAGTGGGTCTGTTGACCTACAAAGCCCTGCATGGTTTGGGCCCTGACTACCTGAAAGAGCTCCTGGTTCCCTATCTCCTGGAGCGACCGCTCCGCTCAGCCGGCGAGGGGTTGCTGGAGATTCCGAGGGTCATTTTAAAATCTTCGGGTGCCCGGGCGTTTGCGTTTATGGCTCCGACCCTCTGGAATTCTCTACCACGTCAGATTAGAGAGTGCGTGACAGTGGGGGGGGGGTTCAAACAAGCCTTAAAATCCTTTTTGTGGATTAAGGCCTATGGGGAAGCGATTGACTGATCTGGGTTCGATTTTATTATTGTTTTATGAAGTTTGTTGTAATGTATTAATTATTTTACTGTATTTTTATATCAATGCTTTTATTATGTTGTGATTCTATAACTTGTGCTGTGCTTTGATTTTTTGAAAAGCGCATTATAAATAAAGAATATTATTAATATTATATTATTATAAACCTCTCTTGAGTATGTCATAGTGATGGGATTACAAATAGAGCCCATCTGCCCATGCGTGTATCTTTCCTCTCATGCACCGGCGGCCTTCCCGAAACTAGTGCTGGGGTGAGAAAATGAACCAGAACATCCGTGGTGGTGCCAAATGTAAGAAACATTCTTTTGTTTTACCAGTTCATGGGGACCATACACTATAAAAAATAATGTATGGTCCCTCTATTGTTAACCAGTTTGTGTAACATCTCGAGGTTACCATGGTGATGTAAACCTCTCGAGCTTTGCTCTTGAGGTTTACATGGTCACCCTGGCAACCTCTGGATGATTAACAAACCAGCTAACGACAGAGGACCATACATTATCCTCTATGATACTATTGCAGTAATTTTATGCCTTTTTTGAAGTACTGGACATAAAGCTTTGAACGACTGCTTTCTACTATAATTCAAATGATAACTGTCAAACTAAATCTCATATATTGCTTGCTTATGTTGTCTTAACATATCCACTGCGGTGGTGGTCTTTTGTTTGATCTTTTTACTCTCTTTTCTTTTTAAATTTTTATTTTTAACTTAGAACTTAAAACTACAAGAACAAACAGTGTTGTGTATTTGTTACTTTACTTCAGAGTGCTACTCATGATGGCACACTGGTAGTTGATGCATTCTGATGGCCTCTCATTCCATTTCTTGACAATTTCCTTTTTCTGTTGATGATATACATGGCATATTTCAGGATATTGAGCTTTTTTAATTCCTGTTGAGGCAGATATATTATGGATAGAATAGGAGTGTTGTAGTGTTGTTTTACTTTATTTTAGTCTAGAAAAGATAAACAGAGAGTACACAATGGTCTGTGCTCAAACATTCCATTTACTGTCATACATGACTTATAAAAGTCCTGTCATATCACAGATGTAAATTAATGGAGTCTTTGAACACAGGCCTCTGTATGTTCTATGTACACTGTGGATGTGTTCTGTGTGACAACTGATGCCAGATTCACTATTGGATTGGCAGAATGTACTGTTAGTCTAGTCAACTGTGATGTAGGCAAGTGAAAAATAAACAGTGTTATTAACCCACTGGGTAGAAAACATTGTTTATCTTTCACTTGGGTCAGAGTCTTGGGAAAGCAATGCATTTATTTACACTCTGGAATACCTACATACATTGTATACCTGATGTTATTCACCCAATGGGTAGATAACACTGCTTATTTTTCACTTGCCTGCATTACAGTCAACTAGATTTAGGACCCATTCTGCCACTCCCACAATTAATGTACCCTTAATTGTCATACAGTACACAGGCAGTGTATACATAGAATATACAATGGTATTTGTTTAAATATGCTATTAACTTCCATTTGTTAAGTGGCTGGACTTTTATTACTCACTTGTGGCTTTGCCTCTCCTGAGTTAGGGTCCCACCCCCTCACGCATGGCAAACAATGGCTTATTATACAATGGCGAGAAATAATGCTGATCCCTGATTGGTCAGACTCAGACTGGACCTGTGGTGTTATCCCAGCATAACATCACAGATCTAGTCCCAGCACACTCACGGCTGCAATAAAGGATAAAAAAGATTGCCCCATGGCCGTCCCTGTGAGCAGCTTCAGCAGTCCCTCATCTGCTTGTAATCAACATTCCCTGCCCCGCCCGGGACCAGCGTAAATCCTCCCTCGCACAGTGTTACACTCTCAGAAACAAGCATTTTTACTTCCCCGTAAAATACTTGCACCATATTCCCCTCATCTGCTAATAAAATAAATCAGTAAAAGTAAGTGAAACTGTCAGTGCAATCAGCTTCGTGCTTCCAGCTGGTTACCGACTTCACTGACCCCATTTGCCACTACATAACCAGTCACCCAGCAGATTAACAGAGTTACACTGGTTTTAAATAAAATCACATTTCAGCATGTTTCACTTAAAAAAAAAAAAAAACCAACAAAATCTGAATTAAGCTAATAAAGTCATCTGCCGCTGGCTTCATCTTTCAGCTCTCCCCGCCCACCCCAACCTGACTGACCTGAGAGCATGCTTCTCTTCGATACAAAAAATGTTTTTCTCCTTACCAAAGATGACATCCTTCATTTTTCATTGCTTGTTCTTTCTTCTCCCAGTACAAAACACACACCAGCTACAGAGCAGAACAGTAGAACAACACACAGATCACTGGCGCCACTGTCATGTATGGACTGCTGTTGGGGGGGGCAGTGCCTTCACGAAACCACAGCACAACAAATGGGGAGTTACAGCTTTACAATGACTTAAAAAAAAGGCAAAACAGAGCCGCGGACAGAGAAACCAGCTCAGAAAGGTGAGGAAGGGGTGGAGAGTGGCACAAGGGCTAAGAGGACACAGAGCAGCAGTGTGTTTTGAGGAGTGAGAGACAGACTAATGCTAGGAGCGCCACCTAGTGGCCAAAAATAACCAGAACTACTTTTTTTGTTAGTAATCCTACACACGCTGATAAATATTTTAAAAAAATAATTATTAATGATTTTTTTTTTTAAAAAAAAAGAGCCATTGTTTAATAGGAATAATGCACTCCAGGGTGTGTGTCATGCTGGGATAACTCCACGCCTGGGGCATTGACGCACTCAGCCTATGGGTTTGTGCCCAACCACCCCAAGCACGGCGTTATCCCAGCACAAAACGCACCCTGTCATGCATTATTCCTTTATTTGAACACAGGCCATTGTATGTACTCTACTTAGTTTCAACTTCTCTACATCCAAACTGACTTTTCTGCCCCTTAATTGTTAAACATAAAACAGATATTGTAGACGTCAAACATATAGTGGCCTGTGTTCACATTTTACATTGTTACATTGCAAAAATGATCTCATAAATGCTACAATCTGATTGCCTATAAGGATTCTGACAGCCTTACATTAATTCCATTTATACTGTGATGTACAGCCTGATCACTGTGCCATATGAATTCTTCTTCCATCCTTCTTGCAATACAGCTATTTTATTTATTTATTTATTTATTTCAATCTAGGATTACAATACCTTAGAGCCGAGGCTCTTTCACAAAGGTTCCACGTCAGCATGTGCAACAGTCATCATTTTTAGTTACAAACATATCGTCACTGACTTATAGACATGTAATAACCAGTACAAAGACTTGAGCTATAAGCAAGACAAGGGGAGGAGGGGGATCGATGGGGAGAAGTGAGGTAGGAGATCGAGGGGGTAGGAGGGCGGGGTGAAGGGGAGTATGGGAGGTGGTTGGGGTGGGGCAGGAGTGAGATACGGGGAGGTGGGCGAGGTGGGAGAAAGTGCAGCCAGGGGGCCTTGTCGAGGAATATGCCAGGTAGGTGTTAGGGGTGCAAAGACTGATTGTAAGTGCTGGGTGCTGGGGCATGTGCAGCTGAACGGTGGAAATGTTAAGATGGGCAATGCAGGATACAAGCAGTGAGAGGCACAGCTTGGACTTGAAGAGGCCAAGTGTTGGAGCAGTCGCAGCCAGCTGGATGCCCGATAGGCAAATGATCTTTGTCCTTGGGTCGTGCAACATCGTGGGATATGTAGTAGATGGGAATTGGATCTCCTTGTAGTGACGTTCCTATGTCTAGGCTTAAGGAGGGCACAGACCCCAGGTGGGGCAAGTCTCATTATGATTTTCTTGGCCGTGATGCGGGTTTGGTATTTTATGCGTTTGTCCAGTTGAAGCCATCCAGATTGGGAATAAAGGTCACATGTGTGGGTATGGCGATGTGAGCCAGTGATGAGATGACAGGCCTTATTCAGGGAGGTCGCAATACGTTTGAAAGCAGTGGTAGTTGCAGACCCATATATGATAAGACCGTAGTCTATGATGCTGACAATGGAGCTTTGGACGGCCACTGACAGTGCTTCTGGGGTTAGGTGTTTCCTGTGCCAGAATAATATGCCCAACCTCGCATTGGCAGACTTTGCCACATTGCTAATATGGACAGCGTATGAGAGGTGGGGGATCAAGGGTGATGCCAAGGTACTTGAACGATTGTGTTTGCTCTAGGATGGCTCCCTGTTTGGTTGCAATGGATAGGTGGAGTTGTTTGTTTTTGTTGTGGGGGCTGCAAAAGACCATAGACTTGTTTTTTTTTTCTTTTTTTCTATTTTGATCTTTATCTCCCCCTAGCCTGCCTGCCGCCTGGTGTCCTTTTTCCGCCTGGTCACGAACCACTGGCTTCTGCTCCCCACAATAGCCTCGGGCCCTCCGATGCCCCATGGCTTCCCCCCCACGGTGGGGCTGCGGCACTCCCCTCGCATGCCGCAGACCTGTAACTTAGTCGGAGGGCTGGCCTGGGGAGCAAATCACAGCCGTGGAGGCTTCATTAGCGGCGGCTGGCGGCTGATTCTTTTCCTTTTCTGGGGAGGCGGGTCGCGGTAATGACGCCGGAGCGTCCTGCCTCGCCCAGTGCGGCCTGTGCCGGCAGCTGCATGACTCCTGGCCTCCACCAGGGGTCATCCGAGCTCGGACATCTCCCCATCCCTCCCCGGAGAAGGAGAGCAGTCCCTAGGGCGCTCGATCCTTCCTCGGCCGAACCTCCAGCGACCCAGTCCGCCTCGAACCTGGTCGGCCAAGGCCAGATGCGGAAATCCAAACTGCGCCCGCGGGTCATGTTGTTTTTTTTTTCTGATTGAGAAGCAGTTTATGATTTAGGAACCAGGATTCGATGGAGGAGAAGGCACGCTGAAGTTTATTTTGTAATTGGTTTGGATGAGGGTCTGAGGTGAGGATCACAGCATCGTCGGTGTAGAGAATTATTTTTTCTGGGCAGCTGTCCGGTAGTGAGTTTAAGAATAGGCTGAAGAGGAGGGGTCCCAGAATGGAGCCCTGGGGAACTCCCGAGTGGACCGGTCTAGGGTCCGAGAGTGTATCAGTGATTCTTACTGTTTGGAACCGTTCTTCAAGGTAGCTCTTAAACCAGCCAATGGTGTCGGTTGACAGCCCAGTGTTCTGAAGCTGGACAAGTAGGAGGCGGTGATTGACAGTGTCGAAGGCTTTAGTTAAGTAAATGTAGATTGAGTCTAGTAGTTCACTGGACTCAAGTGCATTGTGGATTGTGCCGGTGAATTCAAGTAGGGCTGTGGAGGTGCTGTGACCTTTTCGGAACCCATGTTGTTGCTTGCACAGGATGTTGTAAGTATCCAGGTATTCTGTAAGCTGGTCCAAGACGATGCGTTTTAGTGCCTTGGAGAGTGGGGGTAGTAGGGAGATAAGTCTGTAGTTATCGTGGGCAGTTTTGTCACCACTTTTATGGACTGGGGTGACAGTGGCAGATTTCCTTCTGTCCGGGAACTGGCTAAGGCTGAGGGAGAGGCTGAAAATTCTGGTCAGAGGACTAAGCACTTCATCAAGTGTGAGAGACAGGATTTTGAAATCGCTATGGTGTCTGCTAAAAAAAAAAATCTACATAAAAAATATATATGCAGTTTTTTTCAATATTAACAGCGCTTCTTGATCATGCTTTGTTGTGATTTTTATATTCAATCTTAATGTTTTCTTATTTGCAAACACCACTTTTTGTGGTTTTACCTTTTTTCACGTTATGGTACATTCTGTTGCCCAGTACTCACCAGTTAGTCACTGCCGCAGTCACCACTGATTACATTGTAGCGTTTGCGCTCCTTATTCCCATAGTGATTACCTGTAGAGAAAAGTACTGAGGTCGTTTTTATGTACCATTTAAACCTAATGTTTGTTGGAGTGTTTTGTTTTCTCATTGCCTGTCTGGGAATGTTGATTTTCTAAGTCTGTAGAGCTTGTTTTGGCGGGGGTTGCTGGCAGGAGGTACAGATATGTGCCTACAGGCCTCTGCTGAAAGTCAGATTACAGGCAGCCTGAGCCTTTTGTATTTTAGGTGTCTCTCAAGGCTATGATATACTGATTGTGGTGTGGGCGGCTCATATTCATCACCATCCGTTGTCTTCGCATGAATGAAGTAGTGACATAGGTTGCCTGCCATGTTAGTTGGTGGAATGTTACATAATGCTTGCTCTTCTCCAAAAGTCTGTACAAAATACATTTTTACTGTTGCAACATCTGATGTTGGTTTTTGTTTTTTTTTGTGTGTGTGTGTTCCTGTTATCCTGTTGGCATACAAAGCTGTCAGTGTCTTCATAGTTGATTGTTTGAAGCTTCTGTCTTTGTGGTGTTTCACTCTCCAAGGACTTGGGCAGTGATGCTGAAGATGTGGATGGATGTTTGCTCTCTGGTGTCAAGGGTGGGGTCGTTTGGGACTCATTTTGCTGTGCAGTTTGACCAGCATGATTTCTGAGGTTGTCTCCTGCTGCAATCTGCACAGATGTGACATCACATTTGGCACTGCTGTGGTCTGTATTGCCATCTTGTCGTTGTTCAATTTCAGTTTCATCAGTCGGTGTGCTTACTGTTACCCGACTGCAGTACTGTACATCTGCTTGGGTCACAAGCTCATCAATGTCTACTGAGAAGCTGGAGTTTGGTGATGACATTTCTTTATCTCACTGTTTCTTGTTTTCTGTCTTTCTGCAGTTCTTCTTCATGGATTCAGGCTGCCTTTCCAGCCTCTAGTTGTGTTTGTTGTACTCTTTAGCTGTACTTCTACTTTGTTGTATAGGCTGCTGTGTGAAGGAAACTGATCTTTTTTTTCCCACTCTCTCTCTCTGTCTTCAGTTTAGAATGTTTGCCCAGCTTGTGCACAACTGTCTCTTGTGATACCCAAGAGCATGGGGAGAGGGGTGCTGCAGCACTGCAGGCTGCTTTAAATTACTCATGACCTATTTCTTTATATTATTTCCTTTTTCATTTGTCATTCATGTACTCAGTATTTTTACACTTGCTTTTATGTTGTGTAATGTTTATTAACAGGCATGTTTTATGTGTTTATGGCATGCTCACTTATGTTCATCGGGGCATGTTATTTCATTCATTGCAGTTGTTTTTAGGAGAACTGCTTCTGTGGTCATACTTTTTTTTTTGTTTGTGCAGCTCTAACTGGTATTGGAGACAGGTGGTGTTGACTGTTCTTTCGGTGGTACTGCGTTTGTACAACCTATCAAGTGCAAAGATAACAGCCTCTCTGCTTAGTTGCCAGATTCACTCAACCAAGAGAAGGAAGTATTCTGTGGCAGGAATCGCTCCTTTTCAACTGTGGTCACTGCTTTCCAAAATGCTACTCCATTTTGACTGTAGTCTAACAATATCTTACTGTTCAGTGACTAATGAAATGATGGCTGTTGAGATCTGGGTCACAACCCTACAATGTGCTTTTTTTGTTGTTTTTTCCCCCTCTGATGTTCTCTTATACAACACTGAAGTCAGAACATATGGGTTACTGTATTACTGGTATGCAGTCCTTTTTGCTAACATCTGTTTGTGTCAACAGGTTTATTTTGCCAATTAAATAAGAAAAACTGTGATCAGACATTCTGTTTTGAACCATGTTTACCGACTACATTGCTGGGTCAGGGTATTTCTAATAAAAGGTAGCACATTGAATGCTCATGTCCCAGAGCCCCAAAAGACAATGCCAGGACCGTTTACGACATTACATTTTTGAAACTCTGCACACAATGAAAGCACTCACCGGCTGAATATATAGCTCACTTGTGTAATTTGTGCAGTGTTTTAAAATACGTTTTGCAGCACCCGAAAATGTACACCATACTCGCTGACCCCGTATGGCACTGCAGTGCTCACTGTGGTTTCACAGATGCCAGGCCTGACAGTTTGGATCGTGAATGCGCAGGACAGGAATGCGCCTCTTGTGTAAGTGTGAGTCAGTTACTTTCATGGCACCAATTAATTAACATTTATGCCTAGTTCACTCAGCAGTGCTTATGTAGTGCCTTGTGCTGATTGGTGTACCACATCAGTCATAGGGTATTAATGGGTAATGTACTGTGACACCATTTATATGGATTACAGAGTGGGACCGTGGCAAGAAAACAGTTTCAACTGTATGATTTTTATGCTGCTTGACGAGAGAGATCATTTTTGGGTGACAGTACCCATCTACAAGTGAACGGAGCCTTCAGTACAGATATCTTTTTGTGCAGTGCTATGATGGATTTCCATTTTTTCAAGTCAGTTCTTTTTTAAAGCGATCAGATGGCATTCAACTACTGCTATAAATTCAGAGTGGCGGGTTGATGTCATATGTTGATTTCTAATTGAATTAGTATTCGAATCAGGTTCCTGGCAAGGTATAGTTCTGGCAGAACTTATGAACTTTTGACATAGGCAAGTGACAAATAAACGGTGTTATTGACCAAGTATGAGACTAATACGTTTATTTCTTATTTGGCTCACATTTGCAGTTGGAATGCTACTTTCATTTTAATTCTGACATTGCAACACTTATTGTATGTGTGTATATATATATATATATATATATATATATATATATATATATATATATAAATAAATCAGCAGGACCAGACGGTTTACACCCAAAATTGCTTGGAGAGACCAGCCCGCTGGCACAGCAGTTAGATTTCCACTTGTGACGCCAGCGACCTGGGTTCAGGAACGAGCCCAGGTTACTTGATTTGCTCGGGCCAAGGAGAAGGATCGAGGCCCTATGGACAGCCCCTCCTTCCAGGAGGGGACTGGTCCGCACCTGCTGACTCCTACCGGAGGCTGGGAGTATCACAGGATGCACGTCCCAAAGTTAACTGGGGGAGGAGCGGATGTTGGCATATGCCATGATGTCACTACGCTGCCCCCAACAGAAAAACAGAAAAATTGCTTGCTGGCCGCCGGAAAACAGCTCTCTGTTCCCTGAGTGCCTCCAGTACCTTCCCAGGGCCTCTTGTTCCTCAGCAGCATCCTCGGGCCCTAGTAGTGTGTTCTGGGGCCACCCCCTCTCCCCAGTGCCTTCCCCCTTGGAGGAGGGGTACCTGCCCGGCGAAGGGATATGCCGGGATATCCCAGGGATCGGCTACGATCTGAGGACCAGAGGAGGGCTGGGTAAGGGCAGTGGGGCCAGGGGGAACCTGTGGAGCCTGAAGGAGTGGGGACCAGCGAAGCATGAGAGACGGAAAAAAAAAAAAAAATTGCTTAGAGAATCATGTTGTGGTTGGTGGGACCTCTGACTGTGTTGTTCAGTAGGTCTCTGGAGACTGGTGAGGTGCCTTATGACTGCAGAAAAGCAATTGTGGTCCCAATATTTAAAAAAGGAAACAGATTAAATTATCAAATTATAGGCCAATAAGCCTGACAGTGATTCTGGGTAAACTGATGGAAAAACTAATAAAGAAAAAGTTAGAAGAAGATATTAAAATTAAAAACATAGCCGGGCCATCAGTGCAGTGGTTGGATTTCCACTTGCGATGCCGGCCACCCAGGTTTGGGAACAGACTCTATCACCAGAGGGCCGACTGGGGGGAGAAGGCTTGAGCGTCCGATAACTGCTCGCCTTCTCCTGGGAGAGAGGGAAGCCTGCATCCCAGCATTTGCTGGCCGCTGGTGGAGGCCAAGGGAACAGCAGTATGTCAGACCCCACTGTAGGACCGTGACGGACGTTGGCTTATGCCTTGACTTCAGTGGCATTCCATGCTCCTCAGGGGAAAAAAAATGGAAAAAATGCCCCCCTGGCCAACCGGATGACGGCCACCAGGACCCTTCACTGCCACAGAGCCACAGACAGCTTGGACTGACCCCAGCAGCAACTGAGTCAATTGGATGCACCCACCAGCACTTTCTCCCTGGGCGGAGAGAACCCACCTGACGATTTCCCTGGGGGGGGGGCTGCAGATATGGGGTGGCAGATGGTGGCGTGGGGGAGGGGTTCCAAGCAAGCCTGAACGGGTGGCTGGCTGGGGTGCAGGGGAGATGTATAAAAAAAAACCTAAAAACATCAAGGGGGTGCTGTTGAGCCCAAGTAACACAGCCGTTCCAAGCTAGAGCTCAGCAATTACTCACAATAAATTGACTATAAAGTGCTGGTTTATGAATCAATAGGAAAGTTCTAAAATAGCTTTTACGAAGCTGTACAGTTACTGGCAACTATGGGAAACCCTTGCAAGGATAAGACCTCAGGGGATGGAGCTAAACCGAAAATGGCTCCTGGAGTGCCGACCATGAGATATACACAGGGACGCAATGTGGAGCTTGGGAACCTACTGAAGAAGAAACCCTTCAAACCCTGGGGTTAAAAATGAACAGATTAATCACATCAGTCGCTGGTCTCTCGGTTAAATTTGACTCTCTCACTAACCGAGGGACTGGCATAGAGATCACAATGGAGTCAGTTCAAATTGCCACAGTAGAAGCTACCAAAAAAGCTGACACGACAATTAGCACTGCTACTACAATAATAAAGGAAAATAATCACCTCAAAGCTCATCTGGAGACCTAAAACAATCAGGCGAGAGCAGCGAATAGCCATATTTTGGGTCTTCCGGAGGGCTGAGAGGATAATCATCTGCTACTATTTATTCAAGATTAGTTGGTGCAGCAACTCGGGGAAGAGGTCACTCCCCAAGCTCAAAGAATTCAGAAGGCATACAGGGTGACTCCAAGGGGTCAGCCTGACAAACCAGAGGTGCCCCGTTCAGTGGTGGTAGTGATGAATGGAATGGGCCCATGGGATTATGTACTAGCATTGGCCAGATGCAAGAGGACCCTTCTTCAGGATGGACAGCAGATCCAATTATTCCCTGACATCTCTTATGCAACCTGTCAAAAAAGAAAAAGGTTTGATGGTACAAGACCCTAGCTGTGGTAAGCAAATATTTTGCATGGTTTGATCTTCCTGTCCTGTCTGAGGATCGTATTTGAGGGCAAGGTTTCCATATTTGCTGACCCCAACAAGGCAATGAAATGAGCCCAAAAACATGTGGTGAAGAGACCTAGAGAAGTGGACCGACAGGAACGTTCATTGGACGAGGAGGTTGAAAGCTGAACCCTTCCCAGGCAAGGCGATTATGAATGAGGTCTTTTAGGGGTTAAAGGAGACTTCAGGTATGAGAACTTTTATGTGCCTCCATAGGCCCAGATTTAAATGTTTCGACACTTGGAGCAGTATATCCCACTGAGACTTTCCCATGTACAGAAACGGAGTTGAAAGTTAATGCAGTATTTATGTTATGAATTTGCTTAAGACTACCTTATCGTGGCTGTATGTTGATGTTTCTTACTACAACTGACTTTCGATCAGTTCAGAATGTAGCAGATTTATTTTTGAATAAAACTGTTAGTTTTTGTGTTTAGTTATACGGGTCTAAATATCGTAATTAACCGGTGCTAAAATATAGCCACAGTGCAACACAAAATTAGCTCGATCTGCATTATCCGATTCAGGAATGCATGTTTAATACTATAATTCCTTACAATAAGTACGGTGGAGACCTTCTACCACTGGTGGAGGAGGGGGGCATTCTGAAAAATGTTGCGAGACTTGCTTATGTTAATATACCATGCAGCTCATGGGCTCATATAACAGCTTAACATTGAAATGTTTAAATATTGCTTCTTTTTTCTTTTACCTCTAATGGATGTATCTTAAAGTATTTGGCTAGATCTTTTATGGTATGGCCTGTTTGACATGATAAGGATGTGCACTTTTGCCAACAACAATTTATCACCTGATGATGGTTTAGTATAGGTCTCTGACTGAATGGTTTGCCCTGGATTGCAGTAAAGTGTAAATCTAATAGGGTTTTGTAACATGGCTAAACTAACAGGAGCAGAAGGAAGGAAAACGACTGGTTGGAAAGTGTCAGGTGGCAGTAGCTCAACACGGCATTATTTATTGTACTAATAATGCCATGTTGACAGTGAAGTACTGAACCAAACCATGGAGTAAAAAAGAGCAGTGTTTGTCAGTGGGAATGGTGTAACACTGGTAGTGACACTTAGTGAGATACCTGTAGATGCTGTGCCTGGAGACAGAGAAGTGCTTCCGGAGGAGCTAGACGAACGTAACGCGCCACAGAATCAAATGCTCAATCCGTTTCATTTCCAGTCATTCATGGTTCACGTAACGGTAAATTTCAATTATTATGGGTCCGTTAATTCCAAGCATCAGAACAAGTAGCTCCTTGTCCGCATAGAAACAGCGGCAACAAAGTCGGTGGGCAAAAACCGCAATGTAAAGCTGACTGAAGATCCTCACATAAGAAAGGAACCGAAGGTCAGGTGTTATGCAAATTATCCAGACAGTCAGATGCCGATACACAAAAAGCAGTATACTGGAGTCCTCCTAAGCAGGCTATAAGAATAATACCTGTGTGGAAGACCAAAAACAAAAAAAAAACTGTACTTTAATTAAGCAATAATGCCCAACAGAGTGTGAGTCGTGCTGGGATAACGTCATGCCTCAGGTGGTTGGGCATGAGGCCGCAGGCTGAGTGCGTCCAACAACTGAGGCATGACATTATCCCAAACGACACACACCCTGGAGGGCATTATTGCTAATATACAATGACTCGTTATATATAAAAAATAAATATTTTTGTTTCTTAAGAGGAGATGCAAAAAAGAAGAGCGGCCATAATGATGCCAGTAGCCCTTGATGTTGTGCTGGGCTAACATCATGGGCCCAGCCCAAGACTGACCAATCAGAGTCCAGGATTTTTCCTTGCCATTGCATAATAAAACGTTTGTGTTTGTCTATGCAAACCGTGTAAACCGGCACATGTGTATCTAAAAAAGGATCGGCTGTAAGTTTGAGAAGTGCAGTAAACATTTGATTATAAATGACATAGCGTCAGTAAATAATTTATTAACGAACCACAGAATAATGTAGGACACGCATACTTATTGCCACACCATGTTACAAGCGCCTTAAGCCACTCCGAAGGTGGCATCTAATGGGTAATTAATGCATGGTTGGGCCGTTGTAGGCACTCCCAACCATGCATTAATTCAACCCCTGCACAGCATCATGGAGTGCCTCCTGGCTCTCCATGGCACACCTCAGTAGCCACGTATGGTTGGCATTGTGGCTTAATGCTTACATAGTGTTGGGGTCAGATGTATATTTGAAGTGCAAATTAAAGAGTTGGTGTACTGCCTAAAACTGATATTAGTTTTTAAAAGCAGTCAACCATTACATTTTATATCTATGGTTCTTTTTCTTTTCCCTGTTGTTAACTAGAAGATTGTTTGCCTGATGTTAGTAAGAATGATGTGTAGAACAGCACTCTGCCTGGCAGCTGAGATATCTAGCTCAATGCCCCCGCTATATCACGACCCGGAGGGTGACTGAGTGGAGGACGTGGAGCCGCCAGATGAGGGTGAGCATCAATGGCACGACAGGAGGGACCCAAGATTGGCCCTGAGGGGACAGCGGCACAGAGACATCATTGTGCAGGAACACTTTGGAGCCTGATAGTGAGTATAGCCTGCAGGTGTGACATTGCTGTTGTGCACAGAGGCACAATGTATGTGAGTGCACTTTGGGCCTCACGGTAATGGTGAGTATGTACAGGACAATCCGGTGTGATGTGCGCATAAGTGTGAGGAAGTGGCATGCACCCATGTCCACAAGTGAGACAACAGTGGCAAGGATGCATAAAGGTACTGGTAGCAGCTTGGCATGGGTCAGAGAGAGACCACTGACACATACACTCAGTGGTAAGCCACAGGTGCACTGATCACGCCTATGCCAGTCCCACGACACCACGAGCCACATCCATGTCCCAGATGCCATTCATACATAGTGGCAATACCACAGGGGTTGTGAGCTGGGTCAGTGTGGTATACAGGGTGTGGACAATGCACAACCATAGTCATTACGGGGCAAAGGTAGCCCCACCTGCAGCCTGGAGGCATCATGAGCATGTTTCATAGACCCCGGACCCTTCAGGAGTTGTGCATGTGGCCACCATGGACACAAACACAGCCATGGGACAGCCATGCCACCTGGGGCACGGTATCTGCCCCGAGGGGGTAGAAGCATGTGTCTGTGCACAGCTACATGCTGGGGTGGGTGTGGAGAAACAAACACCATGGCCAGGGGTAGGGGGATATGTAAGGCTAGCGGACAGATTGCGAAGGGAAAAGCGGGTATTGGGTGGTGTTCTGGGGGAGCCGGAGTTGCTGCAAGGTGTGCGGCAGGTGGTATGGCCACCACATGCAGTCTGAACCACAGTGTGGTCCCATATCGCTGCTGCAATATTCAACCCTGCAGTAATGTCCTCACGCAACACACACAGAGCCCCCTTGAGTTCTGCATAGCAGACAGAAACCCGCTCCTCATGGAGGCACATCTGTGCCTGCAACCCATGCACAACATCATGGAGTGCCTCCTGGCTCTCCATGGCACACCTCAGTAGCCACGTATGGTTGGCAAGCTGGTTGTCTAGAGCAATGTGGTCAGGGCTGATGTCACGCTGCTGATCCTGGGTTGGGCACTGCCACAGTGGGTGGCAGCCCGACGGAGGTCCGCTGGGGTTGTGGGGATGACACACGTGCAGTTACTAAGGATACCTGCTGTGTATAGCAGTGTCTGACATGCCCCCCTCTTTGCCTGAGACAATGTCTTGTTCAGAGGTAGACATGACTTAAAATGTAAATAGGAGATTGGAATTTCCTGCTAGCTAATCAAAGGAAAAGATTCCATTAAATGACATGAAGTGGAAGGCCATCTCCTCTGATCATATCACTTTGAATTTCAAAGCAAATACCTTCAAAACAGGGCTTTGCAGTCACCCAGTCTAGGGGGCCATTGTTAAATTCTCTTCCAACTGCCATAGTCCATTTCCATTTTAATAGTGGCAGGAAGGGAATGCAGATCAAAAGCAAGCCCAGGAAGGGGGCTGTGGAAAATTTAAATACTGATATTTTGGGTTCACTTAAAATTTTGGAAAAGAGCAAGAGAGACCCCTGCTGGCCTAGAGATGAACAGTTGGTCTTTGAAATATTAAAACCACCAGCCAATCCCAGGCAAGTATTGCAGACTGCAGCAGAGGGCTATATAAACCCTCTTCAACAGAGATTCTGGGCAGAAGGCAAATTTCCTGACACAGAGAAAAATGCCAGACACACTGAAGACCATTACAAGAAAACTGGGACTCAGACACAGTAGAGAGAAGGAGAGACTGCAAAACTCACTTATTTTCTGGACTCTGATTTCTCTACAGAAAAAGAAATTATCCAGTTAATTCACTAGTCATTTTGTACATATTTTCCAACTATTTTGTAGTTATCCTGTAACCAGATATCTAAATCATTTGTTTGTATGTTTATATGGTAATTATGTAAGTAATCGGTAAAAGCACTTGCTTTTATTTTTAAAGAATTACTGCCTGGGAGTGGTTTGTTGTGTGTGAAGGTTTGAAGGTTTATTGAATCTGTACCATGTCTGTCTAGAGGTAAGGTGCTACACGCTATCAAAGACTAAGACCCTGGAGGGGAATTTGGGTGCCTAAAGTAAGGAAAGTACACAAGGTCTCTGGAGGGGGTCTGTGGGGTTTGAACAGGGTTCCTGCAGCATCTGTGGGAGAAGCCACAATCAGAGTAATGAGGGAAGTCCCCGAAGATCTCATAACACCTGGATTCTCCCTCCAGCGCAGCAACCAAAGAGGGTTCTCACCTGACTACAGACTCAAGACTGTATTGTACCCTTACCCAGACAGAGAGAGAGAGAGAGAGAGGAAGCCATGGGCACTTGTGGTTAGTGTTCAGTTGTGAAATCATGAGTACTCTAAAGGATTACAGTGTTCCTGCCTCCATCAGGGGTTGCACTTAGGGGAGGGCACTGTGAGCTCAGTGGACCTGGCCCCCAGGAGTGGGTTCATGACAGTCAGTGGTGGAGCTGGCTAACCTGGTGGACCTAGTGGTCCCTAAGGAGGGCCAGCTATTTGGAGATTAAAACCTGGACAGGCCTAGGTCAGAGGTGTGGGCCCACACTGGCAGTCTGCTGTCAGGGAGGACTGGGATGGTGTGCACTGGGGAGCAGTGTAGGCACAGATTTGGCAACGTGACACACAGGGACAGGTCTCGGTTGGAGAAGTTCCATGCCATGGTGGAGGAGGGCACTATGCTACACCCAGGTATGTACACCATGATAATGTGTGACATGTAGGATGTTGCTACATGTCAGGGGTATGTCTGTGTCCAACACTGACCAGTGTTGAATGTGGTATGGTATTTCTGTCAATCCACAGGTGCAGTACACTATGCCGCATACTGGTCCACTGTGTTTGTTACAGACGTGCCCCGCCCTCTCTATAGTGCAGATGTAAAGTGGTACATGTTCATGTATGTTCTACTAAGGGCAACACCTGCATACAAAGGGTGACAACATGCCAAGCAGTAACACTGTACATCATGCTGACCAGGGAATGGTACCGTCAAATACCAGGCGCAGAATGGGTGATGGAGGACTGGCTGCAGGACCAGTGCATTGCACCCGTGTCTTCCCTGGACATGGCACAATGTGGTAACAGGCACACAACTGCTGTGGTGTGTCCTGGCATGGCATGATAAAGTGCCTGCGTAAATATACACCTGTGGGCGCCTGTCATGGACACGATGACCGTCACGTGCATTGGCACATATGACCAACCCTCACACCACAGCTATGTGGTCCTGTGTCTGCTCATGGCATGCCAATGGTTGAGCAGTACACCACCTTGGTAGGCACACAGCCATGACAGTGACCCCCATCTAGTGCTGTCCTGCTGCCGTGGCATCCCATTGGTGTCACATGTCCATCTACATCTGTTCCACACATTCCAGTGTGATACAGGCATGGGATTATCCATGTACTGACCTGTGTATCCATTGCAGCCCACATGGCACCAACCATGGGAACCGCTGTCCGTCCTGTGTGTTGGTCACTCGTAGTGCACAATAGGGTGCCATGCACCCCCAGCCTGGCTGACCGCTATGTCACCATCATCATGGGGCATGGTCCACAGGTTGCTGCCTATGTACTGTACATGCAAGGCCCACAGTCACGGGATGGAGGTAGGGTGTCACATACATTACCTGGTATACCCGCTGACTACATGTACATTGTACTATCAATGTACTGTCTGTGTATTTTTTTTTTTATACTCCCCCTTCCCCTCCGGAGTCGCCTCCGGGAGATGCCAATTAAGCCTGTACCTACCCCCGCTCCCAACCGACTGATCGGGTCCTCCATCTTGCCGCATTCCCCCACACGGGTCAGAGTGGGACCACCCTCAACCTTCGGATTTCGCCAGGTCCCCGACTCAGCTGGGCAGGCGATGGTAGATTGGGACCTCGATCGGCACCGCCCACCTGACTCCAGAGGGTCTTTTTCCATTTTTCTAGGATGGGGCGATGCACTGATGCCCACAAAGTTCCCCCAAGGACCTGTCACTGAAGCTGATTGGTCCAAGGCCTATGCCCCTGACCAATCAAGCCCCCAGTGACACCAGCAGTTGTCGCTCCCCCAGCCTCCGCCAGGGGTCACCGCCTGCTGGTCTAGAGGAGCCACCCTCCCCTCGGAGAAGGTGAGTTGTCGTCAGACGCTCTAGCCTTCTCCCCCCAGCCAACCCCCGGTGGCCCGAGCTCCTTCCCGAACTCGGGTCACCGGCATGGCGCGAGGTGTGGCGTCCAGCGCCTCAACCTTCAGCATCACCTGGCCGGCCTATCTGTGTATTTTGGGGTGGGGGCTAGTGTCTCTCCCTATAGTGTGACTATGTGTGGGTACACTGTATTCCATCTACTGTTGAGGGTGCATACATTCTCTTGTGGGTGTACAGTAAACATCCACATTGCTGCATCATATTTGGGTGGACTGTGGGGGGCATATGTGGTAATGCATGGCTCTGAATGTGTCTTTGTCACTGTGTTCTCACTGAAGACTGAGAGGCCAGGGTACAGGCCAGATGGCCTGGAGGAGGGCCACTGAGGATGCTGGGGGAGCCAGCCAGCAGCGCTGACATGGGTGTCACCATGCAGACTATCACGTGAGTATGCATGTGCAATTCACATTACCATGCCCATTCTGTGCTACACTTTCACCATGATGCATCCACTGTGTCCTTGCATTCACCGTATGCGGGTTGCACCATGCAGTCGCAGATGTGGTGCATCCACCCTGTACGCCATGTCCTTCCACACCATGTCACCCACCACAGGGGACACACGTCTACTCTCCTGCTATGGGCACTGTGCACATCATAGTCCTCTCCTGTGTCACTTGGCATGCCCAGTACAGCTGTGTAGTCCATTTCTGTGTTGGACTGACATCGCCTGCATGTCAACTATGCACATGGTGCATGCAGGCACCCTACGTGGAATATGTGCCACCCTACGTGTCCCTGTCATGCTACATGTGCTCTGCATGTGGGCTGTCTTCGCACTTATCTGTAGGTGTCATGGTGGAGTGGTCATGTGTCACCTCACACGGGCTGTGGTGTACAGTGGCCAGTGGCATAGACACAGACAGATGACCCTCCCATCTGGCACTTGGGACAGCTGGGTTATGCGGTGTCTTGAGTTTGTGCCGCTTACAGCTTCAGGGGTCTCTGGACAGACCGCCAATTGCACTGTTATCCCCACACACCCATGCACCTGTCAAAATCTGTTCTGCATGTCCCCCAGGTGTGTTGTCCACCATAAGTACACAGTACACAGTATGGTGGTGTTGTCTGGAGGACATGTTCCTCACCCTCCAAATATCACCCTCATGTTGGTTTGGATCACATTGTTGTGGTGCTGGTCCCTTATACTCAGCCAGTATGTTGTTTGTGGTTCATGGTATGTTTCTCTGTTGTGCCCAGATGTGATATCCCTGGATAAGTATCCCCATAGCCACTTCCTGTGAGTGCAACATTGCGTAGCCGTGCCCAGTGTAGCATCTGCCACACCTGTGGCAGTGGTGGGCGGGCATGGTCTTCTCGCATCTGCTAATGGGGGATGTGATGCCACAGCACCCACCTCTGGCCATGTGTCCCGTGTGCAGGTGGGCATGGCTGTTGCCTGACAGCCTCTCCAGATGGTCTACAACACCAGGTCGATGTGCTGCCTGATTGTAATGCACATCGAAGGTTATGTCCACCTCCTGTTCCTCTGCTACACACTTGCACATGCGACCTTGGTATACATAACCTCAACCATTGTGCAGGTGATGTTTGTGCCATGCAGTCATGCATGCTGAGACTGCCTTTGGCCCTGTGCATAATCCACCACCATATACGCATCGTGTGTAGGTCTGTCATGTCAGCCTGATGTGTCAGATGTAGCCAGTGCAAACTGTCAGCCCCACTGTGCCCTCTCTGTGTTGTGGAAAGGGATATGTGCCTTGGTCTCATGTGGACACCTCTGCACCATGCGGTCTCTGCTTAGGTGTGGCCCTGTGGTGCACCACACATTTCCATTGCGGGATCCTCATTTAATCATACTTCCATTGCCCAAAAGGGCTAGTGACCGGGATTATACACCGGCCCACAGACTATTTCAATAGCCCTGCTGCTGTACCTACTGAGTCGTGTCCCTGTCCACTACAGGTCCACAGAACTTGTTCAGGGATGTTCCTCCCATGACAGTATGATGTATACCAGTATTTGGCTAGCAAGCCAGTGCCGGTTTCAACACCTGCATGTTCCTCTGCACGGCTGTCCCCAGGGCAGCCGGACTACAGGCATATTCTTGGGTTGTGGGGGTGGTGGTGTTTGCCCGCACAGGTTCACGCTGCATCCCATTTTTGCTTGCATTGGTGGGCCACTGTAGGCAGTCAGGACCAACAGTGGAGGGGCTGCCACCACCCCTCTCCCATAGGTCTGACACCTGTGGCTGCCATGCACATACTTCTGCCATTGAACGGTGTACCGAGGCTGTGGCTACTGCGCATCCTACACCCAGCCATGTGTGTCTCCACAACATGGCCCTGTGGCATGTGGGCTGTGCATCCTGCAGTGGCCTACTGTGATGTCACACCCACGACACATGACTTGTGCTTCGTGGCACACGTCCACTACACATCTGTGGTCACTGTTGCATGCAGCAATGTGACAGCCTATGGCCGGCACACCACACATACACAGAAGCACATCCCAAACCTTGTTCTGTGGGGGGATGCTATATGTGCATATATATTATCAACCCATTGGCACTGCTGCTGTACTGAGTTGTTTTTTTCTTCCTATAGGTTGTGTCCAGCCAGCGAGTGGGCCACATCAGAGAACAGCAGGGTATGGGACAATGAAATTGCTAACGGCAATCCTTCTGCAGCAGGGGCCCTGCTGAGGACTGTAAAGGCTATTGCCCAAACATTAGGGCCTTGAGAAGTAAGCTGGCATCCTTGTGTCGCCTGCAGACACCACCACAACCCCCATAGGGCCATGAGGCAGACCGTCAAATGTTACATTCTAGTTCTACCCCTTTCACACCCCACTCTCCCACCGCTACCCCCAGTTCTACCCCTCCCACTCTTGTCCATTGTTTTCCCCACCCCAATACCTTACCTGTTTATCTTTTGTACTTTTTTATATTTGTATAGCTGATACTGGTGTTCATGTTCATTTTTATTGCTATGTTACAGTTTGATGCATATTATACTAAATATATGTATTTTCATATTTCACATGGCAGTGTGCAATGTGTTCTTTCCTAGGGATCTTTGACAGGTAGTTGACCCATGTGCCCCTCATCCACATGTCCGCAGGTGCATGGCCTTCACATCCCCCACCACTCCCTGTCCCTGAGGGGGGCGGTGGCTCACTGTGTGTGTCACTGTGATCACCTACACAGGTTGAATGGTGGGCCTGTGACACGTCTGTCCTTCCATACCATCCCTCCAGTTCACTGTGGTGGCCCAGCCACACACTGTGTGGGTGACATTGCCTACCGCATGTACCCCAGTGTACCCATGTGCATGTGTCCTGGATTGTTGCTGGACATGTACTGCCATTTGGGTGTGCCCCATGTGTGACCACCCAGGCTCCATATCATTGTGATTGTATCATGGTGACACAGTGGGCCTTCCATCATACTGGCATGTCTGCTGGAGTGTCCATTGTCCTCCCACATCACCACTGTCCACGGGTCACGGCCACTGTTGTGCTCCCCTATCCATGGCAGTGTGCGTCTACTGTGGGTGATGTGCACAGGAGTGCACATGCCTAGGCACATCTGTACGATGCACAGGGCTAGCCCCTCTCAGTCCTTACGTCAGGCCCTTATGGCCCCTGTGGTGTGCCACTGGGCCTTCCCTGTCCTGCCGTACTTTAGCGCTAGTCACATTCTCACATGCAGTGTGCCATAGCCATTGTTTGTGCATCTGTCTCCTACCCCTTTGTGCGTGGTCCTACCATATTCAAATGTGGCTTGCTGCGTCGCTCTTCTCCCAATGTGCGATCGTGCACACTCAGGATATTTAGTCGTGTTTGCGTGATTGCATTTGCTGGTGCACTTTCTAAATATCAAGTTGTTTTGTTCTGGCACATTTATATGCACGGCCCAATCACTTGCACGGCACACCCAGCCACCTCTGAATATGGGGCCCATAGTTTTATATGATACCTTTGGTTCGCTAATGATAGATATCAGCTTGTGAGGCCCAATTGTCATAGTTTATACATTTTGAAGGGACAGGAAATGCCTCATAAAAAACACAGAATCTGGAGCACACCTACTGACCAGACGTGCTAAGGAAGAGCTCTGCTAAGATTGAAGATTTTCAGCTATAAAAACATACTTTTTCTACCTACTGCTTTAATTTGAAGAGCAGCAGTGAATTCTTGTTTATACTCCCCCCTGTACCAGAGCACCGCTCCTTTGGGAGACACACACTTGCAATAGCCCCTCTTCATGACCTACCTGACCTTCGGTGGGTCCCCATGGAGCTGTGGCTATACCCCCCAGGCAGGTATGAGGGTTTAGCACCCCAAGACACTTCACTGTTTCGTCAGACCTCCGGAGGATCAGGCAGGCATGAGCCATTAGGGTCTCCGATTCGGGGCTCCATCATCTCGGCACTCTGGTGCTGATTTTCCCTGTTCTAGGGCAAGGTGTGCGCCCTGACATCAAGGCGATGAACGCCAACGTCTGCTTTGTTCAAACCCTTCCTCTGGTGCTCTATACTTGCTGTGCCTCCAGTTTCTGCCAGAGGCCAGTCAAGTACTGAGCCGGAACCCCCCTCCCTCCAGGAGAAGGCTAGCTGTCCTATGGACGCTCAAGCCTTCTCCCCGCCAGCCAGCCCTCCACCTCTGCGGGCTCGTTCCTGAACCTGGGTCGATGGCGGCGCAAGCGGTAACGCTACCACTGCACCAACAGGCCGGCACCAGCAGCAGTGAATTCTTCATAACGTGCTGCACAACTGCATATTAATTTCTTCGCGATGGGTCACACAACTAAAGCTGCAGGCGGTGGCCAGAAAAACCAAAAGACAGCCGAGACACAGCTAGTGGCTGAGCCACAACCTCCATAAGGGACGGAACCCCTTTGGACGGCCGTGCAGAAGCCAATGCAGGTGATGGACTCCAAGGTGGAGTCTATTTTAACCCGGCCCACTGAACAGGACAGAAAGATCGATGCCATTACCAAAATCGGATCTATGGCAGAATCTCTTGCCACCAAAGCTCTGGCATGCACAAGCAAAATGGCGCAGGAGAATGCTCAACTTCAGTACCACCTTGAGGCCTTGGAAAATGCTCAAAGGGCTGCTAAGGATCGTGGGTCTACCAGAGAGTTGTGCAGGAGAAAGTTTACTGGACTTTTTATGTGAGTGGTTACCTTGGAATCTCCATTTGAAGGGGACATTATCACCAGGGAATTTTCTAAAGGCTTATCGCATCTGCCCATGGGTGGCAGCCAGTCAGAATGATGCACCTCGCATAGTCCTGTTGGTTACCACCAGGGCATCCACCAGAGATGTTATCCTGCAAGCGGCAAGAGGATCGGGACCATGGCACTATGAGGGGAGAACCATACATCTATTTCCTGACCTCTCATTTGCCACAACGGCCAGAAGGAAGAACTTTGATGGTGTGAGGGCAAAACTGCATGGCCTGGGCATCACGCATTCCTTGCTGATACTTGCAAAGCTACAAATACAATATGGATGGCACACCTTTCAATTTACTGATCCAGACAAGGCGTGGAGAAAGGTGGAATCCATCAGACGGGAGTTCGAGCGTCCACAAGCCTGCGACTCTTCGGATTCAGATGAAGCCACCTGAGGAGACAGCAATTCAAATCTGGGACTTTTCACTGTCCGCATTGACAGGTTTTTCTGTTTAAAATAAATCTATCTTTCAAGCAGTGGTACGTGTGGGCCACGTTTGGTGGCACCATGCTGTATCTGTTTTTGCTGGCCATAGCTGAAGTTAATTGAAGTTAAAATCGCTCAAGCTGTATGTTTTAATATCAAATTGATAATACATGCAAGGGTCCTGAGAATTAAGATAAGCAGCAGGTAATGTGCAGCACTGTTTACAGATTTTTTTTTACACTATCTAAGAATTACATGTAAAACGATTAATCTGTAACTCTGCCTTTGCTGATTTCATGTTCTAAGTATTTTTGACTGAGATAACAATTTTCTTATTCCCTAGTGCTAAACATGTTATGGAATTAGTATTTTTAGAGGGGGTTACATCAACGCAGGCTGTTGAGTCAACGAAGTTTGGAATAAAATCTTTCATTTGACTGGACCACCCATAGTCCTGTAGGGGTGCAGCATACCTTGGACAGTTTTTGATGGACTGGTTTATTTTGAAATATCCCCAATTTCTTAAACAAGATTGCATACACTTGTGGTTTCTAGTACATTGAATGTATCAACTGTACTTTTATCCTATCGTAATAATTTCCATATCTGCGGGGCCCGAATCTCTCTCTTCCACAATACTGAAATGCACTCCTGGGAGACATTGCCAGCATTCATGCTAGCAAATGGAGAAACTGACATGACTAGATCAGTTGCACACTGCGTTCAGGACCTTGTTTCTAATACACTCAACATTTACTGAGTTTGAGTAAGTTGCTGGCTAAGGGGACATGGATGGGGAGGGTGGTGGGGCTGAGATGGCCGAGATGAATGTGGAGAGGGTAGGGAAAGGGCATTATTGTAGGGTTTTCTTTAAATTTGCTGCGTGACTTACTTTTGATGGTGGCAGGCAGTGACTGTCATCAGGAACCAGTGGTGGTTGGTGAGACAAGCCATAAGAGAAAAATTATAGGGTGAGGAAGTGGGTACCTCTGGATATCATGTAGAAATTAGGGGAATGGAGGGGGGGAGAGAGGGTACTATCGGACACTCAAAGATTGATTGGAAAAAAGTGGGAAGACGCACTCCCTTTGTCCAGTCAATACTCTTAGGGAGCCAATGCAAGGTAGGTACCACTTTCTGAGCTTGACCAGTCCCCCAAAAAAACAGTTAAGTATGAACCTCGTTAAAGCCCCCCAAATGCACAATAAAGCTGGAACTAATTATATAAGGCCTATAAAATGGGCAAAGCAAATCGAAGCTACTGATGCCTCAAACAGGCTGACTGACACCAGGACATTTATCTCAGCATCTACATGCCATAATGCCATCGGAGGAAAATTTACCAGTGCCAGCCTGTCCCTGGCTCATCGCCTCAAATATCACACTACCAGTATAAAATCCACATTTTCAAAAACATGTCATGTTCCCCCACCCAAACATGTTAGCGAACTAAGGTGAAGAAAGCTTGTCTAGTGCTGTTCATTCACCAAGGTTTAATCAAATTTATCATATTACTAAATTTTCTAGGGGTGTCTCTGCTGCGTGTGCGATGCAGTCGCAGAAAAAACACAATCAGTGCAAACTCCCCCCAGCTGCTCTAAAGAAACTTCCTATCATCTGTTTTGTAAATGCAACAAGACATCACAGGGTGGCCATGTGCTGAGATAACCACCCTTCAGGGGATGTAAAACATTCAGCATTGAGTCTTACAACTCCCCTAGGCAGCCAGTTAGCCAGTTATCGCTGCATACAGCCCACCACCACTCTGTCATGTATTGCTCAAGGTTGGACCACGAAAAACCCATTCCACACCAGCTCACCAAAAACTTTTCCCCTTATTTCATAATTTTTGAATTGTCTGCCACCACCCCATGTTTTAGACAGGATACAAAAATCCAAAGTCAGGTGCGCCACTTCCCATATTTTTTTGTATGCTTCCGTGGTTTATAATGAATTAATAGAGTCCTTGCGGTACAAGACAATCAGACTCCTCTCCTGAGCTTCGGGCAGCAGCCAGAACCACTCTACTACGCTTTTCGCTCCTCTCACCCAAATCTCATGACTGGAGCCTCCTCTACCATAAGAGACGCCCCACGGAGGCCCCCAAAATCTACAGTTTTGTAACTCATTTTAAACTAATTTTTAAGCAGCAATGCAATGAAGGGAGGGGCCAGCCAGCAATATAGTACAAGTATTTTTTTTTGGGGGGGGGCTGGGTAAGGTCTGCTAGGCACAAGAGCCAGTTTTCAGAGTTGACCTAGAAGCACTGGGGAGGTTAAGTGACTTGCTCAAGTCACACAGTATGCAAGTGGAGGTTGTGGGACTTAAACCCAGCTCAGTTGGATTTACCAAGCTCATTACAGACTTCTAGGCTAGGCTATACTGCCATATAGTAAAAATCTAATTAGAATATATATATATTTTTTTAAATACCACAAGTCTTGCTGAACTCAAGTCTATATCCTGCTCTTAGGTTGTAACCAGAACCTGCTAATTTACAAAATATGCCACCAACAAATAACCTTATTCCTGGGGAACAAACAGAGCAGGCAGAATTGCCTAGCCCTCCTTTCACACAGACACAGAATTTGTTGGCAGATAAGGACTGCTTGGCTCACCTAGTCTGCCCATTGTGTCCTTGCTGATACTATTACCACAGACCCTATCTGATTTACTTCACCCCACCGACTGCTGCCTCCGCCCCACACGGCTGAAGCCCACCACTTTCCCAAGTCAAGCAAAACTACATAAAAAACCTAGCTTTGGCTCAGCGAGTGTTACTCAATTGCCACCAGTTCTAATGAATATAATAAATACATAGTGACAGGATAGACTGAAATATCTAGCAACCCATTTGTTGCATTGTTGCTTAATCCAAACCAAACAGACAGCAACCTATGGCTTTTATCACCTTTTTATTGTATATCCAGGCCCTCCCCCTCTCCCAACACTTGCTAATTAGGGCTAAGGCATCCTCCTTCAATATGTGCAATTAAACCTAATCCAGACCCTATGTGCTTACTGAAAACCTCCATTGACTGGTGTGTGGATGGCTTCAGAAACTAGCCCATTACCTTACTTTACTTCCCATTTCACAGGTACGTCACATGATTTTTCAATAACATATTCACAAGTTGAACTACATGAGATTTTATTTGAAAATGAAAGGCACAATTCAAAACATCCAGGAAGGCTGCACCAGCCAAGCTTGTCGGCGCTACTTCTGTCCTGGATGTTTTGACATGTGCCTGCCTTTTGAATTTTGTTTGCATTTGGGAACATCTTTAAAAGACTGTAGTAAACCCTTCCCTGGTGATTAAGGTGCACACATATACAGACACAACATAAACTGAGTTTACCTCCCCAGTTCAAAACCTTCTTTCAAGTGAGGACAGGTACTGCTATATTTCCCCATTTCAAAAAACATTAAGTGTGTTTCACAGAAAAATATGCCCAGTGGTCACAGAGTTTGGTGCCAGTGACACTTAAGTACTCATTTTGAAAATGAACCCTGGCTCATTCAAGCTGTTTTCTTTAAACAAAACAGGAAGTGTAACCTTTCTAAAAAAAAAAATATATATATTTTGCTCTTTTTTTTGTTTAACCTTTTGCAAGGAAAATCAAGAAACAAAAGTAGCTTACATGAGTCACTCAGTGTTCATTTTCAAATGAAGTACCTAAGCCTCACTAGAACCAAATCTCCACAACCCCCCTGGGCATATTTCTCTAGGGAAGGGCCTCATGTTTTTTTGAAAACTAGTAGTATAGCTTAGAGCATTAGTTCTCACACTTTGTGATAGTGAGCCTCCCCCAAGCCATGAAAAAGATTTCTAGACTTCCTTAAATTTGGAAAACAATCTTTGGCCTGCCCACAGGCAAAAAAATCCTACTTTGCACAGTACACCAGGAACAAAGTGAAACTAATAAAGCTGACAGAGTACCTGTATATTCTCTTTTTATTCAACTTGTTGCTCTCCACCCCTGACCCAACACCCCAGATTATACTTGTCACTCCTTTTTTCTGACTCTTGGGCCCTTGTTACTCTGTTTCCTTTCTATCTGGAACAACCAAACCCAGCCACTTCATCTCTCGCCCTCTTACCCTGTTGTTAAGCAACTTCCTGCACCCTTACCTCAGGTCACACCTGAAAATATGCATCGTCTCATTGTGCCTTTCCCAGTCACTAATCTGCATTTAAACAGCTACTGTAGAAACAAGCCTTGAATCAGCATGCCTTCCCCAGGCATTAATTTAAAAATAAATACACACCTATAAACAAGCTTTGGCTTAATGGGGACTTCCTGGTCACAAATTTGTGCAGAAGTATAGAAATTCACCTGCAATTACCCATATTTAATTTTGTTTTATCCTTTCACACAAAACAGCCAAAACTTAACATTTAAATTCTGTACACTGTCAGACTTGACTAGGCCTCTCCTGGAACAATTTGGGGCCTCCCTTGGGAGGCTGGCCTCACCATTTGAGAACCACTGGCTTAGAGGTTAGAGTAACAACCTGTAAATGAGTTTGGTACATCCAGCAGACCTGGGTTTGATTCCCACAACCTCCAGTTGCATACTGTCCGACTATTTATTTATTTAGTTTTTGTTGACCGGGTAAGTGCACTAGACAAATCCTGCCTATTTTCAGGCACGACCCGGGGGAGGGGGATACAGATGAATGCCAACTAACCTTGAACCAGATTAAGCTGTTGATGGTATTTTTAGTGAATGAGGGAAATTTGGCCAGGACACCGGGGAAATTCCCCTACTCTTTTTGATAAGTGCCATGGGATCTTTAACATCCACCTGAACTACCACCAATCCAGGTAGACAGGACCTCGGTTTAACGTCTCATCCGAAAGACGGATTATGAGCAAGTCACTTAACCACCCCTGTGCTCCTGGATCGCCCCCTCTCATAAACTCATTTCACCTAAGTAAAATAGATAGCATATGCACAGAGTATAAACTACATTTCAATCATCAACATGAATTTTATTTTTTTTTAACTTGTGTCTTTTATTTAAAATTTCTCTTTAAAACAATACATACATCTTAAAACATTTTCTTTTACCATGTACAAACATACAGTCTCATCAAGAATACAACTGATAATTCTGCTATACACTCTGTTGCTTACATCCTGTTATAAAATAGTAGAGTAGCCCGGATAGTTATTTCATTATCAATTGTTCTGTGTCCTATCTGCTTCTTTTCTAGTTTTCGAAGAAAGTACGGCAGTGGAATTGTATAAGAAGCCACCTTAATGAGCTACACATTCGTCTGCTTCTCTGGACTTCTGCCTTTCACCTCCTCATCCTCCACATCCGCAGTCTTTGTTTTATCTCCGAATAGTATTGTCTTTTGGCTTCTTTTAAATAAAACCATTGTTACATAGCAAAACACATAGGCCGGGATATTTAAAGGGTTTGCATCTGGCGCAACAGGAGTACACCAGTCGCAACAGCCCAATGCGCCCCGGCGCGATATTCAAAGGGGCAGATTGCACAGCGCAACCCCCACACCGGGCACATCGGTAATCTATTCGCACAGATGCAGGGCGTGCCCATGCATATGCGGCATCCAGACATTCAGCCTGGGATGTAGGGCATATGCTGGTGCAACCCTACATGCGCCTGCAGACACAGGTGCTCAAAGTTGAGCCAGAAATATAGGCTCAAAGCTGGCTACCCACAGGGGGGCAGCTGTATAGCAATGCAATACAACAGTTGCCGGCCGTGGGTGGCTACCTGCCCAGTGGGAACACCGTCCACAAGCACCTGGTCCCCTGGCTGTCCAGTGGTCCCCCATGCCCGATATCGGGCAGTCGTCAGCATCTGAATATTCCTATGCTCGATCATGGGCTGTAGAATCCAGTAATAGAACTCTGGTGGACTAGAGGACCGCCCTCCCATATGTCTGATCCACCAGGGTTATATTACTGGACTCTACAGCCTGTGATCGAGCATAGGACTATTCAGATGCTGATGACTGCCCGCAATCGGGCATACGGGAAGGGGGGGCTGCAATAGCTCACCAGGGAGCCAACCCCCGACGTCAGCAGCTTGGCTGGATGCCAGGCACAGTTCGCCAGGACATCCAGAGCATTGCATGCAATTGGGGTCAAAATGACATGCAAATGGCCCCTTTGCGCCTTGCATAGATTATGGCCTCATTTGCATGCCCTTGGCTGAATATCGCGGGTGAGGCACCTAGCGCAACTGCACTTGCACTGGCACATCCCTGTGCTCCCTCTCAGTGGCTTGCGCTGGCACAGTGCCACTGCGCCATGCGCAGTATGTGCACCGACCATGCCATATTCAGCGATGCTGAGCCATGGAGCATCACCATTGAATATCGCCCGGTCCTGGCCCCAGTGCAGCCCAGTTACGCTGCGCCCAGGCTTGCGCCACTGCCTGGCGCACTCTGAATATCCAGTCCATAGTAAACTGGTGAATAAACATACACATAGAGAATAATGCACATGTAGGGGGGTTGATATGCAGTTTTTTTTTTTTTTTACACACCCAAGGTGTGTGTGATATTAGAGAAACCGCGAGAGCGACACTCGAGAGGTTTCACTAGTATCACACACCGAGGGTGTGTATAAAAAACTGCTTATCAACCCCCAACAAATGTTTTATTTTTTATAATAACTGGTGTGTGGACTTTTGGTGTAAAAGTATTTGGGCGAGAGAGAAAGCATGGCTCAGCGGTGTTCAATTCGGTAAATTATATGCCTCAAAATCCACAAAGAAGTGAAGCCAGGCGAAAATTTGTCTGTTATGCTGAGCCATTGTTTAAGATATAAAGTCGTTGAGGATCGAGTCGAGATAAAGCATTCAGCGGCTCAGACAGATATTGTTGCGGAATGAGTGTTGCTAGCAACACTCATTCACGCTTGAATCTAGTTTATCAGTCAGCTTGAGTAACCCGCCTCGCCGGTCTATACTCAACGGCTTTTGTATCTTAAAACTGAAAACAAATGAGCTCAGCACCAACAGGTTAGATTTTTTTTCATACAGCTTACTTCTCTTGTGTGGATTCAGCGAACACTGCTTGTTTGAAAGGTACCTCAAATCATGCTTCTAAGCGCGAGACCGTAAAAGTCGTATCAACCCATGGGTTGATACGAGTTTTTTCGTATCAACCTGCGGGTTGATACAACTTTTAACAACTCTCAAAAACGGGTTGATAACGGGGGTTACCAGTTATTATAACATAATACAAACTCACTCCGCTGTATATTTTCTATATTTCTACCCTCTCATTTCTTTAGATGCGATAAATACTTGTCTAATGGGCTTATCCTCTACAAATAGTTCTGCCATAAGTTCTGTTTAATAGGTATCTCTATATGGCACCATTGCACAGGATGATTCCAATGACCATAAAAGCCACTAGTAAGTCTAACACAAAAGTTGGTCTATTACTGAGATATTATCAATGTTTTCTATATAATGATAGAATGGCAGCCATCTGGCATTACATTTTTCTGAAGTCTCAGTTTCGCTGTGACGGCTTCCATATGTTTAATGTACTGAACATTCTGAGACCACTGCCACAGTGTTGGTTTATTATTAGTTAGCCAGTTCTGTGCGATTACTTTGTTAGCAGCAGCTATTAGAATGTAATAAAGATACCTTTGGTCTGAACTCCTCAGTTCACTGAGTGGTAGCCCTAGGACCAAATTCTCCAATGTAGGTGTTAGGACCAGGTTCAGAATTTTCACTAATTCATTTACAATACCCGAGCAATAGGTTCCCAACTCTGGGCATGACCAGAAAATATGATAATGTGTCCCTTTTTCTCCACACTGCTGCCAGCATCTATCCGAGGAGTGAGTACCAAAGTGTTAGGAATAGTAGGGGTTATAAAAAAATCCGGCACAGATCATCCACCTCAACTCTCGCCATGCCATAGAGTTTGTTGTTTTACGTAGCCCTAACCAGATCTTATCCCAGCAACTAGAGGATAAGGGGTATGCCATATCCATCTCCCATTTATCCTGACTATTTTCCCTTCCAACCTGCCTATCCTCCTCTTGTAGGAGTGATTACATTTGTGCAATAAAGTGCTTACTTTGTGAACAGGTGCTCTTTATTTATTGTATCTATTTTTGCGCCTTCTTCAGCACACCGACGCGGCATCTAACCTCCAGCCCCTGCCGACCCAGAGGACAGCAGGCTCACTCGATATGTGAGGGGTCTGGTACAGTCGTTCCAGCCCGGTGAAGGGTCTCCCTCACCTCTCTGTCCTGGGCTGGCCCAACCTCCCCCTCCCGATGCGATTCCACGACAGGCCTCCAGGTTGGCGGGAGCAGGGCCATCAAGCTGCACGGTCACACCCAGCCTTTTTCCACCGTACTACCCACGGGGGTGTGGACGTGCAATGTCTAGGCACAGCATGCCGATGTCTGCCACACTCCCCCCCCTGCATGCACCAGCACTGGTAGTGCCACCAGGTGTCCCCAGAGGCCACTACAGTGCAGTGGATTTCCCCATCCCTGCCTAGGACTAGGAGAGCAGTCTGCGGATGCGCAATCCTAGTCCTCCCCTGATGACCCGGGCTCATTCTCGAACTGGGACGCCAGTGTGGCGTCCAGTGCCTCAACCCTCAGCGCCACTGGGCCAGCACCGGTACTTATTTTTACCAGTTGTACCCCCCCTCAGAAGGCATCTGCATAACCTTTGAAACACCTTGGCCTGTACAGATATAGTGTCTACATTGTAGAAATTTAAAGAAGTCTGAGTTTTGTAAAACAAATTTCCCTTTCAACGTGTCAAAGTTTTTCAAAATGCCCTCTGAGTCAATTAATTGTGTCAAGTAAGATAATCCCATACTCATTCACACGTTGAAGCGTAGATCCCCCCATCTCCTGCAAATCTTGGTAGATACTTTAGTGGGATATATCTCCAAACTGGGGCAGACACCTCCCACCTTTGTCTCGCCTTTAGCCATATATGCATAGCTGGAAGATCTTTTAGGGAAGCCGCCTAAGGCAATATCGTAAGGGGTGGGATCAGATGAGTTCCCTCGTCCATATCTGGCCAGCCCTCTGTGTCATGAGGTCCCAGCATTTTTAATGTTAGAAGTAACTGCACCGCCTCATAGTATTTTTCTAGATTCGGTAGTCCCCATCCCCCTCGAGATTTCAGTTCTGTTAGTATCATCAAATTCGTGGGTTCTTTCTCACCCAGATAAAATCTGAGATATTTTTCTTTAATTCTTTCCAATCTTTAGTAGGTATGGGAAGCGGTAAGGTAGAAAAAAGGAATAAGAAGCGGGATAAAACATTCATTTTAATTGTTTCTATCCTGTTATAAAAATGTAAGGGGAGTGAATTCCATCTATTGAGATCTGTGTATATTTGATGTTTTAATCTGCCATAGTTATATAAACACAAATGTGATAGGTTAGTTGGAATCTGGATCCCAAGGTACCTCACTGTCTCTTTCACTCAACCTATATGGAATCAATTTTTCCAGAGATAGTGTAATCTGGCCATTAATTTTCAAAACTTCGGATTTGTCAGTATTAATTTTGAAACCTGAGATTTGCCTAAACTGGAGTACCAATCTGTTAAAGGGTGGGAAAGAAATCTCTGGGTCTGAGAGGTAAACCATGGTATCGTCCGCATATTGTCAAATTTTATTATGGCAGTCATGGATCACAGAAAAGTTAAAAAAAAGAAATTAGGATAAAACATCAATTATGGAAGAAGGCTAATAAATCTTTAAGTAGAGTTGATTGGGAAGAGTATAAACAATATCGTAACAGAATGAGCACTAGGGTAAAGAACACAAAAAAAGCAATATTATAAAACAAAAATTGCTGATACACTTGATCCCCGGAAATACTGGTCCTTGATACAATTCTTGGAAAAAACAGTTACAAGCAAAACCCCTGTACAAATTCAACAAAATGGTATATTACAGAGTAAAGTAAATTCTGCAGACATTCTTAATGCATATTTTACAGATATACCTGGTATAGGTATTCCAGAAAATAATTTACTACTGGATTTTCCATTAGATGCTACTCTGGAAATCCCAAAATTTACATTTAGGAAGATGAGTTGTAATGAGGTTCAGAAAGAATGAAATAAATTAAAAGTTAACAAAGCATGTGGGTTAGACAATATAGAAAACAGGTTTTTACAGGATGCTGCGGAATTGTTGGCCCCTATATTCACCAAGCTATTTGATTGGAGTTTGATGGAAAGGAGGATTCCTTCTAGTTGGAAGAAAACAAAGGTAGTCCCAGTTTTTAAAGGGGATAATCCAACTGACCCTTCGAACCATAGGCCGATTGCCCTGTTATCCACGGTGCCGAAGGTAATGGAAAAACTGGTACAAAACCAGTTAAATGGTTATTTGGAGAAATACCACTTCCTTTCAGATTCACAATCAGGTTTCCGAAAAGGGCGTTCCACGGACATTGCACTCACCTACCTAACAGATCTTGTCTCCTCTCAGCTTGAAGGGGGGGAGGTGGGCGCAGTGTTCGTGGACCTATCCAAAGCCTTCGACACTGTGGACCACAGGGTTTTGCTCCAGAGGTTGGAGGGATTGGGCGTAGACTGTGAAACACTGGGATGGTTTTCTTCCTACTTATTTGAAAGAACACAACTGGTTCAACTTGATGATGTAACCTCAAAACAGCTTAAAGTTGTTAGAGGGGTACCCACAGGGGTCCATTTTGGGCCTGACTCTTTTTTTGATTTACGTTAATGATTTGGTAAAAGTAGCTATTAACACCAAAATTAAATTATACGTGGATGATACAGTTTTACTAGAGTGTGGTACAAATATTTATGAGATAGAAAAGGGACTTCAGGAAGATTTGACAGGGTTAGAAAATGGTTAGTAAATTCAAAATTAGTATTAAACAGTAAAAAAATGAAAACTTTTCTTTTTTCAATACAGAAGAATAGAATAAATCATAATGGTTCAGACTATACCACCTACTCTGTACCAGCCAACCAAGCAGTTGCTGAAGGAAATGTTTTTTTCATATCTTTATTGTTTTCATCAATTAGTTAAAGATAGCAAGCAAAGGACATTACAATGAAAAATTGATGCACTGAGGGTGCCACTACTCTTAAAATACATAGACTATCCATCCTAAGCTTCCTGATATGTCCATGGAGGGAATACATAAGAGTTATTCATAGTTAAACACATTGTAAGCTGCATTATGAACCCAAGAGCTGCACGGTAAGGAAGCTGGTAAATTCCTGAACTAATACTCCCAATACTCTCTACCTGAAAAGAAGGCAGTTAGTGTACCATGCATTTCAATTGCTATGCACTGAAACTGCCAAGATCATTGCTACTGTTAGCAAACACTTTCCAAAATAATGCTAATACTTAATTGGTGCTAGGAACATCAAAATGGGGACCATCATTGAAATATGGACCATGTGAAAGGTAAACCCCCAACGTGCTTAAGCTAAATAACAGCAAATGTACTATGACTTCCAACATTTATGAGGCAGGAGACTATTAAATGATTTTAAACAGAGCATACAAACAGAAGTCCATAAGAAACAAAGAGGGCTAAACGAAAACTCCCTAGATCGGGTGGCTCACTGTCCCATGCCAGAAGCAAGTAAAACAAGTCTAATGTTGGTAGAAGACCCAGTCTTACCTGAGGACAGTGAAATTATCCACCTACATACAGGAACAAAAGCAAATCCAGTCCATGTCAGGTGTACTCCTGAGCGGCAGCTCAAATTTCCAAAGCAGTATGCTTCTGGACCCACTTTAAGACTTCAGAGGGATAGGTGAACACATATTCTTTCTCTTGATATGCAATCCTTAGGTGGGCTGGAAAGATTATACCATGTGGGATGCAGGCCTCATGAAGCATGGCCCGAACACCATCAATTGTCTTCTGCTTTTGCCTTGTGGCGAAACTAATATCAGGGTATAATCAAACTTGTTGTCCATCTTGAAGGAGGGTTCCTTTTTGCCTCGCAACAGCTAACAGGAAATCCTGGGTACCCATGCCATCCATAACCAGCACAATTGTCCGTGGGCTGTCTGGGCGACCAGGTGGCATGATCCTGTAAGCCTTTTGCAACATCTATACTTTATGGGACACCTCTTCTCCCATTTGTTGCACCAACCATTCCTGTAAAAACGATGAGATGATCCCATTCAGAGCCTTCCCGCATTCCCAAGAGATGGATGTTTGCTGCTTGAATTTGATTTTCAAGAGTTTCCAACCGAGATTTGAAATGTGAACTTTCTTTGATCACAGTGGAGATGCCCCCATTGCTGCATTGGGTCACTTAGTAGCTTCAGTGGTCACCACTGAACGACATCTGCAGTTGTTTCTAAAGATGCCACTCGATTTGTCAAACCATCAAAGTCATCAGAAAGGCCAGCCACTGTACTTGATCTTCATCCCAAATGTTTGTAAGGTCTCTTCCCCAAGTTCAGTCAACATTTCTTCAACACAGCCCTGTGCTGACCGCGTGGTAGGAGCCGCCGGAGCATTTTTAGACTTGGCTCCCATACCCTGCTGTTGTTCTTTGCAAGGGTTTCTCATCTCAATCCACGAATATTCCAACACTGTTTGTTTTAAGTTGAAGGTTAATAGCGTCTGAAAAGTTAGTGTTTTACATGAAAAGTTCAATATCTTGTTGCTGTGCACAGTCAGCAAGTGGCCATATTGCTTGGGATCCACAGCACCCCTCCGAAGGAAATGTTAGAGGCAAACGTTATAAGTGAAAGTCATAGTCCATGGGTAGCCCCAATTGTTTTGGTCAGAAAGAAAGATGGACAGATCCAATTTTGTTTGTGTGGATTATCATGAACTTAACCAATCACACACCAGGATGCCTATCAGCAGCATTCCTCTCCACCACGGATTTAGTGAGTGGTTACTGGCAAGTACTCATGGTGTTATAGGATCAAGAAAAGACTGCATTTGTGACCCCAATGGGATTGTATGAATTTTTCCAGATGCCCTTTTGTCTCTGTAATGCAACAGGAACGTTTCAGTGCTTGGTGGAACAATGCCTGGGCAGTGATAATTTTGGCACAGTACTGCTGTACCTAGATAATATCATAGTGTATTCGAAAATGTATGCGGAGCACTTGAAACACATAGAACTAGTTTTTGAGCACCTAAAGAAATATGGGGTGAAAAAAATCAAACACTCAAAATGTAATTTCTTGTAAGAGAAAGTGAATTATTTGGGACCTGTTGTATCCTCAGAAGAGATAGCCCCAGACCCAGAGAAAAATCAGAGTGGTGAAAGAATGGCCTCGTCTTATCACCATTAGAGATGTGAGGCAGTTTTTGGGAGTTGTTAGCTAGTATCGAAGATTTGTGAAGGACTTTTCCAAACAGGCAGCCCCTCTTCATGAATGGTTATGTCACTCAAAAGGAAGTAAAGTCAACAAGCACTGCAAGGTAAACTGGACACCAGAGTGTCAAGTTGCATTCAACCACCTTAAAGAGCTAGTGTACTGCTTGCAAGTAATAGTAATGTTCAGATGCAGTCAGCTATCACTTCCAATATCTGAAGTATTTTTTTATTTTCTGTTTGCTAATTAGAAGATTTTCCATCTTGCAGTACTGGGGTGTTGTGTGGAGCAGCACTCTTTTTGGAGGAAAAAAGCCAGTTCTGTTCCTCCCACTACATCATCAGAAATGAGACCAAACACCTTGAGGCACCACAATCCTTGCAGCCTGAGCAGTGACTTTCACAAGCTGCCAATCAAAATGCAGGAAATTGTGACATCACTAGTAACCAGGGAGAGCCAGTCCCTGCTACTTCATGCGAAAGTGAAACCTGGCAGTGAGAAATGGTTCTCATTGGCTACTAGTGCTGTCATAGTCAGTGTGATCTAAGTGTTGATGTAGTGGGAGGAACATAATTTACTTTTTTTTTGTCTCCAGAGAGACAGTGCTGCTCCACATCACCCCAGTACTGCCAGGTAGACAATCTTCTAATTAGCAAACATAAAAGAAAAAATACTTGAGATATAAGAAGTGACAGCGGACTACATCTGAGAGTTAAAATTAATTGCAGGCAGTTTCCAGGCAGTGCACTAGCTCTTTAAATCATGCTCATGACAGTGCCAGTGTTGACCTTCCCAGACTACCAAAAGCCTTTCTGCCTCTACACAGATGCCAGCAACAAGGGCCTGGGAGCAGTACTTGCCCAAGTACAGGAAGGAAAAGAGCGAGTGATCACCTATGCATGCAGAGGACTGCAGGGTTCTGAAAGGAATGACAAATTATACAGTTCCTTCAAGCTAGAGTTCTTAGCACTCATTTGGGCTGTAACAGAAAAGTTCTGACACTACCTAACTGCTATCCCATTCACAATATACACAGACAATAAACCTTTGGCACATCTCGACACAGCTAAGCTCGAAGAGTTGGACCAGCAATGGGCCTCTAGCTTGGCCAACTTTAATTTCACGATTAAGTGCCGTTCTGGAAAGACCCACACTGGCACTTTTTTCCACCTTGTGTGGGAATGCCAATTTGTGCATAAATTCTGGCAGTGAGTCATTGCTATTTTGAGTGAGATAGTGGGAGAGCCGCAGTCACTGGACTCGACACAAATTATTTTAGGTCTACCAAGAAGTGTGGGAGGGAGAAAAATGGGGGCAGATCACCCTCTGTGGAAAACTGGTATTGTTGTAGCCAAACAGATTTTGGCAGTGCAATAGGGGTCTGAGAGAGTGCCCATGATATCTCAATGGGTCTAGTCATTGTTACAATGTATGAAAATATCTTACTCCTATTTATTTCGCCCCCTGTGGAGTGGACCCCTAGCGATCTCCGGCCGCTGGCACCCGCACCCCCGGACCAGGTCTGGCGCGCAGATCTCTACACCCCATACACCCAGGGCCGGCCTTTCATTGCTCCACACCTGGTGAAGGCGCCTCCGTGACTCGGGCGCGAGGCGCGCCATCGGTTGTCGAGATCGCCTGCTATTTTCCACATTACTTTTCCCCATGGAGCGGGACGTGCAATGGCGTCAAAGTACGTCTGTGCTAACACCCGCTGTGTTCTCCCCCCTTGCTCAGCACGCAACTGTAGTGCGGCTGGCCTCCATCAGTCGCTGCTGCAGTGCGAAGCATTGCCCCTCCCCAGAGGAAGGAGAACAGTCATGGGATGCTCAATCCTTCCTCTCCCCTTCCAGCCCTTGGCAGTCTGAGTCCATTCCCAAACCCGTGTCACCAATGTGGCGTCCAGAACCTCAACCCTCAGTGACACCGGGTTGGCCGACAATGTATGAAATTAGAACATATACAGTACCTAGTCAATAACCAGGAAGAGAAATATAATTTAGTATGGGGTAGCCTCAACAAACACCTGACCCAGCTGACCTATGCAGCCCACTAGTAGCCATGTTGGACCTGGGTCCAGTTTATTTTATTCTTTGGTAACCGGGTAAGGCCCACTAGGCACAAGAGCCTGTTTTCAGAGGCGACCTAGGAGCACTGGGAGGTTAAGTGACTTGCTCAGAGTCACACAGTATGCAAGTGGAAGTTGCGGGAATCAAAACCAGGTCTGCTGGATGTACCAAGCTCATTCACAGCTCGTTATTCTAACCTCTAGGCTATACTGCCAGCCCCAACTAAACAACTCGGTTCACAAAATGTTGTCTGCAACTCAGAGATCACCCCCCCACCTCATTCACCGTCACAGGCACAGTTAGCAGGAGTGGGGGTTAAAAGTTGCTCATGACCAGGGGAACTAGGACGACATTAACACCACAGGAGAAGGGAATACAAGGGTCAAGGATCAGGGACATTTGCAGTTGGGGGAGTGGTGGTGGAAAAGTTATAAAGAAGCAATTTGAAGGAAGAGCAGGATGATGCCAAGTGGACACATGGGGAGGGAGGCCAGAGTTTGGGAAAATGATACAAGAAAGCAGCTTGGCCCTTGGAAGTTTTCCTACTGGGGAGAGGGGATGAGAAGCAGTATTCCAGAGGGGGTAAGGCGAAAGAGGGGGTAAAAAAACAAACAAAAAAAAAAAAACTTGTCCATTCTTAAACGTAGGAAAATATTTTCAATTCTACAGCTTAAGTGCCGTTTATCCCCACTGGATATATATCTATATATGGAGCTAGGGATGAAGGTGCATCATCAGTTCTACCTTCCTGTGACAGGCAATGTTTTGTGGCAAGTAACCAAGCCACTAGAGGGAAGAGACAATGGCATGCCTCTACGCTAATAGTAGAGGCACTTTTAAAGCATTTTTTAGGAAGCGCAGAGGCATCTGTACATCGCTAGTGTTAGCGATTGCAGGTAACTATTTTTTTTTTCCTGCTCCTCCGGTCAGCCCTCACGATCCCCCAGCACTATCAGCTGCCATCTCCAGGACTTACCTTCAGGGCAGCGGAGTCCTCCACAGATTTCCTCCTGTGGCAGCTGTCAAGGGATCCCCTCTGGTGCCACACTTAGTTTGGTGGTCCTTGGAGCCCAGCAGGCAGTTTGGAGTCTGCGGGGATTCAGGGGTGGCAACGTGCCACCAGAGGCGTTTTCCGCTATTCTTCCCCAGACCTGCAGACGCCCCGTGGGGACAACAGCTTGAATGCATGCACACTTGAGGGCATGCTAGGCGTCCTTCCATCAGGGAGTGTCCCCTTCTCGGAACTGCTGCTCATACCTTGCATCACCACCTATGGTCTTCTAGGTGGTGATGTTGCAGCACTGCAGACATCCCTTCCTCCCCCTCGAGTGACTCAGGCTTGTCACCGAACCCAGGTCGCCAGTGTGGCGGCAGGTGTGCTCAGGGATCTATTCCTTTAACTAGGGGGCATGAATGGAAGGGGGTGAGGGATTGAAAAAGGGTGTAAGGAAGTTTTTTTCCCCCACATAGTGGGTGTTTAATGAGTGGAATAGTTTTATCAAGCAGGTGGCTGAAATCAAGCCAATGAAGGGGTTCTAGCATGGATAGGGCAGACACACAGAGATAGTGAAGTATATGGGAAGGACCACGGGGAGGAGTGGTGTAACACGCCACCATTAGGATAATCAGCTTAGTAAATCCAGTCTGGTGTTAGGTCAGACAGGTACTGCACAAACTGGATGAACAGCTGGATCATTATCTGCCAAGTTCTATGCATCTACACCACCACACCTCACAACCATTTATCACTGAAATCAGGGACACAGGCACTCAAAAGGAGGGCCACATCCTCAAATATCAAGATACAAGCTCAGAACACTGTGCAAACCATTGTGTTTACTAGTACAAAGTTTATTCCCGATTTAAACACCTCAGAATATTGTAACACCGCCCAAAAAGAGTGGTGCTCACCTTGAAGCCCCCGGGAACTCCTGCTGCATTCACTGCCACCAGCCGAGTCCTGAGTGCTTCCTGAGACTCCTGCCAGACCCCACAAAGTGTTTTGCCCAAAAGCGGTCCTGAAGAGCAAAAGATGCGACCGGGCAGGTGGCAATTTAAAATGCGAGCCAGCACGTTTGCGCATGCGCAGTAGCGCACTGTAATTTTAAAGCCACTCCTGTGGCAAAACAAAGGTTCCCCCAGTGATCCCAGACCCCCGAATCAGCTACTTGGGGACCAGAGACATAAGAGAGAAGCCACAAATGTGTCTATTTTGGAAGTGCATGTAAAAATGGGCCCAGCACCTAAGGCTGCTGGGAAATGTAGTTTCCCTGCTAGTAAATGAAGCTTGCTTGTGCCTAGAGGGACTACCAAACAGGACATGCGACAGCTGAATGGAAGCACCTACAAAATTCATCCTACCACTGGATTACAGGGCACAGTATGGGCTATCAAGCCCTGTAGACAATTAAAAATAGTGCAGTGTGGTTTGGTTGCAAGACACTTCCAAAGTTGGGACTGCATATAAACTGTTTGGTTCAGCAACCATTTTGAGAGATCTTGTGACCCTTGCCAGCCAATCAGCTTTCACAGAAGCCTTGGAGGACTGAGAGATGGTTTCTGGGAGAGGGAAGTGTTCAATGTGCTGGGTGCCCAAACGAGGACCAATCAGATGTCAAGTAACATGATGGACAGTCCTATCAGTGGCTGCCTTTTGTTCAAAGAATGAAAAAAAGACCGTTACAGCTCAAGGCAGTTCTCCTCCAGCCCTTGAGAGTGAAGGAGGGTTCTGTGGCAGCTGGAGGGGAGCCCTCAAGCCTGTCAGAGGGGCTCCTGACTGATCTCCAGAATGGAGAAGTGATTTTTTCTGAGGTTTTACCAGACTTGAAGACAAGACCAGCTTTGCCCGTTTGCAGTTTTTGACAGGTTTATTGGCCAAGCCTGTCTGTGAAGTGAATCTCAGCAGATCTTGACTGACAAGTCTACCAGAAACTGTTTGTTCCTGACGGGATCACCCTACCTTTTGAGGATCATCATTCATCAAAAGTGTTCTGCCTGCCAGCAGAGGTGTTCAGGTGACTTCTGACCAAAAGAAATCTTGAGATTATTTTCCCTGTGGGGAACACTCGGCATTTTCCGCCCTTGGGTTGCTGCTACTGGCCAACAGGATGACTGGAGTTCTCATTGAAGCCAGCAGAGTGACTGACGTTTCCTGTCACCCACCCCCCAACCTGGGGACCACCGGAGAGAAGATAAGAGGCCTGCTAAGTGAACACTGTTTACAAAGGCCATCCAAGGTGAAGTATGGAAAGGCTTGACAGGTGAAGACCAGCATTTTCATCTCCTGCAACCGGCGTTGTGGTTTCCTGCTGTTGTAGTACACCACCATCTCTGAAACCAACATGGTGTAGTTCAAGACCAGTCTCAGCAGTTCCCAGCTCCAGCCTGATGGTATCATCCAAAGTAATCACCAAACTGTGAGTAAGCAGGGCTGCCCTGCAAAACACTGTGGGAACGGTTTACAATTTGTTTCAGAGTTACTGCTATTTATTTACAACTGTAACTCCCAGTTACCCATTACTAGAATCCCAGTAAGACCTAGTAGTAGTAGGCAGGGAAGGCAGCTTGTGAAACTCCAGTTAAATGGATTTCACACTGTCTCGCTCTGTTCTCAGTTTCAGCTGAGACTGAGGGATGACATCATTTAGAACTGTCGCAGCTGCATAAGCCCCAGTGGAATGTTGCAGTTGGAGGTTAGAGTAGAACGTTGGGGAATCTGAAGTCAGTCTGTAAAGTCTGTGCAGTCAGTAGAAGAGGTGCTCTGCTGTAAGCAGGACCTCAGAGCTCTAACCTCTGTCAAAAAGCTATTTTTTGTTGTATAGGAGTGTGTTCTCACCTGAAGAGGAACACAAGAAGAGCACATTGAAGTGGTGGAGATCGCTTTCAGTGGTTCAGGGCCCCATCCCTGTGGGGATGGGGGGGGGAGGAATCAGCCTGCTTCCACGGGCAATCGCCTTGGTCCGGCTAGGGAGAAAAGAAGCTGCCTGATGTAAGTTCGTACTGAGGCAGCAGAAACTCAGGACGAGAGTTCTTTGAGATGAAAACGCCTGTGGGGCACCTGCAACCAAGGGGTGAGTTCACTCTGCTAAAGGGCCATGTGTTTTCACCTGAATCAAGATGAAACTAAAAGGACTATTACTGCGGGGTCAGGAAAAGACAGCAAAGTACAGTTTGGAAGATGTGGGAACTGGACTGCTTAACTCTGTGGGGGGTCTAGTAATGGACACAGCCACTTATCAAGTATGTTCAAGTTCAGCACAAATGGGATGTAAAGACAGTAGATTGAATGTGAATACATTTAAAAAGAATCTACACAGCAAAGTGTTTTAAAGGATGAGGTGTTACAGTCCAGAGAAATGACCGGGTATGAATTACGGGAGCAAGAGGTGGGAGATCCCATCAGTAGTAATCAAATTCACCTCTACGGATTTACTCTGGGACACCCGTTGCTTTCTCTCAGGTACTTGGTCAGTGCCTGAGGAAAGTACCCAGACATGGGATTGATGAGGAAGATTCCCTTATGGAGCAGAAGTGCGCATAGGTGGTTTAGGGAGACACCAGTAAATGTTTCCATGCTATATGGAAAGTGTCCAAGTGGCTGGCAAGGGAGCCGAGCCAGGGAAATCCCAGAGCAGCGTACTAGTTCGGGCTGTGTGCCCAGTGTGGTTCAGAGCCTGAGGGCTAAAGTGAATAGAATGTGTTCTGATCTCCATAAATCTGCATTACCAGGAGTGTAGCCCCGTGGGGGTCCATCTAGATTCATAGACGTGTGACGGAAGAAAAGGACCAAACTAGGCCCACCAAGTCTGCCCATCTATGCTTTGTTTATTCTGTTGGATGTGAATAAAAGCCACACTTTAGAATCCCACTTCTGGTATTGGACATTACAGTTATTGCTTCCTTTGCTGCAGTTACTTGGGTGCCCCTGTGCAGAGTAGCCAATGTGCCGAGTGACATATTCCTCCACGAACCCAGCCCACCAGGTAGAGCTGTCAAGATAGAAACGGCATACCTGGGTGGGGGTTACACAACGTTTAAGTGCACCAGCGCCAGCCAACCTGTGGCAACCACAGGCCTGCAGCAGTCTGAGGTACCTTTGCGTAGGATTAGGGGGTTTGATACCACATGGAAGGGGGGTCTGTATTACTTGTTGCATGCCAGTGGAGGTCGGGCACTGTTTTCATTGCTTAAATGTTGTTTCATTGCTCGTTGGGTATATCCCTGCCAATCAATCAAATGCCTAATTTTGTGTACCTCCCTGTTCCAGGTGTTCCTTCCCTATTCCTACCCTTATAGTAAATAAAGCTGGGTTTATTCTTTTTCCCTACAAGTGTGTGCGTGGGCATATTATTAGTGATCTCCAATTACATGGTTGGCATTGAAGTGCAAGGTAAAGTGTATTCTGTGTGTGGGGTGTCTGGGAAGGGAGGTGGGTAGGTACAGCATCCCAGGGGGTTGTACCCAAATTACCGACTGGCCCACAAAACCTTACTTTGGGTGCAGGCAGGGTGCTTACTGTGAAATAATTTGGAAACGAACTCCTACACCATTCCGAACAGAGCCCAGGCCCCTCAACCTTGACTATGTACACAAGGCAGGGGTAGTACCCCGCTGCCAACAGGGCGCCCGGGTTACCGTATGAAATGTTGCTTCTAAGTCTACATTTACAACACTGTCTGTTTGGGCAGCACCATTTCTTTGAGGAACAGAGCTATTTGGAGAGGTAAAATGAGGGATGACTCTCGCAGTCAGGTGCAGTTGAGAAGTATGCGGACTCCGGAACACATCATAGTGTGTCATAAGCGGGACCCTCTCTTTGCTTCGCCCATCTCCGTGGAAAGAACTCGCGCAAGCTTTGCCAATCATCCATACGAACATGGCTTCTGATGTCATATTTCTTGCTCCGTATCCACGTTACCACCCTCGTGAGAGAAAAACGGCATCATGCATTATAAGAATGTAGCTGCTGTACTACTTTTAAGCAGCCAGTTTTTGCAAATTTCGCGGGAGAAAATCGAAAACAGTCTGCTGTGGGTCTTCAGCTCTTCTGCTTCTCGCCTGCACCAGCCACTTTTCAAACCGAGCTCAGAGAAGGCGGAGCTATACAGCGCCTCGCACTCCCGTGGGCGGGGCTAGAGTTTCAGTGGGTGTTCAGTACTTGGAGTGACGGCTAAACCAGCCATTCACGCTTCTATCGTTGAACATACTAGTTGAAATAGTAATGACGTCAGGGGCAAGTAGAGGATTCCCCGAGCCAGAAGTAGCTGTAAGGGACGATCACCAAGGGGCGGGAAAAGCCGCCGTACGATTGACAGCTCCTTCTAAATAAGTCGCCTGCCTTGCTGTAAAGCGGGGCGGTCAGTCGCCTCTGATTGACAACAGCAGTCAGCAATGCCGTTGCTAGTTTTTCACCTCCTGGCACAGGTTAGCCAGTTGGGTTATGGAGTGGGCGGGATTTCCCGGGTGGTCGAGAAGCGGACGAACAGATTGTTTCCACCTCCTGAGTTCTGTCGATATTTTTTAGCCCCGTTTTTTTTCCTCGGTTTGTTTGTTTTCCTCCGTTTCTTTGTGTTTTTTGTACAGTTTTTAGTCATGTATTAATTTGCGGATTCTGGAGTTTCCGTTTTTTTGTATGACCCAGTTGTCGTGGCTGCAGGATAATATCTGGTGAGTAGCCGCTACCGCCGCTGCGCTGACTGGGGGTGTGAAGCCACCGCCAGCCCGATGTGTGAGAGAGGGAGCCCGATCTGCCCGGCGGGGACGTGACCCCGGTCTCCAACCCACCACACACCCACCCGTGCCTCTGGAACGTCCCGCCGCCTCTGAGGGGCGGGAGGCTGGCCGGCCGGTGTCGAGTCACTCGGTGCTGCCTGGGGTTGGGGAGGGGGTTCCTCGCCTCGCCACCTGTGCTCTGCCTGCTGGCGCCCCTCTCGCGCACGGTTTGTTTCTGCTTTTGTTTTGGGGGCGGATTAGGCGGCTGGAGTGGGGTTCGGTTCGGCCCTAGCCCTCCTCATGTGGCAGACCTCTCCTAGCGGAACGTTACCGAGGTCTGCTTCACGTTCCGGGTTGTAGTCCCGGTCCGACTGCCTGTAGCTCTGATGCCCGCCTGTCTCGCTTCCCGTTGGAGGCTGCGGAGCAATCGTCTGGGGTTGTAGGGATCCCAGGACCGGACGGGGCTTGGCTACCGTCACCACCCACCCTTTCGACCCCGGAGCCCGGGTACGTTTGGGTTCCCCGATTGCCTGTGTCCAGACCATGGGAGGGAGGAAGGGAGGGAGCCAGAGCGGGCGTGCAGCTGGTCGGAGGAGGGAAGCTCCTCCTAGGAAGTGCAGCTGGAACCCATGCCCTGCGCGGTGCTTCGGGAGCCGCTGTATAGCAACAGTGGCTTTTTGTACTGTTGGCGGCAGCTCCTGCTGCAGGAGGCAGGACTCGTCCTTGTACATGCTGCTGTTGATCTGCTTGGGGAATCCCGGCTTGGATTCGGCGATCCCGGTTCTGGGTTCGGTGCTGGGGATGTGTTCGTTGCTTCCACGGTGTGTTTGTGGAAAGGGTTAAAGATTGCGGCCTGGTCCCCACCTGACAGGAGCTGGAGAGTCACACCGCATGCTGTCAGGGCTGCACCAACCTGTCCGGAGATGCAGTCCTATTTCTCAACTGTCTGTGTAACGAGAGACACCATCCCTTATTGTCCCCCTATAAAGTTGCTCTGCTTCAGTCGTCGTAGAAGCGGAAAGGTGCTCCCCACAGAGTGCTGCAGATTGGTGACTTGTAGAAATCCATGATGTTCTAATTTGCTAAATCAAAAACTAAAATGTGAACAAATAAAGCAGGTGCTGTACTTGTTTCCAGAGTATTCTGGGCTTGCATTTCCGTATTGTTATGAAGGCCAGTGCAGTGTCTTAGCCCATCCAGAGTGACTAGCTGCGACCTTTCCGTCTTGGGGTCTGTACCATGACCTCAAACAAGAGGTTCTTGTAGCACTTGAAGAGTTCGGGCTGGCTGGCGTGTGTGGCCATGTGGAGAGCTGCGGAGGGGGTGTTGTGCCATCTTTCTGGCTAACCCACGAAGCAGCATATTTTGATCAAGCTGAATGACCAGTTAGATGCAGTCTTGGGCATGTTTAGCTTGTGAAGAAGTTTCAGAAAAGAAGCATCTAGCTGCTTAGTCCTTTTCATACCTCTCAACCTCCTGCCTCATAAATCAGGGACAGTGCTTAAAAAAATCAGGAGCAAGGGACCAAAGTCAGGGACACATCATCAAAATGAGTAATATAGATCCAGGAAGCTAGTAGAATAAGAAGCTTAGTGCAAAATGTATTTTCTAAAAAAAAAAAAAAAAAGTCTGTAACTTTAAATGCTTGACATTATTTTGTGCTTACAATCCCCGCTGTTAAGCCACATAAACACACATTTTAGGAGGGACAGAGTAAAATATTGAGGCAAAATCAGGGACAATTGAGAGGTATGGTCCTTTTCCCATTTTTAGGGTGATGGTTATGTCAGTATGTGCAAAACTAAGCAAGGTGTCTGCTTCTCCCCACCCCCGGCAAATGTTTATGTAAGCAATAAGACAGGACAGGGTGGTGTTAAGACACTTTAACGCACGGCTAGGGATGTGTAGAGGGCGTGGCCACCGCCAAGCAAGGCCCAACCTCCTAGCTGGCCTGTAAAGTGTCTAATGCACACCCCGGAGTGGCTTATTGCATATATGAAATAACTACTTAAAATACAGATGTATGTGATAACTTAAATCCATAGCATTTAATAGTGGAAAAAGTTAAATGTTTGTCTTAATTTATAAAAAAAAAAAATCCTTTACCTACTGTTTTTATTTTTCAGTTGAGGACTTTTGAGCTGTTTAGGCTTCTGTAGTTGTATTTTTTTCATGGTCCCACCCTCACCCAACTAGCAGCACTCCTAAGTTTAGGAGAAGAAATTTCAGCCATGCTCGACTGCCATCGGTCTTGAGGTTGGGGCTAGTGGCTGTGCCTGGTCCTGCGGGGGGGGGGGCATGGATTCTACTCCCCCAGTGGAGTCCCAGGAGACCTGATTTCTGCTTTAGATTGTTGACCTGAAGAGTAAGGAGTCTAACGCTGTACCAGTTCTTTTTGTACAGATTTATGAACTCCCGTTCCACTATTTGAGCACACAGAAGGGCATTTTCCTAGCTTAAACCCTACAAGGTTGTGTAGAGGGAGTTTCTGTAGTCTCTGCAGAAATGTTTCTGTAAAGTTTCTACATAAGTGGTCTACCAGAAGCTCAGAGGGAGTCCTGGGACCCTGTTATGAGGTTAATGGAAGCTGTGCTTGAAAAAGATTGCAGAGTGGACTGGTTGCTCAGTGATTGGCAGCGAGATGTTCAGAAATAGGTTGCAGTTTCTTTGTTGAACAAACAAGGTATTCATAGTCCAGTGGGTGAAATTTGTAACAGTAGAGATGTTATGGTATGATGGTTTCTCAGTGGTAGCTGAAGTTACAGTATTGATATCTGAGCAAATTCTGATACAGTTACAGCCCATGGTATACCAAGGTTTTCAGGCCTTTCATCCAGTTTTCTGTGTTTTAGTGTTTACTGTCATTTCCGTAACAACTCTAACCAACATGAACTTGAAGAGACCTCTCTTTTTTTTTTTTCTTCTGTGCAAGAATGACTTCTGTTATTCTGTAGTATGACGATAACTGGGGTTTTATGTGTAACTGTTAACGTACCATCAACATTTTATATTGTGACATCCCTATTTAGCAGTAGCATGGAGATTTTTTTTTTTTGTTGTTTAACCAGGAGTAGCACACTAAGCTGAAAGTTTTTTTACAGGTGCGACCTGGGAGCACAGGGAAGTTGTGACTTGCTCAGGGTCACGCTGTATGCAAGTGGAAGCTGTGGGATTCAAACCCAGGTCTGGTGTGCTGGATGTCACCAGACTTGCAGCTCAGAGTCTTAAACCACTGCGCTGTACTGCCTCCAAGGGCATATAATTTGAGTTTGTAACTTCGTTGCCCATCTGGAGGTGACAGTGCATCTTGGTTTGTTTTGGGGACAGTAGAGATTTGAGTGGACATAGTTTTCCTGGAGTTGCCTGTTATGGTGAGAGTGGGAAACAAAATACTGCAGTTTTTTGTTTTTATAATGTCAGATGGTGCTTGAAACAACTACTTGTTCTTAAGACTTGATTGCATTGGTTTAGACTCTGGTAAGAAATACTGAAAAGCAAACAAACAAATATACCTTCCCATTTTGTCATGTAAGTTTTAAAAAATGCCTGCCTATTAACCTATTTTCATGTCTCTACACCTGAGATTTCAAGTCCTTAAAAGGGCAGCCCTTAGCTCTTAAATGAAATTTTCCTACCTCAGGACTTTTAAGGATGTAATTCTAACCTGCAGCCCTTAAAAGGAACATCGGCAATTGTTCAGTTTACCCTTTTCAGAAACATATTTTGGTGTCCACAGCACTTCAAAGGATTTGCTTTGTTTTATGCCCTAAGCCCTTAAGGGCTTCAGATAGAAAAAATATCACTGCATACTGTCAGCTAACGCAGCGTGTGTTTTCCCTCTTAACCCCCACAAAATCTTTTGGTGGGCTGTGGCAGGCTGCTTGCATGAGAACACCTGAGGGGGATCTTAGCTGGCAGTTAGTTACACTGACAACATATCCTGTACAGTCAGTGTCATGTAGCCACTTGGAGCTAATACGTCCTGGGACACCCACAGTAGAGGAATTTCGAGTCCTGCAGACACATGCTACTTGGCCTTGGACAGGAGTTTAGCAGCTGTAATGGGACTTGAATCGAGGTGATCTGTTAATTTGGTTTCGTATACAGTGCTTTTGTTTTTAAATGTGAGAAATGACAGCATTCTTGCAGTGCACTTTAAATATATTTTACCAGGTATGAAAGAGGAGCCCTGGAAGGCTCGTTTCCAGCTGCAATCGGGTGGTGAAATTTTGACTTTATTACTGGCTTGATGGCCGTCCGCTTTTGTTAGCTAAAATCACCTCCCATTTGGGGCTAGAAACTTTATTTGTTGTCATATTGCTGTTTTCACACCTGTGTCTGGGAAGGGGGGGGGGTGAATCAGCCCAGTTCCCAGCTCTCCACCTCCCTCGGCTCGTGCCTGGTCTTAGAGTAATAGAGAAGGGAGGGCCGCCGCACACTCAGAGCAAGTCTGAAGTGGACTATGTTGTGCGCTGAGTGATGGCATGGAAGCGGCTGGGCTGGGCTTCATGAAGCTCCCCGATATACTATTTTCACTTTTTTCCTGGTTCCTCGTCCCTACTGCGGAGCATTGGGCTTGTGCATAGAGGCACATCTGTCGGACGTTCCCTGCAGATCCTGCCCATATTTTTGCTTCCCAGACCTGCTGAACCCTCAGGCTCCTCCACCTGGGGGCACATGGTTTTAAATAATCGATTAGCAGTTTTTTTCCTGGGACAATATTAATTGTACAGAAAGTATTTATATAGGTTTTCTAGAAGTGTTATGTTTAAGCACAATGAGGCAAGTGCTATGCATTTTTACAATGTTTTAGCACTTTTATGAGCAAAACGCTAATCGATTTTTAGAGTTAAGTAAAACCCTGGGCAGATGAGGCTGGGCTGAAAAGCCTTCCCACCCCGGGAGAGGAGAGCAGTCCCTGTATGTAACAATACTGTTTGAACCTGTTTTTTCAGTGTATTATCCATACGTGTGTTTGTTTTTTTTTTTTTTATAGTTGTGACACAACCCCCCCCAAAAAAAGTTTCTGTACTATATTTTATTGATATACTGTGTGAATACTATTTTTTTGTATTGATATGTGTGTGTATGTATGTATGATATATATAATTTATTATCTATCTCATTACATGAAGATTTAAAAATGTATATTTTTCAACTTTTTTTTCCTGTAATTATTACTACACAGTAATTCCAGTAGTAACTTTGTAGTTTTAAACTTAATTTTCATTTGTCTTGTGACCTTAATATCGTTGCAAACTTTTCAGTCTCCCTTAAGTTCTAGCAGTACTGGTTCTTCTTGGCTTTGGAAGATAACCAGATGTTACAGATTCAACATTTTCACTGTAAGTTGCAATGCTGCTTTTGGTACGGTACTTTGTCAGGCTTAACTGCGCTAGCCCTGGAACAGGCTGGGAAGGCAGCTGACCTCACCGTTTGAAAATAGTGCGCTAGCACAACATTCTGGGGACTCCTGCAGCACTTTACCTAGTTTTAAATTTCGTCAGCTTACTTTTCTTTTAATATTTTTGCTTGAAGGGCCAGGCGCTAGGCCGACGGAGTAGTTGAAGGCAATTCTGCCTTCCACACCTGAAACCTGAATTTGTGTGAGGAATCTGGGGTGGGAATGCAGTCCCTAAGGGACTCTCAGTCTGGAGAGAGATTGTAGAAACTGCTATCTGACTGGGAGAGGGGTGTCACAAATTGTGGTGCTGCCCCTCCTGAGGCTCCACCCTTTGACGTCAGGTGGGGCATTGATATGCGTGCATAGGTGTCTTATGACCTGCCCATACCATGTGCAGCTTCCCTGCAGCAGAGGTGGTAGGGCTGAAAATGTCGTTTTTAGGTGACCAACTTCAAAAAGAGAATAGGTGAAATGCATGCAGATAAACTTAACTTTGGAAAAGAGCTACCTCATGGATGAAGCTTAGTTTTATACTGAATTAAAACCAAAAAGGAAAAAAAAAAATTTAAAGATAAAATGTTATCGTTTTTATTTTGCAGTTCATGGCCCCTTTCCCCAACATGCTCCTTTCCTTCCGCATTCCTAGTCCCAACCAGTGCCTTATCCAGGACTTACTCTCTCTTCATGCCCCAATGCTATAGTCCCCATGGTGAGGCTCTTAGTGTACTGCATACCCCGCCGTAGTCCAAATCTGATTGAAATGGGGCTTCTTGGTTGGCGGTGCAGGGCCTGCAGGGAGCCGGAATTGCCTGTGCTGCTAGTACTATGTTGGGATCAGATACCTTTTTCGGCCCCAATCGAATATTCTGGGCCCTATATTTTGGGTCATGATGCCATAGTTTGAAAACCACTGTTCTAGGGGATACAGGGATAAAATGTTGCAAGATAATTGGTGTTTTTTCCTCGGAGAAAATTGAAAGGATTTGAGCATTTGTCGAATAATGTAAACATGACGTGTATTATCCTTTTCTTCAGTTTTACCCCTGGTTTCTTTTTAGTCCTTCTTTTTATGTGCTTATCCTTTTCCCTTTGTCTCCTTTATCGTTTTCTTCCAACCATATTGAGGACCAGGGCTTTGCCTGAACCATTCATTAATTTTTTAATTTTGGACCAGGAAGGGCCTGTTGAGCTTCAGTAGCTCATTTCCAGGTCCGTCCTGGTAGGTGTGGTTACCTGGACCTGTTTTTATTGAAGGGAAAGATTGGTCAGGACACTAGGGGAAATCCTCATCTCTTATGGAAAGTGTCTTGGGAACTTTGGTGATGGAGAGTCACCAGAGGTGAGCAGACAGGACCTCTGTTTAACGTCCCTTCTGAAGGATGGCACCTCAGCAGTGCAGCCTTCCATAGTGCTGCACCAGATTGTCAGTATTGGGTTTTAACCTAAGTTCTTGGTGTGGGAGTACAGCACATGACCCTTTTATCCTCTGATCCCAGAGTTGAGTGTGCAATCAGTTGAACCACTGGTGGTGCAAATATGGGTTGGGGGGGGGCATGTGGGTGTCTCTAAAGAATGGGTGTTCAAAACAAAAGCATGGAACTGCACAGATATGACGTGTTGCATCTGTCTTTCATTAGCAGACATTTGGACAAAAGTTAAGGGTGTCTGCTCTAGTGTAGTTCAGTACAGGATTCTTTTGTTCTGTTTTTGTTCTGGAGAACACTTCATCCATTCAGTACATCGGTAGGCACAGAGTTGCAGGTCTTACCTGCTTCTTTATCTTTTAAAGAGGTTTGTTTTGGCCAGCTGGAAATCTAACAGAACACAGTCATTCAAGGAATGGATCAGTTTTTATGGGCATATTGTGGCAACTAATGTAAGAATCGGCTATATATTGTTGGACGAACTAGAACACTTCAGTCCCATCTGGGGCCCTTTTTTTTGATACTACAGTTGTAATAAATGATTCCTATCAGTATGCCTTTTTGGATTCATAGTGAGATGCACACTAGGGGTAGACTGAATAGGATTGGCACTATAGTGACTTTTACTTGTCACTGTGACTCTGAACTGTACTAAGTTCTCAGGCTGTTGTCAATTCTATGGATGTCTGCTGTGGCAGATGCCAGTACTTCCTGAAGTTTCTGTTCAGTCTGTTAACACATTGCTTGTTTGGAATTATCCTGTATTGAGGGATTGATTGTAATAATCCTTTCGTAATTTGTTCAGTAAAAAGTTTATTAAATAAAAAAAAACCTACCCAGGTGAACTTCATTGCAGTTGTTGGGTAGCAAAGCTTTGTTACAGGGGGAAGAGAGAGAGCACAAGTTGCCATTGGTAAAATTTTTCACTGGATATTTGGACACTACATTTAAACACAAGGGCCCAGATATTCAAACTGCTCCAGGCTGTGGCGCAAGCTTGGGCGCAGCTCAACATGGCTGCACAGGGGTGTGGACTGGGCGATATTCAACGGAGCTGCGCCATGGCTCAGCAGCGTTGAATATCTCACCCTGGCCACCCCCAGTGTGCATGGCGCAGTGGCACTGCGCCAGCGCAAGTGGCCAGAGTGGAGCATGGGGATGCGCTAGCGCAAGTTCCATTGCGCCATGCACAGCAACCACGATATTCAAAAGTTGACATGCAGATGGGGCCATAATGTATGCAAGGCACATGGGTCATTTGCATGTCATTATGGCCCAATTTGCATGCAGGTGCGCTGATCCTCGACACCTGGCTGGCGCTCTACCAGGCAGCAGCCATCGGGGACCGGCGCCCCCTGCAGCCCGATCGCGGGCATTTGTTTAAAAAAAACATATGTCCACTATCACTAGTGGTCTGGGGTACCCCCCTCCCGCCCGCCCACTGGGCCCCCACCGCCCGCCCTCTCCGGTCGTCAGCCGGTGGTATAGCACCCACCCGTCTGCCGCCCTGCCGTCACACGTCTTGGGGCTGCCGCACGCCCATTGGTTCGCAGCATGAGCCATCGAGCGTAGTCTCAGACATAACAACATTCCAGATAATCATTCACATATCTGGATTGTGTAGTATGAGATGGGCTGCACGCCCATTGGCTCATGCTGTGAACCAGTGAGCGGCAGCCTTACTGATGGTGTCAGTCGGCGGCGGTATGGTGGGTGCTGCCGCCCACGCTGACTGGGGAGAGCGGGTGGTGGGGCCTAGTGTGGTGGTGATGGGGTACAGGACATACGTCTTTTTTCTAACAAATGCCCGCGATCGGGCAGATAGCTGGACCACCAGGGATATTGGAAGCGATCTTTTCTTTTATACAAATGCCCACGATCGGGCATGGGGGGTGCTGCCAGGTGCAGCCGGAACTCGGGTGGCCACCCACAGGTGGCAGTTGCCGTGTTGCGCCCTGCACTGCGGCAGCTCACCTGTGGGTGGGCATCAGTTGTTCCTGGTGTTTTGTTTTTTTCTTTTTTGGGGGCGAACTTTGTGCTTGCAGGTAGGGGTTAGCAGATGCAAGGCTCTGCACATCCCGGCTGAATATCGGGCGTAGATGCGCGTGGGCACACCACCTGTACCTCGCGTACATTACTGATGCGCTCCGCCGCATCGGGATGTTGTGCCGCCGCACTTTTCCCGTTTGAATATCGCGCCGGGGCGCATCATTGGGTTGCGCATGGCGCAACACTTTCGAATATCTGGGCCATTGAATGGTATCCATGAATCTCCTCCGCATCCTGCTGGGCCTCTTTATTCTCTGAGGTGGTGCAACGTACTGGGGGAAAAAATATCCATCTATACTTTAATTGCTGTGGCACACCACCATTTTCTTGTAGTTTACATCAGTGTATCTTATAGGAGTAGTCTATAATTCTCAAGATGCCAAAGACCCCCCCCCCATCTTGCTTCCATTCTGTTTTCTTTAGTTTGTGTTTATTGAATTTTCATTTGTAAAAGACTGACCAAAAGAAAACATACAAAGACGTGCCAAGCAATTAGTGAAATACAATAAGTGCGGTTCAATCATTCTACGAGGAGTATGGTACACCTCATTATCAGTAAAATATATATTTATGTGTCACTGGAGTATTCAGTGCAGTAAGGGGGGGCACCTTGAAACCACATCTTTTAGTACAGAGGTAGAATAGGTGTTCATAAAGAACCCATCTTTGCCACTGAGCATCAAACACAGTTTGTGTATTTAGTATGTCCAGTAAATGTTCCATTGGATATACTGATTGTTCACATATCTTTTTGTTGCAGTTGTTGCACTCAGCTGTAATAGAGCTGTAACCTTTTTGGCTATTGTTGTTACTAATTAGAATCATTTATGTGACTTGCCTTTAATTCTTTATTCTGGTGGGGGGTGGAGAGCCGGAAGGAGGAAATTAACTCTTGGACTGCCCTGACACCGGTCAGTATACGTTCTGCCCTTCTAAAAGTTGGGCAAGCAATGGAGCAGTGAGGTGACTAACTGCAGGACTGCTCATTAAAAGAATGTGGCAGCTGTATAAAAAAAAAAACGCACAAAGACGAGCAAACAACTATTCGTGGCTGTTTTTAAGACCAAGTAAAGTGAAATACACCCCCCAGTTTAAAAAAAAAAAAAAAAAGAATGCAGTCACTTCATCTCTCCCTTGTTTTTAAGCACAGGAATAATCTTTTCCTCCACTACCCTCCCTCTTTGCTTGCCATAAACATAGTACAGATTAATACCTGGTACAGGTACTGGCAGTGTTGGTGGTACACACTGCGGTAGTGTTAGTGGTAGCAGCTCTGACTCTGCAAGTGTTAATTTCCTTTATGATGGACATTTGCTTATAATGGCCATTGCTTGGATGCATAAACAAGTCCATCATAAGTGGGTTTCACTATATGTATATGTGTGTGTGTGTGTGTGTGTGTGTGTGTGTACATTTATTTATATATATGTGTGTGTGTGTGTGTGTGTGTATGTATATATGTGTGTATATGTGTGTGTGTGTGTATGTGTATATATATATATATATATATATATATATATAAAACACACACTCTTTCAAGCAGTAATGTGTCAATATCTCACAAACGGGGACTCTGAATACGTCTTTGTCCTTGCAGATCGTTATCCGCCGCACATTTTCTCTCAGAAGATTGTGCAGCCTGTGACTAGGGTCACGTAAAACAACAGGAAAAAACCTTTTGGATACAGTCTCCCTCCTAGAACTTCTTACGTTTACATTTTTGCAGTACATCTTCATTTTTCATTTCATTACCTAAGATTATACTCCTGGCCCTTATTTGTACCCCCCGATTTTTGTCCCCATCCCTGTGTCTTGGCCACACGTTCATGTGAAGGGCATACACACGCCGGGGTTCCGAGGTACCCTCCCTCTGCTTGTCCCTTGCCTGCACTGCCCTCTGACCTCCACCTGGGGGCAGTGGGAACTATGGTGGGTAACAGGGTTTCTTCCCGGGAGAGGAGAGCTGCCTTTTGGCTGCTTGATCCTGCTCCTCCTCCCCCCTCCCCCAACCTGGTTCCCAACGACACTGGCTTGTTCCTGAACCGGGGTCGCCAACTTGATGCGAGGTAAGGCGTCCAGCACCACTAGGCTGGCCCCTTATTTGTATCCATTGTGGATTTTTAATTTCAGCCACTGGTGGCCCCCCCTTCCCATGCATAATAGGGCTGCAGTACTCCAAAACAGATCTCATTACTATCCATTATGCAATAATAATTATACACCAAGGCTCCTGTATTCAGAGCTGTTCATATGTGCCGTACATCCATAGCGCTGCATGTTGGAGCACACGACTTACGTAGGGGTATTATACAGACAAGTGTGCTGAAACTGAAACACACTATCTTGAAGATGGGGATGTGTTGGCGCTGCGCTGACATGGTCCCCTACTGAAATATGATCCACAGGAGATAGTGCGCTCCGAATGGGATAGTGTCCGTGCTTCTGCAAGCCATATTCGGCCCTGGCATGCTAATAAGCCTATAGGGCATGCAAGGCTGCTTAGTACTGCTGCATTTAACTGTGTGGTGGCATTGTGCAGAGCAGTGCAGGCTCTCCCAATGTGCTGATCCATCAACACCCCCCAATCCCACTGGCTCAGTACCATTCCTCCCATGGTCCCAGGCCCATTCCCCAAGCTGCCGCCTGGCACAGGAGGTGGCGGTTGGCACAGCCCCTTCGCTCACCATATTGGTTGACCACCGTCTGAATGATGAAGCGTGTGCATGACATCGAAAGAGGTTTTCTCCTTTTAACTAACAACAAAAAAAAAAAACACAGGAGTTCACTGTATGGTGAAGACTCTTCTTTCAGTTTTGGGTCATTTGGCAAGTTTGAGGTTGGGACTTCTCCTAGCCCTAGGACTTCCCCTAGCTCTGGTAGTGCAGGCTCTTCCACAGGTGTGGCTGTTGCCATGTTGCAAAAAGCTGATTGGGATGTGTCCATCGAAGCAGGAGATGACTTAAGCACTCACTGATGCAGTTATTTGAGAGTAAAGTTACCCAGTCTTCTATCCAGCAGCTTGCAGTAATCCAGAAGGAAACCTGACAAAGTTTGTACTTGAACAGACGATTTGAAGAAGTTGTTGGTGTTATTCTGACGGGAGATGGGTACATTTAAGCAATAAGGCATGACCAAGGGTTATGTTAATGGTCTGTTAATCACCTTCTAGGGGTGTACTGTGGCACAAGGTGTAGCCGAGTCCCACATGCCCCTAGAGGGTGATTAACTGACCATTAACATAATCCCTGGGAGTGCCTTATTACTATTATAATAAAAAATGTTTTTAAACAGTGTTAAACGTTGTTTAGCATACGGCTAAGCTCTACATGTATGTTAATAAAAGATTAACATAAGGCTGTTAGAATGTTTGCAGCCAATTAGAAAGCTCCATTTCTTAGACACTTTTTATAATTACCAGTGGTATGGTTGTACATGATTACATTGTCTGCAGAAGTCTTACTGTCAAGTACAATCCAGAAAAAAAATTTGCCATCAGGAGAAAGTGGCGTGCCTTCTTGGTGGTATTCAAGAGTTATCCCACAGTTGCAAGAAGTCTGTTCAGTAGCTCTTCATTAATTTTCTGTGCTTTTGGAAACTAAGGAGTTCAATATGGAACTGTTTTGCTAGTGGACTTACGATTCTATGGGTATTTTTTTTTTTTTCATTTTTATTGTCCATAGATAATACCATCCCAGTGGACCATTGACTTTATACATTATCGATCTTGCGCTCCAGTTGGTATTTTTGTGGAGTATTTATTTTGTCTTTGTTTATATCTGTTGTTTGTATTCGTTTTCTTTATGGCAGCTGGTTCAGTTGTTTCATCAGAGTCATTTTCTTCTTGAAGTACTGCTGCATTTTGCAGTCTTCAGGTACGGTGTGGCAGTTGATACATTGCTCTCTTCATTTACTGAGGGGGAAAAATGGTGGCAGATTTGAAAATTAGAAATCCTAAAGTGGATGTCTGAATATTAACAGTAGTTAGGCAAGCTGGCACAGGTAGTTTTCCTTAGTGGGCATTGGGCTGTGGTACACACGTGGGTTTCAGCCTGCCTCAGCCAGTTAGAAGCAAGGGTTTTCTGTACCCATTTTGTTATGTGCATTATTGACCTGTAGAGTTTAGTGACTTCCCAAAAAGGAAGGTGCCATTGGTGTGGGACTATATGGTCCTGTCAGACCTGACCCATTCTGATGGTTTGGACATCTCTGGACACTTGTTTCTGTTCCAGCATTTGGTTCTATGCCTGCCATACAAGAAATGCTGACAGCACCAACTCCAGCGTTCTCTCTCTCTGTCCTGACTCCATACAGAAGGAATTGAAGGATGGCATGTTTGGATCTATGGATTAAAAAAAAAAAAAATGTATATATCTTGTGAGTGATAAACCTTGAAGTGAGTTGACCTCCCCCACCCACATTGCTCCAGAGGGGTCCTGAGGTTCTCAAGTACCTGTACCTGCAATATTGGAGAAAAGACTGTAGTGTGGGGGTTTCTTGCCAAATCACTAGTTGCTCTTAGTTTCTTACAGAAACAGCACTGGGTGCCCAAGCAGGTGACTGCATACAGGCTATCATATCAATCTGTTAGTCAGTAAAGGTCCATGTCACCCTTCAAGATCCAGATGATGGACTCACAGAATCCATCCACCATAGGAAGCTGTGGCTGCATCTTTGCACATGACTCCGCGCCTTTGGTATGCCTTGCATTTGTGTCTAAATAGTTCCAGAGCTCCAGCCTTGGCTTTTCTGTCAACACAGTGGCAGAGCTGCTGCTTGTGATATTGGTGACCCATGTTTGTGCCCGATCCTGGATTGTCAGAGGGCTGACAGGAAGGGTGGTGATGGTGGTGGTGGTCGAAGAAATAGGAATGTGTCTGTGATTGCTTCTTTGTGTGTCACATTCCTGGCCTTCTAAGTCAATGGTTTTATCTCGCCAAAACCTATGGTTGAAGCTGGGGTCCATTGGCCTAATATGCAGGCTACATTATCTCTCCACAAGGTCCTTTACTTTCCTTTCCTTTGCTATGTCCTGTTTGTGGACATTTCAAAAAATTTAAGGATATTTATTTAAGAGTTTTACCAGGAAGGCGTACTGAGCAGACTACCGCTCGATTCCAGACGCGTCCTGAGGGGTGGGAAGCATGGGAGTAAACACAGAGCATAATACAGTACATCAGATAAATGCTTGATCACAAAAACACAATATGCACAGAGTATAAATACATCAGTTATACATGAGCACAAATCACATTATGTACAGAAGTATAGCCGGAGAATTAGATACAGGCAGTCTGTTGCATCGTGGAAGGAAATACTGGTAGAAATACAGTCGGGTAAGGATATGGGCAACCTGAAACCACTCCAACCCCCACTAGAAGTTCTGTCCAAGTATAGACTCCAGTGTGTGTGTGTGTGTGTGTGTGTGTGTGTGTGTGTGAGACAGAACCACTTAGGGTCCAAGGACTACAAAGATGAGATCCTGCTTGATGGAAGGGAGGACGGAGACTAGAGCATCTCCCAAGTCTGGAATCTGGGGTTAGACTTAAAGGATTGTTAAGATATTTTTCTGTCTGTTACTTTGCTGTGTTTAACACAGCCCCCTTCTATTTCTCAGGTGTGTTTTTTAATCATTCCATTAACTTCTTGGCCTGTTCTTCCTCATACCTCACCACTACTATTTTTTCTGATTTCAGTCTGGGCCATCTTGGAACCTGCCAGCTCCATTTTTACAGAATTTTCTCCCTGGGCCCCATGAAAGTGCAATGGGTGGAGTGGCTGGGCTTCACTTCTGCAGAGCCAGCCTTGTTCCCTGGACGTAGGACCCCTCCCTGTTCTGGCAGCGTGTATGCACTGACACCCAGCTGCCACTCCTACTAGGTGTCAGTCAAACAATGCGCTGCACTGTTCCCCTCCCCAAGGAAGGAGAGCGGTCACGAAGCTCGATCCTTCCTCGCCTGCCAGCCCCCACGCCGACCCGAGTCCGCTCCTGTCACCGCCGTTATGTGAAGTGTGGTGTTCAGCGCCTCAACTCTTGGCGTCACCGGGCTGGTTGCGCCTGTACTTTTGATAATGTTTTGCTGTTCTTATTTGTTGGTCACTGCTCCTGTTAACTGATGCTTAATTGTTCCTTTCGATTGGCTGGGTGAGAGGACCTTGCATTGTGGTGTGTTAATACACATCGCTCAGTTAATGAACTTTAAAAACTGATCTTCTACCATGTCGTTTACCTATGTGGCATAAGTGAAGTGCCAGGGTTGCCATCTGAAAAATGTTATTTTTCTTACCCACCAAACATACCAGCCCTTCACTCTCTTCCCAACCTATGAGGAGCATGGAATGATGGTAAACTCCTATTGTGCCATCCACTGTGGTGAGAGTGCACTTTCCTACGTCATTACAAAGCTGGACTTGTGCCTTAATTTATTAACTGCCCTGGCTCACCCTTATAATTGTATGGGCGCTCTCTATTTAGTAGATGTTTGTATTTTACTTGCCTGTACTGGAGCTGGGGACAGAGAGCGCCTTAAGGGGTAAAGGATACCTCCTCCCTTGAGCTGCATCCTTGTGAGGGGTGTTAGCCCGTCGACGCTGCGCGTCGACTGCCCCGCTCACCCCAGCCACCCACCCAGGGTCGTCCCTTGATTTATTGGCTCTTTCCTATGACATCACTTCCTGTCTGCTGTATTTCTAAGTCCCTACTTTTCCATTTGCAGGTTATACATGCTAGCCACCAGAGGGACCCTGAATATTCACCTCTGTGTCTCTACCTGAATTTCCTCAGACTACTACTTCCTGGAATTCCCCTACTCTCATCTCTACTTCTGCCCACACCTCACCCTCACACCAAGCCACCCAGCTAGTCCTACATACTGACCCCCTGCCACCGGACCCTCACCCAGCCTGCCACTAACCCCAGTGACCACTAGGAGTCGCTATTTCCACCCTGAATTTTGGCCCAAACCCAGCCTGCTCTGAGTTCCCCTGAACCTGGATCGCTGCTTTCACCCAGGTCCTATTTCAACTGCCCTGCCAGAGTCTCGAACCTTGTACCCTGTCCACCAGAGTCCGTGACACTACCACTACGCCAAAGTGGTATCTACGCTTTCCGAGGGGCAGCCAAGATACTTGAACCTTATCTGCCCTGCTGCTACCTTAGGCACTATGTTAGTACACCTCCTCCTCAGATGTCTTCCCCCTCATTTGCATGCTAGTACCCACATCCCATCAACCAGACATCCCCCCTGGCCCACTTGTACCAGCACCCTCAACTCTCCCTGACTTAGGCCGATCCCACCCTACACTGATCATGTACCCTCGCCCGCAGCACCCTCCCCCTGGATGCTCCCCCGCTGCCTACCCTGGCTCCCCATGGCTTCCAGTCCTCCTCGCCCTCCCGACCCTTCGAACGCTGCCCATCTCTTGTTCCCCTATGGCCTCATCCCCATCCCAGCATACCCCCGGAAGTTGACTTACCGCAACCCCCGGTCAGAGCCTTGCTCCTCCTCCTACTCCTCTTGGATAATATACATCCAAACCCAGGCCCTGCCCCCTCCAGCCCACCAGCTGGGTCCACTGATCTCCGCGTAGCCTCCATGAACATATGCAGCCTACTGAAAAAATCTGATGCCCTCCAGTGTTGGGCCATGCTACATCAACCAGACATCATAGCACTAGTTGAAACCTGACTGTCAAAATCCACCCCTGACTCCTTTGTCTCCCTCCCAGGCTATACCCTATACTGGGAGGATCGAGTAGGCAAACACGGGGGTGGCTGTGCAGTCTATACCAGGGACACAGTCATTGGACAGGCGCTCCCTGCCCCTGCTCTTGTAAATGGAGCACAGGCCCTTACCCTCAAACTTGCTCCTGACCCCTCCAGGGGACCTCTCTATCTCACCACTGCCTACGTTCCCCCAAAGAACCAGAACCCGGCACCGATATCTTTAACAGAATATCTTGCCACCCTCCACCACAAGGCGGAACAAATCCTAGTGGGGACCGTAACATGAACTGGCTCGGCGCCTCCTCTTCCACTACCAGAGATTCTTTCGCTGCCCTAGACCTGACACAACTCATCTCCCAGCCCACTAGAGTAAACCCTAAGAGAGGAACCAGTACACTTCTGGACGTAATTATCACCAACCGTCCCCAAAAAATCCATAACATCCAGGTCTTCCCAGATTCACTGAGTGATCACTCCCCTATCCTATTCCGTTGGTTGGCCCCCACTCCCAAACCCACAGCCCTGACCACACTCTGCAGGCGCCTACGACCTGGTGGACTGTTAAAACTCAATTTCTCGCCCAGATCAATTGGTCCCCCATTCATCATGCACCTGACATAGACACTGCCCTCGCCTTTTTCTCCCAACCTTTAATAAGGCCTGTGACCTCTTTGCACCCCTCACAGGAATTCGATCCAAAAAATGTAATGTACCCTGCGTTACCCCTGCCCTACTACAAATGATCAGAAATAGGGATAACCTCTGGCACCTTGCCACGGAAACGGGCCGGATGGCTGATAGATAGGCCTGCAATGCAGCACGGAACAGGTGCACATGGGCCATCCATAAAGCCAAGGCCGACCATTACCAGGCTACCCTCACCTCCTCCTGGGGGTGTGCCCAGACTTTCTGGGACAATGTTAAACAACTAAATGGGAAATCACTCTCCCTTCCCCCATCCCAGCTCATTATTGATGGCTCTACCTCCACCGACCCTGCCTGCATAGCTAACTGCCTTAACACCTCCTTTACTGACCTTAGCTCTGTCCTCCCCAGTAACTTCTTTGACTCTCCCCCTACCCTACCTCCCCGTGTCCTTCAACGCCCCTGCTTCCACCTACGCAAGGTATCTGCCCAGGAAGCCAGACCTCTCCTAATTAAAGCATTAAATAGCAATAGTCCCGGCAGCGACTCCCTGGACCCCAGCATTCTCCGGCTGGTGCTGTATGAGGTCCTTGCACCACTCACCAGCCTACTTAACCGATCCCTGTGCATGGGGCAATTCCCCACTGCATGGAAAACAGCCATAGTCACACCTGTTCTCATAAAGGGGGCGACAGGTCCTCCGCCGGGAACTACCGACCAATCTCCATCTCCAAAAGCCTAGAAAAATGGTGGCTGTCCAATCACTGAATATCTGATTAAGCATAACATTCTATGCCCAGCAAAGCTTCTTCTGTGCTGGTCACAGTACCGGCACTGCACTAGCTGAGTTCTCCAATTTTCTACACTCCTCCCTGGATGCCAGCTCCCTAGCTGGCGCAGTGTTTGTTGACCTCTCTAAGGCCTTCGACACTGTCTCCCACCCTCTTCTGCTGGATGCCCTCTGCCACACTGGTTTCTCTGCTGGCCCTCTCGCCTGGTGCACGGGCTATCTATCCGCTCGCTCCCAAAGTGTAAAAATCAATGGGAGACACTCCAAAACTCGTCCCATCTGCTCAGGGGTACCCCAGGGCTCCATCCTGGGCCCCCTACTCTTCTCACTCTATCTAAACATCCTGCCCAATGCATGCTCTGGCAAAATTCTTACGTATGCAGACGATGCTGTCATTTTTGCCACCCACCGCAATCCCATCTCCCTCCAGGACACCCTGCAACAATCCTACAATGATGCAGAAGTCTGGTTTAAAGTCACAGACTCATCATTAATCTCAAAAAAACCAAAACAATGCTTTTTGCCCACCCCCCAAAACAAAGCCTGCAACTTCCCACTCCATATCCTCCCTAGTACCAAACAACTGCTTGAACAAGTCTGCTCATACAAATACCTTGGGGTTACTTTCGATTCAGCCCTCACCTACCACACCCACATTGATACCCTTGCATCCGCCACTAATACATGGCCTGGCATCCTCTACCGCTATAAAAGCTGCCTCCCCCGATGCTCTTCGACTTGCGGTAACGTCTTCAGTACTGTCCCTCGTTGGCTATGGCCTGCCAGTCTGTGGTGCTGCTGACACTACCGCACTGAACAAAATTCGCCTCACCCTAAACGAGGCCTGCAGGCTGATTACTGGTGCCCCCAGGCTCACACATACTTGTCTACTCTATGACGAGGTAAAACTGCTTAACCTAGATGAACGGCTGTGCTATCAAACCTGCCTCCTCACAAAAAACACCCTACTCGGGCTATCCCCTCCTGGGGTGACAGCCTCCATCCACCACGCCCAATCCACCATCGCAACCCGAACCTCCAACAAGACCACTCTACTGGTCCCCAGATCCAGGACCACCCATGGTCAGAGGTCCTTCTGCTACAGAGCTCCATCCTGGTTTAACTCTCTCCCCTGCTCCCATCTCCAATGCTCCCACAATCTCCAACTTCAAAACCGCACTTCGGAGTCAACTGTTTAATACTTGCAGCTGCTCCTGTCACTAAATATGGCTTTGATCTCTCTATACTTGACAACGCCCACTGGGTGGCACTCCACCGCACCCCCCCCCATTTCTCCCCCGTTGCATATTGCCTCTGTTATGTCCAGCATGTGCTCAGCTGTATCATTGTAACTGCTACTAAATTGTATAGATGTATGAAACCATTTCTGTGTAACTTATAAGTCAGTTGACTTGTATGCTGTAACCTAAATTTGTTTCCGTCTGTCCTCAATGTGATGAGGTACCTTTGGAAATGAGCCTCTGGCTCAAAGGTTGTAAACCGATGTACAAATAAATAAAATAAATAGACAATTAAGACGGTCTGCATATCTGTCTTGTATACTGTGAAATGGTTCTTGCTGTATATCATAAAGTGTATAAACAAAAGAAGAAAAAAAAAAGATAGGCCCAGGTGCATTAATCGAGAGCACAACCAGTTGGAGTCAAAAAGGTCAGCACAGCAACATCAAAAAGAAACATACAAATAAAAAAACCCGAACAAAAACAAAGTACCCCTCCCCCAACCGCAACCATTGCTCAAGAATCACAAACTAAAGGAACTCTGTCGAACAACTTTGACAAAACATGCAGTACTTTCTACTCCTAAATCCAAACTCCAAAAGCCTGTGTGCTGCTCATACACAAAAAAACATTTTAAACACCTTCTAAAAACACAAAATGTATTTCAAAACTGATCCTACACAACAGAAACATGTACATTATATATGCACCCGCTAAACCATCAGCAAAACTTCTACAGCCAGTTGCTCTAAAACTAAAACTAATAAAATATCTACATAACTTTAAACAAAGGACAGCCCAAACGCTGCTGGAATCTCAACTGCCCAGCAGTGCATCAGGATGAGATCACATAACATCTGATCAGTTAGCTAGGCTACCAAGTCTAAGTCTGAACACTTGGAAACAACAAGAAGCACAGCCCAATCTTCCAGTTCAACCTTACAGAACACATGGGAAGTACATGAAGTTAAGAGTCAGGAATACCTATTTATGGCACCAAAATAACACTCACTTGCAGTGCAACCATGCCCAACTAGTACAGCTCACCAGCTGCAACCTAACCCCTACTGCATATCTAATTATGCTTATAACATGGGCTGCATGAAGGTAAGCTGCTGATTGGTCAAACACCATCAGGTGACCATGGATTAAATTTCCTTTTTGATCCACAGTTAGGTGATCTAGATTATTTTCAGCAAACCAGGTGGTGTGATTATCCCCAAAAAAGCATATCCCTACAGCTTCCAGGAGTATATGAGTAGAGTCTTGTTTATATATAATAATGACTAAAGTGTTTTAATAATTTTTACTTTTAGTGCACAAAACACAGGAAAGCAAAGTAACCTGCTCCTTTCCTAAAGTAATCAGTGAGTGTAGGAACATGTTAGAACATCTGTTTTATTTGCTTTTTACCATGTATGAGATCATGACTTCCATGAGTTGCAAGCACTGCATCATGGGTATGTGAGCTACTGTTTAAAAGTTTCATTTCTTGGGGAATGACAGAGCTATTGCATAACCCATATTATTTATGTACCCGTGATGCAGTGCTTGCAAGTCATGGAAGTCATTTGTTCTCATGCATGGTTAATGTTTCTGCACTCATTGATTACTTTAGGAAAGATGCTGTGGTACAGTACTTTGCTTTCCTGTGTTTTGAAGAGTAAACAAAAAAAGTATTAAAGTAATTTGGTCATTACAATATAAATAAACAAGTCTCTACTAATATACTGCAGGAAGCAAGTGAATACATGTAGAATGTAAACAAACCACTCTAGTTATATGTGTGGGGAAGCAAGTGAATATATTAGGAAAAGCGGGACAGTTGTGTAACCCCTAGGTGGCGCTGCCCAAGGGGATACTACCCCTGCCTGCATGACTGAGAGCATGGTAAGGGGCTTGCGTTCTAGGAACGGGTGCCTCCTCCTGGAGGGCAGGGTTAATGGTAGCGTAGCTGCCATGGGTGCAGCCCTCCAGGACTCTTGTTACCCCCCTGTTTTCCCTCTAGTGGCCTAAATGCAGTGATGGGTATGTTACTTCTTCTAATTATGTTTGGAAACTTGTTCCAGGAAACTTTGTGCAGTCACTAGCAAGGATGGAGAAGTGCTAGAAAAAGTAATACACCTTACCATTATTTATTTCTTTTTATACAAAAACAATAAAAAAAATGATAATTGTAACACATCACATTTTTTGAAAGTAATAGGTTAGTTGCTACTTTCAAATAAATGTAATCTGTTACAGTTACATATTTCTTTTGTATAAAAAGACATCATTGTAACTGTAAGGTATATTATTTTTTCCTAGTACTTCTCTATCCTTGCTAGTGACTGTACAGAGCTTTCTGGAACAAGTTTCTGAAAGTAATAGAAAAAACTAATTTACCCAACACTGCCTAAATGGTTCAATGAATACACAGTTGCAGTTAACACCTGACAACAGAGTTAACCCCACACTTGTTGCACTTAGGGCTAAATCAGCCAGCTCGGCTCTGGAGACTCCTTGTAAAACAAGATTTACCACAACCACCAACAGTATTTCAGTGCTGTCTGTACAGAGGTACACCACAAACAGTTTTAAGTGCAAAAAGATTCAGATATGCTTTATTTGGGTGTATGAACAAGGAAGGTGTGTAATCTGGTGCTTGATTCTACTACTGATTAAATCAGGTTTAAGCAGGCATGCCTCTGAGAGTCCGTCTATTACAGTTACATACACTCTGGGTACCCAGTTGGAGTTACAGGCTAGCCTGAAGTGTTGCTCCTGGTAGGCCAGCGTTGCAACTGTTGTTGGGGCCCTTAAGAAAAAGAAAACACAACATGCACTTTAACCCAATATTTGTATTCCGGAGACGGAGGGCTCGGTTCGTGACAATCAAAACAATTACATCGGATGACATACTTTGATTAGGAGGTAGTTGCAGGGAGCTACCTTGTGATTTACTCACGATACCCAGACCAGGTTGCAGGATGGATGAAGTGCTGGTTTGCCAGAAGAAACGGGGCTCACGCGATTCACCGTGGCGTCGTTCCTGTTTGTTGATGAAGAGCAGGGAGCCGAACCCCCAGGCAGGTCTCTGCAGCATGAGTGGCAATCAGAGCCGTGGTGTTGAGGTCCAGATAGGTTGAAGGAAACTGATTAGTCTGCTCAGAGTTACTGGATACTGCTTCCAGCAAGCATGACACATTCAAGTACTGGGGAACCAAATTGCGACCCACTATTCGCATTCAGCACACATAAAGTAAAGGCAAGGAAGTGCCACAGTGCGGATGACAGTCTGGTTGCAATTCACAGGATTTTCTACGCAAACCGTATGCTGTGCGGTCGTGGTGGAAGTCCTGACAGGCTGATCACACAACAAGAAGTCTTCGGTCCTCTTCAGGCAAAATTAGTCACAATTCAGGCTGAAAGTCACAGGTTCGCATGAAGTCTGATACTAAGCTTAAGGTCGCTTCACTCAGTAAGATGGTAGCAGGCAGGCCAGACACAGTCTTCCCGCTGATTTCCCCTGCACACTACCCAGGAGCAGCTGCTTGACTCTCTTGAGCTCTTCTCCGCTCAGCTCCCACTTCAGACTGACTCCTTGCTGCAGGCGGCTTGGGACTTTCCCAGTAATCCAGAAGGTTCGATTAGTTGATCCATCTGTCTGTCACAGTAAGGGCTGCCCCTCCAGGTCCATTTAGGCACCAAAGGGAGAATACTACAATTCCTACAGAAATTCACTCCCACAAGACCCCTGGGGGCAGGCTCCATTTTAGGGCCCCCAAAGGCACTGATTAGTGCATACTGGCAGTCCAGAACCAAGATGTTGGTGATTAACAGAAAAAAGTCCATGCTGCAAAGAAGGCAGGTTAGACAAACTACGATATCATTATCAAGAAAGCAGATAATCGGCAAACAATTACAGTTCTTAACAGAGCTCCCTCTGTGCAATTAGCGATGGCAGAATGGAGCAATTATCTGGCAGCCCAGGCAGACTCGAGCTTAGGAACAATCAGCCCCCATCCAGATTAAATATACAGTACGAGATAGGCAGCTCTTAAAGAGACAGGCACAGAGGCTAACAAGGCACTTGCATGCAATGACTTTTAAATTGTTAGAATACAGAACACCACCGGGCAGTGGGCATTTAGGCACACCCAAGGAAGACTTTTGGGAATCCCCTGTTATTGGGGGGGGGGTTACAGTTGTTTTTGCTATTGATTAAAACTAGAAGTGATTTCCCACAGAATTGTGCCGTCCACAGCAAACTTGCCAGTGCAGTTGTAGTTTCCACATTGGGTGATTCAGTTAGTTCATATGTGATCATTAGCACTAATGTGTCTACAATGCTTTTTTTATTTACCTTATTTACTACACCTTTTATTAGTGTTTTGCCAACTGCTAGTTCAAACAAATCCAATTGGGGCCGGTCTGGTGGTGCTGAGGGTTGAGGTGTTGGATGCTACACCTCGCCCCACGCCGGTGACCCGGGTTCGGGACTGGACTCGGGCTGCCGGTGGTTGGCAAGGGAAGAGAGGGATTGAGCACCCAGAGGCGGCTCTCCCTGTCTGGGGAGGGTTCTGTTAGTCCCGCTGCTATACTGCCATCTCTTTCTGTGAACTTGGGCTTGGCATTGCAGTCGGGGACAAGTAACGAAAGGGACAGACGTCATCCGAGAGCCCTGGGAGGAGTTGTGTCTCGACGCACACCCCCAATTGGCTATCCTCGAGCGCCGGCTACTGTGGGGCACCAGAAAATTTGAAAAAAAAACACGACTCCGTTACTCTTGGGTGACGACCTCTCCAGAAGCCAACAAGACAGTCCTCCAGTTGTGTTCAGGGGCAGACTCCAATGTGCGCCATCCGCTCCACCATGGTTCGAGGAAGGTGAGGGGGAACCTTCCCTTGCCCAATCCGGGGGTTATCCAGGGGTATTAAGAGTCTCTCAAGCAACTGGTTGCACTCTAGGGGCAGACTCCTAGGACATCAAGGGGGATACAACGAGGTATGAGTGGATCTGATTTGCGTGGAGGATGGATTTAGTAAGGCAGATAAACAGAATGATATAAAAAGGGTTCAATTGAATTTTTATTTTTTTTTTGTTATTTATGAGCTACTGTTAAGTTATTTTTCAGAGAATGACAGAGCTGCTGCATAACCCATATTTTACATACCCATAATGCAGTGCTTGCAACTCATGGAAGTCATGTATTCTCACACATGGTAAAAAGCAAGTAAAACAGAATTCTAGCATGTTGTATTGATTACTTTAGGAAAGGAACTGTTACTTTGCTCTCTTGTGTTTTGAACAATAAAAAGTATTTACTTTATTACAATATAAATAAACAGTCTATCATATACTCCAGGAAGCAAGTGAATATGTTTGGGAAAAGTGTTACATAGTCATTCTGCTATTGATTAAAAATAGAACTCATTTCCCACTGAATTGTGTAGTCCACTACAAGCTTCCTAGTGCACAGTTGTATTTTCCACATGTTGTTTTACTTAATTTACATATGATCATTAGCACTAATGCGTCTACAGTGTTTTTGTACTTTGTAGAAACATCTAAGTTAACCATAAAATGTTTGTCAATCTATATGTGAAACAATTTTTTCAGATGGAAAGATGCACAATAAAAATTGTCTTTTCCAGCCTTAATATCACTCTTTCTGAGCATTATTTGTGTCCATCATGCAACCCATGTTATAAGCGCAATAACCCATGACAGGGTGTGGGGTTATAGGCATTTAATCCATACCTGGGGTGCTGTGAGGACTTTCTGCATGCAACCTCATGCCTCAAAACGCATCCCAGGTGTGAATTAAATGCCTTTATAAAATGGCAAGACAGTCTTAAAATCTCATTGGCCAAGAGACATCAGCTGACTGTACATTAAATCTCTTTATATGCACAGTCATCCTGGTCCTAAACTACATCACACAATGAACAAATCGGTCCTACTACAGCCAGAACTATCTTCCATCAGTACCCCCTGCAACCAAAACTGGTCTTCCATCACAAACATGGCTGCTACCGTTACACTGTAAAAACCTTCACCTGGGCCCTAAAAATACCTTAAATAAATAAAACCAATTAATTAAATGTTGTATCCCTGATTGTCACACTCTCCTTACACACTTAAATTAGAAACATTAAGTATTGTTTATAGTTTTCATTACAACTGTTTATTTACTAACAGTGAAAATTCCCACTTTCTCTCTCCTGGGCTGGTCTCCGGGCTTCCTTACTCCTGTAAACAAATTAGAAACATTAAGCATTGTTTATAGTTTTCATTACAACTGTTTGTTCACTATTAGTGAAAAATCCCCTTTCTGTCTTTACCTTCTCATCAGGGAAATCTCTTCTGCTTATCCTGACACTGAGATAATTGAGTCTGTGGCTCTAAAACAGGCCTTTGTTGTCTGTGTCTATAGTATGTTAGGAGAGTAACATTCTACCAGTGGAACAGAGCAGAATTTTGAATCCCTGTATTCCATGAAAAACATTCTATGTCTTGAATGTGGGGAAACACAGAGGAAAAAAAAAAACAGGATGAAGGAAGTAAGCAATACAGTAATACTTTATAACAAAGAGAAAAGGTGGGAAAACACACTACATAGGCAGACTCAAACTGCTCAAATACATTGCTGATGTTTATAAAAGCACATACATTTGAATCATACAGAGGTGTGTTCAGGTGAAATGTATCCCCTTCCCCACAAAAAAGACACCTTGGCAGGTTAAAAGTTTTATTTATTTTTTTTCCTTACTAACTTTTCACCTCATTTCTATAGCAGTTTTCCTTTTATGTACTGGACCATAACACATAAGTGAAAAACAAAAATAAAGAGAAAGTTGCCTTCAGTGAAACTATATAACTACAGTGTAATGAAAATTATGTTTTATTTTTTTTGAACTTTAATAAAGTTTTATTGACTGCTTAAAATACTCCACTTTACATGTGGGTATATCAACCACTGAAGCAGATTAATACATTTGTATCCAGAAAGAAAATAATTTTTCAGCAATTGTCATATTCTCTTTCCTACTAATTTTAAACCCCATATTTATGATGGTATAATAAAAAGTGAGTGATTGCCACTAATTTTAAAACCACTAAAGCAATCCATTTCTCCTATCCCCTCCCCCTCCCAAATGAATTAGAAGAGAAAGGAAAAGAGAGAGGTCTAATTGCACTCTATCCTTCGTTTACATCCTTTGTTTCATGCCATCTATTCCAAACTGATAAAGTGACATCCAATAATCTTTCAGGTCTCATTCATACTATTGATATAAGTTATGCTATGTTGTCATCCTTGTTAAATAAACAAAGTTTAACATCTCAACCAAACCAAGCGATGTGATTTCATTCAATTTCATTTATCCAGCCATTGCATTTCCTTTTTCTTTTTTTCCCTCCTTCCCCATTTTCAGTTCTCCACCCCTCCCTTTTAATTCCCCTTTTCTCTTTCCCCCCCTTATAAACCAGTCAGGTTCTAGATATTCCAAATCCCTGCTTCCTTGTAACTTAGGCCAAAGCCTTCTTCAGGCTATCTCAGGACAGAAGGTATTGCTCGAACACCGGGGTGCCCTCCAGACTTTCAATATAATTGTAGTATGTGAGCCATTTTGCATTGTACTGTTCTGTGGCCAGTCTTAGATGGGCAGTTATAGCTACTATGTGTTTGATTTTTATAATAGTAGCTCTCCACATGGAGAGGGTTAAAGGTTCTGACTGCAACCAATGTTGCGTATTCACTTTTAGAGCTGCAGCCACTAATATGTAGTACAAATATTTTTGGCCATTGGATCTTAATCCCTCTGGTACCAGACCTAATACCAAATGAGCTCCATTAACCACAAAATCCCCTTGAGAGAAAGTCTGGAGAGCCTGCGCAATTGACCTCCAATAATTACTTATCTGCGGGCAGTCCCAAAACAAATGAGTATGTGTGCCCAAACCCCCACGTCCCCTCCAACAGTTCTTTGTCAGTTGTGTATAATGGACCAAATCACTGGAGTAATAAAATACCTTACCACTACCTTCCATCTAAATTCTTCCAACTCGGAGAGGTGGTTGTTTTGAAATTCAACCAGATCTCCGACCATTCTTCCTCTGATAGCTGCAGTTTTAATTCCTCCTCCCACCTCTGTTCAAGCTGTTGGGTTAATAATTTACCTATATTTTCCTGTAATGTTTTATATACATATGATATAAACCCTTTGGGGTCCATCATACGACTCCTTTGAAAAAACAGTTTGAATGGGGGCAGGTGGGTCTGAAAGAACTGCCTGTTGCCCTGTCTTCGTGTTAATATAGTGATGGCACTGGAGGAACCTAAAAAAGGTCCTGTTTGGGAATGCCAAATTCTCTTTGCAGCTCTTGAAAAAATGTTAATATATTTTGTTGAAAAAATTGGGTCAAAAAACGTAATCCTTTACTCTGCCATTGTTTAAAGCAGCTATCTTCGAGTGCAGCTGGAAACCCTGGAAGGAAGTTAAATGGAATATATCTCCAAACCGGAGCTAAAGACCCCCCAATACTGTCGGATATACAGCCACACTTTAAGAGTGTGCTTCGTCCACTTATTTGTAACTTGTCTGAGGGCATTGCTACCCAGGGTAACATTTGCAGGGGTATAACTTGATGCGCCCTAAGTTCCATACGACACCACCCTCCTATCTGTCTCGGATTTAACATATCCAGAATAGGCAGTATCTGAGCCGCCTTATAATAATTGTAAAAATCTGGTACTCCCCTGCCCCCTCTGTCCCTGTCCTCTGTAAGGAGTTCCCAACGCTTCCTGGGTTGTCTTCCCGCCCAAATGAATTGAGAGAGCTTCTGTCTCAGTTCCTTCCAGTCTTTTTTTGGGAAGGGTAGTGGTAAACTAGTGAACAGGAACAAGTACCGGGGGAGAATATTCATTTTCACCGCCTCTATCCTGTTAGTAAAGGAGGAAGGCATCATTCGCCATCTGTTTATATCAGCAAAGATGGCCTTCTGCAACAGGCCATAATTAACTTGGTATAGACGGGATAGTTTAGTTGGAATTTGAATACCTAAGTATCTGACTCTGTCTTTGGTCCAATTAAATGGGACCAACTCTTGTAATTCCCCCGAAATTCTGCCACTTATTGGAAAGATCTCAGACTTGTTCATATTAATTTTAAATAGTGATATTTTGCCAAATTGATTTAATAAGTCCATCAATGGAGGGATCGAACTAGCCGGGTCCTGCGGGTTTATTAAAGTGTCGTCCTCATACAGTGAGACCTTGTTTGTCACCCCCTCTACCAAAATCCCCTGAATCTTGTCCTTCGCTCTAATCGCCTGGGCCAGAGGCTCCATTGCCAGGGCAAAAAGCAAAGGGAACAAGGGGCACCCTTGTCTGGTGCCTCTTTATATATTAAGAGTTGTGGAGATAGTGCCATTTACCCGCACTCTGGCAACTGGCTGTTGGTAGGCCATCATGATCCATTGCAGGAAGGAGCCCTCAAATCCCATTCTACCAAGCACTGATTTGAGATACGACCAATTAAGCCTATCAGAGGCCTTTTTCTGCGTCTAGAAAAATAGCTAGTTTGGGAACTCCGGAATGCTCCTTATGACCTAGTATATTTAAGAGGCGTCTAATATTGTCTGACAAATGCCTATGGGGTATAAACCACAGTTGATCTGGATGCACTAATCTCCACAGATCTTTGTAAACGGTTAGCCAAAATTTTCGTAAATATTTTTGAATCCTGATTTAGTAAGGATATAGGCCTATACGACTCACAGGATATTGTTGGTTTACCTGGTTTTGGAATTACAGTTATTAGTGCCTCCCTCCATGAGTTTGGGGTTTTTCCCTCCTCAGGCATGGCATTCAGGACTATTGCTAATTTGGGTACCAACATTTTTTTAAACTTTTTATAAAACTCTGCTGGGAGTCCGTCCGAGCCAGGCGATTTCCCCGAGGGAAGGTTATTTATCACTGTTAGAATTTCCTGGTCTCTTATGGTGGCTGTTAACTCTTGCTGCATTGTGGTGGATAATTTGGGGAGTTTTAATGTTTTTAGAAAGCATGCCGTCTGAGTTGTCACAATGTGGGGGTCTCTCTCTTCTGCATATAGCATCTGGTAATATTTTTTTTAAAGGCCTTAGCTATGTCTCCTGGGTTCTCTATCCGGTCGTTAAGCATACTCTGTCTGGAAAGGGATATGTCGACTTGCATGTTACTTCCTCATTCTGAGAGCTAATAATTTCAATGCCCCCAAAATAATATTTTTGGTTGGTAAACCGTGAATAATCCCTCGTCCTTATCTGATTCCAAATTATTAAGTTCCCTCCTTTTTTTAACTAATTCTTTAAGAATTTTCTCTTTTCCCCTTGGTTCACTTTTATGTTCTCTTTCCAGAGTTTTTATTGCGGTTTGCAACTCCAATAACTTTTTATTTCTCAACTTCTTTTTGGCCGAGGCCAAACTGATTATATGGCCCCTTAGCACTGCTTTCATAGTGTCCCACCACACCCAAGGGGAACATTCTGTCATAGGGGAATCTACTGTTAGGTGTTGAAATTTTGGATAATTTGTTGTACCAGGTTCTTGTCATTAAGCAATGATGCATTTAACCTCCAGTTAGTGACTCTGGGCTCCCTACTCCAGGTATACTCTGTGGATATTGGGGCATGATCCGATAAGGTTAACGATTGGATCTGGGCTTTAGTGAAAAGGTGGAGATCAGTAGAGTAAGTCAAGAAAAAGTCTATTCGTGAATACTAGTATAGAGAAGCCAAGTAAAATGTATAATCTTTCTCAGTTTTGTCTCTCTCTCTCTGCAAATGTCTACCATCCCTCCCTCTTCTACCAGGGTTTTCAGTCTCTTGCTAGCTATCGTAGATGTGTCTGTGTTCCCCGAGGACCTATCCATTGCAGGGCACAAAGTGGCATTAAAATCTCCTCCTAGTATCAAAAGTCCCCTAGGAAGTCCCCCCTATTTTCTGAAATACTTCCAGGTGAAATCTTTCCGCGGCTGTATTAGGGGTATATATGTTTATTATATGTACTGATTTTTCCTCTATAAGACCGGATACCCTAATACATCTCCCTGGATGTATGATTTCTGTCTCTTGCACTATAAAAGGGGATTCTTTCCCTCTTAGAATTGCTACACCAGCTTTTTTCCCCTCTTTACCTGAGGTGGCTTCAACTCTCCGTACCCATTGACGTCGTAGTTTCAGATGTTCTGCTTCTGAAAGGTGTGTCAAATGTAAAAGAGCAATTTCTCCCTCCATTCGTAATTCAGTCAGAATCTTAGTTCTTTTAATGGGTGAGTTAATGCCATTAATGTTGTAGGAAATTATTTTTAAGTGTGCCATTGGGCCCTGTTGTTTCTGAGCTTCTTGTTCGTCTTCGTGTGTGGCTTATATCTATCTACCCCCTCTCCACCTAGTTGTATAATGATCCATCCGGCTGGTTTACTTTGTATAAAATCACATCGCAATTTTGCAAAAAAACAGTAATTTAAGAACATTGTTTTAACCCTATAACTATTAACTTGTAAGGTGGAACCCTTTGATTCCAACAATAAAGAGCTGATTAATACAACCAAAATCCCAATATTTTTTACCTCCTAGGAGAATCTGATGGCGTATACTGTCACCACCGGAAGTCACACGTGTGACTAGTTTCAGATCCCCGTGATGTATAGGGGAGATGTGGCTATACCCAAATCCTTAGGCGTTCGCCTGCAACTTATAAATCCACCCGACACCTCAGGTGGGAGCTGAACCAGGTATCCAATACTCCCCAGAACCCCCTCCCTCTTCTCGTTATATGCCATGACTTCCCCTTTTGTAATTATAAGAAAGATCCCAACTCTCATTTCCCTCCTTCATGTCCCCTCTCGTTACCTCCCCCTTTACCCAATATCTCCCCTCAACCCCTCTTCTTCTCCCCCTATCTTCATAACCCTTTCCAATATCTTTTAATCTTCCCGTCCCTTTTTCCCTTTGATAGGTCCCCCCCTTTAATTCCTCCTAGTAAATATTTATCTATTCTTTAATATTTACTACTAGGTTTCCCATCACAGCACTTCGAACCCATTGAGTACTCTTGTGAGTGGCCCCTGTAAAGATGAGAAGAGCTTATATAATTCTAAATGTCACAATGCATAAGTTCCTCTCAAAGTCTTCTTTAACACCGTAGGTCTCATTGTATTAGTTCGCATCACTCCATCCCCATAGTGTTTTCTTCAGAATCTCCCTCTCCCACGCTTTTGCGGGAGCATTTACCAGTTCAATGCAGTGTCTTTAGTTTCTGATTCAAAATCAGTCCCCTTCAGATGTCTGTTTGCTTTTACCTCCGCCCTGTGCTTTCACTCTCTTTTCTGCTCGCTGCATAAGCTTCACAATGTCCCCTAGTGCAGCTGGTGAGATTGCGCCTGGAAAACCACGTTTCCTGTTGTTAGTGCGATTTACCACATTCCAAGCCCCCATCCTGAGCTTTCATTCCAACATATCAGTCTCTAGGTCAGGAATCGAAATCTGAAGCTCCTTCAGGGTAGGGGCAGCCTCCACCAGCGTAGAAAAGATTTTGGCCCCCGATTCTGAATAAATCCTAATCCTTGCAGGAAAAAGCAGTTGAACCTTTATATCTTTTTTTTCCTTCAATTCTCTGATGATCCCTCGTACTCTCTGTCTCTCAGTTTGCAAAGCAGATGAAAAGTCCTGATCGAAATAAATTCTCTTCTCCTGGTACATTATTTCCCGCAGCCTCCATGCTTCATGAAGGAACCATTCTTTGCTCTGATAGTGAAGCATACGAATTATTAGAGAGCGAGGTCTTGCATTCTCCTCGGTTGGTTTTGGGCCCAGGGACCTATGCGCTCTGTCTATCTCCAAATTTATGTCAGGTGGAGGAGAGAGCGTAGATCTAAGCACTTGCTGTACAAAATCAGCTGTTGTAGCAAAGCCCTCCTCAGAGCCTTCGGGGATTCCATGAATTCTAAAGTTATTGCGCTGGGAGCGATTTTCAAGATCTTCCAGCTTGGCCTGCATCTCCTGATCCCTCTGAAGTAAGTGTAAAAGTAGACTATCTGTACAGTCCTGCGCTTCTGAAATCTCCGTTATTTTAATATCTGAAGCTGTCCCCTTTTTGTCTATGGTGAGGACGTCCTGCCTTAGGTCTGCAAGTGCAGTGTCTATTTTATTTGCTGTTGCTAGTATTTGTTTAACCGTCTCGTTAGTACTTTCAGGTAGATCGGTTTCCTCCTGTTCCCAGTCTGCTGAGGATTCTGATGGCTGCCGTCGGCGCGGTGGGAGAACAGTTAGGCCTTCTTGCGGTCTGCTCAGGGTCGTTTGTTTCATCTTGCTTGGAGCGGAGGAGAATCTTGAACCTCTGACTTTCTGGGGTTTCCCCGCCATCTAGGGGACCTCTGGCTATATATTTTTTGTAGTTAGTAGCCACTCTCCAGAGGATTTAGCTCAGTAAAGATGAGGGGGATCATGGAGCTTTCAGGTTCAGCTGCTTACCATTGTGGTGGCGTCACCGGAAGTCGAAAATTACATTTTAAACACCGTTTATGTTTTACCAATTTACACTTATTACAGTGCATTTATGTCATAAAATGTATATGTTACATAGAAAATATTTATTTTCAACCAACTCTACTAATAAATACTTTAACTTCAAAGTACTGCAGTAGTTAACCTGTTGCTGAGATATGCTATTTTATGCATTAATAGGGACTACTTTTTCCATTTTTAGATGTTTTAGAGGTAATGTATTGTACACGCTTGAAAATAGTAAATATGTTTTAATCCCTATCAGAATAAATCAAACTAATTCCTTTTATGATGGTGGCCCATTTTATAAGTGTGATAAGCCACTTCAGGGTGTGCATTAAAGGATTTTAATGCACTTCCCAGGGGCGTAAGGACACTCGGCATTTGGCCTCGTGCCTTAGCACACCCCTGGGGCGTGCATTAAAATCCTTTAATGCACACCCGCATGGCTTATTACTTACATAACCCCACACCCTGTCGTGGGTTATTGCTAACTAATGCCTTAAAGGCAGCCATTTAAAGATTGAGAACCAAATTACAACACTACTAAAAAATTAATTAAATATTTTATACGTGGAATAAGACAATTACAATGGGGGTTTTATGCTATGTTAATGTACCCCATGTTGGCTGAAGTCTCTCGCCTAGCATATCCCCCCGCATGCCTTATTCCTTACTTGTAGTACCACCAACACAGATTTAAGTGCTGTAAGAAGTAAGTTCAAAGAACCAATTATATTCATATATTTTGTGAATGTCTTGTTATAGCATCTTACTTGCTCAGAGTGAGCTCTGAAATTATGAAAATCTTAGGTCCCGGGGCTACTGGGAGTACCAGATATGATCTTGGGACATACTTCCTAAGGGCTAAAGAGCTAGAAAGTTATCTGTCCTGTATACTGATGGCGACAGTAGCCAAAACAACAATTAAGAGGTCATTCTGGTCTAACTGCAGTCTACACCCTCTTGCACTCTACTCCTGATCTTTGGCTGCAAATGTTTGGTTATTTGATTACTTATCAAGTTGGATGAGCCACACCCCTGAGGATGTTGGTACCAAATCCCACCTCTTCTGTCCATACAAAATTCCCCTCATCTCCCCTTAATCAGCATGCATATTTATGAAGCCTTAATTGCTCATTGTTGGCAGAAAGCTTGGTGGCCCCATACCATCAGCTGCAGACCCTTTTTCCTGATGCTGTAGCTCCATACATCACCTGGCCCCAACCACATCTGTCAGCTCAGTGTATTCAGCCCAGTGTGAAAGGAAACTGTTCAAAAATAACTTCCATCTTATCAAGAAAACTGTTGTTCTGCTCCTTATGTGTTCTGGTAGCACTGAGCTCAGCCCTGGCCCTTCCCCACATTACTTAAGCCCTTCTAGCTCTCTGGGCTAAAAACCATGGCAGTCCATGTCTGCAGCTTAATTTATAAGATGGACAGTGTAAAAATCTGGATCTGCCTTACTCAACCTGCTATCTTCGTTATCACAGAAATGTCTCTCATCAGTATTGACTCTAGTGCTTCCTTTATTACAGATTACATGTAGCATCATCTTGAAAAAACAGCCAGAGGTGGAGGCATAATCCTCTACATCAAAGACAAACTATCTTTTTCGCTAATTGGGTCACTCCTTTGCTCAGAAGTTTGAATGGCTGGCTGTATCTATAGCCCTATCTCGTAATGAAAATGTTAATATTATTATCGGGTGTTATCGACCCTTTACTGGTAGCACAGAATTCCTAAGTAACCCATACCAAATTCTGCAACATGCATAGCAATGAAACTGTAATTCTAGGGGGGTCTGAATTTAGATTGGCTTTTCCCTAAACCAGACCACCTAAAGTTGTTGTGTGACTAGGTGGGCTTGCACCAGCTCATTAAAGAACCCTCTAGACCTAACCCGAAGAACCCTGCTAACTCCTTATTACTGGACATTACACTCTGAAATAGGCTCTAAAAACTTTTGTTTTCTCACGTCTTTAATAATGATTGTAGTGATCACGGTTCAGTGGCCTGCGAAGAGTTATGAACAAAATTCACATGAGACCTACCTGCAGAAGGAGGCTGTCCTGTTTTCTGAGGCTGATTTCCTACATAACCTAGTGAACATTAAATGGCAAGAGATCTGCCTAGCTCTCACAGTGCATAAAGCTGCGGAGCTCTTCAACCAGCAGGTTTTCTCTGTTACTGACAGGCACACCCCTTGAGTAAAACTGAGAGTTAAAAAGAATAACTGCCCATGATTCACCCGCAATCTAAATAATATAAGGATGGGGTATTTATTGTGCTCTAGCCAGAGAATGTAGACCTCCGCACAACAGGGCTGTGTTCGGCCAAAAAAAAACAAAAAACTGTACAAAATTAATCGGATTAGCCAAATCTAGCTATTATCTGAATCTCTTGGAAACTAACAAAAACGTATCTTCTAAATTCTGGAAGGCATAAAGATCATGGGGGGGGTTCCTCCTTCCCTCCTTACCTAGGCGGTCTTGGCTGATGGTAAATCAATCTTTGACAAGCAGCTCATAGTGGAAAGGCTTAACTTGCAATTTTTATCTGTTGGCATGGTTTTTGACATTTCACCTACTGCTGCATTCCCAAATCTGAACATGATGAATCCCCCATCTGACTGCAGGAACTATCCACAGTTGTATTTTCAGGCAATCACCTACAAGCAGGTGGAAGACCTGCTCTTAATCTTAGATCCAAAACAAAGCCCTGGGGTAGGCAGATTAGAACCTTACTTCCTTAGTGGGTAATTCCATACTGACTGCACCAGTAACTCATCTGTGAAGTCTTGCTGTAGTCTGACTATTGCAGTTAGCCCCAGCACTTGAACTGCCTTGGAGAGTACAGGGTTAAATTCTATGCAGAGCATAGAACGTTGAGCTCGAGCTTGGTTCAAACCTCTGTCTGCAGCACTTTGAAGTGCAACCGTCAGATTCTTTACTCTGCCTAACTGAACAGTTGCTCCGGAGATTTCTCCTTTGCTCACAGTTTTAAGTCAGTTAAAGTCCTCGGTTTCACTGATTATTTTTCGCAAGTTTCGGTTCAGATCTCTGTTTGTGGTACAGTAAGTATTAGGTAGTGAACTAGACATAGTAAACTTGTGGAAATAGTGAAACTTGATTTTTTTCGACCGGTTCGGCTGAACTGGCCGTTTAGGGAATTGTATATTTCTATCTTTGTTTATTTTTTTTTTGTAGTTGTTTAACCAGGTATAGCACACTAAGCTGAAAGTTTTTTTTACAGGAGCAACCTGGGAGCACAAGGAGGTTGTGACTTGCTCAGGGTCACACAGTATGCAAGTGGAAGCTGTGGGATTCAAACCCAGGTCTGGTCTGCTGGATGTCACCAAATTTGCAGCTCAGAGCCTTAGACCACTGCGCTATACTGCCTCCTTAACTTAACATAACTTAAAGAAACTCCTTGTTTCTAAACTTAGAGTGTGGTTACCGGTCCTTAACGGTTTAAAAAAAAAAAAAAGAAGTGTTTTCTTGTGTTTTATTTCCAATACCCGTGACACGGTTAGAAACAGATAAGTGTGTCTTGCCTGGTTGTTTGCCACAAAAAGGGTAAGTTTGTTGGTTAGGATGGCTACGTCTGAGAAACCCAAAAGAAAAACCGGGCCCACTGGGTTTCAGCACTGCAGTGTGTGTGGGGCGGTCTTTGCTAAGGCTGATCTCCATACCACCTGTGTTTATTGTCTGGGGTTTGACCACCTCGATTCAGACTGCCAAATCTTTAAAAAAAAAAAAAAAAAATTCCCTAAGTCTACCCTGGAAAAAAGGTTAGGTAGGCTTGGGGATAAAAAGGCCGAGAAGTTCGCTGACCTGGATGGCCAGCCCGGTTTGGTTCCAACCGAACCTGAGGGAGTGCCCTCTGACCAGGGTGATACTCCTTCGGGCAAGAGGAGAGCTGATCCCGAGGGATCGGTTCCTAAAAAAGAAAAATCGGCTGGTTCGGATCCAGAGACCCATTTTCCGACCACCGAAGAGATTGCCATAGCGATTAGGATTGTGGAATCGCTTCGCCCGGTTCCGTCTGATCCGGCGCCTTCTGGCAGGCGGTTGGTTCCTCCAGTTCAGGATTATGTCCCTGAAGATTTTTATGAACCGGATTTGGAGGAGGAGGACCCATTGAACCAGACTGGCCTCCTGGTGTTTCCCTTCCTAGGCTTTCTGAGTCCCCTTCTCACTTACAGGAAAGTGGCAGAAACCCTCCAGCTCTCTGTGGAAGAAGCTGTAGAGGAACGTGATTATGTGGAGGTGATGGACATCCCAGAGTCCAAGAGACTGTCTATTTCCCTTCATAAGTCCTTTGGGAAACTGACACAAAAGATTTTAAAAACTCCAAATTCTGTACCTCCTGTCCACAGAAGGATGGACAAAAGGTACACCGTATCAGGTTCAGATACACAGTACTTGTATCAACAATGCAGCCATGATGGGGTCATGCAGGCTGCAGCCTGTGATAAGGCTAATATACTCTTGGCATCACACCTCCCAGATAAAGACTCTAGGAAGCTGGATGCCATGGCAAAGAAGCAGTACATGGCATCTGCCATGGGACTCAGGCAGGCTAATTATGTGGCCTATGCAGCCAGGTACCAGAAGTTCAGGTGGGACACTGTACTGGCACTGTCTAAGCAGGCTTCCCCCCAGCTTGCCTTGGAGCTGGAGGAGGTGGCTGCTGATTGGATTGAGGCATCCAGAGTACAACTTCATGCTGCTGTGGATTCCAGTGATGTATTGTCTAGAGTCATGGCTACATCTGTGGCTCTTTGGAGGATGGCTTGGCTCAGATTTACTAGCCTCTCATAGGACACCCAGGCTAAGGGCATGGATTTCCCTGTGGTGGGTAATTCTCTATTTGGGGAGCAGAGAATTACATGAAAAAGATGGATGAGTATATGACTCCCTCTAGGAGTGCACAGGCCAAGGAAAGGCAGGCAACTTCTCAAAAGCAGCAAGCTAGGGGCAGGGGCAGGCCTCTTCATAGGCCTTTCTACCAAGCACAAGCCTCTTTTCCTTTTCATCAGAGGGGGTTCCAGATGTCTTATACCATAGTGCATTGCATTTCATCACTGGGTGCCCTGCTAGAACCCATCTCTGCCACTCGTACACCTCAGTTGGGTGGTCAGTGGTCATCCCTGTCTACTAGAAGGTTAAAGAATTTTGATATGCGGGCCTGCAAGAGTCTTTGAATGGCATACCACATTATATCTTGTTCCTTTTCCAGAGGACCTCTAGCCTTTATAATCTGAGAACTTGTAATTTTGATCTCCCAGAGGTCCCAAGCTACGCATCCAGATATGGTGAGACGGCTTTCACCTGGCTAGTCCCTGTGTGTTGGAATAAGTTACATTCCTCCGTCAGACTAAATGTGTTGGTTAGCCTCATTCGGACTGTTACTAGAAGTTCATTGCACTGTTAAATGCAGTTGTTAAGCTTTCATGTCTCTCTGTAACTCAGTTGCTGTATTTTTAATTATTGTGTTTTTATACCTTTGTTTGCCTATATTGTACGCCTCTATTGTACATCACACTATCATTTTCTAGTATGCCTTTTGCTTGTAAATTCCATATACTACTTTGTATTGTTTATGTAATAATTGTTTCCTTTTTTCACATAGGGAAATCGTGGTGTAATTTGCCGTTATAAAGAAGTGTTTATAATGGCAAACATGCACGGTTTCCCTCACTCTGTGCATGTGACTGCTGCAGCTCTTCCTTTCAGAGCGCTGGCCGCCTTGTCTTTCCTCCGGAGACTAAACCACCACTCAGACTTGGCAGTAAGTGATTTTAAAACACACAAGCTCGTGGTTTTGAAAATAAAAACCTTAACTTATGCTGCTGACTTAAACAGATTAATACAAAAACTTTTAAATAAATGCCGATCGTGGACCGTGCACTGAAACCTAACTGAACCGTGGGCGCACAGGAACGTCTGTTTATTTTACAGAATTGCTGCGACGAATAAGGGAAGCCCTGCAATCATATAAAAATATGGGGTAATGTGTTTAAACTCAGTTTACACACCCTCAGTGTTAGATGTGTTCACAAACCCCTCGAGGTTTGCTCTGGGGGTTATGTAGCATCTAACACCTCGGGTGTGTGTAAACTTCTTGTTACACACACCAGCCCATACTTTATTTGATATATATTAGCAAAAACTAAATAAATCCTAATGTAATATTGTTGATTTATGTACGGTCACTAGTCCTGTTCATGCTGCCTTGCAAATGGGCATTACTCTTTGGAGTTTTTTTCCTGGTAAAACGAACAAAACATACAAAACTTGTAGGATTTACTGACATTTTCCCCTACCTGGGATTGTGGAGTGAACTGTGTAAGAAAATGGAATTGATGGAATTTATCATGTACAGTATAATAGCAGATTCCTTGTTGATGATTTGGAGGAAACATAGGGGTTACCCCTAACTGTCGCTTTTTAAAAAGTACAAAACAGAAAAGAGTGTGCTCCCTTAACTCTATGGGAGCTCTTGTGTGTTGTGCATGGTAGTACCCAGTAACTCTGCTCTGGTCTTGCATCAGTCAAGTGACTATGTACCAGTAGATCTTTTAAACTTATTCTTTTCTGAAAGTGATTCTAGGTAGTCCTTTGATTGCATTGTGTAAAGATCACTGTCACTTCTAATAATTTCAACAGTTGGGCAATTACTGAGGATCAGAACAAGAAACTGCTCTGAGGTAAAACAGCAAAGGGAAACGCAAAAAACGAAGGGAAAAGTTTACTAATCCCAGAAATGGAATGGCAGGCAGATAACCACAGGACAGTCCCATTCCATGCACCAGTATCATTGCTGGCCAAATTGGAAATATAATCTGCAGAAATTCTGAAATTTATTAGGCAAATGTCTGCACTTGTTTTAGACCATTACTGCATAAATCTGTCCATCTTAGTCGACTACTGATGTGAACTAGCCTGTCCTGTGATGATTGGCACTTGCTGAACACTGGATATATGTAATACCCAGTACATGTATCCTTAATTTGTATGACCTCTGTCTTGGATGTTAATAATCCAATGTAATTTTGTTTATGTTCTGTTATTCTCCAATGTAATTAAACCCAGGTCACCGCTGAAAATGGGACACTCTGTCTCAGTGGGTCTACCAGGTCAGCAAAATTCAATAAATAAAAATATTTTCACACCTGTTGTATAAATTACCCTGTGCATGATATTATGAAAGAGTGGCTGCATCCTTTAACTTTCAGCATACTGCAGAACTAGGGAGGATAAATCGAGAGTACAATGTGTAGAAGGTATGTAAAATTGAAGCAAGTTGTGGCTGTGTAAATATTGAAAAACACTGAGTTAAATCGACTATTTGAATTTTGTTTATAGAAGGAACTGGGCTAAAGAGAGAGCGACAACTCAAGGTTTTGAGTGTCCCCATGAAAAGAGGGTGAGCAGTTTAAGTTGTCTAGAGTATCATTATAAAATGGAGGTTTATGTAAAAAATGTGTGCATCAAAGATAGCGGGAAGCGGCTGGGAATGGTGCGATTTTGATTAAATACTCTGAATTTTGTGTTTACAGTGTGACTGAAGACTGAACTGCAAACTGAAAAACAAATTACCGGGTACAGGCTTTGAATGCCTTATAAGTTTTCAGAACACCATTGATTAACCGGAGTTTTAAAGGGGAAGATGTTTTTTTTTAAGAAGTTGAGAAGATCGTAATTGTTTAAAAATCGCATTCTGTTTTTTTGTTTGTAGAATGCAAAAACAGACTCCATGAGGAAGGGGAGTGATTAATCCCTGAAACATGGGACGTTTATGGGCTGAAAGTAACAATAGTCAAAATAAATTTATGAATGATTACAGTTTGGTGAGCGGACCATTTTTTCCAATCCTTTTATCTTTTAGACTGTTTGAAATTGGTCACATTTTATGGCTTTTACTTTTGGTGCTGCTAGCTCGTTAATAGTGGTGATGGAGCCAGTTTCGCAGACTGTGATAACATGCGCCACGGAATGGAGCCAGCAACTGAGAAAGCTTGATTGCCCACTGATATCAAAGTTGCTTGGTCTGGAACGAGTAAACATTGTCCTGAAGAGCAGAGGAATAGTGACGGTTATTAAGGAAACCGAAGACCTCTAACATAATGACTAACGTATTGATGGCAGATTGTAATAGCAGGCCTCCATTTTCTAGGTAGCAAATGTAGTTCACTCAAAATAGGAGTAATATGATTAGGTTGCCTGCTGAATATGGCAGGAATACAAGGTGCAAACTTATATATATATATATATATATATATATTTTTTTTTTTTGTGCAGGCAGAAAATCAAAATTGTAGTTTTTCATGGACATCTTGTACTTTGTCAGTATTGATGTTGGTGAGATAAATACAGTATGTTACTTGTAAACCAGATCAGATAAAAAAAATTGCATTATGCATATATGGTACTGTTTCTCTGCATTATGCATATTTGGGATGGTATTGGTCCCTGATTGTTCACGTGTTGATTCTGGTTTGCCAGAGTAAGTTGAAGGCAAAAAGTATTTGGACACTTACATATCTTGCTGCTGGCCACCAGGGACTGAAGGTGCCGCTTTCCCAAAAGTGATGTGCTTGAACTTTGAAAATGCTGTCTGAACATCCAAGCCGATTTTGAGTCCTGGCTGATACTATGGCCCATAGTTTTAAGGTGTCCTGTCCAAGTGGTTAAAGTGGAAATGTTTAGAAGGTGGAACTGTAATCTCCACATTTGTAGGAGGTGGAACTCTGCAGTGGTATTAAATGGAGAAAGGTGTCCAAGGAGGTGGAACTGAATTTCTGTGAGTCCCTGCCCAGTTTAACCTCTGGTCCTATCTTCAGCAGAGACCGTGTTCCTTTGCAGCAGGTGTTGGTGCTGACGCTTTTTTTTTTTTTTTTTTTTGCTGAGCATTACTACATGTGGTTACAGTAACTCATTACATGACGTTTGACAGTCTGACATAATAGGTTGTACAACATTGGGAGGGTTGAGGAGATGCTTTCTATTAAAGAAGTGCACAAGCATTTAAAAAAAAAAAAAAAATCTGTAAAAATTGGGCCAGCTGCAGGGGTTGCTGTGGCACCAGAGCTTGCTGTCAACCCTCTCCTAGCTTAGGAACACTGTTGTGCAGCAGCTGTCTCAGCCTGGCTTGCCTTCCCATGCGACAGTTAAGGTTTACTCATAAATAAGGCTCATCTGCACAGCGATGCAGTGCTCTGCTGCTGGGTCATCGACATTCATGTGGAACTTGAAAACAGCATCACAGTCCTCAATAATTTTGGTCACATCTGACATGATAATATGCTGTTTGTCATAGCGTAATCATTTCTCTAGCAAAAGACTGTGATGCCACAAGCAAAAAGGTTGTGCAGGCTTTTAAATAATTGATTAGCAGTTTTTGTCTTGGGATGAAACTAACTGTATAGAAAGTATTTATATAGATTTTCTAGAAGTGCTGTGTTTGTTAGAAACAGTGAGGCAAACGCTATGCATTTTCACAAAGATTTAGCACTTTTATGAGCAAAACGCTAATCAATTTTTAGAGTTAAATAAAACCCTGTTGTGAAGTCTGGTGCAGACAAGCAGCAGGAGCAGATGAATTCTTGAGGGCAGGAATCCTGTTTTCATCTTTCAAGTTCATAGTTATTAAAATAAATAAATGTTAAGCCAGAAAATTTAAATTCTAGAAGCCTGGATATGTTGTTCATCCACACTCTGACATGTCCCTTTTCCCCTTTAAATCTCACCGGAAAGTCTTCAAGCTGGCTCCTCCCACCCACCCGTGTGGTAAATACCTCTGCTCAGCCCCATGACACCAGAGCTTCTTTTCTGCTGGAAGATTCCAGTTCCCTCGTGCTACTTCTGCAGTTTGTAGGCCCTGGATTCTCAATGACAGTTTTCACCACAATCGCTTTCTCTAAAACTCATTAGAGTTTATGATTCATATCCAAGTGCATCGGACATGGGGGACAAATCATCTCTCGGATTTTGCCGGTGTCCCTGCAGACAGAAAATGTCACGCACCGATCCCCACCTCTCGTGTGTCTACTGCTTGGGTGTCGTACATGATACCACCTCTTGCACCATCTGTCTGGCCTTCCATCCCAATGTCCTAGATGTCCGCAAGGTGTGCCTAAAATTGGGGAGACCGGAGCTTCGCAATCCACCGGTGAAATCGAAGGAGGCAAAGTGGGCGGGAGCAGCTTGATCAGATGGCGGCTTTTGAAGAGGAAGCTGCTCAAGTTTCGGCCAGCCAAAGTTTTTCGTGCCTCTTAACCTTGGCTCTACCTTCACTGGGTCCTTTCGGGAGCTGTGCCAGTCCCTCCCCATCAGGGGTGAGGCGCCCTCGGGCTTGCACTCCTCCCGCCCTAGGAAAAGGGACAAGGACCCCAAGTCGTTGTCTTCCCGTAGGAGACGTTCCTGGGACCGAGAGAGGTCTGATTCTCGGGAACTAGTGGTCTCGACCTCTGTCGAGATCGCTTCCTCGGCCGCTGGCTTCTTGGACCTTCCATCAGGCCAAGGCACTGAGGCCGAGGAAACTGCTGATCCAGCTGAGATTTCTCTCGACCCAGTTGAGCCTTTGTCGCTGACTCCTGTTGACGACTCCTTGGAAAGGACACATATCCTTTCCTTCCCTGATGAGGAGACCCAGCCCTCAGGGTGTCCTGATCGAGGGAAAGGTGTCGGAACCTCTGTTCTCCCCGACTCCGGCTTCTCCTGATCGAATGAGTCGACCCCATCTGTCTCGATCGAGGACCAGGACCTCTTTGGTCGAAAAAACGAAGAAAGGTCATATGCACTCCAGGAAGAGGCGTCTCCACTGATCCTCGTCCTCCTTGGATGAAGAGAGACTTTGACGGAAGCTCCGTCGACGTTATGAGGATCTCGTGTGGCAACCGCTGATTCTGACTGGTCAAAAGCCGGGTCCACTGGCATCCCTGGCCATTACTTGGCCCCAGCCTCTCAGGCCGACGCCGGCCCCTCCGGAACCGAAGGCCTCGGTTCCTCCACCCGTAGGGCCGGCACGCATTCCAGCTCTGCCTATTTTGGTCTCCCCACCAATTTTGGTGGAACCACCACCTACGCAACCTCAGGGAGGGGCTCCTTCGAAAGAGGACCGGACAGACACCAGCCTCACCCGTCGTCTGTCCATTACTGTTGTCCCCGATCGCCCTTGGCGTATCGAGGGAGACATAGGTGGGAGACCTTTATATCCCGACTCTTCAGACTCTGATGCCACTGGTCTTCACTCGCATCCGGGGGATGACGAGTCCTCAGTGGCAGGCTTGGAGGAAGGCCTTTCAGAGCATCCTCTGCCTGATTTCCAAATCGACCGGAACGCCCTTGGAGCCTATCCAAAAGAAGGCTGAATACCCCCTCACAGATATCCTCAAGAGGGGGGATGCCCCGACGGAGGCCTTTCCAGTGGCCAAAGCCATTGTTGGCCCAGCCCTTGAGCTATGGCAGTGCCCTGCCTCCTGCCCAGCTCTGTCTGCCCACATGGCCTGCAAGTATACGGTACCCCTGGGGTCAATGGCGGGTTTCATAGAGCATCCCTTGGCTGAGAGCCTTGTGACTGCTTCTGTGTTTAGACGCATGGGTAGCTCAGCTGACACTGACCGCCCTCCGGACAAGGAGTCCAAGAATATGGACCATTCTGCCCGGAAGGTTTATGTGGCCTCATCCATGGGCCTTCGTCAGGCCAGCTTGGCTGTGATCATGGTCCACTTCTGTCATGCCCTCTTGGGGTCACTAGATGAAGTCCTCCATCTCTCAGTGGACATGCAGACCACGGTGAAGCAGGTCCATGACCAGGGCCGTTCTGTTGTGAAACAGCAGCTCCAGACGGCCCTGGACATTGGAGATTCATGTGCTCGCTCCTTAGCAGCCGCAGTGGCCACTCACTGCAGGGCCTGGCTGAGGTTATCCTCCTTTCCGGCGGATGCTCAGCACAAGTTAGCTGACGGGCCCTTCCTTGGCACCGACCTCTTCGGTCCGGGAGTGGCAGGTCACCTCCAGCAAATAGAGCAGTACAGTGTTACCTTGGATGCTACCTCTGGGGCCTTTGTTCTCCAGTCTCTTTTTCCCAAGTGGGGAGTGTGCGCCTTGCCTCCCTCTTCCCAGAGAACTGCTTGGAGTCTGCCATAGTGTGTGGATGAACAACATATCCACGCTCCTAGAAAAAAAAGGTTACTCGCCTGTAACGGTAGTTCTAGGAGTGGTATATGTTGTTCATACACATACACACACACACACACATACCTGACGTCCCCGACTTTCGGCGCACCAGCTTGCTTCCAGTGGGCTAAGATCTGGCGTCATGGGGCGGAGCTGAGGTATTTACCACCTGGGTGGGTGGGAGGAGCCAGCTTGAAGACTTTCCGGTGAGATTTAAAGGGTAAAGGGACATGCCAGAGAGTGTGGATGAACAACATATACCACTCCTAGAACTACTGTTACAGGTGAGTAACCTGTATTACCATTACCCCTTCTGTTGGGTCTTCCTCCAACTCCTGTCCAGGATCTCCAGCCTATTCGGTGTGGTCTCCCTCTCAGCAATACCGTTGTGTTCACCCACTTGCCACCTGGGGCACTGCCCCCTTTCCAGCTGTCCTTGATGGCATACTTTAGCGTGAGTTTAGGGTCACCAAGTCCTGGTCTTTCCTGGAGCAGCCATCCTTTTGGCATGCCCAGTACAGTTATGTCTTTCAGATTGTTCAAATACCCAGGCTGATGCAGTTAAGCACTGCCATAGTTACTCTGCCTTATTATTGCGAACACTGATAAGCAGTTGGTTTAAGCAGAAACTTGAAATGCAAGATAGACAAAAGATTGTTATGTGGGCATTTTTGCAGGCTGTTTAGTGAATCAGTGATGCAGTACTAAATGCGGAAAAGCTCCACTTAGATCTAGGTCCTTTGTTATGAAAATGAAACAGGATATGTTTGTGGGTTTGCAGCTTCTGTTCTGTGTTGCAGTGATGTCCATATTCCCAGTATGATCCACATTTAAGTTTGCCAGAATGAATCAGTCTAAAAATGACTTTGCATTTTCTGTTTATGGATAACATTCTGTACAGTTCTGTTTGTGGAACACAAAATTTAGTATTTTGACTGTCTCTGCGTGAATTCAGAACTTTGACTAGGGTTCTTAGTTGTTTTGTGTATATTATAGAAGACAGTATAGGGCAGCCATTCACAACAAGCCTGTGTCTGCATAGGGAGGTTTCTGTAGCAACCAGGAACCTCGAGAGCAAAGCTTGAGAGATTCCCTGGTTGCCATAGGAAATTTGAGATGAAGACACAGGGTTGTCTGTGTATGGATGGCCATACAGTATCTGTTACAGTGTATGGACATCATGGTCTTTTCAGACACTCCACTTCTTTCAGTGAACTAGCGGTATGGGGGGAGGCACTTGAGGGTTGGTAGCGGGCTTAGATTAGTGATTCAACATGTGGTTAGCTACGGCAGCTGTTTCTGTAAGTTTGAGTTAAAAACAAACTTCTGCTTAATTTAGCTTGAGAAAAACAGCTGTGTGGTGGTATTCTCAGTGGTGCCATAATAGTGACATCACTATAGCACGACAACATATCTGTGTCACTACTACAGCACAGCAACCCTATTCTAGGTTGGATTTCCATGCAGAACAACATTGTGTTGTACACTATAGTTACTTTGCTGCACATTTGAGAATGCCACTCATTTTTCTTATTGCTATGCAAATGTTGTGCCATGGTAGTTGCTATACATGTATTGTTTGAATCAAATTTTCTCTTGTTTCAATTCCCTCAGGTTCATAGTGCTTTCTTGAGTATGACTTCAGAATGAAACGCCGATTGGATGAGCAGGAGTCACCGGCTTATGCATCACAGCCGCGTCGACTTACTAACAGCACAGAAGCATTTCAGCATCGCATGCTTGCCCCGGCCCCTCCGTCGTACGACTCTGTGTCTGAAAACATGCAGCCTTCTGCTGGTATTCAGTACTCCGTCACACCTAGTTACCAGGTAAAGCACGTGTTGTTTTGAAGAGAATTCACCATTGTGAAAAGTTGAAACTAGTATGTCTTTTTATTGTCGTTAAATAAGCACATCAGGTGGTGCTCATGTAGACACTACATTTTAAGAGTTGTTGAAATTCAGACAGGAGATGTAAAACAGTACATACAAGTTTTAACCACAACAGAAACCATCATCCTTCCCCTTTGCTTTTTCCCAAGGGGAATAGTACTAACTCATAGATGATTTTAAAGGCTGCTAATTCTAGTTACATTGTAGCTATAAAGTTACTAAGGAGAATTCTGACGTCAGTTTTTAGGATGGTGTTGGTGCTGGGTCTTGGAAGGGCTAGCCATTAAGATTTGCTGTCTGAAGAAGCACACACAGAAGATGATCTGCTGTTTTTGTCGTGTGCTTCTTTGGGACCTTTGTTTTTTTTTTTTTTTTTTCTCCTGGGAGCCCCAACACCCTTCATGAGTGTGGCTATGCTACGTGTTTATGTGAAATTTGCTGGCAGCAATACTTTTCCAGGTTTTCTGCATTTGGGGTCTTTTTGTAAGAAAAAGTTGGATGTAGTATTTGTAGAAAGTGATGCAAATAAAAGCCTGGGGAAGCTAGGGAAAAAGTCTTTGCTATTAAGGAAAATGTCTGTTTATGAAGGGGCCTAAAAGTAAGAAATCCATGACTGTGTTGCTTAAAACAAACATGGGATCCAAGTCTTTCCTTTTTTTTTTCCTTTTCCCCATAGATCTTTTTGGCCTACACCTGCCACCCAGTTGCTTCAGGCAGTTTCTAAGCTCCTCCAGTCCCATCCATCACTCCCCCGCATTTTCCTCTCGCACAGGATGTACGTCCCACACACATCCCTTGAGAGCATTTATTCATTTAGTGATGGCCTGTGGGGGAGACGAGCTGCCTAGGCCCACAAGCAAAGACCACTATGGAACCAGAACCTGGGCATCTCCCTCCCCTAGTTGGGAGTGCAGCTACGTGGTAACCATGCTACCCAGCCCCCACGCCCAACCTGGCTCCCCTAGTCTGCTTCTGAACTTGGGTCGCCAGCACAAAAGTGAATAGTGCTTCCGCTAGCCCATCAGGCGGCCCCTACCAATCCCTTCCTTCAATGAAATTTGTACCGGCTATTACACGATTAAAAGAGCTATCCCCAACACTGATCAGCTATAGTGTGACAGTTGCTCCCTGTGTATGGAAGGAAGCATGATATGCATTTTAACCCTTAGGCCTGCCAACAGAATTAGAACGTGTAGGAATTCGGGACAGATGTATCAGTCTGCGGCACAGCAAGGGTTAAGAAGGCTGCTTCCACTTCTTGTTGGGTGCCTAAATTCAGCTTTGGCCATGTTCAATCATTAGCAGAAATAACAACTTGCCACATACTCTACTGGGGTGGGTGATCTTGCAGATCTGTAGCAGCTAGATTGAAAATTCTGTCTGTCAGACATTTTGAAGAATTTTCTGGGGGCCCCCTGAAATTAACATTTAGGTGTCATTATTTTTGTCCATTTAAAAATGAAGGTGAACATTTTTCAGATCTGGGGAAGCACAGTGCTCATCTAGTGTCCAAGTGCACAACAAATATGGGTGAGCGGGCTTTTTTTCCTTCCCTACAAGCTCTGGAACTCGCTTCCACCTAACCTTACAGTCTGTCTGTCACATCCTGATCTGATGTCGGGGGCATTTCTTGCAGCAGGCCACACCTAGGGAACTACAGCCGCCAGACACTTGGACAACTTGGAAACGTTTCTAGCTAGCAGTCTGTCTGGAGGCTGCCCTTCCTGATGTCACCCTCTGACGTTGGCCAACCCTGTAAGAGTGGGCGTCCACCACTCCCTCCCCGTTCTTTTCCTGCCGCCTACCAACGCGACGCTTGGACCGCTTGTAGAGACTGCCGCCAGCTTAAGTTGGACCACCATCTTCTCAAAATTTCTTGTATTTTCTCACCCTATTTTTTTCGAGTTTTCTTTGGATTCTTTTTTGTATGTTGAACCCGTCTTCATTTTCTGACTGGGCCTACAAGATGAAATGTGCTTGTGGGAAGCAGCTCCCGGAGAAGGATGGCCACTCTGCTTGTGTCGGCTGCTTCAGGCCTACTCATGACACTCAGGCCTGTGACATCTGCAGAGGCTTCAACCAGGCCACTCGACGCCATCGCTAGCAGGCCCTAGAAGAATACCTCTTGCAGCAGAAGGTTGTTAACCTGGAACAGGAGCTGCAGACCAGAAGCTCTTCCTTCTCACCAGCACTGTCTTCGGGGTCACAACCCTTATTGGGGAAAATCTGGAGGCAAGCACGAGCACCTGGACAAGGACCGCGGAAAACATTGGTGGTCCTCCCGTTCTTGCGATCCCCGCATAAACCTAAGGCTTCAACAGGATCGGTTGCCTCTTCAGGGGCGTCCACTTCTGCCTTGCACGCCCTCCTTGAAAGGGCTACCCTTGGCAGTGCTGCCTGCGAACCTCTCCTTATCAGGCGGCTTCGGGGATCCTCCCAGTCCCTACTGTTCAGGCCCCTTCTAGTGGCAGGGCTGTAGTCAGGAGGCTTTACTGGTTCTGCTTAGTCTGGCATGGGTATAGTGAGCTCAGGGTCTCCTTCTACAATGTGTCTACTGCCCTCCTCAGCGCAGATTACCTCCTCTACGGCTGTGGACACTGCGCTTTCCCTGGCGTCCCCTCTGGCCATCCATCGGTCTCCTTCACCAGCTCTCAAGGTTGCCTACCACTCACGTCTCTCTCTCTCTCTCTCTGAGTGAAGCTAGCCTCTCCTTACCTGCACCTGCACCAGTCAGGCCTCGCCCTCCTCTGACACCTGTTTGGTCTCAGCCAGTGCCTTGGCCAGCTCCTGAACCAACACCGGCACCGATTCTTCCTCAACCTATGCCGGCACCCATTCTTCCACCACCAACGCTGGTGCCGGTTTCTCTCCAACTTACGCTGCTGGGCTACCTGACACCAGTGACAGTGGACTTTAAGTCTGTGCTGACGTCCCTTTGGGTTTCATGCAGGCCTGGCTTGTCCTGCCACAGAACCTGGCCCCACGCGGACGTGCACATCCTGACCTGACTCCTGATGCCCCTCATGGACCCACTGCCTGCCCCATGTCAGCCGGCGCCCTATATGCCTCTCGTTCACCCGGAAGAAGAGAGAGAATATCACTCGCACCTCCAGCCCGCCAGAAGAGTCCGAGGAGTCCGGTGACGGTGGGGAGGAAGGGCCTTCCCCCTCCCCCTCCACAGTTTCTTCTGATGGGGTTGAGACCCCGAAATACATACCCTGGTTCTCCCCCCCATGACTCGTCTTTCTCTGGGGTCATGCGTCGGATTCAGTCAACTGTGGGGTTTGAAACTGAGGAACTGGATCCCTCCTGACGTCGGCTGTCCATCTACCACGTGCTGCTGTACTTGTACCTTCTGGTGGGTTCCCCCTTTGAGGATGCCACCATGGCTGCCTGGCATCACCCTAATTTAATACTGGCTATGCTTGGAAGGTGGATAAATTATACAGGGCCCCAGTGGGGGTAAGCCCTTCTTTGGGAAACAACCGCAGGTGGATGCACTAGTTATCAACGCGGCACACGACCACTCTAAGAGGCCGAAAAACCAGGGTTTACTTCTGCCCGACAGGGAATCTTGTAGGTTGGACCTCTTTGCCAAATGGGCTTTTGCCTCGGCCACCTTGGCCATTAGGACCATCAGCTGTATGGACCATATGATCCAGTACCAGGATGTTCTATGGGAACAAACTATGGAGGTGGTCAAGTCTCTGCCTGAAGGGCCAGCTACCCAGCAGCTCCTCCAGGTCCTGAAATCTGGGGCAGATGTCAGCCGCCACCTTCTGCGTTCTGCCTACGATGCGGTAGATGTGTTGGCTTGGGCAGTGGCAGTGGGAATAAGCCTTCACCAGCACTCCTGGCTGAGTGTGTCAGGGTTTGCTCAGGATGTTCAGATGTTCATCCTGAATGCTTCCTTCAGAGAGTATAAATTGTTCAGGGCTGATGTCCAGGATATTTTACCCAATTTACAAGTCTCTGGACACACCTTACAGTCAGTACATTCGATATACCATACTTGGCCGAAGAGTGCCCAGTGGGTGCCATTTCGTTGGGCCACCCACAGACCCCGGCCAGCCTCCAAGCCAACCAGATGTAAAGCTGCCTCAGCCCTGCCCACCTCGTCCTCCTCCTCCAGCAAGAGTTCTAGAGGAGGGAGGGTGGCACCAGTCCCCTGCCCCTGTCTGACTCCTTGCCTGCGCCCCCCCCCCAGTGGATCTGGCAGAGGCGGTTAGGGCGTCGGTTCTTCCTGCATCGAGACAGGTGGGCGGAGATCACAGGTGACAGCTGCATGCTGCAGCTCATAAGCCACAGGCACACTCTGGAACTGAGTGGCCCCCAGAGAGACCTCCAGTCCCTTCCTCTTACCCTCCTACTCACATCCCTGTTCTTTGGGAAGAAATTCAGTCCCTGCCCAGGAAAAGAGCAATTGAGCCCGTACCAGAAGCCCAGCAGGACAGAGTGTCCTACTCCCATTTTTTTCCTGGTCCCAAAATGAGGGGGCGACCTCCAGCCCATCCTGGACCTCAGGGAGTTAGATCTCCTCATCCAGTACAAGAAGTTCTGGATGTTAACCCTTCAGGGGTTATTGCCCTTCCTGAACAAGGGGGCCTGGATATGCTCCTTCGATATGCAGAACTCTTATCTTCACATCAAGATATGTGCACCCCCCCACCGACAATATCTCTGATTTCAGTTTCAGGGGTCACACTTCCAGCTCTGGGCCTTGCCCTTTGGCTTGTCCTCTGCTCCTCGGTTGTTTACCATGTGCCTACCAGTGGTCGCGACTGCCCTCAGGAGACAGGGTTTCTATGTCTTCCCCTAGCTGGATGATTGGCCATCCTAACACCTGGTCAGGTGACTCCAGTACATTGGGGCAGTCCTAGACACAGCTCAGGGCATGATCTTCTTCCCCTAGACAGGGCAGACTGTCTCATAGCCCAAGCCAGGCTGCTGTTCACAGCTGCTGTGTTTCTGCCAGAGGCTTGCCTCCGGTTCCTGGGCATGATGGCAGTGGCTATAGTCACGGTGCCTCTGGCCAGATTGCATATGAGGATCCCCCAATGGACGTTGAGAGTCCAGTGGGCCCAATGTATGGACGACTTGGAACAGGATGTCCTAGTCTCTTCTCCGGTGAAATGAGTTCTCCTGTGGTGGATGGAACCCACCAATCTTCTCAGGGGAGTTTCCTTTGCTGTCCTCTCCCCATAGCAAATCCTGACCACAGATGCCTCTGGGATGGGCCGGAGAGCTCATTTGGGCCCACACCAGACACAAGGGACATGGTCCCGGCTGGCTATATCAATTTTCTGGCGATGTGTACTGTGCTGTATGCTCTCCAGGTCTTTCAGACTCTGCTGTCCCCAGGCCTTCTACTGGTGCAGACAATATGACATCCACTACAGCAACAAGCGAGGAGGTACTCACTCATATCCCCTCTGCAGGGAAGCAATGAGAGTCTGGTACTGTGCTCTGGACCATGGCCTAGAACTGTCAGCCGTTCATGTCCCAGGCGTCCAAAATGTCCTGGAGGATGATCTAAGCCGGTCAGTCAAAGATGCACGAGTGGGAGCTTCTGACCTTGGTCGAAAACCTGTTTTACAGATGGGGTCATCCAGAGTTGGACCTTTTTTGCGTCCCCACTCAGCGCAAAACAGACGCCTGGAGTTTTCTGGTGAGACGCGTTGACCCTCTTCTGGAAAGGGAGGTTTCTATATGTCTTCCCTCCCTTCCCACTGCTTCAGAGGGTGCTAATCAAGCTACAGATGAAATGAGCCGCAGTGATCCTCATCGACCCTTTTGGCCTCGTCCGATCTGGTTCCCCTTACTCCACCAGCTAGCAGTGGAATCTCCAGTACCTCTCTCTCTCTGTGCACTGGCTTGCTGTCCCTGAACCGGGGCACCTTGGTCCATCTGGACCTCGAGTCCCTGCACCTTCAATCAATCAGTAGGCTTTATTTAGTCAGGCGGAACACCATTGAGTAGGGTTCATTTACAAAATGGACCTGGTAGTTTAAACAACAACGACAACAAGTCACAATACAACAATTTGGTGTAGGCGTAGCAACATTATCAGTCTATGTACAGTCATTACAAGTGAGAATGTCGTGGCTTGGCACGGTGGTGTACAATAATTTACAAATGGACCTTCATGCCTGGCTTCCGAGGACGTAGCCATGGCCCAGTTTGGGGTGTTTCATAAAGTTGCTGATGTCCTGGTAGCAGCCAGAAAGCTTTCCACCAGGGTCACTTATTCCATGAAGTGGAAGCGTTTTACGCTGTGGGCTGCTTCAGCTGGACCCTGTCACGTGTCCGGTGAATCAGATCTTGGAGTACCTGCTGTCCCTTTCAGACTCTGGTCTGGGGTACTGCTCTCTTAGGTACAAATGTCTACCATCTCTGCCTTCATGTTCCCATTGATGGCCGTATAGTGGCACAGTTGGAAGTGTCATGTACCTTTTTGAGGGGCATCCTTCACCTGAAGCCTCCTATCTGCAATCCTGCCCCTCCATTGGACATGAATTTTGTGTTGGAAAAAAAAACTTACTCTGGCTCCTTTTTGAGCGTGCCGTGGCTTGCAAGCTATGCTTTATGTCGTGGAAAGCATTGCTTTTAGTTGCCATTTCTGCTTGAAGGATTTTTGAGCTACAAGTGCTAGTTGTGTAAGCAACCATCTTTGGTTTTTGCATACTAACCCTAAGTTTCTTCCTAAAGTGGTGTCTGGGTTTACTTTAAATCAATCCATCCACCTTCCTGTTTATTACCCAGAGCATGCCACTGTAGGGGAAAGATTGCTCTACACTTCAGATGTGCACAGAATTCTGCGTTTCTATATACACTGTACAAAGGATTGCAGGAAGTTCAATTAGTTTGTTTCTTTTGCTGCTGGGATAGCGGGCGCCTCTGTCTCGGAGCAGTGTTTGTCCAAATGGTTAGCCAACTGCATTGTTCTGTTACAGAAAGTATGGCATGGAACTTCCCGGAAGATGTCAAGGGCCATTCCACCAGGGGTGTGGCGGCTTCCGCTGCCTGTTTCAGGAATGTCACAGCTGCAGAAATTTGTGCAGCAGCTACTTGGGAGTTCTGTCCATACCTTTACCAAGCACTACAGTCTAGACATTGCTGCTAGGCACAGGGCCAATTTCAGCCTAGCTGTTCTACAGGGCCTACTTTCTTATGCTCTGGTTCCAACCACCCAGACTGGCTATTCTGCTGTCAGTACTGCTTGGGACTCATTCCATAGGTGTGGCCTGCTGCAAGAAATAGCCCCATCAGATAGTACAGTTAAGTAAGAACTTAAGTAACAGTAGTTCATCTCTTGGATCATGCCTGAAAATAGGCATTGTATTATCTTGTGCAAATACTTGGTAAACACTAAATAAACAGATATCTAAACAAGTTAATCTGACTTGTAGAGGGAGTGGCTTTAGAAAGTCAAAATTATGGTTCTAGGGGCATGGATATGTTGTTCAAGCCACACTTATTGGCAGGTTCCTTGCCACTTTAAATCTCGCCGGAAGGTCTTCAAGCTGGCTCCTCCCACCCACCCGGGTGGTAAAACTCTCGGCTCCGCCCCATGACGCCAGATCTTCTTTACCGCTTGGAAGCTCAGGTTCCCTCCTTAGCGCTCTGCGTTTTAGACTGGATCCTAACTCTTCGGTTCGTCCGAAACTAGTTTTGAAGTTTTCTAAACTTCGGTCTTCATCATCCCTCGCGGCTGCGATGGACAAATCGATTCCCGGCTTTCGGAGGTGCCCTTGCGGGCAGAACATTTCCAGGACGGATCCGCACTCCACATGCGTCTACTGCCTAGGCCTAGATCGCGACCCACAGGCCTGCGAGTTGTGCCTTTCTTTTTCGGCCACCGTCCTGGAGGATCGCGCTGCCCGATTGAAGCTCAGGCGCCTCGAGAAGCGTTACCCGCCAGTAAAATCCAAAGAGGCTCATTGGGCGGTGTCTGCGGCGGCTGGCTCGGCTGAGCAGCTCGAGCATATGATCGCCCTCGAGGAGGAGGTGGCCCAGGCCGCATCTTCCTCCTCCTCGGCCACGGCATTTATCCTGCTCTCTCTGAGTTCCTTGTACTCTGTTTCGTTCAAGGAGCTTTGTCAGTCCCTTCCATGAAGGGAGAGGGTCATCGGGACATTCTCTCGGCCCAAAAGGAGTCAGGTGGGTTCCCACCGTCGGCGTCGTCAGGGGAGGGGAGAGGTCTCCTTCCCCGACAGCCGACCGTCGACTTCGGTCGAAGTTGCGGCTAGGCCGCTGGCTTCACGATGTCCCCGTCAGGCCAGCCTGCCGAGACTCCCGTCGACGCAGTTGAGATTTTCCTCGACCCGTCGGACGGGTTGTCGACTGGTGAAGCCGACAACCCACCTTCGCCGGTTCCCCCAGTGGAGACCGAGGATCTGCCTGCGCCTTCAGGGCGGCAGTCCCTGGATAAAGTGCCTGAGCCGAGGGAAGAGCTTGTTTCCCCCGCCCCTTCCGAGACCCACCCTCGGTCACCCCGAGGGTCTCTGTCTCGGTCTTGGTCTCGGTCTCGGACTTCATCTCGGTCAAGCCGTTCCCGCCGACATCGGCGGTCTCGGTACCGAAGTAAGCGGCGACACCGTTCCTCCTCGTCCTCCTCCTCGGATGGGGAGAAGCTTCGACGTAAATTGCGTCGACATTACGAGGAGCTTATGTGGCAGCACTTACTGTTGTCTGGGACTAAATCGACTCTGATTCAGCCCCCTGCCCATCAAGTGACTGTCGCCTGAACGACCGAAGCAACCGCTCACCTCAGTCGAGATGCCCATTCCTGGGCCGGTTGTTCGGCCGAAACCAGCTGCTCCACCGATTGTGGTGGAACCTCCGCCTCCACAACCGAAGTCTGGGGCACCGACCAAGGATTCTCAGTCGGGTCACGGCCTGCCCCACAGGTTGTCGGTCACCCTCACTCCCAACCATCCTCGGCAGGTGGAGGGTGGCTCAGGGCCGAGGCAGCTCTTTGCAGACTCTTCAGAGTCCGATGACGACTCCTCCCTGTTCTCCAGGCAGGTCGACCTGGAGTCCTCCGGGGGCCAGTCATTGGATGATAGCCCATCGTCCTTCTTGGGTCTGCTAGGAAGAAAAGGGGGAACGGCAAAGAAACCCAGTTGGTTGACACAGGAGGTCATTATGGAAGGGGTGAGGGCCAAGAGGGCAGTGTTTTGAAAATACAGGAAATTGGGGAGGGGTGAAGATAAGGATATGTCCAGGGAGGTTACCAGACTGGTCAGAGTGGTCAAGGCGTCCAGGGAGCGGAGACTGGTGCAGGGAATTAAAAGTGGAGAAAAAGCCTTCTACCGCTACATCGGAGAGAGAAGAAAGAGCAAGGATCAGCTGGTGAGGATTAAGAAGGATGGGGGGGTGGAGAACGGGGCGGAGCAGGCAGAGGCACTGAACGAATACTTCTCTGTACATGCAAGAGAAGGGGGGGCAGATACCCCAGTCGAGGGGGTGGGGTAGGCAACAGATGTAGGGGTTAGAGAGAGCAGGGTACTATATGGGTTGAGGGCATTAATGGTGGACAAAGCTCCTGGACCAGATGGCATTCATTGTAGGGTACTGAGTTGGCAGAGGTCCTGGCAGGGCCACTGGCTGACCTGTTCAATACCTCCCTGGACACAGAATGTGTACCACTGGACTGGAGAATGGCCCATGTGGTGCCCATCCACAAGTGTGGCCCATAGGATGAACCAGGAAACTATAGGCCAGTGATCCTCACATTGATCGTGGGAAAGCTCATGGAGACCATACTAAAAGAGAGGCTAGTGAGCTTCTTAGAGGAAAATGGTCTCCAGGATGGTCAGCAGCACGGGTTTATAGCAGCAGATCTTGCCAGACAAACCGTGTAGAGTACTACAACTGGGTGACGCGGGAACTGGACAAGGGCCATGCAGTGGATGTCTTGTATTTGGACTTCAGCAAGGCCTTTAATTCAGTGCCGCATGGGAGGTTGGGAACTGCAGTTTGTGGGGACGGGACCAAAAATAGTGAAATGGATCACAAACTGGCTAAAGGGAAGGCAGCAAAGGGTGGTGGTGGAGGACCTCTCGTCACCAAGAGAGGTGACGAATGGGGTACCACAGGGCTTGGTACTGGGACCGGTTCTGTTTGGGATTTTTGTAACAGATATCTCACATGGGATCCGAAACAAAATCAGCCTGTTCTCAGACAATACAAAGATGGGAGCAGTGGTTGATGATGTGGAGGGGTTGAAGGGGTGGCAGGAGGACCTGACTAAGCTGTAGGAGTGGGTGGAAACATGGCAGTTGGGGTTCAGTGCCAAGAAGTGCAAGGTTATGCACTTCGGAGCCAGGAACCGGGGAAGGATCATCAATTGAATGGGGTACAGTTGGGGAGCTCCACATAAGAGAAGGACCTAGGAGTGATCATTATGGAGAGCATGAACAGCTCTGCTTACTGCAGGAAGGCGGCAGCAAAAGCCAACAAGATGCTGGGGTGTATTGCAAGAGGGATCTCCTCCAGAAGGAGGAAGGTTATCCTGCCTCTGTATAGGTCAATGGTCAGGCCCCACCTGGAGTACTCTGTGCAGTTCTGGCGCCCATTCCTGAAGAAGGACATCAGATTATTGGAAGGGGTGCAGCAAAGGGCCACAAAGATGATCCAGGGATTGGAGAGCAAGCCCTATGAGGACGGACTGGGAGAGTTGAATATGTGTTCACTGGAGGAGAGGAGGAATAGGGGGGGGATATGATCGAGACCTTTAAGTATTTAAAGGAGATAAACCAGACCAACACAGAAGGGATTTTTCAGATGAGAAGCGGGAGGGACACAAGAGAGCATGGACTGAGATTATAGGGGGGAAGATTCAAGAGGGAGATTTTTTTATGAAAAGAGTGGCGGACAAATGGAACACCTTACCAGACGAGATAGTGTCCTGTAAGATGGTGGGCGGTTTCAAGAGGGGTTGGGACAGGGTAAGAGGAAGGGATACTGGTGATGGGGGGCTAGCTGCACACTCAAGCAGACTTAAGACCACGAGGCCGGTTTCTGCCGGCAATTTTGTATGTTCGTATGCCTTGAGCAAGGCACAGATTGGTGTTGGAGATTTGATTAGCAGCCTTCGCTAAGCAAAGTAAAAAATGATTAGCAATTGGCCCGAAGTTGATTAGCAATTACCAAAAATTGATATTGTTCAAAACCCCACAAAATGTACTTATCTTGCTCTGTATTGATAAAATACACATTTACATAAGTTTCTGAGACTGATATCTGTTTTATTTAGCCATTTCTGGGGAAACTACAGCAATTGTGCAGCAGCACATACATTTTTTGAGAGCCGAGATAGAATGTCTGCCAAAGCAGACCATGAATTTGTGATCGTGATCATGAGTCGTGACAAATTAAACATAAATTTAAAATGAACCTCTTCCCCAGCATAAAAACTCTACCTGGGACCGTGATTGACCACACAGTAACCAACAAGGACTGGATGCCAATTATTTGCTACTCTTCTCCACCAGGCATGTAGCCAATAATTCTGGCCTGTTTTTTTTTTGGGGCCCTGTGGTCCACCATCTGCAGCTGCCAAATCATCAGGACGTCTTGGTTTAGCACTAAAAAATATGTCTAAAGCCCTGTCTGGGTTGAATTCAGCTGAAGGGGGGCCCTGCTTTTTAATGCAAAGCAATGTTTCTACAGTTTTTTTTTGCCAGACTTGGTCTCCAGTCAGTATTTACCTTATTCATAGTTGAAAAGCACCTTTCTACAATTGCATTAGACATGGGAAATACTCTCAACACGTTGACAAGCTTCAACAGATTTGGACAAGAATTTGGAAATTATATGCCAGTTTTGACCAAATAGCAGAGGCAGAAAGATTGATGACATTGGTTTGAGCAAAAATCTTAAACTCCTGCTGTTCTGCAAGTAGCAGAGTGCTGTCACAGTCAGGCTGCAAAAGTGCTGAAAAGTGGTCAGCTACTGCAGTAATGTCACTGTTACCATACAGCTCCAGTTCCTTTCTGTCTGCAGCTGGCCAAAGTCTGGTATCTAGCACTTTTGCACGGTTATAGATATTACTCTCATCGGTCAAACTGAACCTTTGTTCACAACAGTTCTCGATGTTTGTAATGTATGTCTTAGTTTGCTGTTGCCACTAAAATGTTTTAATTTCACACCCTTTGTAAGTCATTTCAGCACATGCTCCAGAAAGAACATCAGACCCATTTTTTTAAGAGAATGCCAAGTTCACTGCCACCTATGGGACCACTGTTTAGCATGGTCAAGTGTTTCTCAAAGTTTCAGCAGAGCTAAGTAGCTCTGGCATTTCAGCTTCTTCTTTTTGAAGTGCTAGTGAGAACCTGGCAAGTGGCTGAAGCAGCTGTTCAACTTACAAAAGGTGTACCACCATTTTGAATTTAGTCAAAATTTGCAACGCTCCCTTGGCTTTGGCCTGGTCATGAGTTGGGTCTGTGGCTATAGATTTTAAATGGGCACAAATTACGGGGAATGATTTGGTAACAGCACGGGTGGCGAGAAGTTTATGCTGCACCTGTGTGCTGTGGGCCTTCTTGGGCTTTTCAGCTGATATCTCCATGGCCTGGGCAAGGGACCTTAACACTCTGAGTCTCTTAGGACTTTTCTGATAGAGATAAAACAGTTGGATCAGAAAGTTTGAAACGTCGTTGAAATAGGTGTTATCTAAAGCGTCTTTTATGGCCAGTTCTAATATTTGTGAGAAACAGTGAACACCAGCTAACCACTGTATGTCTTCCTTAATAGAGCAGCAATACCCCGTCTTACACCCATGCTGACAGACGCCCCATCAGCTCCAAACCCAACCGTGTTTTTGATATTAAGGCCACACTCTGTAAAAATGTCTAAAAGGAGATGTTTTTCGATCCCTGACTTGTGCTATCTGATACAGCTTTCATTCATGCAAACTTAGTCTCCACGTTACCATTGATGGGATTTACATAAATTGGTTCCTTTTTAATTACATCTGTCAGTACTACTGTCCATAAGCACTGAAAAGTAATTTGCATTTTTGACAGTTGCCAGCAGGTTTTCTTCTAGGTTCTTGCTAATACACATTGTGAGTTCTTTCCCACTAACAGCGTTAATGTATTTATTGCCCAAATTAACTCCATGGCGCTTTTCTTGTTCTGCTATTGCTTCAAACTTTTTAATAGGGATGTTCTCTTTGGCCATCATATACAGGATCTCCATCAGCCTGCCTAGAATCGTTCTGTGCTGTTCCTCTGCATTACTGAAAGCTCTCCCTACAAATAAATAAGTTTTAAGTCTAGGTCCAAACCCCCTCACCCCTCCTCCGTTTTAAACTTACCAATTGTGATATGGCAATATATATCAGGTGGTGACCTTGTTCTACCAAATTTCAAAATGTTAGCAGCTTTCTTGTGCTGCTCTGTCAGAAGATGTTTCCGGATGGTGTCAACTTTTAGCTGGGGGCCTGTAATCCCTGCAGTTAATGCCTCACTGAAGTTCCTCAACCCACATAGCTCACCTCTGTACTTTCACCACAATTTGCAACCAACATGCACTGCGCAGTCTCCCTCTCTGCTAACCTGTAGCCATTTTTTTTTTCTGGATCATATTTTTGGCACCATCCCTCTGTAGTTACTAATTTAACTCCAGCCATGTCTGACTGTAATTATTAAAAAGTTTGACGTTAGCAAAACAATGAGTCGGGGTGTGCAACCACTTAAATTAACACAGGATGAGGCTTTTCCTGAAAAAAAGAAAATGGCAGCGAGCAGATGTGTGACCCCCCGGCCCAGTCGCTGGCACTTCTCAGACCAAACCCTGCTTCTAACCGGGGCAGTCCCTCCCATTGTGACTGTGCTGCAGGCAGCGAAGTCACTGCATAGCAGGGCACATTACTTAAGTTATTGTGGGCTTGCTGCCACAATAAGACTAGTGTGTCCAAATCAGAGTGCAAGGGTACAGTTCCTTCCTCTAAAAAGCAGGGGCAACACAGTGAGATCACGTTAAAATCTCTGCAGTTGCAGGGCACAACACTTGAGTTTTCATTTGCTGCCCGGAAAAAGGGCAGACAGTGAGTAAGGGATATAGTCCCCCCTCCCCACTCCCAACACTGCCAAAGCAGGGCACAAGCAGTGGCGGCTCTACAACAGGGCCTGCCAGGGCACATGCCCTGGTTAAAAAAAAAATGCTGTGCCCTAGTTGGTGCCCCATATGGTGCAGAGCTTTCCCCATAGTAACAATATATCAGTGCCCTGGCTGCCATCGGTTGTGCCCCAGCTGTGCCCTGGTAACCATTTGTGGCTAGAGCCGCTACTGGGCACAAGTCTTTTTAGTTCCCTCATAGATCTCTGCAAAGCAGCGCGCGGGCACATTAGTCTGTTCTGTGTGTTCCCAAGTTCACTGCAGAGTGCAGGGTGCAACACTTAGCAGGGCACATTTTCTTGTCCCCTTGGATTCTCTGTAAAGCTGCAGGGCATAAGTTAGTCTTTTCTGTTTCCAAATTGTTCACTGGAAGAGCAGGGCACACGTCATTGACAACATAAGCACTGGGCACATAATTCTTAAGTGTCTGGTTCCCCTCATCTCTGTAAAGCTTTACTTTGTCCTTTTCCCAAGTGTTCACTGCAGATGCAGGACACACAACTTAAGCAGGGCACATTAAATATTGGGCACTGTACAGATCTCTGCAAAGCTGGGCACATTAACTTAGTTTTATTCTGTTCCCAAATGTTCACTGCAGACCTGAAGGCACACAAGCAGGGCACAATTAAATATGTTCTGGTCCCCCAATCTCTGCAAAGCAGGGCACTTTACTTAGTCTCCTTTTCTGATCCCAAATTGTTCAGTGCGTGTGGGCACACAGCTAGCTGCAGGGCACACAGATCTCTGCAAAGCAGGGCACATTAACTTAGTCTATTCTGTTCCCAAATGCTCACTGCAGACGAAGGGCACATAAATAAATAAGTTCTGGTTCTCCCAATCTCTGCAAAGCATGGCACATTTTTACTTATTTTTTTTTTCTGTTCCCAAATTCACTGCAAAGTCAAGAACAGGGCACATTATTCTTGGTTACGGAGATCTCAAAGCAGACAGGGCTGCTTACTTAGTCTTTATCAGTTCCCAGATGTTCACTGCAAAGACACAGGGCACACAACATAGTGGCAAGACGCATAAAGTTCTGGTTCCCTCATAATCTCTGCAAAGCAGGGCACATAGTCTTTATTCTGTTCCCAAATGTTCACTGCAATTATGTTCACTATTTGTTTCCAAATTCATTGTAAGCAGGGCACAAACTTAAAGTTGAAGGCAGGGCACCCTTTCATGCCCTTGTTCTCCCACCACCCACAGTATAGCTCTAGACCTTGCCCATTCGTTGCCATTATGCCATCCCCCCATCTGTGCCCTGAAGTCCATGTGCCCCCCTTCCCTCCTCCAGGCTCTCCGACCAAATTAAAATATTTTACTTGTTTTTTTGTTGCTTCCCGATTCTGCTTCGTTTCTGCTGTCCTCTGTGGTCGCTGAATCTCCCTGTCCGACCGTGCCTCACCCCACGATGCAGCCGCCTGCTCTCCGCTCCGTCCAGTTGGCTCCCGTGCCCTCTCGCGGTCTCGGCCAGGCCTTCTCCCTCTGGCTCCTCCTCGGTGCAGCCACCACTCCTCCCGGCTTGTCTCCGACCACCTGCAAAACAAAAAGAGACAATTTAAATTGACCAGATAATGGCGCAACGATGATTTATCAAATTTAAATAAAATAAAGAAAACTCACCTTTGGACTGCTGCTCAACCTTCTGACGCCTGCTTCCTTTTTTGGGTGCACTGCAAAAGGACTCTGTCACATTTCTCCCATGCAGAGACCGAGGAGTGGGGAGCAGGAGCATTACTGGACCAATCAGGGAACAGCTCGGGGTACGTGGTGCAGGGTGCAGAAGAGGAGGAGGGCAAAAAATAGATACCAGGACAAAAAAAAAATTAAAATGACAGTGCACAGTAAGGCACTTTTATAGAACCCAGGACCAACTGGCAGTGATTAGCAATAACTGCTAATCATTGCTAGATTTGATTCGCTTTTTACCGATCTTGGGTCGCAAATTGCGATGCGAACCCGTTTATTTTATGCTTTGCTCAAGGGTGTTTTATTTTCATCAGGTCTCCAATTTCTTTCCCTTGTGGTGGCTCGGGTAAGTACAGTTAGGCTTTACTTCTTAGCCTTTCCCTTGCCTCCTAGCATCTGTATTGGTGTTGCCCCCCCACCAAACTGTCTCAGGGCTGTTGTAGTCTTCTTGTTAATCCTCTCTTATTAGGGGTGTTTTGATTGTGTGTGCCTTAGCAAAGATGCCTGGCACTGATTTTCCCTGTTGCTGGGGATTGTGTTTTCTTAGCTGGGGACAGAGATATACTTAAAGATCATGCTGTAGCCTGCTAATCAGACTTTTACTTAGGGAGCAGACTTTCAGGGTGCCCGAAGTTATTTTCTTATTTCTCCATAGAGGTTTTTCTTGCTGCCTGGCAGGCTGGGCAGCTGTATCAGTCCGTCCCGTGGCCACCAGCCATCCTGATCCCATTTCCACCTCCTGGGACCAAGCAGGCCCATTAGTGGTGTTGGTGAAGGGTTCATTAAGCCCCAGCCTCCATATTTTTCCACAGTTTTTCTCCCCTGGAGTCTGTGGATGTGCAGTGGACACAATGTCCGGGCTCCACCTCTGTGGAGATGGCCCTGACGTCCTAAACATGGGTTCTCCTGCCCTTACCTGGTGATGCGCATGTGCTGCCACCCAGCTGTTGCTGGGTGTCAGTTAAACAGCATGCCACATGAATCGCCCTCCCTGAGGAAGGAGAGCTGTCCTGGTAAGCTCAATCCTTCCTCTCCCTGCTGGCCCCTGAGCAACCCAAGTGTGTTCCTGACACTGGGTCGCTGGCGTGGTAGGTGGTAAGAGGCCCAGCGCCTTAGCCCTCCATGCCACTGGTCCGACTCAGTGTTGTTTCTAACAGCTCCTCTGAGCTGCACGGGTTCCTGCCATTGCTTGGAGCCTGCCAGTAAGGCTTGTCTGTTTTCTTGCAGCTGCCCACCCTGATCCTTTAGTGCTTTCACTTTTGCGCCTCTTGGCTCAGGCGCATGCCCTCAACGTAGTGACATCACTTGCAGCATCGTGACATCTCTTCCATGCGCACTCACACAAGCGCATGTGCATAAGTACTTATTAAAGCACTAGACACAGCAGCTCCTTTTTCCACAGCTTGACTGTCTTGCCCCTAGCAGCTATAGTTTCTGCTGCAGTCTGGTAGGAATGTTTTCTCTTTGGTAGATTTTACTGGTTTTTGGCTCTCTTTCCTGAGATATAAAAATAATATGTGTGTGTGTGTGTGTGTGTGTGTGTGTGTGTGTGTATATATAATATATGTATCAGATGTCTGCATGAACAGTGTGATAAATCCATGTATCTGAGTCACTGTGTACATACATTTATTTATACACACAGTTGTGATATCATCAGCCATTTATACACAGTTATGTCATCAGCCGATTTATCCACATTCAAGTGCGAATTTTTAAAATGAAAAATGATAGTATGGTACTGTGAGCACAGAGTTTGTCCAACACAAAAATATCTACAAAGTGAGTGGTGTTTCATTTGTAGATACCTTTTAGTTCTTTTATAATCGGCAGAAAGCAGCAGAAAATTCAGATTTCTTGTACTTTTTCGACAAACAATTGCAAATAACTTTAAAATAAAAAATTATAGCATGGTACTTTGAGCACAAAAGTTGTTCAGCACAAAAATATTAAAAAAAATGATGTGTTTTATTTATAGAAGATACCTTTTAGATTTTTTATAATTGGCAAAAAATTCCATTTTTATTCACTTTTTTTTTTTTTTTTTTTTGCAACTTTCTTTATCGTCCTCGGCGGGCTGCCTGGTCTGCCGGCCTACCGTACTTCGGGTCGTTTGGGGGCTTGTGGTGCCATGCTCGCCCCAGCGGAACCCCAGAGCCAGCCCGGAGGCTTCATCCTTGGGTGGCCCCTGATAGTTCCTCTGTTTTCTCCCCTTCGGTCCTACACCTGAGACCCTGGAAGTGGTGACGCATGCACGTGGAGGTGTATATGTGCACCGCAGATCCAGTACCAGCCTCTTCCGCCCTCTCACGGCCTAACGCCGGGCACTCCTCAGAGTGACGTAGCCACTACGGCCTCCAGGTGGCGGCCAAGTTCTGAGGAGACAAAGTTCTCCCTTCTGAGGCGGAGGACTGGCAGCCACTCACAGTCCTTTCCCTCCCTGCCCTTACCAACCCAGGTTCGTTCCCGAACCCAAGTCGCCGGCATGGCACGGCGTCCAGTGCCTCAACCCTCCATGCCACCGGACCGACCTTTTATTCACTTTTTTGATGGACAAATGCCCCACCCCCTCCCCACCGCTAAGAAAAGCAAAAACAAAAGAATTGTGCATCAAGCTTTTTCATTATGTACTGGTCATAATGTAAAGTTAGAGTGTCCATAGCAACCACCTAGTAACCACTATGCTAAGTGGAGCTACACTGGGAAACCCACAAAAAGTCCATGTAAGTTTACATTAAAAATTAAATAATTTAAAACAAAACTTTGTGCGCTATCCTAAATTATATCATGGACATAAGTAAACAGCCAATGAAAATATTCAGACTGGCAGTTTACCACCGGTGTAAATCCTCTAATAATCAGCTTCTGTTGATGAGTATCTAATCCTAATCATCTGTAGCATAGGAATAATACAATAAAAATACAAAAACAAAGCATACTCTTTCAAAGTTGCATTTTATCATAGTAAAAAATAAATGAACCTTGGTATAATCGTAATAAGCCATTCAGAGGATGTGGTTTATCAGGGAATTTATCACGGCTGGTGAGGATTTACCCATGAGGCGCCACTTCAGCTGTGGCAAATCCCTCGATAACCCACACCCCTCGTGGCTTATTGCTTAAGTATCCCTATTGCATAAATGGAATACGTAACAGGGACCTTGTGGAATACATGATTTATTTTCACTAGAGCTGTTTGACCTTGGGCACGTCATTTGTGGCTTACGCTACTCATGAGGTTACCCAAGGTCAAACAGCTCCTGTAAAAATAAATCTTGTATTCCACAGGTCCCTGTTATGTATCGCTTATATATGTATACACATGAATATTTATATACAGGAGTCCAGGCAATTCCCTTGGCATCTTCTGGTCTATAACCCCTGTTTTCATAATGACATTGGCACTATGGCTTATCGGAGACCTCCAGTTGGTAATCAATGTGAAACTTGCAGAAGGGTAATGTGACCATGTCCGCGGGGTTCCTGTTGACTCCATTGTGTTACTCAAGCTAATATGACCCTCACAGTCTCTTCTCCCCCCCATCGGAACCCTAAGCTGAGGGGGGCATTTCTGGTGTACCAGCTAGCAGTGACAGAGCAGAATTGCTTCAGAATACTGAGGAGGCAGTATAGCGCAGTGGTCTAAGGCTCTGAGGTGCAAATCTGGTGACATCCAGCAGGCCAGACCTGGGTTTGAATCCCACAGCTTCCACTTGCATACTGTGTGACCCTGAGCAAGTCACTTAACCTCCTTGTGCTCCCGGGTCACTCTTGTAAAAAAGCTTTCAGCTTAGAGTGCTATACCTGGTTAAAAACAACTAAATAAAATAACAAATAAAAAAAAAAAATTGTATAAATCCTTGTGGTTGCTTTTGGATGAGCTTTTGAGCCTTGATGTTCTGCACGACATCCTGTTCGAGACACACGACCCCAGGCCGGACCCTTAAGGTCGGGGGGGGGGTGGCTTCACAGGCACATCCAGGAGTGCCAGAGCAGAACAAATCTGCTAATTGTGATCTGCAGGCAGACCCCCAACCCTGACCTCGACCATCCAGGGGTCAGGAGGAGGATGTCTGGGATCTTAGGGAAAATCCTGATCCAAAAAAAGTTACTTGATGATGAGGACGAGCCCTCTGATGAAGAGGAGGAAGGGGAGTGGATGGAGCTGAAGAGGAGGATTCCTGCCCCCTTCCCTGTTTGATACCAAATCTCTGTCCAGTCTGATGACTGAGGCTTGTAGGACATTGCAGCTGAAAGAGGTGCCGTCTGTGGAGGTCTTGGATGTGAATCCTATCCTGTCCGTGTCCTCCTCCGATCTGAAGTGTGTTACAGATTTTATTCACTGTGACCAGATTATTGAACAAGAATGGGCAGGTGCGGACCAGAGGAAATATCTGCCAAAACAAAGAGTACAGTGTTTTCCTTTTTATGGAAGAAAATACCTGCAAATGGGAAACTCCACCCCTGGCTGATAAGACTGCACACTCTGTAAGACATACAACTGTCCCAATTGAGGGATCTCTGGTCTTGACGAATACGCACGATAAACGAGTGGGTGCTTCGTGACTCCCAGTGGAGCAAACCTTAGTACCTGCTATGCATACTTTGTCACCAGAGCATTAAACTTGTGGGTTACGATGCTGGGTAGCTTAATTTCCCCTGATTCTGAGGTGGCAAGCATTTTGCAAGTGGTATCCATGGCTTCCACCTTTCTATGGGATGCCGCAGTGGAGAACAAGCACATGTCGGCTCGCTCCACTTATCACATTGTGTCGCTGACCAGGTGTCAAAGACCAGGTGGTTTAACTTGGCTTTTGAGGGAGGCTTATTTGGTTCAGGCCTGGATGACATTTTGAAGGATATCCAGGATTAAAAAAAAAAAAAAACACCTTCCGCTATCAAAACAGAAGCAAAAGGCTAGCTCAACTTAGAAAAGTCAAAGAGGCGGCCGACCGAGGCAGTATTGAGGGATTTTTCATCCCTTTTGCAACTTCAGAAACCAGAGGAGTAAAGGATCCTACTCTGGGTTCAAGGGCAATGGTGGCAGAGGAGCCCTTGCCCAAAAACATAATGGAGATCCATGGTGAAGAGGTTGCACATCACAGTGAAGCATGTGGGCCCATCTCTGCCCCCCCTTCCCTTGGTGGAAGACTGCACAATTTTTGCACAAGATGGGCTCAGATAACGTCAGATGGTTAGGTTCTGGAGATTTTGACTTTAGGCTATGCAGTAGAGTTTACAACCATTCTCTCAAGGGGACACTTTCTACCATACCATGTACCAAAGGTCCCTATGAAGACAAAAGCAGTTTCTCAAATGTTGGATCACTTCAGACAGATTGGGGCATAGAAACATAGAATTTGACAGCAGATAAGGACCGCTTGGCCCACCTAGTCTGCCCATTTTCCTACCTAACAGATAAGCAGCAGATCCTAGTTAACCAACAGCTTACTTCCTCTTACCCGCCCCCCTCACTAGGACAGCCTTATGTCTGTCCCATGCATTCTTGAATTCCCCCACTGTTCTTGACTCCACGACCTCCTCAGGGAGGCTGTTCCATGCATCCACAAACCTCTCTGTGAAAAATTGTTCTGGTGCTGCTTGATGAACAATGCCAGGGATTCTACTCAACTTAATTTTGTGGTTCCCAAGGGAGGGGGGTTCAGACCTATTGTGGACGTGAAACACCTAAACAAGTTTGTTTGCCACATGTCTTTCAAGATGGAGTTCTTATGATCGATCATTCAGGCTGTCCAGCGGGGAGGTTTAGTATCCATAGACCTGAGGGATGCATATCTCCACATCCTCATCCGAGGTTCCTCAGGTTCATGATCCTAGGGCAATACTTCCAGTACAGGGCGCTTCTCTTTGGTCTGGCTACAGCCCCCAGAGTTTTCTTGAATGTGCTTGTAGTCTTGTTAGCACAGCTTCAGCAGGAGGGACATCATGTCTACCCTTACCTGGGCAATTTGCTTATTTGAGGGCCTTCTGCCACACTGGCGAGGAAATCAGTGACCAGGATTCTGGAGGTTTTGGAGTCCCACGGTTGGGTAGTCAGGAGAAAAGCTCTCTTGAGCCATCTCAGACCTTGGAGCATGCAACCCATCCAGATTAAGTTGCTGATGGCCTGGGACCTGACCTTGGAGGACAGTCAGGCCAGGATTCCAATTTTCCCACCCCTGCGGCAGCCCCCAAGCTGGTGGGTGAGTTTAGAGAATCTAAGCAAGGGGCCCTTCCTTGGAAGTTCCCCCAGAGGTGATCCTGACAGCTGATGACAGCTTGCCGGGCTGGAGTGCAGTGCTGGACCACCTTCCCATTCAGGGGTCTTGGTCTGCGCAGGAACAGCACCTGCCCATCAACGCTCTAGAGATGAGGGCTGTACGCCTTGCTCTCCTTCATTTTCATAATCTGGTACGGTCAAAAGCTGTGAGAATAAGGTCAGACACTGTTACGGTGATGTGCATAAATAAGGGGGCACAAAGAACAGAGAGATTGCTAAAAGAAGCAACTGATCTGCTGTGGGCAGATGAGAATCTTCTCTCTCTCTCTTTTTTCTGTCAGAAGTTCACTTGGGGAGTTGGAACAGTCAGGCCGATTGGCTGAGCCACGAGAATGTCCACCCAGGGGAGTGGATGCTGCACCCTGAGGTGTTAGAACTTCTGTACAAAAGATTCGATTGTCCACAGATCGACCTGTTCGCCTCCAGCCAAAATGCTCAAGTGCAGTGGTTCTTCAGCCACTACTGGTGTCTACAGGTGAGGGAGAGGACACTTTGTCACAAGCATGGAATTTCGGCAGAGTGTATGCCTTCCCTCCTCTGCTGCTCCTTCCCAAGGTTATATGCAAAATATGACACTCGAGGAAGCTTTCCTCTGACTGCTCCAGAATGGCCTAGAAAGCCCTAGTTCTTGAACCTAGTGAATCTAGCTCAGCACGCACTGTTTCGACTCCCAATCTGAGGGAACCTTCTCTCCCAAGTTGCCATTCTGCATCCAAACCCAGAGGTGATGCAACTCGCAGCCTGGCTCCTGAAAGGAGGGAGACACCTGAAACAGGGTTTCTCTATAAAGGTAGTGGACACCCTGATGGCTGCCACAAAGAATTCCACATCTGCAGTTTATGCTTTTGTATGGGTCACTTTTTTGGCTTGGGCCAGAGAGAGAAATATCCGTCCTTCTAAAGCCATGGTTCCACAGATTTTGGACTTTCTGCGGGAAGGAGTGGAAGAAGGTTTGGCCTTGAACACCTTGAGAGTTTGGGTGTTTGTCCTTGGAGCTTCCTTGGGCTCATCATTAGAGACCAACGTGGAGGCATTTTTCAGTTGTGCTGTTCCTACTTCCATACTGTACGACTCTATCTCTACCTAATCATGGCACCTAACACGCTTTTTCTGTTGAGAACTTCATTGCACAAACCTACTTGCCTGATGTGTATATACTGGGTGCACTGTTAATTTACATTATTTTTTTACCTCACCGTATCATATACTGTAACTCTGACCCTGTTACCTACAAAGCACTTGTAATCCGGTATTTTGTGTACTGCTGAATTGTGCACTGTGCAATGCATTCGTGTATCATTTTGCTTGTCCCTATCTCTTTTCTCCAGGACACATCTGAAAATGAGTATCTCAGGTCAGCATGCTTTCCTGGTGAAACATTTAAATTAATAAATACGGTTATTCGTTTTCTTTGAGCTGTCAGCAGAAGCCAACCCCTGTCCCTTCATTGGCTCTGAATTGGGTCTTGAATGCTCTTTGTAAAGAACCCTTCGAACCTCTATTGTCAGTACCGCTAGATGTGTTGTCCTACGAGGTGTGTTTTTTTTTTTTTTTTTAAGTTTTCCTTGTGTTTAGCCAGGAGGATTGGTCCCACAAAGAACCTTACCTCTCATGCACAATGACAAGGTGTTTCTGAGAATGATTCAGTTTTTCATTCTGAAGGTGCCTACAGTCTTTCTTGTGAATTAGAAAATCTGTCTTCCGTCTGCAGCCAACTCACCCAAAAGAGAGTTGCACAAGTTAGATTTGCACAGGACAGTTAGGACATACCTTAGATGGACTGCTGAGTTCAGGAAATCAGATAGATTGATTGAAATTTTTGGAGCAGCCAAAAAGGAAAAACAAGACTCCCAAGGCCACCTTGGCAAGGTGGGTGAGGGCATGCATTGCCAAGGCTTATGTTGCAGTAAAGAAGAGGGCTCCTGCTCTCATCAGGTTCATTCCACCAGAGCTATGGCCACCTCCTGGGTGGAGAAAGGTGAGGCATCTGTCTTAGAATTGGGCAAGGCAGCAACGTTGTCTTCCGTCCACACATTCACCAAGTACTACAGAATAGATGTTCAGAGTTCTGCTGATGCGGCCTTTGGTTGCAAATGTTTGCAGGTGGCGGTTAGCAGGTGAATTCTTTTCACTTTTCCTTTTTGCAGTTTGTGTATGGGACAATATTCTCCCCAACCCGGTTGTTTAGTGGGTATTGCTTATTAGAACCCATATATTCTAATTACTCATTGACAATGTGGAGCGCTGCAGAAAGAAGACATTTCTTCATATTTACCATACTTTCCTTTTCTGTTGCCTCCAACATTGTCAGTGGAGCCCTCCTAGGAACCTAGCTCCCGCTGAAGAATATCGTCCGGTATACCAGCACTGGGATGTCCGTTGTTTTTCTGATTGTAAGTCTGTCTGGACAGCCTTCTTTATATATTAAAAAAGAAATAAGAGGAGCAGTTTCACATTTAAAGGAGTCTATGGGCAGAGTTGAAGCCCGACTGCTGCACAGTTTCCTCTAAATTCCCCCTGCAGGCACCATATTAAATAAAGTTTTTTTTTTTTTTTTTAACCTGTTTGCTCTAAAAAGTTCCACAACCTCCGGTGCAGCTGGTATGTTTAAGTATGGCGCTCTTCACCCCCTGCGACTGTGCTGCAAACACTGTGATATAATGATGTGTCACTGCCCTTTCCTTATTAGTGCCCTTATGTATGGAAGTTTGATAATCTTCGTATCTCAGATGCCCAGCTGTCTTTTTACAGAATTTGTCTAAATGCCATGTGTATGCCAGGCACACACATGACATTTAGGCAAATTCTGTAAAATGGCACCTGGGCATGAGGCATAATGGAGATTAAACCTCCTGCATGTGAGTACCAATAAGAAGGGAGTAATGCCGCATCCATTATAGCGCCGTGTTTCCAGCCAGTGATTGTTGGGGTGAGGGAGGTTGAGTCACTTTTTATAAGCAGTCGGGAAAAAAAAAAAAACTCCTTAGTTAGTATGGTGCCTGCAGGGGGAATCTGTGAGATGAAGTCCTGGTCTGTGTAGTGATTTGGGGCTTCACCTCATCTCCTATAAATATTGGTTACTGGCACGTAGATTAACAGGTTTAGATTTTTCTGATCAATTAGGGTGCCTCCCTTGTTATAGGCTAGTACTTACACTGTTAGCAGTTCTTTCCAGTGTTACCTGTTTAATTCCTTTGGCAAGTCTCTTCTGGTTGGTTCAGTACCTCAAAAAAGTTCCACCACATCAGAGAAGCAGATGGCGAGCCTTTTCCATACTCCCATTCTCCGGACGAGATAGGGAATCGTTTACTGTATCTTCATTTTGGTTGAAAGTTTGAGTATGCAAGCAGCTTATGTATATTGGTTTGTTATAAAATAAGCAGTATAGTCTATATGAGCCTACTTTCACATATTTAGGGGCACTGTGAGGACAGAACTGACTGGAGAGTTGCTGCCGTCTGGAATGCTCATGTGCCCAAGATTCTGTGCTGATCACAGCCTTGGGCTGTGCCATTTCCCCTAGTAGGGGTGCACATTACCTGTATGTTCTAATTACCTATTGACAATGCTGGAGCTAACAGAAAAGGAAATTACGGTAAGTATGAAGAAATGTATTCTTTTTTTGTCTCAATTTGGGTGTCATAGCCTGTTGCCTTAAGGCAGCGCTAGCCTATTCCAGAAAGAAATTGAATTTATAAACATGACATTTTCGGGAGAGAAGGGATCATAACTGGAGCCGAACCCATGCCCACCTTATCCCTTCCACTCCCTGGTCCGCCAGCCCCACCTTTGCTCTGAGATGTTTTGTGATGTCTGAGCAGGGGGAGTGTGGGGGGCATGCCCTATATAAGTCTGTGGGGAGATTTTTTAGTGTACCTTTAAATATGTTTAAACAGCCTTGGAGAAAAATGAAAGCCACTGCTGAGCACGAGGGCCGGGCTGGCAGACCGGGAAGCGGAAGGGGTCAGCTGGTCATGGGTTCGGCTCAGTTTATTATCCCTTCCTGAAAATGGCACGCTTAAAAAAATCTACTTTTGTCAGGAGTAGACTAGTGCTGCCTTAAGGTAATGGGCTATGAAGCCCAACTATATATTTTAGAATATTCCTTTAAGCCTTTCATGACTCTGGAATTGGTTACTTAAGGCTCGTTTAAACTTTTATCTGCGTAAGATACACTTTTGCTTCCAAACTGAACTGCGTGGCAAAAACTGATTCGTGACCTCAAGTTATATTAGTTTCTGTTTCGGTGACCTGTTGTCACCAGGTTAGTTATATGAAATGCTGGACTGGATACACGAGTGTTCATGCCATTCCAACCGAATACTAATTCATTCAAGTGCTGTTATTGTCTTGGCAGCTGCATATGTTTTGTATGATGGGTAGGGCTGATTAATAGAGAAGTATTAAAAAGGACATAATTCATATATTGTATTTATGTCCCGGTTTTTTGGTCCCTGGTGCCCTCCAGATTTACCATGGTGCAGGCCGGTGGTACCCTTTCATCACCGGTGCATCTTTTTCCATTCAGCCTTGGCTTACCCACTGGGCAGGGATAGGGTGGAGGGGTCCTACCCAGACACATTTTCCCTTCATCGAGAAGCATGTTCCTGGAAGGCATGGCCCAACCCTGGATGTACTGGGTTACTTCATCCATAGGTGACAAGGGCCTTTTCTTGTTTTCCTCACAAACTAGTCTGGACTCTGCATGGATGGCCTGATGTCAGAGGAGTCCTGTCCATTCCATTGACCCTAGAGTGCCGCAGTGCCACCCATGCTTACCCAGGTGGCAGTATTGAAGCAGAGGACACTATTTTCCACTCTGGAGAAAGAGCGCATCCTCTGGAACACCTGATCCTTCTCTCCCCCCCGCCATCCCCGATGACCTGTGCTCATTCCCAAACCCAGGCTGCTGGTGTATCAAATGGTAGTGCTACTGGTGCACCGGTGGGCCGACTTAAGAACTAATACATTTTAATAGAATTTGTTTTTTGGTATCATTAAATACATCACAGTATTAATTGGTTGTAAAGCTCAGTGTGATTCTGTGTGTCTCGTGAAGAAAAGCGGAGAAGAAATTGCAGGTTCACTTCTAATAAGGAGTGTGAAAGCTTGCTGATTCTGTATTCATGTTTACCTGTCCAATCTTAGGTATCAGCAGTGGCTCAGAGCTCGGGCAGTCACGGACACACCCCAGTGACTGTACACAGTACACACCATCACAGCACGCCAGTTCAGTCACACGGAGGGCAAGTGGTACAGGGCCATGCCCACCCAACACCTCCAGCTCCACCAGTGCAGGGACAGCAGCAGTTCCAGAGACTCAAGGTAAGGCTTATTACAAATCAGTTTGCTTTTCTTAAAGCCTAGTAGTTAGTTATGAATGTTGCAGATATCAACATTGATTATCCCATCAAGGGTTAGTACATGCTTCTCCACCAGTATCATTTTTTTTTTTTTTTTGGTAGGAAATTTAGACTCATGTGATAGGGCACAGATAAACCCTTGGGTCATACATAGAAACACACATAGACTGTGACGGCAGATAGGGGCCCCAGGACCCATCCAATCTGCCTATAATATATATTTTTTTACCTTCATTTTTTGTTGCAGACCTCACTGTATACATTTTTTAATCTTCAATTTTTCATTGTAGACATAAGAACATACGGAATTTGTCAGCAGATAAAGGCCTAGAGGTCTATCAAATCTGCTCGAATGTGCAGCTAGCACCCCTTATTCTGCATCTGCCCCTCCCTTCCACCCTTCCCCTCCATTGACCCTCCCCCTTGTCCTGTCCCATCCCCTTTTGAAGCAGTTCACTGTTCTACTGGATACCACTTTGGCAGGTAATGCATTCCACCCAGCTACCACCCTCTCTGTAAAAAAAAAAAAAAAAAAAAAAGTGTCTCCTCATTTCCCTCCTGAACTTTCCTCCCTCCAGTCTCATATCATGGCCCTTGGTGTCCTTCCCCTCTCTTACTTTGAACAGCCCCTCTGTACCTGTCTTGTTTATTCCTTTCATGTACTTAAAGGTTTCAATCATGTCCCCCCTCTCCTCCAGCGAGTACATGTTCAACTCTCTCAGCCTCCTCTCGTATGATAAGTCCTCCAGCCCCTTGATCATCTTTGTCACCCTGTGCTGCACCCCCTCCAGTAAGTTAATGTCCCTTTTTGGATATGGGCGCCAGTACTGCACACAGTGCTCCAGGTGCGGTCTAACTAATGACCTATACGGTGGTAGAATCACCTCCTCCCTCCCAAGGAGATGCTCCTTGCAATGCAACCCAGCATTTTGTTGGCCTTTGCAGCTGCCTTCCTACATTGTGCCAAGTTGTTCATTGACCCTGTAATGAACACCCCCAGATCCTTCTCCTCCTCTGTCTGGGCTAACTGCACTCCCCCCAGCTGGTAACTCCTCCTTGGGTTCTTCACCCCAAAATGCAGACCTCACTATATAAATTTTTTAACCTTCATTTTTTTGTTGCAGACCTCACTTGATTTCTTTCCTTCCCTTCCTTACCCCTGCAATTTCCTTGTGCCTATCCCAGGCATTTTTGAACCCCCTCCACTGTTTTCGCCCCCACTACCTCCACTTGAAGTCTGCTACAGGGAGCCACCACCTTTTCCCTGAAGAAGTACTTCCTTGCATCCTCCTGAACTTACTCTCTTCCAATTTTATAGCATGTTCCCTTGTTCTGGACCACCTTTTTCTCTGAAAAATACTTTACTCCTGTACCTTTTTAACCCCCATTAGATATTTAAAAGATCTCTGTCATATCCCCCCCATCTTCCCGTGTGTACATGTTTATCTCCTTTAGCCTCTTCTCGTACGGCTGTCGGATACGATACCTTGTTTTCCCACCTCAGTTACCCTAACTGATGCTCACTGAGTGTGTTGTAAAGTAAATCCAACCTTGGCCATTGGGGCAGTGCGGGCCTTCTGCATGGCAGCAGAATACATGGAACCCTGGTTATCGAAGACTTAACAATAGCTGTCCCAGCTGTCTTTCTGTTTGGGATGCCTTTTATTAACACAGCCTGCCTGCAGTCAGCAGAAATGCTTTTTTTTTTTTTTTTGTTAAAACACTAGCTGAACTTTGTTTTGCAGTCGGATTTGTTTAGAAAAGTATTTAAGCCGTGTCATAGCTTTGACATTTTAGACTACACTGGATTTTTGTGATTGACTTGAGCTACCAAGTATTGGGTCAGGTTGCTAGAACCGTTGAATAGGCAGGTGAGGTTATAGGAGCAAAATGTGCGTCTCTGCCTCTGTGTCAGAACAGAACCAGCTGAATTGTTAAAAGCTTTCTTTGTTAAGGTGGAAGATGCGCTGTCATATCTGGACCAGGTGAAATTACAGTTTGGTAGCCAACCTCAAGTTTACAATGACTTCCTGGACATCATGAAAGAGTTCAAATCTCAGAGGTGAGTGTGGAATGATGTGGGAATGTATGGTAAACTGTATTATAAAGGAATGTGTAACTTTCAATATCCCAAACACTGGCAACTATTTTAAAAAGCTAGTGTACTGCTGAAAACTAAGATTCGTGTTTTGAAAGCAGTCAACCATTGTCTTGTATATCTGAGGTACTTTTTTTTTTTTTCTCCTTCCCTCTGGTTAATTTGAAGATTGTTTACCTGATGTTAGTAGGTGTGATGTGTGGGACTGCACTCTGCCTGGCAGCTGACGTATCTTTCTCTGTTCCCCCCCCACCACATCATCAGCTTTGTGACCTCACTGACTGTGACATCACTGCAGCTTAGGAAAAGCCACTCAGTAGCTGTCAAGTCAGTCACCTGCAGTGTCACTGTCAGTGAGATCACAATGCTGATGATATAGTGGGTGGACTAGAGACACAGTGCCTTCAGAAAGTATTCACCCCCCCCCTTGGATTTTCTCACATTTTTGATTTTGCAAACATAAATTAAAATACATGTATATGGGATTTTTTTTGTCACATATCTACACAAATTACTGTAATGTCAAAGTGGAATGAAACTTCTGGAATTTTTTGTACATGTAATTTAAAATAAAAACCTGAAATGTCTTGATTTGATAAGTATTCATCCCCTTTGTTATGACACTCCAAATTGAGCTCAGGTGCATCCAATTTCCATGTGAGATCACTCTAAAACTTGAATGGAGTCCACCTGTGGTCAGTTCAAATGGTTGACATGATTTCACAGGAAATACACCTGTCTATATAAGGTCCCACTGTTGACTGTGCATGTCAGAGCAGAAACTCTACCATGAAGACCAAGGAGCTGTCCGTAGAACTCCGTGATAGAATTGTGAGGAGGCATAGATCTGGGAAGGGGTATAAAAACATTTCTAGGGTGCTGAAAGTTCCCAGGAGCACAGTCAAGTCCATCATTAGGAAATGGAAAGATTACGGAACCACCCAGACTCTTCATAGAGCAGGCCGTCCTTCCAAACTGAGCAACCGGGCAAGAAGGACCTTGGTCAGGGAAGTGACCAAGAACCCAGTGACCACCCTGACAGAAATACGGAGTTCCATGGCTGAGATGGGAGAATCTGTCCAGAGGACAACACTCTCTGCAGCACTTCACAGATGTAGCCTCTATGGGAGAGTGGCTAGACGGAAGCCACTCCTGAGAAAAGGCCACATAATAGCATGCCTGGAGTTTGCAAGAAGGCACGTGGCAGACTGAGATCACGTGGCAAAAGATTCTCTGGTCTGATGAAACAAAAATTGAACTCTTTGGCCTGAATGCAAAGCGTTATGCCTGGCAAAAACCGAACACAGCTCATCACCCGTGTAACACCATCCCTAGCATGAAGCATGGTGGTGGCAGCATCATGTTATGGGGATGCTTTTCAGCGGCAGGGACTGGGGCACTTGTCATGATGGAGGGAACGATGAATGGAACCAAATACAGGCACATCCTTGAGGAGAACCTGCATCAGTCTGCAGTAGATCTTGGACTGGGGAGAAGATTTACGTTCCAACAGGACAACGACCCCAAGCATACAGCCAAAGCAACACTGGAGTGGCTTCAGAACAAGAAGGTGAATGTCCTTGAGTGGCCCAGCCAAAGCCCAGACTTGAATACAATTGAGAATCTGTGGAAAGACTTAAACGTTGCGGTTCACCGACGCTCCCCATCCAACTTGACATAGCTTGAGCAAATCTGCAAGGAAGAATGGGCGAAAATCCCCAAATCCAGATATGCAAAGCTGATACAGACATGCGCCTAAGAAGACTCAAAGCTGTAATTGCTGCCAAAGTCGCTTCTACAAAGTATTGACTCAGGGGGGTAAATACTTAAGTAAACAAGATATTTCAGTTTTTAATGTTTCATACATTTTTGTTACACAATAAAAATATTTTGGCCCCTTTAAATTGTTGAGTATGCTGTGTGAATCAAGGGGGGAAAAATCATTTCAATGCATTGAAAATTCTGGTAGTAACGCAACAAAATGTGACAAAATCCAAGGGGGGGGGTGAATACTTTCTGAAGGCACTGTAGATATGTCAGCTGCCAGACTAAGAGCTGTTTCACACATCCAGCACAATATTATTACATAGAAGACATTCTAAAGAGCGAAAATTAAAAAATAAAAAAAATTCAGGAATGAAAGTTACAACTGACTGCTTCTTAAAATTTTTGTTTTCCTTTCCGCCTGTTTTCACTCCACTAGTTCTTCAAAGTTTGTCCAAGATTAGCTAATCCAAAATGCTGTTAGCTAGACTATCACACACACACACCAACAGTAATTTAAGATTGGCAGGAACTCGAGGATCATTAAATCTGCTCCCTACTGTTTAAAAAGCTAGGACAAACGAGTATTTTGTGACACATACTATTTTTTTGAGATTCCTCCCTCTCAAAATGATTCGACAAGGTGTGTTTCCTGCTCCTAGCCAGTTTTGAAACTTAACTGCTGCACTCTATCCATCATGGACAGTAATCTAAAATGTTAAACTCTGTTGAACAGTATCCTATTTAACAATTGTAAAGTATGTATATATTTCTTTTGGCGGGGGGACGTGAGTAGTGTATTTTCTTTTAATGTTGCATGCATCCCAGAAAGGTACCACTTGGTATGATTACAAACATCCTGCGTGGGAAAGTCTGTTAGCATGCACATTACTGGTTCAAGAGCAGACCTGGAGCTTGCACCTCCATCTCACACGATGTTGGTGTTTGCACTTCAAGAGAGGAGGTCACAGAGCACCTAGCACAGGGGGAACCAAGCTGGCTACACAAACAGCAGAAATTATCTTGACTGTGGAGGTGGCTAGCAGTCTGCCCCCATCAGAGGAATCCAAGCTGAGGAGCTTTGCTAAAGGGTGGGTGAGGGTGTGTGTGTGTGTGTTTGTTTGGTAGGAGGGTGGATGGGGGCAGAACTTAATGGAATAACGAAAAAAAGAGGTGATTGGAAGTCCCTGAGCCCCACTTTTCTGTAGGTGAGCAAGTCTGTGACTCACTGCCACAGACTGCCGAACGTCAACCACTCCTGTAAGTGGAACGAAGCTCGTGAGTCACTGTCATAGATGGAGAACAGCCTGTGTCATTGGTCCATGAACAAATGTGGTGCCAGGCGATGGGGAGTAGGGAAGAGGGGGGGAAAAAAAAAAAGAGCCAGGCACCTGATGCTATTTGTAGTATTATTTTTGCATTTGCTATCTCTTTGTGCTTTAAATATTTGAGTGTGTTTCTATTTCATTTTTAGTATTGATACTCCAGGAGTGATAAGCCGTGTGTCTCAGCTCTTCAAGGGACACCCTGACCTCATCATGGGCTTTAACACCTTTTTACCTCCGGGTTATAAAATTGAGGTTCAAACGAACGACTTGGTGAATGTAACAACACCGGGGCAGGTACACCAGATAACACCCCATGGAATCCAGATTCAGCCCCAGCCACAACCACAGCCACAGTCTCAGCACCAGTCTCGGCCTACAACACCGCCAACACCAACACCAGCACAGCCAACACCACAGGCACCCCCTGCCAAGATCACTAAGGTAAGTATGCGGCTTTGTGGTCTGTAGCAATAAGCCATATTGAATAGTAGAGAAGCACCAGAATACACACACACACTTTTTTCATATATGCATTATAAAAATCAATATTTGCAGTACTGTGTGATAATTGACAGATTATCAGATTTTGTGTAATCAGTTTTGAAAATCAATCTCTTAACCAGCTTGCATGAGTGGTAAGGTAGATGGATAGACTGTGAGTGATGTGTGATGCAAAACATGGGGAGAATAGTATTGCCCTTGTGTTCGGAAGATGAAGAAACTCTCTTAGGTATTGAACCTAGCAAGAGAAGACTGTAATTGAAGTATTAATTGGAAATGTTTTATTTCCTCATATCCCTATCCTTTCATCCATCAGCTTTAACAGCAGGATATTTGTCCTGTCGCATTATACCAGAGTGACATCCTGACTCCTGGTTATGTCCTACTATTCCTACCTAAATGGCGTTTTTGCCTGTGCGGGAACAGCAGAGTAACAGAGTGGGACACTGTGAGTTGGGGGAAAGTTTGGTTTTGTTATTGTTGTGGTCTGTTTCTTTTCAGTCGTGAAGATTAGTTTAGGGCAGTTAGATGTATTAAGTGCCCCCGGGTAGCCTCTGGCTCGCTAGACTGACATTGAAGGCACAACAAGACTGTCTTGTTGTTCTCTTTGGGTATGTCAGTTGGTCATCTTTGGGGGTCTCCAGTCCATGCAGGGAGATTGCCTCCACCTCCTTCTGGGACGAGTTTCCTTGAGGATACTTAGTTGGTGTGCAGTATTCTCACTGTGGCCCCTTATTACCGCTTTGGGGACTGGGTCAATGCAGTGTCATAACAGCGACTGCCTTTTCCCTTCCAGACACTCCTGACATGGTAGCAGCTGTCATGTTGAAGATGCACAGCAGGGACACATACACTGGGGAACAAGCTGGATACCTTTAGCATCGAACCCCTTCGCGCTGTGGAAGGTGGCAGAAAGAGAGAAGATATACTAGGCTGCCAGCTGGAATATCCGTTTCCCTGAACTTTTGGAAAGTAAAAGGCAATTGAGAGCCAGTGCTGCTGTTAAGATATGTTTCTCAAATTGCTAAATGCAGGTTGGGTATTGCTGCTGCGCCTACCTTTTCAGTGGCAGAAATTCTGATTTTTGCCATCAGTGGTGGCTGCTGTAGCATGCCGGACATGTTTGTCAATGCAGAAGATCTTACTCACTGCAGTGGAAAGGTGCAGTCATGTAGGAAGTGCATATTACAGAGAAACCCTCACAAACAGCTGGGGTAAGGGAAAATCCTTCTGGGACAATCTTAAAGAAGTAACTGGGAAGCAGCCAAAAACCTCACCTACTGTGTTGGTCATTGATGGTGGCATAACTCTAGACCCTACCACAATTGCAAATACTTTCAATACTGCGTTCTCTGACCTCTGTAGTGTTCTCCCTTCGGACTTCTTCAATGATGACCACCCTCCTTCTCCTACTCCCACCCCACAACCCCCTCCTTCCAACCACCCACCGTCCTACTCTAAGGAAGTCAGGGCACATGAGGTCCGTAAATACGTCTCTAAAGCAATCGCCAAATTCAGAACTAGTGGGGATTCACTTGACCTCAAGATGGTGTCCCTCACCCTTGATAAAGTGCTACTTCCACTAACAAAAATGTTCGACCTCTCCCTCGTCCTCAGCCAGTTCCCCGACAGATGGAAATCAGTCAAAGTAACCATGGTCCACAAAAGTGGGGACAAGGATCTGCATGTGAACTGCCGGACTATCTCCCTACTTCTAGGGACATGGATATGTTGTTCATCCACACTGTCTGGCAGGTTCCTTGCTGCTTTAAATCTTGCTGGAACGTCTTCAAGCTGGCTCCTCCCACCCACCCGGGTGGTAAAACTCTCAGCTCCGCCCCATGATGCCAGATCTTCCTTACCGCTTGGAAGCTCAGGTTCCCTCCTTAATGCTCTGCGTGTAGACTGGATCCTAATTCTTCGGTTTGCCCAAAACTTATTTTAAAATTTTCAAGACTTCGGTCAAGTTTTTCCCTTGCAGCTGCGATGGACAAATCGACTCCAGGATTCTGACGGTGCCCTTGTGGGCAGAAAATGTCCAGGACGGACCTGCACTCCACGTGCGTCTACTGCCTCGGCCTAGAACATGACCCGCAGGCCTGCGAGTTATGCCGTTCGATTTTCAACAGCGTCTGGAAGACCGCGCTGCCTGGTTACAGCTTGGGTGCCCCGAGAAGCGCTACCCGCCGGTAAAGTCGAAGGAGGCCCGTTGGGCGGTTACCGTGGCTGCTGGCTCGGCTGAGCAACTCCTAGCAGATGATCGCCCTCGAGGAAGAGGCGGCACAGGCCGCATCATCCTCTTCCTCGGTCGCGGCATTTATCCTGCTCTCTCTGGGTACCTCATATTCAGCTTCCTTCAAAGAGCTTTGCCAGTCCCTTTCCACGAAGGGAGAGGGGCCGTCGGGACATTCCTCTTGGTCCAGAAAGAAGGACTCTAAAGGTAAGTCCCATTGTCGGCATTTGTGGGAGCGGGAAAGGTCCCCTTCCCCAGACAGTCGACACTCAGCTTCCGCTGGCTTCACGGTGTCCCCGTCAGGTCAGCCGGCCGAGACACCCCGTCGGAGACCGAGGACCTGCCTGCGCCTCCGGTGCTGCAGTCCCCGGTTAAGGCTTCCAAGCAGAGGGAAGAGTGGGTGTCCCCCGCCCCTTCTCAGACCCGTCCTCGGAAACACCAAGGATCTCGGTCTTGGTCTTGGACATCGTCTCGGTCCAGCCGATCCCGCCAACTTCGCCGGTCTGTGTCTCGGCACCGAAGTAAGCTGCGCCGCCGCTCGTCCTCGTCTTCCTCCTCGGAAGAGGAGAGGCTTTGGCGCAAATTGCGTCGATGCTACGAGAACCTGATGTGGCAGCAGTTACTTCTGTCCGGGGACGAAGCTGGCGCGGTGCTTTTCACCATCAAGTAGCTGTCACCCGGCGGCGAAATAACCCCTGCTGTAGCTGAGGTGCCCAAGCCTCGAAGGTTGTTCGGCGAAACCAGCTGCCCCACCGATTGTGGTGGAACCTCCGCCTCAACAACCGAAATCGGGGGGCACCGACCAAGGACTCGCGGTCGGGTCAGGGCCTGCCCCACAGGTTGTCGGTCACCCTCACTCCCGACCGTCCTCGGCAGGTGGAGGGTGGCTCAGGCCCCAGGGAGCTCTTCGCGGACTCCTCGGAGTCTGACGACAAGACTCCTCCCTGTTCTCCAGTCCCATTGACGTGGAGTCCTCTGGGGGCCAGTCGATGGATGAAAGCCCATTGTCCTTCATGGGTCTGCTTCGGCTCATCTCGGAGTTCACCGGGATGCAGCTCGAGCCCGTATCCAAGTGGGCCAAGTATCCCCTCACAGAGATACTGGACAGAGGGGATTCACCCACGGAGGCCTTTCTGGTGGCTGAAGCCATTGTTGGCCCAGCCTTGGGGCTCTGGCAGCGGCCTGCTTCCTGTCCTGCGGCCAGGATGGCCAGGAAGTATGCGGTCCCTACTGGCTCTTTGCCCGGTTTTTCGGAACACCCTTCTGCCGAGGGGTTGGTCACCGACAGAGTTTTCCAGCGTTCTGGGAATGCTAGGGATGTGGACAAGCCCCCCGATAAGGGGTTCAAAAAGCAGGACTGCGCCGCACGCTGCCGTGCTGATGGCACACTTCTCCCACGCCATCATGGGCTTCTTGGATGAGGTGATTCCTCATCTCGCGGCCGACCTGCAGACCAGGGTAGGGCGGTGGCTAAACAGCAGCTCCAGACAGCTCTGGACATCGGAGACTCCTGTGCCAGATCAGTTGCGGCCGCGCGCCGCAGAGCATGGCTGAGGATATCCACCTTCACGGCGGATACCCAGCAGAAACTGGCGGATGTCCCCTTCCTGGGGACCGACCTCTAAGATCCTGGAGTGGAAGGTCCCCTCCAGCAGATCGAAAAATCCAGTGCCACTCTGGACTCTTGTCACCTCTGCCTAGAAGGACAAAGGCCGTCCGATAGCAGCAGCACAAGTCCTTTGTCTGTATGCGTCTGCACTGTCCTGCTCAACAGCACTAGGGGCTGGCAGGCTCGCTGGCCAGCATCCCAAACCCAAGCCTGCGACTTCCTCCATAGGAAGCAGAGAGGTAAAGGCCCAGGAGAGGTCTTGGCCAGTCCCTCCTCTAAGCCTGCCCAGCGACGGGTTGAGCGGTGTCGCCCCCAGCCTCGTCACTCCCCCCCCCCCCGGGTTCCCCCGATGGGGGGCGGCTCTGCCACTTCCTTTCCGCTTGGTCCGTTATCACCACGGACCATTGGGTGTTGGAGGTGGTAGGAAAGGGCCTACCCCTGGAGTTCGAGCAGGCCCCACCCTTCCGAGCCGTCTCCTTGAGGGGCTATGGGGTCCGCAGCCTCTTTGTCATTGTCGCCCAGTCGATGTCGCCCTGCTTCTCGAAAAGAGGTGATCAGGAAGGTGGGGATCCTCCTCCAGAACCAGGGGTTTGTGTCTAGGTACTCCCTGGTCCCAAATCGGACGGGGGTCTGGCGCCCCATTCTTGACCTGCACGACATGAACAGGTTCCTAAGGTCTCGGACCTTCAGGATGGTCACTCTGGCTCAGATAATCCCATCCTTGGAACGGGGCGTGTGGTTCTGTTCTCTGGACCTACAGGACGCATTCTTTCACGTCCCAATCTGTCCATCCCACCAGAGATTCCTCCGCTTCAGGGCGGAGGGATCTCTTTACGAGTTCCGGGCCTTGCCCTTCGGCCTTTCCCTAGCTCCCAGGGTCTTCACCAAATGCATGGCAGTGGTGACAGCATTTATGCGGCGCTGAAGGGTCCGGGTGTACCCCTACCTGGACGACTGGCTGATTGCAGCCCCCTCCAGAGCGGAGGTGGAGCAGTCCAGAGATCTGGCCCTCCAGGTTTGCTCTCAGGTTGGCCTCCTCATCAATGAGGCCAAGTCAGAACTCATGCCAAAGCAGGTGATCCAATTCATCGGGGCAGAGCTTGACTCTCTATGAGCTAGAGCACGGCTCCCGGTGGACAGGGCCGAGGTTCTTTCCTCCTTTGCCCAGTCATTTCAGGTTGGGCAATTGCGCCCTGCCCGGGACTTCCTGCGCCTCCTGGGCCTCATGGCAGCCTGTACCAGCGTGGTCTGTTGGGCCCGCTGGTACATGCGTCCCCTTCAATGGGGATTGGCCAACCAATGGTCACAGCACTTCGATCCTCTGGATCAGCTAGTGACAGTGGCCCAGGGGATGTGGCACGCTCTCCAGTGGTGGACCGTTCCAGCACATCTGCAGGAGGGCATCCCGTTTGTCCGCCCCGAGCCGACTGTCTCTCTATCGACCGATGCGCCTCTGATGGGTTGGGGTGCCCATCTGGGGGAGCACAGAGCGCACGGCCTCTGGTCCCCTCGGGAGTCCCGATGCCACATCAACCTGCTGGAGCTTCGAGCGGTTCGTCTAGCCCTCACCACCTTCGCTTCGTTTCTACAGGGTCAAGTGGTTCAGGTCCAGACGGACAATACCACGACTATGTACTACCTAAACTGCCAGGGTGGACGACGCGCTCCATGCCTCTGTGCAGGGAAGCTCTCCGCATTTGGTCACTTGTGCGCAGCCTGGAGGCGAATCTCCTCGCCATTCATGTGGCAGGAGCCTCCAACACCCTGGCCGATGCCCTAAGCCGGATAGAGGCTGCGTCCCATGAGTGGTCTCTCCTGCCGGAGGTAGTACAAGATCTGTTCTTCCACTGGGGCACGCCTCAGGCGGACCTGTTTGCCTCCAGGGGGAATGCGAAGCTGAGACTGTTTCATGCCCGCCTCCCTCAGCAGGGCTTGCTGCAGGGGGATGCCTTCTCGAGGCCGTGGACCCCGGGCCTCTTCTACGCCTTTCCCCCATTTCCCTTATCCACAGGGTGCTTCTCAAGGCGAGGAGGGACAAGGCGCAGGTGATTCTGGTAGCCCCAGACTGACCCCGCCAGTTGTGGTATCCAGAGCTCCTCAGTCTCAGCTGCAGGCTCCCCGAGGCTGCTTCCAGCCCGCCCGGACCTGATCTCAGCAATCAGGGGAAGGTATTCCATCCGGACCTTCAATCCCTGCACCTGACGGCCTGGTTCCTGAGTGGCTAGAGTTCCAGGCCTTGGGTCTTTCCGACGAGGTCCTCAACGTCGTTGAGGCATCCCTTAAGGAGTCGACCAGGAAATGCTACGCCTTCAAATGGAAGAGATTCTTCATTTGGTGTCAGGGCAAGGGCCTGGACCCTTCCTCCTGTTCCTTGGCAAGCATCCTGGACTACCTGTGGTCCCTTTCTCAGCAAGGGCTTCAGTCGACGACCCTTAAGGTGCACCTGGCAGCCATCTCTACTTACCGGGTGTGGGCCGGGAAGCAGTCGGTGGCACAGGAGAAGGTGGTCGGGTGCTCTTTCAAAGGCCTTGATCACATATCCCCTCCGGTGTGAGAACCTCCACCTCCATGGGATCTACTGCTGGTATTGGCTAAGCTCATGGGCAAGCCATTCAAACCGATGCACAGGTGTGACATGTCTCACCTGTCATGGAAGACCGCCTTCTTGGTGGCTATCACGTCAGCCAGAAGGATGGGAGAGCTCCAGGCGCGTTCCATCGAGTCTCCTTATCTGGTCTTCCACAGGGACAAGGGTGTCTTGCGCCCCCACCCGAAATTCCTTCCGAAGGTGGTGTCGGAGTTTCACCTTAACCAGGTGTTGACTGCCGGTGTTTTACCCCAATTACACCTCGAAGGCCAAATATAGGCTCCATACTTTGGACCCTAGAAGAGCGCTTGCTTACTACAAGGAGCGGACGGCTGAAGTTCGGGGAGAGGTTCGCCAGCTGTTTGTCACCTACGCTGAAGCCGCACCTGGCAGACTTGCAGCCAAGTGGACGATAGGCAGGTGTGTCACCTCCTGCATGGATCTCGGCTATAGTTTGGCGGGCATGTAGCCTCCCAGAGGGATAAGAGCTCATTCTACCTGCCATACCGCTGCACTGGTGGCTGCTTCCAGGGACGTCTCTATCCAGGAAATCTGCAGGGCTGCTACCTGGAAGTCAGCACACACCTTCATCACCCACTACCACATCGGCCTTGAGTCATGCCGGGATGCTGGTTTTGGGATCTCGGTTCTCCAGTCTTTATTTCCCAAGTAGGGTGTGTGCGCCTTGCCTCCCTCCTCCTCCCGGAGAATTGCTAGGAGTCTGCCAGACAGTGTGGATGAACAGCATATCCATGTCCCTAGAAATACAGGTTACTCACCTGTAACAGGAGTTCTAGGAATGGTTTATGTTGTTCATCCATACGATCTCCCCGGCTTCGACGCACAACCTGGCTTCCAGCGGGCTAGATCTGGTGTCATGGAGCGGAGCCGAGAGTTTTACCACCCTGGTGGGTGGGAGGAGCCAGCTTGAAGACCTTCCGGCAAGATTTTAAAGTGGCAAGGAACCTGCCAGACAGTGCGAATGAACAACATATTCCATTCCTAGAACTCCTGTTACAGGTGAGTAAGCTGTATTTCTAAGGCGGTAACGTTTAAACTGTTAGGTGTAGAAATGTAATTTTGTTCTTAGTAAAAGTTTGAAGTCCGATCAGCTTGATTTGATCCTGATAATACAGTTCTCATGTGTTGCTTCATCTACTGTATACATAGCACTGAGACCGCGCTGGTTCGTGTGTTAAATGATCTTCTGATGGCGAGGGATCAGAAGAGACGCTCCATTCTCGTTCTTCTTGATCTCTCTGCAGCCTTTGACACAGTGGACCACATGGTGCTGTTAGCTCGTCTGGGGCATATTTGTGGAATGTCTGGAACCGTTTTGCAATGGTTCACGTCATTCCTTACCGAAGATCACAGAGTTGTGTATGGGGATTTTTCCTCTGACCCAATCTCTGTTATGTGGAGTGCCCAGGGATCTGTGCTATCGCCCATGTTGTTTGCAGTGTACATGCTGCCCCTCGGAGGTATCATCAGACGATATGGGCTGAGGTTTCACTGCTATGCGGATGACACCCAGCTCTATCTGTCTTTTGCACACGACCAGGATGGAGCTCTCTCGGTATTTAACAGCTGTCTGAGGGAGATCCAAGACTGGATGGATTCTAGTTGGCTAAAGTTGAACTCGGAGAAAACAGAGGTGCTGGTGGTGGATCCTGGTGGTCGGGTGGTGAGGCCGGATATCGGTGCTCCGTCTGGAATTAGTCTTGGCAGAGTACCTTTGCCGTCCTCAGAACAGGTGCGTAGCCTTGGATTTATTCTTGACAATAAGCTGACTCTTAAAGCTCAGGTGTCTGCTGTTGTCAAGACTTCCTTTTATCATCTTAGGAACATTGCCAGGGTGAAGCATCTTGTTCCGTTTGACTCCCCTGCCTACTGGTTCATGCCTTTGTATCCTCACGCTTAGACTGCTGCAGCGCCCTGTACTTTGGGCTTTCGGGGTTGAAATCCAGAAAGTAGCCTGCAGCTAGTGCAGAGCGCTGCAGCCGGGTTCTGGCGGGGACAAGTCGTTTTGTCACATCACTCCGTGCTGCGCGCGAACTGCACTGGCTGCCTGTGCGGTGGCGGATCACCTTTAAAGTCATTTTGTTGACTTTTAAAGCCCTTCACGACCAGGGTCCAGCTTACCTGAAAGACCTCCTCGTATCTTACTGCCCTGACCGATTGATCCCGGCTGCCGACATGGGGTTGCTTAGAGATCCTAGAGTGAATCTGAAATCCTCTGGCAGCAGAGCATTTTCATTTGCTGCACCCACTCTTGGAACTCTCTACCATGTCGGTCAGTAGTACCGGTGGAACTCTTTAAAAAGAGCTGAAAATTTATCTGTGGAGCATGGCTTTTTAGACAATTATTTATTAATGCTCTGGTTTTTATTATCATATATTTTTTATCTCGTGGCATGTTGATTTTATTTATATGTTTGTGTGTGTAATGATTGAATTGTTTAAATTGTTCAGCACCTTGATATGTTGAAAGGTGCTATATAAATAAAAATTATAATTATTATTATTATTATTACATGTGATATAAGATTGTTAAAAATAACAGGACTTCAAAAATTTAGTGAATAATTTTGTTTCTATATATCGATACATGGTAGCTCTAGCACTGTCTTATATTGATGTATCAACTTTGAAGGCTGTAAACTTTCTTTAAAAACGAAAAATTCTAGTCTTCATGGTTTTAAAGTTATCCAATTTTAAAAAATTATCTTTGGAAAGCTCTAACTTTGGAACTGTTGAGACTAAAAACATAATTTTAATGAACGCTTGGAGTCCAGCCATTAGAAATGAGCTCTTTCGACACTGTTTTTGTATCAGTAATATTCTGATCATGTCAACAGTATCTGAAACTGCTTTTCTGCACTGTTATTGATACTTATTTTTTTTATTTTTTTTTTTAGTTCCGACACAGCTTAAACTGGAAAAATAAAGCATGTCGACTCGGATTCAGTTTTTAAAATGTTGGTGGAGTGCATCAACACTATTTCTTTGTATCGACACTATAAATTATATGATTGTTTAAAAATAATTAATAAAAAATATTGTGAAACTTTTTTCCTGAATTTTGGTAATACAACACAATTGGTAACTGTTTAGTTTTCAACGTAATCTTCATTTTATGACCTTAGTCGTGTTGCAAATGTTTGTCTTCCTCTAGCAGTACCTATTATTCCTCGCTTTTTCAGGCTTTGCTTGTGAAAGCATTGGAAGATAATACTGCTACTTGTTCTTTCCCCTGGTTTTCTGAAATAAGATGAGTTCTGTGTTAAACCACGTGTGCACAGTAGTCTGTCTCAGACAAAGTATACAAGAAAATTTAACTCAAAGGCAGGAGATGAAGAATTAGATGGACATAGAGACCTGTCTGTTGGTTTTCTTCTCCCAGGTCAGTGTTTATGCTCCTGTGGCAGAGCAAATCCTGACCAAAGATTGGAAGATGTTGAGTTCTAGCCACACACCAGGTAATTGGGGTAATACCCATAGCTTACACTACAGTGCAGTATTTGGGGGGGGTGGGGGAGGCTGCTCTGTTGAGATGGTGTCCTTCGGATTAGATTTTAAACTGAGGTCCCTTCTTCCCGCTTCTTATAACTGTCCAGGTGTAGGTTACAGATCCCATGGCAGTTGTCGAAAAAAGTAGGGGAGTTTCTTCTGTGTCATGGCGAACATCCGGCTAAAACGGGTCCATGTAACACAACCATCAGGACGCACCTGGAAACAACCTGTCACAGCTTAGTGCATTTGTCCTAGTCAGAAATCACAAATTATAAAAATACTTTTTATATGACCTACACCTATGTTTTCCTTTTTTTTTGGGGGGGGGGGTATAGCAAGGAGAATAATGCATGTCATATGGCAATCCACAGCCTTAAAGGGACGAGAACATTTGTGCTGATTGGCATGAGTAATGTTCTGTTAGCAGAACTGAAATTCATACCTCCATATGATCCATATTTAACTGCGCTTGAATAAACACAGATGTGAAGAACAGTTTTTAGCTGGTTTCTTTTTATGGACAACATTCTGCACAGTTCCATTCATGGAATCGGTAATTTGGAATGTTTGCTATGTCACGCTTTGTGTACAGAATGCTAAGCATGGGCTGTTTACCTATCAGAACCATGTGGTATATAATTAAGAGATAATATTCAGTTAATTGGAGTATACAAAGCACTAACCAGCTTCTGTGTTGATTCGCCTCAGCGTTTGATCGTCACAGAAGCTGGTTATTGTGAGTATACTCCAATTAACTGAATGTTGTTACTATTAAATGAGTTGGAATTTATGTAGATGAGTACAAAGAATAAAGACAAGTACAATGTATGTTGAATAAAAAATAGGTGATTTTATTACATGAATAAACTGATTTTCTCAATAAATTAACAAATTGAATAAAGTTAATTGCTGAATAAAGAACAACTTTTATGACTGTTCTAATAGTTTTAATGAATAATGCTGTTTTATGAATGAAGCAGTTGAATAAATTGCAGCTGTAATGAAAATGTGAAGTTTTTTAGGGAGAGAGTTTATTTTTTTATTTTTATAACATTTAAGTTTGCTGGGTGGCGTGGGAAGGGAGGTGAGAGCTGAAAACCGAGCGGGAGCTCAAAATGGAGCATAGGAATTTCGAAGCGCGATGTGGTTGAGAGAGAGTGAGCAGGGAGATGAATGAAATGGCAATTTATGTTTTACTAGAGGTTTTTTTTTTTTATAGAAATGTCAGTTGTGAGAGTTTAATGTGGGGGAAAAAGAAATTAAAGATTTCGGGAGTGTTACGGTGATGAAGGGATGGCAGTTAGCGCTTGGAAAGTGGTCTGACAGGATTTTTAATTTTTTTTTGGTTACTAAACGTTTTGTTTCTCAGATTAGTATATTTGATAATGGGGGACAGAATCAACACATATCTGAATTGTTGGATAAATTGAATCGGTCCTGACTGTGTCGAGTTGAGGAACATGGCAGACGGGACAGGAAGAGATCGGCTGTGGGCAGGGAGCACAAAAGCGATTGGGAACCCAAAATCAGGTAGAAGAATTTCCAACCGCGATGTGGTTAACAGACAGAGACAGAAGGCAGAAAAATAAAATGCCTGTTTCTGGTTTATTAGAGAGGGTAGTCGGGATTTGAAAGTATGATGTGTTGCTTTGTAGTTCTGGAAGACGTAATGTAATTGTGACCTATAGCCGCGTGTGTGTGTGTGGGTGGGGAGTGTAGGGCTGAGAAACAAATGTGTGTTAAATTATTTTTAATGTTCTTATTTTATTGGTGTGACAGACAGTGCGGGAATGAAGAGAAATGAACTGAGATGATTCTTTTACAGCTTCAGGTGTGTGTCAGTGTGACAAGGATTCGGGGGTTTCGCTGGAAAATTTAAATATGAGAAATAATGTATTTACTTTTGAAAAACTTTGCCCATTTTGTTTGCTTTTTTGTTTTCTCATCTTTTTTTGAGACAATTTGTGCTTTGTCTTCTTCGGTAATAGTGAGAAACCGAGTTTTGGCTACTGTTAAAACTGCCGAGGTGGAGAGCAGTTCTGATGCCTTTTTTTTTTTTTTTGTTTTGTGGGACGCTGTGCTCGAGGTTTGAATAAACGACCGTGGACGTGATTTCTGACTGATTAAATGACTGTGGGCAGTGTCTAGCTCAATAAACAACTCTGCAGGTATTTTTTGAAGGTTGTGGTGGTATAATTAACAGATGTTCTGTATTCTGATTGGGTAATGCATGATACCTCTGGTATAATAAGAAATTAACTTCTACAGACCACAGACAAATTTGTGCCCAAGAAAATATCTATACTAAAAGGGTTAAACTTCCAGTGTGGTGTACCAACAGGACATTAAAATAGTGTAACAAGAAAAAAAAAAACATTTGACATCATGAAGAGACTAAACACCAATGAGTCAGTTGACAGGTACAAACATGAGCTTAAAACATTAAAAAAGATGATCAACTCAGAAAGAAAAAACTGGCGTTCAATATAGCATGTAGAAATGATAATTGTAAAAGTTTCTATGCATATGTAAACAGTCTGAATAAAGGAAATAAGCAAATTGGACCCATTAAAAAAGAAGACCGTCTTAAAAACTGACAGTGCCGACACCTTCAGTAATTACTTTAGTAGTGTGAACAGCAGCACCACATATTATGGAAAAGGAACATACTTTGCTAATCTGAATTTAACAGTTAACGAAAAAGAAGTGAATAAATTATTAGACAAATTACAGGACAACAAATCAACAGGACCCGATGATCTGCACCCTAAATTCTTAAAATAAGTAAATATATTTTTAGACCTTTAACAATATTGTTTAATAAGTCTTTTGAAACTGGAGAAGTACCACTGAGTCATGACTGGAAGTTAGCAACAGTTGTGCCATTATCTAAAAAGTTGGACAACACTTTGGTAACTAACTTCAGACCGGTTAGCCTGACATCTGTTTTGAGTAAAGTTGCAGAAACAATCCTGAAAGCCAAACTACAGATGCATTTAGAGAGTATAAACTATAGTTATGTTAAGCAACATGAGTTTAAATGTAATAGAGCATGCATCACTAACCAACTGTATTTTTATAATAAAGTAACTAAAAGTTTAAATGAGAAAATAACAGTGGATGTCTTGTTTTTTGATTTTCAAAAGCCATCTGATAAAGTGCCACATTCAGACTTAGTAAAAAAAACTTCACACCATAGGAGTGGATATTCGTTTAGTTGAGTGGATAGGTAATTGGCTTATGGTTAGGAAGTAGTGGGTCAGAATAAGGGGTGACTACTCAGATTGAAAGGGTGTCACCAGTGGGGTACCCCAGGGCTCTGTGCTGGGGCCAGTCCTCTTTTCACTGTACATAAGTGATTTACAGAATGGAATAGAAAATTGGATTAAGTTTGCGGATGATCTAAAACTGGGAGGTCCCGTAAGTACAACAGAAGATATTAGTCTAGAACATGACTTGGAAAAAATAGAGAATGGGTCTAAAGAGAACTACGTGCCCTTCAGCATAGATAAGTGTGCCATTATGCACATGGGCAAGCGTAACTGCCGGTATACCAATAACATAAACAAAGTTCCAATAAAAAAACTTGAAAAGAAAAGGATTTTGGAATATGGACAGAAACTTTACTTTCAAAACACATTGTACAGAAATTATACAGAGATCCAATTACATGATGAATATTAAAAACAGCTTTGTCAGTAGATCATCAAGCTGTATGTTGTCATTATATATGTCCTATATGAGACCACACTTAGACTGTGGTTCCCCACTATGGAGCCCTTACCAAAAAGAGGAAATGCACAGAGTTAAATGCATACAGAGGAACTTTACAAGATTAATACTAGCCCTAAAAAATATGGATTACGAGAGCAGGTTATGTAAATTGGATCTATATGCCCTGGAATGGAGATCGATTATACATTTATAAAAATATTGAATGATGCAGAACTAAAATTGGAGACGGGAATTGAATTAATTGACAAACCCAATTACCTGAGGGGTCATAAACTTCAAATTAAATTGAATACTATTGTTAACAACAGATTAAACTTTTTCATTTATCGAAGTGGTAGAATCTGAATAAACTGCCAAGTGAGGTTGTGTACAGTACCACACGTGAGGCCTTCAAGCAGAGACTAGACAATGAACTGTTAAAATCAAATAAAGAATGGGCTTGATGGTTCCCGCTGATTTAGGTAGGCGGTATAAATGGGCATGTAGCCGCCTTCTGCTTATAACACCCAGTGTGAAACCCAGTATGCCAAAAGTTATATACACAAACTATAATGTAGTTAAAACTCAAAATTACTTGTTCTGTGAAGAGAACTGTAACAGAGTGCTGCTCACAAAAACAAAACAATGCAAAATACAGTTTTTCTTATGACTTTTTATTCAGTTATAGTTAAATTTGGATCATGCAGGGGTATGAACATAATTTTAGAAAACAGGAACGCTATAAACCGCTGCCCATAAGGAATGATTTCCTGTTTTTAAATTTTGTAGTCACAGGCGACATGGTCAGTAAATATGGACATCCATGATTTAGAAGTAGAAATGGCTGCTATGTCATATGATCTGTTCAGTTGAAGTTTTAGGATTGAACTTTTATCAATGTATTAATGATCATAATTTGTAGCGTTAAGTTGCAACTCAGAAATACTCTTTTTTTTTTTTTATCTTTTCAGCCACTGCAGTCACCAGCACATACACCAAGTAACCAACCAAATCCCTCAATCCCTCCCTATGCCTCTCCCCGCTCTCCACAACTACAGCCTCACACACCAGTCAGTGGCACCCACGGAACAGCCCCCGCCCTACAGAACAACCAGCCGGTGGAGTTTAACCATGCCATCAACTATGTCAATAAAATCAAGAACCGATTCCAGGGACAGCCTGATATCTACAAGGCCTTCTTGGAGATCCTGCACACCTATCAGGTATCTGGCTATAGGTTACGCTGATGGATGATCACTGAACATAGAGTATGAGGAAGGAGCTGGGGTTTTCAGTTGTTTTATGGACTGTTGTAATGTTTTTGTGCTCGGTTTAGTGTATAGCATGTAGAATATTTGAATATGTGTTGTAGAAGAAGCAGGCCTCTTTAGTTGTCGGTTTTACTCTCCTGCTTACACTTTCTACTTGGTGCTGCCTCAAAGAAACAACTGTGCTTTCGTTGATTCCAAGAAAAAAGAGCAACATATTAGAAAAGCCAGTTGCTACATTGCAAAGCAAACCTAGTATTAAAACATCTGCACCCCCCCACCTTCAGTTTGGTGCGCTTGCAAGTGCTATGATGCTTTTTGGATAGGAGAGTGATTCCAGTCAACAATCCGTACGGACTATGCCAGACTTCACAGTAGTTTCATATTCTGATGATTACTGAATGAGACTTCTGGCATGTCAGTTATCTGACAAAAAATGTCTAAAAAGTATGCTGACAGCCAAACTGTCAACGCAAGTGAGGCCGCAGTTCTGCTGTAAAGTTTTGCGATGAACCTACACCTGGAAAAGTAGATCTTACTTTGAGAGGGCTCTTGCAGTGGGTGTTCACATATAGGACTAAGCCGCCAGGCGTCGGAACCCCATGGAAAATGTCTAGCTAACCATCTCTGGCGGGGGACTGCCTCCATGTCTGGTGACCAGCGTCATACAACATCTGTATAAAGGGGCTGTCCCCCATGCCTGTCTTCCTGTTCTTTCCCGGCGTCAGCTTGTGAAAGTTCCTCATGGTAAAACGGCACTCGTCAGTACCTTCGGTCATAAAGTTTTCAACTTTTTCAACCTTTTTTCTCGTTTTAAAAAAAAAAAATGTTTTTTATAACATCTGTGTATGTCGTCCCCGATGCTCTCTGACTTGCATAAAAATAAGTGCAACTGGTGTGGTTCCCAGCTTCCACACATGGGCCACTCCTTGTGCCTCTTCTGTCTAGGCCCAGACCACCCTGTGGAGAAGTGCCAGCACTGCCAGAAATTCAGCTCTGCTACCCGCAAGCGAAGGTAGCAGTCCCTGGAAGCTCATCTCATCAAAAAGAAAATGGCATCCATGGAAAAGGAGTTGAGAAAACTTAGGCGGGCGTCAGCCTCCCCCGAAGGTCACAAGAAGAAGCATGAGAAGGAGACGCTCAGGGAGCGGGATTTGTCTTCCATAGCAGCCGCGACTTAGGCTGGAGTCATGGCCTTATAGGTATCGACTACCATCTTGGTGGCTACCAAGAAGGTGTCGCTCCGCCCATCGGGTTCACGACCAGGCCATTCAGGAGCCTTTGGGACAAAGGAGGCCTCCACTCCCGTCAAGGCCGCTCCTCCACCGCGCCCTTCTGGTCTGAGCGGGTCTGGTAAGTCGGACGTCGGTAACAGCGATGCCCGCCTGGACAGGACTGCAAGCCGCTCATATCCTCAGGTGACCGCCTTGCTCACTCCTCAATTCCGACAAGGCCACCATTCCTTCATGGCCTTCCTCAGATAGGGAGTCCGATAAGTCGGACACCGGTTCCTCAGACGTCCGCCTGGACACTGCCAACAAGGTGGCCACCAGCTCCGATGACGACTGCCCCATTAACCAGCCTGCGTCAGACCGTGTAGCTACGCCTGACGCCCCAGACTCTCTGCAATGGATAACTCATTGCCTACCGAATGTCCCCATGTCTCCTCGGCTCACACTTGAGGATTTCAATCCTCCTTCCCCGGGTTGAGACTGACCTTGGGATGCTGCCGTCAGGGGTTCCCCCTCCTACGCTGGATCCTCGAACGCTGGACCTGACGCTGTCCTCTGGCATTCCTTTGCCCGACGGAAGACCGGTTCCTCCATCAGGACCATCTGACTCGTTCAGCGGTCTCCCTACGCTGGGCCCTACTCCCGCGGGACCGACGCATACTCCATCTGGTCTGCCAGCAGGGCCTTAGCCAGGACCCTCTGTTCCGTCAGAGCCCCTGGTGCCAGAGTACCAGGCACTGCAATACTTTGTGCCGCAGTATCTGATGCCACAGTACCCGATACCGCACTATCCGGCGCCGCAGTACCTGCCATCGGGCTATGGATACCCCTGTTACAGGTACTCACCCTACCCGTGTCTAAGCCCCCCATCTCCTCCGCTGCCTACTCCACAGCTGCCAGCGGATCTGAAGGAGATATTGACCTTCTGGTGGGCTGAGGCCAAGGCTCAGCTCACCAAGGAGGTTGAGAGTCTTCTTCTGACATTGGTCCGTACGCCGGACCCCCTACATTGGAGGCAGGAGACTCCCTCCTTTTTATCCGATGCCAGAGGAGAGCCTTCTGGCACCTGGGGTCTCCCTAGAGGGCGTCATTCCTCCCCCTCCCAGGGAGGAGTCGTCATCGTCTTCTACCTCAGAGATATTGGACTCGGATTCTGGCTCTGACCACTCTGTTCATGGAGACGGGCCCCATACTCCAAAACGCCCAAGGCAGAGGGATCCTCCGAAGTCTCCTCCGGAGGACCCTTCTTTCCTGGAGCTCCTAAGGAAGATACAGGAGACACATCAGTGGTAATCAGTGGTGCCAGTCCCACAGCATAAGAAACTCACTGCCCATCTGGATCTGCCTGAGAACGCTCCCACACTAATTGCACCCTGGATAGAGCCTCACACTGACCTTGTTTCCACTATTTGGAAACAACCATCCTCGCTAGCCCCCCTTCTGAGGAAGGCAGATAGGCTGTACCAGGCTCTGGAGGGTGAAGACTTCCTTAGTCTTCACCCCAAGGCAGATTTGGTTGTGATCAGCGCTGCCCACGGCCGCTGCGCCAACCCCAAACATCTGAGCTCATCTCCACCTCACAAGGAATCCTGACTAAAAACAACATGAAGTCTTGCTATATTATGACATATGCAGTGAGTCCCAACCTTCAAACTGCTCCAGAGGTGAAAGAGTTAGCTTTCCATGCCAGGCATGGAACTTTGAGCTCGAGCTCGGTTGAAAACTCTATCTGTTGTTCTTCAAGCTCAAACTGTCAGATTCTTTACTCCGCCTCACTGAAGAGTCGCTCCGGAGATTTCTCCTTCTGCTCGGTTCATTTTGTCAGTTAAAGTATAAAGTTTTCGGTTTTTTAACCGAAATTAAACCGCAGCCAGTCGGTTCAAGCTCTATCTGTGGTATTTGTAAGTACTAGATAGGTTTTACCTTTACTTTCTGTGTGGAACTTGTAAACTGTTTCATCGGTTAGGTTCGAACTGATCAGGTTATTTCTATTACATTACTATCTTTTAGAAGTGCGGTTCCCGGTTCTTATCGGTTCTAAAAAACGGGATTTCATTACGTTTTTCCACGACCCGTGACACGGTTGGGAACCGATAAGGGAGTCTTGCTTGGTGGATTGCCATAAACGGGCAAGTTTTTGGTTAGGCTGGCACTATGTCTGAGAAACCCAAAAGAAAAACCGGGCCCACTGGGTTTCAACACTGTGTTGTCTGTGGGGAAGCCTTTGCCAAGGCTGACCCCCACACCACTTGTGTTTATTGTCTGGGGTTTGACCACCTCAATGCAGACTGCCAGATTTGTAAGAGTTTTCCTGCAGCTACCATGGATAAAAGAGTTGGTAGGCTCAGGGAAAGGGAGGCCAAAAAGTCCGCTGAACCGGATGTCCAGCCGAACCGGAGGGAGTGCCCTCTGACCAGGGCGATACTTCCTCGGGCAAAAGGAGAGCCGACTCTGAGGAGTCTGTTCCAGCAAAGAAAACTAGAAAATCAGCTGGTGTGGAGCCAAAACTTCCCTCTACAACCGCTGAAGAAATAGCTAAAGCAATAAAAATTGTTCAGTCACTCTCCCCGGTTCCGACCGAACCGGCACCATCAAGTAAGCGTATGGTTCGGTCGGTTCCACCGGTTCAAGAGTATGATTTAGAGGAATTTTATGAACCAGAGGAGGGGGAAGAGGAGTATGAGGAGAGTGAATGTGGTTTTGAAAGTCTGGATGTGCCCATTGAACCGGACATCTCTCCAGACAGACCTTCAGGAGTGTCTCCCCCTAGGCTTTCTGAGTCCCCTTCTCATTTTATGTTTTATAAAAAAGTGGCTGAAACCCTCCAGCTCCCTATGGAGGAAGCTGTGGATGATCAAGAAGAGCCTGATTATGTAGAAATGATGGATATCCCAGAGTCTAGGAGACTGTCTATTCCTCTGCATAAATCTTTCTGGAAACAGACAGTAAAAATTTTAAAAGCTCCTCACACTATACCTCCTGTTGATAAAAGAATGGACAAAAGGTATGCATTATCAGGCTCTGATACGGGGTTCCTTACACAACAATGCAGCCATGTGGGGGTTGTGCAGGCTGCAGCCTGTGACAAGGCAAATATTCCCTTAGCCTCTCACCCGCCTGACAAGGACTCCAGAAAGATAGATGCCATGGCAAAGAAACAGTACATGGCAGCATCCTTGGGACTCAGGCAGGCAAATTATATGGCTTATGTTGCTAGATACCAGAAATCCAGATGGGATACTGTTTTAGCTCTAGCAAAGCAGGTCCCTGGCCAGCTGGCAAAGGAGCTGGAGTAGGTGGCCGCTGATGGTATTGAGGCATCTAAGGTGCAATTCCATGCTGCAGTGGACTCTAATGATGTATCATCTAGAGTCATGGCTACATCTGTGGCTCTCCGTAGAATGGCTTGGCTCAGATGTACTAGCCTGTCACAGGATACCCAGACTAAGGCCATGGATTTCCCTGTTGTGGGCAACTCTCTGTTTGGGAAGCAAACAGAGAATTACATGAAGAAAATGGATGAATATAGGACCACCTATAGGAGTGCACAGGCCAAGGAAAGGCAGGTCACTCCCCAAAGGCAGCCTCCCAGGGGCAGGCCTTTTCATAGGCCTTTTTACCAAGCCCAGGCCTCCTCTTCAGCTTATGCACAGAGGGGGTTCTTTAGAGGGAGAGGCAGACGGGGTGTAAGCAGACCTGCTTCCACCCCTCAGCCTAAAGCCCCTGCCAAGCAGGCACCCTGATGGGGTGCCCAGGGCCGATTCTCCACTACCTGTAGGGGGCAGGCTGGCTTACTTTGTCCAGGACTGGGAGTCTCTAACATCAGACAAGTGGGTCCTGGAGGTAGTAAGCCAAGGACTGGTTCTCAGCTTCAAAAAATTTCCAAAGATGAGAATCAGATCCTTTCCACCTGCAAATCCTTCAGAGGCTCTTGCCCTAGAAGCAGAAGTCTCTACCCTTCTGGCTCTCAGAGCTGTGGAAAGAGTTCCACCCCTACACCAGGGCAAAGGGTTGTACTCCAGGTACTTCCTTACCCCAAAAAAGACAGAAGAATGGCGGCCCATCCTGTATCTCAGGTATCTAAACAAGCACCTTTTAAAACCAGAATTCAAAATGGTGACTCTGGGAATTATTTTACCCTCTTTAAGGCCAGGGGACTGGCTAGTGTCCCTGGACCTCAAGGATGCCTATTTTCATGTTCTCATCAGAAGCTCCCATCGAAAGTACCTCAGATTCGAACTGCCCTCAGGCCATTACCAGTTCAGAGCAATGCCCTTCGGCCTCACATCTGCCCCAAGGGTATTCACAAAATGCCTGGCAGTAGCAGTTGCCCATTTAAGAAGGCAAAAAATTGCCATCTTTCCTTACCTGGACGACTGGCTCATAGTAGGCCAGTCTCCAGACCAAGTCAGGTTACATCTTCAGGTAACTCAGCAACTGCTAACTTCTCTAGGTTTCCTTCTCAATCTTCCAAAGTCAGTCCTAGAACCTGTCCAGCTTCTCACCTTCATAGGTGCAGAACTGAACACAAAAGAAGCCAGAGCCTTCCTTCCTCTGGAAAGAGCAAGGACCCTGATTTCTTTGGCTTCCTTCTTCACCCTGCAGGTCTCTTGAACAGCAAGGCATTTTCTCCAGCTCCTGGGACACATGGCTGCTTCGACAGCAGTAGTGCAGGGAGCCAGATTTCAGATGAGGGACATCCAGTTCCATTTGAGAGCCTTTTGGTCTCAAAGGAGGGACTCTCTAACCAAATTAATTCCAGTAACTCGAACCCTGATCCAGGCCCTTCAGTGGTGGCAGGACCAGGGCAATTTGAGACAGGGGTTCCCCTTCACCCCTCAGTCTCACTCCTTAATCTTTACTACAGATGCATCCTTCTTGGGGTGGGGAGCTCACATGGGCGACCTCACTACCCAGGGATTGTGGTCCCCTCAGGAATCTCTGCTCCACATCAATCTGTTGGAACTCAGAGCAGTTTTTCTAACACTTCAAGTTTTTTCCAAATCTGTTCAGAACAAAGTTATTCAGGTCAGAACAGACAATACCACCACAATGTGGTACATCAACAAGCAAGGGGGCACTCGGTCTACGGCCTTGTGCACCAAAGCAATGAAGTTGTGGTCTCTGGCTTACTCCCTGAACACCTCCCTTGTAGCAGTTCACCTCCCAGGCAAGGACAATATCCTGGCAGATGCTCTCAGCAGGATTTCCCAGGGCCATCACGAATGGGCTCTGGATCCCCTAGTACTGGAGGTGGTATTTGCCAGATGGGGCACACCCTAGATAGATCTTTTTGCAGCCCCAGACAATCACCAACTTCCCCTTTTTTGTTGCAGGCCCCCAGTGTTGGGCTCAGTCCCCCTGGATGCCTTCCTTCTCAGTTGGGAAGGGAAGTTTCTCTGTGCCTTCCCCCCCTTCCCTCTCCTGTTCAAAGTGCTAGTCAAAATCAGATCTCAACCCTGCAAGATGATCCTGATTGCTCCAGACTGGGCCAGACAGCCCTGGTACCCACTCCTTATGTCCTTAGCAGTCCACCTTCCCCTGTGTCTTCCCAGGAATCACAATCTGTTATCCTGTGCTCAAGGGAGAGTTTGGTACCCGAACCTCAGATCTCTCAACCTCAAGGTCTGGCTCTTGAAGAGTTAGAGTTTGCTGACCTACACCTCTCCCAAGGTGTTTTGGATATCCTGAAGGCTGCGAGGAAGCCTTCCACCAGGGCTACTTATAATTCCAAATGGAAGAGATTTTCCATATGGTGCTCTGCAAAGCATATTCCCCCAGAATCTGCTGGTTTACCCATGGCCCTGGACTATATGGTCCATCTAAATACTTTGGGGCTGAGACCAGCTACCCTAAAGGTGCACCTGGCAGCCGTGTCTGCTTTCTTATCAGCAGGTAAGCCCTCTTCTCTTTCGGCCCATCCTGTTTTCTCCAAGTTTTTCAAAGGGTTGCTTCACACCAACCCCCCATTCAGGGATCCTGCCCCTGCCTGGGATCTTAATATTTGCATTGCCCAGCTTATGCAACCCCCTTTTGAGCCCTTGTCTTCAGCAGAGCTTAAGTACTTGACTTGGAAAACTGTGTTTTTGGTAGCCATCACTTCTGCCAGGCGCATAAGTGAGTTACAAGCATTGTCAGTGGAGCCTGATTTTATCTCCTTCCACAGAGATAAGGTAGTCCTCAGGACTAACAGAAAGTTCTTGCCTAAGGTGGTCTCAGATTTCCACCTTAATCAATCCGTCTCTCCCTGTGTACTTCACTGACCATTCCTCCTCTGGTGAGAGGAGGTTGCACAGTTTAGATGTCAAAAGATCCCTTAGCTACTACATAGATCGTACCAATGGTCACAGGTTTGACTCCCTCCAACTTTTCCTCACTTATGGTGAGGTTGGCAAAGGGAAACCTGCCACTAAAAGATCCATTGCCAGGTGGATCGTCTCTTGTATCCAATTCTGCTATGAAAAACTGGGTAAAGTTCCTCCCTCAGGCCTGAGGGCTCACTCTACCAGAGGTACAGCTGCGTCTCTGGCTGCTGCCAGGGACATCTCTATCCTAGAGATATGTCAAGCAGCTACCTGGAAAACAGTTCACACTTTTACCAAGCATTACTCCCTGGACATCCAGGCTAGGAGTGATGCTCGATTTGGCACAGCTGTGCTTCAGAGCCTATTTCCTAAGTAGGTTCTGTCCCTCCTCATGGAGGTACTGCTGTGTAGCCTGCATATGTCATAATATAGCAAGACTTCATGTTGTTTGAAGAAAAATTACTGACCTTAGTAATGTTGTTTCTTCTAATGGAGTCTTGCTATATTATGACCTCCCCCTGCCTGCCCCTCTCAGAACCTTAACTTTTGGGATGTGGGTGGGCAGGGCAGTGTAGCACTTTTAGATGCCCACCTTGTTTTTCACCCCTCCTTTTGGGGTGATCTGTGTTGTGTTGTCATTTTTGGGTCTCCTGACTTGAGTCTTTGTTTGGCACCAAAAATGTGTTTATATAATTAGTAGCCAGTTGGCTAGTGTAGGTTTACAGCTTCCACACAGAGTCTTAGTGAGTTTTGCTCAAAAGATCTGACAGTTTGAGTTTGAAGAACAAGAGATAGAGTTTTCAACCGACTCGAGGCTCAAAGTTCCATGCCTGGCATGGAAAGTTAACTCTTTCACCTCCGGAGCAGTTCGAAGGTTTGGACTCACTGCATATGTCATAATATAGCAAGACTCCATTAGAAGAAACAACATTACTAAGGTGAGTAATTTTTTCTTCTGGATCAGTACGGGAAGAAGATTTACTCTTCTACGACCTTAGGCATCAGGGCCCTCAACTACTTCGGCCATATGGGGGATTTCCAGAAGTCCATCTTTAGCCAGGTGGAATCCAAGCTGGACTCCTACCTGATTCACAAACTAAGCAGGAACTGGGAGACCTGGTCTGTTCCGCTCATTCGACCTGTAGGCACATGCCTCGTGCCACCTGTGACTCGGTGGACACAGCTGGCAGGAGCTCGGCTTTCGTCGTAGGCCTATGGCATCACGCCTGGCTCCATATGTCAGGATTGGTCCCTGAATTACAGCCCGCTATACAGGATGCTCCCTTCAGGGGTTCTGTGCTGTTCAGGGGTGATGTCAAGGACATCATAACCGAACTGCAGGAGAAGGGCACTGCACTAAAGTTGGTCCAGACTTTGTACAGGCCACCTCAGGGGGCAGCGACGTCCTTTTCATCATCAAACCCAACAAAAACAAAAGCCCAAGTAAGGAAAGCATGCCAGCAAAAGTCGAGCTCCTCCAGCAACCAAGACTTCCCCCAGCAAAAATTCCTTGGATGCCTTGGCTGCTGCACTGCCCCACACCTCCTGACTCTCTGCCTCTGGCCATTCCAGAGGAACCAGTAGGGGGGAGATTCTCCTCCCATCTGCCGGGTTGGAGAGGATAACAGCGGACGCTTGGGTGCTCCAGCTCATATCTGCTGGACACTCGATAGTTTCTACAGAAGCCTCCTGGAAAACCATCCTCTTAGTCGTCCTGTTCCTCTCAACATCTTCCTCTGGTCCTAGAAGAAATCCTATCCCTTCTGTCGGGGATGGGTTACTATTCCCATTTCTTTCTAGTTCCAAAGAAGAGTGGAGATTTGAGGCCATTCCTAGACCTCAGCTTCCTGAACATGTTCGTGGAGTACAAATGCTTCAGAATGCTCTCCTTGCAGAGCCTTCTGCCGTTACTCCATCTTGGACAGTGGCTGTGTGCTCTGGATATGCAGGATGCATACCTGCATATCTCCATGTCCCCTTTTCATCGCAGATACCTCTGTTTTTGCTTTCAGGGAAACCACTACCAGTTTAAGGCCCTCCCATTTGTTCTGTCCTCGGCTCCCCAAGTATTTACCAAATGCCTTTCAGTGGTAGCGGCCCACCTGTGTACCCAGGGCGTGCAGGTGTTCCCGTACCTGGATGATTAGCTCCTGGCGGCCCCATCCAGGGAAGAACTCCTGCACTCCCTTTCTCTTACCCTTCAGGTTTTTGCCAGCCTGGGTATTGCCATCAACCAGGTCAGGTCCCACTTGGTCCCCTGCCAACGCCTCCAGTTTATAGGGGCGATACTGGATATGACCACAGGCAAAGTCTTTTTGCCTCTGGACAGGGTCGAGACCCTTCAGAATCAGACTTGTCTTCTGTCAGGTCGCAGAAGGGTTGGAGCCAGGTCAGTTTTTCACCTCCTCGCGCTCATGGCGGCTGCCATGCCAATAGTTCCATTCGCTTGGCTCCATATGAGGATCTCTCGGTGGACACTTTGGTCGCAATGGGACCAAACCACTGACTATGTAGACCAAGTGGTGCTAGTATTGGATCCCATGATTAGGGACTTGTACTGGTGGATGGTTCAGGATAACCTGTGCCTAGGAGTTCCGTTCTGCATCGTTCCTCCTCCCCAGACGTTGACAACGGATGTGTCAGGGGAGAGCTGAGATGCCCACTTAGGGTCTCATAGGACTTTGGGCAGCTGGTTCCAGTTCAGGCAGAAACTGCATATAAATGTGTTCGAACTGAGGGCAGTCCTATATGCCCTACAGGCTCTTCTTCCTGGTCATCATCTCATCCAGTCAGACAACGTGTGTAGTCTGGTACCTCAGCAAACAGGGAGGAACACGTTCCTATCTCCTGTGCTGGGAGGTGATGAGAGTCTGGTATTGGGCAGACCAGTACCACCTTCACTTGACCGCAGTTCACGTTCTGGGAGTGGAAAACTAATAGAGACTGCTAGCTAGGAGTTTTCCCTGGGGTCCTGACGCCTGGCGGCTTAGTCCTATATGTGAATACCTACTGCAAGAGCCTCTCTCGAAGATCTGTTATGGTAAGTTCTTACGTAACTACTTTCCAAAGGAACTATGTAATACAAGAGATTTTAGGATAGTTATATAGCATTCCTTGGAAACTGTACCACAAAGGGAGTATCAAACGCAAAAATTACTTTTGTTAAAAAAAATAAATAAATTGCTGTCGTAAAAAGGAATCAAATGATGATGGTTTTGATAAAGTTGATGGTAAGCTGGTGTGATTTATTGTAAATTCTGTGGATAAGAAAAACACTGAGTACTCTAGTACTGGTAGAAAAGTGTTGGACAGGTCACCAGAGAGAGCCTTGTTGGTTTGATTTTTTTTTTTAAATCCAGCCATCCTTGACTTTCATTCTGGATTGTCTTTAGACTCGTCAAAGTTTGGGGATCCCTTGTATGATTTTTGAGACCAAGGGATGTCACCTTATTCCCGCAGCAGACTGGCTTGGGATCTGAATTTCTATGGACCAGTACAGCGAGTTTCTATTTCTGACTCTGTCAGGTTGTGGTATACTATCGTTGGATCATTTGGTGAATGATTCACTCCAGGAGTAAAGAAGTAGAAAAAATGTGAACCACGTTCTGTCCACCAGCATACTATTGAATAGAGATTAGCATTGCCTCTTATTGGAACCTTTTGCTGGTGTGTCTTCGCTTACCTTTTTCTTTATCAGGCACTATGGGGTAAATATGGGGTGTAACTTAAATATGGGGAACTGAAGAGAGAAGCCTACAAACCAATTAAAAGGAAATATATTGAATCCAGTAGAGAAGAGCACTTACGAAATTGACTTTGTGCTGCACCTGATTGTGCATTTACATTTTACAAAAGATTTTTATAGTTTTTAATTGGGGCGAGGACTGTCTGCAGCTTCCTGCAGTGTCCTTAATAAAGCGCAGAGAAACATCACTGAATACTTCCTTTGAACTTAGGGTTTGAAACTGGGACAGACATTTTTATTATCTGTGCCGTAAAGCTTAGTGGTGAACATGCATTCAGCTCCTCGTAGTGGTGCCGGGGAGGGAGTGCCGTTCTCATCATCTGGGGGAGACATTTCCAGGAGTGGTGAGCGAGGCTTCATACGCCTGCACCCACTTTTGCTGGTTCTCTAGTTCTTCCCTGTAGGTGGGGGTGTGCATGTTGACATGTGCAGTTGGAGGAATACATGCACCGCAGAGTCCTGAATCTCCCTTCCTACTGTGTCGCTCCAGTGCTGCCACCATACCCCCAGCTGGTGGCAGTCGTATAATGGAGGCAGCAGCCCTCCCCAAGAGAGGAGAGCTATCCAGCAGACACTCAATCCCCCCACCTGCCCCAGTGACTTGAGACCACTGCCAATCTCGGGTCGCCGGCGTGGTGTACGGTAGCACTTCCACCACACCACTGGGCCAGCCTGTAGTCTCCATTTGTAAGAGTGCTGAAAAGGACATTAGTAATGCTATAGAAAATTACTGAAATAGGCCTGCCCTTACCCCAACTGGACTGTATCTCCTTTGAGTTTTGGAATTCATAAGTTCCTGAGTGAGACTGGAGTGGTTCGGGCAGTTATTCGGCAAGTTGAGTGTTTCTGATTTCTGTGAGTAATTTTGATATGTTCCTACTCTCTTTTTACAGAAAGAGCAGAGGAACGCGAAGGAGGCTGGTGGTAATTACACCCCTGCCTTGACCGAGCAGGAGGTATATGCACAGGTAGCACGTCTCTTTAAAAACCAGGAGGATCTTCTCTCCGAGTTTGGACAGTTCCTTCCAGATGCCAACAGCTCTGTGGTGAGTTTCCAGTCAGAGCCTCAATCCCGAGAAGTCCCAAGGAGAGGGAGGACTGTTTGAGCATCGCAGTATGGTGCATTTAATAACTGATTGTCAACGTATAGTGCCTGGTGAAATCTGTGCTTGAAGGGGTGGAAAAGATGGACCCTAAATCCGTTATCACAGTATTGTGTTATGTTACTGTTGAAATTTTAGACCCTCCCTTAGATCTTCTTAAAAAATGCAGTGTGTATGCATATGTGTGTGTGTGTGTGTCATGGCAAACTCTGTTTAATGCATCAGTTAGGGTTGTTACATAGCGACAAAAGCGAGGAAATTCGGTGTTAGTGTTGCCACCCCTTGCACTAAGCCCCACCCATCCCCATAATATATATAAAAACATAACGGGGTGTGCGGTCGTTCTCTTTCAGAGAGTGACTGAACACCGTGAAATATGTTATTGCACTTACAGAATGGGTGCAGAATTAACTATGGGGTGTGGGGGTGGGGTTCACATGAAAAAGTGCAGGCACTGGGTCACTTATAATAAAGTGCGGTTCAGTGATATGTTTGTACCAGTGAGAAAGTGGGATATTTTTTAGCCATCTGTGTAATATATATAGCTAGATAGAGGTGTGTATGTGTGTGTGTGTATGTATGTATTTAAATGTATGTGTATCCTTCCCATTAGAGTTAATTGAAAGAAGTAGGAGTGTAAATGTATGTATTCCCCTGTGTTTGGGTGAATTTATGTTGCAGTATCTAAAAAAAAAAAAAAATGTGGTGCCAATGGAAGAGTCATTTTTATGCTAAAAAAAAAAATTCTCTTCTCAGACTTGTTTTGGGGAGTTGGCCCTTAAACTAGTTATAAAGACCAGAAAAACTGTGGCATACCTTGAACCACAGTTATCACGGTATTGGCAATTGCCAACAATCTGATGTCTGTATTTCTTGCAGCAGGCCAAACCTGTAGAACTGTAGGTGCCAGACACTAGGACCACATAAAATCTTTTCTAGCTAGCAGTCTGCCAGGGGGCTGCCCACTCAGATGTCATACGCTGACATCAACCTATCCTATAAGAGTGGGTGGGCCCTGTGCGCTCTTCTGTTCTTTTCTCGCCATCTAACATTGCACATCGGACTTCACGGAGAGCCGGCAACTTCAGTCGACTACCATTTCGTTGCATTTCTTCATAGAAACTTCTTTTGTTTTTCTCTCCCTAGTTTGTATCACTTTAGTGGTAAAGTGATTTTCCCTCTTAGTTTATGCCGAAAACTGCTTCTTGGAACCTCTATAAGAACTGTGCCTGCCTGCAGAAGATTCCTGAGAAGGAGGACCATGAGCCCTGCATTTGCTGCCTAGGCCCAGAACATGACACCCAGGCTTGCGTGATCTACTGTGGCTTCAACCAGGCCACCAGGACATGCCAAGAGCAGACCCTCAAAACGTTTCTGCTGAAGCAGAAGGTCACCCAGGTGGAGAAGGAGCTTCAGGCTAGAAGTTTCTCCGCTTTCCCCTTGACATCAGCGGGCTCGCAGCCTTCTAAGGCCTGGAACAAATCCATGGGGAAACATAAACATTGAGACAAAGAGTGTCCCAAGGACGGAAACCAGTCCTCCACGTCTTGATCCCGGTCCGCACTTTGCTTGCTGACTGTGGCAGGGCCGTCATCAGGGCATCCTACTCTGCCTCACATGCCCTTTTCCCTGCAGGGCTACCATTGACAGCTCACCCCACCAATGTGTCAGTGACGGGGTTGGTTCCAGGGGCTCTGGTGCCCCACCGACTTTGCAGCCCCTGCTGTTCAGGTCCTTATTTTCCATGGGCACTCAGTCAGGTGGCTTGTCTGACTCATTGTTGGCAGCTGCCAGGTCACAGTTAATTCTCCTGCAGCTGACCACTGCTGTTTCTTCAGTCGTCATCTTGGGCCCGGAGCCTCTGCCTTCTCCGGAGTCACCCTGTCTCGAGCCCTGGCCGCTGTCATGATCCCTGACACTGTTCCACATTGAGGAGCTCCCCTGGAGGCCCCAGCCTATACAGCTGCCCTCCCTGGTGCCAAATCCGGCACAGACACTGGTGTTCCCTCAACCGATGTCAATGGGTCTGACACCAGTAGCATTGGGCTTCTACTTTGTTTACTGCCTTATGGGATTTCATGCAAGCCAAGCTTGCTCCTCCCCAGGGCTTGTCCCTGCAGTGACCCCCTGCTTCTCCAGCAGGATCACAGCCAGAACCGTGTACCTTCACTCCCCTCTCAGGACTTGGGAACGAGGGTGGGTGCCGTCCAGACCTCATTCATCCCGATAAGGACAATGACAGTGATGATGGAGGAGATGCTTCTTACAGCTCCTCCTCCATGGTATCATCCAGTGAGGAGACCCCACTGTATATCCCCCCATCCCCCTCCAAAGGTCCCTCTTTTGTCTTGATCATGGAACAGTTACAGTCAGCCGTCAGTGTTGACAACGAGGAGCAAGATCCCACACGACTTTGACCGGCTGCTTATTTAAGGCTTCTGTATGTTCCTTCCCTGGTCATCCCACCCTTGAGTGAGCCCTTTGAAGATGCCACCATTGCTGCCTGGCATCTACCTAATTTGATACCCACCTTGCCTACGAAGGCAGATAAATTATACCAGGCTCCAGCAGGGAAGGCCTTTCTTCGCCGGTCAGTCTTAGGCAGATTCGGTGGTAATCAGTGCTGCCCACGACTGCACCAAGAGTCCCAAACATCTCAGTTCCTTGCCCCAGGATAAGGAGTCCCAGAGGTTGGATTTCATTGGCAAGAGGACCTTTGCCTCTGCCACACTGACCGTCAAGGTACTGTGTTAAATTACAGTGCCCAGATGGTCCAGTACCAAAACAAGCTCTGGGGCCAAGCCCTGGAATCTGCTTGGGCCCTCCTGGAGGACCCCCTTAAACAGCAGTTGCCATGTCCGACGTTGGCACTCACCACCTTAGGGCTACCTATGATGCTGTAGACACCTTGGCGAGGGCTGCTGCGGCAGGCATTTGCCTTCATAGATACTCTTGGTTGTAGTAGTCGAAGTGGATTTTATTTCTTTGAGGCACCCTTTCCCGAAGGCTCAGGGCGCCTTAAAAAAGTCTAAATAACAAACATCATATTATAATTATATATCCAATATCGAACAAATAAAATAAAATCTAATGAATAACATATACCCTACATTCTAAAATGGCAACACTGCTTATGATTACTTAGTCCCCAAAGGCTTGCTGAAAAAGAGATGGCTTCAACTTTGTTTTAAATATTTCTAGGCCCAAACACCTCAGATCCTTGCCACCGGATAAGGGGGACTGTGTCAGGTTGAGGGTGTCTGACTTTGATCAGGATGTTCAGTTGTCCAGTGCCCCCTTTAGAGGCTACAAGTTGTTGGTGTTGATGTGCAGGATGTATTGTCTGAACTGCAAGCCCCAGGCCACACCCCACAAACGGTTCACTCAGTGTACCACACTAGCCATCCAAAAAGTGGTCAGCGAGTACCCTTTCGTCGATCTATTAGTAGACCCAAGCTCTTGAGCAAACATCAAGGCAAACGCTGGGCTGTCCCTGCCATGCCCACCCCATCCTTCACCTCAAGCAAAACTCCCAGAGGAGGAGGTGCAGCCCTGGCGGCCCATGCCTGTTCAGCCCGCCTCCTTGCTTGACCCCCGCCCCCTCCAATAAGGCATGAGGTGGTGGTAGGGGTTGCTTCTCCCCACAGTTGCATAAGTGGAGGGAACTCATCAGAGATGCCTGGGTACTGCAGATCATAGAAAGCAGTCACACTCTGGAACTTTTTGAAGTGGCCACCAGAGAAACCTCTGGTGCTGTCCTCTTACCTTCCAGATCACATTCCAATACTCTGGGAGGAAATTCACTCCTTGTGAAAATGGGCCATAGAACCTGTCCCAGAAACTCAGCAAGGCAGAGGGTTCTGCTCTCACTTTTTCCTAGTGCTCAAATGCACAGGAAATCTCTGACCCATTCTGGACCTCTGGGAGTTAAATCTGTTCATCCAGCACACAAAATTCCATATCGTGACACTCCAGGGTCTGCAGCCCCTTCTGCATCAGGGAGATTGGATTTGCTCCAGAATGCCTACGTCCATATCCAGGTACATGCATCCCACAGAGAGTACCTCAGGTTTCATTTCCAGGAGGCACACTTCCAGTTCCAGGCCTTGCCCTTTGGCTTGTCTTCAGCCCCTTGGGTGTTTACCAAATGCCTGGCAGTGGTGTCAGCTGCCCTCAGGTGAAAGGGACTCTGTCTTTCCCTATCTGGACAACAGCTTTTTAAAGCGCAGTCTAGGGAGTGCCTGTTACAAGCTCTAGAACATACCACCCGAATGTTTCAGGATGTGGGTATCATGGTCAACCTGCCCAAGTTGGTTCTGACCCCCTGCCAGTGCCTGCAGTACATAGGGGCAGTCCTGGATACTTCTCAAGGTATGGCCTTCCTGCCGCAGGACTGGGCAGATCACCTTATAGCTAATGCCTGCCTGCTGTATAGCAGTCGCTGTGTGTTTGTCGGAACCTTCTTCTGGCTTTTAGGTCTGATGGCTGCGGCCATAGTCGCATTGCCCCTACCAAGTTTGCATATGAGAATTCCTCAGTGAACACAGAGGATCCAGTGGGATCAGTGTACCGATGACCTGGAACAGCTGGTCCTGGTCTCCTCTCCAGTGAACAGATATCTCCTTTGGTGGATGGAACCCAACAAAGTGTTGAGGGGTTCCTTTCCTCATTCCTTCCTCTCAGCAAATCCTCACAACCGATATTTTGGGATTTAGAATGAGGGGACACATCTACGGCCCCACCAAACACAAGGGATCTCGTCCCATTTGGAATCCTTTCTCCATATCAAGGTCCTGGAGATGCAGGCCATTCTTTATGCCCGTCAGGCCTTCCAGACTCTGCTAAACCTGGGTTTTTTGCTAGTGCAGACTGACATCATCAGCGTAGTCCACTACATCAGCAAGTGGGGGGGGTACTCGCTTGGAGCCCCTCTGCCGGAAAGCAATAAGAGTCTGGTATTGGGCTATGGATCACAGTCTCGCACTGATGGCCATGCATGTTCCAGGCACTCAGAATGTCCTGGGGGACATCCCAAGTTTGTCGCAGTTAAGGGTGCACAAGTGGGATCTGCTGACCTCAGTAGTAGAGGAGCTGTTTGACAGGTGGGGTCATCCAGAGTTGGACCTCTTTGCGTCCTCACTCAACCCAAAACTGCCGCTTTTCTTCCTCCCTCTAATTCAGAGGATGCTGATCAAGCTCCAGATAGAAGGCGCAACTCTGATGCTCGTTGCTCCCTTCTGGCCTTATCAGATCTGGTTTTCCTTACTGTAGCAGTTGGCGGTAGAACCTTCAGTACCCCTGCCGCTGTGCAAAGGATTGCTGTCACAGGAACAGGGAACCCTGGTGCATCCGGACCCCAAGTCACTCCATCTTCATTCATGGCTCCTGAGGACATAGGCATGACTAGATATAGGGTCTCTCAAAAGGTGGCTGATGTCCTGGTGGCTGCGAGAAAAATCCTCCACCAGGGCCACCTATTCCATGAAGTGGAAGCGCTTTGCTCTGTGGGCTGCTTCCTACTGCTTGGATCCCTTCACTTGTCCGGTAAATCAGATTCTGGAGTACTTGCTCTCCCTTTCTGACACTGGACTGCAATACTCTTCCGTTAAGGTACACCTGGCAGCCACTTCGGCTTTCCTTGTGCCTGTAGATGGTTGTATGGTGGCATAGCTGGTGGTGCCCCGTATGTTTTTGCAAGACATTCTTTATTTAAAGCCTTCCATCAAGAATCCAGTCCTGGCTTGGGACTTTAATTTTGTTTTAGAGAAACTTACTTTGGCTCCTTTTGAGCCAGCCGTGACTTGCGAGCTATGCTTTCTGTTATGGAAAGCATTATTCTTAGTTGCTGTTATATCTGCTTAAGAGTTTCGA